>OX383980.1:4326116-5602233 GCA_947532105.1 Athrips mouffetella | reverse complement strand
TTGTCAGGGTTATCACCATAAAGATTTTTATAAAAGTCAGTGCAAATTTTCATAATTTTGTCTCGGCTTCTCTGTTTAACCCCTTCACAGTCTTTTAAACAAGTTATCCACGACTTTCCTTTTGATAGCCCTTGCCTGGCTGTTCTCAGAGATCGATTATGTTCTAAAGCTTTTTGTATTGATTCTTTGTTATAATTTCTGATATCTTTCCTGATGCAACGTTTCACTGCTTTATCTATTGTTCTGAATTCAACACTTGTTACACTTATTTCTCAAAAAATTTCTCTGTCTTCTATGAGTTTTAATGTTTTGTCAGATAACTTTCGTTTTTCCTTTTTAATTTGTTTTATCTTCGCACTGGCTTTTCTTATACTTTGCTCTATATTTTCAAATTGGACCTGAACCTCAGTGTTCTCAATTTCTGCACCCTGATCAGAATTAAGAAGGTCGAACGAGTTACGTAATTCGATATTAAACAAATCTTTGTTTGCAATGAGTGTGTTTTTATTAACGTTTTTGATTTTACTTTTAAATATTTTTTCTCTCTGAATTTTTCGATTGAAAAATAATTTACTACGGACTGGTCTATGGTCTGAGCTGAATTGGATGCTATTGAGTACTTCTACGTTTTTAACTATAGAGAGGGTGGAGGTCAAAATAAAGTCTATCTCGTTTTTCGTGCTGCCATTAGGAGAAATCCATGTCCACCTTCTCTGTGGCTTTTTGAAAAAGAAACTGTTTCCAAGGCTAAGGTGCTGTCCAAAGGCAAACTGGAGAAGTCTAGATCCGCGTTCATTACGATTGCCTATGCCATGTGGACCGATTACGTGGACATCATCCATGTCCTGCCTTGAGCCGACTTTTGCATTAAAATCGCCTAGGACCAAGTTCCAGGTACCGCGGTGTTCATCTAGGGCTTTATTTAATGTGTCGTAAAACTCTTCGACTTCATCGTCACAGTGGTCTGATGTTGGGGCGTACACTTGAGCTATAGTGACTGTCTCTTTTTCTGTTACTTTGAACTTAAGTAGAGCTATTCTCTCGGAGTAGGCTACAAACTCTTGTATGTTGGATTTCCACCGTTTATGTACAAGAAAACCTACGCCGTAGAGTCCGCCAGCAATTCCGTTGTAATAGAAAATATTGTCTTCCCGCTCTAAGGTGTCTTCGCCTTTCCTGCGAACTTCAGAAAGTCCCACTATGTCCCACTTGATTGATTTAAGGGCATTTTCCAATTCTAAAAGGCGTTCTTCGGTTCTTAATGTTCTAACGTTATATGTCAAGATATGAAGTTCGGTGTCCGTTTTAGGTGTAGCCAAAGTCGTTTGACGGGGAGGGCACGTCACCCGGGGATTCTTCGCACCCCATGCTCCGGGGTTTCTCCGCCTACCGTCATCGACAGAGCCACCGCCGGAGACGCCGGGCACTCGGGGCCAGTCGTTATTTGGAGAGTCCATGTTGGTTATTGGAGGGGTTTGGACATTTAACCCACCACGCCCGTCCAATGCGGGTTGGAAGGTAGACAGTAAGCCAGCTAACTTGACCTATGAGCGCCGCCGTTGATGCTTAAGGCATTCTTCCGCCACCACTCAAATTGACATCCTGTCTTGATGACAATTATACTAGTCGAACCTTTAGTGGATAATATCTTCCAATAGCTTCGGGCTAGTCAATACTGACGAGAAGAGTTCCCGGGTTTGATTTTGGAGTTGTCCTTCTCCTAGACAAGCTGCAGACCAATGCTAAGGAGGCCCATCCCCCCCATAGCTAACTGGTTTAAATATTTACAGTGTTGTAATGGCGGATTAACCTATTATACAGGGTGTTAATTTAATGGCGTGCCATAGCTTAAGGGATGGTTCAGTAACGATAAAGGAACTCAAAAAAAATATTTTAAAAAATCCTACTTAATTTTTTTTTAACTCCATTGAAACTAAACTAACGTAAAGAGCAATGACCTTGAGCACCGCGCTATCAAAAGCGCGCGAAAGAGTTTCAGTTATGTATGTGCCTACCTTATCCACTGATGCTGCGTACCACTGGTGCTCCATCCGGGTCATTGCCCTCGGCGTTAGTTAAGTTTCAATGGAGTTTTAGTTTTTTTTAAAGTAGGATTTTTTTTATATTTTTTGGTGTTCCTTTATCGTTACTGAAACACCCCCTAAGCTATGGCACGCAATTAAATTAACACCCTATAATAGTAAAAAGTTAAAAAATAGAGAAGTCCTAGTACAAGGAATAACTTTATGGTTCTTGGGGAAGGCTGAAAACTTTTTCCCTCACTTTACATTCTTTACAGCTTTACGGACCACACATGTTACTCTTACTGAGGTGGTTATCTAAATTGTAAATTGATTTATTCTGTAAATTGAAGATATATGAAAAAATCTAATCCAAATCCTGAGTTTGTTTGTTTGTTTATTTGTTCAAGCATCACGCAAAAACTATTGAACCAATTTCAATGAAATTTTTTTGTTTGATAGCTTATAGTTTGACTTAAATACTGGTATACCGAATACTAGTATTAAGGGCGTAAGTGTTCTAGAGTGGCGACCACGTACCGGAAGACGAAGCATTAGCGGGCCCCCAAAAGGTGGACCGACGATCTGGTCAATGTTGCGGGAACCCGCTGGATGCGAGCAGCGCCGGACCAGTCGTCAAGGAGATCTTTAGGGGAGGTCTATGTCCAGCAGTGGACGTCGTTCGGCTGATATGATGATGATGATACTTTCCTTTTCAACTTGCGGACGAACGAAGTCACGAGCAAAAGCTAGTTTTGTATAATGTAACCAGTGGTAGTCATAAAACCGTAAGATCATCTCATAAATCAAATGTTTTCATCACAAGTCAAGTGGCAATTGCCAAAAGCGTGAGTTGTGCAACTAATAGACAAACCTTCAAGCGGGGTCATTGACATCAACATCTTACATTTGCATCTATTAATCATTTACATCATTACTTGCTTTTGAATATAAGGCGTTTTCTGAGAATGTTTTAGGTTTTTGAGCTCTCTTTTGCAAACTTTGGGTGATTTTACTTATTATTTTCGCTGATTCAGGGATCCAAAAAGGATCTTAGCTGAGGTGTGTAGGGCTATTTTATACGCTATCTATAAGTTAGATGCTCCTTTGTATTAGGACGACATCATCGTGCAGTAATACAGCTGTCATTAGCCCGAATGGTCGTTTCAGTTATTATTACTCATCCCACATAATCCGAGATAGCCTTTGACACCAAAACCCGCCAGACGTGGCCTTTTTTGCACTTCCTCACGCCATTTAGGTCTTTATATTTTTCAACTTCCAAAAGAAAAACTTCAAGAAACTACTGCAGCCCGGCATAGGCTTTGTACAATGCGTTTCACTCACTCTTATATCAGAGTAGGTACCATATCTTTGTGTGAAGAATAAGATTTTCAGTTTTTAAAGGCAAATTTCCCACACGTATCATCTGATTCCAATATAAGTCATACGATATAAAAGGTACACAGAAAAAAACGGGCCAAGTGCGTGTCGGGCCACGCGCAGTATAGGGTTCCGTAGTTTTTTTACGATTTATTATCGCAAAGCGGGTTTTGATTAAGTATTTCATAACGTTTATATTATAAACTTTTTACCTCCTAATAGGTCCTAACGCCTGATTGCTATTGCTATTTTTATTATTTCCAGTTTTTCGGCTATAGCTCATTTACCTGTGAATTCTACTTAACTGTGATAGTTTTCTTTTTAACCTCGTCATATATGCAACTATACTGTGATTTTTTCACATTCCCAATAACAATCGTTTAGCTGGCAGGGTAGACACTCGACTCCAACAAAAAATTGCACTTTCAAGCTTATTATATTTCGTCGCTTCATTCGAAGATATAGTTTGTTTACATGTAGTACTCCTCAATTCGCCAGGCAGACGATGCACGCATTTAAGAGTAATTCATTTGATTCTCTTATTTAAAACGATTTCCGTCCGTGTTCACTTCACCACTGTAGCTGACATTCGCTTCATTCCTTTTTCGTGCGGGGCAGTGAACGCACGCGTCCCATGCCGAAGCGCAATGTTCAATTGAAGTTAAATTACAAATATTTAAAATTATTTTCGATAAAATAAGTTTTCGCTCCGTGTGTTAGTGTAATCGTACTGGATTCATAACTTTTCAGTAAGTGTTGTTTTGATTATTAATTCTTTCTAAGAAAGAAAAATTTTCAAGATTACCCACATGTTCTATTCTTAAATTTGCTAAACAAATTGAAGTGTTTATTACGGCCTATCTTGCGGCCCGATACCTCCAGTTACTTGTTTTGTATACAAAAACGTAACATGATAACATAACAACCATGATTATGACCTGTCGGTCGCACCCAGAACTTTTACGAAAATTATGGAAAATTTAATAAGATAGACGTAAACCATATAATGACATTTTGTTTATGATAATTCCGACAAATGTTAGAACATTGTCTAATCGAGAGATTTTGAAACCTTTTCAATATATATATTTTTTTGTAGTCAATTACTACAAAAGTTCATTACCACCTACACAGGCTTAAAAATTTTAGCCTTCGTTTACGTCATACAATTTTATCTTTTCTTACCTTCCGACGAACAAAGTAAAAATAAAATTAAACGTTACCGACGTATTAAGTATACGTGTGTATGACGTGTGTTAGATGTTTTTTCGTCTAATGGCGAAAGTTACGAGGGTAAGTAAAAAATGAAATATATTTTCTTTTTTTTTTTGTGTTTTAAACATTTATTACCAAGTGAATCATAGAACAACTTACGTCGGAATGGACTGCGAGTCAATTGCGACGGCAGTAACTTCGAGTTACCGCCTAATATTATTTACGATGTGTTACGTGGAATGCGATTGTCTATCTATTATTATGTCGGGATTGACTGCGAGTCAATTGCGACGGCGTTAACTGCGAGTTAAGGCCAAATAATATTGACAATACGCGATATCTACATAGATATGAACTGTGGGTTACCAAGTATCTATTGCTTGTCGGGATTGACTGCGAGTCAATTGCGACGGTGTTAACTGCGAGTTGACGCCACATATTATTGAAAATACGTGATGTATAAAGTTGCCTATCTATTATTATGTCGGGATTGACTGCGAGTCAATTGCGACGGCCTTAACTGCGAGTTATGGCCAAATAATATAGACAAAAATCGACATCTGAATATATTTTTACTGCGATTCAACTATCTATTGTCTGTCGGGATTGGCTGCGAGCCAATAACGACGGTGTTAACTGCGAGTTAACGCCAAACTATCTGTTAGTTGTTGGGATTGACTGCGAGTCAATAACGACGGCTTAACTGCGAGTTATGTCAAACTTTATCAACATAAATCATGCATAAAAATACAAGTTATCTATTTTCACGTCGGACTCGACAATGATTCAATCGTAACGGCGTTAACTGCAAGTAAAGGCTAAATAATTATTACAATATGCGATATTAAAATTGCTATTGACTGAGAGTCAACTTTTATTGTTAAGGTCGGCATTGACTGAGAGTCAATTGCGACGGCAGTAACTGTGACTTAACGTCAAAATTTATCGTCAATGAAAACAATAATATCAAGTTCATCTATGTGTGTCGTCTGCGATACATTGTCTTTAGTTTTCACAACAAGCCTTTTTGTTTGTTAACCATAACCAGAATATTTTTATTGTAAAATACCCACCTACTAAAATTTTATTTTTGGGTGCCAGTAATAGTAAAGAGAACAAAACCGTCCACGAGGCAAAAGATCATGCCAGCCCTGGACCAACCGACACCTAAGGTCTGGACACCTGAGGAGTCTTCGAGACACCCTAGGCGTCTACGTCTGATACGCCAAACTTGTTCTCTATCATATTCACGACACACTGTTGAACTTTTGTACGCCTAAGTATATTGAAAAAAGGCATGCCTATAGACAAGTACATACTTCTCAAATATCACCTAATACCGGTTAATTGTAAATTATTACAAACACCGATACTGAATTGCTAATTGAATTCCAGGCTTAGATAAAAATATCTCCGCTTGCATGTACAAGTATTTGTAAAAGACAAAACTTGTTTTTTTTTTTTTTTAATGTTAAAGTAAATAAAACTATTGAGAGATAAAGATACATCTTTTCAAACGTCGGGAGCTCGTTTAACTCAGCAGAAGAAGCCTTGGTCGGGTCCTCGTTACCCGTCAAATGGGGGGGGGAGCGAGGTTACAGGCAGGCTCTGGCCTTATCCCCAGGCTCAAGCAGCATCGACTAAAAGTTACAATCCATCCAAAACTCATGCTCCAGCACAGAACCGTAACACAAGTACATGCTGGTATAGTACAATGTTTTTTTTTCAACACTTCCTGTGTCCGGATAATTCTACGAAGTAGAAAATCGCAATATTTCATAACCACAATGTTGTTATAATACATGCATAAGCATGAACCCTAAACACCACAGTATCCTAGTGTTACCTCGGAAAAAACGAGGAAATAATATTCCGTGTAGTGCTAATGTAACGTGAAATCCACGTTTAAAATTTACCCTCAAGAAAAGCCAATATACAAAGTTTATATTGATTTTAACTGGAGAATAAGTTCTTATTTCCAGCGTTACAACCGTTACAAGTTACATTCCATCGGAATTTATATTGGGTACCTAATTTTAAAGCACCAAAACGCAATAGCTGTAACCGATTTATTCTAAATCCAAGAAATAAATGTACCTATTGCAACGTGTCATTCAACCGCCTCAAAAATTATGTTTTGAAAAACGGCTTCCTTGCTACGAAAAGCCCATCTCTTAATTTATGTTTTAAGTGACCGAAAATTTTTCTACATTTAAATTTTCAACATAATATATGAAAGAAGTCACGCTATATAATTATTTACGATTTTACAACCGTGCCTTATGAATATTATGATATTTTAGAAGATCTTATCTCATGGTATGGTAATGTTTCGACAAATTCCTGCCCATCACAAAATACTTGTCTTACAGAAAGAAATTAAATACAGACAACTCCCTAACTAGTACCTAGTGTGGAGCAGTAAATAAAACCAAAGGCTACTAAGAAGGCCGAAGAAGTAAAATATTTGTTTTAAGGTTACAAACAAAAAAAAAAAAAACAAAAAGTATGTAGGTACCATACCATATTGTACAAATAACTTATCAAAATTGGCAATGGTACGATTGGCACAATATTTATTTATTTAAATTTTACGAAACACAGATTGCCACAGGTGCCAGCTGAGTCAATAAAAGTCACTCCCGGGCTCTGTGTGCAAACTTTTAAGACACAGCTTTCAAGTTCGCTGTACTCTTAGTTTTGCTCTTAGCGACAATCCTTAGCGATTTATGTTTTTTATTTTTTATGAAAACGAGATCCAGACGCTGTAGCTATGGATACTTTATCCTTTGACCTGGACATTTTACGCGGTTCCGCCATTTTTTGTTTCCTTTTATATTTGGGAAAATTTACTGATGTCGAAGGCACCAGTATTTTGTGTTTTCACAAGGCCTTCTCTGCCTTTTAGCCCATCTTAATTATTTATATCATATAAAATAAGTGTCCTTCAACACTTGAAACTTTTATAATCCATATAAGAGTATACTGTTCCTTTTTAACTAATCTTACAGGTCCTGCGAGTAGCATTCACGCGCCACTTGATCCTCTCGCTTGCACTGATGTTTTCTTGAGCTTCGCTGTCTGAGGCTCCTATTTAACAATATATGTCAAAATACGCTTTGGGTAACAACTTGTCCCCAGAAAAAACGCAAACGTGTTTGATAGTCCTACAAGCAACAACTATTGTTATTTTTAACAAAACAACGTGAGGAGATGTTTGGTTCGTATGAAGAGCTGTACAACGGCTCTCTTGACAATCATCGTTTGGCGTAATCTTTGCTACTTACTTATTAGGTGATAGAATTGGAACCAATAATTGGTTTAAAACCTTCTTCTACTTACAATCACAAGCCTAATCTGCCTAGATATATAATAGTTACTTGGGACACACAACTAATAAGTAAATAAGTGTGTATCTAAATAGTCCCTTAATTTAGAGATAATGATATAAAATAAAATGAACAGATCAGCGATTTTACTATATGCTCATGGGGCACAAACATTTTCAATAATAAAAAGTGAATACTTATATTATTTTGCAAATAATGGAGTTGAGATAGCCATAACGTATTTAATCAAACTTCCACTGCGGGCTAAGATTAGCCGATATTGTTCTAATATTATTTAACTTAATATATTACGCACTCGTGTTCTGTCCATATTTTTGTTCAAAAAATAAAATCAAGAACTGCCAATGTAGGAAAATTGTAAATATCAATTAACATCCACGTTAATCAGCTTAAGCAGCTGTGATTTATAAGCTGGTTGATGTACCAGAAACACTATCTGAGAGCAGACTTGTCGACACATGCATCTTCCCCGCTTTGCAAAATTGCAACTCTCAGCCTCGACTCGTGAAAACAGCTGGCTGGACCAGCACGTCTAGCACTTTTATTAGTTTGATATATTAGACCAGTAGGTAGATGATTTTGTAATATCAGTTGTATTGAATGAGTAACTTATTATATAAGTTGATTTTTGTTGCATACTTGCTTTTGGGATAAATCAAAGGTTATTTATTATCTGCTTGTATCAGCAAATTACAGATTTTTCAACGAATTACTATTTGTAATTCGTTGGCTTAGATGGTTAAACTAGAACATCTTGTATAGTAGTTATACAGTTGTTTCACAGTAACCAAACAAAACTTTGTTCTCTAAACATCTACATGTAAACAAACTATATCTTCGAATGAATCGACGAAATATAATAGATGATCAAACGAACTCCAGGAGTGAAGTTCGATCGTTATTATATGAGTCGCTTCATTCGAAGATATAATAATATAACAACCCTCCCTCCCAAAAAACCAAACACTGTGACACAAGTTGTGGTTTCCACCCAAATGCAAAGTTTTGTTTAAAGGTTCATAGGTACAGACTCTAAAAAATGAAGCGAATGTCAGCTACAGTGGTGAAGTGAACACGGACGGAAATCGTTTTAAATAAGAGAATCAAATGAATTACTCTTAAATGCGTGCATCGTCTGCCTGGCGAATTGAGGAGTACTACATGTAAACAAACTATATCTTCGAATGAAGCGACTCATATAATAACGATCGAACTTCACTCCTGGAGTTCGTTTGATCATCTAATATTTTGCAAACAGATCCCTAAATCGAAAAATGATTTTTACAGACTTACATTACTTTTAAAAGACCTATCCAACGACAAGAAAAAAATATCCATCCCCACTTTACTTCTAGGGGAGTTACCGTAAAAAATAAATTTTTCAAATTTTTTTCTATTACTTTATCGGCGTAGGTGAAATGTATATATCCGTACAAAATTTCAGCTTTCTAGCTCTGAGCTAAGCCGCGGACAGACATACAGATAGCCAGACGGACATGACGAAACTATAAGGGTTTCTTGTTGACTACGGAACCCTAAACAGACAAATGTTAACTAACTAACTAATGTTTCTACTAAACAAAGCAAGGAACATTGAATGCTTCTTGTAATAGCCATCAGTATTAAAGTCCCTTATCAATAATTCAGCCCTTCAGACCATTTGGTCCTACCATTAGTCAGTGTCTTTTTTTTCGTCCTCTCGCTCAAGTATAGATGAGCTTCGTGTCAGCGAAGTCGAAAGATTTACTAAGAGCGATGAAGTATTTTGGTGGATCCAGTTTGATATCTTGAATTTGGTAGTTAATGATAAAATTTAACAATTCAAACCAAATTTAATAGAATAGGTAATAAATAACTGGATGACAATATCAAAATAAAATTATTGAGCTCTGATATTCCAGCAAAACAAAAATAATACACTGTACAAAGCTGATAACTGCTTTCTTGACATTCATAGCGAGGAAGCTTAGTTGTGAGCTTTAAAATTCCGAGATAGGAAAATGTTTCTAGCTCACAGCTTAAAAGCAGCCCACTTCTATAGCTCGCATCCAAAACAGTACCTAGTGGCTCGTTATATTTGCAAGAATTTTCATTGAATAAATGTGTCTGAATCAAAAAGTTATTAGATGCCGAAAGATAGGAATTTAAAAAACGGTCAATAATTTCTTCTCGGTGGCATTGAGAGTTATCTACATAGTTTAAGACAGGTTTAAGATCGTTTCAAGGATGCGTCTCGCGAAAACTTTCCAACTTGCCTCATAGCTTGCATCCAAAAAAGTAACTTGAGTTTCAGAAAGTACTGTGTAAAGAATCTGAATCTAAAAGTTATTAGACGCCGAAATATAGGAATTACAAATCGGTCAATAATTTCTTCTCGGTGGCATTGAGAGTGTGTTAATATGTCATCTACATAGTTTAAGATCGTTTCAAGGATGCGTCGTGGAAACTTGCAACTTGCCTCATCTTAGTTGCAGGCATCTCATACAGGGTTTTTCTTAGATCGAAATTAAATAGTAATGCTGCTCATAAATATGAAACTGAATATTTTTTCCAAAGAGATATGCTTCGAAAAATTGTCATTCCATACAAATTCTACTGATGCCGGCGCACGGTTTGTATTTTGAAAAAGAAACTGTTATTGGAATATGAACTAAACTGTTTTTGACCATAATAGAAAAAAAATATCCTTGCGATTATTTTACCGGTAAAAAAAGGAATAAGTTGAAAATATTTTATGTGCCTGTAGCTGAAAAGTAGGAATCGTATCGTAGTAATCGTAACGCTACGTAGACCGAACAAAGCAAATGCTTTCTGGCTGCACACTCCAGACGCGTAGCTCCTCCAAGCTCCAGACTAAGGAAAACACAGCCTTGAAGCCTTTCTTAACTTTTTATTATAGGCACGCAATGTACTATAAGTTAAGAACTATGTACATATATAAGTACATAAAAAGTAAGACGAAGGTAAGTATAAAATAAGTTAAAAATATGATTATTCTTAGAAATATCTATAGATTTTATCACCTACTTTCCTTGGGTAGGTAGGTATACGTCTTAAGTTTAGACTCTAAACAGTGCTATGGAAAGTAATATTCGATAACAGCAAGGAAATGGAATGGCTTGCGTAGCTGAGTGGGGTTTCCTGTTGCAGAGCCGAAACCGCGCGCTGGTGGCCTCTGGCGGGTCGATTGGTGACCGTCCGGCGGGGCGAGGCTCGTCTCGGGCTCAGCTGACTGCGCTGCCAGCAACCACATACCGTCCACCGCAACTTCGCGCCGGCCCGGCTGCTCTACCCACACATACTCAACAACACGCCGCTGCATTACGTCGCCGAGCCGACTCCCCCGCCTCGCAACAAACCGCCAACCAGCAACTTCTGCAACCCCAGTACCACGACCAACGTCAGCAACATCAACAACAATTAGATTATAGACAGCAATACTTCCCTCAGACTAACTCACAAGTCTTCCAACAACAATTTCAACAACAACAAATTCCATACTACCAGCAACTAAGCCATGACCAGCTTCTAATACAACAGCGCTTGCTTGAAGAGCAGCGTCGTCTTTACGAGCAACAACTTTATCAGCTTCAATATCAGAGACAATTTGAGCAACAAGGTCAGCAGTCAGGGCCGGTACAGTACCACTTATTGCCACAGGATTCACGACAACAAAGAGATGCGAGTGAGGAAACGGGACACAGAGAGAAGGCAAGCGAAGTGACTATCCAGAGAAGCGTTGACCTTGACCTAGTTGCGGGGTCGGGGTCGCAGTGATTACTCCGGGGGAGAGGACAGAGGGGGCGGGCAGCAGCGGTCGATGAACGCTTGTGCAAGCGCCGCGACGAGTCCTCGTGCGTTTCGCAATGCCACTCACTGACCGCTCTGCAACGATGCATCTCAAACCGCAAAAGTTATTTTAGATAGCACGATCAGACGGATGAAATCTCTCGTAACATCTGGTCATATCAAGCGCCTTGCAGCATCCGTGACCTGTCACACTTAACACTCAGATGGTGGTGTCTAACTTGTTGTCAATCCAGTGGCACTTATGCCCTTCATCCTTTCACAGGCCAACCTTGGTGCTCTAGCGCATCTTACACTCTTGACTCGGCTATTGCTTTTGCTGTAATTTGAAATTCCGTTCAGTGTTTTGAAAGCGGTTACAAAATTTTACTAAAAGCTTATTGAGATAAGTGAAAGGCCAGTATACCGTATATCGATAAGAATGTGTGGAAGACACCGCAGTATTAATTTATGCTTAGTGTAAATAGCTTGTTGGGGCATCGGTGACTTAACATTGTAACTCAACTTACCTAAGTTCAAAAGTTAGAGCCGAATTTTGTGACTATATTCTGTGATATATTGTTAACTTTTGAATACATATTTTTTCTTTCTATATTTTTTTAAAAAATCGTTCGCCTGTTGCTGTAATTTAGGCGCAGCGACACCAAATGTGAATTGATAGCTTTTAAAAATTAAATATTAATTTAACTTTTTGTTTCATATAGTCAAATTTTTATGATTCTAATAAAGAATTTACTGAATCACACAATTCGGAGTGCACTCTAAGTAGATGATATTCTATTAACTTACTCAGTACAAAGTTCCTGACTGTGATATGATTTTGTACAATTATTAATTTCTACAAATTCTTTGGGACATATTTTATTGGGTTGAACGATGTTTAGCGTAAGTTAATTTAAGTTTGTGCTAATGTATTAATAATGTTAATGTTTTACTAATAAGGTATTCAAACAAATACTCATATGGTGAATAAATCTTGCCCATATTATGAAATTGTTTTTATTTAAAATATCCCCTTACTGAAATCCTATTCTTTATTTTTAGCTATATTTTTGTTTTGACGAATTAGTTATAATGATTAGATTTAGTTCAATAAACCAAAAAAACTTAGTAGATAAAGTAGTAAATCTAAGAAATTCTTTGGATTCACATCTTGAAATAATCAATATTGAGAAATAAGTTCAGAAAATTTCAACTTTCAACAAATACAATAAATTTAAACCCACATCCTTCCTATTAAGCAATTTGAAAAAGTTTGGGAGAAATTTTTGGAATAATATATATTTTTAATTTACCTCGAATACAAGGTTAACATAAAAAAAAACTTTCTGAAAGAATTTCTCCAAGTTGTGTTCTAATACGACTGTAACTCGGGGCCTCGGTCAGTTAATGAAGTAAAGCACGGTGCGCAGGCCAATAAGAGGATTACCAGATTTATGGGAGCTCTACCATAAGATTAGATAGTAATGCTGGTATACTACGTCCTGCTATACTGCTAGGAGTTAGCTACATACAGAAAAAAGTGCCTTAGCGTTCCCAGGGGCCTTCATGAAGTAGCGAGCAATGTCACAGGCTTGCTGGGCTTCGTCAGGAAACCGGGTGGCATAAATAATTTGCTGTGCAACTCGCACGCAAAATAGGTGTGTCATATAAGCCACGTCCCGATTAGGCTCACAGTGAGCCGCTCACTGTGAGCCGGCTGACTCTGAGCGGCGTATCGGTCGCTTACTCAATTCGTTCCGTCAACGGGGCGTAGTGAGCTGACTGAGCCGCCGACCTGGAGCATAGAACGCAGCGACTCAGCTGCTCACCGAATGTATCCGCAAGCGAAACGCCGCAAACTGCGAACAGTACGCGCTGAATGGACACTCCGTTTAAAATATATAGGGAGGCGTACGTACTGGAGGCAGACAGTGAGCGGCTCACTGTGAGCCTAATGGGGGCGTGACCATACCTGACTGTTCCTTATAGCAACCTAGTTTGTCGACTTTTTCCAGCCAGAAAATTATATTGCATGAATAATAAAGTTGTATTTTCATCTCGCAAGCAAGGAAAAACTTTGTGTAAGAGTCATTTTTGGCCACTAGCGTGGAAAAGGTTTTTGAAATTTTAATCGATCGTAGTTTGCGTGTAAACGTAATTAGTGGCCGCTGGCGTCCTTTGTTTTTGAAATTAGAACGTGATGATGAATTATGGTATAAGGTGCTGCTGGCTTAGCACGCTGCCCGAGAGAAAATATATATATCGGAGAAATGTCACTTTATTTGAGGAAAAACCTATGTCATCTAAACTATCCCCTCCAAGCGCGAAGAAATGTCAAAGAAATGTCAGAGGAAAATGTTTAGCAAATCCACAAATTACGTTTTTGATATTTTAGACATCTCTGTCTAAAATATCAAAAACGTAATTTTAATAAAAAAAGATAGCTTTATACACGATACACACTTTATGACGATCGTACTGTGAAAGAATATAATTTGACATGAAATGTAATTGAATGAAGTTACAATATGTGATTAAATAAACTAAACTACACTCATGCATTTAGCCGTCCTTGTCTATCAAAATGTGTCCTATTTTCCTTGCAAATTGTGTGATTCGCTCGGCAGCTGTGTTATTTCGTGTCTCGTGCCTTGAAACCCTCGGCTCGAAAGAATAATCCCGAGCGTAGGATTATTCTTTCGAGCCACGAGCAAAGCGAGAATCCTAGAACTCTTAGCTTCCTCGAGCTTCAATTAATACAAATTATAATTCTTTTCCGTTAGCATGTCTTGATTTTCGTAATAAATCGATTCCCGTATGTAACATTGTCTTAGGCTACTGTAGAATTTTAAAAAATTGCTATCATGTCACTAAGAGAGATGACATATTTTTATAACGCTTACCAACACATTTTGCAGCCATGAAACTAAAACCAGAGTATATTTGACGGAAAGAATATCATTGTTTTACAAGCTTGTTTTTTCTGACAGCTTTAGCCAATTCTTTTTGACATATATGTGTCTAAAATGTGTTTCTAGTGAGTTTTACTTATCTTATTTTCGAAGCTCGGTCAATAATGAAGTAAAGCTCAGTGCGGTGGCCAATAAGGGGATTACCCGAGTAATGGAGGCTCTACCCTCATTACCAGGCTCGCTGCCGGCTAACATATTGCGCTTCAATTGGACCGTTGCGAACTAAACCTGGGACATTTCCGACTTGGAGCTCGACTGATCACAAACGTAATTTTCAAAATCCTACACCAAACTTCAGTATCATGCTAAGAAAAAAAAAAAAAAAACAATGTATAACAATCAACACTCGAAACAAAAATGTTTTTTCATGCAAACCTTGCATTTTGAACTTTGAAGTCAACAATATTTTTAAATGGCGACCTATGTTTATTTTTTAATTTCAAGGGTTTAACATCCATGTTTGTTGATCTTTTTAAGGGTAATGCTTAACTTTTAATCATGGTTATAACAACAACTTTTATTATAGACCAACACTGAAATAGGAAAAAAACACATTGTTCATACTTATCCCGAACTAAATGTATGGAATGGCTGATATATTTTTACGAATTCATAGTAAAGGAACACTTGGTTTCAAAATGTATATGATAAGAATGATAAGATCTTACTAATAACAGAAACTGTAACAAATGGAAAGCGTCGTAAAAATCGATGGTTGTACGTTCAGCAAATTCGCAGCACATTTTCAGCGACCATTTACTTATGATCAGCACCGCTCCCGTCCAAATGACGGTTCTTTCGGACAATTACCCCGGCACTTGGGTATTGGCGTCCGTTGTCATGGAAACGCGGCGAACAAATCTAGCAGAAAATCGCACGACGGACACATTAGCCCACCCTGCAGTGGCCAAGGTTGGATGAAACAAAGTTCATAGTGCGAGTGAGCGGAATGGTCTTCACTGGTCGTTACATGCACGATTGCATCAACTGTGCAGAAGCTCACACTCGTATGCGCATTTTAGCGATTCACATTGTCAAATGAAAAGAAATCATAACCAAATGTCATGTCAAACATCTCATCAAAAGTTGCAATCAAATTGCTCACCTATTCTGACAATTTTTCACAACTATACAAATTCTATTGTTACAAGTCGCTTAGTCAACAGTTGGATTTAAGATGTTCAAATTGCGTGAGCACCTGAAATCGACAAATTCAAAAGTTACGCTTCATAATTTTAGAAGTTGCAAGATATTTCTTGGGTCATTAATTTTCTTGTGATGACTAGTAGGTCGTCAACAAAGGTAAAGATGCACATTGCGTGTATAATTTTGTGTTTATTCAAACTAATAACGTAAAGTACTGGAGGATCGGCAGCAGCATCTTTCTGTGTATCGTACCATACTGCGTTACATACTGCGTTCACCAACACACAATCCAAGTGTGGCGACTATGATAAATCCCTGTTCTTGCTGGAGTTCTGGAGGGAGCTCCCTGTCCTGCAGTGGACGTTTCATGGGAAGTTATGACTTAAAGTATACAATGGAGCACAAACTACGAGGACGGAATAAAAGTGACACAGCATTATACCCAAAATTATAGAAGGTGTAAAAGGGTATATCAATTCAAGACCAAACATCAAAGTCAGGACCAAAGCGTTATAAATTCGATAAATAATTTTAATTTAAATAATTGTCTAAGTATAGAAATAACAATCCTAAACGATGTATCAACCGTTTCTTAGGAACATAGGTAATACATAAAAATATTTTGACCTTCCATACAAAAAGCCTTATCAGCTGATGCAATTCTTTGGAAAGTTGAAATTGTTTTCACGTAGTTAGACCCATGTGTCCTTGGGAAAACTTCATCAGATTTATTAGGAGATTCTAATCCTTCATCCATTTTATTACACGTTGTATAATCTATCTCTACTTGCTGCAACTTCTTGTCTCAACCTGCCTCGACTTGCCTGGACTTGACTTGCCTCGACTTGCCGCGACTTCTTGCTTCGTCTTGATTGACTTGCCTCGGCTTGCCTCCTAGTTCTGAGTGTCACTAATTTATTTATTTATTTGTTCCAGTCAAAACTTAATTGCGAGGTCCTATACGACGAGCTGGCGTTTGAAGTTCGTTGGGCAGTAGCCGGAGACAGCATAGTGCTGCAGCTCGTCGCAAAGCTTGGTAAGTTAGTTTTTTTTACTGTCAATGGGATCACGCTTGAACCCGATCTAAACCTTAAGACTAAGACGAGGTCGACGACGGAACATGCTCGCCCAGAAGAACCCTAGGAGCTAGCTGTTATGGGTTCCGATACATAAGGTCCTAATGAAATAGTAAACATAATTTTAGCATATTACTCAGACCATGAAACTGAACAACTTTCCCCAAGGAACAAAGGTCGAAATGTGAAATAAAATTTTGACCTCCCATAGAAACTGCATCAGCTGATAGCGCATTTTGTATGAGAGGTCTTTTTCATATTTTGACCCATGTTTCTTTGGCACTCGGGTTCAACGGCTTAGCATATCTTTCAAAGCAAAGTTTATACCCTAGCTCTAACCAAAACCGATCCTGATGTGTCATATCTACCCTATTTCAAAGTTCTTAAAATACTGCCGTTTCCATGTCTTTACTTACTAGAAATAGGGATATTCGTTAAGTCCAACAATAGTATACACATACATACATACATAACATCACGCCTTGTTCCCGTCGGGGTAGGCAGAGACCACAGTTCTCCACCTGCTACAATGGTTTATTTGTTAAAAGAAGAGATATCGTCCATAGAAATACCAGACACCCAAATAGGTCTCTAAAACTACGCGTTTTCAAAAGAACTGTTATGCTATGTGCGTAAAAATTTATAACAAAATCCCTGAAACGATAAAACAACAACGTCAACAATAGATGAGTTTCTGAAGTGGACTGTAGATAATGCATAGTTTAATTCATGACATAATTCTTGACATCAATTCTAATTTACTAGACAATACTACTTTAGTAAATAAAACATGTCATACCTAAAGCTAACAAACATAATAAAATAAAAAAAATAAAAATAATAAATAAAATAAATAATTTTATAAAATTTACTACTTTGTGACTTATTGATAATATCCTTGATTTAATTTGCATGCTGTTTAACTTGCGACTTTCAAGATCGAAAAAAAAAGCTTTGTAATTGGTTTCTTCCATTTTGTAACTTCTTCATAAACAAACAGCCTTTTAACTCACACTGAGGGGCATAAAGCTTTCTCTCTCATCTATCAAACCATGCAGTCCTGTGGATCTACCTACACTTAATTTGCAATAACGAAATATTTGTTATCGCATTGTTGTCTTTATCGAATCATTGCCAACTAATGATTGATCATTATCGATTCAACAATTTATGCGCCGGCGGCACCGTCATATTACCTATATTCTTTACTGGCGGCTATCACGTTTCACTAAGCAGTAGATTAGTAGCAGTAGAATAGATTCCTGCACCCAAAGGTTGCCTGGAAGAAATTGCTTTTTAGCAATAAGGCCGCCTATTGTGCTCCGTATTTCATTTTGTATTTTTTTTTCTTTTGTAAATTTTGTATTTCTGTGTGCAATAAAGAGTATTGTATTGTATTGTATTGTATTGTATTGTATTGTATTGTATTGTATTGTATTGTATTGTATTGTATTGTATTGTATTGTATTGTATTGTATTGTATTGTATTGTATTGTATTGTATTGTATTGTATTGTATTGTATTGTATTGTATTGTATTGTATTGTATTGTATTGTATTGTATTGTATTGTATTGTATTGTATTGTATTGTATTGTATTGTATTGTATTGTATTGTATTGTATTGTATCTTTTGTAGTCTCCCCCCACGTAAAGCCACGATCACACCTAACTGAATTCAAAGACTAATTCGGCATACATTGTTGGGAGGCATGACTATATTAATTGCAATATCCTTACTTCAACGAGCAATGTAAGCCGAATTAGTTTCTGAATTAGAGAAGGTGTGATCGTGGCTTTATACTATTGCAATAAATGTATTGAGTATTGAGTAATTTGTTACCTCTATGTTACAGATGACGGAGAGTACATGTCGTTTGGGGTGTCAGGAGATAACAAACACTCGCAGATGGTGGGGGGTGACGTGGCCGTGGCGTGGGTTGACAAGCAGACGCTCAAGGGTTATGCGCATGATTACTACCTCGACGCCAAGAGCCAGTGCGCTGGGGTGCGAGGGTCGTGCCCTGACGAACGACTTGGAGTAAGTTATTGAATCACTTATGCAATACAAAGTACAAAAACAATTTCAAATTCGTCTTTTTAAATGGAGTGTAGAAAATTATGTCACTAAATTGAAGTGAAATATTTTTTGTCTTAAAAAGAAGAGAATGGAGACCTGATCAGTCAGTCAATCTGGCGATTTCTTCACGCAACTCGTTCTTTCCTCCTCATCATAACATCCCACGAAAAGTCCACTACAGGACAGGGAGCTCCCTCCAGAATTCTAGCTTTTGCTGAGAAAATGTGGAGAGGAAGTACCATAGTCACCTCGCTTGTTAGCGTTACGGCTGGCACCATGGACCGCGGTTGTAGGTGACCGCAGTAAGTAAGATGTTAGATACAAAGGAGGATGCTGCTTCCCATCCTCCAGTTAACTATTAGTCGCCTCTTACGACACCCACGGGTATGTATGGGTTGGAACTATTCTTTGCCGGCACCACACGGGACCTCTTTCCTCCTAGTTTATGGTTATTGAGGATATTTGATTTTTTTTATCTGTTAATGATGGAGAATAATAAGGAACCACGAATAAGTCTGTTAGTTAGTCTGATTACAGTCTGTATGACTGTATGTGTGAAAGTTTACTTAGATTTTTGCAAATAGAATTTCAAAGACTGATAGAAAACATTTTAAGGACTTATTCTGGGGCTAAATGCAACAACTTTTGTTCATCGACTTTCCGAAATTCACAAGAGAAAATTCTACTTTCAAAGAAGCCGGACCGACATCAGCTGATCATTTAGTATGGAGAGTCGAAGTTTATTTTTGCGACTTTCAAAAAGTTGTAAAACAAAAGCTGTTGCATTTAGCCCCCAGAAGAAGTCCTTTGTTATTGTCAACTAGCGGCCCGCCCCGGCTCTGCACGGGTACTAATCTACGGGTAGAGCCTTTTATTACGATATATGACGTAGCCTTCAACTTGCTACACAATTTTTAAAACATTCTTGAATATTTCGTTGTACACAACATTTATAACTTGTTTTGATGTCACACGTGACAGGGCCACATGAAAGACAGGAGCATCTAAGAAGATTATTTTCCCTATGTTATTGTTGAATATCGAATCGTATACATTTTTTTGCTCTGGATTCAAACGACACTCATTTTGAACTATCTGTAAAAGTCGAGAATGAGAAATTTTAAAAATCAGACTTCGTACGACCAGTCGCAACGACGTGTGCCCTCCGTGTGTGCCCCCGGTGCCCCGTCGGGTCGGCTATCAACGGAAATGCGCATCGAGTGTGAAGCTCATTCTAGGACTTTTATTAGAGTGATTTTAATATTGTGATATCTTCTAAGATATTCATTTAAATAACATGGTGTCACGGACAATTTTGCTGTCTGTTTATTGCTTATTATTACTAACCTTTTAAATTAGATAAGGATCCGTACCATAAGGGCAAAAATACGTTCAAAAATACCTTATTTTGAAAATCTAATTTTTTGCTATAAAAAGTTGGTTACTGTGGGTTATCCTTTAAAGGTAGACAAATACTATAATGGACTTTTCTTTAGAAATTTTAGAGAGCAACAATTCTTTAATACATAACTTCCATATAAATGAAACCATTTACGCAGCGCACGCCCAGAAAGCTCTCAAGAGGCACGTTTTTTTCCAACTCGATCGACAAACATCATCATAGTTCAGTTAATTATCACTAAATATTTATAAATAATGACCTTAAACCTTTCTATTAAATTATTCCATCTATTAATGAAAACCGGATTAAAATCCATCCAGTAGTTCCTGAGTTTATCGATCACAGACAGACATGATGACGACAGAAAAACGTTTCGGGGGACTTTCTTTTATAATATGTACTCGTAGTGATAGTGATGATGGGCTGGGCTTACTCTTGACCTCGATCTAGTCTTGATAGAGGAGAGATACGAAGTTGACGATGGGACTTGCTTGTCCAAAAGAAGCCTATTCACTCGCGACTTGAATATATTCGGGTTATATGAACTCGGGAACACAGACGCAGGCAGAGAATTCCACTCTTTAGCCGTGCGCACAACAAAAGATGTTTCACAGCGCTTTGTGCCTTAAAAAGTTAATACCAATTTTTAAATCTTGCTAAAATGCAAATAGAAAACACAATGCAATTTATCGCCAATCATAATCACCACAAATTGGCTGTACGTCTGCCCGAATAAACTTCAGACTGGAAGCCCATCCAAATTTCAGCTGCCGTCAATCAACGATATTGGATTGGGGCTACGTACTAAGTCTGTATGGTCAGACAAACACTGTCGACTCAGCTAAATTGATGTTGCGGGATATTTGACATCCTGAGTTTTTTAAGTCAAAAATCCTATCCTACTAATATTATAAAAGCGAAAGTTTGTAAACATGTATGGATGTATGTTTGTTACTCTTTCACGTAAAAACTATTGAATGGATTTTAATGAAACTTGACACACATATAGGTTATGTCCTGGAATAACACATAGACTACTTTTTACCGCGGGAAAACACTTCATTCCTACGGGAAAACGTATTTAATGCGGGTGAAACCGCAGATTCTGCGCGGACGAAGTCGCAGGCACCAGCTAACCATTTAACCAGCTAAGAAAACTAACCATTTTACTTTTTGTTAATTAATTTAATGTCATAATGTTCGTAAACGATTGCAAGAATTAATGACGTTATTGTTCAAAATTTTCATACAAATCTAAGTTTAAAATATTGTGATAGACTTTGGCGTTGAACAAAAAGTATAACCCATTTTTTCCTTTATTCCAGCGCTTATAATAAGTATAATAATAGTTTCAAGTTTAAATGTCTTATAATACTTGGTTTCCGGTATAGGCACCTCGTCGTCGGGTTAGTGGCAAGACTGGTTTTTCCTATTTATCCTGTGGATTTACCTATCCTATTCTTAAGGGGCTGATGAATAAATTTTATATTATTATTTTCTTTGTATACTTTTTAGTCTCTCCGAGGAGGTAGTTTTTACACGGGCCGAAGCCAAGTGCTAAGCGCATTTAACTTTAATCTACAGACAGGAATTTTCTTACAATTCTGCACGTGTTTAAAATGACAGCTTTTTGAAGGAGTGGGATTATAGAGGGATGAATGTCCTGTCTCAAGTAAAGTTAACTGGTAGTATGTACGCAAGATGAATTCATTCTTTCTGGGGTCCATCTATTTCGCGTACGGGTAGTGCAAGCGGTGGGCACTGGATTAGCGGCATGGTTTGCCTCCTGTGCAACATCCTCTTGCAATATGCTATTTGTGATTGAGGGTGTAGGAGAGGATCGGAATGATTGAGTTGTAGATGGTACCGAGGAGAATAAGCTTTGCGTAGAAGATAAAGGTGATAGTGGTTGTTCCGTGGATGCAGGAGTTCTCCGTCTGCTCCATACTCTTGTACTGCTGGGCCGAGGCCTTAAATTATAATTTTGCCCTGATGGCTGCGAAATGTCGCCCCCCCCCAAAATACGTGGGGCTGCCCGAGCCTATTGACTCGGGGCGGGATTCTCCCTCGCGGTGTGCGCTGGTACCCGCCTGGGGTATCCCATATTTTCTATTTCGCGTCGCTACCATACTTACTAGGGTGTACTATCGCTCCGTTTGTCATTGATAAGTAAATTAGCGGCTAGGCTGCTGTCAATGTCCGCCCCCCACGTGGCATAGATGGTTAGCCGGACGTGGAGTTAGATTTATGGGGGGCTTATTATTACTATTATTGTTATAGATTCATTTTTCTCTCCTTTCGGAGGTGCAATCCCCACCGCACGGGCCTTGATAAGACCTAATTACGCTTCACTTGAGCAGGTTTTTGACAAAAAGTGATGAATATATGGCCGTGAAAAAAAATTATGTGATAATTAGGCATCTTTCCAAGAATATGGCTGACTTCGAAACACGATTAAATATATTTTGTACGCCACAAAAAAAAATTAAAGTTACCTATGCTTTTTGCATTTAAACCGTTTTTCTTAAGTACCCATTGATCTATGAAGCCAAAACTTTTACACATTATTCAATACATTATGCGTAATAATATAGCTATTTGATAATTAATATTATGGGTACAGATTTTGAGAAAAATGCAAAAATTTGCGAAAAACTTACAACAGCGCGAATCCGCTCCGTTCTAGCACGCGCATTCTGCCCTTAGTTAGAAAGGGAGGTAATTCAGCTCTTATCAGCCCCTTAAGATATTTCAAGCCGCCGGTTTCTGATTTGGCTTTAGATAGGAGCCAGGTGGTCCTGGGTGTGTGACTGTGTCTGTTAAGCACGCGTTACCGAACACGAAAAACGTTCTTGTTGTACAGTCAACTGTCAGTGGAAACATTTTAACCTTTATTACCACGCTATAAAGTCCAAAGTGTTTGTACTGATAACGTGTTTCTACTGATGGATGGATACTGCCAGCGATATATCCTTAGGATATATCTGTTCGGCGGCGTCGCTGTCATCCATCAAATTGTGTTAGTTGTGTCAGTTTTAGCAGCTGCAGTGTGACCAACTTTAAATTGGAAATCTGCCTCACACAGACTCTGATTCACAAACATGTTTTAAAGAACATCGAATGACAGTAAACGATTATGAACTTTGTAACCAAACTGTTAGTTTAAAATCGAACGAACTGCAAATTCAACAAAAGAGTAAGGGAATTGCCATAACTTTCCTACAGAAAGTCTATGAAAACTTTTACTTGACAGATTTTTTTTTCCTCGATACTGCTACATACTTCTACTTTAGCCTTAACTGCCAGATCTGCCGCATACTCGTATATTGTAATACTGACAAATCCTGCCAGACTTAGAAAACGTAAAGCGAAACTGCCGGAGTTAAAAAAAAAGACCTAAAGTTGTCAGGTATGACAGGATTCTGCTACAAATTATGATGGTCACACTGAGTAGTGGCGTTGGTTGTTCTCCATTTGTACGCATGAACAGAAAAGTCAGTTAAATTGTGCAGTCAAGCAAGAGCAGGTCAACCTCATAGATTTATTACTTCGCGGCGCTTTGGCAAGCTTAACAATGCAACGCGACTTAAGCTCTTACGCCTATTTAAATACCTATGGACGGTTCAAAGTCCAGTGTGTTAAGCTTGATTTGCTCATGACTGTACTACCCATTCAAGATGGGCCTTTAATAGATTGTTTGCTATTTGGAAAAGGTTTATCCCCAATTAAAATTGTTAAACTGTGAAATTGCAAATTCATCGGCTGTCAAAAGCAGGCTATTGCTCGTAAATACCTGCAGCAATTAACTGGTTAAACACGTATGCGCACACTCGTATACCAGCGCATTTCCGAGCTTAAACGGTTCCAAAGCCACGATCACACCTAGCTGAATTCAAAGACTAATTCGGCATACATCGCTTGTTGAAGTAAGGATATTGCAATTAAAATAACAGTCTTTGAATTCAGCTAGATGTGATCGTGGCTTAATTAATCACACTAATAATTTTCCTCTCCTAAACCAATCTATGGAGAGCGTAATTTTGAACCTTGCGATATAAAATATTGAGTTAGGCACTTCGTAACTTACCTAACTAAAAGCTTACTAAAAGGCTAAAAGTTAGGAACTTTCTCAAGTCAAAAGTTAGCCTTTATTTTGAAAGTAGGTCATCGGCGCTTAGCGCGAAATACATTAAAATTTAAAGGATTCAGAGTAAGTATAACGGATGGGGCAAAGTCTGGTCTATTCGGTAGTCGACGATTTATGTTCTTAATAAACGGCGGCATTGTAGATATATCTACGGTTTAAGTTATAATCCGTTCCATTTGTAAATTCCAACGCTTACCAACACATTTTGCAGCTACGAGTCTAAAACCAGAGTATATTTGACGGAAAAAGTAACATTGTTTTACAAACTTGTTTTTTTCCAGAGGGTATACGATGCACAAAATAACTTGGTAAGCGTACGACGACGCACAAAATAACTCTTTGCACATTTTTGACTTCTGCGCATCAATGACAGGGCCACAGTTATTTTGTGCGTCGTACGAGTATAATTACTATTGAAATAGCTGCAATATTGGTAAGCGTTGGCATTCACGAACGAAAAGGATTATAGGAACCAAAAGTTTTGAGTTTTGTTTAGTGAATAGGACATTTATTTTAAATTTTAAACTTCCTTAAGGTAAATTTTTGAGGGTTCCGTATCAAAAGGGTAAAAAACGGGACCCTATTAATATGCCTCCGATGACTGTCTGTCTGTCAGGTAAGGTAGACAGTTGAAATTTTCACAGATTATTTATTTCTGTATTGTTAACGCAATAAGAGGCATGATAATATCCGATACAGAAAAGGAATTATTTAAAGTATAACTGATATTTTGTATGCTTAAAAATAAATTTCCTGTTATTTTGCCTGTTCATCCTCAAGATACATCGAATTCCGTAGGAGAGTGTGTGTGGGACCAAAGACAAACACGTAGATGTATTTTAATTTTTATAACTACTTTAGAATTAATAATCCCTGTACATTCAACCATATTTAAAAGAGCGCGTGCGTTTTTATTGTCGCTTCTTTTTTTCCCACCATGGCGCTACTTTGGTCATGAAGCGATGTAGTTTAGATGACGTCAACGTGACGACAATGAATAAAATATTTTGAGTTTGAGTTTAATACTTATGTATGAATCTGCAGGAGAAGACGAACTCGATCCGTCTGCTGAACGCGGCCCTGGTTAACGGCTACTCCATCGTGACCTACCAGCGCTCCCTGAAGGCTGCTGATGAGCTGGACCGAGCAGTCCTCACCAACACCTCACAGCCGGTCATCTGGGCACTTGGTCCTCTTAACTCCAGGCAGGAGGTGTCATATCACCACCACTTCACCAAGGTCAGTATTCACCGACAAATAAGGAACACCTTCAAAAAAAATCCCCGGATGGCTGTATCCTTGATAGAGTTACCGCAGGAATTTTAAAAATAACAAGTTTTAAACCCTGAAAATACTGCAAAATAACAATTTGATACTTTTAGTTGGTTTTCAAGACTACAAGTTACTACCTGAAAATCAACTGAAAATATCAAATTGTTATTTTGTAGTATTTTCAGGGTTTAAAACTTGTTATTTTTTAAGTTTCCCGCGGTTTTGTATAGACAGTTTTCGTTGGCAGACTCTACAGCCGTAACTCTTTTTTTTGTAGGTACAACCAAGAGCACGTCAAGCTTCCAACCACGTCCACTCACTCCTCTTCCCCCTTACCGCCCCTCCCCTCAACCTTTCCCCTAACTCCCCTCCGTTCACCCTCTGACTCATCCAAAAAGAATCATCCAAAGCTCGATGTAGTACCAATTGTTGCCGCCAGAGGGCCTATACTCCCCAAACGAAAGCACAGACGTATCACGTCATTAGCTTTGTTTCAACAAAAGTCAGGCAATATAAATGCAATGCTTAAGCTTAGTTTTTGTGGAAATGATGTAGCTTGATAAGAGTGACAGCAGCCGGCTTAGCATGCTGCAGTTGTCAGTTTATCTAGGCCCATAGATTAAAGACTCAAGACAAGGACGGCTACATATATTAGTGTATAAAGCTATCTCTGTCTAAAATATCAAAAATGTAATTTGTGGATTTGCTAAACATTTTCCTCCACTGACATTTCTTCGCGCTTGGAGGTTAGATGACATAAGTCCTCAAATAAAGTGACATTTCTCCGAGATATAGTTTCTCTAGGGCAGCGTGCTAAGTCGGCAGATCGAAGCGATATTGGAGGGACACACGTATGGCTTCGTTCTGCTCTCACGCATAGCTGTATCCAGCAGTCATTCTAATCAACGTAAATTATTATTTTATTTCAAGTGTGAGCATATCCTCAGCTTCTTTGAAGCTATTGGCTAGTGGCTGAGGAATATAAAATTACTGGTCACAGTGGCTGTTCTGAGCTAGGGCGAAGAATCCCTTTATTTCAAAACACAAGGTACACAACACAAACACCACAACACAAACACCGCCAATACCGCCATGGAGGAAGTTTTCACTTACGCCAGTTACGCCCCTCAACCATATTTCAAGGCACTTAGCCTTCTCAAATCGAAAGATGCATTAGCGTCATCATAAATAAAAAAAAATTACGATTATTTGGTTCAATATAAATTGTTTACAGAATACTTATTGAATGTCATAACATACAGAATACAATGCTAATAGAGCGAGTCTACTACCGTTTCGTAATTGAGCTATGGAAGCGTAAAAGAAACGGCAAGAAACCACTGCAGCACGGCCTACTTTATGAGTCGGCTTTTTTTGTGTTTCGCTGGTAGATAATGATGACTTCAAATTTAAAATAGAAATGAAGAAGTTGCGAAGGATTTTGTTATTTGTGCATGGGAATTGAATAATTAGTTTTTTTTTACAGGGTGATCGTTTCATCGAGTTCGGTCGCGCTCCGCTATGGAACTGCCCGATGCCGGAAGGAGAGGATGAACCTCGAGCAACTACAACCCTTGCACCCGCTACTCAACGCAACCCGCCGGTCCGAAACACACGACCTGAGCAAGTAAGCAAACATCAAATAATGTTTATAAAAAATATATTTCAAAAAACAAAATACCTGACTATGTAGCAAAAAATGAACTGAAAAGAAAAAAAAAACAAATTCTAAAATTTTTATTAGGTATTGCAGGCGGGGAAAACCAGCAGTAAGTGAAGGATTTGATATTTACCTTCCCTCTAGGAGATTATGACAGTTTCTAATAGCTCGTGCCGTGTCAGATATTCTAACAATTTTATTATATCCTCAGTCGCAAGCAGCTTCAAGCGACGTGATCAAGCCGAACCCAGTACCGACACCGAAGCCAGTGGCCCGAACCCCAGCGTGGGAAATCCCCGGCATCCAGTGCTACGAGCCCCCAGATGGCGTGTTCTACGCGCAAATGGGACCCACTGGTGGAAAACAAGGCTACTCTGCTATCACTGGTTAGTGTTTTAGGGTTCCGTACCCACAGGGAGAAAAAAGGGACTCTATTAATATGCCTCCGGTGTCTGTCTGTCGGCGGACTGTATCTCATAAAATGTTATAGGTAGACATGCACAGATTATTTATGTCGGTTGCTGCAAGAAATAATAAACATAGAAAAACTAAAAGTTAAGGGAGGCTTCCCTATTAAAACGTGATTTTATCGTAAAAACGCGAACATAAGCAATATAATAACAATAAATAATAAAAACTTGCCGACCTTCTATATATATTTCATTGTAGTCGTCATTAAGACAGACGCCACGTAATCCACTGAACCACCGTTTTCGAAAACATTCATCCATAATAACTTGATATAAACATATCTAATGACACACCCTTGTTTTAAGAGTCCATATTTTTAACTCCTCTCTCATGTTTTCTCATTTGAGCAGACTAGTTCAGATAATTTAACATTTGACATATTTTAACAATCGTTTATTTCTGAGGTTTTTCATCCTCATAAGTGCGATATTCCAATATACGGAAGTTGAAGGTCAAGATTTGTGAACATTTTAAGGTGATCCGTTTTCCATACAAAAACTTAACAACTTTGCAGAAATGTAGTTCAAAAACGGTTTTTTTAATGTGGGAGACCAATATTTTTCTTTTAATTCTTTGAACATCGCACTTACTCTTAGCCCGTTTAACGGTTTGTGAATTGATGTGTCCAGGTCACGTGGGCTGGGGCATTTCGTGGTACATCAACGGCCTGCTGATCCCGGAGATCACGGTGGTGCGCGGGCGCAAGTACACGTTCGTGGTGGAGGGCGGCGCCGACCCCGACGTGCCCGCCAAGTACCACCCCTTCTACGTCACCAACGACCCCGTCGGCGGGTACTACCACAAGTCCGATGAGGAGAGGAAGGTCAGTTGGAATAGTTGTTTATGCATCTGTTGCGTAATGGGATCTTTTGAACACGAAAGCTTCTTTTTAATACGAGGCGGAAAAATAGGGCATTCCGAGTGTTAATTGTTATTATTCTTAGGATAGTTGTTTTTATTGATCGCACAATAAAAATACCAAAAAATCTTAATAGATTAGGATGATTGTATTGAATTTTCATTACAAGTGGATTGACAACCTATATATGATTGTTGTGTTTACTTACTCCAGTATAGATTTTATTGACAGGTTATGGAAAGAGATGAGTTCATAGGTCCTACGCCTTGGTACTATTAGTACTTGAACAAGTCCTATAAAAGAGCGTAGAATGTTTTTGGAGATGTGGTTTTGTTAAACGTCAGTTTACTATTATCTAATCTGTGGTTTTGTGAAGATCAAGTAAAAAGTTTTCCAACATTTGGTTTATTCACATTTCATATCACAAAAACAACACTGAGACATACAACATCCTGCTCGGGCAAAGCAGATGATCTTTGTCGAGCAGTGGATGTCTATCAGCATGACACAATTTCAGTTTCTTGAACTCGGGAGGACCTTTTTTATGGCAACCAAAGGGCTATTGATGTAGCCACGTACAGAACACGTATTGCTATTGATAAGCAAATAAGAAAAAGCTGACATGATGATGTTGTCCACAGGGAGTGGAGATCTACGCGGGTGTACGTCGCGCGCGCACGGGCGAGCCGATACCGACGGGCGTGGGCCGGCTGTGCAACTGGACGCCGGACAGCGAGGGCCCGGAAGCAGACGAGTACCCGAGCTTCGGCGCGTACCAACGATCCCTAACCCTCGTCTGCGAGGAAGGCTCACCCGGCCTCGTAACGTGGACCCCTGACCACAACACTCCCGACACCGTCTACTACCAAGTGAGACATACGCACCACTCATCACCATTCTACTTCACATCTTTATACTCATCTACCTTTTACTTCATTTATTTCATTGCATGTGGCATTACCAGGCGATGAACAAAATCGTCGTACTTGACAATCTTACGCTCAACTTTTAAGTACCTTATTCATTAATGGCTTACAATTATACCAATTAAAAAACAAGCACCTTTCATCAACATTCTGCTTCACAATCTTTTTACTTTATTTCATCGCTTGTAGTAGAAGCTTGTAGTACTACGAAGTGATGGAAAAAAATATCTTACTTAACAATCTTTACTATGCTCTAATTTTACTTCAATTATTTAATACAGTTGCATTACTGAGTACCGAGCTTCATCATCATTCTACTTCACATTTTCCCTTTTTCTCAGCTTTACTTCATTAGTTTCATCACCTTAAAAACATTCGTACCTATCTGAATCAAATCATCTAACTCATTGACAAACTTTACTATGATTACTTCATGATCTTGACTATTCTTGTCTTTTACTTTAACAATTTCATGGCTATTTGAGTTTTTATTTAAACAAGTTCGATACAATAATGACTACAGTCAACTTTTAGTAACATATAATATTACGTGGCTTCATTCTATAACTACCATCTCATATTCAAGCTACTTAAATATTTTAGATACCCACCAATGCTAGGGATGTTATTAATTTTATTGTTATATGAATGAAACAAGTACCAAACGTCTAAAATTATCACTGTTTATACCATAACTGGTGTTTATTGGCTCTTTTACTTGACATCTATCATCTACATTATACCTACTATCACTTTTACTCTGAATGTAAATAATCTGCTCTCTGTTTTCTGTTTCAGCCTTCCAAGCCTTCTTGTAACAAATTCCTCGACTATCAAAATGGTTATAAAGATTTTGTTTGTAGCTCTGATGAGATTGGTATTAACTCCTGTTTAATGTTTCAGTGTTTCACACACCGCTATCTCGGGTGGAAGATCCACGTAGTAGACGAGTGTACGGAGACTGGTGAGGAGGCGCAGGAGTCTCGCGTCTCCGAGAGCTACGTCCTGCCCGACGACCTCGTCCAGGAGGAGTCCATACAGGTAGCTACTCACCTCAAACCGGAGTCTAACTATCTAGACGAGCGCAAGAAAGTCGAGAAAATAATCAACACGAAAACGAATTATAACGATTTCAGTAGCGATAAGGACAGGGACGTCCTCACGGGCGAAACGTATGCGCCGGAGCGCCCCCACCAGCCGGAGTATGAATCCAGCATAGTCAGCCGCGGGCAGATCCGTGACGTCATCGAGGCCGTGGAGAGCCTCGAGACCCGCATGCGCGACCAGCACCGACACAACCACACCCGCCCCGCACCCCCGCCGCCGCCCGCCTCGCACGTGGCGCCGTACAAATCATACGGCCAGGCGTTGCCAAACCAGCACCATCTGTCGCCAAACCTGCACCAGCCGCAAGTCCCACACATGTACCAAGTACACGAAGATCCAGAATCGCAGCCCGAGCGCCCATTACGGGAGGGGGACGAATACGTGGTGCAACAACCTCGGCAACCCGACTCATACTTCCTACCACCAGCACCTCCTCGCACCTTGCAGACCGTGCTCCGTCCCGCCCCGGGACGCCCCAACCAGCGCCCCCCTTTCCGCCGCCCCGCGCCTCCAGAAATAAAACTGCGGCGCCCCGGACCACCTCCGACTCAGGCCTCGCCTAACTCATCGGGTCCCTCGAACATAAACAACAACAACAACCCTGGAGGGCATTCATTTCCCCTCCCGATGCCAACACACCACCAATCGCATCAGATGCAAAAGAAACCTTACGGCAAGCCAATGTTCAATCCCCGCCTTCCCCAAGGCAACCGACAGCCGATTCCTCCGATGAAAGCGATGCCACCGTTAACATACACAAAAATGCCATTCATACAGCAAAAGCAGGTCATGAAACAAGCGGTACCAGTACAGAGCGGTATAATAATGGGCAAGCCGAGCAAGCTACCTACACAGAGCCAAACGCTCAGTCTCGGCCGTACTGACATTATCGCGAACCAGGTCGTTAAGAGTCAGATCACGTTGCCGGGTGTTGGCGACTCACTACCCTCCTCGAGCATCCAGCACACGTTCATCAACCAGCCAGGTCAAATCATTCTCGGGAAACCGATGGACCATCCAGTACCCCTTGACCAACAGATGACTCAAAGTCAAATACATGTTGTAAGCGCTCCACTGCCAACACCTCCACCACAACCTAAGTCGACGACTCTACGCATAAAGTTACCAGCCGCAGACCAACCAAATGTGCCAACATATAATGAAATAAAATCATCCGACTTTATCGGCGAGTCAACAGACCCTCCGGTGATGCAACCCGCCGTTAATACTGGCTTCAAGCCAAACACTATAGTAGTCGAAAGCGGATTCAAGCCGATCATCCGCGAGCCACTGATGGACCGAGTGGGCGGCAATTTCGAAACAGACTCGGGTAAAGGCTCTAATCGGCGTGAAGACACTGACGTCGACGACTACGAGGACTCTCCACAGCCGATCTCTAACCACGTCTACCACACTCCTAGCGAGAAGATGACTGAAACTTTCGAGCCGATGTTTATTCCCTCTCCTCCTGATATGTTACTGCCCACCAATGATCGTACTAAAGAAGTATTTCCCAGCAACCATGCAAAAGAAGACCGGCCGCATCCTGTGTACGTCAAAACTGAAAACGAGCTGAACGCTTTATTTAGTAAAAAAAATATGGAGAAAGAAGTACCCAGTGATATGATTATGGAGTCAGACCGAGTCAGTCCTCAATATTTACCCCCCGACCCAAAATTTCCTAAAGAGCACTCTCAGAAACTTGCAACCAGTGAGATGACGTTCACAACCTATGATGGAAAAATTGTTTCAGCTGATTCTTTGACAAGTGTCCCTGACTCTAAACTGAGCACAAAATTGTTTTCTTCGAAACTTCCAGCCAAAACGGAGTTGCTTCTCAAAACGCCTCAGTTCGGGCCTTTCAGAGGAGAAATACCACCCGCTATAGAAGGCACAATTACTACGTCTCAATCAGATGAGAAAGATACTCATTTAAAATTATTTAACGCTAGTAAAACAAATGTTACAAAAGATCAATTGCAAGCTGAAGGCAGTGAACAGCACGAGGTAAAAGTTCAGAAACATTTCAGTGTAGGTGAAGATACAAAACAAAGTAATGAAATCAAAATTGAAGGACACATTGACGGACACAGTAAGAATAACACAAATGATGAAGATTATTCCAAAAAAACGGAAAAGATTAACGTACATATTAAGGAAAACTCAAAAAATCAAGAGAATTCCAAAAAGGTGGAGGAAGAGGATGAATACTATGATGATTCTGAGGAGAATCCTGAGGAATTTGACATAGATCTAAGCAGCCACAAACGCAGGAGGAGAAATGCTAAAGTGAGAGAAGAACGTGCAACTAATCAGATGGAATTCCAGATCACAGCCACAAGCATAGCAACAAGAGTCGCTTGGACGAGATTATTACTGCTACCGTTAATACTCAAATTCTTTTAAATAATTCATCTTATTTATTTTAAGTATTTATTTAATTAACTTATTAAGCCTTGCCATTAAAATGCATTTGTGTTCGGTGTGGGTTTGCTCGGTGACGTTCGCTGATGTTCCGCGATGTTTGCTGATATTTGCTGATATTCCGCGAAGTTCGCGCTTGTTCAGGCCGGCGATCCTTCGACTGTCTTTTATCTGTTACCACTTAACATGAGAAATGAAATTCAATACTCCGGTAGTTTAAGGTTTTGTAAATATTTTTATTATGAGTAATAATAAAACTAGTGTTAAAGTTAATTTTTTCCTTTTATTTCTACACCGATTCTAAATCTTCAATGTCACTGACATTGACATTATCGATTTCATACTACCTACTGGTAAATACTACCTATAATCGGTTCGTTTATTCCAACGCATACTAACACATTTTGCACTCACACTCATCATCATACCGTGTGGGTTGCAAGGTCGATGTCCGACCTCACAAACCATGACACTACAATCAGAGTATGTGAGTGGTCGACCAAAAAGGGACCTCAGGGAAAATAATATGATTTCGAGTAAATCGCGTTTGAAGTTTCGTGTAGAGGCAGTTTTGCTGCCAATGGCAAAAAAAAAAACATAAAAATAACACTACGGCACCTAAAAATATTCTGGTTAGACCAAAACAGAACTAAAAACCAAAGATTAAAAAAAAAACGGTTTCCAATCCCTCCAGGTCCCTTTTTGGTCATCCACTCGCGTATATTTAACGTAAAGAATAACATTGTTCTACAAAATTGTTTTTTCTGACAGATTTAGCCGATTGCTTGTGACATCGCTGCAAAATGTGATGGTAAGTGTTGGAATAAAAGAAAAAATGAATCATAGAACTGCGTCATGAAATACATTTTCACGAAATATTAAATTATTAATTATATATCATACCCATAAAAAAGTACTTAGTATTATTTTCTATTGAGGCCAGTTCTAAAAACGCCTATTCTATTCCAGGTTTTTGGAAATAATTTATTTTATATGCAGACCAAGTCGCGGACAAAAGGTAGTAACTGATAAAAGCTTTGTGCAACTGCCTGTACAAGTTAACGAAGGGAAAAGTCCTTTATCGCCCTACTAAGAAAGATACGGTCAACAGCTAGCAACCAACTTAGTTACTAATTTTTTTTGAGTCCCTTACACGGAGAAACAGGTTTGAGCAGAGTGTTCACGCTGGATATCTTCTTCGTTAGTCTGGTAAAATTGGCAACGGCTGTTTCCCGGGGATGCTGCGCATTCACCAGCCGCATCACCGAGTGACGAGGCTTGCCACTGCAATTTTTTCAAATAAACTATAGAAAAACAAGTTCACATGGGCTATACTTCTGTGGGGTGAGACATTGGAGAAGGTGAGGTGAAGGTCTTTTCCAAGCTTGAGCTGTCGGGTCGGCCCGCAGGATAGTCGTGCTTGAACTTAGGAGTCGGTAGTAAACGCAGCACAAGAATAATAGTGGAATGATCAGAATGGTAATGGTCAGCTTGACTAAACTTGCAGAAAAAATTTTGACGCTGTAAAAATTCAAATGCTCTAGTCATTTTAGTTTACTCTTCGTCAAGTCTATAGTTAGTATGCCCAATACACCATGATGTCAGAATTTCAAAACACTGTTCTTCTTCTATCGTGTCGATGGCAACACTCATACTTTTTAGACCAGTATTCGGCAACACAGATAGCATTTGGTCTGGCCTTGTACAGATCCTTTAGCGAGTATATTGGGCATGATACGCATGCTGTGAGATGGGACATAGTTTGTGGCATCACACCGTATTTGCAGATGTTTTTACTAGCTTCTATGTAGCCCCACCGGCTCAGGTTGTCTTTGCATCTCCCAATTATATATTCTATGCCTGGGTGCGCAGTCTATTTAGGGCCTTCCAGATTGGCCAGGTAAGTTTATGGCCAGGTAAGTTTTTGTCCAGGTGGTAGTTTTTCTGCCGGTGGGACAAAATTGGGCAGGGAGAACTCGTTACAAATCAACTGTAACTTACTGGCTGTTGACAATTAGACGAGCGACAGTGTGGAGAGAGAGACCAGAGCGATCGTAGATATCCAGCTGACTTCCACGTGACACTAGCTCTTCAATTATGAGAGCTGGAGCACTTTCAACTACTGAAAATAAGCAAATTTTTATAGTTGTCATCTTTGAAATTATGAGAACCGGAATTATTCCACTAGAACGAATAACGTCGTGCACAAAATTTAAAGGACTTGCTCAGTAGTTGAAACTTTCCCCAAAAAACCTGTGTTAGCAAATGAAAATTACCGCTTTGGTCAGCTAGTGTGCAAGAATCGAAATTTATTATAAGTTTTATTAGAATTTTTTTCAGTTCCGTCTTCTGAGCAAACACTTTCAGTTTTCGGTACATCGTCCCTTACACCTTGTGTAACAGCTTATGTAAAGGATTTGACGAACGTCGGCGCTATCAATTGACAAAACGTAAAACAGCAAGTGTAAAAAATATAATACTGTCATGAACAGTGTTCAACGCGAAGGTCTAGATTGAACTTCCCTATCTTGAAGGCTTCTAGAGCTAGGTGTTGGTTAATCAACGTCATCATAGTATGAGGGAAGTTAGCAGAGTAAACTAGCTCTGAAGAGCGGGGTTCAGCAGTTACGGTAGCGTACAGTACTGTACGTCACTGAAATGTCCAGCGTAAAGCCACGATCACACCTAGCTGAATTTAAAGACTAATTCGGCATACATTGCTGGGAGGCTTGGTTATGTTAATTGCAATATCCTTACTTCAACGAGCTTTCGGCTGCTTTTCCACCAGTGCTGTGCGAGGGAGCTTAGTTGTAAGCTGGGAAAATTCCAACCAATAGGGTTGCGCCATTTTCTTAGCTTGTCAAATGCTTACAGCACTGGTGGAAATTCACCCTGAGAGTGCCTTTCCACCAGAATGAGCGAGGTGTTAAGCTGTGAGCTAAAACATTCCAACCAATAGGATTTCTCCATTTGACGTCGCATTTGACAAGCTAGGAAAATGGAGCAGTCCTGTTTGTAGGACTTTTTCCAGCTTAAAGGTTAGCTACGTAGCAAGCTCTGGTTGAAAGGCCGCCTAAACCCCAGTATCTGAAGACCTCCGGAGTTTAAAAAAATAAGCCGATGTAAAAGAAAAGCCGGTAGAGTCCTAAATAGCTCTGAAGATCAAGGCTCAGCAGTTTCGTTTTACCGCCAAGATTCAGTATGAATCCCACTATCTAAAGACCTCCGTAGTTTATTCTATGGCTCAAGTTAACATAGAACGGAGCAACTCAGCGGAGGAATGCTCACCAGCTCTGAAAAGAGGTGTCCAGCAGTTGTTATCTTGCACGGTTACGTCACCACCGCGATCCAGCACAAACCGCAGCATTTGCAGGTTCTCGGAGTCTACCGCGTAGTGCTCTACCCGCATATCGTTCTTATCACGAGCCTAGAAATCAAAGAATCCATATTAGATACCCTGCTATAAAATTCAGGCTTACTTTTTGTTAGACGAGACTTTTTTGGTAGTCCCGTAAAAATCTTGCGTAAATAATAGAGTTATGTAACGGTTATAATTTTCTCTTTTCGACTCGTATGTCAACAGAAAGTTTTAGTTTTATGGTTTGAATAACACAAAGGCTAAGAATAGCCATGAATAGCTTACCATCTCTTCGCGTGGGTGTCGTAAAAGGTGACTAAGGGATATTGGTCTAGAAGTTGGGCAGCAGCGTCCCTTTGCGTTTTGTACTACTAGCATATCGTGCTTACTTTCAACCGCGGTCCCTTAGATTATTGAAGGTCTCCGCGCCCTCCGACTAGATACCTACTGCCGGCCGGCGTACTTGTAAAATGTGGCAACATATGTACACAATTTTCATGCACTGCGTAGCCGCATTTTCTTAGGGCGGTTTTCTTGGCAGATCGTGCGAGCGGAGTTCTATCAACAATCTAAGCGCGCTTTATTGTGCCTCAGATTGTGCAAGCCTCAACGTTTACGAGCGTCGTGTGACTTTTGCTTGACTAATGTACAACCCCCTGGGCTATAAAAGTAACACATGCTTTTGCATTGAGATTCTCAGACGAGCTTCCATATCCAGCAGTGGAGTTTTTCAATTATTCGACCCTGACCAAATAACCGTTCTAATTAAAGCCTAGGCTATGGCCTAGGTCTGAGCTTAAAGCCAAAACAATCTTAGTTTAAGGCAGGAAAGGTTAATTGTAACGATGAGTCAAACGAGTGAGTAAGGAAGGGTTGATTAAAGTAGAGGAAACGATGGAAGTATGTCAAGAACGTAGCAGGTGGAGGGCTATGGTTTCTCTGCCTACCCCGACGGGATAGAGGCGTGATGTTCATTCAGTATTGGATGTACGAGTCAAACTGTAAAAGAACCTAATGCATTTATTCGTTAGTACATTTATACAGCAAAAATATTTGTATCTCGAACGTTTATGATCTTGCTCGAGTCTCGAGTCACCCCGTTTCCACAACGCCGCTTCACGCCTGCAACTGAAAAATACTAAACGGAGATTTTATCTCCCTTCCGCCATTTTTATGAACACTGAACATTTTATGACCTAAAATGTACGTGTTCTTGTACTCTTATGTTATTTGAGACACTATTTCTGTCAGAAATTTATTGCCTTTTTAATGCTTTTGCTATTGTGGTTCAAAAGTTGTCTGAAGGTCTGAGTTTATAAATAACATTGTAGAAGCTTTCGTGACTCAAATATTTAAGTTACCTACGTAAAGTGACCGTCAATTTCAAGATCATAACTATGAAGATATTATTAACTTTGAGAATAGTTATTATTCTAATAGTGACGAAACATGTTTATCTCTTTTTTTAAGAATAATATACAAACCTATGCAACGTGTAATTCTAAATACACAAAACATTTTTCGGGCGTAGTTTCACCGTAGTTCCACCTATGTATAGACCCCGGCCAGGTCCCTTCTCTTGATTTCACCAATGGACATTACGAGACTGGATACTAAAAACCGTGACTTTGAAGCCAGAATCCTTCTCCCATAGATGGTATGCAAGTTATGCAACGTCAAAATATCCAATTAAAACCTCGATTTGCAAGGGTGTCTCTACTGCAGTTCTATATCCTATACTTTTGAACGAGCACTATTTGTATATATATTTGTAATCGGTTTCTCAAAAACAGCTCTAACGATTTCGATACAGGGGTTTTCGGGGGTGAATAATTGATCTAGCTAGGTCTCATATCTGGGAAAATAAGTTTTTACCATTTTTTAAATAATTTCTTTGCGCGTTTTAGTGCGTCCATCTGTTGCTGAGCAGCATAGCGTGGTCACCCGATGATATTTTGATTATAAGGAGCATAACTCGGTCTACCAGGTACTTTCAGTAAACTGTGCTCATGAGTTTCAGTAATAAATACCTGACCTTATAAAGTCCAACCTCTTACAATATAATGATATCATGTGCAGTGTCTGCCAATTTATTGACAACTGGTATTACCAGCTGAATCACATGATCATCAATAATAAGATCCCTGACCTCGAAGTCAGCTCCCTTCTCCAGCAGAACGTCTGCGATGTCAACGTATCCACTCAACACAGCAATATGCAGCGGTGTCTGTCCAGTTGTAGACCGCTGGTCCACTTCTGCACCGGCTGATAGCAGTAGTTTTACCATATTTAGGTCACCTGTAAGTTTTAATAATTTGGTATCGTTAAAAAATACAGTTATATTTTTCTGCAGATATACAGGTGTAAGGGACGGTCTACCGAAACCTAAACAGAACGGGTGCGGCGCGCTTCGGGTGCGCCCGAGGCGCGCTTCGAGCGCCCCCGTGGTACACTTTTCGGCTGGACGACGCAATCGATGGCAGCGGACTGTGCTGTGCGGCGGCGTGCCGGCGGTCACGCCAGTGATGACTGAGCACGCCCTTTCAGCTTTCAGTACACCGTCCCTTACATCCTTTATGACAAGACTCACGCTAACTCATCCTATTTTTTATTCCAGCCAAAATATGAAACTGAGAACAAATCTTTATCAGGGGGCACTAATCTCCTCCCGACATCTAATGTTGTTGATGGTCCTTACAAAATAAGTGATTTCCATTTTCAAAAACGTGAATTTTATTGGTTTTGCTCCCGAAGTCCAGTGATTCTGCTCATGAAAACAAAAAACTTTCCGAAAGAAAAATAGTTTTACTCAAAAAAAATTTTTACGCTTCCCATACAAAACTCACGTGATCTCTTTTCTATGGGGAGTCAATTTTTTTTATTATTTTACTTCAGGAAAATTGCTTGAAACGAGTAGAAACTCTGGGCTCGGAAGCAAACCCAATGAAAATTCACGCTGTATATTTTGGCATTAATACTATTGGAGTCGTCAGTATATTTTCTAAAACGAGCGAAGTACGTAATTTTGTAGAAGATCTCACCTACTCTGATGGCAGTAGCAAGAGGCGTGTATCCACTTGTATTGTTGATGATCCCAACCAGCTCTGGACGTTCATCTAACATCGACTGCACCTGCAACCCAAGAGGAAGAAATTCCTTCCCTCGTTCTTTCTCTCATAGGGTGCCAACATAAACGGGAAAATTCCCTCAGTTTATCTTCTATATTATGCACAGAGCACTAAATGGTCTCGTGCCGCCGCCACGAATAGGGTCTAGACCATGACACGCTTGTTTTGTGTGGCAAGTGTTGACCACGCCGCCTCTACACCGCCGACGTGCTAATCGATGTCGTTCTTAGTCGTCGACTTTCATTTCCAGTATGTAATGAGCGCTTCATGCACTAGAAATTGTTTACTCTTTTCCTGGGGTGCAGGGCCTCCCCGTGGCGCACCCTGGAAGCACCTAGACTCGGTAACGCAGGTTCTTATCCTATTACAAAAATGTGTCGAACTCTATTCCTTTATTTTGTAAGTTACATATGGGGCATGGTCAAAAGAAACTTACTTTGTGGGACTTGTTTAGTTCGACATTGCAGAATATTAATAGTAATCTCCTAAATGAATCCTGACGGAAGCTTTTGGCAGCTTCGAATACTTTGACGCCAGGGTTCGTTAACACTAGATAAGTTTACTTACATCTTTCAAATACCCTCTTCTGACTGCCATACAGAAGCAAACAGCTGATGTGCCTATAAACTCTGTACTTGTAAACATCAATTCAGACCATTTGGATTCAAGCCATTTTTTCTTTGGACTCTTTTGTTTTCTGAAAAACGTTGTATGGACTTTTATCATTTTCGGAATTTTATGTATTAGGTAATATAAATATGTATACAATTTTACGTTTAATTTAAAATTTTGGATGGGAGTAAATGAAGCGAGGAAAGTATGTCAAGATCATAGCAGGTCTAAGGATGTTCTCTATTTGCCTTTTATTTTTAGAAAAGGGCTGTTATGTTTATATGTATGTATCTAATTGTTGCATTTCCTTACCCTTCATAAATTTCATCTCTTTCAAGTTTTCTGTCACCTCGCTCATCAACCTTTACATCATCCTCTTTTTCAGTAGCTGGAACATATGTATTGCTACCAATTTCATCCGCTTCTTCTACCACAACATTGATATCTTTAAACAGTTCATTTCTTAACCTTTCAAGCGCATTTTCTTCACTACCGTAGTGTTGAACAGCTTTTTCTGCAAGTTGGTCAACTGTGTCTGCTCTGATAATTACTCTGAGTCTGAATTTGTGAGGGCAGCAAGGTTCTAAATTGTCGATTCGTCGAATTGTTTTACTACCACTGCGTATACAATTAACTTGAATTAATATATCAGAGGAACCTAGAAGTAGCATCTCTATTTAAAAAAAAAGAGGGAAGCGTTTTGCATGGCATGAGTGGACCGTGGACATATGATGAAGAAGACCACTATGTAACAAATAATACCTTTTGAATTAATGAGAGATAGGCCTTCGGAAAGGTGATATGAGAAAGGAATGTTAGAGGCTGACCGAGAAAGATCGAAGGTATTGACTTGCGCCGACCCAAATAAATAAGGATAAGGGTAGACGAACGATGATGAGTCTAAAGACATAGATGTAAGCTATTTTAGAAAGAATATATCGTACCTAACTTTTTAATTTGTACTTAAGAAGGTTCATCTAAAGTAAATATTCTTACCAGTATTCCACAACCCAGGGAGGTATCTTCTGCTTCCTTTCGATTCGATACAGCAGTCCGCCAGTAAGAAACACCAGGTCAGGGATATTCCAGGTCAAAACGACGTTGTATTTGCTTCGGGATGCCACTTCTGGAGGCGGAGGCTTCCACTGGGTGAACGCCCGGACAATGAAAGATTGGAGATTCATTTTTCTTTTTAACGATGTGATTAATAGGCTATCTTCGTTGTCCAGAACTTAGGCAACCCAGATTAACCATAATGCGTGGAGATGCAGTCATATCAAATTTTTCACTTTTTTACACCTATTCTCTAATAAATTACCTGCTTGAAGAAACTCTGTTTTTCTCCGTTGCGTGCAGCTTATTGCAAATAAACTGTTATGGCATCCAAGAAGTTCTTTTTTTTTTCAAATCTTAAGTCTCACAAGTATCATTCAGTAAATTCATATAATATTTCTAGTCTTCTCTCCCTCACAATCCTTTAACTATCGCCTAGCGGGATAAATTTGGGAAGGTTTGATTAGTCTGGATAAACGAGTCTGTCAGCTGCGAGTCGTGATGAAGCCTGTGAATGCCTCCTGACGAAGCGACTGCCGATGAAACAAGTAAGAGTAATGACGGACTAAAACTCGAACGAATACCGCGCTCGCTTCTGCTGGTCTATACGCGTTACGCCCATTTTCATTCTTTATACAAGCAGATGGGTCACCTGATAGTTAGTGTTCACATCTAGCTATCATCATCATCATATCGTGTGGGTTAAAAGGTCGATGACCGACCTAAAAAGCCTGGTGTCAGAGTTGTTGAGCCGCCAAAGGCCTCTGACATGGCTCATTAATGACTACATCCGATAGTAGTCGGGGCCAACAGCGTAACGTGCCTTCCGAAGCATGGAATCATCTTACTTTTTGGACAATCAGGTGATTTATCCTGCAATGTCCTAATAAAACTGGGGAGGTCGCACAAAAGCATTTTTGTTTGACAGTGTCCCCACCGGAAACAGAACTCAGAACCTCCAGATCGAGAGCCGAGCGCTCTAACCACTAGACCACGGAGGCTGTTCCTATACCACCTCTACCTATAATACTTCCTTGAGACAGTGAAGGTACATTGCTCACTTTGAGAAATAAAAATGCTACGTCAATGTGCTAGTTGGTGACTTTCTTATTCTTTGAATGAGAACAGAGACACAGTAAATAGAAAAATCCTGCAATTTTGCAGTAGGGTAACGCAAGGATTTGAACAAAAAATGTCTAATCTCTGTGGATAGTCAAGATCTCGTCAGGATTTACACTCAAAGTGCAACTTTCGCTCTTAACGCAATAACATTAAGAAAGTTACAAAAATCAACGCGTGAACTCCCGATGTCGTTACACAGCCTTTAACCAAATAAGGAGTAAGTAGCTACGATTTTTGATGCTGAATATTGACTAACTGAAATCGGTGAATTTAGGAGTAAGGAGTAGAGATGTACTAAAGAGATAGATAAATAGATAATAAATAACTATTTAAATAAATCTTTAAATTGGGAACAAGTCGTAACAGGAATAACGCTTCAGTTCGCATGTAACCACGTGAAGTTTGATCGATGTTTCCCTGTACATACACCCTGCGGTTGTGAACTTCTACTTTCAGTTACCATTCTAGAGAAACAACCTTATCCGGTCAGTCTTAAGGGTTGGTTTGAGTTACCTTAGCTGCAAGTAGAGCGGTAAAAAGTCTCAGCTCGTTTAGTTCGGATCATGTGTTTCGCACAATCCCAACATTTTGTTAACCGATCAGGGCCATAGTTGAAAGCATAAGTAAATACATGGGCTAGATATTACTTTCCAGTTTGTTAAGGAGGTAAGTTAAGGTGTTTGAAAAAGATGGACGGAAAATAAAACATAACGTGGTGTTAGAGATGGTTAAGGAAGAAGGAACACGTTAAATATTATTGAATTTTGACGAGGGAAGATGTTGGAACGATACGACGAATTCTTCAATACCATCATATTATAGGAAAAGGTTGAGGGAAGTAGAGGTAGGAGAAGGCTACATGTACAGTCAAGAGCACATCAAGCTTGACACATTGGACTTTGTACCGTTCTTATTATAATAGACGTACGGGCTAGTGTCAAGCTTGACCTTTCGTTGACTGTACGAGATTAAAGATAAAGGAGAATGTCGTATCGTATCAGAAAGTCAAGGAAATTGCAGAGGATAGAGAGGCGTGGAAGTTAATCTACCGACAAAAGTGGGCTAAGATAGGACAACAATCCAAATAATTCGGATCTCCTTGCTTCGTTCGGAATAGATAACTTGCTGTTGTACGTATAGTACTTATCTAGCAGGGACCTTGCAAATTTATTTTAGTAGGGTATGACACCTGCCAAAATGTCCCAATCCCATCATCGATGATCACTAGGAAATAATCAAAATAACCTGTCAAATCCATAGAACGACGCCTTCACTACCTTGTGATGAATTATTTCTTTAATCCTCCTTCTAATTATGTTTATTTTGTTCCGGGTCTTAGCGCGATAATAGTTAGTGGCAAAATAAATTACCTTATTATTCCCGACGTTTCGGCCGCGTTGCAACAGCCGTGGTTACGGGTAGGCTGTAGAGAGGTGAACTACGTAGATATTATTGTGAGGGTAAACTAAAATTGTTATTGTCTCGCACAGTCACGACACAACACTCACAACGTCCGCGGACCGGTCCGAAGATGCTACGCGCGGTTTTATGCGATCTATCACCGGGAACCTTTATTTTTCTGTGCAAAATTAATCTGATAAATTACATCGTCTTATAATATTTATAGCTTATGTGTCAGTCAAGCGCTTGATTTATCTACATTTTAGGCACCGTTTAGGTGTGATAGTGGAACAAACAAACAAACTAACATCCATACTTTCGCATTTATAATATTAGTGAGATAAATTTTGTTGCAATAGTTTAAAAATTTTCTACTAATTTAGTTTTAAAAGATGGAAATTGCGAACCGATAAAATCAGATAAAAGGTTATTTCTTTATTAGGGCACAAAACAAAAAAAATCCTCAAGGAAGTATAGTTAAAAACGAGAAGATATTGCAATTTTTCCCTTGCACCGGTATAAAAGTAGAGTTTCCATATTTATTTATTTTGTTAACCCATGTTTTTTTAGGTATTTAATTAATGGTCTGAGTAAACTATAACAAATGTTTGTACACACGATAGCAAGCACATAGAAGCAAAACCAGTATAAGCTGAACCAGCGCTTTATGCGACAGACACCCGAAACCAAATACCGACGAGCAGCCGTGTGTACCTTGTTAAAAAAAAACCGGCAAGTGCGAGTCGGACTCGCGCCCTAAGGGTTCCGTACCTATCTACCATATAATATACTAAAAGCTTTTGCTCTGTATTTTAAAAACTCCGCGACCATCCAACTTGACCCCTCTTTTATCTCACCTTAATTGGTTACTATTAGTTGTAAGAAAAATTTAAATGTTTAATGATTTTAGACATTTCCCTATATTTGTACTGTGAAACCTAGCTTCTTGCCAAATTTCATAATTTTAGGTCAACGGGAAGTACCCTGTAGGTTTTGCTTTTTTGCATAAATGTATGAAGAAGAGGACATAAAAAGCCATATCTTTTGATTGCGTGTTTGTAAATAAATGGTACAGCAGCACTGCACTTACTTTCTGGCGATATACGAGAGTCATCATTCAACAGTGTCCCCGCCGGGAGTCGAACCCAGAACCTCCGGATCAAGAGCCGAATGCTGTTACTACTATATTACAAAGGCTGCGGATAGTAATGAGTACATAAGTACCAAATGCAAACTTAAGTTTGTAATTCCATACAAATAATATGAAAATACAAATTTACCAATACCTACTAAATTTATGAAAAAATGATTTAATGAAATATGCAGTCAGGTAGAAAACTAATTTAGAATCCAAATTGTAGAACATCAAAATAAGCTCAACGAAACCAAATTTGAGTAAATCACATTTTTAAATTTTAGTAGTAAGGGAACACCCCTTATACAAATTTCTACAGACCAATTGATACTGCCGCAAAATACCTTCAATAGAGATGCATGACCAAGCATCAAAGTTTCATCAAGATTGTATGAGACGTTTTTGCGAAAATTAATTTTTTTTATTTTCGTTGTATGACAGCTACCCTCAAAATGAGAGCCAGCAGGAAACCACTCAAAACCCTTCGATTTGCATAAAACTCTTAAATTCAAAATATGGTGTCAATCGGACCATTCGTTTAGGTCAGACCGACCGACAGACCGACCGACTGACCGACTGACCGACCGACCGACCGACAGACCGACCGACCGACCGACCGACCGACGGACGGACATTTTTGGGAGACTTGTTTTTTATGATGTATAAGTGATATAGAACGCATTTTTGAGAAAATTAGAAAAACTTTTTTTTTCACGAATACAATACCTTTCTCGCTCCGCTCGAAAGTAAAAATTGAAATTGTTTGGTCTTGTGTGGTTTATGGACCTTAATATTCGTTATCAATTTGAACCTGATACCTCTTCTCGTTAGTGAAAAGGGTCTTGACAGACAGACAGACAGACGTATAACAAAGTGATCCTATAAGGGTTCCGTTTTTACTTGCGAGCGGAGCGAGAAAGGTATTGTATTCGTGAAAAAAAAAAAGTTTTTCGAATTTTATCCAAAATGTGTTCTATATCACTTATACATCATAAAAAGCAAGTCTCCCAAAAATGTCCGTCCGTCGGTTGGTCGGTCGGTCGGTCGGTCCGTCGGTCGGTCTGTCCGTCACGCTTTGGCCTTTTGGCTAAACCAATAGTCCGATTAACACCATATTTTAAATTTAGGATTTTCTAGTAAATTCATCGAAGGATACTGAGTGGTTTCTTGCTGGCTCTCTTTTTGAGGGTAGCTGTCTTACAATGGAAATAAAAAATCGCGATTTGCTCAAAAACGGCTCACACGATCTTGATGAAATTTTACATGACCAAGAATCTCTATGCAAGGTATCTTTCGGCAGTATCTATTGGTATGTGGAAGTTCATATAGGGGGTGTTCCGTTACTACTAAAATTTAAAAATGTGATTTATTTTAATGCTTCAAATTGGAATTCTAAATTGGTTATGTACCTGACTGCATATTTCATTTAAACATTTTTACATAAGTCTAGTATAGGTAAGTTTGTATTTCCATATTATTTGTATAGAATTACAAACTTAAGTTTGCACTTGGTCCATATTTACTCTTTACTATCCGCAACCCTTTATAATCTAGTAGTTAGAGTATTCGGCTCTTGATCCGGAAGTTCTAGGTTCGATTCCCGGTGGGGACACTGTCGAATGATGACTCTCGTATATCGCGAGAAAGTAAGTGCAGGGCTGCTGTACCATTTATTTTATTTTGAGGTACGGAACCCTAAAAATGAACTTGAGGCTATTGAGGAGATAAGTTACTTGCGAATTTCGAACTATTATTGAATTAAAACTTTAACAGACAATTTTAGAATAATAATATCACACTTGCAAAATGCCAACATTTTTCTTTACTATAAAACGACCAAGATCATGATGACTGTGTGCTTATAGACTCGAGAGTTCCTTCTAAATGCTTCCCATCAATCATATCTCTACAAAATACTATCGACTATGATTTAGCAACCCACGAACCAATGTAGAGTTTACTTGTGTTAAAATACGCTTATTTGTGTTATTTGTGTATTATACGTCCAGCATCTCAAGCACACATTCACACATGTACAGTCAACGACAAGTCAAGCCTGACACTCGCAGTGTGACTCTAGCCCGTACGTCTATTAAAATAAGAACGGTACAAAGTCCAATGTGTCAAGCTTGATGTGCTCTTGACTGTACATACATGACTCTACATAGAAAACTGGCCATTGCTGGTGAATTTCAACTTTGGGAAGATATTCCCGTTCGATAGAGGGTGCTAGATGAGTTCCATTATGGAATATCTGGTCGTCATTCGTAACTGTAACGCGTGAAGAGGGCTTTCGAAGATCAGAAGATTTTATAAAGGTATTTAAATATCGTAATACTTTGAGGTAGGTATACTTTTAATTTTGTAACATGTTTATGAAAGTACGCACGGTAACAAGCACGTAAAAACAAAACCTGAACCAGAACCTGAACCAATTAAAAACAAAACCTGAACCAGCGCTATGCTACAAACGCCCAAAACCAGAGACCCACTCAGGGTCAAAGTGTTTCCACAGACGTGCGGCCGTGTGTACAATATCGGGTTTTAAATTCATTCATTATTTTGGCTCAGTGAACCAAAGTGGTTCTTGGCCTCCGACATTAAAGTACGGCACCCTTCCCTGTTCTGTGCCAATTCCGTCCAGTCGGGCACTCCCAGCTCTTTAAGATCCTTGGCGACTTCATCCTTCCAACGGTATCGGTTCGGTATCGGTACGGGTTTTTAATATTGGTGTAAAACCTTTTAACTTCTTAATCTGGGGTAACAACTTTTGATCTTTTATTTTTGAAAATGATCAGCAGATCGTTATATTTTTGCGAATCTCGAAAAGCCGTAGTGAAGAAGTTGTATGCATTTAGACCCAAGAGTAAGCCTTTAACTTCTGGAACTCATTCATATCCGATAGGTATAGAAATCCCCAGAAAATGGAAAATTCATGAAAAATGTAATGTAATTTATGCAAAATTATGCCTTATCGTGTAAATAACAAACGATTCCTGCGAATTTAGACATGGGGCTTGAGTAGTATAGCAGTTTTTTAAAGCCCTGTGTAGGCAGCTACAATTTTGCATTGAGGTAGGTATCTAAGCGTTTAGGCTGGCACCATGGACCGCGGTTGTAGGTGACCGCAGTAAGTAAGATATTAGACAAAGAAGGATGCTGCTGCCCATCCTCCAGTTTATAACCCTTAGTCGCCTCTTACGACACCCACGGGTATGTAAGGATTGGTACTATTCTTTGCCAGCACCACACGGGGCTAACAAACGAGGTGACTATGGTACTTCCCCTCTACATTTTTCCAGCAAAAGCTAGAATTATACAGGGAGCTCCCTGTCCTGTAGTGGACGTTTCATGGGATGTTATGATGATGATGATCTAAGTAGGTACTTACTTAGTGATGGTCTAGCCATAAAGGATGACGCCATCAAGCCTCCACCTGCCACAATCTTGACATACTACCCTCGCTTCGTCCACAAATTTTTGTTTTCGATATGTATCAGCAGAAAAAAGTAAAAAGTACCGGGAATCCTCCATTGGAAATAATAACTTTTACCACTTATTTACCAAAGATATGTGTAGAAAATGAAGAATATGTATGGGTAGGCCAAAAAAAAGATATCTTGAACCAAATAATATTATTTAAGTTAAGATCTGTTGGGTTTTCGATATAAGGAAACTCGAAAACGTCTTAGATTGAGAAGTAAAATGTTTTGTATTATATTTCTCCGTCCAAGAACTAAATTTCTTACATCAATTTTCAACTATTATCTTATTGTAAAAACTAAAAGCTATCATATCCATAGCGCCCTTTTGCTAGGTCTGTGATCATATCAATAACCAAACTTATTTGATTGAAGCATCTATCACACCAAGAATAGAACGAATTTAAATAAAGAATTTTAAGCTTAATTATTTTTTCAAAAAGCTTAATGTGTCACCCCAAGAGCGAAACTAATTTTGTTGAAAAATTTAACGCTCTTTAAGAATAAAAACTAAAATAAAGGGCTCTTTAAAAAAAAACACTTTTATCTCTTGTTTTCTCCTTTTATTCCTCTTCTTCTCTCTGCCGGTATTTTTGAATCTTTTTATTTTTATACTATTTTCTTTCTACTATTATTTATTAATGTTATCATTAACTATTACATCAATATATCATATCAACCATTATAATTCACCAAAAGTCCCAAGGGTGACTGGATTCGAACCCGCGTCCATCGGTATCGTAGTCCCTCGCTCTGACCATTAGACCACTGGGTGTCTACTCTCAAAGTCCGATATATCGAAACGATACTACTCAAAACATGCAACAGCAAAACTTCGTCCCTTGACAATAGAGTAGAATATTGGTTGGATGAATTTTCAAACTACATCCAACCAATATTCTACTCTATTGTCAAGAGACGAAGTTTTGCATTTGCATGTTTCGAGTAGTATCGTTTCGATATATCGGACTTTTAGAGTAGACACCCAGGCTTAAGGGCCGATCACACCTGACTGAATTCACACACTAAGTCAGTTAGTCTCCTACGTAGGAAAGGAAGGTAGAAAGATGGAACTTAGTAAGTCACTAACTGAGTAAGCCGCATAGTAAGCAACGCAGAAAGGAACTTTAGTGAAGGGCCAATACGAATAGAACACCTCATCGTACGGAAAATATTAATAAGGGCTAATTTATGTTGTATAGAAAAACACTAGAATAACTACAACAAAAACCACAGAATTACCGGTATACTAAAAAACAAACAAGGAATTAAAATTAGGTTGCACCAGTCAAGTAAACACAAATAATTTGAGTGCTTTATTCATTCTTTTAGTTAGAATAAATTTTTCATTCAAAATCGTACGAAAAGCGAATAATGATTCCAATGAAAAATAACAATTGAATGATAAAAGATTATTTGGATAGTACTAAGTAGTACATTCGAATATTTCGATTGTTGCTTCTTGAAATAATTGTACATCACTATTAAGGAACATCAACATAGTAGGGATCATAGACATTTCACTAGTTGTGCTATACGTTAGTATACCTCTATATTTTCTGTGCTGGTACACTTTATAGCGCGACTGATATGTTCAGATACTTTGTATAAAGGCTTCTATGAGTATTTTTAATGACCTTAAAATAAATTGAAAAGCAAGCTAAAAACTCGTTTATACTTTTATATTTAGTAGTAGAAGTAGTTTTAGAATACGATTGTCTTACTTTATTGCAATTGAAATAATTATAATATTATTATTATTGTAAAGGGGGCCCAAATGGGTAGGTCAAAGTTTTTAATTGTCAGTACTAAGTCAAGTTAGGTATCATATGAAAGTGCTTCACTTGTACATTCCAAAATAGTTCTTTATATTTTAAACGACTCTTAGTTTTCAAGTTATGATGAAAAAAGTTTAAAAAAATTACCCCTTCCTTATCCCCGAAGTTGTCCGAAGAAAAAATCTGAATTTATTAAAGTACATAGAGGTTTATGTGAATAATTCAGAAAAAAAAACAATCTCTCTAAGTAGCACAGTTTTTTGGAAATTTGCAACAAATCCTTACAAACAAATTTAGTTTTGCGGTCCTTACAATGGACCTTATTGCTTCTAAAAATACTATAGGTAGGTATATCGGAACCCTCGATGCGCGAGTCCGACTCGCACTTTAACATTTTTTTTGTTGTGTATAGATGTATGTATGGTGAAAATCGTTAATTTTTCATGGTATGAGTCCATTGATGAAGTTTTCAGGAGATTGTTTGACACCTTGTACTTGTCCGTAATTTTGTTAGACTTCCTTAAAAGAGATACTTTGTAATCCTGACAAAATTTTCAATTCATGTCTAAATCAGTTGTCCCTTTCATAAAAAAATGTATAGGATCAAAACTGTTTAGTTTTCGCGTCGAGTCGGAAGCAACAGTAGTGTGCGTATGATCGAACACACAGATGCGCGCAGTCCACGCCGAGTCGTAGTGCGTCATTTCACCCGAGACGCGTTCTCGCCCGCTCGGAGGAAACGACACCTTTTAAAAAACTGTGTTTTGAATGGAACTTTTTTCTCTCAAGGTATTTTTAATGAACTCTACTAATATAGCTCAGCGCAACGATTGTATAACGGAGGGTTACTCGAGGGGAAGCGAGGGGCGACAGGGAACAGCTCTTCAAGTTTGTATACTCAACAGCACGTCAGTAGAAACACTTTAGACTTACTTGTAATGACATGGTGGTAGAAACTATCATCCGCACATCACTTATTATCCGAAAATCACTCATCATCCGCTCATCATCATTCATCCACTCATCCACGCATCACTCATCATCCACTTATCATCATTCATTCACTGATCAACTATCATCCGCGCATCACTCATTATCATTGATCCACTCATCAACTATCATCCGCGCATCACTTATCATCCGCTCATCATCATTCATCCACTGATCAACTATCATCCGCGCATCACTTATCATCCGAAAATCACTCATTATCCGCTCATCATCATCATTCATCCACTCATTAACTATCATCCGCGCATCACTCATCATCATTGATCCACTCATCAACTATCATCCGCGCATCACTCATCATCCGCTCATCATCATTCATCCACTGATCAACTATCATCCGCGCATCACTTATCATCCGAAAATCACTCATCATCATCAGTCATCCACTCATCCACGCATCACTCATCATCCGCTCATTATCGTTCATCCACTCATTAACTATCATCCGCGCATCACTCATCATCCACTTATCATCATTCATCCACTGATCAACTATCATCCGCGCATCACTCATCATCATTGATCCACTCATCAACTATAATCCGCGTATCACTCATCATCCTTCCATCATCATCATTCATCCAGTCATCAACTATCATCCTGGCTAAGTTTGGCGCCGTTTGCTTTAAAAAAAATAATCCATTTAAATCCGTGCCATCGCTGTACATTTCGTTGATTTTGTGATCGAAAGATCGAAGGGCACATACTAACGACCAAAAGGCAGTCTTATTTCGGAAAGCCATGCCATGGAAATCCGTCTAAAGAGGAAAATCTAACAGACCTGACGAAATAATGTAGCCTGTTTCCTGCCTACGTTTGGCGCGGTTTGCTTCTTTAAAAAAAGTAATCTATTTAAGTCCGTGCCTTTGTTGAACATTTCGTTGTTTTTGTGATCGAAATATCAAAGGACACATACTAACGATCAAAAGGCAGTCTTATTTCGGAAAGCCATGCCATGGAAATCCGTCTCAAGAGGAAAATCTAACAGACCTGAAGAAATAATGTAGCCTGTTTCCTGCCTAAGTTTGGCGCCGTTTGCTTCTTTTAAAAAAGTAATCCATTTAAATCCGTGCCATCGTTGTACATTTCGTTATTTTTGTGATCGAAAGATCAAAGGACACATACTAACGATCAAAAGGCAGTCTTATTTCGGAAAGCCATGCCATGGAAATCCGTCTAAAGAGGAAAATCTAACAGACCTGACGAAATAATGTAGCCTGTTTCCTGCCTACGTTTGGCGCGGTTTGCTTCTTTAAAAAAAGTAATCTATTTAAGTCCGTGCCATTGTTGAACATTTCGTTGTTTTTGTGATCGAAATATCAAAGGACACATACTAACGATCAAAAGGCAGTCTTATTTCGGAAAGCCATGCCATGGAAATCCGTCTCAAGAGGAAAATCTAACAGACCTGAAGAAATAATGAAGCCTGTTTCCTGCCTAAGTTTGGCGCCGTTTGCTTCTTTTAAAAAAGTAATCCATTTAAATCCGTGCCATCGTTGTACATTTCGTTATTTTTGTGATCGAAAGATCAAAGGACACATACTAACGATCAAAAGGCAGTCTTATTTCGGAAAGCCATGCCATGGAAATCCGTCTCAAGAGGAAAATCTAACAGACCTGACGAAATAATGTAGCCTGTTTCCTGCCTAAGTTTGGCGCCGTTTGCTTCTTTTAAAAATATAATCCATTTAAATCTGTGCCATCGTTGTACATTTCGTTGTTTTTGTGATCAAAAGATCAAAGGATACATACTAACGATCAAAAGGCAGTCTTATTTCGGAAAGCCATGCCATGGAAATCCGTCTCAAGAGGAAAATCTAACAGACCTGACGAAATAATGTAGCCTGTTTCCTGCCTAAGTTTGGCGCCGTTTGCTTCTTTTAAAAAAGTAATCCATTTAAATCCGTGCCATCGTTGTACATTTCGTTGTTTTTGTGATCGAAAGATCAAAGGACACACACTAACGATCAAAATGTAGTCTTATTTCGAAAATCCATGCCATGGAAATCCGTCTCAAGAGGAAAATCTAACAGATCTGACGAAATAATGTAGCAAGCAGCACGTTCAAGTTTCCGATCATCGACCCTAAACAGCTCTACCTATTCCGACCACTGCCGATTATCCATCATCTACCATTGACTCGTCTTCCGCCGGTCACCCATCAATATCATCCACCGGTCACCCATCTTCGTCCGGACATCAATCACGTACCGAAAATCTATTACTCTGATAACCCTTCTGACCCATCATCTACCTATCTTCCTCCGCCTACCCTTCATCACCAGTCACCCATCACAAAACAAAACTACCTAGGTATGGTATATAAGTAGGTACTTACTTGGTTAAAGGAATAGATATTTTTTGAATTTTTGACGGGATACATAATATTTATCTTTGCGCTTCCCCATTTCTCTAAAACAAACACTTTATAAATACAAGGAAAGAAATATCTTACTTTAGAAAATAGTAAAAAACAAAGTTACCTTGTTACACTATGAAAGCAGAGAATGTGTATACGTTGAAACGCGATCCATAATTTTGGCGCGTCGCGGTGCAAACTGACGTGGTTTCACTTCGAGCCCTTGTGGGTATCGGCCGCGTGTCAGAGCTATTTATTAGACTTCGCGCGGTCATACTAAAAATGTATGGCGTAATCGTAATGGTTTTTAAAAAAATCATATTAAATATGTAAGGTCATATTAAATATGTAAGGTTTAAAATCTTATTAAATATGTAAGGTTTTCTACAATCTGGCTACTGGTGGACACCGGGGTTGAGAAATCTCTCTACGCCGGTGTCTATCGGTCGCACAGCAGTGACGAGGAGACATCCAGGCTCTTTGAACAGCTAATGGAGAAGGCGGAATGTGCCCAACAACGGTACCCAACAGCGCAGCTTCATTTTCTGGGGGACTTTAATGCCCACCACAGCGAGTGGTTGTTCCCATACCAGAAAACTGACCATGCTGGGAGAGAGGCGCGCAAACTAGCACTGTCGCTAGATCTCACCCAGCTGGTGAATGTTGCTACGCGGGTGCCAGACGTTGACGGACACACGCCCAATTGCTTGGACTTGCTGCTGACCACAGATCCGGACAGGCACTCCGTGTCGGTATCAGCCCCGCTGGGAACATCCGACCACTGTCTGGTGAAGTCCGTGTCAATCATCTCTCCTCCGGATGATAGCCCAAGAGGCACGAGGCGAGTTTGGCGATACGAGTCAGCAGACTGGGATGAGATGCGGCACTTCTTTGCGTCCTACCCATGGCAGCCATTTTTTTTTTCTTCGGGCGACCCCACCTGTTCAGCTGAAGCGGTTGCGGCCAGATGTGATACGGCAGGGAATGGAATACTATATTCCATTCTCCGATATACCGCTCGGTCACAAAGCCCGACCTTGGTTCAATGCAGACTGCGCTCGCGCTGAGGCTCGAATGCAGTCTGCATACCAAGCCTGGGTTCAAGCCCGTGACCGTAAAGTTCGAGCTCGGCGGGTTCTCGCGAAGAAAAGAGCATTTAATGTTGCTGCAAAGTCCTGCAAGCGGGTGATCCGGAAGGCCCGTTACGACCACGTCAGTCGCATAGGGACCAAACTTGCATCCTACCCCTCTGGTAGTAAGCAATTTTGGTCTCTTTCCAAGTCAGTCGAAAACAACTTCTGCCGTCCTACATTACCTCCCCTGCTGAAACCAGACGGGTCACTAGCCCACTCCGTAACAGAGAAAGCAAATTTATTTGCATCTCTATTTGCGAGCAATTCTCGCCTAGATGCAGACTCTAATCGGCCACCGACGATTCCTCGCTGTGATTCTTCAATGTCGGGGATCACAATACACTTAAAAGAGGTTCGTAGAGTACTTCGAAGTCTAGACGTGAACAAAGCTAGCGGTCCTGATGGAATACCAGCAAGAGTCTTGAGGAACTGTGCGCCTGAGTTGTCTCCTGTGCTGACGCGTTTGTACCGCCTCTCTCTTAAAACAAGAACGGTGCCTAAACCTTGGAAGGTTGCCAATGTACAGCCGGTACCCAAGAAGGGTAGTCGTGCCGACCCCACCAACTATCGTCCGATCGCCATCACCTCCATACTCTGCAAAGTTATGGAAAGGGTACTAAATGGAAAATTGCTGACTTACCTAGAAACTAACGACCTACTCAGTGATCGTCAGTATGGCTTCCGCCGGGGACGATCAACTGGGGATCTTCTAGTGTATGTTACGCATTTCTGGGGCGAGGCCATCGAGAAACACGGCGAAGCCCTTGCCGTATCGCTGGACATCTCGAAGGCCTTTGACAGGGTATGGCACGCAAGTCTGCTGAGCAAACTTCCTGCATACGGCATTCCCGCTGACTTTTGCTCTTGGATTTCTGACTTCCTGAGTGAACGGTCGATCCGAGTAGTCCTTGATGGCTGCTCCTCTGACCTCATGGCTATTGACGCCGGGGTTCCTCAGGGGTCTGTTCTCTCTGCGACTCTTTTCCTGCTGCACATCAACGACCTACTTGGTCCTAGTATTGTTGGCTACGCAGATGACAGTACTGTCGTCGAGAGATATATGTCAAGCGCAAAAGCCAGCAGTGACGAAATACGTTCTTTGAGAGAGACCACGGTAGAGCGTATAAACTCAACCTTAAGTCTTGTCTCCGACTGGGGTGACAAAAATCTGGTGAGTTTCAACGCCACCAAAACACAAGCGTGTCTATTCACTGCCAAAAGGAGTCCATTCAATCTGGCTCCTACTTTTCGAGGTACATCTGTACCGGTCACCGACAGCCTCGAGCTTCTTGGCATGAAGCTGTGTGCAAACCTGAACTTCGGCGCCAACATTGAGTCAAAAGCTCAAACTGCGGCCAAAAAGTTGGGCATCCTCAATAAGGTTAAGCGTTACTTCACTCCTGGACAGCTTCTAGTTTTATACAAAGCACAAGTCCGATCCTGCATGGAGAATTGCTGCCACCTTTGGGATGGCTCAGCCAAATACCAACTAGCCGCACTTGACTCGATAGATCGCAGAGCCAAGAAGCTCGTTGGTGATGAGATGCTAGTGAAAACCAAGTTTCACAGCCTAGCCCACCGGCGCAAAATTGCATGTCTGTCGGTCTTTTACAGATTGTACTTCGGAGAGTGTGCCCAAGAGCTCCATGAGCTTATTCCGCCATCCCCCTTTTACCATCGGGAATCCAGACGCACCGCAGGATATCACCCATATCTGGTTGATATTCCACACATTCGCACAAAGCGCTTTGAAACATCCTTTATAATGCGCACAGCTAAGGAGTGGAATTCTCTGCCTGCGTCTGTGTTCCCGAGCTCTTATAACCCGAATCTATTTAAGCCGCGAGTGAATAGGCTTCTTCTGGGCAAGCTCGTTCCATCGTCGACCTCATAACTGTCCTCAAGGCTAGATCGAGGTCAAGAGTAAGCCCATACATAGTAAAAAAAAAAAAAAAAAAAAAAAGCAATATTAAACCGTGATTGCCGTTTTGGTAGTTTTTACGTGGTGCAGTCTTAAGTAAAATATTTTCGGCCAGCGATATTTTTACAGTAACAAAATGCTGAAGTCAATTCTTTTTATCTAGAAGTTTATTGATCTTATTTGGGTTTTTGTTTTTCTGTATGTAAGTTTATTTATTGTTTGCCATAGTTTCTCATTATCTTTTGGATATGGTTTTAAAAGACCTCGACTAACAATGAATACTTTCGGGCGAAATGCCCAACCGGGCGAACTCGCCTCGGAGGAAATGACCACCAAAAAATTACATCGGAACATAGGTTTAGTGATGGGCAAATGCGAATGATTGACTCGAATCGAACAACTTGTCGAACAAAAAATAATGGCCTAACTGATGGTATACTTTTTTACTTAAAACAAGCGCTCCTACTAGAAAAACAATTAAAGACCGCTATATTGAAAACTAACAGTGTTGCACGAGTCAAGTATTCTACACGGACACATCTGACTCCGTCGCGCTTTAGGGCTTCCGCACACGACCGAGAATCGGTGGGCGATTATCGGCCAGAACAAGGAGGGAAGATGCAGGTGTTAACACGTCAGAGCGGGATGTCGACAAAAAATCGGTCACCGATTCTCGGTCGTGTGCGGGAGCCCTTAACTGGCGATTGATTGAGTACCTAACCAAACCGTAAATTTTGAAAATTAATGAATCAGTGTTGCTGCGATAACGAGATCGATGGTTGAATTTTAAAAATACAGTACCTCTACCGAATATTCCTATAGAAAATATCGATAATATCGAATTCTTAAAAGTACCGGTAATAATCGATACTAAATAACCGACCAAGTTCGTACTTCGTGTCAAGCCACGCGCAGTGTAGAGTTAAGGTCGAGTGATCACACCTAGCTGAATTCAAAGACTAATTCGGCATACATTGCTCGTTGAAGTAAGGATATTTCAATTAACATAACCAAGCCTCCCAGCAATGTATGCCGAATTAGTCTTTGAATTCAGCTAGGTGTGATCACTCCTTTACCGAGTTCTTTTTACGATTTTTTTTTGTCGCAAAGCAGGTTTATTAACTCTACTGAACAGTCGTATAGAAAATATCTGAACCTTTCAAGTATCGATGGTAATCTATAGTGAATTTTTTTTTTTAGTACTTGTTATTACACCATGAATAATAATTATTTTTTATCGACAAGTTGTTCATCATCATTCGCAAAATTTACCCATCACTAAACTTCCTAAGTTCTTTGATGTCCGAGTGCGAATGATTAATTTTAATTTAATTCCGTGTTCGCATCGAAATCAAATTGACTAATACATGGTCTAAGGGACTGGCTTCCGAAAACTGAAAGGGCGTGGTCTGTCAAGGTAACTGAATAATTTTCAGTAAATAAAACTTTCAGAAAATATTAAAATAATCCTCTTTTCCACAAAAAAGCCACGATCACACCTAGCAGAATTCAAAGACTAATTCGGGATACATTGCTCGTTGAAGTAAGGATATTGCAATAACACAACCAAGCCTCCCAGCAATGTATGCCGAATTAGTCTTTGTATCCAGCCAGATGTGATCGTGGCTAAACTGTCCATTTGCAATTTTATATGAAGAGTATTGAAGAGGCTGATAGTTTTATTTACTGAAAGTTGTTCAGTTACGGTGAATGACTATGTGCACCTGCAAGACTAGAAAAAGAGAAAAAATGTATCCACTTCATTTACCACAGCCATTGTTTTTGTTTGATCATAAATACTCTCATTCATAAGATTTGGCACGGCAATGTTCAGGTCTCATTTCTCCATTTAAGGTAAATAAAAATAAAAACATCACTGAAATGTATTGTCAGCCTATTAAAGCCACGATCACATCTAGCTGGATTCAAAGACTAATTCGGCATACATTGCTGGGAGGCTTGGTTATGTTATTGCATTATCCTTACTTCAACGAGCAATGTATGCCGAATTAGTCTTTGAATCCAGCTAGCTGTGATCACTCCTTGACTCAACCGAACAGTCGTATACAATTTTTTTATAGTGAATTTTTTAAGTTTATTATTAGTACTTATTATTAAACCAAGATAATGCTTTATTTTTATTTTGCATGGACAACTTGTTCGATTCGAATTAATCATTCGCAAAATTTTCACATCACTAAACCTTCTAACTCCTTTACTTGAAGGGACTTAGCATGTTTAGTGATGTCCAAGTGCGAATGATTAATTCAACATATCGAACAAAAATATACTTATATTAAAAAAAACGGTCAAGTGCGAGGCAGACTCTCGCTTCGAGGGATTCGATATTCCTGTAGTATTTTTAAAAGCAATAAAAGCCCATCTTTAAGACCGCAAATAAGTTTGTCTGTAATTTTTTCTTCTTTCAATTATCGGTTGTATTTGTCTTGAGGTTGTATCAGCCATTTTTTAACAATCGATAGCATTTTATTGTACAATAATTATTTTCGATAAGGCTATTCAACAGAGTTACTGTATTTCAAGATTAACTACCGACAGCGAAACTATCGCCATCGGAACATCACTATTCAGCAACTGTATTAGTAGGCACTTTTTCTACTTAGCTTCCTAGCTAGAACTCTGAATTCACAAACGTCTTTTTCAACGTAGCCTCCTAGGTAGATTTCTTATTCAGTCGTCAAATTCAAGCAGGTGTAATCGCGGCTTTAGTTAGCAAACTCATCGAAATTTTGATACAGTTCCGTCTTTGACACAGTATCTTGTACCGAGCAACAATTATTTGCCCTCTTCATTGCATATCTAACTAGATCTTGAGCGAAAGAGCTTAAATTTTATACCAAGCAATATGTTATTTCCCTTAATATAGTCTTAACTCTTCATTGCTTACCTAAATAGTACTTGAGCGAAACAACAACTATCTTATACCAAGCAACATATCATTTGCCTTAATATTGTCCTAAATCTTCATTTAATATTTTTCATAATTCTCAGGCGAAACGATTTCTTTTTTCAATCGATTAATATTTTACTTGCTTTAAGATTTTTTCATTGTTGATGTAAAAAATAAATGGTTTTAATTCAAAACATCAATTTCAAACCTAGTAATATAATTCTTATTAGAAGAAATTCTCTCTTGAATTGTAAGAATTCGGCATTTTTAATACGTTAGAGTGAATATCTTACTCTAAGACGTTCAACTTTATAATCAAGCAATATCAGTTGAGACATACATACATTGCGTTCTTGTTTTAAGAGATAATTTTTTTCTGTGCGGAGATCTCTTAACGTTCGTCTATTTAACCTTAAAGTTATTCAGTTTTCTCTTCACAGAACTAAAAAAATAGTAGGTACCCACCACAGGAAGCAACGTAAAGTACGTAGGGAAGCAAGACATGATATCGTACGCTAGCTAGTTGGCGCGACTATTATTATGACTGCCGCATGCCGTCCCTAGTAGTGAGGCGCGCCAAGATTCTGTGCTCTGTGGTAGTGAGCGAAACGATCCCCGCCCAGAGCAGACATTTGTTCATCACACAAGTGTTATTAATCTATTAATTTATGTATATCAGTCTATGTAAATGAATAGCTTCTTAATTTTTTTTTTGTTTATTTATCTTGAGTGCGAGTCCGACTTGAGAGGCGTTTATAAATACTACCCTTAAAGCATCCGCGTGGGGCGCCTTTACGACACGCTACTTACACAAGAAAGCTTTCATTGTAAGGAGAAGGCCTATCTTTAGGGGATTTATTTAGTACCGGACAATTTTTCTCAGAAATTCCACTCTGTGTATTCACAGGAAGGAAATCTTTCGTTGCTACTACTTTTCGTAGTACACTTAGTAAAAAGTTTAGTCAATTTATCTTTCGAGTTCATGAAGGATCCAGTCCACATTGTTGGCGGTAGTGAGCTAGGCAGAAACGAAGTAGAAATAAAACCAGTTTAAGCTGAACTAGCGCTACACCACAATCGATTGAAACCAGAGATCTGCTCAAGGTAAGAGTTTTTCCACTGACGTGCGGCCGTGTATACCACGGGCAATGAATCGTGGCGACTGTCACCTCTTTCCGTGGCACCTAAGTAAGTGTGACTTGGAGCTTGAGCAGCAGCGTTCTTTTCCAACAATCGTCATGGATTATTTTGCAGCCGCAACACTTGCAACGCAGGAAAACAAGCAACTTTACCGAAGGAAAAACATTTACTTGAAAAAAAATTTCGACCTCCCATAAGAACGAGTCAATCACACGAGCACTAGTATGAAGTCGAAAAAAATTTTCAGTTTGTCAGGAAAGTTTGGTACACCCCCTTTAAAAACTGATCATCCCTGGTCCTCATTGTTCAGCTTTTTATAGAATGAAAGAAAACTTACTCCATTGAGACAACGGCCAAAAATTAATATTGGTCTCCGAACTAAAAATCGACTATTGGTCGGTCTTGTGTGGTAATTCGCACAACGCCTCTGTGAAGACATAGTTAAACCAGCGCAATGTACCTGCCCGCGTTGGACTGTAAAATGTATGAATCCTATACAGTCCGTTCAGTGGGTTGCGGCACAGATAATATAATGTTGCGGAGCGGAACCCAAGCGGATCCGGAGCAGATAGCTCCGCGTCAGACTGAACCACAGAATAGAGTAATACGAGTAGTACATACTATCATATACAGAACGGACACTCTCCGCCCCCCTTGCAATCTGCCCTGCACCCCCGCGCGCACCCGCCCGCGCGATTCGTGTGGTGCTCCTGAGGGTCTTTTGTATGATTATGATGTGATAGTAAAGATGGAATAAATCGGCAATCGTAAGCAATAAGCGCTTGAACAGCCTCCGTGGTGTAGTGGTTAGAGCGCTCGGCTCTCCATGTGGAGGTTCAAGGTTAGATTAGGTGTAGACTCGCTCGGGTAGGCAGAGACCACAGTTCCGCACCTGCTACGATCTTGACATACTTCCCTTGCTTCCTGTACTTTCATCAATCCTTTCATACATGCTCGTCGGTTTAGGGTACTTGTAACCTGACCTTTATTCAGAACGTCCTGAATTTGGTCCTGGTACGTTCGCCGAGGCCTTCCCCTTCCAACGTTGCCATTCACTCTCGCCTTGTAGATCTCTTTCGTCAATCTTCCTTCATTCATCCTCTCTACATGACCAAACCATCTCAGCATCCCTTTCTCAATTTTAGTCACTACGTCTTCTTTTACGCCACAACGTTCTCTTATCACACTATTTCTAATCCTGTCACTCAGTTTCACACCAATCATACTCCTTCTGTATGACATTCAATATCTGAATCTGAATATATTCCCGATGAAGACGCACTGTCTAACAAAGATCCCTTTATGCTACTACCCCAGTTTAGTTAGGACATTGCAGGATGAATCACCCGATTGTCCGAAAGTTAGATGATTTGGTGCTTTGGAAGGCACGTTAAGCCGTTGGTCCCGACTGCTACCTACGGATATAGTCGTCAATGAGCCGTGTCAGAGGCCTTTGGCGGCTCAACAACTCCGACACCAGGGTTTGTAAGGTCTGTCGACCTTGCAGCCCACACGATATGATGATAACGAGCGCTTGATAAAGCGAAGTCTCACAGAGGCGGTATGGTTGCGAAAGCGGCCCGGGGGCGAATCTGCGGGAAAAAAATACCGCGCCGTGACCGGTTTTCAATGTAACAGGGTGTATTAGAACTCACACTTTACAAAAAAATATCGCCCCCGGAACGCTTCCGCTACAGCATCAGTGTGACTCGGGCTAACAACATGGTTTTAGATAAAACAAAGTGTCCTAAACGACTCGTGAGTATTACACATAACATAATTATTTATATGAAATACGGATAAACTCACGTTTTATATTGCCGGCATAGACAGGTTTCGATCTATTTCGTAGATCGTGCTAGGCGCGACACGGCGGCAGACGGCGGCGGTCCGTGAAACTGAAAAGATCTACGAAATAGATCGAAACCTGTCTATGCCGGCAATATAAAACGTGAGTTTATCCGTATTTCATATAAATAACAAAGTATCCATTGATGTTGGTATTTATTTCAAAATGAAAGCTCAAATTTAAGCCATAAATCCTCTTGGTTGGTGTGACAAATGAAATCATTCACTGGAGTTCCGAACCGATACGATACTTACCCGGTATACAGGATGTTTTTGTGTAATGCCGTGTTAGTGTAGGCAACGAAGCAGTTGACCCCCGCATTAAATCCTCAGTAGATGAAACTTTGCTGGGGTATTACACTATATGGGACAAACCTTCTATAAAAATAACAAAAAAAAAATCGGTACTTTCTATTTTTTATGGAAAACCGATTTTTTTTGGATTTTTTTATAGAAGGTCTATATGTATTTTCTACAGTAGAAAAAGTCCTTTTCTCTGTGATGCAGTAGTAGTCCAAATAAAGCTAATAAAACAAACAAAATGTATTTGGATTGCTGTGTTTCCGTTCGAAGGGTACAGGAGCCAGTGAAATTACTATTAGTCTTAGTTTCCAGGGTCGGCAACGCGCTTTGCTGTCTTATTAGGGTAAAATTTTACCACTAATAAGACTATGGGTGTTATGGGCGGTAGTACTGTCAGGTGGCCTACCTGCTTGTTTGCCCACTTGTGATAAAAAAAAGTTTATGCGTAGGTATTTATCACTTACATTACACCATGTACGAAACATCGTGGACCCTGTATAGCTGACTGAGAGTCTGTACAATTCACTTTGAGGCATTACCGGTGGGGGAAGGAAGGAGGGTGAGGTCGAAGAACTCAATCTACTGAACGCCATTCTGTGAAAATTCTGTACTTTACAGATATAAATAGAAGCCCGTGATTTGAGTGCTCTTTGGTACTGTCACTTATACAGGGTGTCTCATTCAAATCGGTCAGTATGGGAAAGTCTGAAACTATAAGACATACGAAGATTTGTTCTTAGGAACCATGTCACCGATTTTGATAAAAAGAAAAACTGCATTCATACATTTGAAAAAAAAAGTGTACCCAGCTGGGGAATCGAACCCGGTAGTTTTGAAAAAAAAGCTTACAGTTTTTCTGTTTAAATAACGGTTGTGTAGGTCTTAAGCAGTACATGTCTCTATGAAACACGATGTCTAAAATGAATAAAATGCATTGTTTTTACATACTTTAATTTATCATAGTAGGTGTTCGAAGTGACCACCGTTTTATCTCAATACAATATGGGTACACTTTTTTTTCAAATGTATGAATGCAGTTTTTCTTTTTATCAAAATCGGTGACATGGTTCCTAAGAACAAATCTTCGTATGTCTTATAGTTTCAGACTTTCCCATACTGACCAATTTGAATGAGACACCCTGTATACAACTTTTGTAACAAAAAGGTTATAACAACAGTATAATTTCTGTAGATGGTAGGGCTTTTGTGCAAAGTCCGTCTGGGGAAGTACCACCCCGTTGTATTTTTTTGCCGTAAAGCAGCAGTGTTTGCACTGCTGTGTTTCGGTTTGAAGGGTAAGGGTGCCAGAGAAATTACCGGCACATGTGACATATCATCTTAGTTCTCAGGTTGGGTAACGCGTTTTGTCTTGCTAGTGCAATAATAAAACACAAATAATACGTGACACACTAAGACACTAATAAGACAGTGGGTGTCCTGTCATGGACGGTAGTGACCACTTTCCACCTGTCTAACTGTAACTGAACATAAACTGAATAAAAAAAAATCCATACAATTTGACCAGTTGTATGGAGGTTGTTGTCCCGTGTGGTGCCGCCAAAGAATAGTACCAACCCGTACATACCCGTGAGTGTCGTAAGAGGCGAGTAAGGGTTATAAACTGGAGGATGGGCAGCAGCATCCTCCTTTGTATCTTACATCTGACTTACTGCGGTCACTTACAACCGCGGCCCATGGTGCCAGCAAAAGCTAGAATTCTGGAGGGAGCTCCCTGTCCTGTAGTGGACGTTTCATGGGATGTATGATGATGGAGATCAGCTTTTTTTAAATTTAATTTTTCAAAAGATGTAAAACAAAAAATTCTTCAGGTTCATGGGTGAAACTAACCCCCGAGACGTTTTGCATATTTGCAATCAATCGTTGTATATGGGATTATTTTTTTATCATCCCGGAAATAATAGGTACCTCGTGCAATGTGGTCTCAAGATAACCTAACCCAAGCTAAACGCTCATGTTTGGGATCAGTAAGGTTGAGTTTGCCTTGGCTATGGAAACTAAAGTACACCAGTGATCTAAACCCATTTACAATATGTATTTGACAACTGCAAAGGACAACTTTGGCACGAACTGCAGTTAATTTTTCATAAATTTTCCAAAAATAATAGAAAACTGCTATTAGATAGGGTGCTGGAAGCCAGCATTTCCATATGATTTACACATGTCGCAGACGTGGATTGTTCGATTAAAGACGATGAGTAGAACCACAGACAAATAGTCTGCCACCTTGGTAGAGCTGCGTTATCTATCTATTAGAAGAGCTTTAAAAATGTAAAAAAAATCATGAGCTAAATCATTTGCTCATATCTGCCACTTGCACTGATGGTCAGAATCATCCACGAAACGATGAATGAATGAATTTTAATTTGCATTAGAACAGGTACATTAGGTGTTATAAAAAGTACCTAGTCTGAATCAGCCACCTACGCAAATTACTCTTAAACTTGTTAAAAGGTTGTTCTTTAATATGTTGAGGAATTTTATTAAAGATTTAGATTTAATGCGTGGTTTTTGGGACTGTAGTTGATACTAGTCTATTAGGATTCCTAAGGCTCCTCTGATCAGTGCGAGTACTTTCTGCGTTGGTGAATAAATCAAGGTTCGTCCTAACAAATCGACCTATTTCGAAAATATACAAAACTGAGAAAGTAGTTTGTTCAGAATCGAGAGTAGAATAAATTTCACGGGTTTTTTATTTTTATTATTAAAATTTTTGCCACTTCTATTTTAGTTCTTTTTTTGAACTGTTTTTTAGTTCTTTTTATGATTTTAAAAAGTGTACCTTTATCATTTGCACGTGTGGCAGACGTGGATTGTTCGATTAAAGACGATGAGTAAGACCTGAACAATAGTCTGCCACCTTGGTAGCGCTGTGTTATAAATTAACAGGGCTTTAAAAATTTTGGTCACAATCATCACAAACTGATGGTCACAATCATCCTCAAAACCATAAAAATCGAAGAGGCAGACATCTAGACCTCTGATTTAACAAAGGCAGATCATTAGCGAACTAAAAATTCACTTCGAATGCTTTAAAAATGCGTCTCCTGATATTAGTCGCATTCCAGTTTTATTTTGTAAATTTGTAGCATAAATCTGCAGTTCTGCAAGATATTTGCACATAATGCACTGCAGAAAACGGCGATAATTGGAAGTTAACAGACCAGCGTACCATACTTATACCATACCGATATAACTATCTTACTGCGACTTAATGTACCCTACTTGAAGGAAGCAATTTGATTAGGACGCACCCTATATTGGGGATTTGATTAATTTAGTGTGAATAAAAAAACTCTTAAAATCAGTGAGTAAAACATCTGCCAATATTTTTTTGTATTGTCGACACCAAATGAAGCGAATAAAAGCAACTAGAATGATGAGCAAATGGTTTAGTAGAGCCTTTTTTACATATTTACTACTACTTGCGTGTTAATGCAGAGCCCTTTACGTCTGCCTCTTCGATTTCTTTCGTTTTTAGGATGTTTCTGACCAGCAACTTCAGTGGCAGACATGAGCAAATGATTTAGTACCCTTCTTTTTTTACATTTTTGAAAAGATGGAACTCAAAAACGCAGCGTTGGACAGAAAAACTTTACTGAACCAAATCAATTTGTAATAATCTAAACTATCATCTCAAGCGATATGAAATACGTGCAAATCATATAGCGAAATGTCTATGAGCTCCCTATCTATATAACTAACTATAGGGATCAAATGTGAAATTTTGACAATTTCTATCAGCCTTGCTAAAGCTTCAGAGGTTCATTACTCGTTCGACCGTTTGTAAACGGTCAATTATACAATTTGACTGCGACATAAAAATAAATTATGTTTAGATCTTGTAAATAAGTTCACGCATAGGTACCTACTTACTTAAATTTTTGTTAATTTAGGTAATCGAACGTTGGAAAAACAGACTGCTAGTTGGTAGGAAACTAGTATACTCTGCAAAAGCTTTTAATACTTATACATTTATAATGCAATATAGAGATAATCTCCTAGATAAACGGTTAGATAAAATAATTGTAGTGTAACACGAAAAGCAGCGATTACATTTAAGTATACTATGATACAATAGTGATTTTTATTATTATGTTAAAATGATTGCCCTAATAGTATAAAACAGTTTTATAGTCATCATTAAAATCGTGTGGTTTGTAAGATCGATGACCGACCCCACAAACTTTGGTGTCATATTTGTTGAGCCCTCAGATAAAGTCAGGGCTCTTTAACAACTATTACTTCCGTAGATAACAACCGGGAATGATGGCTCAAAGAAGATGTTTGCAGATAGAGCATCTGCTTCATTTATGGGAATCAAGCAGTATCTGTCACGATTAAAACCCGGATGTGTGATCACGAAAGGCATAAGAACACGAGCGTTTCTGTGCTTTGGAAGGCACTTGCTTCATTATCTATATATATAAAAGAAGAAGGTGACTGACTGACTGACTGACTGACTGACTGACTGACTGACTGACTGACTGACTGACTGACTGACTGACTGACTGACTGACATATCAACGCACAGCCCAAACCACTGGGTCTAGAGATTCCAAATTTGGCATGTAGGTTCCTTATGAGGCCTAGGGGTGCACTAAGAAAGGGTTTTACAAAATTCTACCCCTAAGGGGGTAAAATAGGGGATGAAAGTTTGTATGAAAGTCCGTCAGTTTTGAAGTTAGGATCTTCAAAATTTGTATTTAGGCTGACCACTAAAAATTAATAATTACGTGTCTCAGGGTTTTTGAAAATTCGACACCCTTAAGTGTGAAAAGGGGGATGAAGTTGAAAATTCTTTATTCTTAAAGTAAAATCCACATAATTTATTATTAAGGCATTAATGATGTAATTCTATGCAACGTTCATCACTGTTATTGAAATTCTACCCCAAATTCAACCCCTAAAAAAGGGAAATGGGGTGAAAAAGTCTAAAAACCAATCTATATATATAAAAGAAGAAGGTGACTGACTGACTGACTGACTGACTGACTGACTGACTGACTGACTGACTGACTGACATATCAACGCACAGCCCAAACCACTGGGTCTAGAGATTCCAAATTTGGCATGTAGGTTTCTTATGAGGCCTAGGGGTGCACTAAGAAAGGGTTTTACAAAACTCTACCCCTAAGGGGGTAAAATAGGGGATGAAAGTTTGTATGAAAGTCCGTCAGTTTTGAAGTTAGGATCTTCAAAATTTGTATTTAGGCTGACCACTAAAAATTAATAATTACGTGTCTCAGGGTTTTTGAAAATTCGACACCCTTAAGTGTGAAAAGGGGGATTAAGTTGAAAATTCTTTATTCTTAAAGTAAAATCCACATAATTTATTATTTAGGCATTAATGATGTAATTCTATGCAACGTTCATCACTGTTATTGAAATTCTACCCCAAATTCAACCCCTAAAAAAGGGAAATGGGGTGAAAAAGTCTAAAAACCAATATGGGTATCGTTTGTATGGTTTATCGGGTCGCTGATTACGAAAACTACAACAATTTTGAAATCAAACGTGGTGGACGTGAAATACCATCATCCCCCTGGGGATGGAGTTGGGGTGCGATAGGTTTGAAATGTCTAAAAATCAATATGGGTGTCGTTTGTATGGTTTATCGGGTCGCTGATTACGAAAACTACAACAATTTTGAAATCCAACGTGGTGGACGTGAAATACCATCATCCCCCTGGAGATGGAGTTGGGGTGCGATAGGTTTGAAATGTCTAAAAATCAATATGGGTGTCGTTTGTATGGTTTATCGGGTCGCTGATTACGAAAACTACAACAATTTTGAAATCCAACTTGGTGGACGTGAAATACCATCATCCCCCTGGGGATGGAGTTGGGGTGCGATAGGTTTGAAATGTCTAAAAATCAATATGGGTGTCGTTTGTATGGTTTATCGGGTCGCTGATTACGAAAGCTACAACAACTTTGAAATCCAACGTGGTGGACGTGAAATACCATCGTCCCCTGGGGATCGGGTTGGGGTGCGATAGGTTTATAATGTCTAAAAATAAATATGGGTGTCAATGTATATGGTCATAGAGCTTGGATGTACGCGCTGCCCAGCGCCCTGAATAATTTGCCTAAGGATTTGGTAAACAAAATTATTGTCCAAAAACCAAAACAAGTAAAACGTACCCTAAAACGACATCTAATAAAAGACGAGGAGCAGGACTGCGCTGATTCACAGCCGATCCCATAAAAAATCCTATGTAGTAACTCAGCACTTATTGTAAATTTAAAACAAAATTCTGTGTAAAGTAATTCTAACCTGACTACCTGTTGTATTTTTTTGTTATTTTTTGTTATTTTTTATTATTTTTTATTTTAATGTACTTCTTTGCGGTGCGACCCGTCTGGCGCACATAATCTTAGTTAAGATTAAGCGTCTGACTAATAATATTATGCATGTGAATTTTTTATGAAATAAACAGATTAAAATTTTTTTTTTTTTTTTTTTATTTCTATGTTAGGGATAGCGGTTAAATTGGCGTAAGGGGTAGGGATAGGGACAGGTAGAGGTAGAGGTAGAGAAGTAGAGAGGTAGAGAGGTAGAGTGGTAGAGAGGTAGAGAGGTAGAGAGGTAGAGAGGTAGAGAGGTAGAGAGGTAGAGAGGTAGAGAGGTAGAGAGGTAGAGAGGTAGAGAGGTAGAGAGGTAGAGAGGTAGAGAGGTAGAGAGGTAGAGAGGTAGAGAGGTAGAGAGGTAGAGACGTAGAGACGTAGAGATGTAGAGAGGTAGAGACGCAGAGACGTAGAGAGGTCGAGAGGAAGAGGTAGAGAGGTAAAGAAGTAGAGAGGTAGAGGGGTACAGGTAGAGGGAGAGGGAGAAGGAGGGGAAGGGGGAGAGGGAGGGAGTGAGGGAGGGGGAGGGGGTGATGAAAAGGGAGGGGGAGAGGGAGGGGCAGGGGTAGAGGGAGGAGGGGGAGGGGGAGAGACAGGGGGAGGGGGAGATGAAGGGTGGAGAGGGAGAGAGAGGGAGAGGGTTTTAGTTTTTCTCAATTACTTCTGCGAATTGGCTCTGTTTTGAAATATTACATAAAGGTGTCTCTCATCTCTCTCTTTACATTTGTTAGGATACTGCTGCTAAGTTCCTCTGTTCTGAGTAATTTATGAGTAACGTCTGTATATTATATAAAATTCAGCTGGATCTTGAATTATACTCATTGATTTGCGCAGGGTTAGTCCTGTTTTTCCTTAGTTTAAAATTACCCCGAAATGACGGGAAAATATCTCATTGCTTCGGAAAACCGGTAACAACATAAATACGAAATCCACGCGAGCGAAGCCGCGGGCAACAGCTAGTGTCTACATAATTACTAAGCAGTAAAAAACACAAGACTTTGCATACAAGCTATACCCAAATTAAATTATTGAAGAGGATTTACCGCTGCTGCGGATGACAGTTACTCTTGCAAAGTTACATTACATTACAAGTGCCAAAACGGTTTCTTGCGCACGCTAATGAACGGAAATTTATAAGCCATAACGTTTCTATGTATTGCAATGGTCTTGACTTGATAGCGATAAGATTTGAGTTGATTGATGGAATACTGGAAATAGGTAGAAATAGAGTCTACAAAAAAAAAAACAAATAAGCCAGCGCAGTTTGAAAATGGAATGAATGTTGCAAACGGAACGTAACGCAGCAATGGCCGCCGTATCGATCCGCGCGGACAGTCGGCGCCCGGCCATCCTGCGCCACGGACGTGTTTTGCGTGACGTCGCTCTGTTCCGCTAGTTCTAACCTCGCTCCGTTCCGCATCCGTCGGTCTACTCGCCACCGCCAGCCCAGCGCTACTGCGGGCCCAATACACCTAAGGTAAGAAAGAACGTCGTAACTTGCTTGGAAGGAAATCCATAAACGAAAGACAATAACTTGGAAAATATGACTCATTGCTAAATAGAGACAGCAAACGTCAAATATGATTGTACTACATCAACAAATGTTTGCTATTCCGTTCCGTCAATACCGAAAATTCACGTTCTGATGATTTCGCTAGTAAACATCGATAAGAGGCTGTCTGGATTCGTTCAAGGGTAACGGACTGTAGCTAACACCAAGCTATTTGTATTACACACTTCGGCTGTTAATTACATTAAGGAAAGAAACCTAATAAAGTTAATAATTACCTACTTGATATCTAAAAGGCCGTTTCAGCGAAAGGTTTTCCCTTTTATCTGCTTACCTTGATACCTTCGTGGATTCCTCTTACATATATTGTTTTCCTTATACAATGTTATTGCCAATATCGCGACCAAATTCTTATTGTATTTGTGAAGCCGGAGAAATTTCTCTAAGCTGTTTCCGGAATGGATTAATTCAGCTTCGTAAAAATGTTCTACTTTCGTTCATCATGAATTTTAATTGCATCAGAAATTTTTGTTTGCAACATTCATAGTATTCAATCTATTACGTACCTATTTGTTTTGAATTTGTGTAAGGTTTTATATTAGAACTCTACATATTATTACCAAATTGAGTACTCATGTAACTGAAAGAAATCTTACGGTCTCCTTGACGTAGGTCCCAGGAGTGTTCCGTAAGCATTCGAGTGAATATTAGGACTCTAGTTGGTGGTAATAAAGACGATTGTCGATTGGCAGAATATTGGGGTATTGACGTCCTTGAGAAAGCCTCCATAAAGAACAAAGACGTGCGGGAGCCTGTACATGAAACGGCAGCAGAGGGGGAAATTCAAGGGAACAAGAAATGTAGGGAAATGGAAAACAATATTTGTTATTGTTTAGTGAGAGTATCCATAAAAGGAGTAACCAACAAAAGTGTATTAGTCTAGGCAACGAAGCGGATCGTTGTATGAAGACCCCCGCATTAAATCTTCAGTCGATGAAACTTTGCTGGGGTATTACACTACATGAGACAAACCTTCTATAAAAAAATCTGCCTAAGAAATTTATGTTAGGGTCAACTGCTTCGTTGTCTACACTATATGAAGATCGTAGCAAGTGGGTCAAACGTATGTCACTATTCTTTCCGACAATTGATTCAAGTCGTGTGGGTTGCTAAGTCGATGACCGACCTCACACCCTGGTGTCAGAGTTGTTGAGCCGCCAAAGTCCTCTGGCATGGCTAATAATTAACGACTAAATCCGTAGATAGTAGTCGGGACCAACAACGGCTTAGCGTGCCTTCCGATTCCGAAGCACGGAATCATCTTTTCGGGCAACAAGGTTATTCATCATGAGGAACTATTTAGTCTGGTGCCTGCGGCACAGTTCGCCGCAGGGAGAGGTTCCATCCACATCACTTGGACAATTGGCGTTGCAACACAACGCGGTTTGCGCGATCATATCTCCTGCGCACATCCAGGATGTGGAACGATCTTCCCCCTGCGGTTTTCCCTGGTAGTTACGACATTAAAAAAGCGGGTTAACAAACTTCTCAAAGGCCGGCAACGCACTAGTACCACCCACCCCCCCAGGTGTTGCAAGTTGCAATGGGCGGCAGTGACACTTACCATCAGGTGAGCTGTCTGCTCGTTTGCCTGCTCTAACATAAAAAAAAAATTCCTAACCAAACTGGGGAGATTGCACAAAGAGATTTTTGTTTGACAGTGTCCCCACCGGGAATCGAACCCAGAACCTCCGGATCAAGAGCCGAGCGCTCTAACCACTAGACCACGAAGACTGTTGAAACCGTGATCAAGTGCAACTAGCTGGAAAGATGTGGTCTCTGACTATTAAATTTTTTCGAGAAGTAGGCGAGATTATATGTATAAGTACTGACTTATGAAATTGGCGTTTTGTATGGAGAGATAAACTTAATTTTCAATACCTACTAAAACTTTTGCATTTTTTTAGAAATCTTAAATCAAAATTTTAATGTTTTTAGGGTTCCGTACCTCAAAAGAAAAAAACGGATCCCTTATAGGATCACTTTGTTGTCCGTCTGTCTCTCTGTCAAGACACTTTATCTCACGAACGGGTAGAGGTATCAGGTTGAAATTAATACCATATATTAGGGTCCATAAACCACACAAAATCTTTAAATTTCAAATTTTATGTCCTCATCTCCATACATTTATGCAAAAAAGCAAAACCTACAGGGTACTTCCCGTTGACCTAAAATTATGAAATTTGGCAAGAAGCTAGGTCTCACAGTACAAATAAAGGGAAAAGTCTGAAATCATTAAATATTACAACTTTTCTCACAACTAATGGTAACCAATTTAATTGAGGTGAGCTCCCGTTTCAAGAACATTCACATAAGAGAGGGGTCAAGTTGAATTTTGTTTTAGTTGTATTTTAAAAACGGGAACACTTACAAACTTGAAAATTGGTATGTTTACAGTGCATAAGCTGTAAAATAACAACAAATTGTGTGTAACAAAAAAGTGCTTGCTAATTTGTTAGCATATTGCTCGCAAATATTTCGGTCCTCCTTGCTTCGCTCGAAGTAGAAACCGTGCTGATTTATTTTACTATGGGATGACATCTGCCAGTATGTTACATCTCCGATGCAATATCACATCATCAAATCATCATCGGTTTAGTCATCGGTGGTTATTAAATATTCAAAATGACCCTACCAAATTAAAAGAACGATGCCTTCATTGCATTTACAAAGATATATACGTAATTTGTTGTGAATTTACATCACTGTAACTTGTGACGATATATTTTTAATCCTACTTCTATAAAACCCTTATTATTCTGAGATTGTTCATCAGTGTTTAGGTTAAATGACATGGCATGTGCTTAGTCTAATACAATACAGACAAAATTATGACGTAATAATTGGTAATTGACCTGGGTGCGTACTCTGAAGTTTTATCGGAGCTCCGATATTATCAGATTGACAACAACAATTACGTTCGGAAATTTACTTTGTATGGGAATTTCTTTGTCAAAGGCCGAACCATAGAATAATTATCGGCGCGATATTATCGTAGTTTCACTTCGGAGTACGGCAGCTGATTATTAGAATTCCTATAACAAGTAGTTTATTATCTAAATATATAAAAGAGCATGTCCTGACTGACTGATTCATCAACGCCGGGCCGTAACCGCTATAGATACAGATCTGAAATTTTGTACACAGGTTCTATGTGCGTCAAAACCACCCACTAAGAAAGAATTTTGGAAAATTCATCTCCCAAGGGGGTGAAATAAGGGATGAAAGTTTGTATGAAAGTCCTTTGTTTCTTGAGCTAGATTCACACAAATTTGAATTTAAGCTTCTGATAAAAAATAAAGAAACACGTGTTTAAGCATTTCTTAAAAATCATCCTTCAAGAGGGTGAAAAAGGGGATGATTTTTTTCCGTATGTTGGTCTATAAGTCTTTCAGTTTTAAAGGTAGAATTATAGAAATTTGTATTTAAGCTTTGGTAAAAAATAAAAAAGTATGTGTTTTAGAATTTTCCAAAATTCATCCCCTAAGAAGTGAAATAGGGGATGAAAGAAAGTCCGTCAATTTTGAAGTTAGGATCTTTAAAATTTGTATTTAGGCTGACGACTAAAAACTAAGTTTGACATGTTTAAGGGTTTTTGAAAATCCTACACCCTAAGGGGTGAAAAGGGGGATGAAGTTGAAAATCCTTCATTTTCTAAGTAAAATCCACAAAATTTATTGTTTAGGCATTAGGGTTGTAATTCTGTGGAATGTACATCACTGTTATTGAAATTTCACCCCAAATTCAACCCCTAAAAGAGGGAAATGGGGTGTAAAAGTCTAAAAACCAATATGGGTATCGTTTGTATGGTTTATCGGGTCGCTGATTACGAAAACTACAACAATTTTGAAATCCAACGTGGTGAACGTGAAATACCATCATCCCCTAGAGATGGGGTTGAAGTGCGAAAGGGTTGAAATGTTTAAAAATCAATATGGGTGTCGTTTGTATGGTTTATCGGGTCGCTGATTACAAAAACTACATCAATTTTGAAATCCATCGTGGTGGACGTGGCATACCATAATCCCTTGGGGATGGGGTTGGTGTGCGATAGAGTTGAAATGTCTAAAAATCAATATGGGTGACGTCTGTATGGTTTATCGGGTCGCTGATTACGAAAACTACAATAATTTTGAAATCCAACGTGGTAGACGTGAAATACCATAATCCCCTAGGGATGGGGTTGGGGTGCGATAGGTTTGAAATGTCTAAAATCAATCTGAGAGAGTGCGAGAGGGAGAGTTAGAGGGAGGGCGAAGGGGGAGGGAGATAGAGGGGGGTGAGGGACGGGGGAGAGAGGGAGGGGGAGAGGGAGGGTGAGGGGGAAGAGGGAGGGGCGAGGGAGAGGAAGAGAGAGAGGGAGGGGGAGAGAGAGGTAGGGGTAGAGGCAGAAGAAGCGGTAGAGGTAAAGGTAGAGGTAGAGTAGAGGTAGATGGAGGGGGTGAAGGAGGGGAAGTGAAAAGGAGGAGAGGGAGGGAAATGGGGAGACGGAGGGGAAAGGAGGGGGGGGAAGGGGGAGGGGTAGAAGGAGGGGGAGGGGGATACAGAGTGAGGGAGAGAGAGGAACGGGGAGAGGGTTTTAGTTTTTCTCAATTACTTCTGCGAGTTGGCTCTGTTTTAAAATATAACGTAAAGGAGTCTCTCATATCTCTCACTACATTTGTTGGGTTAAGTGGCAACTTTAAGGCATAATACTGCTGCTAAGTTCCTCTGTTCTGAGGAATTTATGAGTAACGTCTGTATATTATATAAAATTTAGCTGGATCTTGAATTGTTCTCATTGATTTGCGCAGGGTTAGTCCCGTTTTTCCTTAGTTTAAATATACCCCGAAATGACGGGAAAATATCTCATTACTTCGGAAAACCGGTAACAACATAAATACGAAATCCACGCGAGCGAAGCCGCGGGCAACAGCTAGTATGATATATTTGGGATGTTTCATACTAAGTTTCATATCTGGGTATAGTAACTACCTTAGTGATTGAACTGAAAGGAATGACTCAACGTAACCAATCCCGAACAGGGATCGGTAAGGTTGGAATAGGTTATTCTTCGACTAAAACGCACGAGCCGAGCGAGCGAAGCGAGCGTGCCGCGGTAGCGGCTGGCGAGTACCAGAAACGAATTGCGCGCCATTTTGTGAAATGCCGCGGTATTATGTATAATGACGAATTAGAAAGGCATTTTGTAGGATGCCAAGGCAAAATGTAAAACGACGAATTATACAATTTGCTTGCGACATATTTATTTTATTTATTTATTTATTGCAAACTTCACAGCATAAAAAAATAAATTTGACAAACATATTAAAATTATACAATTAAGAAGTTCAAAATATTACAAATCACCTTAGACAGAGGGCGAGAGAATATAGGGTTATTTTTGGACCCCTGGCCAAATTTTTGTATGTTGCTCAGAACATTATCTGAACAACTTTCCCAAAGGAACACGGGTCGAAAAACGAGAAAAAAAATTTGGTCGTCCCATACCAAGAAGCAACATACTAAAATTTGGCCAGGGGTCAAAAAATAACCTGTATATCGTTGTGATAATAAATTATGTGACAATTAAGCATCTTTCCAAGAGATGGTTGACTCTGAAATACGATTAAATATATTTTATACGCCAAAAAAAAACAAAGTTACTTTTGTAAGGTTACTTTAAACAATTTTATCTCAACTCATTCTGATGCCAAAACTTTTACACATTACTCAATATTATTATACATTACCACAAGGCTGTATCATAATGAATATTATTAGTTAGAAAAACACGTAAAAGAGCGCAAATCCACTCTGTTCTACCCCGCGCATTCTGTTCTTTGTTAGAAAGGGAGGTAATTTTGAATATTGTCAGCGCCTTCACTATCAAACATTGGTTAGTTTTTCATAGTCGAAGCGGAGTTACATTACACTATGAACAATAATTCTAGCCATTATCTTACTCCTGCTCTACTGGATAGTCGGGAGTACTTATGACATTTTAATGGAGCAGTACGGCAGTACGAAGAGATACGGGTTGCATAGAAATTGTTCCTTAATCACTATTGATCTGGAATTCTGATGATGTAAGTACTATAATAATACTTGATAGTACTGTACTACCATGAAATATTGAATTTAGTACTACCTAGTACTCTACATAATTTCGTAGATTAATTTTAGTATTTTTTAGCCGGCGAGGAAGAGTTAGGCCTAGGAAACGATGGCGCGACGACCTAGATGCTATCGAAGCCGATTGTCAAACCGTGGCCGATGATCGCGATCTTTGGAAAGAAAAAGGGGAGGCCTTTGCCCTGCAGTGGGACATTTAGAGCCATTTAAAAAAAACCGGCCAAGTGCGAGTCGGACTCGCTTACTGAGGGTTCCGCACCACCACATAAACATAATTGTATTAGTTGAAATTTCAGTAAGTTAATGTGCTAGATTTTTTGAGTCCGACACGCGCTTGACCAAATTTTACTATTTGTTGTTATTTTATAGCCTATGCCCTATAAACATACCAATTTTCAAGTTGAAACGGGAACTCACCACAATTGGTTACCATTAGTTGTGAGAAAAGTTGTAATATTTAATGATTTCAGACTTTTCCCATTATTTGTACTGTGAGACCTAGCTTCTTGCCAAATTTCATAATTTTAGGTCAACGGGAAGTACCCTGTAGGTTTTTCATTTTTGAATAAATGTATGGAGATGAGGACATAAAATGCCATATCTTTTGATTGCGTCGTTGTAAAAAAAAAAAATTTTCAGATCTTGTGTGGTTCATGGATCCTAATATACACGTATGGTATTAATTTCAACCTGATAACTTTACCCGTTCGTGAGATAAAGGGTCTTGACAGACAGACAGACGGACAACAAAGTGATCCTATAAGGGTTCCGTTTTTTTCTTTTGAGGTACGGAACCCTAAAAATGACAGGAATTGTTCCTTTTTCCACTGTTTATTAAACTTTTTGATAGTTTATTTGTTCGAGTATCGCGCAAAAAATACTAAACCGATTTTAATGAAACCAAAATTTCGTTAAGTTTTGTGGGTCCCAAACCAAAATGGTAAAAACGCATGGTATAATGGTAAAAATGGAACCCTCATGATGCGACTTCGTCTGTCTGTCTGTCTCTCACACCTGTATATCTCAGCAACCACTCATGCTATCATCCTGAGTGATTGCCCAACTGAACAAAAGAAAAAAATATTATTATCGTATTGTAAAGAGGGGAGATATTAAATAAAATTTGCTCGATCGAGTTTGAAATGCAAAATAAAAACATCGAGAAATATTTCAAACCTTAAATTAAGAACCGTAGAAGTCTATATTACTAAATTTTCGTTCTATTTCTCTGAAGTATGATTAAAGTTAATTTCTCGGACCTTCGAACTGGAAACTCACTCTAATTAGTATAGAAAAGTTTATGTTCCTCTTCTTTCATTATTCGTTAGATTATGTTGCTAAGTCAGCCTGTCGGGAAGTTCCTTAAGTGTCACTTCTTGTAAGCGAACTACTGCTTCGTACTCAGGTTCATTTACATCCTGAAGTTCCAGAAGTTTGGAGCTTCTAAATTCGAAATGTTTTATAATCTTCGACTGTGTTTTAGTATTTGGCTAGTAGGTATATACTACTTTGATGTGCTGCTTTCGCGCAAAAAGTTTATGTTATGAACGATAAAAAGTTTGTGTCATGAACGTAATGACATATTTATTCAACACCTGATTTGCGATAAAAAAAACCGGCCAAGTGCGAGTCGGACTCGCGCACTGAGGGTTCCGTACCACCACATAAACATAATTGTATTAGTTGAAATTTCAGTAAGTTAATGTGCTAGATTATTTGAGTCCGACACGCGCTTGACCAAATTTTATTATTTGTTGTTATTTTATAGCTTATGCACTATAAACATACCAATTTTCAAGTTTGTAAGTGTTCCCGTTTTTAAATAGAATTAAACAAAAATCGCCTCAGCGACCATCCAACTTGACCCCTCTCTTATATGAATGTTCTTGAAACGGGAGCTCACCACAATTGGTTACCATTAGTTGTGAGAAAAGTTGTAATATTTAATGATTTCAGACTTTTCCCATTATTTGTACTGTGAGACCTAGCTTCTTGCCAATTTTCATAATTTTAGGTCAACGGGAAGTACCCTGTAGGTTTTGCATTTTTGAAAAAATGTATGGAGATGAGGACATAAAATGCCATATCTTTTGATTGCGTCGTTGTAAAAAATTGAAATTTTCATATCTTGTGTGGTTCATGAATCCTAATATATGGTATGATTTTCAACCTGATAACTTTACCCGTTCGTTAGATAAAGGGTCTTGACAGACAGACAGACAGACAGACCGACAACAAAGTGATCCTATAAGGGGTCCGTTTTTTATTTTGAGGTACGGAACCCTAAAAATCGTAAAAACACGTTTACGGTACCCTATATTGCGTGTGGCCAGACACGTACTTGGTCGGTTTCTTGTGAGCTGTCGTTGCTCTCCTATTCTAAGCTTCTGGTTTCTGTAATATCTTCTTATATTATTTTCTGATGTATTTCCAAATTAACTTTTCTTTTGTATCTGCAAAACTATAATTTTCCACGAACCTCTTTTGTAAAGTTTTGAGTAAATTTATCTCTGCTCATAAATAATTCCAAACAATCCTTTATTCTGAAACTACCTCTATTAACTTGTTGGTTAGGGTATATTCGCCTGTTTCGGGATTTAGTTTTAGTTTGAAGCTAGTTGCATTTGAAACGGCTCGTAGTGTCCTCTGGATATTCAAATTTAATTATTCTGTATAATTTTGGGTAATGAGAGTGGACTTGGGTTGTTTTGATATACGAGATTGTAAGTGTGTTTAGTCCCAGAATAGAGAGCAGAACGCTCTAATTATTATTTAACTTGATCCTCAGCTGTAATACCTACCTTAGGAAAGTTTAAACTACAGCTTGAATTAACATTGGTTTTGCTCCTGAAGCCCAGTGATTCTACTCATGAAAACAAGCAACTTTCCCTAAGGAAATTTTTTATTAATCGAATATAATTTTCGCCTAGCCATACAAAATGAGTAACATGACCAGTTTTCTATGGAGTCGAAAATTTCTTTGATGTAAAAAAAAAAATATTCAAAGAGCAATCCAATGAAAATTCACGCTGTATAATCCTATGCTAATGATTTCGATGTAATTTACAATACGGGGTTAATTCTCTGGGAAAATTCGTTTTCCCCGTATTTTTAAGCATTTTTTTAAGCACCGCGTTTTAGACAGAATCCTACAGCGCCATCTGTTGGCGAGTAGCATAGCTTTTTCAACCGATGATATTTTCATGTTGAAGCGGCTATTATAGGGCAAAGCTCGGTCGCCCAGCTACTAAATTATATAACAGCATCTTTTATAATTCTGTTAATCATAAAAGTACTTGATAGGACGTTCTTCTCCATTTGGTTTGGTTGGATCTGTTGTTACTAGATACATTAATTGAAATTATAAAATATCTTCCTTATTCTTTTATAGACTAATTTCAATCTAACCTAACAGCTTGAAAGAAACTTCATCTCAAAACAATTTAACACAAACCTCAGCAACACAATATCGAGCAAAATTCTAAATTGTTTCCAAAATTTACAATTTAAGCATACAGGACATCCACTATTACGTGAGCTCTTGTGTCACACGTGTTTTAACATGTTGAGAAGCTCTCAAAGGTCTTTTGATTTTGGTCACATTGTCCTTCCCTAAGCATTTCTGAATACCCTTCTAACTATTGTTGGAAGTACACTGAGGCTCTGTTCTAAAGTTTGCGTGTCTCTTTGTAATTATGCGGTTTAACTGAACGGCAGTAATTCACTGTAGTGACACTGCCGTAAACAAAACTGTAGCAGATATTTTTTTCGTACATTCAGACCGCTGATTCAGATACAAAAGTATTACCTTAAAAATTACCCTAAAAATGTTTTCTACCTCATGGTAAAAAAAAACATTCTAAGATATTATGTAGATTTTAAATTGATATGAAAACTACCACTTCGTACACAGTAATTATTGACTTATTTATTCAGTATTGATTTTTTTTATGTAACAAGTAAGCAAACGAGCCTGGTGGGCCACCTGATGGTAAGTGTTCACCACCGCCAATAGCATCCACTGTCTTGTCAATGGCATATTTTGACACTAATAAGACAGCAAAGCGCGTTGCTCACTTTGAGAACTAAGATGGTATGTCTCATGTGCCGGTAATTTCACTGGCTCCCTTGCCCTTCAAACCGAAACACAGCAGTGCAAACACGCTTCACGGCAGAAAAAAGCAAGGGGGTGGTATTTCCCCAGAAGGACTTTCCACAAAAGCCACTTTCCCTACCACCTTTCATTGATCAAGAGAAATGTAGAGACCAAACAAAGAATGTACTTTTTCTCATTTCCTTAGCGATTTTCTAGTCCTTTTTTGTTTAGTTTAGTTTTCCTGCAGTAGGTAAACAAGTTACCTACTTATTATTGAATTATTCAGTTATTGAAAGTTTTCGTGAACAATATGAAAATTCCAAACTAGCTCTATCGAATGTGGGAATTGAACAGATTTACAAAGAACGAACTTTATAATATTATACTCGTAAAAAGGCTAAAAAAGCACTACTAAAAGCATTAATTAATTTAGAAAATATTTATTGTAAATTTAGTTGGTAAGTATTTATTAGAATGTATTATGTGCATCACATGTTTATTTAATCTTATTACTATGTCTATTATTAATATTTGTGTACACGTTCTTGTCGCCTTCTATATCTTCTGTCTTACCAACGTGTGGTTGGCTGGAAGAGATCTCTTCAAAGTGATAAGCTCGCCATTGTAAACTTCTTCTGTAACACTGTATGATACAGTGTTACAGAAGAATACAGTCTGTATCTTTATTTTTTTGAGTACAATAAAGCTGTGGGGGAGGCGTTTGCCCAGCAGTGGGATCTCGTAGGCTAAGAAAAAGAAAACTGACACCCTGACAGAATCTTTCCACTTGTAACTTAGTTTTATATGTTTGTATGGGTCCGGTCTACTCCACCGTAAACAGTTGGACAGCACACGTAGTTTTGTTTGCCTTTCCTTTCTCACTACACGACATAAACTACGCGGACGTTTGTTTATTTGTTTACGTGACCAATTGTTTTGGAGCGTTTGGAAACAACCCAATTAGGGGCGGGCTGAAGGAATTATGAGTATGTGGAAGGGACAGCTTTCCGACAACAGAAGAGGTCCATGCCCCTTAGTATGATCAGTCAACGAAACTAAACAACTTTCAATGATTGAAACTTTCAGAAAATGAAAAAATCTGAATAAAGGCCAGGTTAAAAGTACCCTAAACCGACGAGCATGTATGAAAGGATTGATGAAAGTACAGGAAGCAAGGGAAGTATGTCAAGATCGTAGCAGGTGGAGGACTGTGGTCTCTGCCTACCCCAACGGGAAAGAGGCGTGATGTTATGTATTATGTTTATGTATGTTGTGTACAACAAACAAACAATTATATAAATAAATCTATTCCTAGAGAAGCATGGATTACAAAAGTATTTTGTATTTGCAAAACAAGCTTTTGCTTAGAACTGAATAAACGCGAGAAGCGCGAGAAGTTTGCCAAATTAGGGTCGTTACTCACTCGCCACGCACGCCACGCGTAATCTCGCTATTCTTACACGACAGGAATTTTGCGACACTTTGGATAATTCCTGCTATTCTGAGATTAATGACGTTAATATATTATACTGCCTAGAAATTATCACATCCACCCTGACCTGAGAGCTCATTTTCATTGGTCGTTAAGGAGAACATGCGGGATGATGATAACTAATTTATTTATTTTATTAGACCACCATGCATAGATTTATACAGTTAAGATACGGAACAAGCGGTTCTAAATTTCACCATACAAGAAAAAACTAACATGGCGGTAGAATCAAAACGACGTAATAAAAGACAATGAAACCAGTAATAAAAGAAAGTAATTTTTGATAGAAAAAGATATTTTAATTTCATAATTTTGACAAAGTGGCTAACATCCTTGGTCCCACGTAGGACCGAAAAACTGGTAACATTGTGACGTAACGATAGGCCTATACTAAGTAAGTAAATGCCATCTTGTCAAACTGGGAATTTTTATTATTCAAGAGACGTGCTCGTGTATGCTCTATCTCTTTCAACTGCCCTTTTAGACCGATATATCACCGGGATACCACGGTGGCGCGACTGGTTGCGCCACTGGTGTCCGTAACTAGACACCAGTAAAGATACCAGAGTCGCCACACCCTGTGGCCACAGTATTAAGGGCTATATTTCACTGGGAGTGGTAGCGCGACCAGCATCCGAAATGGTTGCGCCGCCGAATTGGTTGCGCAACCAAACGGACACCAGGTGAGTAACTCTCTATAGAGCTGTATACATTTTGCTGGTAGCGGCGACTGGTTGCGCTGCCATGGTGTCCCAGTGAAATACCGGCCTTAGTCTCCTGATGCGATAAACGGATTGTGAACAGATTTATTTATTTATTTCCTTACACATTCTATGTCAAAAACTTAAAATATTTAGGGCATACAACACCCCGTTTGAGCACCGCAACAATTTTACAGTCTTTGTAATTCGGGAATCTATAAAAATGAGTAATGAATGAAATGATACCTAATTACCCACTTATACATTTTTTTTAAGCCATGAACTTTTTTACTGATTTATATGCAAGATGTAACAGAAAGGGTATTATATCAACCCTGAAGGATGTGATTTTGCCCATGAAACTGAACAACTTTCCCTAAGCAACTTAGGTCGAAACACGAAAATTTTTTTTGACCTTCCATAGAAACTGAATCAGCTGAAAGGGTGGCATACAATGTGCAACATATAATGTGCAGCAGATAGTGCGCACCTCGATAATGTGCAGCTGATATTTGGCGTCGTGACGTCAACTATCCAGTCGCACAATATTTGCTGCGTAGTATGTGTCACTGGTTATTGCGCGCTCGAATAATGCGCACCTGATAGTTCACGTCACGTTTGGAAAAGGTCAGGTTCTTTATAGAGCTGTGTATCACCTTGGCCTATTTAAGTCGATAAAACTGTATTCTATATTTTTTTGGAGTTTTATGTAGGTAAAATAGTTTATGCCTCAATTTCACTTCTGGCACTTCGTTGTGGTCGCAAGAGTACCTAACAACCTAACCGATCCCACGGGATCGGTTAGGTTGTGTTTACTTTACCTAACGGACCTATGGAAATCATATTTAAACGATACTATTGTCTTTAAAGTCTTGGTAGCTAAGCTGAAATTTTCTCAACTGGAACCAATAATTTCTCTAAAATATTTACGTATCGATATAGTTAAAATAAGAGAAAACACATCTCTAGTGAAGGTCGATGCTTCGAGGTTCAATAACATGACGTCGATTATCAAGCGCTTGAATAATGTGCAGCACAGTAGTACGCAGCAAATAATATGCAGCAGATAATGGGCATCACGTGACGCCAATTTTCAGCTGCATATTATTTGCTGCGTATTAAATGTTGCACATTCTCGTGACGCACATTATTGCCTACCCACATTTTGTATGGGAGGTAAAAATTTCTTTTTCGTATTTTGACCTATGTTCTTAAGGGAAAGTTGTTCAGTTTCATGGGCAGAATAACATCCTTCAGGGTTGATATACCCTTTCTGTTACACCTTGTATAGGTATATGGCGGAATTAGTCCTATTCTAGGGATAGTGAGTTTTTGGATTTAATTTATGGATTATGAAAGTCGACAGCCTGTATTTGTGGAATCTCCCCATGCTGTTAATAGACTATCTTATTTTACTAGTCATCAGCTCGGTAGCTGGGATTCCCAGCATGCGGGCTGTGGACTAAGTTTTCGACTAATGGCAACATGTCCTAAGCGAAAGAAAATCTTAGAAGGCATCAGTAAATAATAATGAAGTTTGTCAAAATCAATATGTATGAAAGGATTGATGAAAGTACAGGAAGCGAGGGAAGTATTTCAAGATCGTAGTTGGTGGAGGACTGTGGTTTCTGTCCAACCCGACGAGGAAGAGACGTGATATTAAAAAATGACTGCTTGAACTCTTTATCTACACCATGAGCCACCTTCGTAATTTATTATATTTATAAAAATAATCATCAGTCATATCAGAATCTAAAGAACAATATTTGTTATTTTCTTATCAAAGACCTTTGATCGTAGAACAAATTACTTGAAGAATCTTATTTTATTTGTTCAAATATTTTAATTTCATCAGAAAAGAAAATTCAACATCAAAGCGTAGCTTATTGGCCCACCTACGAAAATACAAAAGGAGAATTGAGACAGCATATTATTACAATTTTGTTGTTGGTAACCCTCAAGTTACCTAAAGTCTTCTTCAGCCGAATTAGGGTCTATCTAGAATTTCCAATAATAAGGTTATTTGAGCTTGGCTTTTGGAAAACGTGTTTTTTCTCTACATGTATTTTTGCAGGTGTATGTAAGTATGTGGATACAGGCAAAAGGAATATCTTCATAGGTATGTGGGTACAGGCAAAGGGAATTATAGACCTTACCTATGTCAAAAATAACAGAAAGTACTTTGATTGATTGGCGAAGACTGCTAATTTTGCGAAAAGAGTTAGTTTAAATAATTTAAAAGAAAGGCCAATACCTTAATGACATTATCTTTTTCGAGATTTTAAGGTTCCGTATCTAACTGCAGCTTCCGTAACATGAGTGGTAAAAAAAATACAAAATCTATTATGGAACGTGCAAGTAAAGCTTTTTCATATGATACCCCGCTTGACCTAGTAACGCCAATATATAAAATTTTGCCACCACAATTTAGGCCCAATTTACAATAATGTACTGCGTAATTAATTACCGTCGATAGAAGTTTACGTAAATATTACAGGTAAAATTAAAAGATCTCTCTAAGTAGCACAGTTTTTACAAATCTGCAAACTTTGAAAAAACTTAGTTTTCATAACATCTCATAAAAACGTCCACGAGCTCCCTTCAGAACGCCAGCAAAAACGCGTGGTACTTTGGAGGGGTTTACCATGGTCACCACCACGCTTTTAAGCGTTGCAGCTGGCGACCGCTGTTGTTGGTGACCGCAGTATTCATTTTTTCATTTCATTTATTCATGCTTACATTGTACAGCTTAAAGTTCTTAAATAATTGTAGCAGTTAGTACATGAACCCTATATTAGGGCATCGCATATTGTGAGGCATGCAGTAAGACATAAAAAAAAAAAATTAAATTACATCGAATTGTCAATTAAATTGTCAAATTGTCAGAAGAAATTAAATTGTCAATAATAATATAGAATTAAAAGAAAATTAAATTAAATTGTCAACATAATAAAGCATCAAAATTGAAATTAAATAGGTAACATTGTAAATATCATTGTGTAAATAATAAAATTGATAATAAGGAATTCATAAATTAGATTAATGATTAGTTTTCGATTACGAATGACTAGATTGGATCATGGAGGAACTCATTTACTGTGTAATAACACTTATTCAACAAAAAGGTTTTTACTTTATTGTAGAAAGGTTTGTCTTTAGGTTCTGCTTTAATAATTTCGGGCATTTTATTATATATTGTTGCAGCTTTATAGTGCGGATTTCAGTAGTATTTAAGATGGTACGATACACAGAAAGATCCTGCTGCCCACCCTCTGGTTCATAAACTCTTAGTCGCCTCTCACGACACCCACAGATAGAGATTATAGGTACTATTCTTTGCCGGCACCACAAAACTAAAAATTACTTTATTGCTTCTAAAAATACTATAGATATATCGGAAATATTTTTGGTAGTAGTTTTATTGTAAAAACAATATATTTGACCAAATTCTCTCCTGCTCTATAGTTTTAGGTACGATACTCTGCACTTAAAACGTCAAGTCAATCTGGTACAGTCACGTGCTAAATCGGTACATGTTTCGCCACTTCACTATTGTACGATTACAAATCACCTTGCAGCAACCACTCTCGACTCGACTGTCCGAGGGCTATCCGTCTACGTTCTCAAGAAAATGGACTCTATTGTGAAGGATAATTAAAAATAATAAAGATAAGACGTAGAGAGGAGAGAGAGATAAGTTGCTTGCTTTGGTTTAGAAGGCTTGTGTTTGGAATTTTATCAATAAAATGATGTATTTGGTAAAATGTGAATTTGAACTGAACCTTTTCGCATATGGAACATCGATAAATTAGAAAAATAAAAATCTAGTAATCATTAGTTATACAGGGTGTTAATTTAATTGCGTGCCATAGCTTAGGGGGTGTTTCAGTAACGATAAAGGAACACAAAAAAAAATATTTAAAAAATCCTCCTTAAAAAAAACTAAAACTCCATTGAAACTTAACTAACGCGGAGGGCAATGACCCGGACGGAGCACCAGTGGTACGCAGTATCAGTGGATAAGGTAGGCACATACATAACTGAAACTCTTTCGCGCGCTTTTTGATAGCGCAGTGCTTCAAGGTCATTGCCCTCCGCGTTAGTTTAGTTAGGATAGTAGGATTTTTTTAATATATTTTTTGAGTTCCTTTATCGTTACTGAACCACCCTCTAAGCTATGGCACTCAATCAAATTAACACCCTGTATAATAATATTTTAAACTTACAATTTTAATGACTGCGTCCGCGTGTGTTCGAGACTGAAAATGACAAATTATAAGTAGGTAGGAATTTTGAGATAGGAAGTACCTTAACCGTTGCAGCTACATAAGAGACTATACATAACTTTTCATGAAATTTTGATCCCCTTCATTCACTAACTTAAAAATAATACTGTTAGCAAGAAAATTGAAATTTTACTCAAAAAACGTTAGGGTACTAAAAAGTCACTGGGACTATCCATAATTTTTCATGAAATTTTGATCCTCATTCACAGATTTTTTTTCGCTCATTAGTACCAGCACAAGAAGATTGTACAAGTCGTCTTAAGAAGCGCAGAATTTTATGAAAGCCACATAAGCATGAAAATGAAGGAAGAGGAGGGTCGACGGACTCTTCATTCCAAAACGCCATAGAAACTAGATCAGATCTGTTTATAGTTGTAAAACTGATCACAGATAGCAAACATACAATGGAAAAAAAAAAAAAAAAATTCACAGATTTTCAAAAAATTTACATTTAGCAAGAAAATGGCAATTTTACACAAATAACGTTAGGGTACTAAAAAGTCATTCAAGTCAGCAAGAAAATGGCAATGGCGTTAGGGAACTAAATTTTCCTATGTCTTGACTTCTGCGCATCAACTGACATAGCCAGAGATATTTTGTACGAAGTTTAGGTACCTTTTTCCAAACATATTTTATGTGTGTTTTGTTTCATGTAAGCTGAAAATAAAGAAGTTTTTTTTATCCTTATACAAAATGGGCCATATAAGCTGGTGCTTTTATAGGATTTTTTTATCATATAGGAAAACAAATCAGTTTCATGTTCAGATTCACATTCTTTAGGTAAGTCGTTTTTTGTTTCACGTCATTCATATTCTTTTATTTGGTAATAATATATATTACATGTCAAAAAAATATTAAAATTAAAATAATAATAAATCACATCAAAATAAAAAATACAAAGTTCATTACTGAGTGAGGCCCCTTAATTTGACGATGACACAGCACAGAGGTGCAAACAACATTTTGTTTTCCTAATATCCACAAAGTTTCCCATATTTCCACCACAAACATAAATTTCCTCTCAAAATCAACAGCTAGTATCATTTGTCAAGTCAGCTGCCAGCCGGCGGGTAATCCTCTAAAAGCGTGTTTCTCCGACATTCGGCGATCCGTTTTCGACCAATCGTCTCGGCGATTATGCATCGCAACGTCCCACTCGGTCATACATCAGCCACCGCTCATGAATGTATGCAAGCCGTTTGATTTTATGATAGCCTGGTACCGATTGGCCGTAAATCGATCTTTAGTTTAGCATTTCCTCGGGTTGCAGCAGTCATATCTACTTTCTTTTTGTTCAATTTTGTGATTGCTTTTCCATCTCATTATACCATAATATTTTTCTTTTATGTATGAAATATTGTAAGGTGCTAATTACACCTAATTAGGAATTGCATTCAAAACCCGAGAGCGACTCTTGGTGGTGGTGACCATTTAACTTAACCATAACCGAAAATGAGCGTTTTTTTCTGTTTAGGGTGGAGAGAGCAGGAGGCGTACTCGTATATTCGGTTCTGGTTAAATCAGATGGTGCAACCCACCCTAACTCTTTGTTCATCGCCGCCGTTTATTAATCGAGCACGCTTTTTGAGTGTAGCACTTATCTACTTTAAAAACATTGTTAACAGTGAAAGACCAAATTCTGTTCAAGTGAAGTACCGAGCCGCAGTGAAATCACGGATTACCCGGCGTTTTAGGAAGTCGTATCTTTATCGTGATCTCTGAATACATCCTCTGCCTTCCCCATTTTATCCAGGCTTTTTAGGCTCACCGCGACTTTTTTATCATAACCATTCGTTTTAGATATCAACTACGCTAAATAAGCTTTCTATGTTATAGTTATTCTTTATTGAGAGATGGGTGCAAAGTCTTAAGGGGGTAATAACTTAGACCATTTATAACATAATAAGCCATAATTGTCTTCGACGATGTCTGACATTTCTTTCACAATAAAACCCAGTATTTTACTAACTATTAAGACGAAATACATTTTTGCTATAGATTCTTTTTTGGTATATTCATCCTCTCTTCTGGAAAGAAATCAACTCTGTTTTACGTAACCAACTCGGTTTTAATTCCTCTCTCAATTTTAGGCCAGAACCATCGTATCAATTATCACACTTTTTCTAATCCGGTTGCTAATTTTTATACAAAAAACTTCAACGATCAAAGTTTTGAAAATCTGATCTATTATATCGCAAAATTCATTAACTTACAATCTTTTACATTCCACTTGGCTCTTAATTAGTAAAAAATCTGCCAGTTTGTAAAGAAATGAGAAGCGTTCCAGAAAGCGTTGAAAGCGTTCCTGGCGACCAGGGGCGGCGTAGCGTACGGTCAACCGCTTGTCGGTAGAAACTTTTTCAACTCTATTACCACGCCATAAGGTCCAAAAGTGTTTCTACCGATGTGCGGCCGTGTGTACAAATTAATTTTGTCGGCTGGAATCTCGTTAAAGTGAGTGTTGCTAACTTACATATTTCAAGCATTTTAAAAGAGCTCTGAGTAAATTGAGTTACATTGCTTGCTAGCTGCTTCTAAATTTAAAACTGCAATGTCTATTTCCAAAGCATTCCAGACTTCTAAAACACTTAATGTAGAATCTATATATTCTATAGGGTGAAATTGAAAACATTCGATAAATTTTTCGAAACTGAACAATTTTCGCCTAGAAACATAGGTCATCGGACGAAAAAAATTTTTACCCTATCATAGTAAAGTCAGTCAGCTGACCATACATTTTGTATAGGAGATCGATTTTTTTTACGTTCAACGACTTATGTTCCTTGGGGAAAGTTGTTCAGTTTCGTGGTCTGAACTCAATCTCAAAATTTATCGAATGTTTTCAAATTCACCATGTAGTGTTTGTAGAGTAGCTTCCAGTCGTTACTACGTTTTACCCCATTATCTACCAGACTGCGTTTGGGTAAAGTGCGTAACGAATATGTCAAAGTATCCTTCAAAATGGCAACGGCAACCGAGAAACTCGAAAAAGGTAGGTGGTACCTATGGCCATGTGATGCGACGAGACGCAGGCTACTCCGTGAGAACAGTGCTTAACATCAACACTTTAAGAAGCGAACAAGGGGTAGACCATCCTGGTGCCGAAGCAGAAGAAGGTCCGATCCCAAATAAAGTTGGGAAATGGAGCAGGAAGAAGAAGATGATGACTTTCTTATAGATAATGGTCGTTAAGCTTGTGGTTAAGCTATCAGAAGACAGTAAAATGTCAACAAAACGTTTTCTTTTATCCTAAATGTTCGGCAAACGAGGTGTACGTAGGTACAGCTCAGCTCTCCAGATCCTAAGTATCAAAAACAATAAAAAAAATCTAAATAAAAAAAATCTAAAATATTTTCTTTTGCAATAAAGTTTTACTTACAGCTAGTAGCAGGAGCGGAAGCTCAAACATAAAAGTAATGCTTGTACCAGGGAATTCCGCTCTTAAACTAAATGGGTACATATTCAAAAACTGAGAATTTACTAATAGTAGTTTATGCAACTGTCATATAAAACAGGTTATTAAAACACGAGTTTTGGTTTATCACACGAGGCGTAGCCGAGTGTGATAATAGTATAAAACGAGTGTTTTAATAACATATTATATGCAGTTGCGTATACTACTTTATCTTCACTCATGCAATAGGTAGGTACTTACTTATAAATTAAACAAAGGTATGTAAACAAAAAAGGCAACTTACATTATGTACCTATACATATTTCAGTTACTGTTTACTGTTATGTGTGTAAAGAAGCCGCCTTATATCTGTCTGCTAGGTTTTTGAAATAAACAAGCAAAACATTTTCTTAAAGTGACGTGGTTTTCTTTTTGATTTTCGATATTTCCCAATTCACTGTAGGTTTTGTCGTTCAATTTTATGGACTTCTATGGAAAAAGATCGTAAGTTATTTTAGTAGCCACTTCAAGAGAATGTCTAGGTGTCACTGCATGTGCCCTGCCTGTACCGCTGTTTCTACTTTTACAATAATTTTTTACAGGCACGAATTACTTGAAAATGGTAAATATTTAGAAATGGCGGCAAATCTAATACCTATCTCCAAGGCCTACTATGATTCCAGGCTGCGCGCGCATCTTTTCCACCACAGATGAAATAATTGTAACTATAGTAACTGTTACTGTAACTGCTCCAAATTAATAGGTTGTTTAAAAGGTACAATCGTAAATATGCTACTGATATTTGACAGCTACTAAGAAAAACTGTTAAATTTATAACCGGCTCTCTAAAAGACCTTATATTCAGTCTTCTTTAAAAAGGTTTAGGTTCAAGAAGAATTTTATCCAAGTGTTATGTAATGATTAAAAAGTTAAATTACGTAACACCTTTGCAAAATTTTCATACAAAAATCGTTACGTAATGGTAACTTTTTAATTTTTTATACATACTCTGCGTAATATTCAGCCTTATGTATCAACTTTTTGAATCATAATTCAAAGATTACGAAATGAGTGTAGATAAAAGAATTTATAAAACTGTAAATTGATTTTGTCCGTACATTGAACATATATTATAAAACACGAGGAACAACGCAAAAAAATTATCACGTTATCCTATTTTAATGCCCCTGAATCAAAATCACAGATTTTTTTGTCTTTTTGTTTATTTGTTAGAGCATCACGCAAAAACTACTGAACTGATTTTAAACAAACTTTTTTGTTTGATAGATAATAGTTTGACTTAAATATTATTTGGCGGGAACTCGGTGTGGAAGTTTGCCTGATCGATTGAAATTTTGTTTTTTTTATGCATTTAGTGGATAATAAAGATAGGGTCGTATCGTTATTGAGATTAAGTCTGAGATTGCACTCAAGAGATTAAGTCTGAGATTGCACTCAAGAGGTATAATTTGTATGTGTAAGGTTCATCTTGAGAGGGTGGGATTTATCAAAGCAAGGAGGTCTTTGTTCTGAGTCGAGATGACGATTTTAAGTGGTCTCAAAAAGTCTTTGTTCTCAGAGTGGATAACGCGCTTTGCTGTCTTATGTATCATATTATTTCACTAATAAGACAGTGAGTATCATGGGCGGTGGTGACCACTTACCATCAGGTGGCTCACCTGCTCTTTTAGCCACTTGTGACATAAAAAAAAACCAGTCAAGTGCGAGTCGGACTCGCGCGCCGTGGGTTCCGATATACTTTTTGTATTTTTGGAAGCAATAAAGTCCATTTTTAGGACCGCAAAACTAAATTTGTTTGTAAAGGTTATTTGCAGATTTCTAAAAAACTGTGCAACTTAGAAAGATCGTTTCATTTTTGCTGTAATGTTTACATAAACTTCTGTCAACTGTAATTATTTCAGATTTTTCACAAACTTCGGAGATAAGGGGAAGGGGGGAATGGTATTTTTTTTGACATTTTTCATCATAACTTGAAAACTAAGAGACGTAAAAAAATACAAAAATATATTTTAGAATGTACAAGTAAAGTCCTTTCATATGTTGCCCCACTCAACCTAGTAGCGTCAATTTGAAATTTGGCCCCCCCTATTTTGGCCCCCTTTACATTAATAATCATAATTTTTTCCAAATTATTTCATGTGCAATTAAGTTGGGCAACCATATTCTAAGTTTCAAGTCGATTGCATGAGTGGTTGCTGAGATATACAGAGACAGACGGACAGACAGACAAAGCGGCACCATAAGGGTTCCTTTTTTTACCACTTTGGTGTCGGAACCCTAAAAAAGCTTTAAAGCAATCAAGCAATCATTTAACTTGTAGTGGGGAAGGATCGTGTAGAAAATCGGGATTATTTGGCGTTACATATTAGGATCGTTTAACTTCGTACACTTGTTTCGTAATCCTATTAGACCAATATGACTCGGAGCACCGGAAATTAAATTGATGTATGGGAGAGTTATGACGTCATAAATTTTTTGAATGGATTTTTTTTTTTACAGAATCCTATCATGAAAGGGCTTTTTGAGCCGATTCTAAAAATATAGTACCTACATCGTAATATTTCAGTCACTGGTTTAATAAAAATTTGAAAAATATGTTCAAATATGTTTACCTATGCATTTAACTTGCGGAGAAAGTCGAAGTCGCTGGTTGTATTATAATATTGTAATATTTTGATAATTTCCTACAAAAACACTTAACCTGCGAACTTGTGATTTGTTTTTGATAATTTCATACTCAACCACTTACCTTGCGAACTTGTGACTTGTTTCTTAGCTCGGCTGACGTGAACACCGTAATATAATTTCATTAAGAGCAGACTTCGAGTATGCTTACTTTGGGAACTTGATTTAATTAATTAGGGTCGCATATTCTGTTTAATTTATAGAGTTGTCGGTAGAAATATTGGGCTAAGTTTCTACAGGGTGTAAGAGACGGTGTACCGATAACTGAAGGACGTGCTCACTCATCGAAATTGAACAACTTTCCCAAAAAACATTTCTGGGTAAGGAAAAAAAAAACTTGACCTCTCCATACAAATTGCTCACTCTGGTCGAACATTTCATATGGAGAAGTCATTTTTTTTTTCATTTTCCAAAAATTTTTCTTTGTTCAGTTTCGTTGATTGAGCACGCCCTTTTGGTTTTCGGTACACCGTCCTTTACACCCTGTGTAAGGTCCTATTGAAATAGTGAACACAATTTTAGAATGTCATAGAACAACTTTCCCAAAAAGGAACATTGGTTGAAATACGTGAAACAAAAACCAAATTTGACCTCCCATACAAAATGCGCTATCAGCTAATGAGGCTTCTATGGGGATCGAAAATATTTTTTGTACCTATGTATGTTCCTTGGGAAAAGTTGTTTAGTTTAATGGTCTCAGTAATATGCTAATTATGTTCGTTTGGGTTACCATATCCCCCCTTAAGGGAGAAAATGGGAGTAACCAAACTGTGTTCCAAAATCCTCACATATCATCACATCACATCACAATCAAACATAGGTGAACTAAACAAAAACATAGTGATAATATTGCTGCATTGGCAGGCGTTTAAATCGGTGGAAAAGTAGTGGCAGGCGCCGAAAAGATGGATACGGAAAGTGTTCACCCATTTATAGAGCAACGAAATCCTTCTCGCCTTCATCTAGGAATAACGGTATTAGGGCTTACTTAGGACCGACACGTTTCGATTCTGTACGAGGATTTTCTTCAAGGAGCTTAGCACAAATATAACTTTGGCAGGCGTTTTAATCGGTGGAAAAGTAGTGGCAGGCGCCGAAAAGCTGGATACGGAGAGCGTTGACCCATTTATAGAGCAACGAAATCCTTCTCGCCTTTATCTAGGAATAACGGTAGTCATCATAACATCATATGAAAAAGTCCACTACAGGACAGGGAGCTCCCTCCTGAATTCTAGCTTTTGCTAGAAAAATGTGGAGGGGAAGTACCATAGTCAGTCACCTCGCTTTTCAGCGTTACGGCTGGCATTATGGACCGCTGTTGTAGGTGACCGCAGTAAGATGGTGTGATACACAGGAGCATGCTGCTGCCAATCCTCCAGATTATAACCCTTAGTCACCTCTTACGACACCCACGGGTAAGTATGGGTTGGTACTATTCTTTGTCGGCACCACACGGGGCAATAACGGTAGTAATAGGGCTTACTACTTTCGTTGCTCTATATATGAGTCAAGGCGATCCGTTACCAGCTCTGTAATAGGCAAAATCTGTAGTTTCATAAGTATCTGTGGTTTTTTGTTACAACTTCCGGCTCTCAACCCTGAGGTTCTGGGTTCAAATCCCTCTGAGGACATGGACAAACAAAAATCACTTTCTGGGTCTGTCCTCGGTTTAGTTAGAAAATTGCAGATTGAACCACCTGAGTGTCCGAAAAGAAAAGTGATTCCGTGTTTCGGAAGGCACGTCAAGCCGTTGGTCCTGGTTGGTATACAAGGTGTAACAGAAAGGGTATATCAACCCTGAAGGATGTGATTTTGCCCATGAAACTGAACATCTTTCCCTGAAGAAACATAAGTCGAAATACGAAAAAAAAAATTTACCTCCCATGCAAAATGCGCGATCAGCTGATTCAGTTTCTATGGGAGGTCAAATTTTTATTTTCGTATTTCGACCTATGTTCCTTAGGGAAAGTTGTTCAGTTTCATGGGCAGAATCACATCCTTCAGGGTTGATATACCCTTTTTGTTACACCTTGTATACAGGAAATAGCCTTTAAATGAGCCATGTCAGAGCTCAATAACTCTGACACGGGACTGTGAGGTTGGTCATCGACCTCGCAACCCATACAATATCGTGATGATAGGAGATTTTTCATCTGTTGCTAGTTTTCCTTGCACCTTTTTCATTTTGAAGTCGCCCTAGGACCACTAGTACCCCGGAATTTGTACCGCTAGGGGTACAAACAGAAAAAGTAGCCCGATAGTACCCCTGTGTTAAAATAGGGTTGCCGACGATCGGCTCTCCATCCATGAGTAGAGTATTGATTTCGGTAGTATCAGTACCTACCTCAAATCTTCTATCAATTAACTAGAACATCCATCAATTAGTTAGTTAATTTAACAAGACTAAACGGTTGGATAGATTTCAGACTTCAAAAGAACTAGATGAAACAGAAAATGGATTAATTAATAGTAATAATAAACTTTTAGAAGGCTTTTGTGTAAAGTCCGATTGGGGATGTGCCACTCCTTGACGAAAAGTTCACTCACACAGCTTTTTGGTGGAAAACTACCCTAATATCCGAAGTGGGACAGAGCTATGCGAGTGAACAAGACGGAGCGATACGTGTGTATATCGCTCCATGTTCGCTCCAATAAAAGATATTATCTTACCCTGGATTTACACATTCGCGAGTAGGCGAGTAGCGATATGTGATAATCCAGGGTAACATGATTTCGACTGTAGTTCTTAAACCAGCCTCTCCGGGCGCATAAATTCTGCGTACTTCAGCTGACGACGAAGGGAGGCGTATAAAAATGCGCCTGGTACTAAATGATGCAGGCTCGTATCTCAGCCTGAGCTTCACCTTACACCGCCTTTATAAATTATGTTCGCCCTGTCGGATTGCTATTCTGTAACAAACTCACAATTATGCGTGAATCTTACTTATTAATATCCGCAGGTTTTAAAATTGATTGGTCGTTGTCTCATTTCAGTTAAAACGTGGCTTGAAAATTAACAAATATAACAATAGAAAAACCGGAAAAGACTTACCTACCACCGGTGCAGACTATCAGACCAGACTGGTTTAGACAGAGACCAGACCAGACTACAATTTTTTTTAAGTTTAATTAGTTTATGAAGCAATAGTTAAAGCATTAAGGTTTTAGTATAAGTTTTTCAAAAGTTAGTATTTATAAATAATTCAATACCTGGATTGATTATAAAACCCCCGACGCAAAACGACTTCTGCAAAAAGTTATAGATAATTTTTTAAATTATGATTGACCTTTAAGTGCGTCGAGGGACCACTAAGTAAAATATATGCGTAAAATTGAAACGAAATATTAATAAGTATCAGCAACAAAATTCACATCAAATGTGACAGTTACGCGCGACTCCACCAAGTGACGGTGCGCGTGCATCTTACTTAGCCCATCTGAAGCAAAGAGATTTGAACCTCGCTGCGCTCGATCTGAAGAAATTATGCCACTCGAGCAGAGTAGAGTAACACGATTTTCGCGCGCAAATCTGAGGAGACGCATTGCTCTAAGAGTATATCAGACACGTCTACCTAGTTTAGCATGCGCACCGCGACTTAGCTAGTTTTTAAAGACTGCGTCCTCTATAGCGTCCAGACCACACCACCACATTAAACAGAGACCAGATTGCACTTTCAGAGGGTCATGACGCAATATTTTTTGCAGTAAGACTCCTGCATAAATGAAGTATTTTAATACCTGATTAAAAAAAACAAAAAGATATGATTATTAAACAAGTATAATTCATTTATTTATTTACAGTTTATTGTAAACAAGTATAATTAACTATCTTATATTACTAGTTATTTGTACCATATATTAGTGTGTTGGGGTCAGCAAGCCGTGCCTGTGACGAGCTACGATTGAGAATGGGATAGTCTATGAAATTCACTTCGAGGTTGTCACTAGTTCTCTCTAACTCGAGGACTTGTACGGTATTCTGTTGAGGAGCAGCGTGGAGCCAGACTCCTGGTACATACAAGGTCACTTGTGGACCGACGCTTGGCCAGTAACGACCTAGATTGTGTCCGTTCACCCATATGTAGCCCTGTAATAGACGGTAAAATTAGTTAACAGGGCAATAACTGGGGGATTTCTTTATATCAGACAAATGAGCAGACAGCTCACCTGATGGTAAGTGTCACTACCGCCCATAGACATTTGCTACACCTGGGGGGTGGTACTAATGCGTAGCCAGCCTTTGAGAAATTTATTCACTAACTTTTTAAATGGCCCCATGTCGTAACTACTGGGGAAAACCGCAGGGGGAAGATCGTTCCAAATCCTAGATGTGCACTAGATAAATGATCGCGCGGACCGCGTTGTGACGCAACACTAATTGTCCAAGTGATGTGATGTGGATGGAACCTCTCCCTGCGGCGTGTGGTGCAGTGGTGGAACTGTGCCACAGGCACCAGACTAAATAGTTCCTCAGGACACGCCCCGATGGACAGACGGCACAGAATACACAGGAAGACTTAGTGGTTCCATATAGTATGTGAGCTCGGGATCGTCGGGCGCTATAAATTGGCAAACCCGTTGGTGTGGTTGGTAGTGAGCCTGCCTTTTGGGCCGCGGGTTTGATCCCCGCCAAGCAAACATTTGTGTGATGAACACAAGTGTTTGTTCTGTGTCTGGGTGTTATTTATCTACTTATGTATGTATATCAATCTCTGATACCCATAGTACAGGCATTGCCTAGTTTGGGATCAGATGAACTTGTGTGAAATGTGCCCCAATATTTATTTATTTATTTAAACAAACGTACCTGACTACCTGTTTGTATAGAAAAAGCAAATCTATAGTAAGTACTTATATAAAAATATTATATGATACCGCTACACTATTCTATACAACAAAAACCAACATAAAGGCCATTATAAAGGGTACAGATAAGTAAAATTATGTCTATATTAGACCACAGAGTCGGTACTTCCACTCTGATCAACTCAACGGATCAACTAGTTGATCAGAATGGAACTCGATTGTGACATTTGTTCTTATCCAATCAACTATTATAATATGATGGGGTGTCAGCAGGGACTAAATGACTACTATACGGTGTCAGAGATTGCTTTCCGAAAACATGAAGGGCATGATCAGCCAACAACAATGAAATTAAAAATCGGCGTCTTCATACTTGTCTCGATACTAAACTGAGACTGTAGAGTTATACTAATAATGGGTCTTTACCTATGAAATTGCCGATTTGTAATTTTAGGTAAACTGAATTTTCAGTACTAACATTTTTGCATTTTTCTTAGGAATTATAAATAAATTTTTTTTAAGCATTGGGAAGACATTAAGCTAACAGAAACTTAAATTTAATTTAAAAAAATATAACAAATCTAATGATGAAATCGGACGACATTTAAGACGAACCATTAACGAACCTTTAATTTTATATACCAAACTAAAAATAAAAACTTTATTTTTGCGTAAACTGATAACCTTGAAGTCAACTTTCAAATATAAGACAAATGAAAAAAATAGCATTAGAATTATGGGAATTATGATCTCATTAATCTGTAAGAAAATTTCGGCAATTTCATAGGTAAAGACCTATTATAATAACTATAGTCTGACCGCAACTTCTGTACAGCTGCTTGTATGCTCACAGCGAGACGGAACGGGCGGGGGTTCACCGCTCACGGCGGCAACTAGTTCTTGTTCTTTCCTTCCCACTCCCCCACCTCCCCGCCACTACCTAAACATCGGTTCCAGTCAGACTATGGACCTTTTTTTGTATGGGCTTACTCTTGACCTCGATCTAGCCTTGAGGACAGAGATGAGGTCGACGATGGAACGAGCTTGCCCAGAAGAAGCCTATTCACTCGCGACTTAAATAGATTCGGGTTGTAAGAAATCGGAAACACAGACACAGGCAGAGAATTCCACTCCTTAGCCGTGCGCATTATAAAGGATGTTTCAAAGCGCTTTGGGCGGATGGACCTTTTATTGAATCATCAACTGTGGCATAAAAACTAACCTTTCCCCAACCAGTTGGATCTATAAAAGTGTCCAAAGGTGGTCCTTCCGGAAGTACAAAAGTCCCCTTGTAGATTGTGGGGCCTTTGTTAGTGGAAGGCTGATCGGTTGCCATGATACTTGGGCTTAGCGCTTCCAGAGGATACCCCGTCACAGCCCAGGTACTATTGAAGTAAAGATTGTTTAAAATACCCTGAAAAAAAAAAACAAGTCTTTCAATCAAATCAAAGTAAAAAACCAAGAAGAAGCTAAAAGGACTTGTGTCTGAAATAAAGATTAATAATAATAATAAACAAAAAAAAATCTTTCAAGTAGCAATAATTTTAAATAAACAACAAAATTTATGTAGGTAACTCAAATTTTTAACTTCCCATAAAAAATGTGCCGTAATAATAAAAGTTGTTGCTTTTGACCTCACTAATAAATGGACAAACGGATATCAGGTACAAAAACTAACCTATAATAAAATTGCAAAGAAATAAATAGATTTATCGTTTTGCCACCCACTGACTGACCTTTAGGAAAATTGTTTACATTTGTGTTCTGAGTAACATCTTTTATAAAGCGACGTGATAAAAGGAAAGAATTCTCGATGTGAAAATCAAAAATATTTGGCAATTGGCGATCACCTTTAGGACATGATTAAACTCGTTTTACAAACAAATCGGCGCGACGTGGAATAAATAACAAATAAGAATACATTTTGTTTGAACTTTTCGATCGTATTCACAGATTGAAAATTGTTATAATGAATAATATAAATATTGGGTAGGTCATCTGATCCCAAACTTCTATCAGATATGCATACATACATAAATAGATAAATAACACCCAGACGCAGAACAAACACTTGTGTTCATCACACAAATGTTTGCCCTAGGCGGGGATCGAACCCGCGGCCCACTCCCAACAACTCAAAGGCAGGCTCACTAGTCAGTACCAACCACACCTACGGGCTTGTCTAAATAATTCGGACTCCATGCTCCGCTCGGAGTAAAAGGAATACTAATTTATTTTACTATGGGGTGACATCTGCCATTGTGTCTTAAGTTGAAATGCCAATTCATCAAACGTCATTTGACGTCCTCATACAAAATTTACAGAACGACACCTATGCCGTATTTACAATGACTGAATGATTGTCAGAATACCTTGGGACACTTAGTTTCATTAATCTTCCTTCTATTACCCTTATACAGGGTGAGTTTTAGTTAGTTCTTGATAGCAAAACATATGCATGTACTCATGATACTGAAAAACTTTTCCCAAGGAACATAGGTTGAAATACGAAAAGCCAAATTTCACCTCCCATACAAAATGCGCTATCAGCTGATGCAGTTTCCCTAAGTCACCCTAATTAGTTCTTGATAGAAAAAGGTATGAATGTACTCATGATTCTGAACAACTTTCCCGAAGGAACATAGGTCGAAATACGAAAATCAAGTTTTGACCCCCCCATAGAAACTGCATCAGCTGATAGGGCATTTTGTATGGGAGGTCAAATTTGGTTTTTCGTATTTCGACCTATGTTCCTTGGGAAAAGTTGTTCAGTATCATGAGTACATGCATATCTTTTGCTATCAAGAACTAATTAAAAGTCACCCTATATTTCTATGGGCTTGTCAAAGTGTAACTGTGTTCTTTTACACTCGGCTGCACTTCGGTGTAAAAACTTTGACCTTGAACGGGTCTCTGATTTCGGACGTTTATGGCGTAGCGCTGGTTCATCTTATACTGGTTTCGTTTCTACGTGCTTGCCGCCGTACGTAAGACATTATTAACTGTTACCTTAAAGTCGTGAAGTTTTAATCCGAAGTTGATTCGTCCCTGAGATTCAACGAGCAACGATAGGGTGCTGTCCACATCCAGTTTGAGCCACAACTGATAGTGCTTGAACAATCTGTCTATGACACCTTTCAGATCCTGTTGGAAAAATTGTTCTTAAACACTTTTGTTTATCGTTTATGCATGACTTGATGACATGACTTTTTTAATAAACTTTTAATTCGGGTGTCAGCGGGACGGGTGTGTCTGAGACTGGGAGACTGCGGGACTAACCCGTTTAGACAATGAAGAAAGTAGATTTTTTTATTTGCAGTTAAATACTACCCCTACATTAATATATCGCAAATCCCAATCATATTTATAAAATACTGATTGCACAGTAAAATACTCACCACAAAATATTATTATTTCATTAACAATTTGAGTTCGTGCTGTTTTACTTAGCACTTTAGATATGACCCGCGGCGCTCGAAAAGGCAGTCGAGTATCACGCATTCAATGGACTGCACGGCTTGAGAAAAAACTCATCGAAATAAGTTTTAGATGCACAATTTTTTTTTTCGATGTACATTTAAGTATTTTCCTTTAGAAGTAGCAATTTGGTACTTTTGATGCACAGTCAATATTTTGATGTTCAATCAGTATTTTAAATAAATTTTAAATATTTCTCAGTATTTAGAGGTATACCAAAACATGTAAAGTCTGTCCCTAATACTCTGTTTACAAATATTAGGAAAGTAGGATATAGGTTACATACGCCGTCAATATAAACGTAGACCCGATCTCTTGGCTTTTTGATCTTCAGGTAGCCCTCTCCTTTAGGCATAGTTGTCTCGTAAAGAACTAGGCCAGCTCTCTGCTTCAACTTCTCGAAAGTGGGCAGCAAGCTCCCTGCAATAATCATCATGATTATATCGTGTGGGTTGCAAGGTCATTGACCGATCTCACACATCTTGGAGTCAGAGTTGTTGAGCCACCATAGTCCTTTGACATAACTAACGACTGTTTCCGTAGTTAGTAGCCGGGAGCAACGGCCTAACGTGCCTTCCGAAGCACGGAATCATCTTACTTTTCAGACAATCACGTGATTCATCCTCCAAAACGGGGAAGTGACTTTTGTTTAACAGTGTACCAACGGGGAATCGAACCCAGAAGCTTTGGATTGGGAGCCGAACGCTCTACTCACTAGAAGGAGGCTGTCAATGTACAACGTGTTAATGGAATAAGCAAAACACTCATACACCCCACTGATTTTTACTAAAATAAATCCATTCCCGTAAAAAAATCTCAGAAAAATATTTTTTTTTCTAGATAGGTAGTTTCATCATAGTTCTAGTTTCTTCGTTGTTCTAGTTCGCGCACGCCACGCTCACTGCGCGAGTATCCACAGAAAGATTTATAATAGAAGCGGCAAAAATTTTAATAATAAAAAAGAAATTACCCCTATCAAAAACCTGTGAAATTGATTCTACTCTCGGTTCTGATCAAACAATTTCCTCAGTTTCGCTTATTCCGTTAACACGTTGTATTTTTTAAGTGAATTTATACACTCCTCACTAGCAAAGAGCTCCCCCACCCGCAAGCCGATGAGTGTATAGTCCTGGGCCAATCGTTGAACTGGGCCGATCGAGATCTGCCTGAGTAGATCACGATGTGCTGGCATTTCGTGATCAGGCCACATCAGGGCGCATCTGATTCGTTGGAGATCAATGTAGAGCCGACCCGCACCCGTTTCTCTGGTAGATTAGGTTAGGTTGGTCACTCTACCTACAGAATCGATTTTCCCAAGCTTGCTTTGAACGATATGTCGGGTATTAGATAGGCAAATCAAGAATTGCCGGCGTATAGTGCCCAGACAGATCTTGATAGGCTCAAGTGTAACACGCTCTAAGACCCTGTTCAGAAAAGATGAATTCGCCGCCTTTGTTTTCTCGGGATTTCACGTACCTTGCCGCTTTTTGTAGCCGCGCAAGAGATCAAATTGTTAACGACTAAGCAATGTACGATAAAATGCAGCAAACTCGCGCGTACTTCTGGACAGTCTCACCCAGTGCCGTAGCTTCACGCACACTCACATAAACAGTTTGAGAACAGATTTCGCTACTTGTAAGAGTGGAGGAGTTTTGTGGGTGTGCTAACCAAGTGCTAACTATAGTTCGTCCATCTTAAGGATGCAGTGAGTCATCGCTTTCCGCCGCTAGTAGCCAAGCTCCGTAAACAATTAAGTCGGGAACAAGGCGTGATGTTATGTATGTATGAATGCACAATGACTAACTGAAGGCATACCTTCTAAATGGAGCTAAAATGCAAAAAAATAATTGCATTTTAACTTCATTGTGAATACATCTTCACCCACCCTGCATTTTTTGCATTAATGCATTCTTACGGCTGATTCATCATCACGATCATATCAGTCGAAAGACGTCCACTGCTTGACATAGGCCTCCTCTAAAGATCCCCATGACGGCTGATTGCGATAGTAATATTCTTTTATAAGGTTGTAATATTTACATTGCTTTAGTGCCGCTACAGCGTGAGCAGAATAAGTTTGGCTTTGACGTTTATTTTCTAAGCTATAAGCTGATAGGCGGAGAGCCAATGAACGATTTGCATGCCTCTTCCCACCTGCCGCGCTCACCCCCGCGATTTCTGCGAATTAACGGTCACAGCCAGAGTTATTTTGTACGATTTTTACCTGGTTTAGAGCTATCCAATTACAGGACTTTTTTTTTTCTAGGTAATACCAACCAAACTCATAAGAAAACCTTTGGTAAGAAGCCTCTGTCCAGTTAGCGCTCGCGAAGAAGAACCTATTCTCATGGGCGACGTAAAATAAGACTAAGGTGGTTTAAATTAGAAGTACCTAGGCGACCGAGCTTCGCTCTATAATAGCCGCCTCAACATTAAAATATCATCGGGTGAGCAAGCTATGCTACCCACCAACAGATGGCGCTGTAGGTTTTTGTCTAAAACGTAAAAGCTTAAAAACACGGAAAACGATTTCCCAGATATGAGACCTAGCTATCGATTTTTCGCCCCCGAAAACCCCCGTATGGTAAATTTCGAAATCCTTAGAGCCGTTTTCGAGAAACCGATTACAAATATATACAAATATTGCTCGTTTAATAGTGTAGGATATGGCCAGCAGCGTCTTCTAAACACTGTTTGACCATACTGCGGTCATGCATGAACCGTCATGGGATGTTAATATGGTAATACCTACCCACAAACCGCCAGGTGATATCTCAATGTGCCTGGTGAACGACTTTACTTACTTAAACGGTAAATTCTAACCATGAAACTGAACAACTTTTCCCAAAAAACATAGATCAAAATAAAAAAAAAAGGACGGGTTGCACTCCGGGAGTGCCGGCAGAAGTGAAAACTTGCAATTTTGAATATTATGCTTTTTGTAATGGTCAATCGCCCCATTGCTCGCGTACTTCTTTGATGTCACTGAATAAAAACCCGTATTGTAATAATAATACGGTTGACAGTTGACGCTTTTTCGATCAGGCTTCGGAACGAGATCTGACGCGACGACATCTGACGCGAGTTTAACATTTTTTACCCATCTAAAAAAGTGCCAAGCGCCGCTAAAGAAGTTTTCCCTTCAAAAATTAGAGTTCCCATACATACGGTCGAAATTTCTTTTCGTATTTCGACATTTTCGACCTATGTTCCTTGGGAAAAGTTGTTCAGTTTCATGGTCAGAATCTACCGTTTGAGTTTGTACAGTTGGTACCAAGACAGTGTATATTATATCCTCCAATCCCTTAAATGCGCAGAACTCAAACAATACTTATTCGAGGAGTGCGGGGCAGGCATGCGAAACGTTCATTGGTTCCCTGCCTGTCATCCATACACCGAAAATAACCATTTGTACCTGTGACGTTTTTGTACCGCTTGCCAAGTTGAGATCGTCCCTCCGTTGACAACAAGTTTACTTGAAGCTGTAAACTGATCTTCCCGTAGGATCCTTTAGGGGCTGGTGTTGGTAAACTTATGTTCTTCAGATTAGGATCGTACTGTAAAACGAAACAACTCTTGTACAGGGTGTTAGAAAAAGTATTTTGGGGTCTGAAAAAATTGTAGATTACCCAACAAGTGAAATAAAGGGAAATTATCTTTAAGGGACGAAAAAAAACGAAGGATTCTAGAGTCCCGAGCGTAGCGTGGTATTCTAAAGTAAAATCCTTAGCGGAGAAAGGGATATGAGGCCCGAGCTTGATTTATTTTTCACTTGTGAGGTACTTTTTACAATTGACTGCGAGGTAATGATACTCAAAAGTAAATTGGCGGCAATTTATTTTTGCTCAATAACTAGCCAATGTGATCAACACATTTATATTTTCATACAATTTGCATATTTACATCTGTTCCAAATTTAAATAGTGTCTTTTCACTCAGTGAAGACATGAGCGTTTTTCTCACTGTTTTTGATGAATCTGAGGTTCGTTTTTGAGTGGCAATGGTAAGAATAAAAATATGCACATTTAACTGAACAACTTTGCTTTGGTAGCTTATAAAATCACGTTACCGTTTCCATGAGCTCCCGGATGGCGTAATATTTGGGCGTTGGGTCGCCAGCTTCATTGAGAGGCGCGTCGTAGTCGTAAGATGTTATATCAGGCACATAACCATTCATCATATCGTTAGCACCTGCAATCACATGTATACATTTTTACCTTTTGGCACAGAATAAAAAAAGTATTAATTGCACATTACTCTCCGCCCCCCGCAGCATCCTACCTTACCCCCGTGGCATCCACTACCTCGCCCCCCTCACGACCCGCTTGCCCAGAAAAAGCTTGCCCAGAGAAAGCTTTTTTATTTGTATGTCCCGCTGACTTTCCACTGCTATGTGGAAAGGACATTTTTAGCAAAAATGTCAATACCTTTCTTTTTATTTACGACTTCAATTGTTTGGTCATGATTAACACTAATCAGTCATGATACGGGTCGGGATTAGATGACGACGACGGGAATAAAATTATTGACTTTTTTTAAAATTCCATTTCATTCATACTTGATTTAAAAGCTGGAAAAAAGCTTTTTTATCCTTTTAGACCCACGATTCTTCGAAAAACTTGCCTAGTTTTTGATATGGTATAAAGTATTTATTTAGCTCTGAGCCACAGATTGCCAGTTCTCTAAAAAGAGACCATCTTCTGGCACTCATTGCTTGGTTACTCCAGCAAGACTCAGCCCATCTACCTCTATCTACTTAGTACATCTATTATCGAAAAAAATAGTGACAGGCACAGTGTCAACATAAGAATCAACTTGCTTCTCATGTCAGCCGTGTTCACAAAATTTGTAAAACTTATAGAGGTCAATGTATACGCTTCTATAACAAGGTACCCACTCATATTGAAAGTTTACCGTTAGATAAATTCAAAACTTATCATACAAAAATTATTTAGGAAAGGTTATTATAAAATATCAAATTATCTAGAATAGAAAAATCCATGGGATTAGGCTGCGGTTCTAACAGGCTAATTCAAAATTCAGATTGACTTATGTTTATCGTATCAACCCTGTACATTCAAACATTTTTAAAAGAGCGCGTGGGTTTTTATTGTCGCTTCTTTTTTTTCCCACTATGGCGCCAACTTGTTTCTGAAGCGATGTAGTTTAGCTGACGTCATTAAAAGAATTTAATATCCAACAATGAATAAACTATTTTGACTTTGACTTACCCCGATGCATTGAATACTTTGATAAAATTGGAAACAAAGCAATTGAGTTACTCACCAGCACTGAACTCGAAGTTGGTGCCGCCGAAGAACACGTACATATTAACGTTGATTTTATTGTCGATCATATCTTTCAAAGATCTGACGACCTTGTCTTTGTCCACCTGAATCGATAAGAAAATAACAAGCTTTTTACAAATAATTGCGAATTATAGTACAGGGTGCAAGGAACAGGACTAGTTGGCAAAAACTGAAAGATGTTCTTGGTATTTTGACCCCTTTCTTAGGAAAAGTTGTTCAATTTCATGGGTAGAACAACCTTCTTTGTAGACTTATGACAAACACCCTGGGTGTAAGGGACAGACTTCCAAATACTGAAACGGCATGATCAGTCAAGGTACCTGAACAACTCTCAGTAAACAAAAAAATTATGAAATGAAAAAAAATCGACGTCTCCATATAAATTGCTAACTTGATTATACAGGTAGTAGCCGTTCTGTACGAAAAGTTGTGGTCTAGATATGCTTAAAAATAAAAAAAAAATACTACCTGCTGCAAGCTTTCACTCCAGTGTGTCAACCAGCCAGGATAGAACTCCGAATTCATCAGGGGGCCTTCGGGCATCAACTGTCGGAGAGGTCCGAATACCTTGCGAAGGTCGTTGGCTAAACAAAATGAAACATGTTAACATAGAAAAATACAGAATCGCACTGAGGAAATTGCACTTTTAAAATATCGAAATAATGAAAATGAAAGATGATAATGTAATCTGCTTATTATATCTACAGGGTGAAATTGAAAACATTCGACAAATTTTGAGATTGATTTCAGACCGCGAAACTGAACAATATTCGCCTAAGAATAGGTCATCGCACGCAAAAATATTTTACCCTTTCATTGTAAAGTCAGGTTCTATGGGAGATCGATTTTTTTTTACTTCTAATGACCTATTTTTCTTGGGGAAAGTTGTTCAGTTTCGTGTTCTGAACTCAGTCTCAAAATTTGTCGAATGTTTTCGAATTCACCCTGTAAAAAAGCTGTTTTTATTCTTCATCATCATAACATCCCACGAAACCTCAACTGCAGGACATGGGAGTACCTGACCCAGATGAGTCTTGGGCTCACATCACACACTCGACCATTCTTTCGGAAGGTATGATACCGACGCCCTGACAACCTCTGCTGGTACTGGGAATATCTGACTGTACGCTGTGTAAGAGCCGTGTTCTGTGGTGTCACAAACCTTTCCGTTTAGTCTCATTCACATACAGAAACTATACACTTTTCATCCATCATCTGATGTTCATCGTAGCAAAGCGGCTCTCCGTAGCCAGCTTTTCACCCCCGCGAACCACATCGCCGCCTTTTGAATTTTGAATTTTATTTGAATCCATTGCGTCCCCACGACCAGCAAGAGATACTCAGGAAAAGGCTAGTCTATTTCTGGGTTCGCCCGGGCCCAGGGCGTTGTCACTATTTCGACTAGACACGCCTCTAGCCAGGTAAGAAGGATAAATATGACTTTCTCGAAAGGATCGGGATGAGCCGGGGTCGCGTCTCCGTATACAATACTACAACTCTCAAGGAGAGCGTAGTTGAGATGTATACCTGCCTGGCTTTTCTGCATGCTATGACGTTCAGTAATCTACACCACTTCCCAATCTCATCTCTTAAGTATACTACACACGAAGAAGTTCTTAAGTCAAAATAAAAATCTAGATGTCGCTGCACGAATCGAGTAAATTCAAAAAAATCAAAATAAAAAAAAAAAATCAAAATAATTTATTTGCACTGATTTCCGGTCGGTATAATTAGATGTTACAATAAGATTTATTTTAAGTACTGCGAAAATCTGCCTTCAACAACATGCAAATTTTAAAGTCAACATTAATTTAAATCAATTACAAGTTTACAACACTATTACTAAAGACTTAATACACAAGCATACAAATTCAATGATAACAATAATTATATTAGGTTAGTATTAAATTAATAATGATCAGCTGAAGTACGAACGAACATCAGAATTACTGTACGAATTCCCGGACCGTGTAAAAACATTTGTCTAACAGCCAAAAATGTAGCTTTTCTTTGAATTTGACAAGAGGCAGCATCCTTATATCTACTTAGGTAAATTATTAAATATTTTAATTGCCATGAAGAAACTATTTCTTTGTAAAGATGCCAATCTGCATGGTTGATTTTGTTTTTGAATACCAACATGTTTCCTTAGTTGTCTGTTGCTAACCTGTTGTCGTGTAGGGAATAGTTGTGGATTTTGTTTAACGAATATTGCTGCAGCTTTAATATATATGCAAGGCAACGGCAATATCTTGCCGTTGCCTTGCATATATATTTCTGAAACGATATATCGTTTGGTTTACGCTGTTTTCCTATAGCCCCTCGAAGAGTTTATTAGCGCATCTTAACGTACAGTAGGTAAAATTTCCTATAATAAGAGATTTCCATTTTGCAATTTTTGCGAGTCCCACCTTAGTGCGGACTTAATTATTTAATTAATTATAAATAAATAATAAATAAAATAATTATTTTTTTTAGTTATTTCATTCATTATCATATTCCAATCCAATTTTTGAATCTTAATGATTTTTTTTATTTTTATGACATTGATTGGAATTTTCTGAATATTGTAATTTTATGACTACTGTATGATACTAACTTAGATTAAGCTTTTATACTAACAATTTATGGAATAATCAATACTACGACTCATCATCACCATCATAAAATCCCATGAAACGTCCACTGCAGGACAGAGAGCACCCTCCAAAATTCCAGCATAAACACGTGGTGGAGGGGAAGTACCAAGGTCACCACGCTTGTAAGCGTTGCGGTTAGCACCATCGACCGCGGTTGTTGGTGGCCGCAGTATGTAAGATGGTACGATACACAGAAAGACGCTGCTGCCCATCCTCCTGTTCACAATCCCTGAGTCGCCTCTTACGACACCCCCCGTGGGTTAAGATGGGTTGGTACTATTCTTTACGGGGTAATCATGCTCAAAGATAAAAAAAAAAGAAAAACAAAAGACGTTTCTCGTAAGCCGCTATCTAAATTCAAAGACTAATTCGGCATACATTGCTGGGAGGCTTGGTTTTCTTAATTCCAATATCCTTATTTCAACGAGCAATGTATGCCGAGTTAGTTTATGAATTAAAGAACGGGTTATAGGCTTTAAAGCCGATTCTTTAAAAAAAGGGCAGTTTTGAAGGTGGTTAGGGTTTTTGTGAAGGTCCGTCTGGGGAAGTACCACCCCCATTTCTGCCATAAAGCAGCAGGGTTTGCACTGCTGAGTTTCGTTTTTGAGAGGTTTGGAGGTAGTGAAATTACTGGCACATGTCACTAATAAGACAGTGGGTGCTATGGGCGGTGGAGACCACTTACCATCAGGTGGCACACCTGCTCGTTTGCTCACTTGTAACAAAAAAAAAAAACAGATATAATTACCGACTCCGAAATCAATGGTTGTCAGCGTTCGTGGTATCATTCCGTCTCGGATCATAGCCTGGTAGAATCCGTCCGTGGTGTAAAGAAGAGCCTTTTCGTTCACGTGCTCTTCCATTATGTCACGAAGTTGTTCTTTGTATGACATGTCCCTGCCGTAACTGCCGTACTCATTTTCTACCTGAAATTAGCACAAATAATAAAGAGAGTGCAAGAAAAAGTGTAGTCATCCGTGTGGTTCCGGCAAAGAATTGTATCAAACCATCTCTACCCGGCGGCGTACCAAAAGACGAAGCGTTGGTAGGCCCCCCACAAGGTGGACCGACGATCTGGTCAAGGTCGCGGGAAGCCGCTGGATGCGAGCAGCGCAGGACCGGTCGTCATGGAGATCTTTAGGGGAGGCCTATGTCCAGCAGTGGACGTCTTTCGGCGGATATGATGATGATTTCTACCCGTGGGTGTCGTAAAAAGCGAATAAGGGTTTATGACAGGGAACGGACGGTTACGGTTAACCCAACCGAATGAATCTGTTACTAACCTATTTAAAATACGGTTAACAGTTTCTTTTGGTTAACAGTTATTTCGGTACACCGAATCAATTCGGTTTATCAAACTCTAACGAAAGAGGATTTTGTGCAGTTTCTTTGTGTTAAAGAAGGTAGATAGCCATTATTTTATTGTCTTAACAGGTTACCGAAAAGATAAACCGCCACCGCTCACGTAATCCCAGATTAACCGAAATGTTTTTCTGTTAAGCGTTTTTTATGTTAACAAATATAAAGGTTAACTTTAACACCTTCTGGAACTTATAAGTTTTAAAGTCCCTACTAGACCTGTACGTAGTACATATACAAATATTTTATTTGCGTATCCAGGTTTCTCGACTAATTATACTGCTAACTCTTATTTTCGTCGCTCCTTGGCTAGCTATAACAATGTTTTATCTCATATCGATCTATTTTCTAGTAAACCACACGAATTTATAAGGTTGTTAATTGAATTTTTAAAAACTAAAATTTCTTAAGTCTTAGGTGTGGTTGTAGATTTATTCACACATAATATAATACAGTTATAGTACAGTTAACTATTCGTCCGATTATTGTTTTTCTACTTAGATCTTTTGTGGACACTCCAGTTCCGTGAGTTATACAGGTTTAGAATATAAGTACTTTACTTAAGACCGTCTGTTGTCATAATAAAATAAAAATATTAACCGTTTTTTCTGTTAGCCGTTTTTTATGTTAACAAATGTATAGGTTAACCGTGGGTTAACCTTAACCATTTTTTCTGTTAACAAATATAAAAGTTAACCTTATGATTAGGTTTTTGGTTTATGAAGTCAGCAGGGCAGCAGCTTTCTTCTTTGTATCGTACCATCTTAAGATCGAGAGCCAAACTCTCTAAACAATAGACCTCGAAACTCGACCAAAAATGGAATGAAGGAGCTGATTTTTTTTGCAATTTCAGTCCCATGATAAGAGTTGTTCGTATTTTTGCGCAATAGTGTAACCCGAATCTTTTTTTATTGTCAATGGGCTTACTCTTGACCTCGATCTAGTCTTGAGGACAGAGATGAGGTCGACGATGAAACGAGCTTGCCCAGAAGAAGCCTATTCACTTGCGAATATATTCGGGTTATATGAACTCGGGACGCAGGCACAGAATTCTACTCTTTAGCCGTGCGCATTATAAAAGATGAATCAATTCAAGAAGCGAGTGAATAGGCTTCTTCTGGGCAAGTTCGTTCCATCGTCCACCTCAGGGTTAGATCAAGGTCAAAAGTAAGCCCATCAACGATAAAAAAAAAAATTTTTACTAATTACCGTTTATAACTTTATCTAAAAAATGTACCTTTCAATTGAAGTAAATTATTTATGAAAATTAGCCGTTATTATTTCTAATTAGGTATACAATTTTTGGATGTTTAAATAGTCAACTCTCAACTATGTTCCACTCAAAGAGATTTTAACCTCGCTGCGCAAATCTCTTTGGTTCCAGTAGCTTAACGTCTTATATCGTCTTTACGTGGACACGCCTTATAAATGCACCAAATTTTTCCATGTACTAGTTAGGTACGGTCAACCGTTTGCCGGCAGAAACTTTTTCAACTCTATTACCACGCCATAAGGTCCAAAAGTGTTTCTACTGATGTGCGGCTGTGTGTACCTAGATAGCTCTCTCGCTACCTGGTAAAAAATTGGTGCATTTATAAGGCGTGTCCAGGCAGAAATACTAAGTGGCCGCAATACTACTTAACTATACAGTCTCTAGATAAATTAATTAGATGTATCTACAATTTACCTGCACCAAAATTATAGGCCCGCCGTTCCCATACAAAAGGGGGGTTAGTTTTTCAAAGAGCTTTGCAAACCAAACTTTTGTTTCTCCGATGAAATCTGAAAAAAGAAATAACAATATCTTTATCATCGGGTACCGTATTAAAAAAAAACTAAACCTCAACCTTATACGTTATAGGTTTCCACCGACTTTTCTGTTCAGACGGACAAATGCAGAACTAACGACGCCACTACCACAGAATGTTTCAGCAAAAGCACAGATTACATAATAGTAAACTAACTTTGCAAAAGCTGGAATTTATGAGGGAGTTTCCTGTCCTGTAGTGTACGTTTCATTGGATGTCATGATGATGATGATGAGTATCATACAGAACGGTCACTCTCTGCCCCCCTTGTAATACCCCTCACCCCCTCGCGCAACCGCCCGCGAATTCACGTGGTGCTCCTGAGGGTTTTATGTAGTATCCGTGCTTACAACTGTCACCCAAGTGACGCAATGCGATGGATGGCAGCGACGCCGCCCCCTGGACAGATAAGTCAGTGGCAGTGTAGACTACTAAATATTTAAAATACTGTTTCCATCTAAACACGAAACCGATCAAATTGTAGAAAAGCTAACATTGAATTAGCGATAAGTCTGAACTTGTTTGTTCTTCTCGCCACACGCGTGGATAGGAACATTCGAAACTACGCGCGCTGTCTCGCCCAGTCTCGTCACTCTAGTTACCACACTCGTAGGCTCGTATTGATAAATCCCTCTCAAAATCTTCCCCAAGACCATGTCAGCTGACTTAATTATCAAGATGCAATTAGCATCTCAAGATCTTGCTAATTAATAAACTACTATCCAAGTATCAATCTCAAGTGTCCGTCTTTGAGTCAAACGTCAAAAGAGCAAAAAGATTTTGTCTGCGTTTTGTTTTTGCTTCTAATAATGATGTTAATGTTAATTTTAAAGTTTCTTCTTTCTTAATAAATAAGTAATGGAGACTGACAAATAAATATCAAATATCAAAATAATACTCGTCACTATTTGACAGCATTAACAATTTTGAGTTAAGTTTCGTTTATAAATTAGTGAGTGTGTTTTTAACACTCAAGTGATAATTGCTCCGATGACACCAACTCAATTTGCCTCACCTCAAGATGCCCCTTAAGGACAATCTCACACTTAAGCGGGATTTATCAATTCGACCCTTAGTTACTAGTTTAATACTTCGCGCCTGTTATCTCAACCGCGCTAAGCTTGCACTTTGGACATACACAATATTTTTCTTTATATGGGGTGTAATGTAAAGAAGTGATCAAACCTAGCTGAATTCGAAGACTAATTCGGCATACATTGCTCGTTGAAGTAAGGATATTGCAATTAACATAACCAAGCCTCCCAGCAATGTATGCCGAATTAGTCTTTGAATTCAGCTAGGTGTGATCACTCCTTTAGGGACAGCTTTCCGAAAACTGAAAGGGTATTATTAGTCAATGATACTATACAACTTTCAGTGATTGAAACTTTCAGGAAATTAAAAGAAAAATCGGAGTCACCATACAAACTCCAATCAAGTTTACTTCCTATATTTTCATTTCCTGAGAATTTAATTGACTGAAAAGTATACAGTTTCGTCGACTCATCATGCATTCCCTTTCAGTCTTCAGAAAACGGTCCCTTTCACTCTATATATATGATTTCCTTATTTACTTTAAACTTTTTTATTTATATGTGGTAGGGCTTTTGTACATAGTCCGTCTGGGGAAGTACCACCCCTTTGCCTATTTCTGCCGTGAAGCAGCAGTGTTTGCACTGCTGTGTTTCGGTTGAAGGGTAAAGGATCCAGTGAAATTACTGGCACATGACACATAACATCTTAGTTCTCAAGGTGGGCAACGCGCTTTGCTGTCTTATTAGCGTCAAAGTATGTCACTAATAAGACAGTGGGTGCTATGGGCGGTGGAGACCACTTACCATCGGTCGGCCCACCTGCTCGTTTGCTCACTAAAAACACAATAAAGAATGGTTTATTTGACTAGGTTGTCCTAGGATGTTTATTTGACTAGATCAAGATTAAAGTATTATTACTGGATCCCCTCATTAGTTTTGTCTATAAGATGTAGTATAATTGCATTGTCTATCAAGCATGATTTTATGTATATTTTATAGAAAAGTTTCGCAACTAACCCGTCGGCAATCAGACTTTTACTTGTTTGGACATTATATTGAGAGTACAAATTTTTTGAAATATTGTTTAGACTTCCTACTCATTACATTGTAGAAAATAACTAGGAGAAAAAACGTACCTTTGTCTGTTGTTCGTAGTTTAATATGAGGATATTTATGAAGCAGCCAATAAGGAAGACCTCCCTGTAATATTGATAAAAGCTTGTTAATTTAAATATTGTACACAAATTGTTATTTTCCTGTTTGGTTACTAAAATCTAAAATGAGATCATTAATTTTGTATTTTTTTTAAACAATTCGACGAGTAACGGAAGGTGTGAAAATACTGAAGGGAGTGAATATCCCCGGTACTTACGGAGACGACGCCTATTATTTTTGTTCTTCTTTCCTATCATAAAAATAAATTAGTTGAACCACCTCATTTATAAATAACAAAACAGAAAAACACCGGCCAAGTGCGTGTCGGGCCACGCGCAATATAGGGTTCCGTAGTTTTTTACGATTTTTATCGCAAAGCAGGTGTTGACTAAGTATTTCATAACATAAGTAGTAAGGCCTGATTGCTACTGCTATTTACATTATTTCCAGTTTTTCAGCTATAGCTCATTAACTTGTAAAGCCTACTTAGCTGTGATAGTTTTCCTTTTTATTTCACCATATATACTAGTACTATGATTTTTTTCACATTTCCATTAACTACCGTTTAGCTTGCAGGGGTGGGGGGGACACTCGACTCCAACAAAAAATTGCGCCTTCTAGCTAAATATTTTGCAAACGGATGCCTAAATCGAAAAATGATTTTTGCAAACTCACATTATTTTTCAAAGACCTATTCAACGATATCCCACACAATGGGGTGAACAAGAAAAAATAAATTCACCCCCACTTTACTTGTAGGGGAGTTACCCTAAAAAAAATATTTTCTTAGATTTTATTTTACCACTTTCTTGGCGTGAACGAAATACATATCCGTTTTAAATTTTAGTTTTCTTGTACGAAGGGTCGCTGAGCTAAGCCGTGGACAGACAGACAGACAGACGGACATGGCGAAACTATAAGGGTTCCTTGTTGACTACGGTACCCTAAAAAGGACAATAAAAATAGTAGAAGAAAAATACATCATACCAAGTCCCTCTCCGCGCAGATGTAAGGTCCTGGCCGCAACAGCACCAGCAGACCCTCTTCAGCTGCTAAACGTACGAACTTTTCTACGTCATAGTCTCCTTCAAATCGATATTGTCGCCTCTCTGGCTCGTGGTAGCTCCATTCTACGTACCTGTATCAAAGAATCTCGTATAATGTCTATCTATCTAATTAGCCAACTTAAGCCACAATCACACCTAACTGAATTCAAAGACTAATTTGGCATACATTGCTGGGATGCTTGATTATGTTAATTGCAATATCCTTACTTCGACGAGCAATGTAAGACGAAATAGGTTCTGAATTAGGGAAGGTGTGGTCGTGGCTTTACGCTCTCTGGTGGCTAAGAGGAGAGGGGTGCAGAGTGGTCGTGGGTGGGAGCTTGACGTATTCTTGACTGTACCTACCTACATAGACATAAAACTGCAAACCATTTTTGACTGTGTGGTAAATAAGACTACAAAATAAATGTTTTTTTACGTTTATTGCTCTACAGGACCAGAGCCCCGGTGTATCCCCAGGGATACAGAAGAGGATCGAGCTCCCGCGCTCGATATTCTGCCTTATTGCGTCGAAACTACGGTTTATTTTGGTTTGGTGTGTATAGGGAGTAACGACCTATTGAAATTACTTTTCGAATGACGTATAAATTATAAACTAAAGTTGGCGGGAATCGCACGGATGACGCGCCAAAGTTCAAAATTTTTGAAAATCCTGGTCGCGTGGCACCAACCGACCGATTTTAGTCGGTCAATCAGGGTTCAAGGCCATATTATACGACCGTAAAAATTCGCAACCCTCTTTTTAATTGCATAGATTATTGGGAATTTTTTGTATGATGGAGTCAGAGAATCATAATTATCAAAAATATTTTTTAATACCTTTTTTTGACATTTTATTTTTCAATTTGTATTGCTTATTTTAATAATTTTTTTTGTTTATTTTTTAATTTATATCATATTTCTAGTTTTTTGTGTTTATATTTAGGGTTCCGTACCTCAAAAGAAAAAAACGGAACCCTTATAGGATCACTTTGTTGTCCGTCTGTCTGTCTGACTGTCTGTCTGTCTGTCTGTCAAGACCCTTTATCTCACGAACGGGTAAAGGTATCAGGCTGAAATTAATACCATATATTGGGATCCACGAACCACACAAGATCTGAAAATTTTAATTTTTTACAACGACGCTATCAAAAGATATGGCATTTTATGTCCTCATCTCCATACATTTATTCAAAAATGCAAAACCTACAGGGTACTTCCCGTTGACCTAAAATTATGAAATTTGGCAAGAAGCTAGGTCTCACAGTACAAATAAAGGGAAAAGTCTGAAATCATTAAATATTACAACTTTTCTCACAACTAATGGTAACCAATTGTGGTGAGCTCCCGTTTCAAGAACATTCATATAAGAGAGGGATCAAGTTGGATGGTCGCTGAGGCGATTTTTGTTTTAGTTCTATTTAAAAACGGGAACACTTACAAACTTGAAAATTGGTATGTTTATAGTGCATAAGCTATAAAATAACAACAAATAATAAAGTTTAGTCAAGCGCGTGTCGGACTCAAAAAATCTAGCACATTAACTTACTGAAATTTCAACTAATACAATTATGTTTATGTGGTGGTACGGAACCCTCAGTGCGCGAGTCCGACTCGCACTTGGCCGGTTTTTTTATTTATAATAATTTGCATAATAATGTAAATATTGGTGATATTTTGCAAATAAATAAATTGAATTGAATAACGTAAACTTTTTTTTTGGGGGGGGACATTTCACACAACGTCATCTGATTCCAAACTAGGCAAAGCCTGTACTATGGGTACCAGAGACTGATACATAAATAGATAAATAACACCCAGACACAGAACAAACACTTGCGTTCATCACACAAATGTTCACCCTGGGCGGGGATTGAACCCGCAGCCCACGGCGTGTGAGGCAGGCTCATTACCAACCACACCAACGGGCTTGTCAAACTTTAAATCTTACGTGGCAATAGCGTTGAATCCGGCGGCTTTAACTTTTCTTAGTCTGTCACGCCAATACTCAGCAGGCATACGGAAGTAATGTACCGAGCCAGATACAATATGCAGCGGCTTCCCGTCCAACGTGAAGTTGTCGCCTTCTATGGCGATTCTGCGGGATCCGATCTGAAATCAAGCGCATGACAAAATCTCCTATTATTATCATGCGAATCTTTATACCGTTACGCGCTGGGACTAGAGTTCTGTTGATTCAGGTGTTCAGGACTGATTGTAAAAATATTCTAACGTTTTTTCAACTAAATATTTCGCAAACGAATCCCTAAATCGAAAATAAATTTACAGACTCACATTATTTTTAAAAGACCTATCAAACGACACCCCACCCGGTGGGGTACGAGAGAAAAAAACGTTAACCCCCACTTTACTTGTAGGTGAGGTACCCTAAACTGTAAAATTACAGCTTTCTAGTACTAAGGGTCTCTGAGCTAAGCCGCGGAAATATGAAAAAAATCACAGTAGTTATATACATAATATATCACAGCTAAGGAGGCTTCTTTATGCCGAAAACCGAAAAGAAGAAGCCATAAACTGGAAATAATAAAAACAGCAATATAGCAATATAAATAATCACTCAGGCGCTAGGACTTCGCCGAGCAATAGAGGTAAAAATTTTATGTTATGAACGAACTTTGTTGTTCTTGTCAATCAAAACCTGCTTTGCGTTAAAAAAAATCCTAAGTACAGACAAAATCAATTGATAATTTTGTAATAGGTAGTAGAGACTCACGTATGCCGACATGGTAATTAATGGTAACAGTCGTAATTTTTTTGTTGTATTTCAGGCTTGTAGACTTCCTTCCTAAGTGACGTGGCCGCACAAATGCAGAGCGCAGTAGATAGAAAACGGATAGCGTACCTAATCTTTTTGTTATTGTAGCTGTACGTAACACTGCTGTACATACGAGGATTCGTATAAAGGTGTAGAAAAATTGTAAGCACTATTTTTACCAGTTTCTTAGGCTCATCATAACATCCCATGAAACGTCCACTACAGGACAGGGAGCACCCTCTAGAATTCTAGCTTTTGCTGGAAAATGTAGCGGGGAAGTACCATAGTCACCTCGCTTGTTAGCGTTACGGCTGGCACCATGGACCGCGGTTGTAGGTGACCGCAGTAAGTAAGATGTTAGATACAAAGGAGGATGCTGCTGCCCATCTTCCAGTTTATAACCCTTAGTCGCCTCTTACGACACCCACGGGTATGTAAGGGTTGGTACTATTATTTGCCGGCACCACACAGGTCTTAGGCTAGTATTAATAAATCCCGCTCAAGTGTGAGATTGTCTTTAAGGGGTATTGCATTAATAAATAAACATAACTTAGTTGTCATCGACGCAAATATCACTTGAGTGTTGACAACACACTCGATAATTAATAAAATGAACTTATCACATGAGTGCTGTTAAACTGTGACGATACTTTTTTAGGGTTCCGTAGCCAAATGACAAAAAACTGAACCCTTATGGATTCGTCATGTCTGTCTGTCTGTCCGTCCGTCCGTATGTCACAGCCACTTTTTTCCGAAACTATAAGAGCTATACTGATGAAACTTGGTAAGTAGATGTAGGTATTCTGTAAACCGCATTAAGATTTTCACAAAAAAATAGAAGAAAAACAATAAATGTTAGGGTTCCCTATACTTAGATCTGAAACTCAAAAGTTGTTTTTTCATCAAACCCATACGTGTGGGTTATTTATGAATAGGTCTTCAAAAATAATATTGAGATTACTAAGATATTTTTTTTCTAAACTTAATAGTTTGCGCGAGAGACACTTCCAAAGTGGTAAAAGTAAAGGAACATTTTCGTCGGCAAATCACTGCTTCGTCGTAGTCATCAGTCGTCATCATTGTGTATTTCTCTCTATAGCATTTAGTATTTTTATTTATTTATTTATGAATGTTTGTACAATATATGTACATATTGTTTATGCCGACTTTTTTTGTTTTTTCAATATGGCGGCGGCGGGCACAAAGGGGGAAAATTGTGCATTTAGCATTTTAAACACTTACTAACCATCCTAGACAACATATCAAAAATTATGAGTTACCGGACTGTTTGTAAGGTAACCCTCTACTTTTATTCTCTATTCAGTCTAAGAAAATGAAGCCAATAAAATTGGTTGGAATTTTTCCCAGCTCACAGCTAAGCTCCTTTTCACAGCATTGGTGGAAAATCCCACTTAGTCACATGCTAAAATAGTACTTACGATTTTTTTCACGCCCTGTATGTTTCACTGACCACACTTCATTAGACAGACATACTGTTATTGTGTCAAAGATGAATATTTGATTTAGTAATTTGTTTGTTGATGTTTTGTTGATGTTTTGTTTAGAATATTTTTATTGTATGTTTTTTTCGATATGTCTTGGAGAAACTAGCCGAGGGTGATTGTTTTTTTTTTCATATGCTGTTGTCAGTTCTCGGATTTGGTTGTCGAATTTATTGCTTGCTTCAGTCTATTGTTATTATTAAAAAACCGGTCGGACGCGTACTCTTTTTTATGGTCGTGTAAAGTCGAGTGCGCTTGACTTTTGTACATAATGTTGTTACAGTTTAAGATTTATTTTTAAAGCTAGTTTTCCTCACTTGAGATTTTAAAATAAATTAATACATAAATCGTAACACTTTTCGTTGCAGCAGTCCGTGAAATTGATTCGTGATCAGATGGCACTTTTTGATAGGTATTTTTAAAGCGTGACTAGGCGGGAGTGTGACTAAATGGAACTAACTCCTATCATCCGTGCCACACTCAGGTAGTTTAGGGTTCCGTACCCAAGTGGTCAAAACGGGACCCTATTGATATGCCTCCGATGTCTGTCCGTCTGTCAGTGGGCGGTATGTCATAAACCGTAATAGGTAGACAGTTGAAATTTTCATATACTATGTATTTCTGTTGCCGCTAAAACAACATAATTTTATAATAAAAAAAAACCGGTCAAGTGCGAGTCGGACTCGCGCGCCGAGGGTTCCGATATACCTATAGTATTTTTGGAAGCAATAAAGTCCATTTTCAGGACCGCAAAACTAAATTTGTTTGTAAAGGTTTTTTGCAGATTTCTGAAAAACTGTGCAACTTAGAAAGATCGTTTTATTTTTGCTGTAAAGTTTATATAAACTTCTGTCAACTGTAATTAATTCAGATTTTTCCTTACTCAAACTTCGGAGATAAGGGGGGGGGAATGGTATTTTTCTTGACATTTTTCATCATAACTTTAAAACTAAGAAATTTAAAAAAATACAAAAATATATTTTAAAATGTACAAGTAAAGCCCTTTCATATGATACCCCACTCGACCTAGTAGCGACAATTTGAAATTTGGCCCCCCCTATTTTGGCCCCCTTTATATTAATAATCATACTTTTTTCAAATTTTTTTCTTGTGCAATTAAGTTGGGCAACTATATTCTAAAACTATTCCAAATTTCAGGTTGATAGCATAAGTGGTTGCTGAGATATAGAGGTGTGACAGACAGACGGACAGACAGACAGACAGACAGACAGAGCGGCACCATAAGGGTTCCTTTTTTTTACCATTTTGGTATCGGAACCCTAAAAAGGGTGAAAAATTAGTAACTTTTGCTCGATTTTTGTTTTAGCTCTATCTTACTCGTAAAAACGATAACACTTACAAGCGTGAAAATTGGTATGCTTATAGTGCATAAGCTATAGAATAACTACCAATAATAAAAACTGGTCAAGTGTCATTCACTGCTGCGTGACTGCGCGTCCATAACTAAGACGGTATTTTTACCTTAGTGGTACGGAACCCTCAGTGCGCGAGTCCGATTCGCACTTGACCAGTTTTTTAAGAAAGGACTTAAATACTTTCCGAGCAGGATTTAGTGGATAAACTATTTTTTATCCACTAAATGCACAAAAAACTAAAACAGGCAAACTTCCTCGCCGAGCCGAGTGGCCCGTCAAAAAGCCTTATTCATATGTTATATCATTTTCTTACAGGTATCTACTATCCAACCTCCGCAACCCAGTGAGCAAACAAGGTACGGTCAACCGCACGTCGTTTAAAACTTTTTCAACTCTATTACCACGCCATAAGGTCCAAGTGTCTCTACTGACGAGCCGTTGAGTTACTATTTCTTCAATAAAATTCAAGTTTATTCTAGCCAGTAGAACCAATTCTATGGCCATGTTTATTTTTGTTATAAAAGGTAGGTATTTAATTATATTTTTTGTCATCCTAATTGCTCTTCCGGTGAGCCAGGTGTGCTGTGCATATTCATAACAGTTTTTGTAGCAATAAGTAAAGAAAAATAGATACCGGACAAGTGCAAGTCGCACCTAGCTCGGGTTTCGTTTGAACTTTTAGAATGTGTAGGTTTGTATTAGTAGCGTAATATTATATATTCTTTGGTATTACAGATGAAGCTAAGTTTTTTTATATTAAAAAAAAGTCTCAAGGTGCGACTCTTTTCCCCCTTTGTGGAAAAAAAAATGAAAAATGGAGTTTATTCTGGTTAGCATAATATTTGCTTAAAACTATTACATCTGCCAAACTGCATGGCAGTTTGTTGGCAGTTGGAATACTGCTCCCTTATCACTATCTGATCTATGCTTATTTTTCACCTGCTTAACTATGAAGTAAGTTACTTGTTTATTCTAAGAAATATATTTAAGAAGGAAGTTATGTTGCTATTTTTTACATGAGTCTTATTTAGAATCTAATTTTAAATGCAATGTTACAAAGCTTTGATATGTTATCACTAAATGTTCTTAGTGCTTAGTGTGCTTAGTGTGCTTAGTTTTATTTCTAAATGCATTTTTTGAAGCACAACTACTTTTGTTGTTATATACTCTTTGACCCAGGTGGTCACGCAGGTGTACGGTTAACAATAATAACCCGTTTTTGTGAGGTGGGTTTTTACTGTACAAATTTTACTTTTGGCTGTCTATAGAAAATTTAAGTAAAGTTTATATTTTGAGAATTCCTGTTTTCGGTTAACAAAACAAAGTAAAATAAGAATGATTTTTTTTTAAACCGGTAATAAGATGTACCTAGAATACATTTATAAAAGTCTTTGATTTTACGTATTTCAGGCATACAATTTTAAGCGGAACTTCACATAATAATTATCATAACATCCTATGAAAAGTTCACTGCAGGACAGGAAGCTCCATCCAGAACTCCAGCAAAAGCGCGTGGTACTTAGGAGGGGATTTGCAATAGTCACCACGCTTATAAGCGTTGTGGCTGGAGATCGATGTTGTTAGTGACCGCAGTATTAAAGATGGTAAATTACACAGAAAGATGCTGCTGCTTATCTTCTGCAGTTTTCTTTTAGTCGCCTCTTACGATAGTCATGGCTAGAGATAGGTTATCTTGCATCATAATTAAAATATTTAACACATTAAAATAATGCAAAATTTCACAACCACAGGCAGGATTCGAACCTGCGTCGCCTTCGTGAGTACCGGCTACGCAATAGTGGTCCTGTCCAAGCATAAAGACAAGAGCAAGACTACAGTAGCCTAGTTGGTGGAGGCCGTCTCCGGTACTGACGGAAAAGATTCAGGTTCAAATCCTGCCTGTGGTTGAGACATTTTGCGATTTTCTAATTTCTTTGTATATTCCATCACAGAAATAGTCATTTAATCACATATTTTGTGATAAAAGATAGCGTTTTTAAAGTCACATTAGTTAATAGGATCCCGTTGAAAAGCTTTGGCTGCGGAACACTAAAATGTAATTATCAGCACCAGTCTGTCCAGTTATTCTGGTCGAAAATGATTCAATATATAATTGAGTCTATTGTTTTAATAATTGATACATTAGTCGTTTTTTCTGCAGTATGTAAGAATATTATAATTTAATTTGTGTTAATTCAGCTGGGTATCTAATAATTATGTATGAGTATATAAGCAAGGTACATTTAAAACCTAATTCGTCGTAAATATAGTTCACCTTAGTAACGGCTAAGTCACTAACAATACGCCTCTGTCCCGGCGGGGTAGGCAAAGACCACACCCCCAACCTGCTACTAGACCGTAAGGGCACTGCATGTTATCCTACGTCATCTAGTACACGAAATTTGCAACTTTGTAGCGATAGTAGTGGCCTAGTAGGTCCACAAAACGTTGGTCTGCCAATCCGAAACCTGGCAGGTTTTGTACAGATGGAGAGAAAAGTGGTTAAATGACAGATTACGCGAATGAAATCTATTCGTAGAAATAGAAGGTACCTATACAATTAAAAAACAACAGGTCTGCCTTGCATCCTCTAGACAGTTTCGCTAGTCGGACCACAAATGTGGTCGGATGTGATCGGATTAATTTACACTTTCACTATATTAATCAGGGTTAGTGACATATGCCCCCATTGTCAAATACCCCTGCGTCATTCGCCCTCAGTGTCATTTGCCACTGATACATTTTATTCAGAGAAATACCTAAAAAATATTTGCTTTACAGTCGAGGACTAAAGTGCTAATAGTTTTTATATTGATCAGTCTTCTGGGTGTAACAATTTATGTATTAAAGTGTTATAGATTTACGTGGCATATAAAAAAGTAAATTCACTGAGCGTATAATATAACAAAATTATTTTGTCAATATTTGAGTAGTTTGTTAGCTTCACTTTCAATGAGCGTAAATTCCTGAACAAAAACAAGTTTTTGTAACAATAGCCAAATCCTGTCCAGAGTGTTATCAGTAAATCTATTTTATCACGAATGACTCTATACTTCGGTCAACCCGAAGTCGATCTGTATGGACGCAATTATCCGTCATTGGTCTACTCGTTTTGGTTAAGACAAAGTTATAGTTTGGAGTTATTTATAAATTACGTACACAAATATAAGTCCAAGTAAGTAAAAAGTATTTAAAATTACAAACACTTATGCTTGTGATTGTACAGGCAGGTAGGTATTTCCCTGAGTAAAATTTATCGGGGGCAAATGAAACTGGGGGCGTTTGACACGGGCAGGCCTGTGACAATCCGCACTCTAGGTATGCAACGCCGCGCTAGAAGTCGACTGGGTGAGGCAGTCGATTATACTTTTCTTTATGTCATCTTAAGCTAATGGCGGCAAAATAGGTAAGAAAGTATTTGCATGTTTGATTGAACAATTATTATATACCTAATTGCATCTCGCTAAGTATCTCATAAAGTGACAAAATCATCGCCTTAGCCCACCTGTCCGCGATCACCCGCGATTTAAAAACGTGTCCTAAGCTGTGCACTGCAAGTATCGACTTTATGCTTACCGTAAGGTTGAAATTTGTCGGCATCCCGCCTGGGAGTGTCGAATCTGTAAACGTTAGTTTACAATTATTTAATCTGTGACACGGGAGCATTTGACAATGGGGGCATATGTCACTAACCCTTTAATTAAAGGGGTGTATTTCCAGGAAAAATTCCAACCAATAGGATTGCTCTATTTTTTTAGCTTAGCACAGCGCAGCTCTAAGCAAATAACCGTCAGTATTGCGAACGTGACATTTTGCGAACGTGACATTACGCGTCGGGAGGGTTTATAGCAGTATTTGCCCATATTTTTAAACTTGTTTATTAGGAGGAACTGTCAAAAAGAATAGTGATTTCGACATCAAGAGTTGTTATCAGACCCAGGTTTATATGATTAAAAGCCACATGTCCATGACGAACTGTAACCAGAGCTTTTAGATAACACTGTTTCTGGCATCCAAAATTGTTTATCGGCCATATCATTTCAGTGTTTCAAAATATTTGTAACAGCCGATATATTTTTTGCTATTTCGAAATAATCTATTTAATAAATCTTTAGTGCCGATTTACGCTCCTAGTCATTGAATCGAACCCATAGAACCTCCTCAAGTAGTAACATTAATCGAGAGTAATGTAATCCAACTAACAAAAATAGATGTAGTGATGTTTATGACTTTTAATTTTAAACTGTAGCTAAAAGATTGATTGGGTTTGTTTTTTAGCCAGTATGATTCTGACACTACCTGGGTCCTCCCTTCCCAGGTGTCCATGATGGTTTTTTTTCCCCCAGATATAACACAATGAGTAAAAAAGTTCTCTCATCATGTCAGAGGGACGAGTGTTGCACTAAAAAAAAAACCAGAATCTCCAGATCGAGGGCCGAAAGCTCTAACCACTAGACCACAGAAGCTGTGATATCCATTACTCACCGGATCCCATTTGCTGTGATATCCATTACTCACCGGATCCCATTTGCTGTGATATCCATTACTCACCGGATCCCATTTGCTGTGATATCTGTTACTCACCGGATCCCATTTGCTGTGATATCCATTACTCACCGGATCCCATTTGCTGTGATATCCATTACTCACCGGATCCCATTTGCTGTGATATCCATTACTCACCGGATCCCATTTGCTGTGATATCCATTACTCACCGGATCCCATTTGCTGTGATATCTGTTACTCACCGGATCCCATTTGCTGTGATATCCAGTACTCACCGGATCCCATTTGCTGTGATATCCATTACTCACCGGATCCAATTTGCTGTGATATCTGTTACTCACAGGATCCCATTTGCTGTGATATCCATTACTCACCGGATCCCATTTGCTGTGATATCTGTTACTCACAGGATCCCATTTGCTGTGATATCCATTACTCACCGGATCTCATTTGCTGTGATATCTGTTACTCACAGGATCCCATTTGCTGTGATATCCATTACTCACCGGATCCCATTTGCTGTGATATCCAGTACTCACCGGATCCCATTTGCTGTGATATCCATTACTCACCGGATCCCATTTGCTGTGATATCCATTACTCACCGGATCCCATTTGCTGTGATATCTGTTACTCACAGGATCCAATTTGCTGTGATATCCATTACTCACCGGATCCCATTTGCTGTGATATCCATTACTCACCGGATCCCATTTGCTGTGATATCCATTACTCACCGGATCCCATTTGCTGTGATATCCATTACTCACCGGATCCCATTTGCTATGATATCTGTTACTCACAGGATCCCATTTGCTGTGATATCCATTACTCACCGGATCCCATTTGCTGTGATATCCATTACTCACCGGATCCCATTTGCTGTGATATCCATTACTCACCGGATCCCATTTGCTGTGATATCCATTACTCACCGGATCCCATTTGCTGTGATATCTGTTACTCACTGGATCCCATTTGCTGTGATATCCATTACTCACCGGATCCCATTTGCTGTGATATCTGTTACTCACAGGATCCCATTTGCTGTGATATCCACTACTCACCGGATCCCATTTGCTGTGATATCCATTACTCACCGGATCCCATTTGCTGTGATATCCAGTACTCACCGGATCCCATTTGCTGTCATATCCATTACTCACCGGATCCCATTTGCTGTGATATCCATTACTCAACGGATCCCATTTGCTGTGGTATCTGTTACTCACAGGATCCCATTTGCTGTGATATCCATTACTCACCGGATCCCATTTGCTGTGATATCCATTACTCACCGGATCCCATTTGCTGTGATATCCATTACTCACCGGATCCCATTTGCTGTGATATCCATTACTCACCGGATCCCATTTCGGTGAAACCTCAACGACGTTGGTTACTCCGGCTTCCACAAAGAGGTCATGAGGATGTAATACCAGGAGACAAATCCAGCCAGCCACCAGAAGAACGCTCAGACGAGACATTTTATCCTAAAACAAATATTCAAATTTCAAAAACGGTTCACCCACACACATGATGTAAGAAAAACTAAAAAATACCTACGTATTGTCAATTTGTGGGTACAAACATAGGTTCATCTATATATCTGTATTTTAGGTATCTATATTTTAAGGACTTGATAGGTTCTTAGTACTCTACGGTACCTTTACATCCATCTGTATTACTATATGCTATACATACCGGATTTTACTCGACCAGTAATATTTTTTTTACTAATGCTAAACGGCTTGGGTCAGGGGAACCCCTTAAGAAATATATTCTACAGCGTGTAACGGAAAGGTAAAGTGTGTGAATCTGATCATGAAACTGAACAACTTTTCCCAAGGAACATATGAACAAAATCAATTTTTAAACTCCCATAGAAAGTACCTACATCAGTTTTTTTGTGGGAGGTCAAATTAGGTTTTTCGTATTTCGACCTATGTTCCTTGATAAGTGTGATGAGGAACGGTGTGGCGTAAAAAAAGACGTAGTGACCAAAATCGAGAAAGGGATGCTGAGATGGTTTGGTCATGTAGAGAGGATGAATGAACGAAGATTGACGAAAGAGATCTACCAGGCGAGAGTGAATGGAAACGTTGGAAGGAGAAGGCCTAGGAGAACGTACCAGGACCAAATTTAGGACGTTCTGAATAAAGGCCAGGTTAAAAGGGTCAGTGGTCTCTGCCTACCCCAACGGGAACAAGGCGTCATGTTAAGTATGTATGTAAAACCGACGAGCATGTATGATAGGATTGATGAAAGTAAGGGAAGCAAGCCAAGTATGTCAGGATCGTAGCAGGTGGAGGACTGTGGTCTCTGCCTACCCCGACGGGAAAGAGGCGTGCATGCATGTATGTTCCTTGGGAAAAGTTGTTCAGTTTCATGAGCAGATTGATACCCTTCAGTATCACATCTTTCCGTTACACAAAAAATATACTTACATACATTGAAAATGACCTATTAATCTGACGAGGACTCAAAGTGTGACAATGATACTCATTGTTAATTAGTGTGGTAGTACATACAGGGTGTTGGGTGATGATCATTGTGGTCTTTCAAGGAGATATTTTTGAAGTGAAAACTTCTTTAGCGGCGCTTAGCACTTTTTTAGATGGTTAAAAAAATTTAAACCCTGATGTCGCGTCAGATCCGTAGCCCAAGGAGGTTTTAACCCACGCTACGGCGAAGCGTAGTAAAACCTCCTTGCCGTAGCCTGATCGAAAAAGCGTCAACTTTCAGTGACATCAAACGTCAGCTGATCGAGCTCTAGTGTGGTCGTTGGCGTATACTGTGTGTGTGAGCGAGGACAATGGCCTCCGATACTGTGAAATGCGTTACGTGCAATATCGTGATTAATGAAGTTTTGGCATTCGTTTATAATAAAATCGGTATTATGGATGCGGGAAGTTTAATCAGAATATGCGAGACAGGGTTTACGGCGGAAGATATTTCGGAAGCAAAGAAGCTACTATTTGAATCTGTACCGTTGGAGAAAATGAAGGTGCGAAAAAAGACTGATAAATCTCGTAAAGAAATACAGGATATTATAGATCTACTTAAACTCGCCGATGCAACGAATCCTGAATTTTTGCCTATATTTGTAGCAAGGGAATTACATAAACTTCCCCCTATAACCTTTGACCATCTGGATGCAACTCGCCTTCTACGGGATATTCTCAAACTACAAGATAATATGCAAGTATTACAAGGTCACATAGACAGTGTTAGACAGGATTGCTGCAGTAATACTCAAGAAATACGAGATTTGTTTATAAATTGTTTTCGTCAAACGCCGACTCAATCACCACAGTCAGAAGATAGTCGTAAGAACGTAAATTTGAAGCGTGGAAGGTATAATGCTCAGACATATTTAGATACGGACAGTGGACCTATGGGTTTAAACCATATTACGTTAGAACAAAGTATAAATGGAGCATCGAAGGAGTCAATGTCCGGCGTTGCTGAGCAAAATGTTTGCAACTTGTCACTGTCGCACGCGCAGAGCCAGAGCGACGTGAGGGAATCAGTTGTCTCGCTTGCGCACTCGCAAACCGGTGCTGCGAGCGAGCGCGTGGAGGCCGCCCAGTTAACTACTGCGGTTTCGGCACAGGATCGGCGCGTAGAAACCAGCAGTGCGAGGCCTATTCCAGTTTCGCGCACGAATGAACGTGTGAATCATACTTGTGAGCGTTTGAACGAATCGTCGTCTACTAATTTGTTACCACAACCGCTGGTGCGACACGAAACCCAGGCTTGTTCGAATAATAAAATCATCACGGTCGCGGAGGTGCTTCGTTCTGAGAAAGAGTGGAAGCCTGAGGGAGGAAACGGCAAGGATGACTGGAAGGAGGTGACTTATAAAAAGAGATTACGTAATCGTTTTGTTAGTAACCGAGGAAAAGCAAACTATAGTTTAGACGCGAAATTTAAAGCCGCAACAATCAAGGTACCATTGTATATTTCTAATGTGAGTAGAGAGACTAACAAGCAAGACATTGTTGAATACATACAACGTAAAACTAATGTTGCAGTAACTTTAGAAAAAATCGCGGCAAAAATAGATAGAGGTTACGATTCATACCTGTTTTATGCAGACAGCTTTAGGGTTCCTTTATTTCTCAATGATGAGATGTGGCCTGAAGGGATTCGTTTTAGAAAATTTGTAGTATTTAACAAAGGCAGGGTCAGCTCTGATAATAGGAATGAATTAAAATAATATTAATGGACAATATTAATTTTGAAAATAATAATAATAATATTTTTGTGTCATTCAATTGTAAGGGCTTTAAAAGGTCTGTTCAGTTGGTGAGAAATTTGTGCGCAACAGCAGATGTAGTGGCTCTCCAGGAGACTTGGTTGCTCTCACACGATCTTCCAATGATAGGTACAGTAAGTGATATGTTTGAATACACCTGTAAGACAGCCGTTGATTTAACGGAGGGTATTCTGAGAGGGCGTCCTTATGGCGGAGTAGCCTTACTGTGGCGTAAGGGTGTGTTTGACTCGGTTTCCGTGATCGACTGCTGTAGTTCCAGGTTAACAGCTATTAAGACAACCATAGGTGACAAATCTCTGATTATTTTTTCCGTATATATGCCTACAGATGTACCTAATAATAGCGTAGAATTCATCAACTGTTTAGGCGAAATTGATGCTATTGTGCAAAATAATGATGTCGAAACAATATTTATGTTGGGAGACTTTAATGCCCATCCTTGCCAACCCTTCTGGTTAGAATTACATCATTACTGTTATGAAAGAAAATGGCTGTGTGCTGACACGGAGTTTCTGGGGCTTTCTTCGGGTACTATTACTTTTGTTAGTGATATAGATGGAAGCAGGAGGTGGTTAGATCACTGCGTTGTTACGCAATCGGCGTGGAACGCTATCGTAAATGTCAGTGTTGATAGTGATGTGCATTGGTCTGACCACTTCCCGCTTATCATAGAGTGCAGGCTGGATGCGTTAGCGTCAAAATTAAGTCCTGAAATAGTTTATAACAATAAGTGTAATAAGGTATTATGGAATACGCGGTCAAACTTGCAAATGGATCGCTACCGTGACATGTGTAATAAGTATCTAAGAGACTTAGATTTCCCTGAAATGTTCTCGGTATGTGCTTATGGGATGTGTCACGATGTAAATCACAGGCATAAGCTAGATGATATGTATAATCAAATTGTGTCTATCCTAAGTAAAGCTTCCGCGGAAACATATGAAGGCCCCAGCTGTAATGGAAGGCGTGTAACTGGGTGGAATAAATATGTTAGTTCAGCTTACGGGGAAGCTCGAATTAAGTTTCAGACCTGGTTACTTTATAACAAACCAAGTAGTGGAAGAGTTTGGGACGACATGCGTGAGAGCCGAAAAGTTTTTAAAAGTAGATTGAGGTGGTGTCAAAATAATCAAGATCAGATTAAGATGGACATCATCGCTTCTCACCGGTCGACCAAAAACTTCAATAAATTTTGGAAAGCTACCAATAGGCTGAACATTAAGTCGGGCCGTCCAGTTAGTGTAGGTGAGTGTAGTGATCCTAAGGACATTGCCAACTTGTTCAAAGACCACTTTAAGGTGTCCTCACCTCTGGGTCCCGCGCGTCAGATGGTCGATACAGAGAATACCATACAGACACACGAGCCTTTGCGATTCTCAGCAAAAGAAGTTGCTACTGCAATACGAAAGATGAGTAGAGGGAAATCGCCTGGCCACGATGGCCTAAGTATCGAGCATTTGAAGTGCGCGGGGGTCCACCTTCCTAGAGTGCTGGCAATGTTTTACTCTTTATGTGTATCTCATTCCTACTTACCAGCTGACATGATGAGAACCGTGGTCACACCCTTGGTGAAAAACAAAACTGGTGATGTCTCTGATAAAGCCAATTATAGGCCTATATCTTTGGCTACTGTATTAGCAAAGGTATTGGACAGTCTGCTTGATAAAAATCTAGACCAATACTTAAATATACACGATGCGCAATTCGGTTTTCGGCCGGACTTGTCTACAGAAAGCGCTATATTGTGTCTCAAGCAGGCTGTCCAATACTACACCAGTAGAGACACTCCGGTGTATGCCTGTTTCCTGGATCTATCAAAAGCCTTTGATTTAGTGTCTTATGATATCTTATGGAAGAAGCTTCAGGAGACAGGTATACAGCCGGAGATACTCTCCCTATGGAGATACTGGTATGCTAACCAAGAAAATAGTGTCAGGTGGGGTAACACTATGTCTGATACATACAGGTTGGAGTGCGGGGTGAGGCAGGGGGGGATAACCTCGCCGAAGCTCTTCAACCTGTATGTGAATGAGCTAATCGTGAGACTCAGCAGCAAACCAGTCGGTTGTTCTATAGACGGAGTGTGTATCAATAATATAAGTTACGCAGACGATATGGTGCTGCTGGGTCCTACGGCTGGCTCTATCAGGGCTTTATTGCAAACGTGTGAGGACTACGCAACATCTCACGGCCTCGTGTATAACGCCAAGAAATCAGAATTCATGGTCTTTGGGGTCCGCGGCAAGGTAATGGCATATGAGCCGATCTTAGAACTCTGCGGTGTACCTCTGAAAAGAGTACAACTTTTTAAATATTTAGGCCATTACATTGCGGAGGATCTCAAGGACCATGCCGATATTGAACGCGAACGCAGAGCGTTAGCGGCGCGGTGTAATATGCTGGCCCATAGGTTCGCTCGTTGTAGTAACGAGGCGAAAATAACTTTATTTAAAGCTTATTGCCAGACGTTTTACACGAGTGCCCTATGGACCAGCTACACGAAAAAGACTCTGGATGCACTAAGGGTGCAGTATAATAATGGTTTTAGGATACTGTTGAGGCTGCCGCGTTTTTGTAGTGCGTCTGGGATGTTTGCGGAGGCTAGAACAGATGATTTTCATGCTGTTCTAAGGAAAAGAACCGCATCACTACTACAAAGAACACGTAGCAGTTCCAACAGTATCCTAAAAATGTTGAGTGCAAAATTGGCTGAGCCTATGCTTAGGCACTTTGTTAGTCTCCTGGTCAGACAGGAGCGACTTAGTAAGTAAGTAGTAGGTTAAGTAGTGTGATTATTTGTTACTAACGTAGTTTAAGTTGTGTGTATTTACTAACAATGTGGACTGTGATTGTCTAAATAAATAAACTTTATTATTATTATCAAAGAAGTACGCGAGCAATGGCGCGATTGACCCTTACAAAAAGCATGATACGAGTCTTCAAAAATGCAAGTTTTCACTTCTGTCGGCACTCCCGGAGTGCAACCCTTCCTTTTTTTTTAACCTACAACCTAGAAAAATTCATGCGAAAAGTGATCTATCGCAAGCTCACTTAGTTATACTTAGATATTAAATTTCTTGCTCATATTAGGCATTAAGATCGGTTATATAATTGTAATATCATTGATTAAGATAAAAAAGTTTTATAGAATTAATTTAAATATTCAAGATAGTTTTAAAAACAAAGTTTGCTATGAGTGGGACTCGTGTCGAAATCTCTTAGTTTTTTTTACTTTGAAAATTGGTTTTGGATTATCCTTATCAACGATTGGATCTGGTATGCCCTGTCAAATAGGAGACGCTCTCTGTAAAAACCAGTGACCTCATCAAATCCCCTAGGCTAGGTACCCGACTTCTTAAAAAACGGAATAAGCCTAAGGCAATGAATTGGTTTTGAATAAAACATACACGCATACATATTATTATTTTATTATACTATATAGATACATAAAATTACGCCTCTTAGTTAGAGACCACAGCCCCCCACCTGCTACGATCTTGACATTATTTCCCTCGCTTCCTCTAATTTCAACAACTCTTTCATGACCAAACCATGAAAAAAAGCAGTAAAAAATAATGACACTTCGTCATAGGTCTTAAAATTAAGTTGTCCGTCGTGTTGTGATTCCTCATATCATTCATACTGATGATTGTTTCATCATCATCATAACATCCCATAGAGCAAACCTGGGAACTGGGAAAATTCCGACCAATACACTGAAAAAACGGAGAGCCAACCAAGATCAATTTTCTCTAGTTTGGCATTTCCACTCACGTGCCCGCGCAAAAAAGAAAGGTCAGTAGTTTGCCCTTGGGTACCGGAGGTACCACTGGTACCTATCGAGCAATCCATTGAAATATCCCCGACGGCTTCACGAAACCTAACTCCAAGTTTTATTTCTCGGAATGAAAGCCCAAAACAACCTTGATTTCGGGCATCCGGTGTCCGGCATCCGGGATCTTACTGGGGTTGGTTTGGGAGTCAATTAATGCATATTTTTGCGAAAAACGAAGGCAACCTACTTAAAAAAAAACTTGGGTACCACCGGTACCCAGGGGCACGTGAGTGGTTAGATATTGAAAGATTCAATAAATCGTCTTTGTCAATTTAAATTTGTGATTTTAAATTCGATGATCAAATTGATACAATCCAATAAGGTCTTTGCAAGCTCAAATGGAGTCAAGATGCTTGTTTGAAACTATCAAAATCTTGATTGAATCAGCAATTTTTTTTTTCATGTATAGGATTGCGCCATTTTCCTAGCTTGTCTAATGGACCAATCCTATTGGTTGGAATTTTCCAGCTCACAGGTTATGTAACAAGTTACCTACCTAACTATTAATCTATTCTATTTAAAATGTATGTAAGTTTATAAGATTATAAAGAACCTGAAAAGTATAACTGAATTAAGTTTTAACTAAAATCCTAACTAAGTCTAATTGATCCAAGAAAAATATATAATTTAACTATGATCTAATATTTTCTAGTGCAAGATCTGATCTACATAAAACCTAAAAATATATTGAGTCTGTTTTAAACTGTTTAGTGGCCTTTAGAGTAATCGTCTAGAAAAATACCCCACACTAAGTAGTAACCCAGAAATTCTAAGTGTGAACCGTAATAAAATAAATATGACATCCTAAAAATAAATATAATTCCCTAAAAATAAAAAAAGTACCTGATTATTTCTAGTCTATATTTTAAATTATTTCTCCGTTGAATAAAAGCAAATAAGTAGATTTTAAATTGAAGTAGAATATTGAGTATTTAATCACTTATTATTTTATAAAATCATTCCCTAGAGATTATTTTTCTATACCAAACCCATGTTTTAGTTATTTACACAGTTGAATGTATGGAAGCAAGCAAAAACAAAATAACAAACATAATTCATAAAAGAACCAATCAAACTTCTCTAAATCTGTACCTAATTTATCTTATAACATTTTTCTTTAGACAATGAAAGAGACTGATATTTTTCTAGTCCTTTTAGTTCAATCTGTTTTGATATTGAATCAATAATTTTCTTTGATACTATGTACTAGATGATACATAAAACTGTTTTTGTGTATATAATGACTCCATATGGTATATCACTAATATACTGAGATTGTATTTTCTCAAACAATTTCATACATTATCAGCTATTTATTTAAGCTTGTAGTCTTAGTAAAAGAATAAACAATTTGAATATTTGAATGTATGATATCTCCATTCTGTAGAAACATTTTGAACCAATAAAACTTTACTCTAAAATAAATCATCAGAAAAGTTAATTTATATTTGTTTTTGTAAATTTTAACTTTAAAATTATTGTTTATTTATCTTTCCTATGTTGGAAAATTGATTGTATTAAACAAAAACTTAGAGAAGTTTGACCAAGTTTAAGTACAAAATATATGATGTAAACAATCTATACTTTCATACCAATCTTGGGAAAGTTATCATATACTTATCGGTCCGGATGAAAAAGAAAGTACAAATATGAACAAAGGCTACTTTACCAGTCTGTTCCTGTTCATCCTAGGTTCTCATAGACGAACTGAGGTGAAGTGAACTAATCAGCAATTTGAGTAGATTTTGATACTCTCCATATTCTTAGGATTGAATCACTTACTAGACAAATTTCAGGTAAATCTCATTGCAGGCACCTCCTGTAAAGTTTAAAGAAAAATTAAACTAAGATTTTAAGATGCCTTGCCATCTCTTGAATATATGGTTATATTTAAAATACCGTAATATTTCTCACAAAATCCGTTCAGACCTCCAGAGCTCTGTTTGTCCTGCTAAAAGGTAACACAAAAAAATAAAACATTGAAATAAAACTCCTTTGCAAAAGCCATTTTCAATGGAAACCCTTGAAAGAAATCTTTAGAAACCTAAAACGAGATTTGAGCCTATTTTATCTAACTGAGAGGCAAATCACCCTAAAATACTTAGCTTATTGTGTTTTTCGTAGAAATCTTCTTTCTCTGCTGCTATTTTCTGAACTTTCACTTTTCCAAATTTACATTTGGAAATTTTGACTTTTCACTAAAAATTACTCCTCCATTCTGCTCGCATAGAAAAACTGACGCTTCCTTGTTCCAAAATATTTAAATAAAATTCAAACCTGCACAAACTCTTCCATCCAATCACGACTCAGCATTACAAACAACTATAAAACTCTTTGTTTTGCTCACTTCCAATACATATTCAACCTTTTTAATATTTGAAGAAGTTTTAGAGTTCCGTAGATCAAATAAATTACGAAAATATTAATTCAAAGTTCAGTATCTTTTAGTATTGTAAATGATTTTAAGATCAACTAAAGTTTTGAGTGAAATTGTACGGACGAAGCTAGTTCCGTTACAGCCAACCCCCAAAATTTACGCAGAAGCCCAAGCGTCCTCCGAAGTAAATTTTCTCATTTGAATTTCACGAATAAAATTTTTAACATTTATTAACTCTCAACCCATAAAATGAACACACGTAGATCCTGTTGTGGTGTAAGTTTTAAACCAAAAGAAAAATTTCTTCGATATGAATTCAAGAGCTTAAACTTTTACATATTGGTTATACCCCAGATAATGTCGAGTATTGCGAACCAAATAATACCCTCACAAGGAGAAGATTTGCGAGATCTCCTTGACCGAATGTCAGAATTCTTAACATCTCCTTAATTCAAAAGGCAAAACTGTTTTTATTTTTCAGATTTTACCCCCGGATAGTCAAAAACACCCCTGCTGAGAATATTTTTAATTCTGTCCTCTAAATTACTGTTTTACAATCAATTGTCGCAGCTTAATACTTGACTCAATATCGCCTCCACTTTGTTTTGGAGCATGTGTAGTGTGGGGAAATTTGCATATAAGCTATTTGCTTCGTGTAGAGTAGAAGTCATTTACAGGGAGCATTAACGCTCATGTTGGACATCAAAGTATCTTCGAACTCAATGTCACATAAAATTAACCTAACTCCTATGATCCCATAAATACTTCGTTGTAAGTGTAATGTACTGGGTCAACAGTCAATAAATTTTTGTTCCACTGGTTGAGAATCCATTAATTCATTGCAACCCTCCATAATATGAAATTCTTTACATGCTTAATTCTCATATTCAACTAGTCGCTAGTCATTCAACCCCAACCAAAATGAAAATTTCTTCCATCATCTTCATTCAACCTTACTCACCTTCCTCTCTGTCCTCCTATACGCTATTACTACGAATCACTGGTCCCCCCCAATGAAACATATGAAATCAGAAACAATTAATTATGCAACTAAGTGAAAACTTTCCAGTAAAACGCTCAGGTACTGCGCAAATTAGTTAAATAATTTTAATTCCCAAAAACTCTTTGTTAATTATACTGATCTAATCACTTCCAATGTCTAACTATTTAACACCTATGCGCAACTGATGCAATAATTCAAAAAAAGAAAAATAACACCAATTGTAAATTTACCCCATCAACCCTCGATTTACACCATGCAAAATCAAATATATTGGAAAACAGTATTTTGCCAAGCCAATTGGAAATGCGGCTATAGATTCATTCCATAAATCAAAATGATTCCTGAGAAAACATCTTCTTTTACAAGAATCTATGAGTCGGTCCCCCAAGAAACCCTTCAAATAAAGTTCCTCGACAGCCTTGTCGCGACGGATTACTCACGTGTAAACAAGTCGTCTAGCACAATACTTTAAAAGTGAATCATCGAACTCTCTCTCAAACCCTTCCTATTACTATTCCACTTTAATTTATTTAAATTTATTTTATTTTATTTAAATTTATTTTATTTTATTTAAATTTATTTTATTCAAATTTATTTTATTCAAATTTATTTTATTTTATTTAAATTTATTTAATTTTATTTAAATTTATTTTATTTTATTCAACCCCCAGACCCGAAAACACTCCTTGTCGTATAAACGTTTGAACAACCATGTCCTAGAAAACCTTGAAAACTCTTCCACCAGATATAAAAAGTCGGTCGATGAACTTACTTTTATTATGCAAAAACTTCTTTATTAATTATGCTACGGCACTGTCGCGAAGCAATGTCAATTAAATATAAAAATTAGAACCCAGCCTCCACTCTAAAATAAACATCTCAACATCAAAATATTAACAGGTGTTCAAGGTAAATTACCCCCGCAAACTAATGACGTTGTAGAATTCTATTTATAATGCGATATTCTCTCAGACATGAAATTTATCTAAAACAAACTCTTTCTAACCCCATAAAACCCCACATGATTAATTTCGTCGAAAACGGTAAAACCGTCTTCGAATGTCAGTTTCAATTATTTAAAAACATTCAATTTTTGGCTAAAATATTGAATATTGTTATCTAATCTAAATTCGAATTTATTTATACAACCCCCCAAATTTAAAACTCTTGAAAAACTCGTTGAATTTATGCTACATTAATGAATTATTTGAATGTTTATATTCCTAATTAACTATTCCTAAATCGTAACGATTCACACTCTCCATTTCACGTCAACAAATTGTGGCTGAAATAACAACCACGTTCCAGATTAAAACAGACCCAAGAATCGAAATAAAACCCTAAATAACCTAAAACATAATTTAACGAAAGAATATTTACCAAACAATTCAATTTATCGTTTACTATTTTCCAATCTTTCGCAACTCTACAAGTTTTTTAAATATGCTTTAATTGAACGAAAATTTTTAATGTCAATCTTGATTGTCAAAATGTCGAGCGTCAGATATTGCCCAACTAATTTTGAAATCCTTCATTTATTTACCATTTTTTCATCAAAAATTTTTGAATAACCCCTTCTTTTTAATAATTAAAAAATTTCATAAGTTTTTTTTATTATATGTACAAGTCTTTTTATTTACTTTACTGTTTGTTTACATTCCATGATTGTTTTATAAAGCAATCAACATAAACAAAAAATTATACTTATTAAAATAATAAACGAATAAATGTGCGATTTAAATTAAATCACGAAATGCGTTGCTCATTTTGAGGATCAAAATTTAACTTTTGATGTAACCTTTGCGTAAGAAAATATTCAATAAGAACTCTTACATATTAAAAATTGCACTTGTTTTTTTTTCTTTTCTAATCAAATCATAAATTCTACTGTTTTTTTTAAATTACCTATTCTGGCAACATTATAACCACATATTAAAAAAAAAATGTATGTTTAAAATTTTTAATTAGTAAAAGAAAGTTCAAATCAGAAATGTTTTGAATTAGCTAAATTATAAAAATAAAACTTGTGTTGCATTTGAAGAAACATAGACCTAGACTCTAGTTCGCCTAGCTTTGAAAAACAATTAGTATTCCTATTACTTAAATTTTCTTAATATTTCTAAAGTTACAATTCTGTCTCATCATCATTATATCATGAAAATCCTAAAATCGTTGACCGACTTCACTAATCCCAATGTCAAAGTTATTGAACCCTAAAATACTCTAAACTGTCTTCATAGAAACTACCTCAGAAATTTTAATTGAATTTAAAATCAATGATCTAACGTGCCCTCCGAAGCAAGAAGTCTTCAAACTTCGAGCAACCAAACGATTCACCCCTCAACATCCCATTCAAACAGAGAAAGTTGCACAAATCACTGTTTGACAACATCCCCTTCTAGAATCAAACCCATAACCAAGCGCGAAATAAAATGTTTCCACTAAATTGCGTCCGTGTGTAAAAGTTTCTTAGATATATAAATTGATGCTTTGAAATTTTTCAAAAACAATCTAATTTATAAAGTTACTTTACTAGTGGCGAAAAAAGATAAGTATTTAAAGCGAATGCCATGCTTCGTTTAAAAATAAAAATAACTTTCCGACCAAAGAGGTTTAAGTAACAGCTCTTACAGCTAAGAAGAGAGCCATATGCGTAGCACTTTCTTGCGAGGAATCTTCATACTAAAATGTATGGATTTTTATTCGAATCCTAAAAACGTAATTTTTTTTCCTTTCTTTCTGAGAAATATGTGACATGGGACTTATAAATGCTACTACCATAGTTTTTCTGGTAAAAACACTTACCATTCAGGAAAAAAAACGGTGTTTAAAATCACAAATAAAATGACTATTACGGATAATTTACGCTTCCGTTCTTAGTATTAATGATCAATTCGCAAATAAAAAACGATATATTTTCACTTTCGCAAACAAAGTTTATACTAAAACATTAGATTTTAAAAGATATCTTGATTTTTGTAAAACTTAACTGAGTTTTTATTTTTTTGACCGACTAGAATGGGCGACAGTGACACGCTTTACACTTCACAAGCTCATACAGAACATGTATATGACGGACTCTATAGTTTTTTACTCTGAGTTTCCGACACCCCGTTCCAAAATGTTCCTCAATCTGCTATAGAGTACTCAATCAATAAAAGAATGGTAATGAATATGAATTTGACATAAAATTTTGATGAAATAACTTAGGCGTTGTTGAGATATTTTAAAATTAAAAGAAAAAGCACTAAAATTGCGATAGTACCGTGAACGTGCCAAATAATTTAGATCGTTCATCAACACCACAAACACCTTTAGTAACATTTACTCAATTTGGAACAGCGTAGTCTGCGTCTCAAATTGTTGATTTTATTTCCATATCTAACTCTGATTCTAACCATTTTTATTGCATATAGAAAGTCAAAAATTTGTACCAAATCTAACTTACTGTCTATCAATCCTACATCGTTTGACCGCAAACGCAATTTCCGCTGTGAAGTTCAGTTTGTATAACCCTACTTTATTTGAAACCAATGTTCTAAGCTAACCTGCCTATTTTTTTTGTAATATACTTGTATTCGCTCAATTTCAGGATAATTCTTACAACTTCCATGCCATTACAACAATAAGACAACACCCAAACATTGTAAAACTTCAGTGTTGTGTCCGAAAAACCTTGATGCTAAACTCAACATCTCCAAAGGTACTTTGCACAAACAAAAATGAAGGATTTTATGAAATTTCAAATTGCTACAATGACAATTTAACTATTCCTTTCGTTTCACAGAGATTTTCAAATCTGCCTATCTATAAATACTTGCAAGACAGCTTGATGGACTAGTTCAATAAATCTAATCTTTTACAAGTAAATACCTTTTGTTTTCTCTAAAAAGAACTTAAAATTCTACCTTTACAGTTGTTGTAATAAGATATTAACCTGTTTGTATTTTTTTAGAGAATTATGAACTTCATAACACCCGAACACAAAGCCCACACTTTGGCATAAGTAAAAGAAAGCCAACCGCAAGAAACCCCTAATAATATCAACCACAGTTGAAAATCAACCCGACGACTCACTCAAACCCAAAGAAAATTAAAGTATTTAGTGCAAAAGTGACTCTCACACAGTGTTAAAGAACATTTTTTTTTTAGTGAGACTAAATGTTTTGTGTGCCCTTTTGTAATAAAATAAAAGTGTATTGTGTTCTAAAGTGTTATTATTAATAATTCAATTTATAAGTAAGTACTTATCCGATAAGTAACAGGACTAGTATATCTGTTGTCACTCTTTATCACAGATTTTGACTAAACTCTAATAAGCTTTTAAATAACATAGCGGCAGTAAGGTAAAGATTCTAAAATCTAGTCTAAAACTCACAACAGATGATGCCTAACTTAGTCAATTTGCATATTCTTAGTAACAAATTAGATTCTAAATCAGCTTACTTATGTACCTACCCTAAAATCAAGCAAATTTTGCTAAAAGAATATTGAATTCTCCCTAATAAGTAAATAATTAAATTCTAACCTAACAACCATATTAAAACAAAGCCTAAGTATTCCCCATTTACAAAAAGGAAAAAGTATAACTAAACCTATAGTAACTCAAAATTCACATACTGGGAAGAGGCACCAAATTGTAACTGGGTAGAGCCAGATCACTGGTCAACCAAGACTATAATAGCTAGAAATTCATCCTGGGCTACTGCAGCAAATTGTAACTGGCTACTGCAGCAAATTGTAACGACCCTAATAAGCTTGGATCATATCCTGGTCACGGCACCAAATTGTAACAAGTTACCTACCTAACTATTAATCTATTCTATTTAAAATGTATGTAAGTTTATAAGATTATAAAGAACCTGAAAAGTATAACTGAATTAAGTTTTAACTAAAATCCTAACTAAGTCTAATTGATCCAAGAAAAATATATAATTTAACTATGATCTAATATTTTCTAGTGCAAGATCTGATCTACATAAAACCTAAAAATATATTGAGTCTGTTTTAAACTGTTTAGTGGCCTTTAGAGTAATCGTCTAGAAAAATACCCCACACTAAGTAGTAACCCAGAAATTCTAAGTGTGAACCGTAATAAAATAAATATGACATCCTAAAAATAAATATAATTCCCTAAAAATAAAAAAAGTACCTGATTATTTCTAGTCTATATTTTAAATTATTTCTCCGTTGAATAAAAGCAAATAAGTAGATTTTAAATTGAAGTAGAATATTGAGTATTTAATCACTTATTATTTTATAAAATCATTCCCTAGAGATTATTTTTCTATACCAAACCCATGTTTTAGTTATTTACACAGTTGAATGTATGGAAGCAAGCAAAAACAAAATAACAAACATAATTCATAAAAGAACCAATCAAACTTCTCTAAATCTGTACCTAATTTATCTTATAACATTTTTCTTTAGACAATGAAAGAGACTGATATTTTTCTAGTCCTTTTAGTTCAATCTGTTTTGATATTGAATCAATAATTTTCTTTGATACTATGTACTAGATGATACATAAAACTGTTTTTGTGTATATAATGACTCCATATGGTATATCACTAATATACTGAGATTGTATTTTCTCAAACAATTTCATACATTATCAGCTATTTATTTAAGCTTGTAGTCTTAGTAAAAGAATAAACAATTTGAATATTTGAATGTATGATATCTCCATTCTGTAGAAACATTTTGAACCAATAAAACTTTACTCTAAAATAAATCATCAGAAAAGTTAATTTATATTTGTTTTTGTAAATTTTAACTTTAAAATTATTGTTTTTTTATCTTTCCTATGTTGGAAAATTGATTGTATTAAACAAAAACTTAGAGAAGTTTGACCAAGTTTAAGTACAAAATATATGATGTAAACAATCTATACTTTCATACCAATCTTGGGAAAGTTATCATATACTTATCGGTCCGGATGAAAAAGAAAGTACAAATATGAACAAAGGCTACTTTACCAGTCTGTTCCTGTTCATCCTAGGTTCTCATAGACGAACTGAGGTGAAGTGAACTAATCAGCAATTTGAGTAGATTTTGATACTCTCCATATTCTTAGGATTGAATCACTTACTAGACAAATTTCAGGTAAATCTCATTGCAGGCACCTCCTGTAAAGTTTAAAGAAAAATTAAACTAAGATTTTAAGATGCCTTGCCATCTCTTGAATATATGGTTATATTTAAAATACCGTAATATTTCTCACAAAATCCGTTCAGACCTCCAGAGCTCTGTTTGTCCTGCTAAAAGGTAACACAAAAAAATAAAACATTGAAATAAAACTCCTTTGCAAAAGCCATTTTCAATGGAAACCCTTGAAAGAAATCTTTAGAAACCTAAAACGAGATTTGAGCCTATTTTATCTAACTGAGAGGCAAATCACCCTAAAATACTTAGCTTATTGTGTTTTTCGTAGAAATCTTCTTTCTCTGCTGCTATTTTCTGAACTTTCACTTTTCCAAATTTACATTTGGAAATTTTGACTTTTCACTAAAAATTACTCCTCCATTCTGCTCGCATAGAAAAACTGACGCTTCCTTGTTCCAAAATATTTAAATAAAATTCAAACCTGCACAAACTCTTCCATCCAATCACGACTCAGCATTACAAACAACTATAAAACTCTTTGTTTTGCTCACTTCCAATACATATTCAACCTTTTTAATATTTGAAGAAGTTTTAGAGTTCCGTAGATCAAATAAATTACGAAAATATTAATTCAAAGTTCAGTATCTTTTAGTATTGTAAATGATTTTAAGATCAACTAAAGTTTTGAGTGAAATTGTACGGACGAAGCTAGTTCCGTTACAGTTATCTCTCTCGCACAACAGCACTGGTGGAGATTTACCCGTAAGTCCTCTCATCATCATAATCATAACATCCCATGAAACGTCCACTACAGGACAGGGAGCTCCCTCTAGAATTCCAGCTTTTGCTGGGAAAATGTGGAGGGGAAGTACCATAGTCACCTCGCTTGTTAGCGTTACGGCTGGCACCATGGACCGCGGTTGTAGGTGCCCGCAGTAAGAAAGATGTAAGATACAAAAGAGGATGCTGCTGCCCATCCTCCAGTTAACCCTTAGTCGCCTCTTACGACACCCACGGGTATGTATGGGTTGGTACTATTCGTTGCCGGTACCATACAGGACGGTAAGTCCTCTGTTAGACTACAATTGTAAAACATACACGTGTTACAAAAAGTCGGTCACAAAATCGGTCATTCTCGGTCGGAAGAAAAGTCGGCCCGACACTCGGACCTACAAAAAGTCTGACCCTTATTGTTGCGGCTGACACCATGAAGCACGCTTGTTGGTGACCGCCAGTAAAATACACAGAAAGATACCGCTGCCCATTATTAGGTTCAATATCCTTTAGTCGCCTTTTACGTTACTTATGAGACATCTGGCGGAATTTCCGCTGATGTCATACTTGACATATTTTTCTGTTGCGGAACTTTCCGCATCGGAATATACTCGTACGCATGTGTCTCGCTACACTAACACCTGTATATTGGCGATTGTTCATCAGGGTGCGTACTCCGAAGTTTTAAATCGGAGCTCCGATATTATCAGATTGACAACAACAATTACGTTCGGAAATTAATTTTGTATGGGAATTTCTTTGTCAAAGGCCGAACCATAGACTAATTGTCGGCGGAATATTATCGTAGTTTCACTTCGGAGTTCGGCAGCAGATTAGAAATATTATTAAAATATACCGCAAGACAATCGGTTATAAAGACAGCTAGATTCGATAACAAATATTAATTATACCCCTTTTTATTAGGGTTCCGTGCCCAAAGGGTGAAAAACAAGACCCTATTTATATGCCTCTGATGTCTGTCTGTTTACACGGCGTAGAAGGCAGGCTCCATCATCATCATCATCATCATCATCATAACATCCCATGAAACGTCCACTACAGGACAGGGAGCTCCCTCCAGAATTCTAGCTTTTGCTGGAAAAATGTAGAGGGGAAGTACCATAGTCACCTCGCTTGTCAGCGTTACGGCTGGCACCATAGACCGAGGTTGTAGGTGACCGCAGTAAGTAAGATGTATAATGTACAAAGGAGGATGGATGCTGCTGCCCATCCTCCAGTTAACCCTTAGTCGCCTCTTACGACACCCACGGGTATGTATGGGTTGGTACTATTCTTTGCCGGCACCACACGGGAAGGCAGGCTTTTTCACTACCAACTTGACCAAATAGGCTTGTCTAGGAGACCTACTTTTCAGAAGAAATGGAGAAAATAAACCTGTGAACTCTACCGAACTATTTTTGAAGTGAAAACTTGTTTAGCGGCGCTTGGCACTTTTTTAGATAGGTAAAAAAAAAAAACTCGCGTCAGATGTCGCGTCAGGCCCGTAGCCTGATCGAAAAAGCGTCCACTGTCAATCGTATTGTTATTACAATACGGGTTTTTATTCAGTGACATCAAAGAAGTACGCGAGCAATGGCGCGATTGATGACCCTTAAAAAAACATAATATTCAAAAATGCAAGTTTTCACTTCAGCCTGCACTCCCGGAGTACAACTCGTCATTTTTTTTCATGCATAGTAAACAACCCATCTCTATCCGTTGGTTTCGTAAAAAGCGACTAAGGGTTAAAGAACCAAAGAATGGGCCGCAGCATCTTTCTGTGTATCGCCGCCACTATGGTTAATCCCTTACAAAATACCACGCCTTTTTGCTGGAGTTCTGGAGGGCGTTCCCTGTCCAGGCGGGCGATCGTGGTAAATTGAACGATATTACCAATATAAAACTTTTGTATAAAACGTTACGTTAAACCTTGACTAAGCATTCATCATAACATCCCATGAAACGTCCACTACAGTACAGGGAGCTCCCTCCGGAATTCTAGCTTTTGCTGGAAAAATGTGGAGGGGAAGTACCATAGTCACCTCGCTTGTAAGCGTTACGGCTGGCACCGGTTGTAGGTGACCGCAGTAAGTAAAATGTAAGATACAAAGGAGGATGCTGCTGCCTATCATCCAGTTAACCCTTAGTCGCCTCTTACGACACCCACGGGTATGTATGGGTTGGTACTATTCTTTGCCGGTACCACACTAAGCATTAGACAAACGTTTTTGTTTTGGTTATATCGTTAAAATTACCACGATCACCCCCCAGCAGTGGACGTTTCGTGGGATGTTGTGTTGTGTGTGTGTAAATATTTTTTACATCTCTCATATTCGGTAAGTAGGTACTTATTACCCCCAAATGGGGCTTGTAGGTGACCAATTAGCGCTCTAGGGTAATAATGTAGCTAGAAAAGACCTGGGGCGGTAAGTAATTAGTTTTGAAAGAGTGAAGTGTTTTTTTTTAATTACTTACCGCCATAGGGCTTTTCTAGCTACATGATTACCCTGGAGCGCTAATTGGTCACCTACAATTTGGTGGTAATAAGGACCTACTTACCTCACAATCGAGATGTAAAGCAGAGTAGTTAGCTCGGGTGTAAGCATCAATTGCACCCTCGAACTATAGGCGCCCTCGCTGCGCTCGTGCGCCTAAATATCTCGGGCTGCAATTTATGCCTTACAGCCCTTGGCTACTAATCTACTATTATTCCAAAAATATTGTAACTTCCCATACCAAAGCCATGATAGTACGAACCTATTACTTTATTCTATGTGAAATCCGTAACTTCACCGATACATTTTGTGTGGGAAGCTGCTTGACAAATCGGACTTATCTAGTGGACGTAGCATCGAATTTACAATGATATATTAGTCCGTGAGTTAAAATTGTTATGGTCACAAAAACAAGGTGTCTTCCCCTTAATGATACAAACGTTTAAGGGTCATTATTATACATATAATGGTATAATTTTAATTCTACAATCAGTTTAAGTTTATTTAAGATTATATAAAGACTTACTACCCTAATTTGTATACCTAAGACTAGATTGAAATAGTTATGGGACCAGATAAAAAATGATAACAAATTAATGACAATCGGTACCTCATTAATATTTCATTAATAGTTATCACACTAATCATTAAATGAGAGTACATTGTTAATCAAGATTAGGAAAGTCATCGCGAAAAAGATATTCTAAGTTTGTGCGCAATAAAAATAAAAACCGGACAAGTGCCCAGTTTTTATTATTTATTGTTATTTTACATGTACTTTATATTTTATATGTACTATAAACATACCAATTTTCACGTACGCTTATTAGGGTTCCTGTTTTTACGATATAGTGTAGGCAACGAAGCAGTTGACCCCAACATTAATTTTTCAGGCAGATTTTATTTGACAGGATGATAAAGAATCATGAATTTGTAAATTCAAAATATCCAAAAAAAGTTACAAAAAAATATTCATACATTTTTATTATTTTTGTATGGAAAAATCAAAAGTACCGTTTTTTTTTGGGTTTTTTATAGAAGGTTTGTCTCATGTAGTGTAAAACCCCAGCAAAGTTTCATCGACTGAGGATTTAATGCGGGGGTCTTCATACAACGATCCGCTTCGTTGCCAGAGCTAAAACAAAAATCGAGCAAAAATCGCCTAAAAACGCGTTACCATAATATTTTATTTTATTATACTTTTAGTATTTGTTGTTATAGCGGCAACAGAAATACATAATCTGTAAAAATTTCAACTGTCTACCTAATACGGTTTATGAGATACAGCCCGCTGACAGACAGACAGACGTCAGAGCCATATTTATAGGGTCCCGTTTACACCCTTTGGGTATGGAACCCTAAAAATAGGAATCTTAGTGTTGTTTAGTACAACAGGTACTTAGTTTATAGGAAGAAAAGTTACAAGCGTGTACCGAAACTATACTGCGCTACAGTGACTAAAAAAGTGTCATTAAAATGCAAGTACGCTATTTTGGATATTACACCCGAGGCTCAGAAATTGCAGCCCGAGCCGCAGGCGAGGGCGTATTGGAGCCGAGGGTGTAATCGTCAACGAGCACGAGCTTTGCGAATAAAAACAAATTAAATTGGTTACCTTTAAAAATACTAAACTTTGCTAACCTTACGTCCACCGGAACATTTTGTCGGCTGCATTATGTTCATGTTTTCCTTTAATTTTACCAACTTTCAAAATTGTAATTAGTGTATGAGTATTTTAAACGGTTTAGGAACAGTTTTTTATTTGATGAAATCGACACTATTAGAAATAATTACAATAATAAACACTACAAATATTTGTAAAATAACGCGCATTATGTCTTTTTCAGCGGGCACAGATTATACGTCGCCTCCTCAGGCCCTAAAACATTACCAACTGTGTTATTTTACACCATCAATCTTTTATCAATTGTTAGTTAATCTAGTAACCAAGCTACAAAAAAAAGTATTTATACTTCACCTTCTCGGAAAGTACCTCAGTCCTGTTTTAAAAACTAAGGAGAAGATACGTCATTTCTATGGTATAAATATGCGGGGGGAAAAGTTATATGGAAATCCATTGTTAACGTGTTTTAACGGGATGGAATTTTGTATGAAAATCCATTGTTACCGTGTTTTTTTTCTTCTTAAATTTTGATCAAAATCTGTCGATAACCTCTTTTAATATCATAATGCCAAAAAAATGATGCTGGCCACCTGCACTTTTCTGAAAAAACCATTAATTTGAAAAAAGAACGAAACCAAATTGTGGAACGAAAGCGCGCGCGCGAATTAGGTACCTATTCTTGAAAATCACCGTGTGATAAAATCTTACTCAATAAAATCAAAATTTCTGTTTTTTTTCTTATCAAGAGGGAAAAATTATAATGCATCAATATAAATTAGTGTTGAAGTGTTAAATTTTATAAAGTATTACTAACGTTTTAACACTATCAGGGTAAAATTAAAAAGTTTAAACCTCCAAGCGATATTTTATCACCCAGTGATTTTTTAAAATTGGACCCCTGTTTTAATTGTAGTTTTGTTGGTGCGTGCTTTTTACAAAAAATGTCGTCAAATAGTGACAGTGATAAAGAGTTTTTGACGCCGCTAGAACTACAAGAAATTGCGCAAGCGGTTATTGATTGCCTGAAAAATTTCAAAAAAATACAACAATATAGGTACGTGATAGTTTTATACCTTGAAAAAGCGAGAAAAAAGCGCATTGATTTTCGGAAACTGTTTTGCTTGCTTATTATAGTGAAAAAGCGTATAAATATAAGCCAAGTCTTTGTATTCCATGTTGAAAAGTACCATATTGGCAAGACATGATATCAATATAATGGAATACAAAAAACTTACATCATATCTGAAAAGGAAATCTGAAATATTTTCCTCGTAGGTGAAGTATAAAGCACTATGTATCACTCGAAAGAAAGTGCGATTCCTAACTCGGGTGTATTGAGCCTCAAACGACACCCTTGTTGGGAATCGGTCACTTTCTCCTCTCGATGAACAATGTACTATTGTCACTCGGTACCCAAACATCCTATTACATTAACCTTTAAATAAATGATCAAAAATTTAATACCTTGTTACGTAAATGACAAATTTATTGTTAATTACTTAATTGCTTTAAACAATTTCATAAAATCAACATTCATTTATGATTTTCTCGAAGTCAGCTTGAAAATTTTAGTAACATAATAAGCATAAAAACTCCTTGCTCTTGGCCGTATAAAAAAAAAAAAAACAAAAATAAAACACTATTGTGGTAATATAATGACAAAAACACGCGTGTTTAATAAGCTGGCTTATGGGCCTTAATACAGTGCAAATAGAGCTGTTTTATGAGCAAATGTGTTGAAAACTCTTTTATTAAGTCAGTTAAAAAAGCACATGCATTACAATACAAGGGGTGCTGTATCTTTGGGCTTGGGCTTGGCTTTTGTCCGTGACTTCGTCCTCATGTTAAAAAAGTACTAGTCTGTAAGTCCAACTATTAGGTATAAAAAAAAAAAATATTAAAATCGGTTCAGAAGTTTTTGCGTTAAGCTTGAACAGAAAAACAAACACATAAACAGACAAAACGTCCAAACAACAGGGATTTGGAGTCAGTGGCCTAAAAATAGCATAAGGTGATATTTAAAAAAAATATATCTTCATGTACAGACATAATAAATTTAAATTTTGTAATAGTAGAAGTAAGTAAGTAAGTAATAGTAGCGATAACACGTAGTATAGGGAATAATAGTCATTTAATACACCTTCTATGAAAACTTCCCTAAATCACTTGAGAAATAGATCACACGTGCATTATTATTACATTACGCACTCACCAGGGTCAGGCTTATTGAGAACGTCAATGTTTCTAAGCAAATAGCGTATTGTCGTTGACCCGACGGTGAACTGGCAGTGAACTCGCCGACAGTGACGTATTCCAGCAACTAGTAGACCAGTAACTAGCACACGACCGCTCAGGACGACGCGTGCGCACTTCTGGGCTATGGCGCGAAACCAGTTACTCTCGCAAATTATAGCCCGAGAGACGAGCGACCGAAAACTGCAAGCATTTTCTAAAAGCAAATTTTTAGGGGTCGTCATGGAGATCTGTAGGGGAGGCCTATGTCTAACAGTGGACGTCTTTCGATATGATGATGATGATTTTTTTAACATTACGTCACATTAGTGGAGTAGAGAAATAACCTTCCGCCAGTCAGCTGGATTCGTTAGCGTTTGGCGAGAGGGAGGGCTTAATTTATTTTTTTATAATTATGCATCTTGTAACTACTTTGTAAAATCTGACATAACTTATTAGTCTTGGTATACAGGAGAAGAATATTATTAAAATCATAATAATAATAGTCATGAGCCGTCAATCACCGACAAAATGTGGCACCTTGCCCGTCTAAGTGTGGCGGGGTTAGTCTGTTAAATATATCGTTAATCACTTAATAGTCTAGGCAACGAAGCGGATCGTTGTATGAAGACCCCCGCATTAAATCCTCAGTCGATGAAACTTTGCAGGGGTATTACACTACATGAGACAAACCTTTTATAAAAAAAAATCGATAGTTTTAATTTTTCCATACAAAAATTACATTTTTTTTTTAATATTTTGAATTTACATTTAATTCATGATTCTTTATCATCCTGTTAAATAAAATCTGCCTGAGAAATTTATGTTGGGGTCAACTGATTTGTTGCCTACACTGCCAATCAAAATCTGAGGTTTGCGTTTAAATATGCTATCTGAAACTATAAGTAGGTAAATATCTACTACATATCTATAGAAAAAGGTTATACAGGCCAAACACTAACGAATCCAGCTGACTGACAAGAGTCTATTTCTCTACTCCACTTATCTGACAAAATCTATAAAAAAACGGTCAAGTGCGAATCGGACTCGCTTGCCGAGGGTTCCTATGTACCTATAGTATTTTTGTAACTAATAAAGTCCATTTTTAGGGCTGCAAACTAAATTTCCAAAAAAAAAAAATAAGAAAGATTGTTTTATATTCGCTGTAATATTTACATATACTTCTGTAAACTATAATTAATTCAGATTTTTCCTTTCGCAAAATTTGGATATAAGGGGAGAATACTATTTTTTTTGTCATTTTTCATAACAACTTGAAAACTAAGAGTTGTGAAAAATACAAAATTTTATTTTGAAATGCACAAGTAAAGCTCTTTTATTGATACCCCACTCGACCTAGTTAACACAATTTAAGATTTAACTCCCCTTATTTGGGGCACCTTCACAATAATAATAATGATATTTTTTTGATCCTTTCATTTGCAATTAAGTTGAGCGATCATATTTTAAAACTATTCCAAATTTCAAGTCGAAAGCATAAGTGGTTGCTGAGATATGCTAGGTTATTTTTTTTGACCTGATTTCCTTTTGCCGACTTATTAGTGAGGTCAAAAGCAACAACTTTTGTTCTACGACTTTGCTAACAACGCACGAAAAATTTTCAACTTCCCATACAAAATGGGTCGGTCACGTGACCACTTTAGTATGTAGAGTCGAATTTTTTTCTTCAGGTCCAAAAACCTTGTATAGACAGACAGACAAAGTCGCACCATAAGGGCTCCGTTATTACTATTTTGGATTGGAACACTAAAAATCAGCTATGCTTGCAGTTTTAGATCGCTCGCCTCTCGGACTACTATTCATTGAATGGCCAGCTCGAATGGATTTGTAAGAGCGTATGAGATGCTTCTTTCAACCTTTTAACAAATGGTCGATCGACTTATTATATTATATTTGCAATTGTAATGTTTGTTTTTTAGGGTTCCTTACCTCAGGATATGTCTAAGTTTATAATCGATGTATGTTTTGAATCGTTTCGTATGGTGGTTGCTCTACCTACGCATACGTTCATAAAACTAAACAAATTTCCCTGAGGAACATATGGCAAAATATGAAAACAAATTTTAACCTCCCATACAAAATACACTATCAGCTGATGCAGTTTTGGGACGTTGAAATTTTTTCTTGGTATTTCGACCTATGTTCCTCAGGAAAAATTGTATAGTTTCATGAGTTGAGCAACCACCTGAGGTTTGTAGACATATATCAAATACCCTGGTTGTAAGGGACAGCCTTCCGATAGTATAAGATCCCACGACAAGATTCTGCACCTATCTGTTAATTGAACGAAATGTGGTCTATATGGAAGGTTACACATGGGATCATACAACGCTCTAGGTTTGCCTAGAAATTTCTTGCCGCAAGTACCTTAAAAACACATATCAACTTATTGGTTGTACTGGAACCACCCTTTTGTTAATTTTTGCAGAGCAATGGATATTACGGTAATAAACCTTGAATAGAGATTCTTGGTCATGCAAATTTTCATCAAAATCGTTAAAGCCGTTTTCGAGATAATTGCAATTTAAAAATTTTTTGTATGACAGCCACCCTTAAAATGAGCCAAGCGGCTAAACGACAGGTCCGATTGACACCAAATTTTTAATTAAGGAGTTTTAGGCTAATCCGTTAAAGGATTTTGAGTAGTTTCCCTGGGGCGTTGTATGACCATGTGTAACCTTCCATATAGACCACATTTCGTTCAAAAACAGATAGGTGCATAATCTTGTCGTGGGATCTTATACTACGAATACAGAAAGGGCATGATCGATCAGTCAACGTAACTGAACAACTTTCAGCGAATAAAACTTTCAGGAAATGAAAGTGAAATCGGCCTCTCCATAAAATTTGTAGTGGTAGGATTTTTGTGCAAAGTTCGTCTGGGGAACTGCCGTGTTTCTGTTGGAAGTGTAAGGGAGATTAATCATCGAAAAATTTAACTAAAATAGCAGTATATACACTCGTTTTTTAACAGCATTTTAATGTCCCGCATAAGAAAGCAAGTCATTTGAATTTAGTATGGAAAACGGATCGCTTTAAGATATTTTGATATCCAACAACAAATTATATTTTATTTGATTTAGTTGCAAAATATGCCACAAATAAGACAGTAGGTACCAAGTACCTACCGGTGGTGACCACCTGTTCGTTTGCTCACTTATAACATACAAAACCGGCCAAGTGCGTGTCGGGCCGAGCGCAGTATAGGGTTTTGTAGTTTTTCTACGATTTAGTAATGCGTACTGCTGCGCAGTTTAATAATATGAGAGTTTCCAAGGTGCTTTATAATGCGTACGTGCGCAGCAACCTCGAATTTGGTGCTATAATTTGGGATCCTCATGAGGACAAATACAAACTTATGGTGGAAAAAATCCAACGCAAGTTCGCTCGCTGGTTTTACAAACGTGCATATGGATACTATCCCTCTCTTTATCCTTCATTGTTTGTATCAGCGATGGTGGATATGGAGTCGCTTTCTTTAAGAAGGAAGTTGCTGCTGCTGATGCACTATCTTAGTGTTCTGCATCAAAAGAGAGATGGTCCCCTGGCGATGCAGGAAGTGGGCATCATAGTTTTGGAAAAACCCTGCGAAGCGCATGGAGCGATGGCGCCGCGGCGTAAACTACGGCTGATACAGCGCCCTAATTTGCGAACAACGCACCTACCACACGGGCACTTACGTTGATAAGTAACATTCTCTTTTACATTGACGAGATTGATTTGTTTACTGACAAACTAGGATGCTTTCTTAGCAAGGCTAAAAAGTACCTTGAACGTACTTCTTAGGTATTATTTACTTTGACAATTACATTTGTTGACAATTTGAAATTTTTATTTTATGACAGTTCGTTGACATTTTTATTGTAAATTTTTATTTGTAATTATAAAAAATTTATTAAGTATTTTTAATTAAGTTGTGTAATTTTTATAAGCTTACTTGTGTTTTGGATTTTTTGGAAATAATTAAGTTGAATGAATAAATGAAATGAAATAGAAAAGAAGTTTTCACTTCAAAATACAGAACCCTACACTGCGCGTGGCCCGACAAGCACTTGGCCTGTTTTTTTTTGCTAAATGCTATTGATTGTCAACCAGTTTAACAATTATCTTCTTTCACAACAGACGAGACCACACATGAGTCAGCTGGTTATCGTGTCACCTCTAAATAAATACCTAGGCCAATGCTCCACAAATACGAAACCAGATACCTACCTACTACTCATGTTTCAAACAGATCGATTTTTTTATCGCTTAATTACTAGTCGTATGCACAATTTCATTATAGGAACTATTTTATTTTATTTATTAATTGTAAGAAGACCAACAGCTACTACAATCTTACAATAAACTTATAAAAAGAAACAGAAGAGCCAATTATAGGTCTCCGCAGGTAAAAACAAATTTGAAAACAGAAGGAAGAAGACCATTACGTTAAGAGAGCACATTATGCATAACCTAATGAATAATGAAAGTTTCAATAGTACATTAAGATGCACGTGCGCTATTTTGGATATTACAGCCGAGGCTCAGAAATTGCAGCCCGAGCCGCAGGCGAGGGCGTAATGGAGCCGAGGATGTAATCACCAAAGCGCACAAGCTTCTTACGACGTTTTTCAACACACATTTGCGAATAAAAACGAATCATATTCGCTAACCTTTTTTTCCTAAGGAAATTTCGTAGACGTTTAACCACACATTTCTACGTCACCCATACACCGGACTTGTGTTTTTTGTTCAAGAATTTTCGACGTTCTACACTTATCACTGTTTTTTTATTTGTAGAAGTCATTAATTTTTTAATTACATTAAACAAATTTCACAACAAGAAATATCTGTTAAAATGGCGCGCGTATTACTTTTTTCGAATACACAGATTATACATGCTCGCACAGGAGACAATGACTACACTATCAAACAGACTACTTTACAAATTATTTTAAAATTGAATATTTTGTTACTTTAAAGACAAATTTGTAGTTAGTTTTTTTTATTTTTTTTTATTGATTGTTACATATAAGTGCAGACCTAAAAACTATACAAAGTCCCACAAAACTGCACAGACAGTTTGACTGTAGGATCAGTCGATTCTCGTTAAACATATTATATTAATTTTCTAAAAAGTGCTTAATTACTACGAGTATCAGGCAAACAATCTATGAAGAATTCTTTCAATTCTTTTTTAAATTTTGTTTTTTTAGTTTCTTTTTAAGTTAGTTGATTAAAATCAATATTCTCGTTTAATTAACGTTTATTTATCATATTATCGAACACAGTTTCTTAATTCATTAAATTCTTATGAATGTTATAGATATAGAAACTCCTTGCACCTTGCCGCTATAAAAAAACAAAACACTAACCTGCCAAACAGCTTACTCAGCAAGGAGGTCTTTGTTCTGAGGCTCACTCTCTTGAATTATTTAATATTGAATATTTTGTTACTTTCAAGACAAATTTGTAGTAAGTTGGATGATTAATATAAGTATTTCCATGTAATTAACCTTTATTTATCATATTATCGAACACAGTTTACTTATTCATGAAAATATTATGAATGTTATAGATATAGAAACTCCTTGCATCATGCCAATAAAAAAAAAAAATTACAACACTAGTGAAGTTATATTAATGAAAAAAGCACGCGTGTTTAATAGCTGGATTATGGACCTTAATACAGTGCAAATAGAGCTGTTTTATGAGCAAATGTGTTGAAAACATACATCCGATCGTATTCGCTCTTAAACTACGTAGGTATTACATACATACATACGTGGGACACTCAGAAATATTTGCGACACTAAAAAAAATTGTTCTACAGGTACATATATTTTTATTAAATCTTTTCAAAGTACTCTCCACCAGCCTCTATACAAAGATTCATGCGTCTGAACCAGTTTTCAAAACACTTTTTCAAGTCCGCCGTAGACACCTCGTTTACAGCCTGCTCGAACGCAGCCAGCGCATCTTCCGGCGACGAAAATTGTATCCCCTTGAGCTGATTTTTTATTTTTGGAATTAAAAAGAAGTCACACGGTGCTAGATCAGGGCTGTAAGGAGGGTGACCCAGGAGTTTGACTGGTGTGCTGTCCAGGAAGTCCCTCGTTTTGAGCGCGGTGTGTGCAGGCGCATTGTCGTGGTGGAGCAGTAGTCCGCGGAGCCCTGTGTTTGGTCGCTTGTTGCTCACAACAGAAAAAACTTCTGGTAAACATTTGGTAGTATACCATTCGGCGTTGATGCTTCTTTGATCTCGTAAGGGAATTGAGGCCAAGTGGCCAGTCAAATTAAAAAAGCTGGCGATCAAAATCTTCCCCCCGCTTCGAGATCGCTTCATTTTGGTAGGCGTTGGTTCATTTTGAAACACCCAAACTGTCGACTGGCGCTTGGTTTCTGGATCGTATTGATAAATCCAGGACTCATCACCTGTTACGATGTCGTAAACACGCCGAGACGAGCCTGCTTCAAATTTGTTCAGCATATCACGGCACCATTCCACCCGGGCCTGCTTCTGAGCGTCGGTGAGGTAGTGCGGCACCCAGCGCGATACTATCCTCCTCACGCGAAGATGCCCGTGTAGAATCTCGTGAACGCTTCCCGATCCAATCTTTAATATGTGCTGAATCTCCTGATATGTAATTCGCCTATTATCTTGGATTAAATTTTTCACTGCTAGCACGTTTTCTTCCGTAATAGCCGTCAAAGGGCGACCGCTTCTTTCTTCATCCCCCAAGGTTGGTCGACCGCGCCTAAATTCGTTATACCAACGATACACGGTTGCCTTGGAGGGGCCTTCATCCATAAATGCCATTTGAAGTCTATCGAACGATTCATCCGGTTTCAGGCGACACTTGAAATCGTAAAAAATCATAGCTCTAAAATGTTCCCGGCGCAGATCCATTTTTCAGTAAGACACGATACTTTGAATTGGCTCGCAAAAAATGTGGAGGGAAATTTTGAAAATGGAACACACATATTTTTACTTACAAGTAATCATATTTTCGAAAAAGATTCTGACCGGCCAGTCTCCCATATATAAAAACTATTTTTCGCAATACTTTCTGAGTGGCCTGGTACATAACATCACGCCTTGTTCCCGTCGGGGTAGGCAGAGACCACAGTTCTCCACCTGCTACGATCTTGACATACATCCCTTGCTTCCTGAACCTTCATCAATCCTTTCATTCATGCTCGTCGGTTTAGGGTACTTTTAACCTGGCCTTTATTCAGAACGTCCTGAATTTGGTCCTGGTACGTTCGCCGAGGCCTTCCCCTTCCAACGTTTCCATTCACTCTCGCCTTGTGGATCTCTTTCGTCAATCTTCCTTCATTCATCCTCTCTACATGTGATGATGGTTTGGTCATGACCAAACCATCTCAGCATCCCTTTCTCAATTTTAGTCACTACGTCTTCTTTCACGCCACAAAGTTCTCTTATCACACTATTTCTAATCCTGTCACTCAATTTATATTATCATTAATCTTTAAAAAAATAATATTATCATTAATCTTTAAAAAATGAATTACTAAGAAGTCGCTTGGCCAGGCATTCGCTCGTGTTAAACAAATCAAGATCATAATTTTTACATAGACGATTGAAATTCCTGCATGCACACCATAGAAATATATTATATTACATATTAACCAAATTAAGGCCAAACCTGGGTGTCTTCTCTCAATTTTCGATATATCGATACGATACCATTCGAAACATATAAATTCAAAACTTCGGCCCTTGACGATAGAGTAGGATATTGGTTGGATGCTAATCACTGTCTTTTGACGATTCATCTAACCAATATTCTACTCTAATGTCAGCGAAAAAAGTTATGAATGTATCGAAGTAGTATCGATCGATTGAAAGAAGACAGCCTGGCCAGCCTGGCGTGGCTGGCTGGTTAAAAGTACCCTATACCGACGAGCGTGTATGAAAGGGTTGATGAAAGTACAGGAAGCGAGGGAGGTATGTCAAGATCGTAGCAGGTGGAGGGCTGTGGTCTCTGCCTACCCCGACGGGAAAGAGGCGTGATGTTATGTATGTATTGGTATTAATACAGGCTCTGGCAGTGTTGCTGGCTTTTATAAAAAACTTCGTGGGTGCTCATGTTCTTTTGTTTCATCATAACATCCCATGAAACGTCCACTACAGGACAGGGAGCTCCCTCCAGAATTCTAGCTTTTGCTGGAAAAATATGGAGGGGAAGTACCATTGTCACCTCGCTTGTTAGCGTTACGGCTGGCACCGTGGACCGCGGTTGTAGGTGACTGCAGTGAGTAAGATGTAAGACAAAGGAGGACGCTGCTGCCCATCCTCCAGTTAACCCTTACTCGCCTCTTACGACACCCACGGGTATGTATGGGTTGGTACTATTCTTTGCCGGCACCACACAGGACACTTTCTTCTTCAGGTTCTTTTGTTTATTCTTATACAACGTGTAACGGAAAGGTGTGATAATACTGAAGTGAATCTGCCCATGAAACTGAACAACTTTTCCCCAGGGAACTGAGGTCAAAATACGAAAAACTAAATTTGACCTCCCTTACAAAATGCGCTATCAACTGATGCGGTTTCTATGGGACATCAAGACTTGATTTTGTTCTTTGACCTATGTTCCTTGGGGAAAGTTGTTAAGTTTCATGGGCAGATTCACATTCTTTAGTATTATCACACCCGTTACACGCTGTATAAGATCTTTCGTAGAAATCCGCATCCACTTTTCAATTGTCGTGGGTGCTACAGCCCCCGAGCACCCGCAGAGTCCACTTTGGTTAATCAGTTTACAACTACAAAGTAGAAAGAATGGCGAAATTTCACAACCACTGGCAGGATTCAAACCTGTGACTTTTCACGGTTTACCAACTAGGCTAATTGTGAGCGACCTCTATACGCATTTCAACGTTGCGTTTTGTGCTGCCACATAAAATCTGGTAGTTTTTTTGAAGACGTAAGATAAATAACGTCGCTTCTTAAACAAAACGGCGCTATGTGATAAATAGAAACTATTTATTCGTTATCATAATAACTAAGCTGGCTCAGCGACCCAAAGAGGATCTTGGCCTCCAACACAAGAGTGCTCCAATCTTACATGCCGCGATCCGCGTCGCCACTTCCGTTCCACGCTCTGCAGCCGTTTCCGTTTCCGCTCACATCTGCGAACAGGCAAACTGGAAAAGTGTACAAAAGTAGTTTTACGGAAGAAGTGGTGTCTTATTTCACGTGTAACTTAGAACGTTTTCAAGGTTCCATATCAAAAGATGATTATTTTACTAATTGGGACCCAATTGTTAAGCGTACATCAAAATAATGTACCTATAAAATAACAAAGCAGCTTTTAACAAAAAACACGTTTTAAAAGCTAAAATCTCTAGAAGTGTTCGTAAACGACTGATAAAAGTGTACATCTGGAGCATTGCATTATATGGTTGTGAGACGTGGACTCTAACACAAAGAGATATAGAGAGGTTAAAAGCGTTTGAGATGTGGTTTTGGAGGAGAATGGAAGGGATCAGTTGGACAGAGAAAAGGACAAACGAGGAAGTTCTACATTTAGTTAAAGAGAAGAGAAATTTGCTTAGAACCATCGAAAATAGAGGGACGATGGTCGGAGACCTGATAAGACACGACACTTTCATAAGGAATATTATTGAAGGTAAAGTAGAGGGCAGTAGAGGAAGAGGAAGACCAAGTCGCACTTATTTTGACCAGATAAAAGAGAGGGTAAGCGACGAGTCTTGTCAGGATGTCAAATCATTGGCAGAGGACAGAGAGAAATGGAGATTGCTCCAGCGACAAGAGCGCGGCTCTTAAATATGAGAAGAAGAAGTGACTAACAAACAGTATTATATGTGTAAGGATTTAATTGTCAGAGTATCGCAAGGGAACGTCTTTGCCATATGCAAACCATTTCCTTTTATATGCAACACAAACACCCGCACAAAGCCCCGAAAAAAAGAGTACGCAAATAGTATTAACGTTTTTGACTTTGGCAGAGAGGAATGCTGCGTATTGTATGGTGCAGTTAGGCCCAGACCTTGACATCCAAAGTAAATGTATCATTCCAGCTCCAAATTGTTCTATGCAGTCCTCATATTGTGTGGTAAAAAGTTACACGATTTTAAGCGAGGGATTGGGGGGGAGGGGGGGGAGAAGTTGGTTTTTATCAGTTTTTCTTAAATATTTCGAAAACTGTGCAGTTTAGCGCAAAAGTGCCAAGGACAAAAGTAATCTACATTAAATTGCAAAAAAAAGTGATCGATGACGTAATCTTGCTACAGTTAACGGTTTCCGAGTTACGGGAGGTTAGTCCAGGCACATTTTTTTGTAGGACCATTTCCTTATCCTATTTATCTAGTTTCGGTTTCAATATTTTCAAAATTACTTTCATACAATTTATAAACGAGGATATAACGATTCATTGGACGATTATTTTATAAAAAGTTATTTAGCCCTTTGTTCCCTGGAGGAGCTCAAACTTGGTATGTTTCGAAAATATTTCTTTAATTTTAAGACAATCAAATGTAACAATGTAGTATATTTCCAGAATCAGCTCCTAAAGCCCTTTCATTTGATATACTACACGATAGGATTAAGATTTTTTTTTACATCCCATACAAAAAATTTATGACGTCATAGCCGGAAAATGAACCGGGCGACGGATTGTCACCCGAGTGTAAAATACTTACTAGGACACCTGCTAAACATTCCTGAAAAAATTTTTTACGTACACTCATGTTTTTATGACTAGGTGAACAGTAGCAATTGTTAATTTTTTTAGATTCATGGAATAATATGTCATTATCATAAGGAAACAATTTTTTTTCATACAGGATTGTGTTTTGTTAAACTAATTGTGATATCATTGGCCGTTGGTATGTTAGTGACAATTTACAACAACCCACACACACACAGTGACATTTTTCTACTTTACAACTCACCAAACAATATGTGGATGGTATAGAACAATTTGGAGCTGGGATGATACTTTTACTTTGGATGTCCGGGTTTGGCCCTTTTTAGGGTTCCGTACCTCAAAAGAAAAAAACGGAACCCTTATAGGATCACTTTGTTGTCCGTCTGTCTGTCTGTCAAGACCCTTTATCTCACGAACGGGTAAAGGTATCAAGTTGAAATTAATACCATATATTAGGATCCATGAACCACACAAGATCTGAAAATTTCAATTTTTTACAACGACGCAATCAAAAGATATGGCATTTTATGTCCTCATCTCCATACATATATTCAAAAATGCAAAACCTACAGGGTACTTCCCGTTGACCTAAAATTTTTGGCAAGAAGCTAGGTCTCACAGTACAAATAATGGGAAAAGTCTGAAATCATTAAATATTACAACTTTTCTTACAACTAATGGTAACCAATTGTGGTGAGCTCCCGTTTCAAGAACATTCATATAAGAGAGGGGTCAAGTTGAATGGTCACGGAGGCGATTTTTGTTTTAGTTCTGTTTAAAAACGGGAACACTTACAAACTTGAAAATTGGTATGTTTATCGTGCATAAGCTATAAAATAACAACAAATAATAAAAATTGGTGAAGCGCGTGTCGGACTCAAAAAATCTAGCACATTAACTTACTGAAATTTCAACTAATACAATTGTGTTTATGTGGTGGTACGGAACCCTTAGTGCGCGAGTCCGACTCGCACTTGGCCGGTTTTTTGGTCTAATGGCACCAGGCTAGTAGGGCTACTTCTCTTCCGGGCCTTGCGGAGGAATTTATGTCGCAAGGGAATTGGTCCGCATATGGCAGACTCGTCCCCGCTACCGTAATAGCGCTCCAGTTCACTTGAAAGGAGGTGTTTCATCTCCGGCCATCTCTATGTACACCTGCTAAAAAAATTACAAAAATGTTCTTAGGTTACCTAACTCTTTTCGTTTATTATCCGGTGGTTTTTTACGAGAATATACATCAAAAATACGCTCATTCGTGCGATATGGCACGACGGAAATGTTCATGTCTCAGCGGTCCAATTAAGCAAAATATAACTAAAACCATCTTGAAAATGTATAATCGGCCTTTTTATATAAAAAGGTCACATCAAATGCAATTTCCAACATATTGTGTGTTGCCAATATAGCCGATTAGTGAAAAAGTATTATATTCTTTATTGCAAAATTAACATACAGAGAATTACATACCAGGATATTACGAGTAAACCATGCCGAGTTTGACAAAACTCATCACAAAGACGTTCTAATAATGTATTTAGAATCAACTGAATAGTGTACAAAGACATGTCCGGGTCCCATAGTAATCTGAAACGTATCCTCTCGTGGATGTTCTCGTTACTAGCTCTGGGTACCACAAGTTAATTGTTTTATTCTGTAGATCCACACATACCAGGCCACTCAGAATGTATTGCGAAAAATAGTTTTTATATATGGGAGACTGGCCGGTCAGAATCTTTTTCGAAAATATGATTACTTGTAAGTAAAAATATGTGTGTTCCATTTTCAAAATTTCCCTCCACATTTTTTGCGAGCCAATTCAAAGTATCGTGTCTTACTGAAAAATGGATCTGCGCCGGGAACATTTTAGAGCTATGATTTTTTACGATTTCAAGTGTCGCCTGAAACCGGATGAATCGTTCGATAGACTTCAAATGGCATTTATGGATGAAGGCCCCTCCAAGGCAACCGTGTATCGTTGGTATAACGAATTTAGGCGCGGTCGACCAACCTTGGGGGATGAAGAAAGAAGCGGTCGCCCTTTGACGGCTATTACGGAAGAAAACGTGCTAGCAGTGAAAAATTTAATCCAAGATAATAGGCGAATTACATATCAGGAGATTCAGCACATATTAAAGATTGGATCGGGAAGCGTTCACGAGATTCTACACGGGCATCTTCGCGTGAGGAGGATAGTATCGCGCTGGGTGCCGCACTACCTCACCGACGCTCAGAAGCAGGCCCGGGTGGAATGGTGCCGTGATATGCTGAACAAATTTGAAGCAGGCTCGTCTCGGCGTGTTTACGACATCGTAACAGGTGATGAGTCCTGGATTTATCAATACGATCCAGAAACCAAGCGCCAGTCGACAGTTTGGGTGTTTCAAAATGAACCAACGCCTACCAAAGTGAAGCGATCTCGAAGCGGGGGGAAGATCGCCAGCTTTTTTAATTTGACTGGCCACTTGGCCTCAATTCCCTTACGAGATCAAAGAAGCATCAACGCCGAATGGTATACTACCAAATGTTTACCAGAAGTTTTTTCTGTTGTGAGCAACAAGCGACCAAACACAGGGCTCCGCGGACTACTGCTCCACCACGACAATGCGCCTGCACACACCGCGCTCAAAACGAGGGACTTCCTGGACAGCACACCAGTCAAACTCCTGGGTCACCCTCCTTACAGCCCTGATCTAGCACCGTGTGACTTCTTTTTATTTCCAAAAATAAAAAATCAGCTCAAGGGGATACAATTTTCGTCGCCGGAAGATGCGCTGGCTGCGTTCGAGCAGGCTGTAAACGAGGTGTCTACGGCGGACTGGAAAAAGTGTTTTGAAAACTGGTTCAGACGCATGAATCTTTGTATAGAGGCTGGTGGAGAGTACTTTGAAAAGATTTAATAAAAATATATGTACCTGTAGAACAATTTTTTTTAGTGTCGCAAATATTTCTGAGTGTCCCACGTACATAGGGAGTGTCGACCTTAAATCCGCTTGTGCCTGGGATGGGAGTGCCATTTAATACAATTAACGTGAAACTTCTCATTCATCGGAGTTGCCATTGTTACTATAATTGGAATGGGTTTTGGATTAACAAGTGATTGTAAAGGAGCTCGAAATATTTTTAACTTTTCGTAAATTTATAGTTTTAACAAAAAATATGTGATGGACTAAGCGTAAATATAAGACTTTATAAGTTAGTGAAATATATAACATGTAATAAGCTTGCTATAAGCTAGTGTTAAAGTCAAACTATTAGTTATCAAACTAGAAAAGTTTAATTAAAATCCGTTCAGTAGTTTTTGCGTGATGCTCGAACAATTAATCAAACAAAAAACTAAAAAGTGAAAAATTCTATGATGTGGATTCAGGGGCATCAAAATAGCATAAAGTGATAATTTTTGAAGGGTTCCGTACTTAAGGTGATCCGTTTTCCATACAAAAAATCAAATGACTTGTATTCTTACGCGGGACATAAAATTCTGTTGAAAAACGAACGAATACTGCTATTTTTAGTTAAATTTTTCGCTAATTAATACAAAAGTACAGTTAATGTACTGAAAGTACTATTTTTGTTAGAAATTTTTGGTTCAATATTACGATTGTGGGCGTGCGGTCAAAACTGTATAGTTGTGCTTTGTGTGCATGTGTGAGTGATCGCACTCATGTAAACACGGACTGACGAGTGTAATTGACTTTACTGGACATATGGAGATATTTTTCTTATCGAATTTTTTGTTAGGCGTTGAAGTTGCACGATGAAATTTACGCGAATCAACTTTTTGCACATATACTCGTACATATAGTTGGTACTCATTGCATTAAAAAATAAAACCTTATATTTGCAGCAGTGGCTCCATCTAGTTGCGTTCGGGGCTAAGCTGGCCGTCACAGATCACCTTAACAAGAAACCCTTACAGTTTTGCCTGTCTGTCTGCCTATTGCCGCAGGGTTCCTGTTTATCGAACACGTTGTTCACAATACTCTTGAACGACTTACCATTGTCTCTAAAAGATGTCGAAACATACATGTATGCGGACGAAGTGACCGCTGTAGTTACAGCAGAATCAGAACGCGCATTGGAGATTGTTCTCCATCAAACCGTTACCGTTCACCTTAAACGGCTTAGCACTGAATAAAGAGAAAACATGCTACGTTCGGTTCAATTTAAATGGACATCTCCCGACCCCTCTCTCTGTTTATGCAGATAACAAAAAAATACAACAGGTAGCGTCTACCAAACTATTAGGTTTTATCATCGATAGCTCACTCACTTGGCAGGAACACATAGACTCGCTGTGCGCACGTCTAGGACAGGCATGCTACGCACTGCATCGTCTAGCTAAAACCGCGACCAGGAAAGTCGTTATATCCTGCTACTTCGCCACGGTTCATTCGATACTCTCATACGGCACTGAGTTGTGGGGTCGAGCGGCAGACTGGGAGCGAGTGTTCAAAATGCAAAAACGTGCGGTGCGTAGCATCGCCCACATTCCTAACGACGAGTCAGCTCGCGAGTACTTTAAAGAATTTCGAATTATGACCTTGCCGTGCATACTTATATTATATCGCAAATGGCAGTTTTTGTGTACCTAAACAGCGTTGTCGCAAGGGTTGTGTTCCCACGCACAACCTCCGCAGCAACGCGCACCGCGACCGCCTGGTGAGCAGTCAGTGTACGTGCTAGGCCCCGCGATACGAGTATACAACCGCCTACCTGACTCTGTACGTAATGCTCAGTCAGTGCAATGCTTTAAAAGCCGGATCCAATGTTGGCTCTTGAACAATAATTTCTACTCCCTTAAGGAGATGTTAGACCTGTCTTTAGTGACCTGATTTAATGATAATTTTTTAAAGTTCATCAATTAATTAATTGATTCATATATTTTTTAATGCTTATAAAAAATTTGTACATTGTATAGTTTTTTATACCTAAAATGTTTTGAATAGTATTAATACTAAAAATGTAACGAATGTTATGCAATAAATTATCATTATTGGTGGCTTAGCTCAAAGATCCTTAGTACTAGAAAAGTGTAATTAAGTACAGGTATTTGTTTTATTTTGTTTTAATATACATTTCATCCACCCCAAAGTGGTAAAAAATCCTCCCCTACAAGTAAAGTGGGGGATAATTTTCTTTTTCTCGGCTATCCCATCGTGTGGGATGCCGTTGAATAGGCTTTTTTAAAAAAATGTGAGTCCGCAACGATCATGTTTCAATGTAGGGATCCGTTTGCTAAACATTTTGCTTCTAAGTGCAATTTTTTGGTTAGAACCGATTGTCTCCCCCTCTGCCGGCTAAACCGTTGTAATAGTTCTCAAGCCCATGTCCATCATTTTACTCTTTCGACTATCAGCAAATTACCTATCTAGATCGCTTGGGGCTCTTCTGCTGACGCCGAGACTATTGGTCATTTTGACCAAATCGGTCCGGTATAAGTTCTATGGATGCTCAAAGTCGGGATTTTTGAAGCTCGATTTACTCTTTTTACTATCAGCAAATTTTATATCTTAATCGCTTGGGGCTCTCCTACTGACGGATAGTCTATATTGCATTTTGCTCAAATCGGTCCGGATAAGGTTCTATGGACGCTCAAAGTTGGGACTTTTGAAAAACGATTTACTCTTTTTACTATCAGCAAATTTCATGTCTACATCGATGAGCGGTCTACACTGATGACTAAACTGAAAACCATTTGGATCGAATCGGTCCGGATAAAATTTTATGACCACTTTAATAATGAAAAATTAAACTGCTAAAATAGAAATCGTCGCGTTCTTACCGCAATATTTGACAAATCAAAGAAATAATAGGTTGCAAAACTAATATTTAAACGATTTTTTAATAAAACCATTCTCAGTTCTTAACTTCTGATGATGGAGACGTACTGCCCGCATAAACGGTAAGAGCCATGAGTGTGCTGCTCTAACAAATTTTGCTCAAAATCTATGTCAAATTCATATGCGAAAAGAAAAAAAACAAAATGGCTGATTTCACATTGGTGACTATTACCAGTCCTGGATTTGAATGTTGGGACTATCAGCAAATTTAATATTTTAATCGCTTAGGGCTCTTCTACTGACGTATAGTCTATATTGCATTTTGCTCAAATCGGTCCGGATAAGGTTCTATTGACGCTCAAAGTCGGGACTTTTGAAAAAAGATTTACTTTTTTTTTACTATCAGCAAATTACTTATCTAGATCACTTGGGGCTCTTCTACTGATGCCGAAACTATTGGTCACTTTGACTAAATAGGTCCGGTATAAGTTCTATGGATGCTCAAAGTCGGGGTTTTTGAAATTTTCTCAAATAAACTGGTCATTAAAGTTTATCCGGACCGAATCGATCCAAATGGTTTTCAGTTTAATAATCAGTTTAAGATCTCTCATCGATGTAGACATGAAATTTGCTGATAGTAAAAAGAGTAAATCGTTTTTCAAAAGTCCCGACTTTGAGCGTCCATAGAACCTTATCCGGACCGATTTAAGCAAAATGCAATATAGACTAGCCGTCAGTAGGAGAGCCCCAAGCGATTAAGATATAAAGTTTTCTGATAGTAAAAAAAGTAAATAAAACTTCAAAAACCCCGACTTTGAGCATCCATAGAACTTATACCGGACCGATTTAGTCAAAATGACCAATAGTTTCGGCATCAGTAGAAGAGCCCCAAGTGATCTAGATAAGTAATTTGCTGATAGTAAAAAAAAGTAAATCTTTTTTCAAAAGTCCCGACTTTGAGCGTCCATAGAATCTTATCCGGACCGATTTGAGCAAAATGCAATATATACTATTTGTCAGCAGGAGAGCCCCAAGTCATTTAGATATAAAATTTAATGATAGCTCCAACTATTAAATCCAGGACTGGTAATAGTCACCAATGTGAAATCAACTATTTTGTTTTTTTCTTTGCTCATATGAATTTGACTAAGATTTTGAGAAAATTTTTTTAGAGCAGCACACCCATGGCTCTTACCGTTTATGCGAGCAGGACGTCTCCATCATCAGAAGTTAAGATCTTAGAATGGTTTTATTCATTAAATGGTTTAAATATTAGTTTTGCGACCCATCATTTCTTTGATTTGTCGAAATATGCGGTAAGAACTTGTCGATTTCTACTTTAGTGGTTTAATTTTTCATAACTAAAGTGGTCATAAAATTTTATCCGGACCGATTCGATCCAAATGGTTTTCGGTTAAGTCATTACTTTAAGACCGCTCATCGATGCAGACATGAAGTTTTCTGATAGTAAAAACAGTAAAACGTTTTTCAAAAGTCCTGACTTTGAGTGTCAATAGAACCTTATCCGGACTGATTTGAGCAAAATTCAATATAGACTATACGTCAGAAGAAGAGCCCTAAGCGATTAAAATATTAAATTTGCTGATAGTCCCAACATTCAAATCCAGGACTAGTAATAGTCACCAATGTGAAATCAGCCATTTTGTTTTTTTTTCTTTGCGCATATGAATTTGACATAGATTTTGAGCAAAATTTGTTAGAGCAGCACACTCATGGATCTTACCGTTTATGCGGGCAGTACGTCTCCATCATCAGAAGTTAAGATCTGAGAATGGTTTTATTAAAAAATCGTTTAAATATTAGTTTTGCAACCTTTTATTTCTTTGATTTGTCAAATATTGCGGTAAGAACGCGACGATTTCTATTTTAGCAGTTTAATTTTTCATTATTAAAGTGGTCATAAAATTTTATCCGGACCGATTCGAACCAAATGGTTTTCGGTTAAGTCATTACTTTAAGACCGCTCATCGATGTAGACATGAAATTTGCTGATAGTAAAAACAGTAAAACGTTTTTCAAAAGTCCCGACTTTGAGCGTCAATAGAACCTTATCCGGACCGATTTGAGCAAAATGCAATATAGACTATACGTCAGTAGAAGAGCCCTAAGCGATTAAAATATTAAATTTGCTGATAGTCCCAACATTCAAATCCAGGACTGGTAATAGTCACCAATGTGAAATCAGCCATTTTGTTTTTTTTCTTTTCGCATATGAATTTGACATAGATTTTGAGCAAAATTTGTTAGAGCAGCACACTCATGGCTCTTACCGTTTATGCGGGCAGTACGTCTCCATCATCAGAAGTTAAGAACTGAGAATGGTTTTATTAAAAAATCGTTTAAATATTAGTTTTGCAACCTATTATTTCTTTGATTTGTCAAATATTGCGGTAAGAACGCGACGATTTCTATTTTAGCAGTTTAATTTTTCATTATTAAAGTGGTCATAAAATTTTATCCGGACCGATTCGATCCAAATGGTTTTCAGTTTAGTCATCAGTGTAGACCGCTCATCGATGTAGACATGAAATTTGCTGATAGTAAAAAGAGTAAATCGTTTTTCAAAAGTCCCAACTTTGAGCGTCCATAGAACCTTATCCGGACCGATTTGAGCAAAATGCAATATAGACTATCCGTCAGTAGGAGAGCCCCAAGCGATTAAGATATAAAATTTGCTGATAGTAAAAAGAGTAAATCGAGCTTCAAAAATCCCGACTTTGAGCATCCATAGAACTTATACCGGACCGATTTGGTCAAAATGACCAATAGTCTCGGCGTCAGCAGAAGAGCCCCAAGCGATCTAGATAGGTAATTTGCTGATAGTCGAAAGAGTAAAATGATGGACATGGGCTTGAGAGCTATAAAGGGAATTGTGAAAAAATCACAGTAGCAGTATATCTAGGTATAAGATGAAATTAAAAGGAAAACTATCACAGATAAGTTGGCTTCACAGGTTTATGAGCTAAGGCCTTAAACTGGAAATAATAAAAATAGCAATCAAGCGCTAGGACCTCGCTGAGCATTAAAGCCCAAGTCACACAGAGGCGGTATGATTGCGAAAGCGGTCCAGGGGCGGACCTGCGGAAAGAGAATACCGCGCCGCGACCGGTTTTCACAGAGTGCATAAAAACTCATAGGTTACAAAAAATACCGCCCCCGGAACGCTTCCGGTACCGCCTCAGTGTGACTCGGGCTTAAGACTTCAGAGCTCTGTGCTTACCTATTACTTACTCGTAGAGTCACTTCTATCGGCGCAGTTATTTTGTTTTATCAGTATAGGCTCGGCATCGTTGCGGTGGACAAACAAACAGCCAGTCTCAGTGACATACTTTAAATAAAGAGCACTGTTTCAGAACTCGTTGTTTCACCAATGTTTCGTTCCGGTCTGCTTTTGCGGCGGTGTTTAATATGAGGCTCTATATTGAAGTATAGTTGACGAAATATAATTTGAGCCGATGAATGTTTTCACTAAACGACTCCCATACAAAAGGGTAATAAAACTAACGACACCTCTCGTGGTAAGCATACAGGGTGTTTGGTAAATGTCTGAAAACCTCTCAGGTGGTCGCTCTACCCATAAAACTGAACTCTCCCTGAGGAACATAAGTCGAAATACGAAATAAAAATTTTCAACGGCCCTTAGAAACTGTTTTAGTTGACAGCGTGTTTTGTATGGGAGGTCATTCTTTTCATATTTCGACCTATGTTACTTTAGGGAGTTGCATGGGTAACCAACCACCCGGGAGTTTGCAGACATATGCCAAATGGAATAAGCGAAACCCCCATACATATCCCAACAGATTATTATTAAAATAAATCCTTTCCCGTAAAAATATCATATTTTAGGGTTCCGTACCTCAAAAGAAAAAAACGGAACCCTTATAGGATCACTTTGTTGTCCGTCTGTCTGTCTGTCAAGACCCTTTATCTCACGAACGGGTAAAGGTATCAGGTTGAAATTAATACCATATATTAGGATCCATGAATAACACAAGATCTGAATTTTTTTTTTTTACAACGATGCAATCAAAAGATATGGCATTTTATGTCCTCATCTCCATACATTTATTCAAAAATGCAAAACCTACAGGGTACTTCCCGTTGACCTAAAATTATGAAATTTAGCAAGAAGCTAGGTCTCACAGTAAAAATAACGGGAAAAGTCTGAAATCATTAAATATTACAACTTTTCTCACAACTAATGGTAACCAATTGTGGTGAGCTCCCGTTTCAAGAACATTCATATAAGAGAGGGGTCAAGTTGGATGGTCACTGAGGCGATTTTTGTTTTAGTTCTATTTAAAAACGGGAACACTTACAAACTTGAAAATTGGTATGTTTATCGTGCATAAGCTATAAAATAACAACAAATAATAAGATTTGATCAAGCGCGTGTCGGACTCAAAAAATCTAGCACATTAACTTACTGAAATTTCAACTAATACAATTATGTTTATGTGGTGGTACGGAACCCTCAGTGCGCGAGTCCGACTCGCACTTGACCGGTTTTTTGTTAAAATTATTAGAAGCGGCAACAATTTAAATAATAAAAATAAAAATAAATTACCCCTATCAAAAACCCGTGAAATTGATTCTACTCTCGATTCTGAACAAACTATTTTCTCAATTTCACTTATTCCGTTAACATGTTGTATAAAGGAAGCAATTAACGTTTAAGACTGGCACGCGCATAGACCGAATTACTCAGCTTTTGTTCTGTTGTTCTCTGGTAAATAAGACGTTAAGCCAAATCGGCCCAAATAATATTTCGTCAACTATATCATGTTTGCATAACAATCGATTGAAACGGGACATTTTCTACGGTTTCTGTTGGCGGCGACATATTATGTTAGAGAAAGTTTTCTATTTACTTGTCAGTATTTCTTTTTCTACTAGTTTTTGGAAATTCTGTTCTGAGTCATCATAACATGCCATGAAACGTCCACTGCAGAAGAGGAAACTCCCTCCAGAATATAGCTAAACGCGTGGTACTTTGGAGGGGAATTACCACAGTCACCGCGCTTGTTAGCGTTGCGGCCGGCGACCGCTGTTGTTGGTGACCGCAGCTTGCCGCAGCAGTATGACGGAGATACAAAAATGATACAAAGAAAGATGCTGCTACCCGTCCTTCGGTTCATAGACCCATAGTCGCCTCTCACGACACCCACGGGGAGAGATGGGTTGGTACTATTCTTTGCCGGCAACACACATAAGACATAAGATATTCATAATCATTCCATTACAAGTCACAACATTAAAAAAAATCATAATAATTATTATAATTAAACTGATTAATGTTACGAATAATACATACATAATATTTATAATATTTATTTGATGTCATAGATCAACTGTGCACTAATATAATTTTATTTTATTTTTCTTTGGATATGTCTCAAAATTTTTAGTTCTTTTTAATTTTCTTGTTTATTTTTTCATAGAATGGGTATATTTGTTAGGAGATACAACTGTTTCCTGTAACACAGGTTTTTACCTAGCTCAGGAATCAGAGTGTCAATATTATTTTGTGACTTTTATGGAAATAAACAACAATTTTATTTTATTTATTTATTTTTAATTATAATTGATTTATTCTCATTTTATATATCAGCCATAGTTAGTGAATAGGTACCTACTATTAGGTACAGCTTAGCCTTTATTGTTACTGTGCCATTCGTTAAAAGAATATACATTTTGCTCGATAAGCCAATGTTTCAGTCTAGCCTTAAACGAGTTCAAAGACGGAGCGTCAGTGACGTCCGCGGCGTTCATATCTGATCATAGATCAAGCCATAACGATCTGAGTAATCATACTTAAATATTATTAACGGTCCAAAAATGTGCATTTTTCGGGTTTCGTACTCAACAAGGAAGGAACTAGTTTCGTCATGTCCGTCTGTCTTTGTCCGTGGCTTAGCTCAAAGACCCTTACTACTACGTACTAGAAAGCTGTAATTTAGTACGGATGTATATTATTTCATCCACGCCGACACAGTGGTATAATAAAATATTGTAAAATGTTTTTTCTTACCTCCCCTACAATTAAAGTGAGAATGAAAAATGAATTTTTTCTTCCCCATAGTGTGAGGTGTCGTTGGATAGGTCTTTTTAAATTAATGTCAGTTTTCACATACCTTTTTTGATTTAGATATCCGTTAGCGAAATATTTAGCTTGAAAGCGTAATTATTTGTTGGAGTCAAGTGTCCCCACTGCCAGCCAAACGGTAGTTATTGGAAATGTGGAAAAAATCACAGTGATTATTTAATGTCTGACTATATACTTGAGTATGGCACGAGGACATGAAACTGAACAACTTTCCCCATGAAACATAGGTCAAAAAATGTGGTTTTTTTTTTGGTCGTCTTATACAAATTTCAGTATTGACGGCGCAAGGTTTGTATGGGGAAGCCAAAAAAATTTCTCATTTTTCAAATTATGTTTCTTGGAGAAAGTTGTTCAGTTTCTTGTCCTGAGTACCATACTCAAGTATAGTCAGACATTACATAATCACGCTGTATATGATAAAATCAAAAGGAAAACTATCACAGCTAAGGCGGCTTCACAGGTTAATGATTTATTGCCGAAAAACTGGAAATAATAAAGAAAACTACAGCAATCAGGCACCAGGACCTCGCTGAGCATTAGGAGGTAAAGATATTATGTTATTAATGTTATGAAATACTTAATCGAAACCTCATTTGCTATTAAAAAAACGTAAAAAACTACGGAATCCTAAACTGCGCGTGGCCTGACACGCACTTGGCCGTTATTTTTAATATGAGTCAATTTTATTACAATCTTTTATTTAGTTTCTCCTGTCCATGTGTCTGTCTGTAACCATTAATTATCTTTAATCTTTAAAGATTTGACCCACTCAAATCCTATCGTATCCTACTATTACTATTTTTTTAATATTATATGATGGATGGATGGATGTTTGTTACTCTTTCACGCAAAAACTACAGAATAGATTTTATTGAAACTTGGCACACATATGGGTTAAGTCCTGGAATAACACATAGGCTACTTTTTACCGCGAGAAAACACTTCATACCCACGGGAAAACGCATTTAATGCGGGTGAAACCGCAGGCCGAAAGCTAGTAATAAAATAAAACAAAAATCTCGCGGGTCCAACTAAGCTTTTTGTTTTATTTTTAATAATTTTTGTTGTAGCGGCATCAGAAATACACAATATGTGAAAATTTCAGCTGTCTACCTATTAAGGTTCATGTGATACAGCCCGCTTACAGACTGACTGACATCGGAGGCATATTAATAGGGTCCTGTTTTTCACCCTTTAACTACGGAACCCTAAAAAAGAGACTATAGTAATCTTTTATTTGAAAACTTAAGACTGTAATAAGTACAAAAAGAATATTTGTAACGTTAAGACGCCCATTAAAAGCTTTTAAAAAAAACCTGCCATGTCTGTCGAATGTGCCCTAAAAGGTGGGCAAAGTAAGTCACCCATTGGATACCTCATGACGGGTCCAGACGCCGAGGTAGACCAAGAAAGCGATGGCGTGACTACCTTGATGCCTTCTTAAAGAATTGGGAAGAGGTTAATAAAGATCGTAACCAATGGAAAGCCGCGGGGGAGGGCTTTGCCCAGCAGTGGGATCTAGTAGGCTAAGAAAAAAATAACCAGCCAAGTGCGAGTCAGACTCGCGCCCTAAGGGTTCCGTACCTATCTACCATATGATATACTAAAAGCTTTTGCTCTTTGATTTTAAAAACTCCGCAACCATCCAACTTGACCCCTCTTTTATACAAAAGTTCTTGAAACGGGAGCTCACCTTAATTGGTTACTATTAGCTGTGAGAAAAATTGAAATATTTAATGATTTTAGACTTTTCCCTTTATTTGTACTGTAAGACCTAGCTTCTTGCCAAATTTCATAATTTTAGGTTAACGGGAAGTACCCTGTAGGTTTTGCATAAATGTATGGAGATGAGGACATAAAAAGCCATATCTTATGATTGCGTCGTTGTAAAAAATTTAAATTTTAAGATCTTGTGTGGTTTATAAACCTTAATATTCGTTATCAATTTCAACCTGATACCTCTTCTCGTTCGTGAGAAAAAGGGTCTTGACAGACAGACAGACGGACGACAAAGTGATCCTATAAGGGTTCCGTTTTTTAATTTTGAGGTAAGGAACCCTAAAAACCTCAAGATGTCACGAGGGCAGGAGTACTGACCGACTATCATATTCCTTATTTGTAGTACTACACCAAAATAAATGTTTGTTTATTTTGTTTATTTATACTAAGTACCTCTAATTTATTCATGTAATCTGCTCATGATTAATGATATGAAATGGAACTAACACGACTAAGTGGAACTAATTGAATATATACTATTGAACATCAATAATGGAACATAAAGGGTGTAATGTTATATTTAATTTAGTGTTCTCTTTCGAGTGGTATGGGTAAATAATCCCTCATCCCTTGACGTGAGTGTCGTAAAAGGCGACAAATGGAACTTATAGTTTAGACCTAAAAAGGGAGAAAAATAATAAAAGAGAAACTGTAGATATCTTAGTACTTGGAAATATAGTACATTTATTATTAAATCATTTACCTTTTTGTTGTCTAAAACAACCGAACCCAACCTAATCCAATACTTACATTTCCTAAGAATTGTATGGAATTCCTGAATTACACACATTTACGGTGACACACCAGCTAGAGTAACATATTTGGTTTATTGTATTTCAATAAAAAATATTTTTTCTCCACATTTGAGTATAAACTATAAAGAGCGCCACATTCTACAATATTAAAATGTACTTTGCCAAATTGAAAATCAATATCTGCACGCGCGCTGTTTCATACATAATGCTCTACAGTCTCTGAAAGCTATATAACTTTACTTACATACATTATACAGTATACAAGAGGGGTGTGCAACAGTGAGTTCCATCAAGGAGGTAACTGAGTATAGTTATCTGGGACCATTCGAAGCCTCCGTGTGTCCCGTGTGGTGCCGCAAAGAATAGTACCTACCCATCTCTACCCATGAGTGTCGTAAGAGGCGACTAAGGGTTAATGAACCAGAGGATGGGCAGCAGCATCCTTCTGTGTATCGTATCATCTTACATTCTGCAGTTACCACTAACCCCGGTCCATGGTGCCAGCCGTAACGCTAACAAGCGTGGTAACTATGGTACTTCCCCTCCACATTGTTTCAGCAAAAGCTGGAATTTTGGAGGGAGTTGCCTGTCCTGTAGTGGACGTTTCATGGGATGTCGTGAAGTCGTGATGACAGTCTACAAGAGAAGTGTGCAACAGTGAGGTCCTTCAAGGAGGTAACTCAGAATAGTTATCAGGGGCCATTCGGAGCCCTATTGCTGGTCACTCACGTGACCGTCCGTCAGTCGTCTGCCACACAGGTTTTATAGCCCAAGGAGGTTTGAACCTCACTTGAGTAGTTCCATTTCAATTAAGAAGTCTGAACAAGCAGTTTTAGTTTTCAGAAGCCTGTCCCTTATACCCTTCATTCTTTCACCATACATGTGTTGCAGCTAACTGGTTTAATCAGGCGGTTAATTGAATGCCTAGGCGGTTGATTGACTGCCTGCATTCAATTGAATGCCTAGGCCGATTGTTGATTGAACTACTACTAGTCTGAACAAGCAGTTTTAGTTTTCAGAAACCTGTCCCTTATACGAGTACCCTTTATTCTTTCACCATACATATGTTGCAGGCGGTTAATCGAATGCCTAGACGGTTGATTGACTGTCTGCATTCAATTGAATGCCTAGGCCGATTGTTGATTGAACTACTATCGCTCAACGTTTAATGAGCTAATCAATAGCTAGCCCAAATTAGACGGCTGACCTTAAATCAGCCGGGTGATCAAATTCAAGTTGGTCAGCAAATTATAGCAGCATTGTCTTTTCTAACGGACCTATGAGCAAGTTTAACGATATGACTGCAGGACGATCAGCCATCTCGTTAAAAGTTGTACTCACCGTTTGGACTAGGTGTTCTCCAGCCATTCAATTGATTGTCGGCAATCAATCAACCGCCTAGGCTTTCAATTAACTGCCTGATTAAACCAGTTGGCTGCGACACATATATACATAACATCCAGCCTCTTTCCCTTCGTGTTGAGAGAGAGATCAATATAATACCTACTATTATTACCTACGTGTTTCTTTTGCAATATTTCGTCGCCTATGTTATTGAATGGGGATCTAATTTAGAAGCTGAATGGCACCACAATCTACAGTCAATCAATCATGAATGAAAGCGTCAAATTATAATGATCAAAGCACAAGGTTGAGTTTTCTACGGGCTCGCGTGGTCTTCCTACGGGGTGATAAACATAGGGGGAGGGAGCTGAAGTAATGTATGCCGCAGTCATGTTGTGTAATTCGCCATTTTACATAACGGCGACGGCATTTCACAAAACGGCGCATATTATGGCACTGGCACTCGCCGGCCGTTGTCGCGACACGTTCGCTGCGCTCGTTCGGCTCGTGCATTGTGGTCGCAAGATCACCTTAAACAATCCCTACTCAGGATCGGTTGGGTTGTTAAGAAACCTAAAATGCACCTATTAAAGCCGTTTGTAATACGACGTGTTATACGATATGGCATGCCAGAAACGAATTATTCACCCCCGTGAGGGATGATTTTACAAAAACTATGAAACACGTGTTTCTTTATTTCTGTACATTAGCCTAAATCCAAATTTTTATGCTTCTTATGTCAAAACTACATACATTCAATTTTCCAACCATACAATTTTACAACCCTTAATTCACTCCTTGGGAGATGAATTTCAATGAGATAAAAAGGAACATAAATTACGTAATTAACACCGCTAGAGGGCCAGATAAATTTGTGTCCCGGGCTTTTTAGACTCGTCTACTCATGAACTATCTACAACCAAACCATTCGCTGCTTGCTCCGAAATTATTTGGAGTTATCCAACCCAACTGAGAAGTCTTCGAATTGTTTTATTCGTCTCATGTAATGTAAGGTCGAGCCAGACGAAATCGCTGGTGACAGCTAGTGTAGGGATATAAATGACGTGTTGAAGAAAACAAACAGTAATTTGCACTCGATGGAGATAAATGGTCAGTTTATACATGCTCACTAAATCAATACATAGCTTCCAGTAGCTCTGGGTGCGTATTCCGAAGTTTTATAGGAGCTCTGATATTATCAGATTTACAACAACAACTACGTTCGGAGTTACTTTGTATGGGAATTTCTTTGTCAAAGGCCGAACCATAGACTAATTTTCGGTGCGATATTATCGTAGTTTCACTTCGGAATACGGCAGCTGCTTACCATTCATTCTTAGCTGTTGAGTTTATTCTGTAAAGTGTGATAATATTACAGTTTACTCAAATACTCGTATTTCGCTAGAAGAGGTACGATGCAACTTTTTTGGGTTGAGCGATATATTTCGTTTAACCCCAGTATCGACAATGAAGTTATTTTTAAAGGGTTATTTTTGAACCCCTAGCCAAATTTTTATATGTTACTCAGAACACGAATCTGAATTATTTTCCCAATGGAAAATGAGTCGAAAAACAAAAAAAAAATTAAGTCTTCCCATACAAATGTAGTGCCGGTGATAATGGGATTCGTAGTGGAGGACCAACAATTTTTCTCATTTTTCTACGCAAATTCCTTTGGGAAAGTTGTTCAGATGTTCTGAGCAACATACAAAAATTAGGCCAGGGGTCCAAAAATAACCCTGTATACGTCGTAGCCATATCGTATAATACGCCGTATTACAAACGGTGGGCTAATTGTAAACGGTATATATTGATATTTTTGCTACTTCCAAACCAGTTTTTAAAAAGAAGGTTTTAGAGAAAATACGAGGCAGTCAGTACTGAGATATAAATTTATATTATTTATATTATATATATATTTCACACACCCGCACACACATACACAGTACACACTCACACATTATACACAAATAATCGCACGTCCCATTTTTAATATATTTCATAGTAAGTTTGCAAATTAGAACTATATTTTGATGTAGATGTGGTATCCTATCATTGGCGTTTGTAAAAAGAACATGTATTTTCAAAACTTAGTTATAAGGAAAGCTGTTGGATATCCTAATAATAAAAAAAAATTAAATGGGTTTAGATCACTTCGTTACCCAAGGCAAACCCAAGCCAAGTTGCCAAAGTTCGGTTAGGTTACCTTGCGACCACTTGCCAGAAATGAATTACGTGCCGTTTTGTAATATAAAAATTTCTCGGCATTTTATTAAATGCCAGGCATTATGTTTCAACTGTAACATTTGCCTGCGACATATACGTTACTTTAACTATACAGGTGGCAGGGTAAACAAATACTGTGATCCTTGAAACTGTGCATTTAGACCACGAAACTGAACAACTTTCTGGAACATACGTCAAAATACGAAAAAAATAAAGACTTTCCATAGAAACTGCACCAGCTGATTGCGCATTTTGAATTGGAGATGATTTTTTTTTCGGCGGAGCAAAGAGGCTTTACAACTTTGACACCGGTTTGTTAGGTCGGTCATCGACCTTTAAACCCCCACTCTATGATGATGATAAGAGAGAAAGAAACTTCTAAGAGAGAAATGTTGATGGAGTTAGTGCCAAATAGATATGTTACTTCTTTCTTTTTTATAACGATGTATGTGCTAATATCTGTTTTTTCTCTATGAAAAGAAAAAAAAAAAATAAGCGTGGTTTAAAGAAAACCTTTCAGGTCATTGTAACAAACATAAAACTGTTACCCCAAGTGTTACACCAAGTGGTTTTGGTAATGGATCCTTTTCTTTGTCCTGGCAGTTTACTTTTCAATTTAGATTCTAAAGTTAGGTTGTCTAAAGGAGTCTACAGAAAGCGTTAATTGGCGTAAGCATTTGGCTTTCATCATTGATTTCAATTCCTGAATTAAACTTCGGCTTTCAATAACAAAACTTTGGTTTATTGTAAATAACTTTTTCTTTCAACTACTTGGTAATGTCATCAAAAAGTTACTTATATCTGGTGTAACAGAAAGAGTATATCAACCCAGAAGGATGTAATTCTGCCCATGAAACTGAACAACTTTCCCCAAGGAACACAATCTGCATCAGCTGTTAGCGCATTTTATATGCGAGGTCTATTTTTTTTCGTATTTCGACCTATCTTCCTTAGGAAAAGTTGTTCAGTTTTATGGGTAGATAACTCGAGAGGTTTGCGAATATATAAAAGATGCCCTAGATACTACATCGAAAGCGCGCGAAACATCTTCCTGTCAAAATTTGGAATTGACAGAAGTGTACGTTCAAGCTTGTACTCGTAGTAGATAATAGGTCTTTACCTATGAAATTGCCGAAATTTTCTTACAGATTAATGAGATCATAATTCCTATAGTTCTAATGCAATTTTTTTCATTTGTCTTATATTTGAAAGTTGACTTCAAGGTTATCAATTTACGCATAAAATAAAGTTTTTATTTTTAGTTTGATATATAAAATTAAAGGTTCGAAAATTGTTCATCTTAAATGTAGTCCGATTTCATCATTAGATATGTTATATTTTATTACAGATAATATTTTTCGAAAATTGAATTTAAGTTTCTGTTAGCTTAATGTCTTCCCAATAAAGCCAAAAAAAAAAAAAAAAAAAAAATTGGATTTATGATTCCTAAGAAAAATGCAAAAATGTTAGTTCTGAAAATTGAGTTTACCTAAAATTCGCCATACAAAACGGCAATTTCATAGGTAAAGACCTAATATACGAGTAGTTCGTCTATGTTAAGAACGCAGTGAGTCATCGCTTTTCGCCGCTAGTAGCCAAGCTCAAAATACATCATCCAGGGACTAGATAAGTACTATACTGAATAACTTACTGCATTCTTAAGGCGGACGATCTATAGACCAAACCAAGAGAATGGAGCTGACGGGTCACGGGGGGGTTAGTTAATGGATGCCGCGGGAGGCGGAGAGTGTTTGCTCTGTACTATTAGTTCCTACTATTACTTTATTCTATGATATAGCATTGATATCTAGTAATCGGGTATACTTCCGGGTCGTGAGTACGGTTCTTGGACTGACGAGCGATTATTTGATAGCCATTTCTGGATCAGTCTACGTGCGGCAGCCGAGCTAGTTACTTGGGTCCAGGAGACGCATTTTTGAAGCGTTCGAAGTGAATCTTTAGTTCGCATACGAAAACGAATCGTGTTCGAATTTAATTTCTAATGCTCTCGATTTTACGCATTTTTGAATCATTCGAAAGCAATGTTGCCATTAAATTACAATCTTTAAACAATTTTCTTTTCACGCAGAAAAAATATAAACCGAAAAGCAATCACTCATTGATTTTAAAAACCGGTAATGAATTTCGAGGGAATGGAACGTAAATTAAAAAGTTGATATGTCAGTACAATGTCATGTGTGAAGGAAACGTCAATGTCGTTCTCATCACAGATTATACATACTTTCGTGTTCCTTTAACTATCTTTACGATCACACCTCTCTTATCAATATATATTTTCCTCTTTATCCCCTCCTGTGTTACTCAATTAACTACTCCAAGTAGAACTAATAATTTAATGTTGTGTTGTATAAATTGTGATGTCCTGTGTTTGTCCTAGGAATTCTCACCAGTTACCACGTGACATCGATAAAGCAAATCTCCATTGTGTATTCTCTTCACTACGTGACGTTGGCGGAATTGTGAATACACAAAAGCCATGAATCAAAGAATTGAATTACATACTTTCGAGTGGTAGAAATGCAAAACGAGTGGGTCGGACCACTCGTTGCAGAATTCACAGGTATGAATATTCAAAAATTGCGATTTTACGGATTCGTATACGAATCTTGCCAATTCGAATGCGAATTGAAGTTCGAACGCTTCAAAAATGCGTCTCCTGACTTATGTGTGTGCTGGACATTAGATCATAGCGCGGGGGTCTGATATGAGCGTTCAGGAGAAATAAGTCTGACTACATTGAGACGCGATGTGATGTGGCTAAGATAATGAGTGATTGTATAATTGAAGAGTAAGCCTTTACATCTAGGACTATCGCCAACGTCTAGTCCCAACATAGTTACGAGTATATCTGTATTTATACTCTTCCTATCTGTCTTGTGATCAATCTTCGTTGACTGTTACGATTTCCTTCAGTTCCGCGCCGGTCAAGGTCGGAAGAAGTCAAGCTATCTATTAGTTGGATCATCGTGTTTTGTGCGCAGGCTGAGGTTGAAGTTTTAATATACTCTATTATTTCTGAATGTGTCTGTGTGGTGCCGGCAGGAAATAATACCAACCCATCACTACCCGTGGGTGTCGTAAGAGGCGACTAAGGGCTTATTAGCGCAGGATGGGCAATAGCATCTTTCACTGTATCGTACCGTCTTACTGCGGTCACCAACAACAGCGGTCGCCAACCGCAACGTTTACAAGCGTGATGACTATGGTAAATCCCCTCCAAAGTACCACGCGGTTTTGCCGGAATTCTGGAGAGAGCTCTCTGTCCTGCAGTAGACGTTTTATGGGATGTTATGAATAAATTAATGAAATGTATAGCGTATCTGTGGCCCCTATCAAAATTTTTGTAAGTTTTACAATTTGCCCATCAATCTGCCGACTATTTTGTAAACGGCGAATTATACGATTTGCCTGCGACATGTGTTTCTGATCCCAATAAAATCCAGAATTATGGAAACAGCTGTTAACACGCGGGCGGCCATTTTGTTTTATGTGTGAGGAAAGTTGCAGATTGGATTCAGAAAGTTTGCCCGTACAGCCGCTGCGTGCGAACGACATATTGTGATATTGGGTTATTTTACGAGTTGTGACCAAAGTCTGGTAAAAAAAATATATTTACAACTTATTGAAGAAAGAGACTGTACATAAAGTTCGACATGGATCACGACTAAAATCGCTATACATATGATAAGAGAGCAGCACCCTCCTTTTTGAACCTTGATCCCTAATTAATCGTTTTCATTCTAAAAAAAATATTATTATTAATATCTACCACTTTTGAACTCACTTACCAATTGATAAAAATTATATATCCTGCTCAAAAATTTGTAAATAAAGGGTCTTTTTCTAACGACGTTTTCTCTTTTGTTCTAGAAAGACGAGTTGCTAACATCACGCAGTAATTTCGTAAGGTAAGCGATTTTCTTTTGCACAAAATTTTTTGGTTATTACTTATTATACAGGATGTAAAACAAATTGTAAGCACTATTTTAGCAAGTTATTGAGACTGTGAAACTGAACAACTTTTCTCAAGTCGAAATACGAGAAATCCCATAGAAACTGATTGTAGTTGTATTGCGTATGTGGCCACGCTAGCGAAGCACAAAGATTTCATAACATATTCCTCGTCTTGCCTCAGTAGTTCGGTTATGTCCGAGACCGAACTACTGAGACTTTTTTTGTCGGCTTTACACTTGGCGTTTCCAAACGTTTTGATTACGGAAACTTTAAGTTTTTAAGTTTAAGTTTTTTTTTTGTCTTATTTTCACTTAAGCTCCCAAGGGAAATTTTTTCAGTTTTGTAGCATGGGCTTCAATAACACTTGCTTATACTTTTAACTTTCACTCTCAATTGGGCAGAAGTTTATGCAAACTTGTAGTCCGGAATGGACAGAAAGGAACATATGTCCCACATAAATTAAGGCGGTGTGGGACCTCTATTCCTATTGCCCATACCCTAAAAAAATTTGGGAACATGTTATATTTTTCACTGAGGCCCGCAAAATGTAAAATACTGGTTGGGAAACATATTCCTTTTACCCAATTAAGGGTAGCACTTTAATATCCGACAAAACCGATAAATCAAGTAAAATCATCTTGAAAGTTTAAATGTGGTATTAATAAATCCCTCTCAAGTCTGAGACTGCACGCAAGTTGTATAATTTGTATGTGTACACTTACACTTGAGAGGCAGATGCCTTTAATTCACTTTCAAAGAACCTCACATGTCAGTATTTAACTCAACTATGTCAACCCTTCCTGTGTGCGTCGCATTGTACCGTACTTTGACAAGGGTATAATTTGCGATACGATACAAGGTACAAGGGACTTGTCAATACCAACTGACAGCGATCTACTACTGGATTTCTAGGAAAACGCTAGACGTGCTGGTGGTCTATTCACAAATAGTAATTTGGAATTGAATAGGAGAGGCTAAAGAAGCTTGGATCAAATTTGTAAAATAGCTCTGAAGTCAGAAAATATTTTTTCATGAACTCTTGTCATGAAACCCTCTCAGATATTTTATGCTCTTGTTTCGTAGAAGTAGGTGGTTTATTCTTGTTACACTTCTCTGTGACAAATGATATTAAAGTAGAGAGTAAAGTAAAGTAGATAGTAAGAGATTCATTTAGGCGAACCTTGCGCAAAACTTCCTGAGATGAAACTTGGCACGATTTAAGTAAATAGATACCTAGAGGTAGCATACAAGATGTAAAAAGAAAGGGTATCCTTTTTGTTATACCCCGTATAAGACATAAGCCTGCCTTTTTAAATGTTCTGTTATTTGTAACTTTCTAATTTGTAATTGTGCCATATAGAATAATAGAATATAATAAGAAGTTGTCTTACCCGGCAGCTCGCGTCACAAACGCACGGTGGCACAGATTAGTGTGGCAAAATGTAAGAAATTATGTTAAAACCTATTCTGAAAATACTTCAGTTAAACAAAGTGTAACAGAATGAGTATAATCGACCCTTAATAATGTCTATCTGTCTATGAAACTGAACAACTTTTCCCAAGGAACAAGGAAAGCATCTTGACCTTGACACTACAAGGCGGATTTAGCCAGCCCGGAGGCTTCGGTATTTAGAGCCTTTTAATTTTCACTTTTTACAGCTTAAATTAGGGTAATGAAGAGGAAAACAAAAGTGACTGCATGGACTCACAAATTTAAACGAAGTTCTTGAAGACTGAATAACCGTCCGGTCGCTCTACTCGAGCGATTTTATCCAGCCGCCATAACTTGAGCCTGACTTTTATTGTAAGGATATTTACGGTACCTACTCGGCATTCGGTACCAAAACCGGTATTACGTACCGAAACGTGCTGATGTTTATCGTAGTCTTGACCAGGGGTGGAAGGATAAAAAATATGGGTTTTTACTTTACGATGCATTTTATTAGAAAACATTTTGTGTGAAACGAAAACATATATTGGTTTTCTAACGACGGTTAGAAATCATTGAAAACTGGGGTTGCGTCTTATGGCTTAAGGAAATACTCAAGACATGTAAAAAGAGCATGGAAAACCAGCCGTAATGACCACCCCTACATTGTCAAGGTTCTCGCCGCGGGCGGTTCAATTCAACCCGACTCTGCTCAAAGAATATTGGATGAAGTAACTCTCCAATTCATATGTAAAATGCGCATTGTTAGAAAAGAATTGGGCCACCCTTTTTGTTGAATTAAAATCATGAAAGGCATCATTTTTCCTTCCTTATACTGTGTGGTGTTAGTTAAGATCTTCAACCAGGCCTATCTCAAGTACTATTCTCACTATAGTTAAACCACATATTAGGACGTTTGCAGATCCGTCATTCCCAGATGGGTACCGACAAATTTCAACCTTGAGTATAGAGCATAAAGTCTTTTTATTTTTATCCATTGTTAAAAAGTTTCACAAAAACATATTTCGATGATTTTTCTCTAGAGCCGTGCAGTCCGTGGCGTATTATTCGACTGCCTTAGTAAAGACGCATTTGTGCGCCGCGGGTCATACCTACAGTGCGGAGTAAAACAGGCCTACTTACGTCGTAATTCTCGTACGCAGATGCAGGTTCGCTCGTGCAACAAGGTTGTGAAGAAAGACTGTGGTATAATAATATGTTGGCTTGATCCATCGTAGTCACCACGCGCAGCTCTCTACGAAAATAAAATTGAGACAATTAAAATTAACCGCCAGCATTAAAGTTACGTGCCGGGAGGAAGGACGGGAGCTACACCGACTTTCATAAAATATGAATGAAGTAAATATTAAAGAACTACTAAAATTATGCAAACTTCGATTTCTGCACAAACAACGCTAGTATCGTAGAGACCTATTCGCTTTTAAAAATCATAGTACCTGGCCGACCGAGCTTAGCTCTGCATAATCTTGACCAAATATCATTAACAGATGGCGCTGTAGGGTTTCTGAAACTCGCTATCTTCAAGAAATTAATAGTAGAATGTGATTTAAAACTAAAGTAAGGCATACGTAAGAAGTCCGTTTTTACGTTTTCTTAAGACCAAGACACAGGGTTTGTTTTTCTTTGTAGGCCATAATTTCTCATTCGTTTGACAGCTGTCATAACGGGCCAATTTTTTACGATGGCCATACTTTAGTAAATTCAATATAACCACAGATGAAATAATAGTAAGCTAATACAACACCGTCACAATAGACCCGAAGTATGGTAGTTAGATTCCCGTGTGTTGCGGGCAAAGAATAGTAACATCCCATATATACCCGTGGGTGTCGTAAGAGGCGACTAAGGATTATAATTGTGTATTATACCATCTTACTTACTGCGGTCACCTATAACCGCAGTCCATAGGGCCAGCCGTAACGCTGACAAGCGAGGTAACTATGGTTCTTCCCCTCCACATTTTTCCAGCAAAAGCTAAGAGTTCTGGAGGGAGCTCCCTGTCCTGTTGTGGACATTTCATGGGATGTTATGATGATGGTGATTCGATTCGCAAAATGATGCTTTATTCCATCAGATTTGATTATATTTTCAATATTTTTGATCCGTCCCCCATTGTACCTAAACTTGGGCCTCCACATTTGTTTTTGTATTTTTATCTCCATTACCTTTTGAAGTATTAAAATGATGCGGTGTTTGGGTCCGTCCGGTGTTTGCGTACAAATCACTTCGCATCGGCTACCGGTAGTGATACCAGTAGACCGTATCGATAATATCGATTTAATTTATACTATTTGTGTTTAGCTATACGGCACATTTGTCTGCGTATTAGTGATTTTGTGTAACGAGTTTCCCTTTTATAACGCTTTTAATCTTTGTAATTTTTTTGATTTTCAAGAATAAGTTTCTTCTGAAATTCGATACATTTGAGATTTTGCGTACAAATTTACATTTCATCGGTCACCGTTTGTGTTTGTTAACAAATGAGAGGGAGTTGAGAAATATGTTAAATAAAACACTCGAAGTCTACTTACGTTTTGTAATAAGTTATTCACTTTACACAGTGTTAAAATTTATACAGTAACACAATACTATACATATGAAGAAAAGTCTTCATAATTTTGCACAATACGTGATTACACTTTTACAGGTAGAATCTTCCATTTTGAAGAACAAAACACGATTGACTGAGCGAGGCTGGCTCGAACGTTCAAGAGACCTCCACCACTACAATTAGACGGAGAGCGCGTGGTCGTCAACCCTACCTCATCGATTACCAAGATGCGACTAATCTAGGGTGATGCACGTTAAAAAGTTATATCCGAATCAACAGGGTTGCCTGGGCGCAACCTGGCAGGTTTTGTACAGTGGGCAAAAAACTTGTCATTTTTTGGGCAAAAATTACCTCATCGAATACCAAATAGGTACATAGTACATTTGATAGTACTCATCAAGGAGTGCCTAAATCAACAGGGTTGCCTCACTCAATCCTGGCACATTCGGGGGTTGGCCTGATTTTAAGGTGGTCAAAAATGAGAAAAATTACCTCATCGATTACCAAGTAGGTACTTATTACAACTGATAGAGCTCTTCAAGAAGGGGCAAAATCAACAGGGTTGCCTCGCCAAATCCTGGCACATTCGTGAGTCGGCCTGATTTTAGGTCGGCAAAAAAATACAAAACTTACTTACGATTATGATTAATGAATTGAAACTTATACCATTTGAAGGATCTAGACATCTTAATAATATTTGCTATAGTATGCCGACACTTAAACAAGTTTCATATTATTATACAGGATAAAAAGTTAAGATGGGGTACACACGGCAGCTACTATAAAAGCATTATAGCAACAAAAAAATTTAGTAAAGAGACTAACCCTAACTTTTAGAGATATTTTGACCTACATTCACAGATTTTGGAAAAAATGTACAGTCAACAAGAAAAATGGCAATGTTCACAAAAAAAAACTTCATTTCATTTGATCTTATTATTGATAAAAAACATAATTTTCTATAGGCTCAAAAGAGGTTAAGGTATTAGAACTGTCAGAAAGCACATAATTATTTTCTCATACATGTAATAGGAGAAACAGAAATTTTCATGTACCTTTTTTACGAAACATTCCATCCTCTTGTTACTAAGAAACAGAAGTCTGTAAAAGGTCTACCAGGGTAAAGGTATTAGAACTCTCAGAATCCGCAAAATAAATTTTGACTTTTAGAGCCATTAGCAATTTCTAAGTGGGCAAAACACTTTTTGGGTAACAATTACCTGTACGAATGTAGATGTTGTGGATGTATGTGTGTGTCTGTGTGTGTTTGTGTGCATGTGATGTGTGTTTGTGTTTGTGTAGTGTAGGATGTGTGTGTGTATGTGTATGATGATGTAGTGCTCTTTAAGAAATGGCAATATCAACACGGTTGCCTCGCCAAATACTGGCACTTTCGGCCTGATTTTATTTTATTACTGAACCGCTGGACCTAGACATGAAATATTGCACATAGATACCTTATACAGTGTAGGCAACAAGGTTCCGTCCCTCGATCCCGTTACATTCGGGAGTCGGCCTTATTTTAGGGTAGTCAAAATTCTAAAAAATATCTCATTGATTACCAAGTAGGTACTAAATGGCAAAATGTATTAATTTAGTTATGTACATGTGTAATTACTATGTTAGTAGTATATTCTTAGCTTTTTAGATTAAAATAATTTAAAAAATTATGTAGATTAAAATAATTATAAGTTATTTATATGTATGTTTGTTTAAAGAATATATACAAAATTAATAGGTTTACCTCGCCAAATCCACTTTCGCGAGTCGGTCTGATTTTAAAGGATTAGTGGTCATTTTAATTTTATTATGTTAACGTTATTCAGTTAATTTTATTTATATTATTAAGTTCGATTATTTTTAGAGTTCCGTACCTCAAAAAGAAAAAAATAACACTTACAGGGTTACTTAGCTGTCTGTCTATCTCTCTGCCGATGTTATGTCTGCCATTTGGATCAGATCCCCATAATATCTCGGAAAATACGGTTCCTAGACTATTCGTATGTTGGGACAAATGCGAGGTCTCGTTGAAATCTTTATTTTGTTTAACAGCTGTCAAATTCAAAATCGCTGTAACTCGGAAACTAATGAAAATAGACTCCTTGTATGTTCGGACAAATGATAGACATCGTCAAGATCTTTATTTCATTTGACAGCTTTAAATACCTATAACTTGGAAACTACTAACCCTAGACTACTTGTATGTTGGGACAAAAGATAGGTCTCATCGAGATCTTAAATTCAGTTAACAGTTGTTAAAATAAAAACGGCCATATCTCATAAACTAGCTATGCTAGACTAGCACTGTTTGAGGAAAAAATATATGTCTCAAAGAGATCTACATTACAAGTGTAAAATTAATATTTTTCCTACATTAAGTATTTATATATCGTTAGTTTACGAGATATGAGGCTTTATTTCACTAGAAGTGAAGACCTATTCAAGAACACAATTTTTATCCCCAAACAGAGCTATACTAGTCTTTCATCGCTAGTTTACTAGATATAGCCGTTTTAATTTTGACAGCTGTCAGTTGAAACGGAGATCTCAACGAGATCTAGCATTATTACGAACATACGAGTAGTCTAGGGTCAGTAGTAACCGAGTTATAGTGATTGTGAGTTTGACAGCTGTCAACCGAAATAAAGTTTCCATGATTCCAATTTAAGTTCAAAATTCAATTCCAATTAAATTTTTATTCAGTTATGATTTAGTTTCAATTTTGTTCCATTTTAATTCTAACTCGGGTCAATTTAATTTCAGTTTAGTTCGAATTCAGTTCCACTTTAATTTCTAATCATTTCTAATTTAATTCAAATCTAATGTAATTCTACTTCAATTGCAATCAGATTATATCCTATTCCAATTCAATGTCAATCCAATTGCCATATAATGTAAATTTAAATTTGAAATTATTTCAGTTAGTTTTAAAATCTTTATGATTCAATTCATTGTATTCTTAGATTCATTTTCTTACGTAAATCGTCAAAATAATTAGAGACCGAATCCTGCTAAAATAGCAGTAACCAGCTTTTGTCTGGTCACTCTTCTATTTCCACGGCACGGCACCGCACCAGAGTACGGCACGGCGCCATGCCGTAGTTTTCCACGGTGCACGCCGTGAATTTTTACGGCGCGGCGCCGTGCCGGAGTCCGGCGCTGCAACCGGAGCAACCTCACTATGGCAAGCCAGTTGATTTTGCCACTTCTAAAAAGCACTATCGAATATACGATGTACCTATTTGAAAATCGATAAGGTGATTTTTAAAGAGAAGTTTTTTCTCATTAAGAATACGAAAATTCCCCTAAAAGCCAGTTGAAATTTAATATTATGTTTTCCGAGAGTTCTTATACCTTGACCATGCTTGACCTTACATAGACTTCTGTTTCTTATCAGCAAAAGGATCGAATGGTATGAAAAAAGGTATGTAAAGTTTCAGTTTTAATGCGACTACTTAATGTATGGGAAACCAATTTTGCAATCTCTAATTATGTAGACTCGCTCTATTTGCATTGTATTCTGCATGACATTCAATAAGTATTCTGTAAAGAATCTACATTGAATAAAATTATCTGAATCTGAATCTGCGTTTTATGAGAGTTCTAATACTTTGACCTCGGTTGATCCCACAGAGAATCGTTCTTTATCAGTAAGATGATCGAATGAAATGAAAAGTATAAGTTTTGTGAACATTGCAGTTTTTTTTACTGTACATTTAATTGAAATCAGTAAATGTGCGACAAAATTTCTCCAAAATATCGGGTTAGTCTCCATAGTATGTTTTCATGTAGCTAAATTTTGTATTTGGCGGGTAAACCTATTGATTTTGTATACAGGGTGTAAGGGACGGTGTACCGAAAACTGAAAGGGCGTGCTCAGTTAACGAAACTGAGCAACTTTCCCAAAGAAAAATTTTTGGGAAATGAAAAAAAAATTTTACCTCTCCATACAAACTGTTCGGTCAGAGTGAGCAATTTGTATGGAGAAGTCTAAATTTTTTTTTCATTTCCCAAAAATGTTTCTTTGGGAAAGTTGTTCAGTTTCGTTGACTAAACACGCCCTTTCAGTTTTCGGTACACCGTCCCTTACACCCTGTATATTCCTTATTTCACACATAGGTAAAATAAAACAACAAAATTAAAGGATTTCTTCAGCCAACCTGAAGCAGTGAAAAAGTGAATAGCAACGGGACACAATAGTGCAAAAGTAAAATTAAAATACTTAACATATAAATAACTTATCATAAACTAAAATAAATACTGATCAGAATGTACTTTAATTAATACATTTTGCCATTTAGTACCTACTTGGTGATCAAAGAGGTAATTTTTTAAACTTTTGACCACCCTAAAATCAGGCTGACTCCCAAATGTGCCAGGATTGGGGGAAGCAACCATGTTGCCTACACTGTATGAGGTATCTATGTGCAAAATTTCAAGTCTCTATGTCCAGTGGCTTGGGCTGGGTGGGATATATCAGTCATTCATGCAGTATTCAGTAATAAAATAAAATCAGGCCGAAAATGCCAGGATTTGGCAAGACAACCGTGTTGATATTGCCACTTCTTAAAGAGCACTATATCAACATACACACACACACACATCCTACTCTACAACACAAACACATCAGCGCGAGGTGATTACGCGTCTTTTAAATTGGGAGTGCCATCAAAACTAGCCGATTCTGTTTTGTCATCAAAAAATTGGGCAGCTGATATCTGTATTAAGTACTGGAAGCAGAACTTTCGGAACAAAGCCCAATAAGCGGAAAGTTGTAAATGTCTACTACCAGAATGTGAGAGGACTCCGGTCTAAAACTGCGCTTTTTAGAAAAAATGTCTCTGAGGGCTCAGCTGACACAATAGTCCTGACGGAAACGTTTTTGGTTACTTCTGCATACGACACAGAGCTATTTCCAGCAGGATATACGGTATTACGCAATGACCGTCAACACGATGCAGGCTGGGGAGGAGTTTTGCTGGCTGTTAAGAAGCAGTATACAGTGAGAAGAATAACCGACATTGATGGACTTACTGATGACAAAGAACTTTTGTTCGCTTCTGTTAAATTAAAAAATGACAAGTTTTTGTTTTGTGTGGTGTATCTTCCACCATCCTATAAGGATGAACAGTATATTAATGCATTAAATTGTTTAGAAAATGCAGCATCCAGATATCCTAGAGATAAGATAATAGTATTAGGGGATTTTAATCTGAATTCATTTAATAGTAATGTTGTAAATAATTTTGAAAATATGATGCAGTTCTGTGATTTTCAACAATACAATAACGTTTGTAATCCGTACGGCGGCATGCTGGATCTTGTACTGACTAACTTTAAGGACAATGATATAATTCAAGTCTATGAATGTATTGATCCACTTGTACCTTTGGACAGACCGCATCCTGCTCTAGATATTGTTTTGACTCTTCCATTGATATGTAGATCTTCTGCTGATCGTACTTTGGATGCAGGGAGCTCAATTGATGATCTGCCTCTACAGTGGAATTTTCGTAGAGCCGATTTCCCAGCTTTATATAAGGCCTTGGGAGAAATTGATTGGACGGAAGTCTTGACCGAGACTGATGTGAATATTGCTACAAGCATATTCAATCATAAATTATATGAATGCATCGATATCTATGTTCCACGGAAAAGACATTCGCGTGCTTCTGGTAAATACATTTATCCCTCTTGGTACACGAAAGAAATAAAACACTATATTCGATGCAAATATTTTAACTTAAAAAAATTTAAATCCGAGGGCAAGGAGGTCAATAATGAATTATTTAAGTACTATAGAAGCCTGTGTAAATTCCTCATCGATCAGGCTTATACAGAACACATTCGGGAAATTGAGCAGGCTATAATAAATGACCCCAAAAAGGTGTTTGACTATGCTAAAGATTTGCGTAGTGATCAGTTCGAGCCTAGGACCTATACTGTGGAGGGCCGGCATGTAACAGGACAAGAAGCTGTGGATGAGTTTGCTGCATATTTTGGCTCTGTATTTCTCAGTGAAGTACCTAAGTTAGACCCTGTGCAGGCAGCTGTCAATGCTCAGCCGTCGGCGGCACATGTTTCTATAGGCAGAATAAGCGAAAAAGATCTTTTATATGCAATTAAACGTTTAAAAGCAAAGTCCGCCACTGGCCCGGACGGTATACCTCCATTTGTTGCCAAAGACTGCTTAACTGCGTTTCAGCAGCCTCTTTTATACTTGTACAACCTGTCACTTGACAGCTCAGTATACCCTGAGCTGTGGAAAGTTTCTAGGGTTACTCCTGTGCCGAAAAACAAGTCGGATCATAATATCCCCAACCATAGGCCGATAGCTGTGCTGGCTGTCTTCGGAAAATTGTTTGAAGTCCTGATTAACACATCTTTGAAGAGACAGATCAACAGAACTTTGGATGATAGTCAGCACGGCTTTAGAGAGGCTAGGTCTACGGCGTCAAATCAAATTGAATTTAATGACTATGTACTAGCTGAGTTAGATGCAAAACATCAAGTCGATACTGCGTTTTTCGATTTTAGAAAGGCATTTGACTTGGTAGATAACGACATTCTACTAAGAAAATTGGCCGCTATAGTTGCTCCCAAACTTCTTTCCTTTCTAGCTGATTATCTCCGTAATCGCCAACAATATGTTCAACTTTCGGGCTACCAATCCAAGGCCTACTATACAAGGTCAGGTGTAAGTCAGGGTAGCACCCTAGGTCCCACTCAGTTTCTGATAATGTTGGACGACTTACCGAAGGTTGTCAGAGCTGCAAAGTGCTTGCTTTTTGCCGACGACTTAAAGCTCTTTCTGGCCATTAGAAATAACTCGGACAGCGAGGCTTTGCAAAAGGATATTGATGCTGTGGCTGAATGGAGTGTCATGAATCGCTTGCCACTGAACGTTTCAAAATGCAATGTAATGAGTTTCACAAACTCCTCCACTCCTCTTGTCACAAAATACGAACTGTTAGGGTGCACCTTGAATCAAGTAAACGAAAATAGGGATTTAGGACTTATTTTAGACAAGCAACTTAATTTCCGAGCTCACACGATTGAGGTATGTAAAAACGCAAACAAAATGCTATGTTTTGTTATGCGTACTGCCCAGCAGTTTAGGGACCATCGAGTCGCCTTAACGCTTTACAAGTCGTACGTCAGAAGCCGGTTGGAGTACAATTCTATCGTCTGGGATCCTCATGAAACCAAATATTCTGATATGGTTGAAAAGGTGCATAAGAAGTTTGCAAGATCTATGTACAAAAGAAAATTCGGGTATTACCCATATCTTTACCCGTCCCTCTTTGTGACAGCCATGGTGGATCTAGATACGCTGAATCTAAGGCGCAAACTGGCAGTTCTGACGTATTTCCATCTTGTCCTAATTCACAAGCGTGACCATCCTGGAGTAGTAGAACGTATAGGACTTAGTGTCCCGATTGGGTACATACGTGGTGGAGGACCTGCAAATCCACGCGTGCGCCGGCCTCTGCTGGCAGTACCGAGCACGCGCACAATGCGCGCGACTACCGCTCCTACAATACGAGCTATTACTTCCCTTAATTTACTTCTTAAGGCTCTCCCAGATGCCGACCTGTACGGATCCAGTTCAAATGTATTTGTAAAAGACTGTATCAAGTTTCTTAATGTAAACTATCCGATTTGTAATAGTTCAAATGATAGATTTATTTAATTTAATTTATATTTTATATAAATTTTATATGATATCATGTTATGTACGACTATACATTTAGTGCTTTGGCATTTTGCTGTCAACTATATTTGTAAATTTTAAATAAAATAATAATAATAAAAAAAAATAATCACATGCACACAAACACACACACACACACGCACACACTCAGACACACACATACGTTCACTACATTACATCTACATTCGTACAGGTAATTGTTACCCAAAAAGTGTTTTGCCCACTTAGAAATTGCTAATGGCTCTAAAAGTCAAAATTTATTTTGCGGATTCTGAGAGTTCTAATACCTTTATCCTGGTGGACCTTTTACAGACTTCTGTTTCTTAGTAACAAGAGGATGGAATGTTTCGTAAAAAAGGTACATGAAAATATCTGTTTCTCCTATTACATGTATGGGAAAATAATTATGTGCTTTCTGACAGTTCTAATACCTTAACCTCTTTTGAGCCCATAGAAAATTATGTTTTTTATCAATAATAAGATCAAATGAAATGATTTTTTTTTGTGAAAATTGCCATTTTTCTTGTTGACTGTACATTTTTTCCAAAATCTGTGAATGTAGGTCAAAATATCTCTAAAAGTTAGGGTTAGTCTCTTTACTAATTTTTTTTGTAGCTATAATGCTTTTATAGTAGCTGCCGTGTGTACACCATCTTAACTTTTTATCCTGTATAATAATATGAAACTTGTTTAAGTGTCGGCATACTATAGCAAATATTATTAAGATGTCTAGATCCTTCAAATGGTATAAGTTTCAATTCATTAATCATAATCGTAAGTAAGTTTTGTATTTTTTTGCCGACCTAAAATCAGGCCGACTCACGAATGTGCCAGGATTTGGCGAGGCAACCCTGTTGATTTTGCCCCTTCTTGAAGAGCTCTATCAGTTGTAATAAGTACCTACTTGGTAATCGATGAGGTAATTTTTCTCATTTTTGACCACCTTAAAATCAGGCCAACCCCCGAATGTGCCAGGATTGAGTGAGGCAACCCTGTTGATTTAGGCACTCCTTGATGAGTACTATCAAATGTACTATGTACCTATTTGGTATTCGATGAGGTAATTTTTGCCCAAAAAATGACAAGTTTTTTGCCCACTGTACAAAACCTGCCAGGTTGCGCCCAGGCAACCCTGTTGATTCGGATATAACTTTTTAACGTGCATCACCCTAGATTAGTCGCATCTTGGTAATCGATGAGGTAGGGTTGACGACCACGCGCTCTCCGTCTAAATATTACCTTTCAATAAAACGCTGGGAGTGGTCGAAAAAGCCGCCTCGCTCTGACAGCTCGTACAAAGGAGTCAATAGAACAACCATTTATGAACAATACCGTAAAACTACGAAAAATTTGTAAACACTTGTGACTTAAATATCATAATATTGGAGATCAGAATATCTGACATGACATCATGTTGTAGTTATCAATGTCACAAATCTCTCTAAGATCTTAAGAAACAAGAAAATACTTTATGACTTTCGATAACTTTAATACCAACGCACTACACGTGCAAAGACCACCCTGTTTTCGCTTCACTGGTCTCTTATCTAGTCTGAGCTTCTTATTGGCAGTCTAAATAGGAAGCGTCATCGTCACTCTATCTGTGCTGTAGTCTACATAGGCTCTTTCTGTTCCTCGCTGGTTGCCAGATGGTTGTGGCCTAAGCCAAATTATTAAAAAAGTATTCCAATAGCATTAGTCTCTTTCTGCTGCTTATAATTTGATTACAGTTTCTTATAGCCTGTTAATAGACTGCAAGTCTGAACAATGGGAGAGTGCAGAACACGTTTCAATACTTTCAATTACGTTTCGAAATCATCAAAATGTATCTGTAATCTGTTATAGTTAATGATAAATAAAATAAATATGGGATGATCATGCGATCTCCAACTAGGCAAAATCCTTTTCGAAAATGGTTATCAGCGATTGGTATAGATAAATAGGCTAGACCTATGGCTAGACACACAAAATGTTCGACCTCGGCACTCCAACGGGCCAGAGAAGCTGTTGTTTATTGTTCATTTACCCTTTTAATGTTTTTCTCATTTATCTATAGTGGAACAATCGACAGTTCTACAACATTATTGCCTAGGGGTCGACGCAGCATTAATAGGGAATTTACTAGGTCGCACTATTAGCGAACTCGATCATACGAGGGTCTAGTTTATTCAATCAATAGTATCTTACCTTTCTGTGTTTTTCTTATAGTACTGCCATGGTACTGCCTGTGTAGTCTAGTGGTTAGAGCAGGGGTTCCGAAACTTTTTCCGTTCGCGGCGCACTTTCAAGTTTAGTATTTTGTCTCGGCGCCCTAGCTTTTAGAAATAGGGTACAATTATACTAAGGTACGAGTATGTAGATAGGTGTCCCGAGTGGTGCCGGCAAAGAATAGTACCAACCCATACATACCCGTGGGTGTCGTAAGAGGCGACTAAGGGTTAACTGGAGGATGGGCAGCAGCATCCTCCTTTGTATCTTACATCTTACTTGCTGCGGTCATCTACAACCGCGGTCCATGGTGCCAGCCGTCGTAACGCTAACAAGCGAGGTGACTATGGTACTTCCCCTCCACATTTTTCCAGCAAAAGCTAGAATTCTGGAGGGAGCTCCCTGTCCTGTAGTGGACGTTTCATGGGATGTTATGATGAAGTAGATAGGCCCAAAAATTAGAACATCCACAATATAAAGACAAATAAGCACATCATCATCATTTGCCTCGTTAGAGTATTTGGCGCTCGATCCGGAGGTTCCGGGTTTGATTCCCGGCAAACACATTTTACTTTGTGAAACATTCCCAGTTTGGTTAAGACATTGCAGGATGAATCACCTGATTGTCCGAAAAGTAAGATGATTCCGTGCTTCGGTAGGCATGTTAAGATGTTGGTCCCGCTTATTAAATTGGCAGTAGTTGTTAAATGAGCCATGTCTTGAGAGGCTAAACAACTCTACACTAGGGTTTGTAAGGTCAGTAAATAAATGTAACAAAATAAAGGGTCTTATCTTTTTATGTGAAATAGGTGAGCATTCTCTCATGGTGGTAAGTAATAATAATAAAAAACTTTATTTTCTCTCAAAAACGTTTAAAAATTCAGGCATTTGTGAATATAACACAATAAATATTATGTGCTAAGAAATGTTTGTGAGAAACTGGAGCCTAAACTAAGTTTTCACCTGTGAACCTGTGATGTTCCCACCCTCTTCTTATGGTACAAAAATAGTTTCCGTTTGTGGTACAAGTTTGAAAGGTAAAACAAGAAAAACATAAAAGAAAAATAAAGAAGTAGGTTACAAAAACTAAACATTGAAAATTTTACTAAGTAACAGCAGTGATCGATGTTACAAAATATTTTTTTTACAAGAGGTGATTTGTTATTGTGTGTTTTTACAAGAGGTGATGCATTTGCGTTACGTGACGATGGGTGAAATCGAAATCATTCGACAAATTTTTAGGGTGAGTTCAGACCATGAAAATGAACAACTTTCCCCGAGGAACATGGGTCCGGAAACAAAAAAAAATATTCAACCTCCCATACAAAGCGAGCCTATCCGAGCGCGCATTTAGTATGGGAGGTGGAATATTTTTTTTCGTTTCCGGACCCATGTTTCGTGGGGAAAGTTGTTCATTGGTCTGAACTCACCCTAAAAATTTGTCGAACGATTTCGATTTCAACCTGTAGATGATGCTTTACTTTGTCTTAATCTTATCTTAGTCATCGATCTTACAACCCTCACGATATAATTATAGTATTTCTAAAACTTTGACCAACAAAGGGACTTTAAAAAGTTTAGTATGTTCCTTGGGCAAAGCTATATCAGTCAAAAATGTGGCCAAATTATTTGCAATTCAACTTTTTGCAAAATAAGAAAAATGTCAAGGTCGCAGTACTTTTCGTAACACCATTTATTTTAACTTTTTTATTTTATTTAGGGGAAACAAACAGTTTATGTCATTCAATAAAAAAGGTAACATAGCTTAAGTAAATCTTAAACCTACAGTTTCCAAAGATATTTAAAACATGTAGTAAAACTATAGCGTACGGCATATCTAACTACCTCATTATTGATGAGAGAGATTAATAATATTAATCATTTATCTAAGAATAATATTATTATATCAAACATAAATGTTATTTGGGACAATGATAGCTTCCGGAAACAAAGTCGCTACAAACTTATTGTCCCATTTAGTAAAAAAATTGTTTTAATTTGCTGAAAAATTAGGTCGTTATTTTGGGATAAAAATTTGAACAATATAGGTCCTCATATTTTGCCTATATGACCGTAAAATAAGCAGCATATGTACTGTACAAGAGAGTACAAAAATATATCGAGATGATTCTCGTTGGGCCCTGTGGAGTGTTCGGTATAAATCTCTTAAAATAAGTTTCAATTCGTGCGTCTGTGGGGTGCCGGCAAAGAGTACCCCAACCCTTTTCTAGCCGTGGGTGTCGTAAGAGGCGACTAAGGAATTATGAACCTGAGGATGGGCAGCAGCATCTTTCTGTGTATCGTACCATCCCCTCCTAAGTACCTCGCGTTTGTGCTGTTGTTTTGTAGGGAGCTCCTTGTACTGTAGTGGACGTTACTTGGGATGTTATGAAGTTTAAATTTTCGTTAAGACTTTATAAAACATCAAGTTTTATAAAGCGCAGACAGTTAAAGTTTTTGCTCGTGTCGACAGGCGCTTATAATAGAAGGTACAAGTAAGATGTAAAACTCTAGCATACATTGTCTACAAGAGCGTACGTACAGTCTCCCCGACAAGTTTGTAATGAGTGAACACGAGTAACAATATCTAGCGGTGTCTGGAGAATAAGTTTGCTAACTACGCCTGTACGTGAGGCTGTATTCACACTAGGCTCTTTAGCACTTCTCTTTTGCTGTTTAAACGTTTACAGCCTTTTTTGTTTTAGCTTTATTGTTTGTAATTGAGCTTGATTTTAACCTCATTCTAGCCTAATCCTTAACAGAGAATAGGTCGAAAATGGACTGAATTCATCCAGAAAAAAGCGATTTATTATTGCAAAAATATAAAGTACACCAATCTTGATAAACAAGCAAGACACTGCTAAGCGCTCAAAAATCAGGTGCTGCAGATAAAATGAAATGCAATTTTATTTTGTAAATCACAGATAATTGTGGCATTACAATAAATAGTTCCAACTGTTAAGATATGCATACATTACGAATTAAATTTATGTCAAGTTAAGTAAAATACATTTTTCAAAATTATTCAAATAATAGTTAAATACTTAAAGAATATTCATTTTGTTCAATCATAATTTTTTTTTGGATTTGTCTATTTGTCATGTAAAAAAAACCGGCCAAGTGCGAGTCGGACTCGCGCACTGAGGGTTCCGTACCACCACATAAACATAATTGTATTAGTTGAAATTTCAGTAAGTTAATGTGCTAGATTTTTTGAGTCCGACACGCGCTTGACCAAATTTTATTATTTGTTGTTATTTTATAGCCTATGCCCTATAAACAAATCAATTTTCAAGTTTGTAAGTGTTCCCGTTTTTAAATAGAACTAAAACAAAAATCGCCTCAGCAACCATCCAACTTGACCCCTCTCTTATATGAATGTGTTTGAAACGGGAGCTCACCACAATTGGTTACCATTAGTTGTGAGAAAAGTTGTAATATTTAATGATTTCAGACTTCTCCCATTATTTGTACTGAGACCTAGCTTCTTGCCAAATTTCATAATTTTAGGTCAACGGGAAGTACCCTGTAGGTTTTTCATTTTTGAATAAATGTATGGAGATGAGGACATAAAATATCTTTTGATCGCATCGTTGCAAAAAATTTAAATTTTCAGATCTTATGTGGTTCATGGATCCTAATATATGGTATTAATTTCAACCTGATACCTTTACCCGTTCGTGAGATAAAGGGTCTTGACAGACAGACAGACAGACAGACAGACAGACAGACAGACAGACAGACACAGACAGACAGACGGACAACAAAGTGATCCTATAAGGGTTCCGTTTTTTCTTTTGAGGTACGGAACCCTAAAAATAATAAACACACTAAGCTTGCCACATTTATTGTGGAAATTTATTGAAAATATGTGCGAAATAGCAAAACTAGCAAAATACAATGGCAAAACTCAAACCTAGGGCACAGAATAAAGCTATCATACAGAACGGACTCTCTCCGCCCCCCTTGCAATCTACCCCGCACCTCCGCGCGCACCCGCCTGCGAGATTCCCGTGGTGCTTCTGAGGGTCTTTTGCACTGAATATGCGAGCCTACGCGACCTTCCAATTTCAAATTTGCGTTTGATGTATGGAATGTTCGGGATGTGACTAGACGATAAAATTGGAGCCTCGTTATCATCATATAGGGTGACTTTGAATTAGTTCTTCATAGCAAAAGATATGAATGTACTCATGATAGTGAACAACTTTTCCCACTGAACATAGGTCGAAATACGAAAAACCAAATTTGACCTCCCATACAAAATGCGCTATCAGCTGATGGAGTTTCTATGGGTGGTCAAAACTTGATTTTCGTATTTGGACCTATGTTCCTTGGGGAAAGTTGTTCAGTATCATGAGTACATTCATAGCTTTTTCTATCAAGAACTTATTAAAAGTCACCCTATATACCTGATTTTCCTTCGCGACTGGAAATTATTGGGAGTACACGTATGTGTGTGAACTCGGGAAGACAGGTAGGCTATTACACTCTTTGGAAAATTCTAAAAGACGTTGCAAACCCCTATCTCCGGCGTGTCTAGAAGTTCGTGAAGCCTTGCGCACACTTACCAAAGTACAAGTCTTTCAAAGACCGACAAGCATACAACTTTGTAGTATTAGCACAGAATAAAGTAATACGAGTAGTACGGTCAACCGCTTGTCGGTAGAAATATTTTCAACTCTGTTAACACACCATAAGGTCCAAAAGTGTTTCTACTAATGTGCGGCCGTGTGTACTGTCATACAGGACGGATACGCGCCGCCCCCCTTGCTATCTACCCCACACCCCAGCGTGCACTCGCCTGCGAGATTCTGGTGGTCCTTCGGAGGGTCCTACGCGACCTTCTAATTACAAATTCGCGCTCGACGTCTGTAGTGTACGGGGTGTTGCGTCCGGTAGGACGTACTGTTATTTATCGGGATGCATCTAGTAAAACTAGCTAATAATGGTACGTAGGACACAGACAGAACATCCCCGCTCGCCGGCTGGCTATGAAGTGATATTCTCCCCGAGTACCCTCATTTATTGTGTACGTCACATCTCTTCCTTTTTATATGATTTGAAATACTTTTATATATCATTCTTTACATCATACTTAATGGTCATCATAACATGCAGAATACAATTCAAATAGAGCGACTCGACTACCGTCTCGGATCGTGCTATGGCAGCGTAAAGAGACGGCAAGAAACCACTGCAGCACGGCCTACTTTAAGAGTCGGCTTTATACAATGGGTTCCCTGTGTCGTGCTAGAATATCAAAGCACTATAAGTCTTACATTGAACCGATTTAGATATGATAGTATCATTATTAAAATTTACAACTTCGTTCATTAGGTAATTAAGTTTCTTCTAGGTACTGTCCACTTTTCTCCATTTTTCCTTTCATTTGTGGCTGCTTCTTGCAACACTGAGAGTTCCAGTATTGTTGTTGTGGTCGCTGGCAGTCTAAAGTCATCTTTAAGCAGAAACTCCACCTGTGGACAATATTGCAGTATCTATATTCTCATTAAGGTGAAATTTCGCGCTTGCGCGCGATACTTAGGTAGTATTATTTATTATTTTATTTTTATTTTATTAGGATATCCAACAGCTTTCCTTATAACTAAGTTTTGAAAATACATGTTCTTACACTTATTTGTTAAAAGAACGCGTTTATTATAATGGAATGAGATTTCTGTTTTCTGATGAATTGTTAGGATATTTGTTCCAAATTAATTAGAATTTGAATTATGTTTTTAAAATTTATCCAATACATTTTATAATATCGGTTTGTGAACCACCTCTTTACAAATAATACTTTTTTTTTCTTAAAATAGCAATTCCACAGTTAGTTATCAAGATAATCAGGATGCATTTGGCAGTTTTTTTTTTCATACTATTTTAACTCGAGTATGACAAAGCATTTGTTTAGTCTTGGTTCATAAGAAACTGAACTGTCACCCTATCTGTGTGTGATATTGGAGCCCATTTTTTTTTCTTTAAGTTTTACGAGTAGACTTGTGTTGCTTTGCCATGGCATTAATGGCATCAAACGACCCATAGAAAATTTATGGTATTTATAATGTTTTTCAACTCTGGAAGATTTATGGCATCTTTCGACCCATGGAATATTTATGGCGTCGTTTGATCCATGCGTACACATTTGTGCATTTTTCGACCCATGGGTAATTGTGGCGTCTTTCGACCCATCGATTATTGTGGCGTCTTTAGACCCTTGTGGCGTCTTTCGATCCATGGATTATTGTGGCGTCTTTCGACCAATAGATTTTTGTGGCGTCTTTCGACAGTTTCGACCCATAGATTATTGTGGCGTCTTTCGACAGTTTCGACCCATAGATTATTGTTTTTTTTTTTTGATCCATGGATTATTGTGGCGTCTTTAGACCCATAGATTTTTGTTGCGTCTTTCGACCCATAGATTATTGTGGTGTTTTTTGACCCATGGGCTATTGTGGTGTCTTTCGACTTGTGGCCAAATCAACACATGCCTCCCGACCACGCATATAAACCTTTATGGACATGAAAAGTCTTTCAAGACACGAGCAGGAATTGAACCCGCACCTTTGGACCGAACCAACTAGTATTTTTTGTATTTACATACACCAGACACCAGAAGCAGCACGATCCAATGCACTGACCACTGTGCTATCGCATCTAGACTCCCCCATTCACATGGTTCACATGCGTAGCTTTTCTCATATTAGTGATGCAACAAGTATAAAAATTTATTTTATTTTTGATTGGCTAAATAATAATGACGTATTTACGTCTTGAAATATCCAATATTCAGCATATAACAGTTTCCTTATAAATATTTAATCTCTTTTTTTTTTAGCTTTTAATTCCTTATCTGTACCTACATATTATTATGGATTTAAAAATTTGAGACGCTGTTGTTAGGTATTTTTATTTATTTGTGGTATCATTAAGAACTTATTCGTTTTCACAGCTAATACATGGACGAACAAACTCTTGTGACAACTGTGTATATTTTAATCGAAACAAATTATACATTTCCTTATTTTTTTTTATTTACTGTAAGTTTGGATCAATAAAAGAAGTTGTCTATATGTGTTTGCAACTTTTAAGGTCTTACATACACAATGGAAAAATACCAGCTTGATTTCGTTGCATCACCAATATAACTGAGGATTTCAATCCATTCGAGGATTATCGTTAAAACTAACTTTTCCTTTGTTTTGTTTTCGTTAGTTTATTTTGTGGCTTTATAGAATATCAAGACTCTTTTATGATAAAAAGCAAACACACACACAAGTTGATATTTTGTTTTTACTCTTGGTAAGTTAAGTACCTATTACTTGTTATTTTCAATAGGGTGTTTTCCCGCACCTTGTGAAAGTTCAACTGGATGGCGCTGCTGAATATCGTCAGGAAAATGGAAACACTGATACTAAAGTATACTGAAAACATGTTCGCATACGTTATACCTTGGTATGTCTATTTAAATCACATTGATTTGTCTCTTTCATTGATTTTTATTCTAATATTTTTTTTTTCTGTTTTAAGAAATATCTAGTAATAGTAAAATTGTTTAGCGCCTAAGTTTCAACATTTTTTTTTTAAGTAACCTCCACTCTGGTGCTGACTGAGAAACAGTGCCATAAGCATTTGAACTCAAGTACTTGTTAGTATCTCCTAGTTAGTCTGTGAGTACTTGTTGCAAATCTCAAATGTCTTTAGTATATTTTCTTCCAAAAAGATTTAATTTATTTTAAAAAGCCATAAAACAGAAATTACCACAGTGATGCGCGTACCACCTAACGACAGTTAAAACCGTAGTTGAAAATATCATAGAAAATTGCCTATTATTGACATCAGTCCGTTATTTTGGCCAATAATGATGCTATGCGTATTTTACAAAACACAAATATAGCTGTAATTTTTTATTTAATCACTAGTAAATCTTTAATAATTCGTAGTTAATGGATATCACCTTTGTAATATTGCTCTAAATTAATAATTCATTAAGAGATTGTAATACCCAACAATGAATAAACTATATTTGATTTGATTGCAAAACTAAAAATTTTTTATACTCTTGACGAAGGAAAGTACTGCAGCACCACAAGCGCTTTATTTCGTCTTATGCGGCAAATTCTTTTTCATATGAAGTTTGTTTGACTTTCTTACTTATATACCTACTTTCATCTAGGGATTCTATGCTGCCGCTGCTGGTCAGTCATCTTTGCATGTTTTCAATGTTAACCGGCACACAACTCTTTCTCGCAATGTCTCCTCTACTCTAGTGACAATACTCAATGTGCCCAACATACTATACTACTTATCAACGAGCAACATTTGCTTTGTATAAACAAAAGTATACTTGTAATCAAAAATTACTCGAGTTTCAATGAAATTTACTATTAGTGGTTTTCGGGCCGAAAATCGATCTATTCTCATGTGTACGAACCTTTTCGTTTTGCCCTTTTTTTTTCAAAATTCAGGAAACCCCTGGTGCCATATCTTGGTCTGCTTCGAGTAAGATTATTCGGAGCAAGCTGAGTTGCCTAGCTGTACCTACTTGCATATTATACTTTGTAGGTAATATAGAAGTGTAATAATTATTAAGCCCATCTTGTTTACATATTTTTTTTTTAGGATTTCATCTAATAACACTGCATCCATTCCGTACCTACTTACCAAGATTTATAATTAATAATAAAAGTTAAAAAGTAGTTTTAAGGTGTTTGTTAATGATGTATTAAACAAAAATATTTGGTAGGTAGGTAATTATAGTTGGATCAATAGATATTTATAAGCAGTTAGCACAGTGAAATTTGTTCCACATCAAGAGTTGTTATTTACATACCTGGCTTATTTTTTATTCTGGTCTTGGTATTTTGGTCCTGTCTACCGAATGTCTACTTATTAATTATAAATTGTTTACAACACTATTAGCTGGTATTGCTTCATAAGCAAGTTATATACATAGTGCAGGTGATTCTGTTGGTAATCTTAAGTTGGTTGCCTATATTTTGTTAACGTCAAAACGTACTCGTCGTCGTACTCTAGTAAGTTGAGTGCATAGGGTAGGTACGGTACGACACATAGTAACGAGTTTTATTTACCATTACGTCGGTGTCATAATAAGCACTTACGCAAGCATATAAGCACTTACGTAAAACCTCAAAAACCCTGGTGTCAGAGTTACTGATCTGCCTATAATAACTAGAACAACCGTTTAAGCCTGCATCCCGAAGCACGCATTTATATTATTTTAACGGTCAATCAAGTACCTTTATTATGCAACGTCTTAACCACTTTTGTTTGACGTGTTTCCACGGGGATCCGATCCCAAAAATTATGGTTCGAGAACCGCAATTTCTAAGTTGGTACAGTCAAGAGCACATCAAGCCTGACACATTGAACTTTGTACCGTTGTTATTTCATTAGATGTACGGCTGGATTCGCACTACCAGTATCAAGCTTGACCCGTTGTTTACTGCACTATAGATTACCTTCAGAGGCTGATAAAAATATTTAGTTTGCTTTGTTTTTGTATAAGTATTAGGTTATTTAAAGGAATTCACACACGTGTAACAATTTAGTTCTTGTGTAGGTATTAGCTACTACCTCGGTAACAGAAATAATGCATCATTAAAATACGGTCAGGCAGCCATCAGCGGAAACAATTGACGAAAGATATATTTGAAACGCATTTCCGTAATTTAATTTTTCTTGAGTGTGAGAAATAAGGCACAGCAAGGGTTTAAAGTTATGCCACACACATGAGGGTCTAAGCGAAATTCTCTGTATATTTTTCGAGACCTACTAGAAACATTGTTTGGGATGGCGGTCGAACACTTGTAAACAAACGGTTCAATTTTATTGATCAATGCATAATTTAGCAAATACGTGAATGGAGACATTTTTCAGGGTAGATACTCGTATGTGTCTAATCCTCCTTTTTTTCCATTGCTTGAGATGGCAAAGGTTTTTCTAGTTATTATTTGCGGATAATTTTTAAAATATTGTCAAAAATTGTTTTCCACTTACCACGCTTTCATTTCATCGTCGTCGCCACTGTTGCGTCCGGTAGGACGTACTGTTATTTATCGGGATGCATCTAGTCAAACTAGCTAATAATGATACGTAGGACACAGACAGAACATCCCCGCTCGCCGGCTGGCTATGAAGTGATATTCTCCCCGAGTACCCTCATTTATTGTGTACGTCACACGGGGTGTGTGGTATAAGACTAAGCTATTAATCTTTGTTCCTACCAGCTTTTCATCATCAACGATATTCTTGGCTCTGCGTTAAACTGAGTCTAGCATGTCTAGTTGGTATTTTGTTGAACGATTCAATGCCGATGGGAACTTCTACTTTCAATGCTCGCGTCCAAAACAAAAGCACTCCTCGTATATGTAAGTCTTAATGATGCAAACAGTCCAATAGTAAAAATACTATGTAATATCTGAAGTACCACTTACACAAAGCCTGCAGAATACGCCCGTTTCTGCACAAGTGCTCACTATCTGAACTTAATGTCTCATAACTGAACGTAATCGTTTTATTATGCTCTCCTAGTAACTTTGTGTACTCGCTCCATTATTACAAACATATTTTAACGCAAAATCATGATATTCTATGGAACCCTCTAAGCCGGAACACATTAATGCTAACACTGCTGATTTGGGGACAAAATAGGCTAAGTTGACCCCAAAGGGAATTTGAACAAAGCCCTGCTCTACTATGCCGGAAATTGAGAATGGTATGGATTGCCATATGCTTATGTTATATTTCAAAATATATAGTAACTAAACGTTTTCTATACAGTAAATAATAAAAATACATATTTATGTTCGATGCGGTCAATTCAATAAAATTACGTCAAATAATATCTACTTAAGCTTGACACTCGCAGTGCGACTCTAAGCCGTACCTCTATTGAAATAAGAACGGTATAAAATCCAATGTGTCAAGCTTGATGTGCTCTTGACTTTACCTGATTGTACCCTTTTGTATTTATCATAGACATAAGCATAAGCTGCCGTTATTCATAATCTAAGGTATTTATGTACAGGATGTCTGGTATACTTCTGCAAACCTCTCTGATGGTTGATCTACTCATGAAACTAACAAATTTTTTTTTTTAATATTTTATTGCTTTTCATGCGAATTGTCCCAATCCACTTGTCATTATGTATTAAGAAACAAAAAGAAATTCACACATTCTTGAAAGTCATCAATGACAGAGCGCAGCGGGTTACCATACTTTTTAATAGCGAAAGAGCCTGTATATTAAATAGGTAATAATAATAATCTACAGTCTGTCTATAAACTTAGATGTCTGCTTATAATTCTGAAGACGGCCATTAAGAACGACCCCGAAGTACGTTTCGTTTCTGGGCCACCTAGGTCGCGGGTGTTGACCTTCTTTGATAGGCGATCGATGTAGTTGGCACCATGCCAATTCGTCGCGTTGGCTACTTGCCAGGTCTGCAATCCTGGTACCTCCAGCCAGATGTGCTCTCCGTTACCGTTATAAGAAATCAATGATCTTTAAGGATTTCCGATTGGAATCTCAGTATTGTGCCGTATAAAGTTTTTTTTTAATACTTTAAAAGAAGTTATAGTTTTATCTCTGGGGTAACTATCTAGAGTTAAGGTTTCTTCAATCTTTATTTGAATAGTAATGTCCCACAACTGAACAAACTCCTCTCCCCCCTTGCATTCTTTCCATGACTTCATCGAGTGCTTTGTTTAAGAAACTAAGATTAGTATCTATTACCTATTATTGGTATCCACTGGGTAGTAAATGTTATCCACAAGATATCTGGCATACGATAGACAAGACTAGGCCAGTCCTATTTAAGCTTCATTTTGAATTAAAAAAAAAACTGTCATAGCAAAAAATGTGGAACTTCTTAGAATTAAATAAGCAATAGCTAATCAAAATGTAAAGTGTACTTAATCTTGTCATTCTTCAGAGCCTTTAAGCTCAAATAAATAAAATGTTTATGGTTTTCACCCCATTTGTTGTTTTAACCAAAAGCGTTTGACTTATTATATACGATCTGTCCCGAAAACAAACTTATTACGAGTAATTTAGGCTTTTAAAAAAATACGAAACAATGTAGGTAGATTGTTAGAAGGCTTTGGCTTTCTTTGTGTCTGTGGTTTATAAAACGTCAACTTTTATTGGTTTCGCTCCCAAAGCCCAGCCCAATTTTTTTTCGTGAAAGATGCTGGTTTAGAATCACTGGGCTTCGGGCGAAAACTTCAATGAAAATTCACGCTGTATGGCTAGAGCCAACGAGCCAATAGCTGATGTCACCGAGAAAACGGCAAAACTCAAGTAAAGGAGTGACCACACCTAGCTAAATTCAAAGACTAATTCGGCATACATTGCTGGGAGGCTTGGTTATGTTAATTGAAATATCCTAACTTCAACGAGCAATGAATGCCGAATTAGTGTGAGCACTCCTTAAGACTCAATAACAACAACAGCTCCTGTTGACTGATGACTCGTGTAGCCTCCGCTTCGTTTTATTGCCCTTTTAATAGATCTAACACAAACCGCGACTGTATGAGACAAAGTTGCCACGCAACCTTTTTCATGGTCTACCTCGGCGCAGTTGGCTATTTCGGGATATCCATGGGTGGCGGTCGGTTGTATCCGTCGTGAATGTGCCCAGGCTCATTTGAGACTGGCTGTCATCTTTTCCGCCCGTAAAACCCAGTGCTCGGTATAAGGTCTCTTCTTTTGACCCTGGTCTCTCGTCTCCTTCTACCAGACTTCATCCTCGTGACACTCAGGAATGTGGTCTGGCGGCCGAGCGATTAGAACGACTTGGTCGCCGTTCCCCACACCTCCACTTTAACTTACTTTTCCGCGTTTCATTATCCTTGACCTTAGTCCGGTGGTGGATATTGGTTTTCGAATACGTTTGAGAATTTTGGTGTCTAGCATGTCTTATTGCGACTTTAATTTTATACACAGAATAAAGTAAAAGTACTATCATGAAGAACGGACACTCTCCGCCCCCTTGCAATTCTTCCTTGCACCCCCGCGCGCACCTGAGGATCTTTTGTACTGAATATGCGAGCCTATGTGACCTTCCAATTTCAAATTCGCCCTCGTTGTAGGCCAGTATTTCACTGGGACACCACGGTGGCGCGACTGGTTGCGCGAATGGTTGCGCCACTTGTGTCCGTAACTAGACACCAGTAAAGACACCAGAGTCGCTACACCCTGCGGCCACAGTATTAAGTGCTATATTTCACTGGGTTGCGCTGCCAAATTGGTTGCGCAACCAAACGGACACCAGGTGAGTAACTCTCTATAGAGCTGTATACATTTTGTTGGTAGCGGCGACTGGTTGCGCTGCCATGGTGTCCCAGTGAAATACGGGCCGTAGTGTTCGGGGTTTGACATAGTCTTCTTTATGAGCGCCCAGAAAACATTTTCAAGAACTGGCTACACCCCTTCATTTCAATAAATTCAGTATCAAGCTTTATCGTCTTTGAGACACTCACAGTGAAAGTCGTAAACTGTATCTGTAGTTGGCAGGATACATAAAATTGTAACTACCCTGCACTGAGGGCCTACAAGTCGAAGTTACGTAACTACTAGTACGCCCTTTTTATGGATCGTTAAATATATAAATACTAAAGTTTCTCAAAAGACGCTATACTTTATTGTGTCATCATCAGAAAATTTGAAAGCTATTTGTAGTATACTCGAAATTGGTTTTTCTTTTCATTCCGCCTAAGATTTATTGTATCAACCACAGAATAATTGGGGTAACAGAAGGTGGATCAAAGAAATAATTTATCACAAGGTGAAGGGGTCTCTTTTTTTTGGTAGGTTTATTTTGTATATTTTATAATACTCTAGCATTGCTCGATCAGATGATGATGTGATATTGCAATTTGGGATTTGCTGGCCCCGGTTTCTATTCCGAGCGAAGCAAGGAGGTCCAATTTCCTTGGTATCAACCCTGCAAATTGGAAAGTACAACCCACCAAAAACATTTTCATATAAAATGTTGCCAAGACGAGGCCATATAGCATTTTCAAAAAGTTATCAGATCTCATGTACAGCCAAGCTTCTACGCCTTAATTCTACAAGCCCTAACTTCAAAAAATCTACACCTTAGTCAAAATATGTGGCTTGGCCGTTTCGCTACCGTCACGTGGTGGGCGTAAAAATTTATTCACTGTTCATCATTGCTTGTCAGTGACAAAATTGCTTAACTTCGACTAGCTATAGCTCGTAAGCTATAAGTAGGAATGGTATGTTATTTAAGGATATAACTAAACATAGTGTCTTCTTTTTGTCATTGAAAATTCAAGTCTCTAGCTATATCCAAAAGGACCCATATACTCGTACCACTTAATACCACTTAAGTTTGTGAAGCGATGTTATTTAACTGAAATTATTAAGAGAGACCAATACTATCCTACTAAGATATTTTTTTACTATTTTGTGCTAAATATAGACTAGGTTAAATATACCCTAAACCGAAAGTATGAAAGGGTTGCCGAGAGCAGAAGAAGCGAGGGAAGTAGGTCAAGATTGCAATGATGGAAGTGGTCCTTGCCAACTCCGACGAGAAAAAAGCATGTTTGTCTACAAGAATCATCATCATATCAGCCGAAAGATGTCCACAAACTGCTGACAATAGGCCTTCCCTTAAGAATCTCCATGACGACCGGTCCTGCGCTGCTCGCATTTAGAGACTTCCCGTGACCTTGACTAGATCGTCGGTCCACCTTGTATTGTAGGGGCCTGCCCGAACTACTTCGCTGCGCTGTATAAGTATGCCTAAAAGTAAGTATAACAACTATGTCGTTTTTAGGGTTCCGTACCTCAAAAGAAAAAAACGGAACCCTTATAGGATCACTTTGTTGTCCGTCTGTCTGTCTGTCTGTCTGTCTGTCTGTCTGTCTGTCTGTCTGTCTGTCTGTCTGTCTGTCTGTCTGTCAAGACCCTTTATCTCACGAACGGGTAAAGGTATCAGGTTGAAATTAATACCATATATTAGGATCCATGAACCACACAAGATCTGAAAATTTCAATTTTTCACAACGACGCAATCAAAAGATATGGCATTTTATGTCCTCATCTCCATACATTTATTCAAAAATGAAAAACCTACAGGGTACTTCCCGTTGACCTAAAATTATGAAATTTGGCAAGAAGCTAGGTCTCACAGTACAAATAATGAGAAAAGTCTGAAATCATTAAATATTACAACTTTTCTCACAACTAATGGTAACCAATTGTGGTGAGCTCCCGTTTCAAGAACATTCATATAAGAGAGGGGTCAAGTTGGATGGTCGCTGAGGCGATTTTTGTTTTAGTTCTATTTAAAAACGGGAACACTTACAAACTTGAAAATTGGTATGTTTATAGGACATAGGCTATAAAATAACAACAAATAATAAATTTTGGTCAAGCGCGTGTCGGACTCAAAAAATCTAGCACATTAACTTACTGAAATTTCAACTAATACAATTATGTTTATGTGGTGTTACGGAACCCTCAGTGTGCGAGTCCGACTCGCACTTGGCCGGTTTTTTTTTAGGTTTTGGAAGGCATGTTAAGATGTTGATCCCAGCTATTTATTATCTTACGCAATGTCAGAAGCCATTTGGCGACTTAAAAACTCTCAAGAACAGGGTCAATAAAAATTTCTTCAAACCATTATTACCGCCCTGAAGTAGAGCTCCTATAAGAATCAGATTTCTACTAATCTGACACCACTCGCTTAACTTTTTTATCGTCGCTCCAATTCCGTCCTTCCAGTAATAAGTAGTTAAACTAAAAAGTAGGGTATGAAGACGGAAATTAATTGCTGCAATTAGTAGTTTTAAAACGCTTTTACAATTTAATTTCTACGTCAGATGGCATTCTTTTACTATCGAAGTTTTAGGATGATGAGCATAGTTTTGCTACATAAAATATAGTCACCTGGCCTATTAAATAGTTTGAATTCCAGCTGAGCATATAATTACCCCTTCTCGTGCCGTGGGTGTCGTAAAAGGTGACAAAGGGATCTTGATCGAAAAAAGGGTACCGGCGTTTTTTTTAATATCGTGCCATCCCAAGGTGCCATCATACTGTGCCTTGGAGGAGATAACTGTAGTCTCTATCTCCGGGGATGCTAACAATTGTACAACGTTGATAAAATTATAATACGCAAAATTCAGGGTGAAAGTCCTTGTTCAGCAAAGGGCTCAATAGGCTGGCTTCTTTAATAGGCTTCCTTAATAGGCTGTTAAGAAAAAAAAACAAGGCAAAGTTAGTTTTGCGGTCCTAAAAATATAGGTACTCTATTGCTTCTTAAAATACTAAAGTTATATCGGAACCCTCTTCGCGCGAGTCCGACTCGCACTTGTCCGGTTTTATTTTAGCTCTGTTCTTAGTGATTTAAGTAAAGTTGATAACCTACAGTAAAACAGAAAATATTAAAAAACTGGTCAAGAGCGAGTCGGAATCGATAAAAATATTGAGATGTCGTCTAACAAAAATATTGTGTGATGGCATGGAACCTAGTCCGCACTTGGCCGGTTTTGTAGTAATTGAACCTATGACATTCTGAATAAAAACCAAAGCTCCTGCAATAGATATGTTATCGGCAAAGTGTAATTCAGGCATTCTATAAAATACCTAGGCATTCTATATAATGCCGACTAATCCCGAGCTCGTCTAGGTAATGTATAAAATATTGTTTCCATCGTTTATAATTGTGCGCATTGCCTGGGCATTTGAATAGAATTCCATGTGGAGATCAGGTAAAGTATGAAAGAGGACAAATAACATGTGTTTTTAACGAACCTAACCTAACCCCACTTACATCCCACTTAACGCTTATTCTATACATTACCGGCTGAACGTTGGGCATTGTATAGAATGCCCAGGCAATGTGTAAAATGAATTTTATTTCATACTAAGCCTGAACGTTTTAAGCATTGTATAGAATGACTAGGTATTCTATAGCATGTCGGATTTGACACATTGCCTGTGATAGATACAAAGACACTCGACAGGCAGCCAATGGGCAATAAGACTGAAATTGCTTTCTCGCTTCACAGTGTAATGAGCAGTTAATTCAAATTGCGCTTTCGTATTAAAAATCGACATCAATTTGACTAGGTTACAGAGAAGTTTTTATAGTTCAAGTTTTTAATTAATGAGGGTAGTTCAGCTGCCTTTTGTGAAAAGTTCGTGTTTGAAATTAAGTTTTATTTTCAACTTTTTGTTGATCTCAAAGTATTGGTACATTTCGAAGGTGGTAGGGCTTTTGTGCAAAGTCCGTCTGGGGCAGTGCCACTTTCTTGCGTTTTTCTGCCGTAAAGCAGCTGAGTCACTGGAGTGAGACATACCATCTTAGTTCTCAGGGTGGGCAACGCGCTTTGCTGTCTTGTTAGTGTCAATTATGCTACTAATAAGACAGTGGGCGCTATGGGTAGTGGTGACCACTTACCATCAGGTGGCCCATAAGCTCGAAAGCTCACTTGTTACATATTACGAGTAGTTTATATTTTATTTGGCGCCACATTGTTTGTGAAGCGATGTAGTTTAGCTGACGTCATTAAGAGATTTTAATATCCAACAATGAATAAACGATTTTGATTTGATTTGATTTGATTACACAAAGTGCAGGTCAAGCTTCACACACAGGACTTTAATCAACAATGCTATTGGAGTAACGTTGCAATTGTCAAAATTATCCTGCTCAAGACTGTACATAAATGACCGTGACTCTTGGGGTACTTGGGGAACTTAACCACCCTATTCGCCAGAGTGAGACGAGCGTTTTTTGTTATTGTTATAATTAACCACTGACTTTAACTTTTAGAATTCCGCCATACATTTTAAACAAAACCTGCAGGTATTTGTTTACATCCCAAATAGTGGAAAGCTGGATAAGGAGTTCTATCCAAAAATGTTGTATGTTTAATATAGCTTTCCTAACAAATTTTACTACAGATTAAATCGAATAACATAGCACTGTTTATTTCACAAAAAATAACACACCATGATAAAGAATGGTAATGGTCACTTATACGTTAACTTATTCAAAATTGTAGAAACGCGCAAGTAATATTAAATTATATCTCTAACTGAATCGACTCATATCGTAGACTTAAAACGAAACAATCCACTTCCAATCGTGGTCATCAATCGAATCAAACAAAAACGTTCGATAAAGGGAAGTTTGAAAAAACCGGCCAAGTGCAAGTCGGACTCGCGCACTGAGGGTTCCGTACCACCACATGATCATAATTGTATTAGTTGAAATTTCAGTAAGTTACTGTGCTAGATTTTTTGAGTCTGACACGCGTTTGAACAGATTTTATTATTTGTTGTTATTTTACAGGTTATGTTCTATAAATATACCAATTTTAACGTTTGTAAATGTTCCCGTTTTTAAGATAGAGCTAAAACAAAAATCGCTTAAAAAAACAGGTCTTTAGTATGGGAGCCCCCCTTAATTTATAATTTTTTATTATTTTAAGTATTTGCTGTTATAGCAGCAACAAAAATACACAATAGGTAAAAATTTTAACTGTCTAGCTATTACTGTTCAAGAGATACAGCTCAAACAAAATTTTATAAAAACAGCTGACTTTGGTGGCATCTTATTAAATATTTTTTAAAACAAAAAGTACAGTATTTATGTACTCAACGAGCTCTAAACATCGATGGGGTCGGTCAAACTTTTTTTACGCTCCCCCCTTTAGCTGTTTGGGAGCCCCCCTTAATTTTTTACTTCTTTTCATTTTTAGTATTTGTTGTTGTAGCGGCAACAGATATACACAATTTGTGAAAATTTCTACCTTTTTCTTTCTACCTATTAGTTCATGAGATACAGCCCGCTGACAGACAGACGACAGACAGACAGACGGACAGACAGACATCGGAGGCATATCAATAGGGTCCCGTTTTTACCCTTTGGGTACGGAACCCTAAAGATCATAAGTTGTCGAAGCAAAATGTAGAGTTTTCATAGCGGTAGCTTGAAAGTTGAAACCTCTGCAGTATTATTCTTAATCAACATCCGCGGACTGTTAAAGAACCTGAACCCTATTCTTAAGATTTCTTTTCAATTTACTTTTACTCCTCACATTTCTCTTGATTTTCTACAGTCAACATAATAGTTGAAATGTCACAGCGCTGTTCATTTTATTTTTCTTTCAGAAAATAAAATCTGCAAAATAAAATCTAAAATTACAAAGGCGCCTTTTCGATTCAACAATGTTTTATTTTTAACTTTCAGAGGAAACAATTATCTCGAAAACAGTTACTTTACTTTGTATTCGAGGAACAAGTCTAAAGCACTTTTAAATAAAGAAGAAAGTCTTGGTACTTGAAGCATTCAAAGTGATTTTTCTTGTTAAATATAATTTTACTAGCTTTAACCCGTGGCTTCGCTCACGCTAAATAGTCTTCTTGTCATCCTAGTGTCTCCTACAGGAATTATGTATTTTTCCGGGATAAATTGTAACCTATGTGTTAGTCCAGTGTCTCTATCTACCGCCCAAATTTAATGGAAATCGGTTTAGCCGTTTAGGCATGATAGTGGTATAAACAAACATCCATACTTTATATATTTTATTTATTCTTATACTTACATCATATGTTTACATTATTTATTTATATTTATTGTATTGCAGTAGTATATTAATATTATAAATATATTGGCACACTACTACAGTTTTCATTCAAACTTTCTTGCATGCAAAGGTTCTCTGGAAGAGATAGCTCCTAGCGATAAGACCGCCTTTGTCACCCTAGATTTAAGAGTCTCCTTTTATTTTTAATGTGTTTTGTGTGTGACAATAAAGTATTTATCTATCTATCTTTCGCATTTATAATATTTATAATTTTATCTACACTTTTCTTCGTCATACAATTTTGATTGCGAGGTCAACGAATTGCCCGGCAAATCAAGGTTCTAACTTAGGAACGAACTCTATAGTGAAACATCCAGTTAAACAGATAATAAATAAATAAATCTAGAGTTCGCACCTTAACAGGGTTCACGAAGAGTCCTTACTCTTCGTGAACCCTGTTAATATTGCTGTACGCCTCCTTAGGCGTACAGCAATATTATCTGTAAGCTTGACGACTAAAATCCGTTGCATTATTTATCTCACTTAGCCCTATAAAACCAATCAGGGAGCAACAAACAACGTATGACGCAATCACTGGCCAATAGCTCGCAAGCTCCAGTCTAAAAGATTTAAAATTTCAATATATCGCCAACGCATAATAGCCAATCATGACACAATAACCAGTAGGTAATGTGATCAGCGGCCAATCAACGACAGCTGCGTTCATCGTAATAGGGTTGCGTTTGCCAGACGGTCCCGTCGAAAAGATTGCGTAAGAGAATTAAATTTCGAATAGAGAAAAATTGGATCATATATACAGGACTTTAAGAGGGGTTTATTCTGAAAGCTAAATCAATTATATCAGGTACGAGTATAACGACTTCTTTCACAAAATTTCGAAGTCTTCCAATAATGTGTACATTGCAATAAAAGTCAAATAAAATCAACGTACCCGAGCGTTTTCTACTGTTCCTTATGAAGTGAACCTTCTACAACGTGTTAATGGAATAAGCGAAACCCTCATACACCCAACTGATTTTTATCAAAATAAATCCATTCCCGTAAAAAAAATCTTAAAAAAAGTTTTTTTTTCTCTAGATATTGTTATTTTAAAGTTTCATCATAGTTCTAGTTTCATCGTTGTTCTGGTCTGCACAGACCACGCCGACTTCCCTCCCCTCCTCACCGCTCATGATCCGTGCGGGCGCCGCCGCCAGCGCGGGTGTCCACAGAAATATTTAGAATAGAAGCGGCAAAAGTTTAAATAATAAAAATTTTAAAAGTGACCTCTATCAAAAACCCGTGAAATTGATTCTACTCTCGATTCTGAACAAACTATTTTCTCAGTTTCGCCTATTCCGTTAACACGTGGTATATCTTATTCGTATTACTTTGTGCCTGGGTAAAATACATCTCATTTATTATAATATTACAATTAAATATCTAATTTTGTTGTAGGAGTTTATGGTTTGGTTGCTAAGACCTTTAAGCCAAGTCTTTATTTAATAATATTTAATAATTTTAACTTTGCATTATAACTTTGTCACTGTATTTTTCACATTACGGTAAATAAGCACTTCGAATTTTTCAATAGATCACAGAGACAGCGCGGCTAGGGGGATTTACGGGAGTGAGTAATTTTGAGAGTTCATTATCAGATGTTCAAAGTCACTAACAGCTGAATTACATGCAGTGCACAAAATCACTCTCAACAATTTTGAATCTTGCTACTTAAAAGTGACGAACTTTTCCTTAAAAATCAATTTTATTCATTTATTTATTAATAATACAACTTACACTAACAGTTACTACTAAACATGTAAGCCATAGTCAAATAAAAAAAAAATAGGGTTAGAATCTAAGGTTAGAATAGATCACTGGCCGGGGCACGGGGGGCGCGGTATGTCAACCACAGTGCTCCGGGCAGTGACCACTTCCAAGTAACGACCAGCGGATGTCAGAAATTTTGTTTCAGTGCTACTGAAAAAATCAGCATCTTTATTTTCTGCAGTAGAGTTTATTAAGGAGAGGGCCTCATAAAAATGTTGTAAATCATCGTTTATCGAAAACATGTTTAAAAGCTGTAGAAACTGAAGTCTAAGCCATCCCTCCGGAGCGTTAGGTCCACTTTGCCGATCGACCCACTTTCCTTTTCGGTCGACTTTCCCGATCGGTCCACTTTCCCGTCCGGTCTGGGATTTAGAATTATTTCCATTACTTTATTTATAAGGAAGTGATTTTGAATGTTTGGTTAGCTATTGCGGCTGTAATTAAAATCTCTCACATAACCGTAGACTTCAAAGCAAGATATGAAATGATAGAGTACGGTCAACCGCTCGTCGGTAGAAACTTTTTCAACTCTATTACCACGCCATAAGGTCCAAAAGTGTTTCTACTGATGTGCTGTCGAGTGTACATAGTTAAACCTGATCTAGGCTCAGAGCCAACGTAGTTCGAGTGCACTCAAAGTTTCCGAGTGTCGAAGAACGATCGTGACACCGCCTGTACTCATTACACTTTATTAAACTAACCGAGTGCGAGGAAATTGAAGAAGTTTCATACCCAACACGGTATCATAATTTTTTTTTACGTCGTGAATTGATCTCCTCTAGAGGGCGCCACATTCAATTAAACGTAATTTTGTATCCTATAACCAGTGAATGGTCAAAACGCTTCTAATGATACCTTATTTGTCAAATTACGATAATTAGTTTAGAAGTCACGAGGGACAGTTTAATATACATACATACCGGTCAAAATCATAACCGTCCCTTTTGCCGTAGTCGGGTAAAAAAAAATCATACGTTTATTTTACGGTATCCACGAGCAGATAGTAGGGTAGGGGTGGTAGCTAGCACCCACACGAATCATCATCATATCGTGTGGGTTGCAAGGTCGATGACCGACCTCACAAACCCTGGTGTCAGAGTTATTAAGCCGCCAAAGATCTCTGACATGGCTCATTAACGACTACATCCGTAGGTAGTAGTCGGGACCAACGGCTTAACGCGTGCCTTCCGAAGCACGGAATCATCTAACTTTTCGGACAATCAGGTGTGAGGCGATTCATCCTGCAATGTCCTAACCAAACTGGGGAAGTCACACAAAGTGATTTTGTTTGACAGTATCCCCACCGGGAATCGAACCCACGACCTCCGGATCGAGAGCCAATTAAGCCCTTTAACCTCTAGACCACGGGGGCTGTTCCCACACGAACAAACGCGTGGATACCCTTCCTATAATTCAAAATTGCTTGGATAGCCGTAGATTGGCACGTTTGATTCTATACAAGGCAAGAGGGTCAGGAAGATAACTTTGTAAATGGAAACGAGGTCGTATATTATGAATAAATGGGCTCCCAACCTATAATCAACCCTTAAGGTTCTATGTATCTTACGTGTGTGTACACACGGCCGCACATCAGTAGAAACACTTTTGGACCTTATGGCGTGGTAATAGTGTTGAAAAAGTTTCTACCGACAAGCGGTTGACCGTATGTTCAGGTAAATCGATGTTATAGATTTAAAATAAAAGTCATATTGAAGTATTATTATAATGATTATTTATATTTATTTAATGACTAGCTGTTGCCCGCGACTCCGTCCGCGTGGGGTTCAGAAAAAGTAGCTAATGACTTTTCCCACGGTTCAAACTGTTTTTATCACAATCAGTTTAATAGATTAGTCATAAAAGCGTAACAGACAGACAGTCAGACAGTCTTTGTAACTTACCTATTTCTCCTCTTAAAAGACAATTTCTTACAAACAATGATTCACATCTCTTTATTTTTTTAAGTATTTTGTTTATAAGTACCTACTTATCTAAGTTTTCAAAACTCTAGAACTTTCATACATTTTTTTACATTTGTTGCACTGCCATGCCGAAACATTTTTTTATTATTGTTTTTATCATAAAACTAAATCTAGATTTTACCAATCTTTACCTGTACCCAAGACTTTTACACAAACAACTGGACCGGATCAAATGGAGTTTTCAACATACGTATTTGGCTTTCTTCCGTTCAAAATTATGAGCTTTGTTTGATTTCAACTCAACATCACCGCTTTAAGCTTTCAACTCGCCTGTTTTCTGTTTGAGTGAACCAATTGCTATTAAAAAATGTTCAAATATTGCACGAAAGCAACCCAAATACGTTTTTGAAAACCCCGTTTGAGATGTTCAAGTATTTTGTGAGGTATTGGTGCGGCCGCTTAAAACTTCGCCTTCCTTCTGTCAGAGTGAACCGTTTGCAATGAAATAAAGCTTATATGTTGCACAGAAAGAAGCCCGACGCGTCATTGAAAACCTCGTTTAAATGAGTTAAGGAGGTGAGTTCTTGGTTCTGCAGCTTGAAACTTTGCGTTTCTTCTGTAAGAGCGAACCTTTCGCATTGAAACTAAGCTTAGCACAGGAGTAAGCCAAACGCGTTGTTGAAAACCACGTTTGAATCGGCTCAAAAGTTTGTGAGTTATTCGCGCCTTCCCTTGAAACTTTGCTTAACTTCTATCTGAGTGAACCGTTTTCAACTAACCTAAGCTTATATGTTGCACGGAAGTACCTAATCCAAGCACGTCATGGAAATGCCAGTTGGAATCGGTACAGTAGTTTGTCAGCTATTGGCGCCGCCGCTTGAAACTTCCCGCACCTTCTGTCTAAGTGAACCGCTTTCGATGAAAGTAAGCTAATACATTGCAAAGAATTGGGCTAAACACGTCATTAAAAACCCCGTTTAAATCTGTTTGGTAGTTTATGAGTTATTGGGGCCGCCGCTTGAAACTTAGTGAATCTTCTGTCTGAGTGAACCGTTTGCAATGAAACTAAGCATACATGTTGCACGGATTAAGCCAAATACGTTACTGAAAACTCGTTTTAATCGCTTCAGTTGTTTGTGAATTATTTGCGCCTCCGCATGAAACTTTGCGTACCTTCTGTCTGAGTGAACCGTTTGCAATGAAACTCATGTTTTATGTAGCACGAAAAAAAGCCAAACACGTGATTGAAAACCCAGTTTGAATCGGTTTAGTAGTTTGTGAGTTATTCTCGCAGAGGTAGTTTGATACTTTACATTACTATAGCTTCTCATTGTGTGAACCGATTTAAATAAAACATAGCCTATATGTAGCTCAGAGCTAAGCTTAACCTATCTGCGAAAACCGCGAGAAAATCCGTTCAGTAGTTTCGGAGTTTATCGAATACATACAGACAGACCGACAGACAGACAGACAAAAAACTCAAAAAACATATTCTTGTGTTCTATTAGTCCTTTCTTATAGCCTACACTCGTTTTTTGATAAACTCATCAAAAGTACAGACACGCTGTTTTTACTCTTTTATTATATGTATAGATGTGCAGGGTCAAAAATTCCATGATTATTTCAGTTATACAGCCTTTTTATTCACCACCCCACATGTTTTAGGAGGTGGTTCTGTCCATGACACTGAATAAATTGATTAAAATATGAATTAAGTTTTCTTAATATTCAACTTCAATTTGTAAAGAATCTACTTTGAATAAATAAGTCTGAAATCTGAGTATTTTCATAATTACAGCTTGACCAACTTTTCTGAAGAATGGCCAAAAGCGGAACTACTTACGTCATTTTGACAACCTCAGAGTAAAAATGTATAGAGTCCTATATGACGGACTAGTCGTGTTAAGCATCTCCTAGTCGACTATGACAAGTCGGTCAAAAAACTAGGGTAACATTTTACAAATCAAACAAATCTAATGTTTCATCCAAACCTTGTAATATGCGAAAGTAAAAATATATCCTTTTAACTTGTGAATTGAAGCGTAAATGATCCGTAATAGCCAAAAATGCGTGATTTTTAACAGCGTTTTTTAGGGTCCCGATACCAAAATGGTAAAAAAAGGAACCCTTATCTTATGGTGCGACTTTATCTGTCTGTCTGTCACACCTGTATATCTCAGCAACCACTCATGCTTTGGACTTGAAATTTGGAATAGTTTTAGAATATGGTTGTCCAACTTAACTGCACATGAGATAATCAACAAAAAGTTATGATTATTAATGTCAAGGGGGCCCAAATAGGGGTGGGGGGGGGCAAAATTTCAAATTGTCATTACTAGGTCGAGTGAGGTATTATAAGAAAGGGCTCTTCTTGTACATTCTAGAATAGAATTTTTTACAACTCTTAGTTTTCAAATTATGATAAAAAATGTCAAAAAAAAATACCATTCCCCTCGCCTAAAAACCATCTCCGAAGTTTGTGGAAGGAAAAATTTGAATTAATTACAGGCGATAGAAGTTTATGTAAATATTACAGCAAAAATAAAACGATCTTTCTAAGTTGCAGTTTTTAGAAATGGACTTTATTGCTTCCAAAAATACTATAGGCACGTCGGAACCCATCGGAATCCGCGCGAGTCCGACTCGCATTTGACCGGTTTTTTTCTTGAATGGTAAGTATTCTTACCAGAAAAACTGTAGTAACAAGATTATTACTTTTAAGCTATATATTTCTTAAAGAGAAAGACAAAACTTTTACGTTTTTGGGATATAAAATCTTTTTCATACATTTTAGTATGGAGGTCCCTCGCTAGAAATGGATACGGTTATGGCTCCCTCCTTATCATAAAGAGCTGCTACTTAAACCTCCTTGTGTCAGTCAGTGTTGCCTGTGCTGTTCTTGTTTTCCTGCATATTTCCAAGTATTTTATGAGAAAGTCGTACCAAAAGCGATCGAAAGTGGTGTGCGAGAAATGATTCTCATAATGACATCGTTCTTTGATGCAGAAAAGGAGCAAGAATTTCCAATAACACCATTTGTTCATGTATTCAAACGCATTGCTGCCGCTACACGTCAGTGTTACCCAGATCTTCTTCTTTTCGTGTCGACGCAAATCCAATATTTATCCAGATTATTAATGCAGTAACAAGTAGAAGCACTAGTTAAAGACCTGCGTAAAGTTTCATTAACCTAGGTTTAAAACTCTAACCACTAGAGCATTTTGAAAATCTCAAATTTTGCCAATTGTAAAAACATGCTGCAATTCCGTGAATTACGTAGAATTTACCTTGTACTTGATAGGAACGGTACCATCATCACTTTTTAGACATTTCCAATAAGATTTAACTTTTCTTTTCTTGTTTTGGAGAAATTTTGCAAATTATCAGGATAACAGGTGCTGCTGGGGATTTTTGAAGTGAAAACTTTTTTAGCGGCGCCCAGCACTTTTTAAGATGGGAAAAAAATTATAAATTCGCATCAGATGTCGCGTCTTTGTCACGTCAGATCTTATACCAAGTTAGAACAGGCTCAATATATACAAAAGTTCTAAAGTGTGATAAAGACCAAAACATCTATTTTGTCTTTGTCGCGTCAGATCTTCAGATCTCGGATGAAGTATAGGAATGGATTTGCAAATAAGCATACCAAGTTAGAGCAGGTTCAATTTATACAAAAGTTCTAAAGTGTGATAAAGATCAAAACATCTTTTTTGTCTTGTCATAGTCTCGGCTCTTTTTTTAGCAGTCAAACTAAATACAGTTGTCAAACTAAAAATCGCTATAACTTGAAAACTACTGACCCTAGACTACTCATGTGCTGATACAAATGATAGGTCTCGATGAGATCTACATTTCGGATGACAGCTGTCAAACTAACAATCGCTATAACTCGAAAACTACTGACCCTAGACTACTCATGTGCTGAGTCAAATGATAGGTCTCAATGAGATCTACATTTCGGATGACAGCTGTCAAACTAAAAATCGCTATAATTCGAAAACTACTGACCCTAGACTACTCGTGTGCTGAGACAAATGAAAGGTCTCGATGTGATCTACATTTCGGATGACAGCTGTCAAACTAAAAATCGCTATAACTCGAAAACTACTGACCCTAGACTATTCGTGTGCTGAGACAAATGATAGGTCTCGATGTGATCTACATTTCGGATGACAGCTGTCAAACTTAAAATCGCTATAACTTGAAAACTACTGACCCTAGACTACTCATGTGCTGAGTCAAATGATAGGTCTCGATGAGATCTAAATTTCGGATGGCAGCACTTCAAAATGAACTGTTGTAATGTACCTATAAATTTATAATTGAAACAAATAACAGGCTTGGTTATTTTCTATTACTTCACTTAGTTACTGATTATTAACTGTTATAGTTATTTTATACTTTTTATTGCTAAAAGAAACCTTGCAAAACTTTGAAGAAGGTGTGTAGTTTTTGTTAAAACTATTTTTATTCAACGTAAAGTTAGGCATTTGACCGCTTTTAGTATAATTCTACAACTATTCCAAATTTCAAGATAGCATGAGTGGTTGCTTTAAAACAGGTGTGAGTGTGACAGACGGACAAACAGACAGACAAAGTCGCACCATAGAAAAGGGTTCCTTTTTTAACCGTTTCGATATCGGAAAACTAAAAAGGTAGAATTAGTTTATTTTTGTAATAGGTGGCAATCCTTTTCGATCGTAGCGCCATCGTAAAATTCTACAGATAAGTTGGTCAAGCTGTACGTTATAATATAACAAATCTCATATATTTTTTTCTTTTGGACAGAAAATGCATAATTGTAGATAAACTCTCCATCCAATATCGAACAAATACAAGAATATTCCTCCTTCTTATATTTTCAATATTTTGACATTTTATAATCCTTTTTAGGGTTCCGTAGCCAAATGACAAAAAACGGAACCTATAAGAACTATACTGTTAAAACTTGGTAAGTATAAGAACTATAAACTATAAGAACTATACTGTTAAAACTTGGGAAGTAGATGTATTCTGTGAACCACATTAAGATTTTTACACAAAAATAGAAAAAAGACAATAAATTTTAGGGTTCCCCATACATAGAACTGAAACACATTTTTTTTTCATCAAACCCATACGTGTGGGGTATCTATGGATAGGTCTTCAAAAATGATATTGAGGTTTCCTATATTATTTTTTTCTAAACTGAATAGTTTGCGCGAGAGACACTTCCAAAGTGGAAAAATGTGTGTCCCCCCCTGTAAATTCTAAAATAAGAGAATGATAAAACTAAAAAAATATATGACGTACATTACCATGCAAACTTCCACCAAAAATTTGTTTGAACGAGATCTAGTAAGTAGTTTTTTTTTATCATTATAAATCGTAAACCGCAATTTACCTTTCATTTTTTTTTTATCGTCAATGGGCTAACTCTCGACCTCGATCTAGTCTTGAAGACAGAGATGAGGCCAAAAAAAAAATTAATATAAATTTTAGTTACATCACATAATAAAGTTTTTTAGCAATAATAATACTATAACTTTTGTTTATATACGTACAGATTTTTACGGGACCCTCAGTGCGCGAGTCCGACTCGAACTTGACCGGTTTTTTCTGTAGTTGAAGTGTTCAATCTAAATAACTTATCGATATTCGAGAGAACTTCGCAAATAAATCTAAGGTAGAGTAAAATGGATTTCAAATATTTATTCTTATGAAAACTCGGAAATGTTTTAAGTTTCTGGCAACTCTCTTGAGATTATGAAAAAGTTGAGTAAGTGCAAAGTTACTACAACTCGAACATACAGGGTCCTAAAATAAAAATAAAATATGTAAAACCAAGAAAGGGCTAATTTTAGGAGGCTATCAGCCAGTTGCCCAAAGTTTATTTAAAGTTAAATCTTAGTTAAATATATTGCTGTCACTTTCTGTTTTGATTAGAAAGAGAGTGACGCAATAGATCTAATGGAGCTTTAACTTTAAAGACGCTTCGTCCAACAACTCTTGTATACCAGATATTGAAATCGTTAAGCTAAGTCAGAGTGCATTTAGCGACAGGAAAACTCTGGCAACATAGAACTCCAAACACGTTTGCTGTTAACTATACAAACTATCAATTTACATGCACGATTGTATCCCGCTATGAATATTCTCTCTCACAACCATGGGTTGGCTGGAAGAAATCTCTTGTAGAGATAAGCCCGCCTTTGTAAATGTCCTTTTGTTTGTTTACTTTCTGTATGTTAAATGTGCAATAAAGAATATATATACAAATTGTAAAAATTATAGAGAAACATGTTTAGCTTTTCTACAATTTGACAGTCTCTTGCTTAGATGGAAACAGTATTTTACATTATTTAGTTTTAGGGGCTACACGAACGTAAACACAAAGTCTGTGATAGTCCGCCAGCGCCAGTATGGCCAGTACTGCAAAATTTTTCGATATTTTTATGGTTTAATAACATTCGTTTACCTATTTTGGAAGGAAAATAACTAAAATTATTGTTGAGTTAAAAGAGCTATTAGCTCAAAAGGTTGTTCAGTTTGTATTTAGTTAAAAATGTAGAGAAATTTTGAAATTTGAAGTTAATAATGTTTGAATTTTATTTTTTACACTTGCGGACTACTCGTATCACGGACGTAAAGTCTACCCTTTGCGCTGCCTCTATAGTATCACAATACTTCTCTTAACACCTCGTCAAAGTAGTTAAGAGGTCTTTGACCTCATATAACACTGCAAAAGTTGATTCAGTTAGTAGAATACATACTTTCAAATGCAATGCGCAATATTCTCTGCAAGTTTTAACACTTCATTCGGAGTGTTACCGCCCCGACTGTTCCGACAATAGCAGCGCTACATTTTTAACGAATGGATTCTTCCAGTTTTTATTATAATCTTTCACCTCAAGCAAAAGCAAACTGGAAAGAAGCGTAACGAAATTCAAGAAAAAACAGTGAGAATAATTTGTTTTTACATATATTTACAGATAGTGAATTTTAATCTATTTACAGATAATTTTTGATCCCCAAAGGGATCGGTTAGGTTGTGTTAGGTACTCTTTCTACCACAATGCCAGGAGTAAAACTGTTTCATTAGGACCCTATGAATACTCCAAGGAACATATATACTCACCTAAATACTCACTCCCTCCCCTTATCTAGTGCCTGATGATAAACTATCATACATCATAGTGCGCTAACTAAATTTCCTCGTGAAGTGAGCTGCGAACTACCAACTATTCGCGCTTGGGGAGCCGGTGCTAAATACATTAATTTATCACTGAGAGATTGCATTTAGAGAGATTTTCATTCGAAAGTGGTTTCTATGATGCAGTATCATAGTGCTCTTAGTTAATAAAGGAGTGAATAGAAAACTTACCGAATAAGAGAGTATGGAGATAAATTTCAAAAATAAAAAAGTGCAAGTCGGACTCGCGCGACAAGGGTTCCGATATACAAGGTGTAAATGCAAAACCGAGCGTAAACTCAAGGGTGTGCTCAGACCACAAAACTGAGCAACTTTTCCAAAGAAACATGGGTCGAAATCGGAGATTATTTTTTGTCTTCTCCATACTGACCTACAACAGTTGACAGTTCATTTTGTATGAAGAAGCCATAAAGAATTTTTGTTTTCGAACCATGTTTCTACCGAAAAGTTGTTTAGTTTCGTGGTCTGAGCACACCTTTGAGTTTACGCTCGGTTTTGCATTTACACCCTGTATCTATAGTATTTTTGGAAGCAATAAAGTCCATTTTTAGGACCGCAAAACTAAATTTGTTTGATAAGGTTTCTTGCAGATTTTTAAAAACTGTGAAACTCAGATGGATTGTTTTTTTTCTGTGATATTTCTATTATAATCTATTGATTGCAATTAATTCAGATTTTTCCTTTCACTTACTTCGGAGATAAGGGGAATGGTATATTTTTGTCATTTTTCATCATAACTTGAAAACTAAGAGTCGTAAAAAAATACAAAAATATATTTTAGAATGTACAAGTAAAGCTTTTTCATATGATACCCCATTCAACCTAGTAACGACAATTTGAAAATTAGCCCCCCCCCCCTGGGCCCGCTTTACATTCATAATCATATTATTTTCAAATTTTTTCATGTGCAATTAGGTTGGGCAACCATATTCTTAAACTATTTCAAATTTCAAGTCGACATACAGGTGTGACAGACGGATAGACAGATAGACAGACAGACAAAATCGCATCATAAGGGTTCTTTTTTTTACCATTTTGGTATCGGAACCCTGAAAAGATAGTTATTCACTAAATACGTGGGACACTCAGAAATATTTGCGACACTAAAAAAAATTGTTCTACAGGTACATATATTTTTATTAAATCTTTTCAAAGTACTCTCCACCAGCCTCTATACAAAGATTCATGCGTCTGAACCAGTTTTCAAAACACTTTTTCCAGTCCGCCGTAGACACCTCGTTTACAGCCTGCTCGAACGCAGCCAGCGCATCTTCCGGCGACGAAAATTGTATCCCCTTGAGCTGATTTTTTATTTTTGGAAATAAAAAGAAGTCACACGGTGCTAGATCAGGGCTGTAAGGAGGGTGACCCAGGAGTTTGACTGGTGTGCTGTCCAGGAAGTCCCTCGTTTTGAGCGCGGTGTGTGCAGGCGCATTGTCGTGGTGGAGCAGTAGTCCGCGGAGCCCTGTGTTTGGTCGCTTGTTGCTCACAACAGAAAAAACTTCTGGTAAACATTTGGTAGTATACCATTCGGCGTTGATGCTTCTTTGATCTCGTAAGGGAATTGAGGCCAAGTGGCCAGTCAAATTAAAAAAGCTGGCGATCAAAATCTTCCCCCCGCTTCGAGATCGCTTCACTTTGGTAGGCGTTGGTTCATTTTGAAACACCCAAACTGTCGACTGGCGCTTGGTTTCTGGATCGTATTGATAAATCCAGGACTCATCACCTGTTACGATGTCGTAAACACGCCGAGACGAGCCTGCTTCAAATTTGTTCAGCATATCACGGCACCATTCCACCCGGGCCTGCTTCTGAGCGTCGGTGAGGTAGTGCGGCACCCAGCGCGATACTATCCTCCTCACGCGAAGATGCCCGTGTAGAATCTCGTGAACGCTTCCCGATCCAATCTTTAATATGTGCTGAATCTCCTGATATGTAATTCGCCTATTATCTTGGATTAAATTTTTCACTGCTAGCACGTTTTCTTCCGTAATAGCCGTCAAAGGGCGACCGCTTCTTTCTTCATCCCCCAAGGTTGGTCGACCGCGCCTAAATTCGTTATACCAACGATACACGGTTGCCTTGGAGGGGCCTTCATCCATAAATGCCATTTGAAGTCTATCGAACGATTCATCCGGTTTCAGGCGACACTTGAAATCGTAAAAAATCATAGCTCTAAAATGTTCCCGGCGCAGATCCATTTTTCAGTAAGACACGATACTTTGAATTGGCTCGCAAAAAATGTGGAGGGAAATTTTGAAAATGGAACACACATATTTTTACTTACAAGTAATCATATTTTCGAAAAAGATTCTGACCGGCCAGTCTCCCATATATAAAAACTATTTTTCGCAATACTTTCTGAGTGGCCTGGTACAATCTTTCAGGGTTCCGTAGTCAACAATGAACCCTTACAGTTTCGTCTGTCTATCGTTCTGTGTTTCCGCGGCATAGCTCAGAGACCCTTGCTGTAATTTAGTATGTGCCGACAAAGTGGTAAAAGTAAATATATAAAAAAAGTTATTGTATCCTTTCCAAGTAAAGTGGGGGTAATTTTTTTCTCTTGTCTACCCCATCGTGTGGGGTGTCATTAAATAGGTATTTTTTTTTAATAATAGAAGTCTGAAAATATCAGTAATCGATAAAAATATCTATTTGCGCAATATTTAGCTTGAAAGCGCATTTTTTTTTTTAGTCAACTGAACAGTTTTCCCCAAGAAACATAGATCAAAAATGAGAAATTTTGTTGATCGTCCTATTATACAAATTCCAGTATTAACGGCGCATGGTTTGTATGGTTAAGCCAAAAACCTTTTTCATTTTCAATCCATGTATCTTAATGAAAGTTGTTCAGTTTCATGTCGCATAAGTACCATACTTAAGTATAGTCAGACATTTTATTATCACGCTGTATACTAAACAACACGTCAGTAGAAACACTTTTGAACCTTATGGCGTGGTAATACAGTTGAAAAAAATTCTACCAATGGCCACAAACTTTAAGTATAGTGCATAAACTCTGCAAGCTGAGCAAACCACACCAAATTGGCGTTCGATCGCAAACTTTCCCTTCAAAAACTTGTTCCTAACTATGCTCCGCAAAACCGGAACTTCTTTTTATTGAAACTGAACAACTTCGGACTTATTTCTTCCATTCGAGACCAGTTGGAAAGGAGTTAGTGGTTTTGGAAAGTCTGTTAATAAGACTTAGTTCAGGAGTGTCAGTTTGGTTCTTAGGGTTCCGTACCCAAAAGGTGAAAAACGGGACCATATTATTATGCCTCCGATATCCGTCTGTCTGTCTGTCATCTAATTGGGGGTACGAAACCGTGAGTGCGTGCGACTAACTCGAATTTGGTAAGTTTTTTTGTGTTTCGTTCTATTTTCTTTGGGGAAATCACATTGAATAGCTAAAACATCGAAAAATATCCCTTCAAAGGTATAGTGTACACTTTTATATTTGAACAAGGCTCAAAAATCCTTCCGAGCCTGCACTACAATAGGCAACATACAATGGATACACAAAGCCTCCCACTTCTGTATTCACGACACGCTTGCTTGAGCTTGGAGCAAAAATAACTTACCCTACAGATGATCGTCAGGTAGTTTGACGTTTTGGTAACCAGTGTCAAGCTTTATGATCATCATTATTATTGCCGTTGAAAAAAGAAAACCATGTTTGTAATTTCAATAAATATATTTGGATCAGTATTGCTTTAAACAGGATTATAACGGTTTATTTGAAATTTAAGGCATGCAAACTTCTACGAAAAGATTAAAATATTGCTAGAAAAGTAATAAAAATAAGAAATAGTACAACCTTTTAGATTTTCCAACCAAAACGTAACAATTTCCGCACTGGTAGTCACTTAACGTTTTGCCTCTGACACTCGTAACACAGAACTGACTATCCAGCAGCTCTGCCGCCATTAAAGTGGGTTTTGTGGAAGGGGAAACCTAGTGGCGCGAGGGCTGCATGACAGGTAATAGTGTTGCCAGTTCAGAATTGAAAAAGTATACTAAAATTTAAGATTAAATTAGTTTAGATCGCTAACCATCGCTCACATTATCATCATGTTGACATCATCTACTGCTAAACATGGCTGCCCTTACGATATTTGAAATTTATTTTTTTACTATCTTTTGCCCGCGACTTCTACGCATGCCAAAAAAAAATACCAGTGTTTATTTTAAACTATTAGCTATCAAACAAAAAAGTTTCATTAAAATTGGATTAGTAGTTTTTACTTGATACTCGAAAAAATAAACAAACAAATAGACAAGAAGTCCAAAGATTGGATACATCACAGATTAAATAATAGTAAACTAATACTGTCCTATTCGGACATCTGCGCCGGACGTCCACTCCGCGTCTGCGTTGCACTGATCCAGGCCTTAGTTTGGGTGCAATGTAGAGTTTATTTCTATCTATATAGGAGTTCTAAATACTCAATTTTCTAAAATATAAATATTTTGTTGCAGGTAATTGAAAAATAATATTGGGAATTCAACAAGTGAAATTGGGTAAGAATAAGAGATTTTCAGCTTTTTTTTGTATGTTGCTTAGTACGGTCAACCGCACGTCGGTGGAAACATTTGCAACTCTATTACTACCGCTATCGCTACTTTGACTTTGGTGTTGAAAGTTTGTCATTTCTACTATACTGTCAGGCAGTTGCACAAAGTTTCTTTAAAGGTAAAGCTCCTTTTCCGCATTGCTTGCATGTTAACCGTGGAAAAAGTTACGTCAAAATGGGCTCGTGAGAACATTACTAGCGTGATCGACGCGTAACTTTGTTCGATGATTTAAAGGAGCTCTAATTATAAAGACGCTTTCTGCAACTGACAGCAAGTGATCTAATTTCTCATGTATCCTTGTACAGCCAACATGCTAAAGTATGCGTGACACAAAAGGTCCCCTTTGAAGAGCGGGTTCAGACGAGTTCCGTGACGTCACGAGCGAGCACTCTATTTGAGAAATTTCTAATATCGCTACATCCTGCGTACAAAGTCTGAATGTAGAACCACGACAGTACTCGTACTTTGAAATTATAGTCATCTTAGTCACCCGTTTTTGTGCTAACTAGGTTTGCGTGCTAACAATGTCCATTATATTTTTGTAATTTTGTGCATAATAAATAAATAAATAAAAAAAGATTATTAGGTATAAATAGATAACACTCCAAAAGTGGGTATTCTAAATAAAGGTCAGGTTAAAAATACCCTAAACCAGCCTTTCTTAACCTTACCTTAAACGCAACTTCAGGGACCCTATTAATAAAAAAAACAATAAATCGGATCATTTATTTTAAGTTCTACAAATACAGCAAAAAATAAGATAATTTGAAAGTTAGTGCTGCTTTCATGCAGCCTAGTTAGTGATATATGGGTTGATGTTAGGTACTACTGTTGTATTCTCAATTTAGATAGATAGATAGATAGATGAATTCTTTATTGTCACACCAAAACAATACACAGGAGACTCTTAAAACTAGGGTGGACAAAGACGGTCTTATCGCTTAAAGCGATCTCTTCCAGACAACCTTAGTTGCTTGTAGGAAAATGTAAATAGTAACTGTAGTAGTGGATTAGATTTGGATTTATTTATTATGGATTGTTAAATGGGACTGCGGACCCCCATACATATACACGCGAACCCCCCGGGGTCCGCGGACCACAGGTTAAGAAACACTGCCCTAAACTGACGAGCGCCTTTGAAGGGGTTGATGAAAGTAGAGGAATTTGAGGAATTGAAGGAAGTATGTAAAGATCATAGCAGTTGGAGGGCTGTGGTCTCTGCCTACCCCACACTCCACAGGGAAAAATGCGTAATGTTATGTATGCACGTAAAAGTGGCACTTCAAAGGTGCAATGCTTAATAATAGGTCTTTAACAATCAAATTGCCGAAATATGCTTACAGATTATGGGATCATAATTCATATAATTCTAAAGCTATTTTTTTCATTTGTCTTATATTTGAAAGTTAACTTCAAGGTTATCAATTTACGTATAAAATAAAACTTTTATTTTTAGTGAGTATATAAAATTAAAGGTTCAAAAATCGTTCGTCTTAAATTTCGTCCGATTTCCTCATTAGATTTGTAAAAATTTTTTCGAAAATTTAATTTAAGCTTTTAAAAAATATAAAATATTTGGATTTTTAATTCCTAAAAAATGCAAAAATATTAGTACTGAAAATTGAGTTTAAGAAAATTCGCCATACAAAAATGTAATTTCATAGTCAAAGACCTAATACTTACAGTGAACCCATTGCGCACGGGCGGGGCTCTTATATGACTTGTCGAGTTCTCTCGTATGACAGCTGGCGATCCTACGTCATGCTCGTGACAATATATTGGATCTACATAAATCTTACCTAACACGTACTAACCCTTTGAGGTTTATTCTGTCAATTTTTGAAATAAAGGCTGCAAGAAACAAAGAGCTAAATGAATCAAACAATTTGTTAACAGCTAACATCAAGCGCCATTATGCCTGTAATAATTTAATGGCGTCGATTGTTTATTCAACCGTATAATTGCTATAATTATTATGTCTATTCAATAGAATACAGCTGTATTCTAATCAGAACTCAATAGTTTCCGAAAGGTACTTTAAAGTTAATATACCTAGATGTGATGGTGGTTTACAATGGATTTTTTTTTTCATGTCAAAAGTGGCTAAACGAGCAGGTGGTCCACCTGATGGTAAGTGGTCACCACCGCCCATGACACCCACTGTCTTATAAGTGAAATAATTTGACACTAATAAGACAGCAAAGCGCGTTACTCACCCTGAGAACCAGGATGGTATGTCTCATGTGCCAGTAATTTCCCTGGATCCCTTGCCCTTCAAACCGAAACACAGCAGTGAAAACACTGCTGCTTCACGGCAGAAAAAAGCAAGAGGGTGGTACTTCCCCAGACGGACTTTTCACAAAAGCCCTACCACCTTAAGATTCTTGATGAACATTGGTAGATATCATAACATCCCTTGAAACATCGTCTGCAGAACAGGGAGCTCCTTCCAGACTCCAGCAAAAACGCGTGGTGATTTACCATAGTCACCACGCTTGTAAGCGTTGCAGCTGGCGACCGCTGTTGATGGTGACCGCAGTATGTAAGATGTTACGATACACAGAAAGATGCTGCTGCTCATCCTCCGGTTCATAAGTCCTTAGTCGCCTCTTACGACACTTACGGATAGAGATGGGTTGGTACTATTCTTTGTCGGCTCCACACGGGTAATTGTGATTTCTGTTTATTCCATGAAAATGGTTATATTTATACATTTTATGAGCAGATTCAAACCCTCAGGGATCCTCTTTATAACACATTATCAGATACAGATCAGTTTATTCCATATAGTTTCGATCGGTCATCGATTTCAATGTGAATTATCTACTCATGAAAACAAGGAACTTTCCCGAAGACAAAAAAATTGTCAAGAAAAATTTTTCCTACTTCTCATACAAAATGAGTCGATCACGTGACCACTTTGGTATGGACAGCCAAATAATATTTCTAGTAATTTTTTTATGCGATAAAGTTGCTTGTTCTATTGAGTAGAATAATGAGCTTCGGGAGCAGCAAAACCAATGAAAATTGAAGCTAAATACAGCATGTAACGGAAACGTGTGATAATACTAAGTAGATTGTATCACAAGGCTGTAAAATAATATTTTTAAGGCGAGGGCGCTATTTTGAATCCAGAGCGAAGTGAAGGATTCTAGACTAGAATCCTGAACGTAGCGAGGGATTCAATAGGTCGCCCAAGGTAAAAGTATTTTTGTAGCCGCCTAATACATTCTACTTTTCATCTCCCTAAATATAAAATACCATTACAATATTATCACTCGATGAAACAATACTAAAAGTCATATTAAGTATTATTAGTAACAACTGAAAATGTTATTGACATTTTTATATCAATTAGGAACAGAATCTCTTTGGTTGGTATTCTTGTTTACATTAAGAGCATACTTATTTATTTTTTTATATTCATAATAATTTTAATAGTATAACCGGCCAGTATCATTTTTCATACGCTATTTTGGTTCGACCTCTATGGTTGACCTAAAATATCCCTATGGTGGACCTAAATTCTAATTCTAATTTTAAATCCCATTTTTACCCGCTACGAAAGTCTCCTGTAGAAAACAGCTATTTTGTTCGCCTTTATTGACGAATCGTTCAGCGATTTTCGAATAGATGAGATGAAATAGTAGATTGTGTCACAAGGCTGTAAAATAATATTTTTAAGGCGAGGGCGTTATTTTGAATCCAGAGCGAAGTGAAGGATTCTAAAGTAGAATCCTGAACGAAGCGAGGGATTCTAAAGTAGAATCCTGAACGAAGCGAGGGATTCAATAGGTCGCCCAAGGTAAAAATATTTTTGCAGCCGCGTAATACACTCTACTTTTCATCTCCCTCTATGAGAAAAGAATAAGAGGCTCATTGAGACACACACTCGTCATTAATTTTAAATATAAAATACCATTACAATATTATTACTTAATGAAACAATACTAAAAATCATATTAAGTATTATTTGTAACAACTGAAAATGTTATTGACATTTTTGTATCAGTTAGGAACAGAACCTCTTTGGTTGGTAGTCTTGTTTACATTTCAAGCATATTTCTTTTTTTTTATATTCATTATACAACTGGCCAGTATAATTTTTCATACAATATTTTGGTTCGACCTCTATGGTTGACCTAAAATATCCCTATGGTGGACCTAAATTAAAATTCTAATTTTAAATCCCATTTTTACCCGCTACGAAAGTCTCTGGGAGAAAACAGCAATTTTGTTCGCCTTTATTGACGAACCGTTCAGCGATTTTCGAATAGATGGGATGAAAAAGACTTTTATACTTCACCTTCTCGGAAAGTACCTCAGTCCTGTTTTAAAAACTAAGGAGAAGATACGTCATTTCTATGGTATAAATATGCGGGGGGAAAAGTTATATGGAAATCCATTGTTAACGTGTTCTAGCGGGATGGAATTTTGTATGAAAATCTGTCGATAACCTATTTTAATATCATAATGCAAAAATAGAAAAAGTTTTAATCTCTAAGTCCACGAAATGATGCTGGCCACCTACACTTTTCTGAAAAAACCATTGATTTGAAAAAAGAACGAAACGAAAATGTGGAACGAAAGCGCGCGCGCGAAGTAGGTACCTATTCTTGAAAATCACTGTGTGATAAAATCTTACTCAATAAAATCAAAATTTCTGTTTTTTTCTTATCAACAGGGAAAAATTATAATGCATAAATATAAATTAGTGTTTAATTGTTAAATTTTATAAAGTATTACAACGTTTTAACACTATCAGGGTTAAATTAAAAGGTTTCCAAGCGAAATTTTATCACCCAGTGATTTTCAAAAATTGGACCCCTGTTTTCTTTACAAAGTCGTTGGAAGTTTTAATTGTAGTTTTGTTGGTGCGTGCTTTTTACAAAAAATGTCGACAAATAGTGACAGTGATGAACAGTTCTTGACGCCGCTAGAACTACAAGAAAGTGCGCAAGCGGTTATTGATTGCCTGAAAAATCTCGAAAAAATACAACAATGTAGGTATGTGATAGTTTTATACATGAAGGAAAAAAAAATTACGCGCCCAGATGGAGTAGTAATTAAAACGTACTATGGGTGCCGGCTATGATACAATTTTGTAACTCACACACACATTCACACTTTTCTTCCAAATAGTCGTATTCAAAGATGTGTGATAGAGTTAAAAGACAATACCCGTCTCCCGCTTCCACCTACCCTCCCACCCCTCTGAGCGGCCGCATAGGTTTCGATACAAAATGGGCATGATTACTACTCCATCTGGGCGCGTAATTTTTTTTTCCTTCATGGTTTTATACGTTGAAAAAGCGAGAAAAAAGCGCATTGATTTTCGTAAACTGTTTTTCTTGCTTATAATAGTGAAAAAGCGTATAAATATAAGCCAAGTCTTTGTACCTATACCATGTTGAAAAGTACCATATTGGCAAGACATGATATCAATATAATGGAATACAAAAAACTTACATCATATCTGAAAAGGAAATCTGAAATATTTTCCTCGTAGGTGAAGTATAAAGCACTATGTATCACTCGAAAGAAAGTGCGATTCCCAACTCGGGTGTATTGAGCCCTTCGGCTTCGCCTCAGGGCTCAAACGACACCCTTGTTGGGAATCGGTCACTTTCTCCTCTCGATAAACAATGTACTATTCCCAAGGAACGTAGGTTTGACCTCCCTGCATCAGCTGATAGCACATTTTGAATGGGAGGTCAAATTTGGTTTTCGTATTTCAAACCATGTTCCTTGGGAAAAGTTGTTCAGTTTCATGGGCAGATTCACACTTTTACGTTACACGTTGTATAGGTAATATTGACTCAGATCAAAATTTGTGTTTTGGTTATCAACTACGTTATCAATGAATCAATAAAATAATAATCACCCTCTCCCTATCGGCAAGATCAAGAGATTATTGTCGTTTGATCTTATGGCTGTTGTGTCGTGACTTCAAACTCTTCAAAGCCGAATGATGATAAATAAGGGTGCGGCGGGTCAACGCTATAGTCTCGTTTACATGCGTCACGATCTTGCAGCGAAGGTTTTTTTATCTGATTATTTGATACATTTACTGTTTTTCATTTATTGCTGCGGAGTGGTTCTCTTTCTTTCCGATCACGTAAGTTAAGTCAAGAACCTCGAAGTCGATTAATTCCAGGAATCAATGTTCATGAAAAAAATTGGCGTTTAGCTGTGACATCGAATTTGTAATTCAAATAATGCCGAAAGAGGAAATCTCGGATGGTCGGCGGGCGGGCAAATCTGAATAAAAATTGTACTAGTTTAGTGACGCTTATACTGTCTATTCTTTAGCTTACTTACATAACATTATTAAGTTTAACACAGTTTTCTGCAGTATGTTCAAACAACCTGTGTAGTGACGTCACAAACAAGGGGTGACGCTCGCTCATGAATTGCAGCAGCTGATATTAAACTCCCTCTGAACCCCTGTTCAAACTTCGCCAAATATATTACTGCTCGGGCCCGTTCTGTCGTGAACTGTACCATATTTTAGAGGTAGACTAAGAGACTTGAATATTGATGAAGATAGACTTTTCATGTTCTTAGATTTAAAAAAAAGTGCGATATTTGTATTTGAAAAACGTTTTCATGCTGGTTTAGAATAAAACCATAATTGATACCTTACTTATATCCTATTATATCCTATACTATTAAACGAGCAATATTGGTATATATAAATATATTTGTAATTTAAAATTTAGTTTACAGGAGTTTTCGGGAGCAAAAAATCCATCGAGCTAGGTCTCATGTCTGAGAAAATTCTTTTTCACCGTCTTTTTTAATATTTCTTAGCGCGTTTTAGTGCGTTCAAGAAACTTACAGCGCCATCTGTTGATGAGTAGCATAGCTTGCTCACTCGTTGATATTTTAATCATACCGAGCATAGTTCGGTCGCCCAGGTACTTCACTATTACAAGAGCAATATTTTTAAATATGTTTGTAAATATATTTATCTACTCCCGTACCGGAATATTCCAAATTCGAAACCAACGACAGATTCGAAATTGAGGTCATTTTCCGCTATCATTTTCATTTCCACACTGTTCCATACTACGAGCAGTACGGAAATGGAGTATGGATTTTCATTCCGCAACTGTTATAATACATAATTTTCAATCTGCATAGGCTAAGGCAATACTACCACAGCTACATACAGCCTACTTTAAAGTAATTTTGTAAAAATACTTTTTACTGGGGTGACGACTGCCTACCTATATTTAAAAGAAAACGGAGAGTACCAGGAGTACATAAATCGACAAGAGGCTAACAGTTGGCTCGCTTCTATATAAAGTGACCGTAGCAACAAAAGAAGTGATTTGAACAAAATGGAAAGTATGTACCAGGAGAACATGAGTCTACAAAAGGCTGTCAGTAACCATATACATGAAATTAATGTTAAAGCAACTCCATCCACAAGCTCTGGATCTGGAATAACGTCGGGAATAACTTTAATTAACTGTACTAACTAACTGTCCTCTTAGTTCAATAAATTGATCACTACTCTTTAAAATTTTATTTGATTTTGTCGGTCGTAGATAAAGTTTTGTATGCAACTATACGTAATTAGTCATTTTAACACTCGATCTATACTATTTTGATACTCGGCTGCGCCTCGTATCAAAAACCAGATCTCGTGTTAAAATTACTCTCATTACGCAACAGTTGCATAAATAACTATTGTATAATTTGTAATCGGTTTCAATGAAATTTACCATGCAATTTACCATTTCGGGGGCGAAAAATCGATCTTACTAGGTCTCATGTCTGGAAAAATAGTGTTGCGTCTGTTTTTAATTTTAAGCATTTTTTTAAAAATACCGACTTTTAGACAGAAACCTACAGCGCCATCTGTTGGCGAGTAGCATATCTTGCTCACCCAACGATAATTTAATATTGAGGCGGCTATTATAGAGCGAAGCTCGGTTGACCAGGTACTTATTGTTTAAGCTTGTCATTTAAATTTTTTGTCTTCATTATCTTGGTCTAACCTGCTGTGATAAAAATAAAAAAATACAGAAAGATATACCCGTAGCTTTTCGACAGAAACAATCCTATACGAAAAACAAAAAAAAACAGCAGCTGTAAATTCCTGGCCGTCATTCAGTCCATTGGTTCGTTTGAATTCGGAATACCTCTGAAGTTTGATCGGGAAAGTTTGTCGGCCATTTTGCATTCGTGCTCGTTCTTTCATTGAGGAATGTACGGTAGAGAGGTTTGTTTCTGATCGTATGCAGTTTATTGAAATCGTTTTAAATTAACAAGAATTTTTACTGTCCTTTTGTAATGTTAAATGTATGATAAAAAAAATGAACTCAATTTTTCTGCAGAATAATTTGAACACTTTAAATAATAGCATCATGCTTTTTAGGGTTCCGTAGCCAAATGGTAAAAAACGGAACCCTTATGGATTCGTCATGTCTGTCTGTCGGTCCGTCCGTATGTCACAGCCACTTTTTTCCGAAGCTATAAGAACTATACCTACCGTTGAAATTTAGTAAGAAGATGTATTCTGTGAACCGCATTAAGACTTTCACACAAAAATAGAAAAAAAAACAATAAATTTTAGGGTTCCCCATACTTACTCGTAAAACTGAAACTCAAATATTTTTTTTCATCAAACCCATACGCGTGGGGTATTTATGGATAGGTCTTCAAAAATGATATTGAGGTTTCTAATATTATTTTTTTATAAACTGAATAGTTTGCGCAAGAGACACTTCCAAACTGGTAAAATGTGTGTCCCCCCCCTCCTTTAACTTCTAAAATAAGAGAATGATAAAAACAATGATAAAAATTTCAAATTGTTGTTACTAGGTCAAGTGGGACATCATATAAAAGGGCTTTACTTGTACATTCTAAAATATATTTTTTTATTTTTTAACAACTCTTAGTTTTCAAGTTATGATGAATAATTAAAAAAAATATATCATTCCCCCCCCTTAGCTCCGAAGTTTGAGAAAGGAAAAATCTGAATAAATTACACTCGATATAAATTTATGTAAATACTACAGCAAAAATAAAACCGGTCTTTCTAAGTTGCACAGTTTTTTAAAAATCTGCAAAAAAACCTTTACAAATAAATTTAGTTTTGCGGTCCTAAAAATGGATTTAATTGCTTCCAAAAATACTATAGATATATCGGAACCCGCAGCGTGCGAGTCCAACCCGCACTTGACCGGTTTTTTTTCACATGACGCCACTTTCTGAAGCGATGTAATTTGACTGACGTCATAAACGAATGACGTGATAAAAAAATATTGAAGTGATGATATGAATAAATACATTTAGATTTTTGTTCTATCATTTAAAAAAACCGGTCAAGTGCGAGTCGGACTCGCGCGCCGAGGGTTCCGATATACTTTTTGTATTTTTGGAAGCAATAAAGTCCATTTTTAGGACCGCAAAACTAAATTTGTTTGTAAAGGTTATTTGCAGATTTCTAAAAAACTGTGCAACTTAGAAAGATCGTTTTATTTTTGCTGTAATGTTTACATAAATTTCTATCAACTGTAATTAATTCAGATTTTTCCTTTCACAAACTTCGGAGATAAGGGGGGGGGGGGGGGGGAATGGTATTTTTTTTGTCATTTTTCATCATAACTTGAAAACTAAGAGACGTAATAAAATACAAAAATATATTTTAGAATGTACAAGTAAAGCCCTTTCATATGATATCCCACTCGACCTAGTAGCGATAATTTGAAATTTGGCCCCCCCTATTTTGGCCCCCTTTACATTAATAATCATAATTTTTTCAAAATTCTTTCATGTTAAATTAAGTTGGGCAACTATATTCTAAAACTATTCCAAATTTTAAGTCGATAGCATTAGTGGTTGCTGAGATATAAAGGTGTGACAGACAGACGGAGAGACAGACAGACAAAGTCACACCATAAGGGTTCCTTTTTTTTACCATTTTGGTATCGGAACCCTGAAAAGAGCAATCGAAAGAAGAAAATCAGTTACGAAAATATTTAAACTTTGAACAATTTGAAACTGTTTTAACAGCAGAACTTAAGGGAACAGTTCAAGATGATTAACTCTCAAAAGGGCCAAAATGTAAGAACAATTGAATTTTCTTAGCGATTTGTGGTGAACTTTGAATTGGGGACTCAGGAAATGGACTCACAATTGGACCGGTCACTAAGGCGCGGCGCAGACGACCTACTTTTGTCGGACAGCTGTTAACTTGCCGAAGAATGAAAATCAGTTCGACATTTGTTCAAATGCGTTGGTCCGATCACGCTTAGTCAAAGGCTAAAAGAAATATATTTTTTTGGATTATATGAAATCAAGTGTCATTTGGTTTGTTTTAGTACCTTTTGTGAATATTAGAGTTTGATTAAAATTTGCTCCTACAATTTTTTATTCTTGTATGTATCTTTTTCTCAAACTATGTCAGATACAAAATATGGGGGACATTTCACATATACTCGTAAGTTCATTAGATCAAATGCGGTACTACAAGTTTCAGAGACTGATATTATCTATATGTATAAAAGAAAGTCGTGTTAGTTACACTATTTTGTAACTCAAGAACGGCTGAATCGATTTGGGTAAAAATTGGTGGGGAGGTAGCTTAAAACCAGGAGACGGATATAAAATATTTTTTTTTATCTAGAAAGTCGTGCTAGTGACACTATTTAACTCAAGAACGGCTGAACTGATTTGGTTGAAAATTGGTGGGGAGATAGCTTATGCATGTGCAGTCCTCTCGCGCCCCGGGATTGCTCCTTCGGCGGGGAATCCTCTTGGAGCTGCTGTGGCTCCCTGAGGAGGTTTCAAGCGCGGCGTGTGGCTACAGGCCGGTCGTTGGAGAGCCGCCCTCCGCGGTGCCAGCCCCCCGGGTGAGACTCCCTAAGGAGAGGCCCGGTGAGCGACCAGCGAGCGGGCGGCTATTGGCGAACTCGGTGATGGAAGTGGTGCGGTAAAGGGAGAAAATGGGGATGTAGAGCGGCAGGTGTTGGTAGGTCAGGAGTGGTCGGCGGGTGTGGTGTTGACTGGAGTTGAAGAGCCGCCTTCCGCGGTGCCAGCCGAGGTAGCTTAGAACCAGGAGAAGGATATAGGATGGTAGGGGTAGGGTTAGGAGTAGGGGTAGGGGCAGAGGTAGGCGCAGGAGTAGGGGTAAGGGTAGGAGTAGGGGTAGGGAAGAGGCACGGGCAGGGATAGGGGTATTTATTGCCTGTAATACCGCCCAGGTGTTACTAGTCGGCCCTCTGCGTAAGGGTGGTACACCACCAGGTACAAGCGGCCCGCAATCTCTCACCAGTGGCTCCAAGAAGCTGCAGTGCAAGCAGCGGCCACACCCCGGTAAACTGCGTCGGCTCGCGGGCTAAACCTGGTAGAGGCGGATCCTTCTCACTCCGGTGGAAAGATCTTAAGCGGAAACCTCCCGCCAAGTTATGCACAAAGTCTGTCTCGGCGTTGAAGGCAACCCACGCTGATAAGCAAAAGGCAGGGGAATTACCAATGCGACAATAAGCCAAATATTTGTAAATAAGAAAAAAATTCGCACTAGTCGATCGTGTGCGTTTGAACTTAACAGGGAATTAAGTCGGTCAAGTTTGAGGTCCCAACTCACTCAAGTATCTAAGAGCAAATAAAATGAAACTTAGCTCTGAATTGAACTTTTCTGCCAACAAAATGTTCGAAATCTTTAATCTTAAGACCGAATTCATAATTTATTCTATTGATGTTTAAATACGGAGTAAATTTTCTTTCGTAAAAACCCTATAAAATCTTGATATTTTCCCAATGAAATAATTTTAATTAAATTTTGCGAAATAAAATTAAGACTATTTTTTTACTTGAATGGGTCAGCCTCGTGATAAATTTTTGCCTGAGTAGTTTTGGGTTCCGTACCTAAAATTAACAAAAACACAAGACTTAGGGATCACTTTGTTCTCAGCTGTTGGTCGGTCTGTCTGTCTGCTTGTTGACGTTTGTCCTCATGAACGGATCATCATCATAACATCCCATGAAACGTCCACTACAGGACAGGGAGCTCCCTCCAGAATTCCAGCTTTTGCTTGGAAAATGTGGAGGGGAAGTACCACAGTCACCTCGCTTGTTAGCGTTACGGCTGGCACCATGGACCGCGGTTGTAGGTGACCGCAGTAAGTAAGATACAAAGGAGAATGCTGCTGCCCATCCTCCAGTTAACCATTAGTCGCCTCTTACGTCACCCACGGGTATGTATGGGTTGGTACTATTCTTTGCCGGCACCACCGGGACATGATCGGGTGAAGGTATCGAATTAAAATTAATATCAAATATTAAAGTTTAGGGACCCTTGTAGGTATGAAAATGTCAAGATTCTACGACGACACGATCAAAAGTTATGGCCCTTAAGTAATGTTCACATCTACATACTTATTTATGAACCTAGCCAAAATCAATAGTGTACTTTCTGTTTACTTAAAATCATGAAATTTTGCAAGAAGCTAGGTTTTACAGCACAAGTAAAGGGAAAAGTCCAAAAACATGGAATATTACAACTTTTCGCACAACTACTTAAGATGACCTCCCGTTTCATGTAGATTTTTATTAAAGGAGGGTCAGGTTTGAGAGGACGTTTAGTTTTTTAAATTAAAGCGGCAAAATCTTATAGTATATTGTTAGATGGAACTACACCGTCGAGGCTGGCAATACCAGCTAGATCGTCAAGACGCGCCCCTTCATCGTCCATTTTGTCTCGCGTGCGCTTTTTAAACAACTACGCATAGATCCTCTCGTAATAATCGAATTAATGTCGCAATAATAAGTTTTATAGCTACTATCCACATTTTTGTTATTTAAGGCTTCTCTTATTAAAATTTATGTGACTACCCACATTTCTGTGTTTTTAAATCGTGTAGAATCATTAGAACTCCTTATAATATCATATGGTGGACAGTTACGTAACCCTTAGTGCGCGAGTCCAACTCGCACTTGGTCGGTTTTTTTTCTTCGGGAATGTTGCTTGTTTCCTTTGGAGAATCACTGCGTTTCAAAAACACTTAATCAAATCAAGTCAAATATAGTTTATTCATTGTTGGATATTAAAATGTCTCAATGACGTCAGCTGAACTACATCGCTTCACAAACAAGGTGGCGCCGTAGTTGTTCAGTTTAAGAACAGAATAAAATCCTTTAGACTTATTCTAGTTTACCTGAAGCATCCACAGCTGAAAATATTTCCTACACGAAATGGAATCTGAATTTACATTTCACATAACAATGCTACGCCGTAGGCCTAGCGTAGCTGTCTCGTGGCTCGTAGCCCATAACCCATTGCCCGCTGCTACGAATAATGAAACTGGTTCAAATAACAAACGGCATAACTAAAGAAAAGAGACTTTTGTGTAAACATTTTGTAACCCCAAAGGTCTTATTTTTCATTTGTGTATAAGACTAAGTTGTTGAGTTTTTCTAGAAGGGTGCTTAAGAGTAATCTGTTTTCATTATAATGCGTCATAATGTTGTCTGGAACAAGTTGGTTTTTTTAAGCCATAAATATGTGAAATTTTTAACCTTAAAATTTCAAAGTAATGATAAATAATGAAGCTAGAACTTAGGAAAAAAAAAGAATTTACTGATCACAAACACAAAATGTTTAGAAGAAATATGTACCTAAAAAAATTGTTAATCCTAACTTATATGAAGTCTTGAAGTATCTTAGTTCTGTGTAAAGGCAGTATTGATTTAACAATTGTCTATGCACTTTTGCGACAACCACATGAGAGACAGAGTGTTACTATTCTTAGGAAGGTTTTCTATCAGAGAGCAAATGACCTGTATGATCAGCTGGTGATGCAAACAAAGATGTTAGAGATGTGTGTTGCAAAGGTGTGTGATGTGATATCCTGCACCCAAAGGTTTCCTGGAACAAATTGCTGTTTAGCAATAAGGCCGCCTCGTTGTACACCTATTTCTAATATAAAATTTGTATTTTTCACTAAATTTCGTAGGCAATAAAGAATATTGTATTGTATGTTTTTCAATAGCAAGTACCTATCTATTTAAATAAATTACTGTAACATAATTCGAAAGACCATCAAATTTCATGATCGCCCAAAAAGAACAAAAAAAAGGTATCTTTAATTTTTTTTTTCAATCTATGATGCAGAATCACATTGTAAAAATAAATAAAAAAAGTAAAGAAAAAAGAAAAAAATAATCTAAGGGTAGAAAAATCGTCGTACTTTTTTACAACCTGTATATCAGATACCAACTTAGCAGCATAAAAAGGTTAGTTTGTGTAAAACAGGTATTCCGATTTAAAAAATCCTTTTTTAAAAAATCCTAGAGTAGACATAGGCTACATTTTACCGCGTCAAAAGGTTTCTTTCTACTCCACGTGAAAAAATGTTTATTACTTGTACTAATGAATCTTTCTTAGAAACAAAACTGATACTGCTGTGTGCACTGCTGTGTTTCGGTTTGAAGGGTAAGGGATCCAGTGAAATTACTGGCACATGAGACATACCATCTTAGTTCTCAGTGTGGGCAACGCGCTTTGCTGTCTTATTTCAAAGTATGTCAATAATAAGACAGTGGGTACTATGGGCGGCTGGGCAGTGGCGCACCCGCTCGTTTGCTCACTTGTAACATAAAAAAACCGATACCTAACCCTATACAACATGTAACTGAAAGGTATGATAATATTGAAGGATGTGAATCTACCCATGAAACTGAACAACTTTTCCCAAGAAACATAGATCGAAATACGAAAAACCAAATTTGATCTCCCATACAAAATACGCTATCAGCTGATGCAGTTTCTATGTGAGGTGAAAAATTGATGTTGTTCTATGACCTAGGTATGTTTCTTGGGAAAAATCGTTCAGTTTCATGGGCAGATTCACACCTTTCCGTTACACGCTGTATATCGGTCCTACAGAAATAGTGAACATAATTTTTGCATGTTACTTACAACATCAAACTGAACAACATCAAATACGAAAAGCAATTTTGATCTCCCATACAAAATGATCTGATGCAGTTTCTATGGAAGGTCGAAAATTTATTTATTTACTTGGGGAAAGTTGTTCAGTTTCATGGTCTGACAAGTCGCGGGCATGAGCGAGTCGTTATTATAAAGTTCTTTTATAGCTTTTAAACTGACAAACGATTCATTGTGAAAAGATTGTTAACTTTAACATAAAATATCTCAACAATTCACATTTAAACCTACAAGAAACAGCGTATTTCATTTCCCTACTATCTTCATCTCTATCTAACACTGTTGTTCTCATGTTTATTGTCGGCACTTATCTTTGATCTCGTCGACAACGCTTTGATGTCGCCGCTGCCGGCTCAGCGACTGCGTTGACTTAATTATTTATATCTTGGATGCTAAAAATTGCGTTGATAGAAAAAACCTTTGTTCAACCAGTCTATTATATGTTTGACAGCAATTTTGAAGGTTTTTTTGTGAAACTTTTAGCCAAATCATGATTCGTTAGGATTTCAACTTACTTCAGCTATCTGAATTCTTTAGAGAAAATATCTTACTTGGTTTTATCTGTAACTTTAATAACTTTATGTAGTTCTCTCTACACAAATTCTATAAATTTAGAAAAAAACTTGATTATTGTTCTTGAAAAGAGAATCTGAAAATAAAGTCGATTTCCTGTTTCTTAATACCGCGGACGAAACCGAGCGGCCGAATTGCCTCCTAAGCTTAATTAATTTTTGGTAGGCTAAATCAAATAAACAATCAATACTCAACAAAGGCTATTTGCACAGCATACTGTGGATGGCCATAGCCATCACCACGTGTTGATATGATAACCATCTGCACTTGATCTGTCTGCACATTGTGATGAAGTCAAAGAAGTCTTTTTTAAAGAGTCCGAGAGAGAGAAAAGAAAAAAATCTGCAAAGTGTTTGAATGAGATAAAAGAAGTGAAAAGAAACGGGGTCACTCCTATCGTTGTCTCCTATATCAAATAACAATACAATACAGGGTGTAAATGCAAAACCGAGCGGCAGCTCAAGGGTGTGCTCAGACCACGAAACTCAACAACTTTTCCAAAGAAACATGGGTCATACAAACCTTCAACAGTGGCAGTGGACAGTGCGTTTTATATGGAGAAGCCATAAAAAATTCTCCGATTTCGACCCATGTTTCTTTGGAAAAGTTGTTCAGTTTCGGGGTCTGAGTACAACCCTTGAGCTGGCGCTCGGTTTTGCATTTACACCCTGTAATATTCGACATGATAAACAATGAAGCTAATGAGCGGCTAATCACGTATCGGGATCATAAAACTGAACTACCATGAATTTTCATTGGTTTTGCTCCCGAAACCCAACCAGTGGTTCTACTCATGAAAACAAGCAACTTTCCAAAAGAAAATGTTTTTACTGGAAATAAATTTTTCACCTTCCCATACAAAATGAGTCGATCACGTGACCACTTTACCGTAAAATCGAATTTTTTTCTTCCGCCGCGATGGGTTCCGCTCATACGCTCGCAACGCTTTTTAGGTTACCTATGGCACATCTACACTTAATGCCGAAGTCTAGTTATTCTCCTGAAGTAAACGAATACTTTCCCGAAGAAAAAAATATCGCAGTAATTGCTAAAGAGGTCACGTGAGAACATTGAGAACATTTTTCGTTAGGTTTTAAAACTTTCTTGGAGTAAAAAACATGTTTTGTTTTTATCTCGAGAATCACTGATGGAGATCATATCAATTCAATTCAATTCAATATATTTATTGCTAGTCACAGTACATAACAGGCCATTAAAAAAAATATGTATATTGTCTCATGTGACGCCCTGCAAGGGCGCAGCAATTTCGAGAGATGCATTTACACAAATTAAATTACAAATGTAAATTAATAACAAATTAATTAATATAAATAAATTACAATTAAATTACATTATTATACCGTTCATTAATTAAATTACATTATTTGTATTTCCTTAACTATATCACAGACAGAGAAAAAGACAGTAAGAGATTAATAGAACATGTTTATTTTTTATTTTTAACTGACTTACAAAAAAGAAGAGAAGAAAAGGAGGTTATCAATTCAACCCATTTTTTGTATGTAAAATTTTATATTTGTTTATCTTCAAAAAATTCTTTTATATTATAATAACTTTTATTAATAAGGTCGGATCAAAAACTTAACACTTTTGGAAAGGGTAATAGAATATGATAAATAATATAATGACTATGGAGCTCTTATGTGATAAGGGTTCAAAAGAGAAACCTTAGTTGGATCGCATATCTGTTTCTACATGAAGTAATCTTAACAGTCGAGATGTTATAGGTTTACATAACGCTAACAATATCCTGTGACAAACTGACATAGATAGCACTGATTTATGTCTCAATAGCTCTGTTGTGAATTACGATATTATACCACCAAATGATAAAGGTGATTCCCTGTAACGGACGTGTATTGCTTAAGGTGATTTTGGCGTTGGCAGGTAGGTAATATCAATATTAACTTCCTTAAGAAGAAAGGCTAAGTACCTATACATTGCCGCTTGTTGTAAGAAGTTACTTTTTGAAGCCAAAGCTCCTGAAATACTTTATACGTCAAGTTTCAAAAAGTTGCGTCATCAGTCGCTAGATTGAAAGAAAGAAATAAAGAAAGAAAGAAAGAAAAATTTATTCGGTATAACTGTTCAAAATTGTTACAAATAAAATCGTAATTATAATTTAACTTAAATCTAACAATTATACCGAAACGGTTTCAACTCAGCGTAATGCCATAGTCGGGACCATGGCGCTGGTTTTCAGTTGGAACCGGATCAGAAACCGGTAGTTTAACAAAATAAGAAATTAGTAACCTGCAAAATTAAAATACAATAATAAACAATAAAAAGAAAATTAATCATAGTAGTGTGAAAAGCAAATCAATCATAGAAGTGTAGATGCATGGGTTGGAGTGTGTGTATATACGTTTCAGTGCGAGTGTGCGCGTTTAAGTGTATAGTGATTACTACAACAATAACTTATAATTCTCATACATATAAGATTTAAACTCCAATTCGAATGTTTAATCAATTATGAGTTTAGATCTTAAATGTTGTTGTTGCTTTACCGTTTTTGTTGCTTTTTGTTTAATTGACAAAAAAATATGCTTACAATGGATTTTACAATGGAAAATTAACAGCTAAAGTTTATAAAATAATATGTATTACTACTGTTACGAGTAATATACTTACTAGTAAATTTTGTGACTCATATAAAAGTGTGTGCATATTTAGGAAGAGTGGTGTCTCCCGACACAGGCAACTTGTAAGCGTCACTTTATTGGAAAAAATTGTAAGAAATGCCTAAATATATTTTTTTAAATATTTTTTTTTACGTTAAGGATAGTTTATGAACCGGGCTGTGAAATTATGACTTAATGTATTACAATTTATTGTTGATGCAAAAATTACCCTTATTAAACCCTAACATAAAGAGAGTAAGGGACAGCCTATGGAAAACGAAAGGGCATGATCAGTCAACGTAACTGAACAACTTTCAGGAAATAAATAAATCGGCCTCTCCATATAAACTGTACAATCAAGTTTACAAATTTGTATGGAGAGACTGATGTTATTTTTCATTTCCTGAAAATTTTATACACTGAAATACGTTCAGTTACGTTGACTGATCAGATCAGTGATCATGCCCTTTCAGATTCAGAAAAATTATAAGAATATACAATACAGGTACGGTGTATCGAAAACTGAAAGGGCGTGCTCAGTCAGGGAAACTGAACAACTTTCCTAAAGAAACATTTATGGGAAATAAAAAATAAATTGGACCTCTCCGTACAATTTGCTGACTCTAGTCGTACAATTTGTATGGAGAGGTCAAAATTATTTTTCGTTTCCCAAAAATGTTTCTTCGGGAAAGTTATTCAGTTTCGTTGACTGAGTACGCCCTTTCAGTTTTCGGAACACCGTCACTAACACCTTGTATTATTGCCGTTACATTTACTTGAACATATTTTTATCCCGCCTGTCTAAACAGCGTTGAAAAATGGGTTTGTTCAAATTTGTTTACGGCACCCCAATTTTCACCCTTCACCTACCAAAAACCATTACCGCTAATACATAGGGAGGTAATAAACTGCGTGCACAGAAGTTTTATTGCCAAACATTTCTGTTCCGTCATAGGAAAAAAAACCGTACAAGTTCGAGTCGGACTCGCGCACTGAGGGTTCCGTACCACCACATTACTTAAATTAGCCGATTTGAGTTGATTGAATGAAAGGTAAATTGCGGTTTACGATTTATGACGTATTAAAAAAACTACTTACTGGATCCCGTTCAAACTAATTTTCGCTGGAAGTTTCCATGGTAATGTACGTATATCACATATTTTTTTTAGTTTTATCATTCTCTTATTTTAGTAGGTACAGGGGGGGGGGACACACATTTTACCACTTTGGATGTGTCTCTCGTGCAAACTATTCAGTTTAGAAAAAAATAATATTAAAAACCTCAATATCATTTTTGAAGAGCTATCCATAGATACCCCACACGAATGGGTTTGATGAAAAAAAGTTTTTTGAGTTTCAGTTCTATGTATGGGGAACCCTAAAATTAATTGTTTTTTTTTTATTTTTGTGTGAAAATCTTAATGAGTTTTACAAAATACATCTACTTACCAATTTTCAACAGTATAGATCTTATAGTTTCGGAAAAAAGTGACTGGGACATACGGACGGACAGACAGACAGACATGACGAATCCATGAGGGTTCCGTTTTTTGCCTTTTGGCTACGGAACCCTAAAAAGCGTCAATATCGTTTCTAAACCGAATCAAATTTTAAACCGAATAAACTTTTAAGAATTGTGTCAAATATCACACAATTCCTAGAAAACAAAAGCGATATTAAGGCAGATTTCCCATATATATTCACTTATAGCAAATTATCTATTTATATCGCTTGGGACCTTTCTGCTTATCCCTAGGCGGATTTTTTCATTTTAATCCATTTAATTCTTTGGACCAGACCATCTTTCTTCTTGAGCTTCTGCGACGCTAAAACCGTTTTATTTTTTCACTATTTTACTATTTCAACTATCAGTAAGCAAATTGAGCTAGGTAGGTAAACTTGCTTGGATATTCGAGTATGAATTGGGTACCTATATCGTTTTGTTAAACAAGGTCCAACCCAGAACCATCTGCTAACCACAATCCCGAACTATTCACATAAATTATTCCATTCCAATTTCTAAATTCAAAACCGGTCGGTATCAGTACACGACTAACGATAATTCACGGCGATAGGAATGGAATGCCAGAGCGAGATTACTCGGCTAGACCGGATGAAACCCCCGGTAACCGGTTTCTATCCCATACCCGGTTTCGTAAAATTATCCGGGTGTTACGATAAATTTTGATGAGATTTATTGCTGTTATGAGCAAGTTTTCGCGTCTGTTTTGTTGTAATAAGATTTAAGTAATACGAGTAAAGTGATGTGGTGCTGGCAAAGAATAGTACCAACACATCTCTAGCCGTGGGTGTTGTAAGAGGCGACTAAGGGCTTATAAATAGGAGGATCGGCAGCAGCATCTTTCTGTGTATCGCACCATCTTACATACTGCAGTCACCAACTACAGCGGTCGCCAGCCGCATCGCTTACAAGCGTGGTGACTATGGTAAATCCCCTCCTAAGTAAGCAAAGATTTCTATTTATTTATAAATTCAAAAATACTGGGTCCTTTGTTTTGTGTTTCTGTATTTTTAAAGAACGCTTTAGATTTTAAAATAAAGTTCCTTTCAATACTAACATAAATTTTATACTCGTATTTAAACAGTCACTCCTCATAAAATATTCCAATATGAATTCCCAAGAAAAGAATTGCAGCATATGATATTGTTTTTATTTTATCTCTAGCACAACTTATTTCAGTGTTTTTTGTCATCACGACATTATCATTATATTATTATTATTTATTTTCATTTTTTTTTCTCGGCTTTTGCCGGTTTACTGAAATGCACGGGCCTAAGCCAAGTGCATATCAAGTTGCATGTTGCGTTGGGTAGTGACGGGTTGCACGGTAGTTTGTATTGAAGATTGTGTGATAGATTGCATGACAGGTTGTATAGTAGGCTGTATGAATGTTTCAGACTGTGTTTGCAGAAACTTTCTAACTATTCGGCACGTGTTAAGAATTACTGCTTTCTGTAGAAGTTTGTAGGTAGATGATGGTAGATTTAACGTTTTCAGTGATTGGTGCAGTTGTTTTGGGATAACGCCTGTTGTGGATAGTATGACCGGAACTATTGTAACTTTTTGGAGGTGCCACAATCGTGTAATTTCATCTTTAAGTTCGGTATACTTGGTAAGTTTTTCAGCTATTGTTTGTTGCAAATTGTGGGTGTTTGGGACTGCTATGTCAATTAGATAACCTGTTTTGTTTGTTTTGTTTATTAATGTTATGTCTGGTCTGTTGTAGTGGATGGTTCTGTCGGTCAATATGGCTCGGTCAAAGTATAGTTTGGTCGTGGAGTTCTCTATTACGCTGTCAGGGTTGTATTTATAATATGGTTGAATGGATGTGATCAGTTTCTGTTGATGAGCCAGTTTTTGATGGATGATATTGGCTACTTGGTCGTGTCGGTGCTTGTAATCTGTTTGGGCTATTGTTTTGCATGCTCCCGTGATGTGCTGGATGGTTTCTGGACAGCTATTACATTTTCTGCAAATGTCAGATGTTACTGATTTTAATATATATTTTTGGTAATTTCGAGTCTCTATTACTTGATCCTGTACTGCCATCATGAAGCCTTCAGTCTCCGGGAAAAGCTCGCCACGACTCAGCCATGCCAGCCTCTTTGTCGACATTAGATTGGCATAAGTCATGGCGGTGTCTTCCGTGTAGAGACTTTCCAGCCCAGTTTTTCGTTACTTTGTGTCGTGCTGGTTTGTAAGTTTAAAGGTGTTAGTTTATTATCACATTGGGCTATTGCTTTGTGCAGTGTCGACGATTCTGATTTGTGGAAGAAATATTGTCTGAGGGTTGTGATTTGTTTATTATTATTTTTTATTATTCTTATCACTCCTCTTGGAGGCTTACACCATCACACGGGCCTTAGCCAAGTGTGATGGAGTCTTGGTGCGATACTGAAATGATTGATGAAGTTAAAAATTTACGGGTGATCCTACAAGTATTTAATATTGTTATTATTATCATTATATTATTATTTATTATTATTTATCCTTTAGACTTTTTAAACGTACTTCATTTGAAATTTAGAAACTTTTGCCTTATAGTAAAAAAAAATCATCAATTGAAACCTTTGGCAGATAAAAAGAAAACTTTTGTTATACCGACAGCATTAAGTGTTTGACCTATAAAAAACATGCATAATAATTGCTCCCAAGAGATGTCATGACAGGGAGCTTTCTTCAGAACTCCAGTAATAACTTGTGGTTCTTTGGAGGGGATTTACCATAGTTACCACGCTTGTAAGCGTTGCGGCTGGCGACCGCTGTTGTTAGTGAATGCATTATGTAAGATGGTAAGATACACAGAAAGATGCTGCTATCCATCCTCCAGCTCATAAGCTCTTAGTCGCCTTTTACGTCACCCACGGGTAGAGATGGGTTGGTACTATTCTTTGCCGGCACCACGTCGGTCCCTCTAGTATATTATTATGTTGCAGGATTATGACTAAATTTAAAAATACATTCATATTATCCAAATTTTTATATCATAGCCAGTAAATTACTGGCACATGAGACACACCTCCTTAGTTCTCAGGGTGGGCAACGCACTTTGCTGTCTTGTTAGTGTCAATTATTCTAATAATAACAGAGGGCGCTATAGGCGGTGGTGACCACTTATGAAATACAAATAAAATTACTTTTCAGTATTAAGACTCGAATTTTTTATGCGAATTTTCAAATTCTTAAAGTAAAAGTTATCTAATAATAAGCCATGAAAAGGTTAAAAAATATATTAAAACCCATCATTGTAATATTTTTGTTATTTTTCTTCTGTACTGTCAACTTCTACTAGAACAAATACCATTTAATATAAAAACGTGGACACTACAAAATATTCCACTTATAAATGCAGTAATTCACGACTCACAAATTTTCCTTTGCCAAAAACACGAACACGACCAGCTGACTCGACTGACCCCGGATTCCCGCCAGCCAAAAAAAAAACACACATTCCAAATACAGCGGAATAACTTCGTCCAGCAGCAAATGTAGATTATTCGGTCACCCCACCCCCCACCCTCATTAAACACCCGTTGACCCATTTCTCCGCAACCGGGGGGTAATTTTTTTACACTCGATGTTGATCACTTGCACTCGCGAATATGAAAATTACGTACTTCTATACCCACGCGTACACATAAGAAAAAGACACTATTATTATTTTCTAGAATTTCTCTTATTTTTCGCCGACTCATTTCATTATCTCTGTCCACAGATTTGATCGAGGTCAACAGTAAGCCCATTGTCAATAAAAATAGACTTTTATATTTATTTTGACACAGACATATATGTACCTACTAAAAGAGGAGCTTTAGAGCCTTAAATGGCTCGACATAAAAAAAAATCGCTTAGTAGAAAATCCAATGTTTTTAGCTTTTCTTTTGAAATTCGAGTTAACAAGATTCCACTACCTAATAAGAAGTTTCGTTTTAGCAAAAGACTTAGTAAAAAACTAGAAAACCCAACAATCATGTTTCTGACTTGTTGCTGAGTTTTGTGAGATAATGGATTTAATTTTAAAGTCTAAGTACGATACTGTAATAGAATAATGCGAGGTACATATAAATATTTTTTTTTTATTTCCATATCGTTGTAAGAATCAGTCATACTGTTATAAATAGAGTTAATGACTACATAACTCCCAAACTTATGTTTTGATTCAAACTAAAGAGCTTGAATCATAGAGCAGGTAATTTTGCTGCCGGGCAGGACGTGCGACGTTATTCTCTGCTTTGTGGCTAAAGTCGAGATTTTTCAATTTCCACATTTGCCGAACGATTATAGAATAGCTCTCCCAGTGGACCAATTAACACTGCGTTGACTTTACGGGTTTCTTTCAGAAGTCACCTCCGTCTTCGCTATTTCTTTGTGCGTGTGAAGGCTACATTTTGTTTGCCTTTGAGTACAGTCCAGAACATTCAAAGCTTGACACTTTTAGCCTGACTCTAACACGTAGAGCTTTTAAAATAAGAACGGTAAGAAGTCTAATGTATCAAACTTGATGTTCTCTTGACCGTACGTTGTGAAAGACTTGTTGTAAAGGCAATATAAGGTCAAGGTAGCTTTCCTTTATAAATAACGCCACAAACACCGAAAGCCACTTCAATACCGTCTTTATTGCATAGTATTAGTGCTGATATTGTAGTGCATGTGTTTCGACTGATGTGCGGTTGAGTATTCTCCGCTTACGTTAAATATAGCTTTACTTAGGCTGTATTAAGTACCCTGCTTTGCGACCTAGAATTAGTTAAGTTGTCACGAAATGAGGCTGCAAGCTCGCGTGTTTGCTTTTTTTATGAATTGTAGGTACACACTTTTTCTAATTGTGTGCACACTTTTTGTAATTTCGAACATTTTCTATTATTTGGTTATCGAAGTTCATCATTTATGAAGTTATTTTTGGGTTGCTTACTTGATTTTGTCTATATGTCGCAGGCGATCGGAAAATTGTAAAACGGCGGCGACAGATTATAAACGGGTTTAAATCACTAGTGCATTTTAAGTTCGTTAGCCACAGTAAACCCAACCTAACCGAACCCGAGCAGGGATCGGTTAGATTGGGTTAGGTTATCTTTTAACCACAACGCACGAGCCAGCGAAGCAAGCATGACGCGGCAGCGGCCGGCGGCGAGCGCCAGAAACGAATTACGCGCAGTTTTGTCAAATGCTACGGCATTATGTAAAATGACGAATAAAAATTTGTAGAATACCATTTCGGCATTTTGTAGAATACCAAGATATTATGTGAAATGACAAATTGTACAATTTGCCTGTGACATATACATTGAAGATATTTATGTTATTTTGATAGATGCCCATGAATCCAAATCACTGATTTTTGAACTTTTTGTCTGTTTGTTTTTTGTTTGATAGCTAATAGTTTGGCTTAAACACTGTCTTTTTGTTATTTTACAAATTCGCGGGATAAAGATAATTCTACAGGATGTAAGGGACGGTGTACCGAAAACTGAAAAGGCGTGCTCAGTCAACGAAACTGACTTTCTTTCCCAAAGAAACATATGTTTGACCTTTTATACAAGTAGTATTTTTTTATACAATCTAGTAATGATATAGAATCACCCGTTAGCAGGATCATCGTACTTTTTACACCCTGTATAGTCGTAAACGCTGACGTTGCGGCTGGCACCATAGATCGCGGCTGTTGGTGACCGCAGTGTGGTAGTGCGATACACAGAAGAACTCCGATCATAATCCCTTAGTCGTCTCTTACGACACCCAAGATGGTACCATTCTCAGCCGGCACAGTACGTTCAATCTGCAACAAAATTGTACTGCGTTACTTAAGCTTAACACACCCCTCCAAAATAAGTTCCTAAAAGATTCAAGTATTTTTAAAACTCTGTATAAGTATTCCTTCCTCGTAACCAATCAAGAGTTCAGTATAAGAAGCCATACAAGGACCTGATTGGTCGATCGGATCGCGTCGTTCCATTTTACGACACTTTAGGCGCGCCGGTATTATGTCGTTATATCTGTAACGGGGTAAGGTCAAATGGAACGTAATAAATTGTGTAGCTAACATATTAATACCATAAATATACATTGTTACGAGTATATTGCCCGTGTATTAAAAATAGTACCAACTCATCCCTACTCGTGGGTGTCGTAAGAGGCAACTAAAAAGGCTTATGAACCAGAAGATGGACAGCAGCGTTCTTGTGTGTATCGTACCATCTTACATACTGCGGTCACCGACAACGTCCTGATTTGGAAGCAGTTTTTACCTGTCATGTCATGAAACAGCACTTCATGACCGCTGATAGGTAAAAAATTCTAATTGAGGGTTGGAGTTTAGATGGGAGCTGCTAGAGTCTTCCAAGTTAATTTATGTCCCTCAACACAGATTCCTCAGAGAAAAAAACTGCATAAAAATTTATTTTGACGATGCCAAAAAATAGTCCTGAAATAGTCATAGTCACCATAAGGAAAAAAATAGTCGCGTTACAATTCTAGAGTTATAGCTATGCTTTGCTGAGGATTATGGGCATAGGCTATAGACAGAATCCTCAGCTTTGATGCAGGCAAACCGTGGGGACTATCGACTTGGCTTTTATTTAAAAAAATAGTCATGAAATAGTCGTCTTGACTTCCAAATTCTCGAAAATAGTCGTTCAAGGATTTCAGTGTTACAGGGGTAGCTTGCTGAGGATTCTATGCATAGCATTTCAAGGACGCAGATTCCTGCAGAACGTTTAGGTTTTTCTGTTTGATTCTGATGTCAAAAAATAGTCAACAAATAGTCGTCTCAAACCATAATAACTTCGGTCTGGTTAACCTAGTAGAAGTATGTTAAAAATGCATGTTAATTTCGTCATTCATTTTTTCTTTGTACAGTAAAAAAAATAAAAACCAAGTCGATAGTCCCCACGGTTTGCTTGTATCAGAACTGAGGATTCTGTCTATAGCCTATGCCCATAATCCTCAGCAAACCATAGCTATAACTCTAGAATTGTAACGCGACTATTTTTTTCGTTATGGTGACTATTTATGACTATTTCATGACTATTTTTTGGCATCGTCAAAATAAATTTTTATGCAGTTTTTTTCTCTTAGGATTCTGTGTTGAGGGACATGTTAATTTGAGACGGAAATTGACCGCAAGTTATTGTGGTATAGTTCGCTTTAGATTGAATTAGTTCTTCTTATCTTATTTAGCCTATAATGTCTCTTCTATAAAACTCTTTCCTCCATTGGTCCCTATCTAAAGCCCGCTCTTGCCAGGCCTTGCTAAAGTCGAGCCCGACCAAGGCGCCGATGGCGCGATGAAATTGACGCCTTTTGTCAGTTTGTGGTGGTGCCCCCCTAGTTACGTAGGTTAATATTTTCAAAACCCTATTTTATCATAGAAACCTCCCGTTTGTCCTTTTTGCCACTCGATTTTCTGACGGGTAACTAATCTCAAGGATTGATCTTAATTTTGGTTACTCAGAAGATCAAAATAATATTTTTTGTTACCTATAAATTGAACTCTATTAGGGTTTTGAGACCAACTATATTACCATATAATCCTCTTGTTTTAAAAAATAGTTTTTATTAAGAACTTTGTTTTTTTTAGAAATTACTAAAACCAACTTTTTTAAAATTTTATTTTTAAGTGTTTTATGTAACGTAAGTACCTTTTTAATTATAAGTTATTGTTGTCACTATCTGGCTTTGTCCGGAGGCCCTTGTTAGAGCACCAAAATATCTTATTTTCATTTTTAAATTCTGTGCTGTACAGGGGCTAGGTAGCGAGCTTTATTAAGTGGTCAAGCGGGAGTAACTGCGTCAGTATGTTCATGAACTTTTCATACGTTCAATGGTGCTCATTGAGAACTGCCAAGAATAACAGGGTTGCCTCATCCAAATTGGAATAAAAATGTCCGAAACGACGGGAGTAGAACCCTTTTTACCTAATTAATTCTAAACACAAACCGTAATAAAGTATGCCATAAATATAGAAGGTGTATATCAACCCTGAAAGATGTGTATCTGCCTATAAAACTGAACGATTTTCTCTAAGAAACAGGCCGAAAATACGGAAAAAGTCCTGTAGTTTCAATAGGAAGTTAATTTTGTTTTTTAGTTTTGTGAGCTATGATCCATGACAAAACTGTTCAACTTCAATGTGACAAGCCCATTGGTGCGGTTGGCATTGAGCCTTTTTTTCACGCCGTGAGCAGCAATCATTTTCAATTATACGTAGTGTTACCAATTTTCAACTCGAAATCTGTCTGCAATGACGGACTAGTTGAGCTAGTACAGCAAAAATGCTTGCTAGGTGGCAGCACAAACGCAACGTTGGAATGCGTATAGAGGTCGCTAAATTTCACAACATCGGGCAGGACCACAGTAGCCTAGTTGGTAAAGCGTCTGCGGTACTTACGCAGAAGACGCAGGTTCGAATCCTGCCTGTGGTTGTGAAATTTTGCGATTTTCTACTTTGTAGATGTATATCAGACTCTGATACCACAGGTTTTGCCTAGTTTGGGATCAGAACATGACCCTAAGTGAAATAATAATAATAATTTATTGAAAAGACAACATCGGTCCAGAATTGTTAGTAATGGTACTATGTTAGTAACGTTTCTACATAAAATCAGATTTAATACGCCACCAACAGTTTAGTGAGATGGCGCATGAGTGGAGAGTCATATCTTACAGCAATAGTATTCAGAATAGAGATGGAACTAGTCCTCGCCCTACAGAGCAACGAGGCTGTTCGCTTCCACACAATGGCATAAAAGTCATCTGTGCGTGCGGCCGCGAACATACCTGAAGCGCTGCAGTAGTGAGGCAGCCCTATCAATATTCTGAAATGCTCCCCTATATTTATTTATTGAATTGCATGAGCAGGTTAATATCCTCCAAGGTTGTTTACCAATTTGTTCCACGTTGTATGTGTAATAAAAATAATAAGCTTTTTCGCCTACGATATCCAATCAATTGTTATGAATAGGCCGGTCGAAATGTCAACAACACGACGTATGGGAGTAAAGGTCAAACGATACGAAGTAAAGGGTTATTATATAGGGTGACTTTTAATTAGTTCTTGATAGCAAAAGATATGCATGTGATACTGAACCACTTTTCCTAAGGAACATAGGTCGAAATACAACCAAATTTGACCTCCCATACAAAATGCACTATCAGCTGATGCAGTTTCTATGGGAGGTCAAATTTAGTTTTTCGTATTTCGACCTATGTTCCTTGGGGAAAATTGTTCAGTATCATGAGTACATTCATACCTTTTTCTATCAAGAACTAATTAAAAGTCACCTTATATATTCAGTTTTTACCATATTGTTTTATGAAGCTGAAAAACTTCTTCTCCCTTCTACCATCGGGAGTTCATACGTACGGCAGGATATCACCCATACTTGGTTGATATTCCGCACATTCGCACAAAGCGCTTTGAAACGTCTTTTATAATGCGCACGGGTAAAGAGGGGAGGGGAAAAAACGGGGAATTCTCTGCCTGCGTCTGTGATCCCGAGTTCATATAACCCGAATCTATTCGAGTCGCGAGTGAATAGGCTTCTTCTGGGGTTCATTTCATCTTCGACCTCATCTCTTTCCTTAGGACTAGATCGAGGTCAAGAGTAAGCCCATTGACAATAAAAAAAAGTAGGGAGAATGCTCCTGAAAATAAATATTCATTAATTGCCCTAGCTTCATTCCGTTTTTGCCATTGGTTTTTCGGAGTCCGCTACCCAACCTAGAGGATTTGACGGAGGCACTGGTTTTCACACAGAGCGACTGCCATCTGACCCCTGCAACCCAGAAGGCAAACCAAACTCAATCCTGGATTTGGCTTTGCCAGGTTATTGGCTAACCCGGCTGTCAGAGTTTTCAAGCCGCCAAATGGCCTCTAACTCTAGCCGGGACCAACGGTTTTTCCGTGCCTTCCGAAGCACGGAAATGCTCTTGTTCTAGTGCCACTAGCGGTCACCCATCGGGGTTCTGACTACGTCCAAAGTTGCTTAACTTTCGTGATCGTAAAGGAAGAGCATCTATCCACGAGCGCTTGAGAAAATATACAACTGTTGGTATTGATTTTAAGATTTTATTGTCTCAATTATATGTAATTTCATTTGTAACAGTACACGCAATAAACAGTTTTTTTTTATTTATTTAGGGTTCCGTAGTAAAAAAAGGAACCCTTATAGTTTCGTCATGTCCGTCTATCTGTCTGTCTGTCCGCGGTTTAGCTCAGAGACCCTTAGTACTAGAAAGCTGAAATTTTGTACGGATAAACATTTTAACCAAGCCGATAAAAATGTAGAATAAAATTTTGAAAAATATTTTTTTAAGGTGCCTCCCATACAAGTACAGTGGGGATAATTTTTTTTTCTGTCGCTACTATAGTTTTTTTTTTCAATTTTCAAGTTATCTTAATTTCTGCCTACCTCGGGCGAGAGATTTGATCTAATGTATGTTAAATTGTGTTAATCTCAACCAAATTATTTTTACGTTTATAAGTGTTAATTATCTTTTACTTAAATAACCTATCAATGCTTATAAACATCAAAAGACTTAACAATCAAAATGTTCAATCTTATTACTATTTCACCCGCAAAAATTTGGTTAAGTTACTGGTGGATTATTTTTAGGGTTCCGTACCTCAAAATAAAAAACGGAACCCTTATAGGATCACTTTGTTGTCCGTCTGTCTGTCGTCTGTCAAGACCCTTTTTCTCACGAACGAGAAGAGGTATCAGGTTGAAATTCATAACGAATATTAAGGTCCATAAACCACACATAAGATCTGAAAACTTCAATTTTTTACAACGACGCAATCAAAAGATATGGCTTTTTATGTCCTCATCTCCATACATTTATGCAAAAAAGCAAAACCTACAGGGGACTTCCCGTTGACCTAAAATTATGAAATTTGGCAAGAAGATAGGTCACACAGTACAAATAAAGGGAAAAGTCTAAAATCATTAAATATTTCAATTTTTAAATTTTTCTCACAACTAATAGTTACCATTTAAGGTGAGTTCCCGTTTCAAGAACTTTTCTATAAAAGAGGGGTCAAGTTGGATGGTCGCGGAGTTTTTAAAATCAAAGAGCAAAAGCTTTTAGTATATCATATGGTAGATTGGTACGGAACCCTTAGGACGCGATTCCGACTCGCACTTGGCCGGTTTTTTTTTATGTTACAAGTGAGCAAACGAGCAAGTGGGCAACCTGGTGGTAAGTGGTCTCCACCGCCCATAGTACCCACTGTCTTATTAGTGACATACTTTGACGCTAATAAGACCACAAAGCGCGTTGCCCACCCCGAGACTAAGATGTTGTCTCATGTGCCAGTAATTTCACTGGCTCCCTTACCCTTCAAGCACTGCTGCTTTACGGCAGAAATACGTAAGGGGGTGGTACTTCCCCAGACGGACTTTGCACAAAAGCCCTACCACCTCTAAAAGCCCTGCAACCTCAGGTTACTTTGTGTAATTTAAATTCTTACTCAGATCATTAAACTAAACAACTTTTCCAATTTCGGTTCAATCGGGTAATTTAATTGTGTGAAACAATTTTCAGATCTTTCGGGGTTGGTCGTAAAAAGTAAATTTCACTCGATTATTCTAGATGTAATTCTGTAAGCCAATTTTTTTTTCTAATTAACCGTGACTTTGAAAAGGTCCCTTTGATAAATTTTTTCAGAGTTTACCGGAGGAGTCCCTCGATTGTCAACTGTCAATTAACTAAAAGTTACCTTAACTAGATTAATTAAATAGATTAAAAGTTCGTTTCGGGTTACAGTTTGGCAATGTGGTTTATTTGATAGTAGTTTTAATTGAATAAATTAACATGTTAAGAGGGTATCCTAGCTGTATTTTTTTATACAAATTTATACAAATGCATTCCCTGTTTCCTCCCTGGATAATGCCTGTAGAGCGATGGTATTTTGTTTTTAATTCAAGTTTTACTATAGGCATGCTCTTTTTTTTTCTAAGAATAATTACCAGAAGAAAAAAGACTATCCAAAAACCTGAAAAAATTCCCCGTTCTTTCGCCATATTGCAATGCGGGGCGTTCGGAGTGCTGAATAAGACACGACTAGATCTTATGAGTGGCGTTTATTACTGGGGCTTCGTAGTACTAACAGCTACTTATATGCTATGAAACGGGGGTGCGTGTCACGACACTACAATATTTAAACGACTAACAGTAAACATTTATAAGTTTTCGAGATGAAAGAAAAAAGGAGCGTAGATATTCTCTTCTTTTTATTTTAATACCAAATAATTGATTCAGAGAAGAAAACAATGGAAAGCGGGATTTCATTTTGTAGGAAAAATCGGTCTAAGCTGTAGGTGGTCCCTGTCGCACACTACGGAAGGATTGTTGGGGCGCAGTGCTACTAGTTTGTACGGTCAACCGCTCGTCGGTAGAAACTTTTTCAACTCAATTACCACGCCATAAGGTCCAAAGTGTTTCTACCGACGAGCGGCCGTGTGTACAATACCTATTTTCGGACTAGGATACCCTCTTAAGTTACGAGTAAAAACCGATGTAGTATTGCGCAGCGAAGTTCAAATCTCTTTGTTAGTATTCACTACTGTTGAGTTCAATAATTGAGCCCGCTCCATTGATCTCATGTACTCTTATACCAACACATTTATCGGTTTTACGGGTAGACAAACAGTGGTCTATTCTTACTGGGCACCAAACAGACAATCATACACAGACCCAGAAAAATATACCTAACTAAACTGATTATTATAATATCTGCCTAGGATTTGAACTGAAGATGCGACTGGCACACTACCTCTAAAAGGCCTAAAGCAAAATTTATAGATAAATATTTCGTACTGTTACCGAAACGCAGTGATTCTACTTCGAAAACTACAAGTAAAATAGTGAAAAATTTTCGCCTAAAAGCTCCTGAACTCGCTATTCCAACCACACTGAAAGCACGAATTGGGAACAAAACCTAACATGAATGCTTTAAAGTTGCCAGCCATCATTTTCATACGCGTATGGACGAGGCGCGGAAAGTTTGCTACCGTGGTTTTGGGGTGCTTAATAATCAGCTTTTGTGGCAGTCTGTGTTAGAATTGCTTGTGTGCCTTTTGAATTATTTCATAGCTAAGCATGATTTTTTTTTATGTTACAAGTGAGCAAACGAGCAGGTGGGCCACCTGATGGTAAGTGGTCACCACCGCCCATAGCACCCACTGTCTTATTAATGGCATATCTTGACACCAATAAGACAGCTAAGCGCGTTGCTCACTTTTAGAGCTAAGATGGTATCTCTCATGTGCCGGTAATTTCACTGGCTCCCTTGCCCTTCTAACCGAAACACAGCAGTGCGAACACTGCTGCTTCACGGCAGAAAAAAGCGTGATTGTCATGATTTGTCTTTTGTATTTGAAACGTTGGTTTCTATTATTTTTTCTGTGGCCACCATCTGCTAAGCGTGACTTTCGATACACAAAAAATGCTGCAACTACCTTGTTTTTGAATCTTTTTAAACCTGCACTGTGAAAAGAGCAATATTTGTATTTTACTGTCGCGTTTTCGAGAATCGCTGTAATAATTTGATGTTTACAATTTGGATTTCGGTAGCAAAAAATCTATGGTCTCAAGTCTTGGCAAATTGATTTTCTTCATACTTTCGAGTAAGTACTGCTTTGGAAATACACTCTCACCGACTTATTTGTTCTGGCGGCGGCGTCGCTGCCATTAATCGCATTTTATCAGTTTGGTGGCAGTTGTTAAGCTGGTGAGGTGTAACTAGCACGATTCAGTTAACCCTACACGCCATCTATGGCTGCACTTTGGTGGTAGTTTAGCTCGGCCGCCCAGGTATTGTACTACTATTGGTTAGCCTGGTCAAACCAAAGTTGCCCAACGTTTGTAATGAGGAAGAAAGCCCAATCTAGGCTACGAATGCTTTCTGACCAAGAGAGTTCTAAGCCTTTCTGTGCAGTGTGTAGCACACAAAGCACCTATTGCAAATACGCAATAAAGTTGTGCCGTAATTTTCATACGAGTTCGAGAGGAGTTTGCTAGCCTAGCTTTCAGATCAGCTTTAGTAGAAGTTTCAAATAGGATTGGCTTGTATGTGATTTGAATGTATGAAAAAATTGAATTCTACAATTATTTATCTTGTAAATAGAAATTGATTTAACATAAGAGTATCTGGACCGTAGAAAAGCAGGTTTCTACTTTCGTAAACGCTAGAAAAATATAATTCTACAATCATTTATCTTGTAAATACAAATTGATTTAACATTAAACTCAAACTCAAAATCGTTTATTCATTGTTGGATATTAAAATCTCTTAATGACGTCAGCTAAACTATACATCACTTCACAGAAAAGTAAGATGATTCCGTGCTTCGGGAGGCACGTTAAGGCGTTAGTCCCGATTTCTACTACTATTTAGTTGTTAATGAGCCATGTCAGAGGACTTTGGCGGGTCAACAACTTGGACACCAGGGTTTGTGAGGTCGGTCATCGACCTACACGTATAACAGAGAGCCACAAAGTTTCCATTTTGTTGACACATTTGATACATTGCACAGCGTCTACAAACACTTTGCAGCCAGCCAAGTGTTGAAATTCATAGCAAAATGCATGGAAAATTCAATGACTTCGCGCGTTGAACCGTGTGACGTGAAACTCATGTATAGGTCCATAGTATAAAGGGTGTAACAAAAAGTGAATCTGCCTATGCAACTGAACAACTTTCACTAGGGAACATGGGTCGAAATGTGAAAAAAATTGTTTGACCTCCTATAGAAATTGAATCAGCTGATAGCGCATTTTTTATGAGAGGTCAATTGTCTGTTTGTATCTCGACCTATGTTCCTTGGGGAAAGTTGTTCAGTTTCATGGGCAGAATCATATCCTTCAAGGTTGGTATAAACCTTGTATAAATCTCCAAACAAACAGCTTATATGCAGCAGGTAAAGTCTGAAGCAAAGTCTGTCTAGTACAGTCAGGAACAGGTCCAGCTTGCCACTTGAAGTGCGACTTTAGCACCAGCGGTGATTAAAATAAGAAGCTTTAAAGTCCGTTGTGTCAAGCTTGACGTGCTCGTGACAGTACGCACGGCAACAAGTAAGAGGTAACGAAAGCAGTGTAAGCTGAACCAGCGTTACGCTAACAACGCCCAATAAAGATATCCTCGCAAGGTCAATGTTACAGCGCGTTCAGAACAAGTTTGTCCATGACGGTTATTTTCCGCGCATGGGTGACAGGCGGAGAGCCAATGAACGATTCGCTCGCCCCCTGGGGGGAGCCGCGCACGAATCCCACCACGCTACGAATCATTTTTTGACTTCTGCGCATTATCCGTCACGGACAAAGTTATTTTTCACCTCCAAAGCTCGGAAACATTTGTTTTGTCGGTTAAATTCTGCGGCCAAAAGCGATTTTTGGCCCCTAGCGGGCAAAAGGTTTTTGAAATTCGAACGCGATGTACTTATTATTTTGTAATATGCTGCGGTACTGGCCGCTTGTAAAACCAGGCACGCACTATCGTTTTCAAGATGAGAAAGAGGGATGCAGCTATAGGAAAGAAACAAATAGTATTATGAATAGTGAATGCCTGGTGGGTAAGGTACTGGCTGATAATGAAAAGTAAATTTAAAATTCGATCGCCTTTTTTTGTTCTCTTGCCCAGATTAATGGACTAGCCCTTTGACTTCAAATCAACGCAATACAAAATAGATTTGCCTGCCACTGCCTATCCTCTGTCTCCATATTGAAATCCAATGAAAATGAACCTTGTTCCGCAAACTTATCAAGTAGTTTATAGGTAGAGTCACGAACATAAGCACAGCAGTCCCAAAAATAATAATAATTTAATTATAGTGATTTCCTTTTTAATGTCTAGTATTCTTTATCTATACATGGCCACTCGTCCGTGAAAACTCTTTGACCTTGAGCTGGTCTCTGGGTACGGAGGTTTGTAGCGAAGCGCTGGTTCAGGTTATACTGGTTATGTTTCCACTTGCTTGCTGCCGTCAGTACCATTATGTAGGTATTATGCCCTTACGTTAAAACGTTTGAGTAATTATTTCTTATATTTTAATTACTATTCTTGCATTATGTTAACATTTCCTCGCTTTAATGAGGTGAAAAATTTTGTGTTTCGCTCGGCAGCAAAGTTATTTTGCGTCTCGTGCCTTGAAACCTTCGCCACGCTCAGGATTCTTCTTTTGAACCACTCGCTTCGCTCGTGGTTCAATCCTAGAATCCTTCGCTTGCTCAGGTTTCAATACGAGGCACTCGCGCCAAATAAACCTTTTGCTGCCTTGCATAACAAATAACTATTACATCTCTCGTATTCGGTAAGTAGGTGCTTATTACCCCCAAATGGGGCTTGTAGGTGACCCCATTTTTACCCGCTACGAAAGTCTCCTGAAGAAAACAGCTATTTTGTTCGCCTTTATTGACGAACCGTTTAGCGATTTTCGAATAGATGAGATGAAAAATTACTTACCGCCGTAGGGCTTTTCTAGCTACATTATTACCCTATAGCGCTAATTGGTCACCTACAATTTGGTGGTAATAAGGACCTACTTACCTCACAATCGAGATGTAAATCAGAGTAGTTAGCTCGGGTGTAAGCATTAATTGAACCCTCGAACTATAGGCGCACGAGCGCAGCGAGTCGGGCTGCAATTCATGCCTTACAGCCCTTGGCTACTGATCTACTATTGTACGCAGCTACTGCCATGTGACCTCCCACTTGCCTATTTCTGCCGCATCATCATCACATCGTGTGGGTTGCAAAGTTACCCGTTGCATTTAACAACGTAAAATATTGTTTCACTTGTAAAGTATGTCGACGAGTTTTTAATGGCGTAAGTTTGCGATACGCAGTTGTTACAGTCAGTTCGCGGTTGTTAACGTCGTTAGGACCGTTATAACGTATCGTGGTAGCAGTATTTTGTAGTTTTTTATGACTGGCAGTTTAGTTTTTCAATTTGTTAGGTTTATTTAAAGTTTATTTTAAAATGTATCTGTGTGGTGCTGTTCTAGCAAAGAATAGTACCAACCCATCTCTACCCGTGGTTGTCGTAAGAAGGGCTTATGAACTGGAGGATGGGCAGCAGCATCTTTCTGTGTATCGTACATACCATCATACCATCTTACATAATGCGGTCACCAATGACAGCGGTCGCCAGCCGCAACGCTATGTAGCTATAGTTAGGGTGCTGGCTGCCATTTGGGTTAATGATTTGCTCATGATTAGATCAGCTCAATACGAATCGATTTGGTCCTAACAAGTTTTTCTGTGCGTCGCTGCATTTTTTAGTTAAAGCAAAAAAAAACATACTAAATAATGCTCTTTTTGTCTGCCTTTGTGGCTTCTGTTTAAAATACTTCTGAAGATGTAGAAAATCGAAGAGGCAGACATGCAGGGCTCTGCATTATCACGGGACGAAGTAGTGAATTTTTGCATTTGAAGCGCTGTAACATTACTATGCAGGGCTATTATGGTGGCAGACCATTTTTCTGGGGTTTTATACATTGTATTTAATCAGATTGTCATAGTCTGCCAGGTGCACGTTTCATTGTCAAATTTCAAAATAGTTAAAACTTAATTCCTCAAAAACGCAGGGGTGTGGATGTCCGCCAATATTTTTTGTATCTTTTAGAGGGTGCTCCTTATCATCAGTCAAAGAGGCAGACATGAGCAAATCATATAGAAATTTGTCCTTCATCACCCTTACTACTATGGTAAATCCCCTCCAAAGTACCACGCGTTTTTTGCTGGAGTCTGGAAGGGGCTCCCTGTCCTGCAGAGGACGTTTCACGGGATGTTATGTACGTAGTAAAATTTGGGTATTGGTTAAAGTAAAAAATCAACGCAATAATATGGAAGGTTAAGGCTATGACCTCTAAATGACTGGATAACTTCGTAACCACTTTTTACATTCAATATGGCATTTATCTTAACAGGAAAAAAAACGTAGCAATAAACAAGATATAAGAAGTGATTCGGTCGAGATAGAATTTTAATGTAATTAGTATAATTTGAAGAAAAATCTAAGTTCTAAAATTTCCATTATTTTGACATTATTTTCCCATTTGTAACGATTTTACTGCTACATTTTGTGTAATGTACTCATGACAGTAAAAAAAAAATCCTCAAGGAACTAGGTCAAAATACTAGAAAAAAATTGGCACCCAAACCAATCCTTCTATTATACTACTCGTACACTGCTTTGCTCTATGGCTTTGCTATTAGATTACCTTTCTTAAAACTTCCAGACAGAGCACTAGTTTTAATACAATACAGTGATTTTTAAGACCGATTTTTTTCACAAACAACCGCTTATCCAGTCGACAGATTTTGTGGGTTTTGTCGCCTTTCCACGCCCTTATCTTTGAGAGAGAACGAATGGGACCGAGTGAATGAACGGGACGACTCATCAATCACCGTGACAGGCAGACGGTTCGAGTATTACTTTACAAATAGGTGTCCGTCTCCCCAGCAACCCATGCGAGATATGGCCAAGTGGCATACACCAAAATTTAGTGGAAATTGGTTCATTCCATCAGTAAAGTGTCAGATTCAGTGCATCAAAACTGATGACACTACGAGGTGAAAACTTTGGGTGGCTGTAGAGACGTCTCGTCAGCCAGCCCATTCTATACAGGGAAAACTACGAAGATTACATAAAAGCAAAATAGTTCCACATTTACTGCATGTCTAGTGCAATTGATTGTAAAAAAGCCGAATCGAAAATGTCCATATGGTAGGAGCACTTCATCAATAATTATGGGTGGCTGGAGAGACGTTTTCCCAGCCAGCCCATGTGATATCTCGGAACATATAGTAGGTAGGAAGATGAAACAAAGCTTAATATTTACTACCTACTCGGAACAGTAGGTAGCAAATATTTCAAAATCCTAGCTCCACTAACTTTTGAGAAATTTGTATTTTTTCATGGGCTTGCTGGGGAGACGTCTCGCCAGCAAGCCCATGCTGTAACTCAAAAAGTACTGCACGTAGAATGCTGAGCGATATACCAATAGAGAGTGCATATTTGATGCAATAAGCACCAAGAAAAGTGAGTCCCTAGGTCTTATGGTTTCGATGCTAGAAACAAAAATCATTTTCCCGCTGAAAATTTGGAATGCATGATGTGAAGTGCAACGTTGCCATTCTGTGCAATTCTACATGTTGCTGTTAGAGCATTCAAAAATCAATCTTGTGTCCTAATAGTTAAGAGGTCCTGTAGACGCACGTGTAGATTATTTGTAATTTGAGAATAGTTCGGGAGACGGTGTACTTAAAAGGCTGATTGGTTAACAAGAAGTTTTTATTTATTTGTGGACAAAATGTGAAGAACAAAAGACATAATATGTATTTTGGCTCACGTATTTATTTAATAAATCAGTTTTCTTAACTTATTAATTACAGAACAATTTAAGAATACTTTAAAAAATTTAGTTTGTTACTGAGACCATTAAACCTACATCTCCTCCTAGAATACAGTTGTCACGGTTGCTAAAAAGAGATTGAGGCACCAGTTAGTCTTCACGTGAGCTAAAATACATATTATCTCTTTCGTTCTTAACATGTCGTCCACAAATAAATAAAAACTTCTTGATAACCAATCAGTCTTTTACTAAGTACACCGTCTCCCGAACTATTCTCAAATTACAAATAATCTACACGTGCGTCTACAGTACCTTTTAACTATAAGGATACAAGATTGATTTTTGAATGCTCTAACAGCAACATGTAGAGTTGCACAGAACGGCAACGTCGCACTTCACATCATGCATTCAAAATTTTCGGCGGGAAAATGATATTTGTTTCTAGCACCGAAACCGTAAGACCTAGGGACTCACTTTTCTTGGTGCTTATTGCATCAAATATGCACTCTCTAATGGTATATCGCTCAGCATTCTACGTGCAGTACTTTTTGAGTTACAGCATGGGCTTGCTGGCGAGACGTCTCCCCAGCAAGCCCATGAAAAAATACAAATATCTCAAAAGTTAGTGGAGCTAGGATTTTGAAATATTTGCTACCTACTGTTCCGAGTAGGTAGTAAATATTAAGCTTTGTTTTATCTTCCTACCTACTATATGTTCCGAGATATCACATGGGCTGGCTGGGAAAACGTCTCTCCAGCCACCCATAATTATTGATGAAGGGCTCCTACCATATGGACATTTTCGATTCGGCTTTTTTACAATCAATTGCACTAGACATGCAGTAAATGTGGAACTATTTTGCTTTTATGTAATCTTCGTAGTTTTCCCTGTATAGAATGGGCTGGCTGACGAGACGTTTCTACAGCCACCCAAAGTTTTCAGCTCGTAGTGTCATCAGTTTTGATGCACTGAATCTGACACTTTACTGATGGAATGAACCAATTTCCACTAAATTTTGGTGTATGCCACTTGGCCATATCTCGCATGGGTTGCTGGGGAGACGGACACTACAAATAGTGGATATCGGTCAAGGTCTGTGCTTGATGGATTGATGGGATATTAAAAGCTTCCCCAAAGTAAATCAGGGTTTTTTGATTTATCGGGCTCTAAAACCATTTTTATATAACCTTTTAGAGATTGTCCTGGGGGCTTAATGCAGCAGATTTGTTATTTGTTATGACTTTAGAAATTTGCGATAAAAAAATTAATTCCTTACAAAATCAGCTGATTGGCCCAATTTGTCAAAAAACTATCACAGCTAAGTAGGCTTCACAGGTAAATGAGCTATAGCCGCAAAACTGGAAATAATAAAAATAGCAACACCAATCAGGCGCTAGGCACCTCGCTGAGTATTGGGTATATGAACGTTTTAAAATACTTTGCGTGGCCCGACACGCACTTGGCCGGTTTTTCTTCCAGTAAGCAGTCCTGATATAATAGGTCATTGGCAGGATGCAGTTGCAAACAAGTGATTAATATCACTCGCTAGGTGATGTCGTGCGGCTTACGTGGAGCAGTTTTATTTGTTTCTATGCAGGATGCATGCAAGATATAAGCACGTGATTAATATCGCTATCGTGTGGATATCTTACGGCGTATACAACGTGTTATTGGAATAAGCGAAACCCTCATACACTCCAACTGATTTTTATTAAAAAAAAACCATTTCCGTGATAAAAATCTTAAAAAACATTTTTTAAGATTTTTATTCAAACTTTTTCTAGATATTGGTATTTTAAAGTATTATCGTTGTTCTAGTTAGTAGATTTTTAAGGTATTTCTTTTTTTTTTAATTTATCATTAGGGAATATCTTCATCCGTGGTTAAATCAATCTTTGCTCGTAGTGTAGGTCTCTTCCAAGTCTATGCGTCGATGCGATACGTAGGCTTAGGTCATTTTGCGTTTAGGTCGTTCTGCGTTTAGGTCGTTCTGCGTTTAAGTCATTCTGCGTTTAGGTCCTTCTGCGTTTAGGTCATTTTGCGTTTGGGTCGTTCTGCGTTTAAGTCAATTATTGGTTTTAGGTCATTATGCGTCGAGACGATCATTGCGCGTCCGCTCACGCCACGCCCACTTCCCTCCTCTCCTCACCGCTCATGAGCGTTGCCAGAGAAATATTTAGGAGCGGCAAAAATTAAAATAATAAAAAAATACCCCTATAAAAAACCCTTGAAATTCATTCTACTCTTGATTCTGTATAAATTATTTTGTCAGTTTCGCTTATTTCTTTAACACGTGGTATATGGATAGTGACCCTTCTGTAGATGAAATGCAATATTTTGAGTATCGCAAAATTTTCGTACCAAGATGTTTTCAGATTTTCATGAGGGACCAAAATGTTTTCAAATTTTTATAAGTGAAACAAACAGCGAAACATACAAACAAAGAACGCTGAAACGAATGAGCTCTGTAACATACGTAAAAATATTGCATTGACAGCTAAACAATATAATCCTATTAACTGCAGCTGTCTGTGTCCATTATCGAATCAGTAGCCTCATTCCGCTCACGTTCGGTGAGGCTAATTGCACGAGCGAGCAGGAATTATGGCCAGTCAGCCACTGGTTAATACCAAATGCTAGGTCATCACATTTGTTCTGTTTATTCTTGCTAGAGGTGTATTTAAAAATGTTAAGTAAGGTCTAGAAACAAATTGTGAAAAGTGACCTTTTTGTTTATACAAGGTTATTTTTTTGGACCTGATTTGCGTATGCCCACGTTATTACAGAGGTCAAAAGCAATAACTTCTGTTCTACGACTTTTCTATCAACGCACAAAAAATTTTCGAATCCCCATACTGAAGTGATCACGTGACCGACCCATTTTGTATGGGAAGTTGAAAATTTTTCGAGCGTTGTTAGAAAAGTCGTAGAATAAAAGTTGTTGCTTTTGGCCTCTGTAATAACGTGGGCATACGCAAATCAGGTCCAAAAAAAATAACCTTGTAGAATAGTGAAGTTTTGATTCAAATAATGAAACGATATCTTAAAAAAATCTTTTTCAATACATTTGCTCGAAAAACGTACATAGAAGGACGTAACCATTGCTCGTAAGTAGTTACTTACTGAACTAGTGCGGTAAGTAAAAAAAGTTTAATAGCAAGGAGTTTTTACACTCTGATCATAAAATTATTTTGTAAAAATACTACAGTGGTGACTTTTTACTTTGGCGACGACTGCCTACCTATATTTGAAATAAAATGGAGAGTACCAGGAGAACATAAATCGACAAGAGGCTGACAGTACCCATGGTTGGTTCCTTTACCAAGTGTATTACTTATACCTGTTTTCTCACAAATGTATTGAAAAACGTCGTAAGATACACGTCCGTAAGGGTTATGACAAACTCATGCCGATGGAAACCCTCGACTTCGTCTTGGGCTTACAAAACGTCAACTCGTTTGTAATAACCCTACTTACGGAACTTGTATCTTAAACTACTATTTTTTAGGAGGACAAGGGTTACACACGGGTGATTCCTGGGTCGAAAACAAAATAAAATATTTTTTTTTATCTAAAAAGGGAAATTTGCATCATTTGAAAAACTACTTATTCATTTCCAGTTCAGTAGGTTTGTAGTCTAAAATTTATGTGAATAATTTTGTAAATGTTGAGACCACAGATTTATAACTAGAGCGTCTCCTGTTGAGACATAGTTATGACGTCATTATCAAGTAATTTCACACAATTTTTTTTTTTAATGTTTGCAACAAAGAGATTTGATCCTCGCCGGGCTCGGGTTTTCAAAATGAAGTTTGTCTGTGGCAAAATTTCTTTTTTCTTTCTCTCTTTCATTTGACTAGGTTGTCGCAGCCAAAACCGGTGAATTTCAGGAATTGGTCCTGCCAGCCATTCGTTATTATTATTACGTTTATTTATTTATTTACAATATACATTGTGTCTGAATTTTTTACAAAAATAAAATATGAAATACATTAAGTCTATCTAAAACATTAAAAAAAGTCATATTAAATATACATTTGTTGAATAAAATAAAATGACAAAAATAAAAAATGTCTTTGAAGTTTAAAATTAATAAAATGTCAAAAGTAATAAATGTCTACGTAATTTCAAATTACACTAATGCTATGTCAAAAATTTAATAAAACGGGAGAATTAAAATTGTCTAATGTCAAAAGTACCTAAAATAAAATTATCATAAGTTAGAAGTGGTAAAATTAAAACTCATCAATTGAATAACAACATTTTTCCAGAAGATGCGATTTAAGTTTCCATTTAAAAACATTAACATTTTTAATAGTTTTAAATTCTATAGGCATTCTGTTAAATAGCCTGACAGACTGATTTCGTGAGCAATGTCCTGCTACGGTAAGAGTAGGGTGTATAATTGTGGTCATATCTTTTCTTCTTGTGGATTCCCTCAGTTCCATATTCTTAACATTTATTCGTAACTATATATTATTCGTATTAGCTATGATATGGGTATTTCAGCTACAACCAGTGTTCCCCAGATAATACCAGTGTCAATATTATATTTATTGTATACCAATCGCAGAAGCAAACATTAATATTAGTTCTATTTCTGTATTCCTATAGAATAAGAAAACAATAGGAACCGGAGTTTCATAAATATCATAATGTAATCAAATATCTAATACAATGCAATGTATGGTAGTTCAACAATGTGGTGTGATTTTTAATCAACTGCTTTACATTGAGTCGGTAAGTTACTCGGAGTACAAAACTGAACAACTTATCCTAAGGAACAAAGGTCAAAATACGAAAAAGAATTTGACCTCCTATACAAAATGCGTTGTTATCAGCTGATGCAATGCAGTTTCGATGGGATGGGAGTTTAAGTTTAAGCTTTTTCAATTTAAATTTGCGAAATATTTAGCTTAAAAGCGCAAATTTTTGTTAAAGGCAAGCCTGCCAGCTAGAAAAATTACATCTCTTTCCTTTTTTTTTCTCAAGTTTTTTAAACAAAAGTTCTGAATACGAGTACCTATTCTAGGAAAAAATGAAAATCTGTATAAGTAGCACAGTTTTTTAGAAATCTGCAAAAAAAAAAACCTTTACAAACAAAATTTTATTTTGAGGTCCTAAAAATGGACTATATTCCTTATAAAAATACTATTGGTATAACGAAACCCCCGCCGCGCGAGTTTGACTTTCACTTGACCGGTTTTTTTTATTTCTCTCTTTACAAACTAGGTTTGCGCTACAATTTGGCTTCAGTGCTCAAGCTGAATGTTCACGTGACTGTACAAAGATCCAAATAAAGTCACCGCTATCTCGTGGACCGCAACTCGTGGATCGCAACTCGTGGATCGCAACTCGCAACATATTAGTGGAACAACAAAGGGTGACTGACAACGGAATGCTTTTAGTTCACGAACCTGCCCGCCCAACTTTGTTCGCGTTTTTATAGCCTTTGCTTCTCGTTGCTTGTTTTTGGGCTTTTATCGCTAACAAGCAAAACAAAGGATAACTTATGGTGTACAAGACTGTATTGGACAGTTTTTCTAGGGAACATGAACATGTTCACAGATTACAATACAGAATGCCAAGCGCGAGTCGAACTAGTAAACCGCGCGAGTCTTGCGCACTGATATGAGGGTTTCGTATCATTACACAATACAGTTCGGATGGCTAATTTCATTGAAATACCTCCAGATATCAGTGAGTCCGATTCGCACTTGGTCTATTTTATCTACTCACGTGCACTCGCAATTTACTTTTCCACATAATCTCACCAATTTTGACGCTTTCATGTTTTGTCGTTTTTTTATTGCAATCATTAAAAATTTTTTATTTGCTTACAGGTAAGAACGCAGAAAACATGTTACCCTAGACACGGCTTACTTATCAGCAATTTTGTAAGTAAAAAAGTAAAAAAAATTCTGATAGAAGTTCTAATTCTCTCGTTAGCAAGTCATAAGGAAAAAAGAATGTAATATGGCACCAGCGAAGCGTGTTACTTTATCATAACATCAAATGAAACGACCACTACAGGTTAAGAACTCGCTCCAGAATACAGAAAAATGGGTGGTACGTATAGTAGTACCCAAAAAGTAAAAAAAAAATTGTCACCACGCTTTTGAGAATTGCGGCTGGCGACCGCTGCGATTGATAACCGCAGTATGTAAGATGGTAGGATACACAGAAAAATGCTGCTTCCCATCCTCCGGTTCATGAATCCTTAGTCGCCTCTTACGACACCCTTGGGTGGAGATGGGTTGGTACTATTCTTTGGCGGCACCACATGGTATAAGAGTGTTACTTAAAACTTACTTATAAAGAAAGAACTTTAAACCAAAGGGATTATGGGTCGAACTTTTTTCTTCCTATCCACTTGTAGTAGGATAACTAAGAAGGCGAACCGTGCACCTAAACCTGCTGGGATGAAACTTGGCAGAAGTGAAGTACATACCCATAGGTAACATATTAGAATTGGTGCTCCCAGCAGGACGCGAATGAAATGTGTAGTTTTTTACTAGATTTTCCAAAACTCATCCCCCAAGGGGGTGAAATAAGGGATGGAAGATTTTCAAATTTTTTTACTTAGCTTTAACTTTCATCCCTTATTCACCCCCTTGGGGGATGAGTTTTGGAAAATCCTTTCTTTGGTGGTGTTTGTGGCATGCAATAAATTAGCATACTAAATTCCACACGTATAGCTAAAGCGGTTACGGATAGACGTCAGTCAGTCAGTTAGTCAGTCAGTCAGGACATATTATTTTATTGACATTTTAGTGAACTATACTCATACCAAGTTTGACACTCGAATTACTAACCGTTCTGACGATAAAGCAAAAACAAATAAAATACGTTTCTTGTATGGCGACCCCCCTTATTTTTTTTAATTTTTATTTTAAGATGATATATTTGTTTTAAAAATACATATTCTGTGAAATTTTCAACCTAGTAAAAAACTACACATTTTCGACATTATGCCCCACTGTGCATCTCAGTCGCGTCCTGCTGGGGAGCACCACTTCTAATATGTTACCTATGGGTATGTACTTGACTCCTGCCAAGTTTCATCCCAGCAGGTTTAGGTGCAAGGTACCCCATTCAAGCTCAGCCTTAGTGATCCTACTATTGACTGGCTCAAGATCTCTGCACACGCACGTCCGGGCCTGCACGGTACCGATGTGGCATTTTGCGTTCCTTACCATTTTCAGATACACCTTCGTAACCTCAAAACTACAAATTCGAGTATTATCGCGTAGGGTATGTACGGGGAAGCAATAATCTCATTTTCGACCCATTTTTTATTGTTTACATTTGTGTTCTCACTCAGCAACATTATTTCTGGCTTAGATTGTTCGCCGCGTGTTGTCCGAGATGTGAAAGCACAGATTTAAGTAAAAAAAAAAAGAAAACCCTGCCTTTAAAAAGTACAATATTATATAAAGACACCATTTTTGTTCCATTCAACTTTTCATAATCCTTGTATGAACAAATAATGTTATTAATGTTAAAAGTTAAAATGTGGCGAGTTGCGTTTACAATGTTGAAGTGAAACTTGTCAAACAAAGTTTATGGCTCGCGGTGGACATGGCGTGAAAAGGGTAAACTGTCAACCCTACGGTGCAGGGTTTGACGTTATCAAAGAAAGTTTGGTTACATCTCCGTGTTGTGTGGACGAAAGTTTGTTTTCTCAGTAGGGAAATGATCCGTTTCTATAACAACTATCTTTTTGAAGTGAAAACTTCATTAGCGGCGCTTGGCACTTGGCACTTTTATAGATGTGACCGCTAGTGGCATAAGAACTAGAGCGTTACCATGCTTCGGAAGGCACGTTAAGCCGTTGGTCCCGGCTACTGTCAATGATAGTAGTCATTAAGCCAAGTCTGAGGCCATTTGGCGGCTTGAGCCGGGGTGGCCACTAAACTGACAAAGGCATATCTAGGATTGGGTCTGGTTTGCCCTCTGGGTTGCGGAGGTCCGATGGTAGTTGCTCTGTGTAAAAACCAGTGCCCCCGTCAACTCCCATAGGTCAGGTACCTGACTCCGTAAGAACCATTTGGCATAAACGGAATAAGGCTAGGGCAATGATAATGTATGTTACACAAGCTGTAAAACTAAACAACTTTCAAAACCAAAACTGGACTTTCTTTACGTATCTTTAGCTTTCCCATATAAACCTTGCACTCAATGTACGGGACGGCCAATTTTTTCCTTATTTCAGTTTTTCTTTTTTATTGTAAAAATGCGTGGTTTAAAAAATGTACTTAATCACTATTTTAGCGCGTCACTAAGACCGTGAAACTGAACAACTTTTCCTAAGTACTGATCCTTAGGAAAAGTTATGCAGTTACGAGGGAACAAAGAAACGGACATTTTTATAGGTTAAAAACATAACCCTCCTTTTGGGGTTCGCTGCAGTCGGGTAAAAAACAAAACTGACCATAAACACTGATACAGCATGATTTTTATACGTAGTACCAAAGCAAGGAGGTTTTTGTTCTGAGCGTAGTACGGACACGAAGAACAACCCGAACATAGGTCGAAATACGAAAAAAGAAAATCTCCCCATAGAGACTGCACCAGCTGATTGCGCATTTTGTGTGATAGGTAATTTTTTTTTCGAATTTCATCAATGTATGGAAAGTTGTTTAGTTTCATGGTCTAAGTAACAGAATAAATAGCGTTTATAATTTTTTTTTCACATCCGATATTTTGAAGGCCACAGGTAGAGATAGAGTATTCTTAAAAAAAAAATAAGTCTCATTTTTCTTTGTAGAGTACCAGATGTAGAGTAAGGTCACAGAATAAAGTAATAGCACTTTCATAGTACTATCATAGTACTATCATAGTACTATCATACAGAACGGACACTACGGACACTCTCCGCCCCTCTTGTAATCTCCCCGCACCCCCACGCGCACGCGCCCACGAGATTCTCGTGGTTTTTCTGAGGGTCTTTAGTACTGTGTATGCGAGCCTACACGATCTTCCAATTTCAAATTTCTAATTCGCACCCGATGTACCTATATACAGCGTGAATTTTTTATCGTTTTAAACACGAAGCCCAGTGATTCTACTCATGAAAACAAGCAACTTTCCAGAAGAAAAAAAATTTTTTACTCGAAAAAATTTCGTCGTCTCTAGTAAAGTGGTTACGTGATCGACTCATTTTGTGTGGGATGGTGAAAAACTTTTTCGAGTACAATTTTTTTTCTTTTCTAAAGTTGCTTGTTTTCATGAGTAGAATCACTGTAGTGCGGTCAGTTAGCTGTTTCACGTGGACACGCCTTTATATTTCACCAAATTTTTTCCAGGTACTAGTTAGGTACATAGCTCTCAATTTTTGATAGGAGCCAATTATTGAATTTCAAAAAATTTCCATAGAAAATTCAAGAATTGGCTCCTATCAAAAATTAAGAGCTCTTTACCTAACTAGTACCTGGAAAAAATTTGGTGCAATTTGGTGAATTTGGCGATATCTATATATATAAAAGAAGAAGGTGACTGACTGACTGACTGACTGACTGACATATCAACGCACAGCCCAAACCGCTGGGTCTAGAGATTCCAAATTTGGCACGTAGGTTCCATATGAGGCCTAGGGGTGCACTAAGAAAGGGTTTTACAAAATTCCACCCCTAAGGGGGTAAAATAGGGGATGAAAGTTTGTATGAAAGTCCGTCAGTTTTGAAGTTAGGATCTTCAAAATTTGTATTTAGGCTGACGACTAAAAATTAATATTTACGTGTCTCAGGGTTTTTGAAAATTCGACACCCTCAAGGGTGAAAAGGGGCATAAATTTGAAAATCCTTCATTTTCAAAGTAAAATCCACATAATTTATTATTTAGGCATTAATGATGTAATTCTATGCAACGTTCATCACTGTTATGGAAATTCCACCCCAAATTCAACCCCTAAAAAAGGGAAATGGGGTGAAAAAGTCTAAAAACCAATATGGGTATCGTTTGTATGGTTTATCGGGTCGCTGATTACGAAAACTACAACAATTTTGAAATCCAACGTGTTGGACGTGAAATACCATCATCCCCCTGGGGATGGAGTTGGGGTGCGATAGGTTTGAAATGTCTAAAAATAAATATGGGTGTCGTTTCTATGTTAGGGATAGCGGTTAAATTGGCGTTAGGGGTAGGGATAGGGGCAGGGATAGGGAGAGGTAGAGGTAGATAGGTAGAGAGGTAGAGAGGTAGAGAGGTAGAGAGGTAGAGAGGTAGAGAGGTTGAGAGATAGAGAGGTAGAGAGGTAGAGAGTTAGAGAGGTAGAGACGTAGAGAGGTAGAGAGGTACAGGTACAGGTAGAGGGAGAGGGAGAAGGATAGTAAGGGGGAAAAGGGAGGGAGAGAGGGAGGGCAGGGGGAGAGGGAGGAGGGGGAGGGGGAGAGACAAAGGGAGGGGAAGGGGGGGAGAGGGAGAGAGAGGGAGAGGGTTTTAGTTTTTCTCAATTACTTCTGCGAATTGGCTCTGTTTTGAAATATTACATAAAGTGGTCTCTCATCTCTCTCTTTACATTTGTTAGGATACTGCTGCTAATTTCCTCTGTTCTGAGTAATTTATGAGTAACGTCTGTATATTATATAAAATTCAGCTGAATCTTGAATTATACTCATTGATTTGCACAGGGTTAGTCGAGTTTTTCCTTAATTTAAAATTACCCCGAAATGACCGGAAAATATTACATTGCTTCGGAAAGCCGGTAACAAAATAAATACGAAATCCACGCGAGCGAAGCCGCGGGCAACAGCTAGTAAGACAATAAGGGACCGGACTACTGGGCTTCGGGTTGAAAATGATGAAGATGAAAATTCACGCTGTATAGTGACCGGGGTGTGGTTAGGTCATCTAAGCACAGGGTAATTTAAGGAGTGACCTTCTCAAGGGCTTTTGTTTCCGCCCTTAAGCGGATCAGGAGTTTCGGATTCTTAATTGACATTATCTTGACAAGAACCCTTAAAAGTAACAAGATTTAAGACCGGAGTGCTCAATACAAATATTTTTTAGAAAATATTGAGATTGAGGTTTTTTTTTTTTTTTTTTTTTATCTTTATTTAAGGAGTTTTGTCATGCAATGACTATGCCACTCCATTGTGCTTCCACAAATTACACAAACATTATACAATAATTCTACTAATTATAACTAGCATTGCCTTCTGCGGATTCCCACTAAAACTAGTTTATACAAATCGATAGCAACTTCAGATAGTGGGAACCGTCCAGAACCCTTATTTTACGCGCGAATCAACTCGCTGCGTAAAAAAAGGTTCTGGACGGGCCCATAGTAAAAAAAATCCCAGCATTGGGTCACAATCACATATATCTGTCAGTTGGTCTTATGAGATTGGTAGGTAATTTTATATTAGAACAGTAAAAGTGGTGACATCATGGCGCCATGCCAGCCATTTTCAACTTACGTGTAGATTATGGATAGTCCCCTTGGTCAAAATTTTACTCTGCATAAAATCGCTCTTTAAGGTGATCTGTGACTGCCAGCTTAGACCCGAACGCAACTAGATGGAGCCACTGTTGCAAATATAAGGTTTTATTTTTTAATGCAATAAGTACCAACTGTATATGAGCAAAAAGTTGATTAGCGTAAATTTCACGATGCAACTTCAACGCCTAACAACAATTTCGATAAAAAAATATCTCCATATGTCCAGGAAAGTCAATTACTCTCGTCAGTCCGTGATTTACATGAGTAATATCACTCACACATGCACACAAAGCACAACCGTACAGTTTTGACCGCACGCCCACAATCGTAATATTGAACCAAAAATTGCTAACAAAAACTAGTACTTTCAGTACATTGGCTATATTTTTGTATTCATCAGCGAAAAATTTACCTAAAAAAATAGCAGTATTCGTTCGTTTTTCAACAGAATTTTATGTCCCGCGTAAGAATACAAGTTATTTGAATATTTGTATGGAAAACGGATCACCTTAAGTAAAAACCAAGTCCTTCCATTATAATCCATGCACGTTCAAGAGCCACCCGCTCGATATGAGCTGAAATTAGATTTGACCTTTTTAATTTTACATTCTACCCCTCCCCTTCCCTACCTCAAACCTCAGCCCTAAAAACCCTCAACGTCGGAATTTCTTTAAATTACTTATTAACCTGCCTTTCCATAATGTTTTTTGAATTTGTTTTGATATCGTGCTTGGCGTGAGGAAAATTGCTCCAGATTTTACCGTGAATAAATGAGTATTTTGGGAATTACGCTTGATTTGTTTTTATGGCAATTTTATTCATTGTACGTTTAAATATACGTGTGGGTTGTGTGGTTGTGTTTTTTCAAAAGAGTTTGAGTCGCAAAAGAGCAGAGTCGGTTCTAATATGATAAAAAAATTTACGTATATTTTTATGAAAATATGGATTTTTCCTGTAGGAGACGACACTAGGATGTAACAAAGACTATAACACGAGCGAAGGCGCAAGTAAACGCTAGTAAGAAATGAATAAATTGTGACAAAACTTTTCACCCGTCGACCACTTACAACTTATAAAAAATATACTATGCATCTGAGGAAATCAAAATTTCGAAGCACTGCACGGTTATAACAATATGCCATTAGATAGAATACGAGTGGAGCTTTTTTTTGAATAATACAAAATGTTTAAAGTTTTGCTGCAATATGAAGTACTTACTTGTACTTACTTAACGATACGGTGCCTTGCAAAAAAAAAACTAGACGTAAATTATTTCTTTTTGAATCAGAATGCTGCATTTTCTTCGCGAAGTTAATAAAGTAACATATGAGGCCCCATGACATAAGTCACAAAGCAAAAAATATTTATTCTGTTCACAATTCTTCTCTCAGACAGACACAATAAACCGAGGGTCGAGAAACAATACGAACATGTTGGCTAGAGAATGCGGGCCGCCGTCTCGCCGCCTTGAGCTGCCCTGGCATTTCTGAGCCCCGGGAAAGGGTTGCGTGGTCAGCCCTGCGGGTATAAGCGACAGAATGTGACACATGTATGGTAATATTTTCGGATAAACGCCGTCTTTTTGCTGTATGTTGTACTGAAGTTTTGAAAATAATCTTCGTACGATACTAGTTGGCTCATCTTTCTTGTCTTTATAGGGTTTAATACAACGTGTAACGGAAATGCGAGATAATACTGAAGGGTGTGAACCTGCTCATGAAACTGAACAACTTTTGTTGTTGTAACTGTGGTGTACAGCAGGCAATGCTGGTGGCCAGCTTGGACAATGGCTGTCAAAGCCAAGCCACTCCCGAGACGATTGCCGAGGCGGGCAGTCTCTGTCGGACCGTGCTACGGGACACACGTCAAGATAGGGTTATTAATTGTGGATTTTTTATTCTAATTACCAATATACGGTACTATTTGGAACTTAATGTGTTGTGTCTTATTACGGTAATATATCCCGAAACACACGAGGCCCGACAGGACACTACCACAGACACTACAGTAACTGTTTCCACTGACGTGCGGTTGACCGTACCTGGATTTTTCTTTTAATAAAATGATTTATTTCCTGTACCTCTTAAACTAACCAAGTCCCATTTTCATAATAAATGCTTTTGCTATGCTTTTTTGAAACTGCAAGCTTTAACATTTAAAGCATTTTTCTAGGAAAAATATTATTTTCCCGCTGAGATTATAGCGTAAAAACTAAATACCATACTTTAGCATGGAAACAGGATTAGCTTGCATCATAATAAAGCACTTTCCAGTGGAAAAATAGTAAGTAATTAGAATGTGTGCGGTTTTTGTACGCTCGCTATAATGCAGAACTTGTTCAAGCATTATTTTCCTTTGCCCGAGGCTTATACCATTTCTGTGGAGTCGGCTTTACTGAGGGCACTGGTTTTCTTTTGGGTTTTTATACAAAGCGACTGCCATTTGACCTTCGCAACCATGCAGAGGGCAACAAACCCAATCCTAGATTTAGTCCAGTCGCTTGACGTCTTATATCGCCTTTACGTGGACACGCCTTATAAATGCACCAAATTTTTTTCAGGTACTAGTTAGGTAGTGTGGTGTTCCGTGTGTCCTATTCAGGGTCGGGTAAAGGTGATATATTAATTAAAACAGATTTATTTGGGAGCCTGACAACGCACACCCGCTTGCCTCGATTCTCTCGTCAGCAGCGTTGCCAGCAAGCAAGTCCGCGGTCGAGCAACTTTATTCAAATACATTACAGGTAGGTACATAGCTCTCAATTTTTGATAGGAGCCAATTCCATTAAAAATCCAAGGAGCGGCTCCTACCAAAAATTGTACTAACTAGTACCTGGAAAAAAAATTGGTGCAATTATAAGGTGTGTCCATGTAGAAATACTAAGCGGCCGCAATAATTAAGCTTCGCCAGATTAGTGGCCATCCTGGCTGCCAGAGTTTTCTGTGTCTTCTAGTCTAGCGGTCACCCATCCGGATTCTGACCACGGCCAAAATTGCTTAAACTTGGCCACAAACGCTTCTATACAAAGGACAAACCAGACCCAATCTTAAAAAAAAGCTTTATTAGCCAACATTTTTTATGATCGATGGGCTTATTCCAGATCTCGATATAGCCCGGAGGGCAAAGATGAAGTAGACTATGAAACGAACTTGCGCAGGTGAATCCTGTTTATTCACACAAGACTTGAATAGATATGGGTTTAAACTTGGGAATACAGACGCAGGCAGAGAATTTAACTCCTTAGCCGTGCGCATAATAAAAGATGTTTCAAAGCGCTTAGTGCAAATGTGTGGAACATTCACCAAGTGTGGTTGATATCCTGCGGTGCGTCTGGACTCCTGATGTTAGAAGGGGGATGGCGGGATAAGATCATGGCGCTTTCTCTTTCTTCTTGAAGGAAATAACTTAAAATATTTTCATCTGCAATACAAATTTGTTTTCTCTATATTTTCCTAATACATTATAAATTCATAGCTTTCTTCCGCAATAAATAGAAAATAAACTTCTCTATCTGAAAACAGTGTAGCGGTTTATAGGGAAAGGGGCGTAAGAGAGACGTCTACATTGTTGTTTATCTATATCTTACAGTTATGTTTACTTTATTTAGTGCTAGCTGAGAAAAATAACATTTCTAATAGTCGCGATTCATAGTTTAAACTGGATGCCCTGGATGGGCATCCAGGTCTTTCCGCACTTCGTCACCTCCTCTGTAAAGAGCCGATTGGCAAGAAGCGGCACAGAAGAGGAAAGAATGGAGAATTCTCGTGTCGGAGGCCAAGATTCTCTTCGGGTCGCTGAGCCAGCGAAGTAAGTAAGTAAGTGTCCAGTTTGTGTACAAATAAACGTATTTTCTATCTATCTTGTCGTCTCACTGTCGTTGGGACACCTGCTTGGATTAAGAAGTCAAATAATTATCAATAAAAAGGCCGTAATAAATACTTTAAATAAACACTTACTTTAGGTAGGTTAGACTTATATGCCAGGGTAAATTTTGGAGTAAGGTAAGTGTATAAAAAATTGGAGTTGCGAGAGGGACGAGAAAAGTGTTTTCCAGAGAATAATCTGCGGGAAGCTTCAAATTACCTCGGTCGACGCAGAGGGATCAAATTTTCCATGTTAATTGAAAAAATTCTTATTTCATTGAAAACGTGGAAAGTTCAGATAAAAAAATTCATCGTTTTAATCCCATGTGAGTAGGTAATTCTCACTTTTTGAGATAAGTTTGATTATACTTAGTGCTTTTTATGGCAACTGGTCAAGCACGAGTCGGACTCGCATGCCAAGGATTCCGATATACCTATAGTATTTTCGGAAGCAATCAAGTCCATTGTTAGGACATCAAATCTAAGTTTGTTTTATAAAGGTTTTTTGCAGATTTCTAAAAAAACTAGGCTGCTAGAGTGGTCGTTTATTTCTCCTGTAATAGTTATATGAACCTCTATCGACTATAATTAATTCAGATTTTTCGTTTAGCAAACTCCGGAAATAATCACTTAAAAACTTGGTGTGGTTGGTAGTGAGCCTGCCTCACATGCCGTGGGCCGCGGGTTCGATCCCCGCCCAGGGCATACATTTGTGTGATGAACACAAGTGTTTGTTCTGTGTCTGGGTGTTATTTATCTATTTATGTATGTATATCAGTCTCTGGTACCCATAGTACAGGCTTTGCCTAGTTTGGGATCAGATGACCTTGTGTGAAATGTCCCCAAATATTTATTTATTAATATTATTTGGGAAAGTTATTTAACTAAAAGTCGTAAAAAGTCACTAAAACCTATTTTACAAGAAAAACCCTTTTATGTGCTTGTCCACTAGACTTAGTAAAGACAACTTAAAATTTTGCCTTCTCAATGCCTCTCCGCTACCGAAGGTCGGCCGTTAGCTTCTAAAATCTATCTCGGTCCTGCGCCACTCGTAGAAGTTATTGTGACATATGCCTGTCCATTTGCGGATGTTTCGTACGACTTTCTTACGTCTTCCAAAGCGCCTTTTCCCCTCATTCTTGTCCATCATAACCAATTGAAGCACAGAAGTATGAGCACATGCCTGACATACTTTACTTTCTGTTTTTAACAAGTGCCTGATCTTTCCAACACGCTGTAAGACCCAGTCGTTCTTGATCCTTTGTATCCAACTGATACGAATCATGCGCCGGTAGCACTACATCTCGAATGCTTCAAGGCGTCTTCTGGTATCTTCTTTGAGCGTCCACGCTTGGCACCTGCACAGAACCGCTGGCCACACGTAGCAAAGAAGGTGGAGGTGCACTTTGTCACACAATTGTAAAAGCTTCACTACATATTATAAAAGAAAGTCCCCTGAAACCTTTTTCTGTCGTCATCCATCATGTCTGTCTGTGATAGCTAAACTCAGGAAGTACTATATCGATTTCGATGCGGTTTTCATTAATAAATAGATGACTTCAATAGAAAGGTTTACAGCTATAATTTATAAATATTGAGTGCAAATTAATTGAACTGTGAAGATGTTTGTCGATCGAGTCGGAAAAAAACGTGCCTCTAGAGAGCTTTCTGGGCGTAAATGGTTTCATTTATATGAAAGTTATGTATGAAAGAATTGTTGCTGTCTAAGAGTGCTAAAGAAAAGAAAGTCTTCGATAGTATTTGACTATCTTTTAAGAAAAACCCACACTAACCAACTATTTATAACAAAAAAGTAGATTTTCAAAATAAGGTATTTTAGAACGTATTTTTGATCTCAAGGTTGGATCCTTATCTAATTTAAAAGGTTAGTAATAATAGTGAACATTAGCTCAGTAAAGAGATGGCCATCTCTTTACTGTGACTATAGTGAACATAGATCAAAATTGTCCTTTACACCATGTTATTTAAATGAGTGTCTTGGAACATATCACAATATTAAAATCACTCTAATTAAAGTCCTAGAATGAGCTTCAAACTCGATGCGTATTTCCGTTGAACGTAGCCCAGGGATTCGATTCTTGAAAATCACCGGGTGATAAAATATCACTCAAAAACGAGAAAATCATACATTTCCCAAAAGTCGCATTCTTGAATATCACCCGGTGATAAAATATCATACCCATGATATTTGAAATCGAGTGCCCCCCCCCAGTCGATTTCAAGTCACCGGTGGTTTTGACATTAAAAAAATAAAAGGTTATAAATATTGTGTGTTCTGTGTTAAATAAGTCTTGATGAATACAAGAATACCTAGGTATTTAAGATTGTTTGAAACCGTTTGCGGTAGCCTCAGCAGTAGACGCGGCATTGCCGGCAAGGCCCAAGAAATAATATTGAGAACATGTTTGTTTGTTAAGATTGCTTGTTTGGCGATAGTTGTGAAGAGAAGACCTTCAGATAACGTCGGAAGCATTTCGGCAAACCTAAACATCAAGGACCTTACCCACCTTGAAACTTTATTCAGAAAGTGACATTCTTTTATTTCTCCTGCAAAAACAGCAAGCAAGTACCTAACTGCAGGAAGGATAATATACCTAAAGGTTGGGTACAATGCCATATCTATACTTGTAATCAAGATGCAGGTAATAAGCGGAGCCTTCATTAGTTTATGAGATAGAAGCAGCATGATAGTTTGACCGATCAATGATGTTGTGAAGCAAGTGGTGGTGGGTCTTTCTTTCCTATAATTGGCTGTAGTCAGAACCTAGAAGAAGACGGCTAGTGATAGAATGATTCCAACATGTTCTACAACAACTTTCAACATGTTCTAGATGTAGAGCCAAGTCAGAAGCCCTTCGGCAACTTGAAAACTCCGGCAACTAGTGATTTGTCCGCTGGACAATGCTTTGTATAAGCTAATAAAGTATAGACTTATTAGTAACCAGTGTAATATATTGGAGTAAAACTTTATTTGGATCATCAATATCTTTTATTTATTTTTAAAACATTACCTACACTTAAAAATATCACTTTAAAATATTTCATTTATTTAAATCTAGGTAATTACACACAAGTGCATCACCCTAGCTAACAGGTTAACCCAAGGCAACAATGCATAAACAAGCTCAAAATTTAAATTATTAAAAAGCATTAAAATATATTATACGTACATCCATTACATAAGAAAATTATTAATTACATAACATTTCATTCATTCTGTAACAATTAAATATAATTTAAATAGAATCAATTAAAAGAGTAAAACTAGTAAATATTTGAATTACTAATGTATATGAAAGCTACTTCTGAGAATTTCATCAATCTACATTTAAATAAGTCCAACTTACCCGATGTGGCATTTAAGATTCTAAGTACAGTAGTAAGCGAGAAATGTCTCAAAATATTTGTCCTACAGTCAGGGAGAACAAAAACCACATCTCTAAGTCCCCGTCTCAACCTCAGATTTGGTACAGCTAACCCCATATGCTCTAAAATCTGCGCGTTACTTAGTTTTCCACAGAATACCTTGAATACATACGAGTATGTAACTAAGGTCAACTTTCTTCTAACTTCTAACCTATCGTAGCCATCCAATCCCATTACAAACAGTGTTGGGTATTTTAACCTAAGATTGTGGTAAGGATAGCTATTGCATGGAAAACCTGCAGCGTTATGAACAGCGAGCAGAAAATTTTGTGCCATATTTTTACAGAACATCACAAAATCTCATTACATAATTATAATATTATTTCTATTGGGGACACCGCGACGCACGCAGGCAGGTGATCAAATCACATGTATGGAACTATTTCACACTTTATCCCAGGAACAGACGGCAACTCCTGTGCTTTGAGCCCCAGCTAATCCATGGGAATAGCAACTTTTTAGTCTTCTCTTCATGTAGGTAAACGCAACAGGTAGCAAGTTGTTCTTGTATCTGTAAATAATAGATTTACTTATTACTCACTCTCTCTTCATTAATCACAAGAGATACATTACTTAGATACTTGCTACTTAACAGCAACTTAATTTTATAGCAAATATTACTATAAATATTACTTATTCCTCCAAAATATACTTACATGATAAATAAGGTTTGGTATCTATAATTATTTGGTTTACTTAATCAAGTTGTCTCCTGTCATATATCCATCTTTAAAAAGTGCCTCCTCTTGTAGCTTTCAGCTTGCTTTTTTATCTTAATTCAATCTTAATTGCTCCTATAATTTATAATCAAACCATTTTCAAAACAATGTTGGTGAGGTTAGGTTATTATTTTTTTAATTTTTACAAACATGCGTTTCATTACACGCTCTACAGCTGTCACATCACATTTTTCAGCAGTTTGTATGAAAACAAGAACCGGTAATTACCGATAAAAAATATTTTCTGCATGAAATGGAACACAACTAAACGTCAAAATCCGCATAGTTTCTGCATGTTGGTACTCAGGGTATGATATTCAAGAATACGACTTTTGGTGAATGCTGATTTCGAAATCATCGATGACAAAAATTTTCACCGGTGATATTTTATCACCCGGTGATTTTCAAGAATCGAATCCCAGAGTTTCCGAAGTTAATATCAGCGAGCCAGGAACCCGACGGGGCCCGCACAGAGGGCACACGTCGTTGCGACTGATCGTCCGAAGCCTGATTTTTTAAATTTTAGGTATATTCTTTTGTGTTTGTCGTCCTGAGGTACAACGAAATATTATAGAATGTTTTATAAATTGTGTAGCAAGTTGAAGGCTACGTCTTATATCGCAATAAAAGACACCACCTCTACCCGGGCCGCTAGTTATGATATAATTTCAAGTACGGCGACCGAAGCATGCTCTGTATAATTAAAATATCATTGGGTGAGCAAGCTATGCTACTCAACAACAGATGGCGCTGTAAGTTTCTAAAACTTAAACAAATTTATAAAAAAAAAACCGTGAAAACTAATTTTCCCAGACGTGAGATCTAGCTGAATCAATTTTTCACCCCCGAAAACCCCTGTAAGTATAGTAAATTTCATCGAAATCGTTAGAGCCGTTTCCGAAAAACCGATTACAAATATTACTTATGTACAAATGTTGCTCGTTTAATAGCATAGGATATTCGGTATCCTCATTATCTAGGCTTAAGGCAGCTTGCCAAAACCCGTCTCAAACAGCTCTGAATTAATCGATGCTTGGTAAAAAAATCCTTTTGTGTGGGTTTTTATTCCGGCAAGTAAATTCCAGCTTGTCCCAATTGAAGTGTGAGACCCGTGCCAGAAATTGAAATGTTCGGCTTTTTCTTCGATTGATTAAAATGGTTATTCACCCCTGACCAACAAAGAGGACTGGTAGTACTTTTCTCTTTGACGGTCTTTTTTTTGTAATGTCTTTGAAAGCGCCACAAATTAAGTACCTATCTATAAATAACGATAAAAATTTTAAAAACGATCTACGATTTCCGATGGGGACACTGTCAAACAAAAATCACATTAGTCACTTCCCCAGTTTCTTTAGGACATTGGACATTGAACTTTCCGTGTTTCGGAACGCACGTTAAGCCGTTGATCCGGGCTATGTCAGAGGATTTTGGCGGCTCAACAACTTTGACACCAAGCTTTGTAAGGTCAGTCATCGATCTTACAATGCAAACCACATAATAGGATAACGAGAAAGCTTCTTTTTAAAAAGCAATTAAACTGAAAGTAATCTTAACTATTACAACATTGAAGATATTTAAAAAAATTTGCCCCTGAATCCAAATCACAATTTTTTAAACTTTTTGTCTGTCTGTTTGTTCATTTGTTCGAGCATCACGCAAAAAGTACTACACCAATTTTAAACACAGTTTTTTTAACATCTGGATAAAGTCGCAGGCAAAAGCTAGTACTAATCTAAATATAGAATGTGTCATTTTCCACCCACATATATCCGTAATTACGCTTAACAACACATATTTACTGGGTATCAACAGTAAAGTCTCCCATTTCTACCACCAACTATACAATTTCTGGCAATAAGTCATGTCGACAAGTCGACGGTTCAGTTTTGGTGTTAATTTTCAATTTCGTTGGCGGCTTCTCGGTCCAGTGAATTGGAACTTTTGGAATGAGTGTTGGGCGAGCGAAATTGTAATATCTGGGTAATATTGTTTTCCTTATTGTTTAATAATAAGCTAGTTTGCAACCTAGACAATTATTATGCAACATTTATATATATTTTTTTTAAAGAATTTATATTATTTTGGACACTGTGAAGTCAAAATTTGTAGATGTCGTTTACGAATTAATTTGAACTTATAAGCACAAATTTGCTACGCGGGACCAAAGTACCTACCCCTTTCTACCCTCAGGGACACGAAAAATCACACATTGACCACGGACGGTAGGAAACAAAGAATGCTTAGATCACAAGTTTGCCAACCTCGGCTTCACCTCAGGTCGCAATGCATGTTTGATCTAGAGCATTCTTTACTTTTTCTCCCTAGGTACGTAAACTACTATTATCAAATAGTAAACAACTGTAAAAAACAAAATGTCATTTACAAAGGCGGTCGGAAATCACTTGCAGAGATAACTCTGCAAGTGATTTCTTTCAGCCAACCTATAATAAATATTTCATAACATAAACACCGGCCAAGTGCGAGTCGGACTCAAGCACTGATGGTTGCTTACCACCGTCTTAGTTATGGACGCGCAAAGTGTATTAAATGCGCGCGAGTCCGATACGCACTTGACCAGTTCTTTTTATATATTTTTATTTTGTAGCTTATGCACTATAAACATACCAATTTTCAAGCTTGTATGTGTTCCCGTTTCTAAGATAGAGCTAAAATAAAGAAACGTGCAAATTATTGTTTTTTTTTTCAATTTTCATTGTCTAGCTATTACGGTTCATGCGATGCAGCCCGCTGACAGACAGACATATCGGAGGCATACTATTTTTCATCCTTTGGGTACGAACCCTAAACAAGTTATAAAGGATGTAAGGGACGGTGTACCGAAAACTGAAAGGGCGTGCTCAGTCAACGAAACTGAACAACTTTCCCAACATGTGTTTCTTTGGGAAAGTTGTTCAGTTTAGAACTGAAAGGGCGTGCTCAGTCAACAAAACTGAAAATCTTTCCCAACATGTGTTTCTTTGGGAAAGTTGTTCAGTTTAGAACTGAAAGGGCGTGCTCAGTCAACAAAACTGAAAAACTTTCCCAACATGTGTTTCTTTGGGAAAGTTGTTCAGTTTAGAACTGAAAGGGCGTGCTCAGTCAACAAAACTGAAAAACTATCCCAACATGTGTTTCTTTGGGAAAGTTGTTCAGTTTAGAACTGAAAGGGCGTGCTCAGTCAACAAAACTGAAAAACTTTCCCAACATGTGTTTCTTTGGGAAAGTTGTTCAGTTTAGAACTGAAAGGGCGTGCTCAGTCAACAAAACTGAAAAACTTTCCCAACATGTGTTTCTTTGGGAAAGTTGTTCAGTTTAGAACTGAAAGGGCGTGCTCAGTCAACAAAACTGAAAAACTTTCCCAACATGTGTTTCTTTGGGAAAGTTGTTCAGTTTAGAACTGAAAGGGCGTGCTCAGTCAACAAAACTGAAAAACTTTCCCAACATGTGTTTCTTTGGGAAAGTTGTTCAGTTTAGAACTGAAAGGGCGTGCTCAGTCAACAAAACTGAAAAACTTTCCCAACATGTGTTTCTTTGGGAAAGTTGTTCAGTTTCGTTAACTGAGCATGCCCTTTCAGTTTTCGGTACACCGTCCCTTACACCCTGTATAAGAACCATGAAATTATAATATCTACCAAAAAACGTCTAAGGCTTTCCGCAACAATTCCATTTGGTTTACACGAGGGAGGTTTAACATATCTAGTTTCACGCTACGCCAGGTTGGGTACAGTCGGGGTCAGAAATTATTTATCAGTTTCGGATTTTATTCTTTCTCAGACAGTTCGCAGTAAGATGTAAATATAATATACAAGGTTATTTTTCTGGATCTGATTTCCGTATGCCCACGTTATAACAGAGGTTACAAATAGGCAACTAGATTCTAAAACTATTCCAAATTTAAAGCATGTGTGGTTTCTGAGATATACAGGTGTGACAGATAGGTGTGAAAGTCGCACCATAAGGGTTTCTGTTTTTACCATTTTGGTATCAGAACCCTAAAAAGGACCCGAAACCTTAGGCGCAGTAGGTAACTTCACTACCAGTGCGGAACAGAGACGGCCAAATTACAGGGAATATTCTAATTATGGACCTCTCATTTGCAACCAGATGGTATCGCTAGGGTGACTGTCATTTTATTAATATAAGGAACACTTTCCAGAAGGGACCGCTAGGGTGCCCGTCATTTTCGTAATATATGGGACTTACCTTCGATTTAAGGTTGAAATATTAATAGGCCGATAAAGGTTCATAGGACATATGAGTCATTTAGGAAATTAAATTGTGGTTTTCTCATTTGGGTCGCAGTTCTTTAAAATGAGTAGGTGAAAGAAGACTTTAGTTAGGTACTTATTCTGTTTTATGATATTAGACCTTCCTTCTTTCAATGAAATTGCATTAAATTGTACTCTGGAGTTCTATTTTTTATTCACTCTTGCGAGCGATAATCGCTTGTGCGAGTGATATCTTTTGGCGTATACGCCAGCCCGGGCGTATTCGATTCCATATTCGCATGATGTTATACATAAATAGATAAATAACACCCAGACACAGAACAAACCCCCTGAACGCCATGAGCGGGGATCGAGCAGATAGACAGCACGAGCGAAATTATCACTTGCACGAGCAATTATCACTTGCACGAGCGACTATCATTCGCACGAGTGATTGTCACTCGCACGAGCGATTATTACTCGCACCAGCGATCATCACTCGCATAAGCTATTATCACTCGTACCAGCAAATCAAAAATAGAGTGCCTGGCCGTTTGTCCTCCGTCACCGTGATAGCACCATAACGGCACCATAACGAGATGACGGCACCGGCCTATGTAGCGATTTATCATAGCTGCCTGTCCACTGCACGCCCGTGATGGCGCTAAAAAAATAACATTCTTATAAAATCACCATCCAAGCAACAAAGAAAGGATCGCACCCTGATACTTTGGTCGCGATGTACACTCAACAGCACATCAGTAAAAACACTTATGGACTTTATGGCATGGTAATAGAGTTGAAAAAGTTTCTACCGACGTGCGGTTGACCGTACCATTACAGTCACCACGCTTGTCAGCATTGCAACTGGCACAATGGACTACGATGGTTAAAGACAGCAGCAGTGTGGTGGTACAGGCAATTAAGAGCAGATCAAGCTTGACTCTCAAAGTTTGACTATAACTTCTGCAGTTGCTGAAATAGGAGCGATACAAAGTCCGATGTGTCAAACTTGACGTGCTCTTGACTGTACAAAAAGAAAATGTTCTTGTGGCTTAGGATCTCTTAGTTGCCTATATTCTCCTTAGCTGGGCTAAATATTCTTAGCTGGGACCGCACAGATATCTTAGCCGATATCATATAAAAGCTGTGCGAAAAATCGACTAGCAAGGTGTTCTTAGCTTCGCGAAGATATGTACTTATAAAGTCACATAATACAAATATAATAAAAGGAACTCAGAATTGGAATAATGGAATATAATAGAACAATACCGCGACCTGCCCCGACCCGATAATGCGGTGACAAAGAGCCCTGTTTTGGAGGACAAAGCGAATTAATATCAAAAGTTATTATACAAGGTGTTACTTTATTTAAATCCCTTTAGGCGTTTAATAAGTAGTAAGAATGACTCAGAAAATAAAGAACTATCGATAAAATTGTTTCAACATCTCTTTGGACCTTAATTCCCGCAGTTTTCGGAAGCTTCGATCTCTTTGAAAAAATAAAACAGTTTTGGTCCTACTAGAGCTCTCCGTATGGGATCCATGACTTCGATTTTGATTCCGTATCTGTTTCTCCTTCAGTCTTCGGTAGTCATCTATCTACCCTATATAACTTAAGCAACGAATACTTTGTGGATAGAAAAGTCGAAAGCAGAAAGTTTGACTAAGGAACTTTGTTTGGACTAGTTAGGAGATAAACATACTAATAGTCCTTGCCCCTCCGAGGTCCGCTCGAGGATGGGGGGCACAAAGAAGGTAGCATTTTTTTTGTTTTTTGCTTACATCTCGAAAACGGTGCGTCGTGCGAAATTTTGTTGTACTACATAATAATCTCAGCCTCTTTCCTGGCCGTTTTTCGGAGCTCATAGTTAGGCAAAGATAAGAGATAGATAAAAAGTGTGAAAGCCAAAGTTGTAAAAAAATTTACCAGCTTTTATTATGTAATACAACAAAATTTCGTTCGACGCATCGTTTTTGATATGTAAGCAAAAAACAAAAAAACGGGTCCTTCTTTGTGCCCCCTCCCCCCTCGAGCGGACCTCGGAGGGCCAAGGACTTTTAGTATGTTTATCTCCTAACTAGCCCCAACAAAGTACTTAAGTCAAACTTTCTGCTTTCGACTTTTCCATCAACATACCCCTTGTGATCACTCATTGGCCATACATGTTATAAAGAGGAAAGATTTGATTGTTTGTTTGTTTGCTTGCATCGAATAGGCTCCGAAACTACTGGACCGATTTGAAAAATTATTTCACTATTCGAAACCTGCATTATCCATGATGAACATAGGCTTTAAAGTATTTTAAAAATGGTTAGGGTTCCGTATGAAAACTTCGATAATGTAACCCAAGGTGTGAAAAAAATACCAAATAGCATCCTTATATCGCGTACGCTGTCGAACTATTAACAATAGAGCAAAGTTATGTACTACAAGTTTATAGAAGACATTAATATCTACAAAAAAGTCTGCAATACCATATGTCTCACTGTTACAGTTATGTCACAATAACTACTTTTTCATGTTAAAATATGCAATAGTAACGCCGGTACAAACTATACAGGCCACATTATTCGTACCTATTAATCCTTATCCAAATAAATGATTTCGTATTCAAGGCTATATCAGTACCTGAAAATTACTTTTCGAATTATTCAAATCAGACATATCATTCAAAAGCTATCATGAGTGTAATCGTTATCAAAATTGAAATTAAAGAAACAGCGCTCTAAATATCTCATGAACCGTAACAGGTAGACAGTTGAAATTTTCACAGATTATCTATTTCTTTTGCCGCTATAACAACATATACTAAAAACAAAATATAAATAATGGGGGGCTCCCCTACTAAAAACGTTTTTTTCTAAGCGATTTTTGCTCGAGTTTCGATTTAGCTCTATCGTAAAAAGGGGAACACTTACAAGCGTGAAAATTAGTATATTTATAGTGCATAAGCTATAGAATAACAACAAATAATAAAAACTGATCCAGTACGTGTCGTTCCGTGTGGTAGCGGCAAAGAATAGTACCGACCAATCTCTACCTGTAGGTGTCGTCGGCGACGAATAGGCGACTAAGGGTTTACAAACCGGAAGATGGGCAGCAGCATCTTTCCGTGTATCGCACCATCTTACATACTGCGGTCACCAACAAACGTGGTCCATGGTGCCAGCCGTAACGCTAACAAGCGTGGTGACTAAGGTACCTCCCCTCCACATTCTTCTAGCAAGAGCTGGAATTCTGGAGGGATTTCCCTGTCCTGTAGTGGACGTGTGGAGGATGAAGTGCGTGTCGGCTAGAGCAAATTTAATGCACTTCTGCGTGACTAAGACGGTATGACTGCCCATAACTAGGACGGTATTTTTACCTTAGTTGTACGGAACTCTCGGTGCGAGTCCGACAGGCGCTTGGCCGGTTATTCTAGTAACCCTTGACGCAACAAAAACCTATATCTACCCGTGCAACGCCGGGGCGGACCGCTAGTCTTTTATAGACTCAAATCATTTTACATATAACTAGTAAAGTTTAGTTAATCAATCAATGATTAACAATAAATAATATCTTATTAAATCATTCTGTTCATTTTTTATGAGACAGTTAGCAAGCAAAAACTCATCCACCAAGTAATAAGCTTCTGTTAGTAAATATGTTTTTAGTTTGTCTAAGAAGCAAGCGTCGCTCTTTGAGTTTTTTTTTAACGTTCCTTCTTACGAACCACTTTTGTCATTGATTCGATGACTGCATTCGATTGGGGTTTTCGATAACCGATTATTTACCTTTCAGTGATGGATTAATAATTTATTATTATAACGTAGAAGGCTGTAGTCTATTTAATTGTTCTCCCTATACAGCGTGATTTTTATTCACCAGAAAAAAATAAAAGCTTATTCTGCCCATGAAACTGAACAACTTTTCCCAAGGAACATGGGTCGAAATCTCTTCTCTCATCTTAACATCCCATGAAACGTCCACTACAGGACAGGGAGCTCCCTCTAGAATTCTAGCGTATGCTGGGAAAATGTAGAGGGGGAGAACCATAGTCACCTCGCTTGTTAGCGTTACGGCTGGCACTATGGACCGCGGTTGTAGGTGACCGCAGTAAGTAAGATGTTAGATACCTATGTATGATGCTATGGATGCTGCTGCCCATCCTACAATTTATTACCCTTAGTCGCCTTTTACGACACCCACGGGTATGTAAGGGTTGGTACTATTCTTTGCCGGCACCACACGGGACAGGTCGAAATACGAAAAACCAAATTTGACCTCCCATACAAAATGCGCTATCTGGTGATGCAGTTTCTATGGGGGGTCAAAAATAGATTTTCGTATTTCGACCTATGTTCCTTGGGAAAAGTTGTTCAGTTGCATGGGAAGAATCATCCCTTAATTTATTTCTGGTGAATAAAAAATCACGCTGTATATTAAATTTATATACAGGGTGTTAATTTGATTGCGTGCCATAGGTCAAGGGGGGTATCAGTGTCAGTAACTGAACAACTTTTCCCAAAGAACATAGGTCGAAATACGAAAAACCAAATTTGACCTTCCATACAAAATGCGCTATCAGCTGATGCAGTTTCTATGGGAGGTCAAAAATTGATTTTTGAAATTAACAGCCTGTACCTTTTGTATGTATATTTATATTCGGTTTCTCGAAATTATATTTCCACAAAAACGAAAGTTGCGGGCAACAGCTAGTAACATAGAACAAATTAAATATACAAAACAAGACAAGACAAGTACAATAAAAACTTGTCCCTACTTGTCCCGAGGTCGTATCGTAAAACACGGTTAGGAGTGATCCCGCCACTACTCAGGGTTGCCAGATAACTTTTAGAGGCAATTGTACAAAAGGAATAAACAAAACATACGAAAAAGGAAACAAAAAAGATCAAAAGTTTTGCACCCTCTTAGCAAAGTTTTACAAAAAAAACCGGCCAAGTGCGAGTCGGACTCGCGCACTGAGGGTTCCGTACCACCACATAATCATAATTGTATTAGTTAAAATTTCAGTAAGTTAATGTGCTAGATTTTTTGAGTCCGAGACGCGCTTGACCAAATTTTATTATTTGTTGTTATTTTATAGCGTATGCACTATAAACATAACAATTTTGAAGCTTGTAAGTGTTCCCGTTTTTAAAATAGAACTATAACAAAAATCGTCTCCGCGACCATTCAACTTGACCCCTCTTTTATAGAAATGTTGTTGAAACGGGAGCTCACCTCAATTGGTTACCATTAGTTGTGAGAAAAGTTGTAATATTTAATGATTTAAGACTTTTCCCTTTATTTGTACTTTGAGACCGAGCTTCTTGCCAAATTTTATAATTTTAGGTCAACGGGAAGTACCCTGTAGGTTTTGCATTTTTGCAGAAATGTATGGAGACGAGGACATAAAAAGCCATATCTTTTGATTGCGTCATTGTAAAAAATTTATACTTTTAGATCTTGTGTAATTCATAGACCCTAATATATATTATCAATTTCAACCTGATACCTCTACCCGTTCGTGAGATAAAGGGTCTTGACAGACAGACAGACAGACGGACAACAAAGTGATTCTATAAGGGTTCCGTTTTTTTCTTTTGAGGTACGGAACCCTAAAAAACATTAAAAAACCAAAATACCCGACTGCGTAACAGAAAAGAGGAAATTAAAATTTTCTAAGATATTGCAGGCGGGGACGGAATATGTGGTGGTTTTTCCTTTTATTTATTTAGGATAATATTAGGTCTTTACCTATGAAATTGCCGTTTTGTATGGCGAATTTTAGGTAAACTCAATTTTCAGTACTATCATTTTTGCATTTTTCTTAGGAATTATAAATCCAATCTTTTTTATTTTTGTAAGCATTATTGGGAAGATATTAAGCTAACAGAAGCTTAAATTTGATTTTCGAAAAATATTATCTGTAAAAAAATATAACAAATCTAATGATGAAATCGGACGACATTTAAGACGAACAATTTTCGAACCTTAAATTTTATATATCAAACTAAAAATAAAAACTTTATTTTATGCGTAAATTAATAACCTTGAAGTCAACTTTCAAATATAAGACAAATGAAAAAAATTGCATTAGTATTATAGGAATTATGATCTCATTAATCTGTAAGAAAATTTCGGCAATTTCATAGGTAAAGACCTATTATATAGCATTTGACTCCTATCTCACCTGATGGTAAGTAGAGTCGAAAATGAAGCATGCGACCCTAGAAGATGCCTGTTCACTCTTGCCTCAAACAGATCCAGATTATATTGTTCGTTTAGGGTGGTTCACATACCTATAATTTTGTTCGTCTCCTTCTGCAAGTTCTTATGGAATTAAATTTTAAATTCCTAGAGCTTGTTTTCCTCTCTCCTGTTACGCAGTCGGGTTTTTTGATTTTTTATATTTTTTGATTTCCCACTTACAGATTTGTGTTACATCAAATATTTCTTAAGCGTTTGTTTAAACATAATATAGTTGTATATTTTTTTATCACCTCTTGAAACCCTTCATTTGATTCCCCATTTCATAGGTTTAGGAGAAAAAAAATTCTTGATGGTCATTTTGACCCCGAAAATCCACCATGTAAATTTTTTCTAATTTCAATATACCCAGTGTCACTCGCGCTATCTTGATAAACTTAACAACTCGTAATCCATCAAAATCAATTCAGCCGGTTAGTAGTTGTGAGGGAACAAAAGAAACGGACATACATACAGGTCAAACACATAACCCTCCTTTTGGGCTTCGCCGCAGTCGGGTAAAAAAGTTACTAAACGAAAAAAAATGCCCTCCTAACTAAATAACTTTTCTCTTAAAACGTATAGGTCAACGCATAGCGTATTGAACTGCCCTTATTACAGACGGCACTTAAAGTAAACTTAAAGGATTTTAATGACAAAGAAACTGGCAGCGCGAGACTTAATAACTTTAACGGTAAGTTGCACAAAGCATATTTAGAGTTAACGCTCCTTTAAATATATTGCTGTCACTTTAATAGATTGAACATAACTTTCACCTTAAAGAAGCTTTGTGTAACTATGAGTGCTGCAGTAAATTTTTCTGTAATTCATCCTTAATTGCTTGGGAAAAATTATTACTTTTATTGGCTTTCTCCTAAGAATTCGGACTCCTTGCTCCGCTAGGAATAGAAGGAATAGTAATTTATTTTACTATGGGATGACATCTGCCATTGTATCCCAAGTTGAAATGTCAAATCATCAATCGTGATTTGACATCGTTATAATAGGTCTTTACACTCTTTACCTATGAAATTGCCGTTTTGTATGGCGAATTTTAGGTAAACTCAATTTTAGTACTAACATTTTTGCATTTTTCTTAGGAATTATGAATCCAATTTTTTTTATCATTAAGCTAACAGAAGCTTAAATTTAATTTTCGAAAAATATTATCTGTAAAAAAATATAACAAATGTAATGATGAAATCGGACGACATTTAAGACGAACAATTTGCGAACCCTTAATGTCATACATGAAACTAAAAATAAAAACTTTATTTTATGCGTAAATTGATAACCTTGAAGTAAACTTTCAAATGTAAGACAAATGAAAAAAATTGCATTAGAATTATAGGAATTATGATCTCATTAATCTGTAAGAAAATTTCGGCAATTTCATAGGTAAAGACCTATTACAAAATTTACAGAACGACACCTATGCCGTATTTACAATGACTGAATGAATGTCAGAATACCTTGTGACACATTTTTTATTGATTTTCCTTCTATTATCCTTATATTTCTAAGTCTTTCTCCAACAACCATTAATGTTCATAGAAACACCTATTTTTGCTGGTGTTTTCAGAGGACGCTTCATGGGACGTTATGATGATGATGATTTGAGTATGACATTCGGTTTATGAATTTTAACAATGGGTCTAAAAAGGAGAAAAGTTTTGATCATCCCTTACAAAACCATTATTTGGCGGCGCGAGGTTTGTCAAAGCCAAATAACGCAACATCTTCCGGCAAATGTCCAGCAGGAATCTCCATTTGTATGTTAATGTTTTGCCAGACTGCCACACCGAAAAATTGTTCAATGAATTTTAGATTAGAAAGCTTGCCACCCTCGGGGTTTTTTAAAAAGGCGATCTAAGAAAATAAAATAAGATATTCCTAAATAAAATTGTAAATACTTTCTGCTTTGTATAAATCTTAAATTTTGCCCGTACCACAGATTAGATAATAGTAAACTCCCGTGCGCGCTTGCTCTTAGAAGATTTCTTTACAGAAAAAAGCTATATTTTTTATAGACAATACTACTTTAAATCAAAGCAAGCTCACGTTTTATCTCTCAACGTGAAAACTGTCAACAAAAACTTACATTTCAAGTTGAAATGTAAAAGAATTCTGCTCCAATTCCACCTAAATAGGAAGAGAAAAATAAATCGCGTACGTAGAACGTGACGTGTCAACCGAATCATGAAACGGAACGTTTATATTCAGAAAATAAACAATCTTTTTGAAATCGAGATGTGTTTGACTTTATTCCGTAAAAGCTGAAGTGGGGATAAGCGGGTCAGAGATTTTTCTCAATACGGTGTTTGTATAGGTCAAAAATATAATACTGTTTCCATTTGTATTCGTAGTTTTTACAAGAAAACATTTTTTTGTTTTTAGGGTTCCGTACCTCAAAAGAAAAAAACGGAACCCTTATAGGATCACTTTGTTGTCCGTCTGTCTGTCTGTCTGTCTGTCAAGACCCTTTATCTCACTAACGGGTAGAGGTATCAGGTTGAAATTAATACCATATATTAGGGTCCATAAACCACACAAGTTCTGAAAATTTTAATTTTTTACAACGACGCAATCAAAAGATATGACATTTTATGTCCTCATCTCCATACATTTATGCACTAAAACAAAACCTATAGGGTACTTCCCGTTGACCTAAAAATATGAAATTTGGCAAGAATCTAGGTCTCACAGTACAAACGAAGGGAAAAGTCTAAAATCATTAAATATTACAATTTTTCTCACAACTAATGGTAACCAATTGAGGTGAGCTCTCGTTTCAAGAACATTCATATAAGAGAGGGGTCAAGTTGGATGGTCGCGGAGGCAATTTTTGTTTTAGTTCTATTTTAAAAACGGGAACACTTACAAACTTGAAAATTGGTATGTTTATAGTGCATAAGCTATAAAATAACAACAAATAATAAAATTTGGTCAAGCACGTGTCGGACTCAAAAAACCTAGCACATTAACTTACTGAAATTTCAACTAATTAATACAATTATGATTATGTTGTGGTACGGAACCCTTGGTGCGCGAGTCCGACTCGCACTTGGCCGGTTTTTTTATTTATTTAGCCTGTGCCTCCTCTTCGAAAGAAACAAAGTCGTCCATCCACCGCTTTTTTTGCCATCCTCTGCCCCGGCGTCGGTCGTGTGCTTAGAGCAATGCTTCAAACCGCGCAAATTCGTGTTACTCTATGGTCGTGTGGCGCCCATTTCTTAGCGCGTTTGGCCCAACCCAAAGATGCCCCACATATCCGGGTGCGTTCGACACACGTGGCCTGCCCAATCCTATTTTTTTATATGTCAGCCTTTCTATTGACGTCAGTGATACGGGTTTTGGAGCGTAGAGTGGTGTTCCGGATACGGTCGGTTCTCTTGACACCTAGTATACTGCGCTCCATTGCTCTTGGGCAAACCGCAAGTTTGGACTCGGTCAGAGACCATTTTTGGGCATCGTAGTTTAGGACGGGCAAGATACATAATGTCGATGATTTTTGTTTTAAGCATAGGAACAAGAAAATATTGTCATATGAAATTGTTATGTACAAACAAGGTATTTAATCAATAATCATAGTGATGTTCATATATAGCCGTGGTCATATCATGCCACCTACTCTAAAATCAATCAAGCTTTAGGGCAAAGTGGCATAATAATATGACTGGCATAATATGAGTGGCACACTATATGTTTATTTAATACCATAGTTTGTACATAACAATTTCAGATGACAATATTTTCTTATTTCATACTTTTTGAAGCAAGATTTGCCAGCACTCGAGTTCTAGTTTTTGAACTTATTTTTTATGTTATAGATTTTTAGATTCTTTTTTTGTGACCTAACCATTTTAGTTTGTACGGAGTAAAAAAAATTGTTTATTACCAAAAGTAGGAGAACAAAATTTTTTGCCTTAGCCTCTACAACGAGAATTTACATTGATTAAAACGTTAATTAAAAGCACTGTGACTGACAAAGCGACATCGCAGCAGAGTGACAAAACTAAATAAAACCAAATGCACATTCGCGAGCAAAACGTTAAATGTGTGTTTGTTGAGCAAATAGCTTCGAATAAAACTCTTACATGGCTTTTAGTTCACTCTACCGTCATCGTAATATGTCGTTTTTAGGGTTCCGACACCAAAATGGTAAAAAAAGGAACCCTTATGGTGCCGCTTTGTCTGTCTGTCCGTCTGTCTGTCTGTCACACCTGCATATCTCAGCAACCACTCATGCTATCGACTTGAAATTTGGAATAGTTTTAGAATATGGTTGTCCAACTTAATTGCACGTAAAAGAGTTAAGAAAAATTATGATTATTGATGTAAAGGGGGCCCAAATAGGGGGGGCAAAATTTCAAACTGTCGGTACTAGGTTGAGTGGGGTATCATATGAAAGGGCTTTACTTGTAAATTCTAAAATATATTTTTGTTTGTTTTTACAATTCTTAGTTTTTCAGTTATGATAAAAAATGACAAAAAAATACCTTCCCCCCCCCCCCCCCCCCCCCTTATCTCCGAAGTTTATTAATAGAAAAATCTGAATTAATTACAGTCGATAGAAGTTTATATAAATATTACAGAAAAAATAAAACGATCTTTCTAAGTGTTTTAGAAATATGCAAAAAACCTTTACAAACAAATTTAGTTTTGCGGTCCTAAAAATGGACTTTATTACTTCCAAAAATACTAGAGGTATATCGGAACCCTCGGCGCGCGAGTCCAACTCGCACTTGACCGGTTTAAAAAAAATAGCAGTATCTAGCGTGACAGCAGGACGCAAAGAGATTTGAACCTCGCTACGCGAGCGTAGCGAGGTTCAAATCTCTTTGGCAGGACGCAACAATGCTGTGCAACAATGCGACTGGAGTGACAAAGACACATATCGCTCCATCCTGCTCTCACGAAAAGCTCTGACCTCATTCTAATAGACCACATTGGTGTAAATTCTGGTAGGTACAAATTAAAACTAAACCAATTTTGACAGTTCTATAGGCTGATAGAAGACAGCAACACTTGGCCGGTATTTCAGTTTAGTTTTAGCCACTGAGCAAAGAACCACGTACAGCGTGAATTTGTATTGGTTTCGCACCTGAAGCGCAATGTTTCTGCTCATGAAAACAAGCAACTTTCCCGGAGAAAAAATTTTTTTACTCGTAATTTTTTTTTCTCTTCTCCATAGTAAAATGGTCACGTGATCGACTCATTTTGTATAGGGAGGCGAAAAATGTTTTTCGAGTAAAATTTTTTTTTCTTTGGGAAAGTTTCTTGTTTTCATGAGCATAATCATTGGGCTTCAGGTGCGAAACCAATACAAATTCACGCTGTATATTTACGTTTTAGCTTAGGTCTGCCATAATCGACAAATATATCTACTCGGACGTTAATTTATTGTTTTAGAATTATAGATTTAGGGCACAGATAGACATGGTAGTAAAGCATGCTACTACGTAGCAAATGCTACCTAGTAGCATATGTGTACACGCTTTGCTTGAAATAAGCATGCTCATTTCTAGCATGCTTATGTCATTGTCAAAAATTTACCGTCGTTCAATTTTCTAGCATGCTACCTGTGGCGCGGGTGGAAGGGGGTGTGTTTTGTACACGTGTGAACAGGTTTGCTTATGAGCATGCTAGTGTCAATCAGTTGAAAGCTGTTACAGGTGTGTATCGCATCAAAATACAAGTAATTGTGTCCTGTGATGAAAATATCTCGCTGGGGCGACGAAAAAACTATTTATTAAGTTCAATTCGAAGGGCCACTTGATTTTCCATTTTCACTAACGTCTTATAGGTTATATTAGCATGCTACTTAATGGCATGTGTGTCAAGATTATTTGATTTGAGCAAACTGATTTAGTAGCATGCTAGTATTGAGCATGCTTGTTGCAAGCAAGTGTAGACAGTTAAAGAGCATACTCGTTTCCAGCATGCTAGTAAGCATGCTCATTTACTAGCATGTCTATCTGTGCCCTAATATTGTCAATATAGTCTTTGGAACATGTCGCCTTACAAGAAAAGAAAGCATAGCGGTAAAAACAAGACATCTTTTTATTATTCATCTGGGATTTAGGCCTTATTATTTATTCTGTGTTGTTATTATTAGTTGACTAAATAAAATGAAAAGAAAAGACAATGAAAACATTATGAGTAAGTTAGTATTGGTAAAAAAACTATACTTAATTTCATTCCATCATGTTGATAATTTGACTAACATCAGTTTGGTTCTATTAGGACCGAAAAAATGGCGACATGTGTCGTGATGATGGGCATGTCCTTATACAGGGTGTAATGGACAGCCTTCCGAATACTGAAAGGGCATGATCAGTCAACGTAACTGAACAACTGTCAGCGAATAAAACTTTCAGGAAATGGAAAAATAAAATCTGTTTCTCCATAAAAACTGTCCAACCAAGTTCGCAATTTTGTATGGAGAGGCCGATTTTTTTTTCTGTTCCTGAAAGTTTTATTCGCTGAAAGTTGTTCAGTTATGTTGACTGATCGTGCCCTTTTAGTATTCGGAAGGCTGTCCCTTACACCCTGTATATTATATATAAGCAAAAGACTTATATGTATTTGTTAGCATTTTGATTCGGATATGGCATCGACAAATTCCGTAGATAGTTACCGTGACCAACGGATTAACGTGCCTTCCGTTGCACAGAATCATCTTTTCGAACGTTCACGCGATTCATCCTACAATGTTCCAAACTTAAGAAGTCTCTCCACAAAGATTTGCACTCAGACCATCTGTATCGAAAACCGAAAGCTTTAAACACTACACCACATAGGCTACTATAAAAATAATATTTCTAGGCTCTTTTTAGGGTTCCGTACCTCAAAATGAAAAAACGGAACCCTTATAGGATTACTTTGTTGTCCGTCAGTCTGTCTGTCTGTCTGTCAAGACCCATTTTCTCACAAACGAGAAAAGGTATCAAGTTGAAATTGATAACGAATATTAAGGTCCAAAAACCACACAAGATCTGAAAATTTCAATTTTTTACAACGACGCAAGCAAAAGATATGGCTTTTTATGTCCTCATCTCCATACATTTATGCAAAAAAGCAAAACCTACAGGGTACTTCCCGTTGACCTAAAATTATTAAATTTGGCAAGGAGCTAGGTCTCACAGTACAAATAAAGGGAAAAGTCTAAAATCATAAAAGATTTTTTAAAGTCAGAGCAAAAGATTTTAGTATATCATATGGTAAATAGGTACGGAACCCTTAGGGTGCGAATCCGAGTCGCACTTGGCCGGTTTTTTTCAAAATGATCAGCTTAAATACATTTTTTTGGGTTGGATATAAGCTGTATAAGCATATAAACTCTGTTCGTCGTCCATAGCAATCAGATTATATTAAACCATAAATCAAGTCCAATGTACATTAATTAACAATATGAGACCAATCATCTAGGAAATTAAACGATCATGTGCACAAACTCGTCGATAATGACAGGCCAATTGCTGCGATAATGGTCCATTCTCCCTTTTAATAAGGTCCAATTTGAAATTACTGTACGTATCCGTGGACGCCATTTCGAAATTTTCACTGTATATGAGCAAAATCAACGAATTCTGTTTTGGTATCTGACTTTTACGATAATGGAATTATTTATCTGCTGATAGTTTTAATTTTGTTATTAGCAGGCAATTTTACAAAGTTATAGCTTATGAAATTTATAAGATGTAAGCACATAATTTTTTTTATTATAACATGATTTGAACTAAGATATCATTGAATTTAATTTATGATTAATTTAATTTGTGGATTTTGATTGGTATTAATTGTAATTTAAGAGAATTATTAAAATTTTGTCGTAAGCTACCTCTCATCATTGCGATGCCCCAACGGGGTACTATATGCTGTACAATTTAATTTTAAGAGTCTCTTAACTATGTAGTAATACAATAAATAAATGAATAAATTAAAGCTCTGTTAAATGTATAGCTTTCAATTATTTTTTTATTTAAAGGACCTTTAACTTTGAAGATGCTTTGTGCAACTGGACGAAGACATGTCGATTCTATTTTGAGACATGTCGATTTTATTTATTCAGTGGCAACTAATGTGGATAAAAACTTAGGCGGGTTTCCTAAAACTGAAAGGGCATGATCAATCAACTTTCGTTAAATATAATTTTCATGAATGAAAAAAAAATTGGCTTCTTCATACAAACTGTCCAAACAAGTCTGCAATTTTGTATGGAGGGGCAGATTTTTTTTCCTTTCCTGAAAGTTTTATTCACTGAAAGTTGTTCAGTTACGTTGACTGATCATTCATTTTAGTTTTCGGAAGCGTGTCCCTTAAATCCTTTAAGGCCAGTCATTTACGTTTTTGTCTCTACTTTGCATCGGCGAAATATTTGTCAGTTTTTTGTTGAAAATAATTTTTAGTGAACAATGTGAATAAAGTATGCATTGTTTTTTGCTTGACAATATTACCGCTCTACCTACGCAAAGAAGTTGAGAAAATCGAATACAATTTTCGGCAAAAATCGAGACCAATTTTCGGCAAAAATCACCAAAATCTGCGTCAAAAGCTGAAACGCTAGTTGTAACGTGTAGCTTTTTGTCACGAAAATTTGTTATTTTAACCGAAACATACATAAATTTGTCCCGTGTGATGCCGGCAAAGAATAGTACCAACCCATCTCTACTTGTGGGTGTCGTAAGAGGCGACTGAGGGATTTTATGAACTGGAGGATGGGCAGCAACGGCCTCCGGTATATCTAATCATCTTACATATTGCAGTCACCAAGAATTGCGGTCCGTGGTGCCAGTCGCCTCTTACGACACCCACAGAAAGAGATCGCTAGATAGGTTAGTACTATTTTTTACTGGCTCCACACGGGTGGGGATATTTCTCTTATCAGAAGAATTTAAAACGCATTTTCTTCAACATTTCAATTTCAAACTTCAGTAGATTGTAATAAAAACGAATTTTCTTCGCCGAAATCGAAGACCGAAATGAAGCCTCTCTGTAACCTAGTTCATCAAACGCTCTTTTGATCAGAAACTGTAATCAGTATGCAACGATTGGGAAACCTAGCAATATTTTTTAACCTAGTTTTGGATTTTAATAATTACTAATATAGATATAAGAACATACTAACACGCTATGGGCAATGCTCGAAATAAATTGATTTTATTTTTTAATATGTGATTAAGCTCTTCACTTTAAATAGGACTTTAAAAATAGTAGATAAAACCAGCCAAGTGCGAGCCGAACTCGCGCCTTAAGGGTTCCGTACCTATCTACCATATGATATACTGAAAGCTTTTGCTCTTTGATTTTTAAAACTACGCGACCATCCAACTTGACCCCTTTTTTATAGAAAAGTTTTTAAAATGGGAGGTCACCTTAATTGGTTACTAATAGGTCTTTACCTATGAAATTGCCGAAATTTTCTAACAGATTAATGAGATCATAATTCCTATAATTCTAATCCTATTTTTTTCATTGGTCTTATATTTGACAGTTGATTTCAAGGTTATCAATTTACGCTTAAAATAAAGCTTTTATTTTTAGTTTGATATACAAAATTAAAGGTTCGAAAATTGTTCGTCTTAGATGTCGTCCGATTTCATCATTAGATTTGTTGTATTTTTTTACAGATAGTATTTTTCTAAAATTAAATTTAAGCTTCTGTTAGCTAATGTCTTCCCAATAATGCTTAAAAAAATAGTACTAGTTAGTACTAAAAATTGAGTTTACCTAAAATTCGCCATACAAAACGGCAATTTCATAGGTAAAGACCTATTATTAGTTGTGAGAAAAATTGAAATATTTAACGATTTTAGACTTGCCTTTATTTATACTGTGAGACCAAGCTTCTTGCCAAATTTCATAATTGTAGGTCAACGGGAAGTACCCTGTAGGTTTTGCTATTTTGCATAAATGTATGGAGATGAGGACATAAAAAGCAATATCTTTTGATTGCGTCGTTGCAAAAAATTGAAATTTTCAGATCTTGTGTGGTTTATAGACTTTAATTTTCGTTATCAATTTTAACCTGATACCTCTTCTCGTTCGTGAGAAAAACGGTCTTGACAGACAGACAGACGGACAACAACGTGATCCTTTATAGGAACCCTTACGGTTTCTGTTTTTTTATTTTGAGGCACGGAACCCTAAAAATGTAACTATTTCCTTTAACTCTACATCGCCATTTAACTGCAACGCCGGCAACGTTCCAAAGCCACAAATACTTCACAAGAAAGAAGATCCACTGAAGTTGTAATTGTAAACTTAGGAATCACATTAGCGAAGAGGTATTAAGCCAGATCTCGGCTTGATTCAGCTCAGTGAAGGCGACTAATTACAAACTCTGTTTGGGACAAGTTGCGAACAGTTCAAAAAGTTTGGTATCTGGGAGGAATGAGTCACAGATAAAGATAATCGATTTTTTTTTCTTTTTATGTAATTTCCAGTCAAAATTTGTTCGTGTGGTGCCGGCAAAGAATAGACCAATCCATCTCTACCCGGTGTTTGCTGGAGTTCTGGAGGGAGCTCCCTGTTCTGCAGTGGAAGTTTCATTGGATGTTATAATGATGATGGATATCAAAAACCGGCCAAGTGCGTGTCGGGCCATGCGCAGTATAGGGTTCCGTAGCTTTTTTTACGATTTTTAGGGTTCCGTACCTCAAAATAAAAAAACGGAACCCTTATAGGATCACTTTGTTGTCCGTCTGTCTGTCTGTCAAGACCCTTTTTCTCACGAACAAGAAGAGGTATCAGGTTGAAATTGATAACTAATATTAAGGTCCATAAACCACACAAGATCTGAAAATTTAAATTTTTTACAACGACGCAATCTAAAGATATGGCTTTTTATGTCCTCATCTCGATACATTTATGCAAAAAAGCAAAACCTACAGGGTACTTCCCGTTGACCAAATATTATGAAACTTGGCAAGAAGCTAGGTCTTACAGTACAAATAAAGGGAAAAGTCTAAAATCATTAAATATTTCAATTTTTCTCACAAATAATAGTAACCAATTAAGGTGAGCTCCCGTTTCAAGAACTTTTCTATAAAGAGGGGTCAAGTTGGATGGTCGCGGAGTTTTTAAAATCAAAGAGCAAAAGCTTTTAGTATATCATATGGTAGATAGGTACGGAACCCTTAGGGCGCGAGTCCAACTCGCACTTGGCCGGTTTTTTATCGCAAAGCAGGTTTTGATTAAGTATTTTATAACGTTCAAAACATTAACTTTTTACCTCCTAATGCTTAACGAGGTCCTAGCGCCTGGTTGCTATTGCTATTTTTATAATTTCTTTCTGCTGTAGGTTATTTTTGTATTATTGATTAATGACCTCCCAGATATAGTTAAAAATTCGATGGTTCTATTGTCCGCTGACGACGTCAAATTAGCTATGTCTATTAGAAGTGAACATGACTGCATGATGCTGCAGGAGGATATAGATACGAGTAGTGTCTATCAATGGAGTCTTAATAATAGGCTTTTCTTCAATCCCACTAAATGTGAAGTAATCAGTTTTACCCGCTCACACTCTCCAAGAGAGCGTACTTACACTCTTGGTGGAGAACTGGTATCGAGAGCAACACAGGTACGGGATCTGGGAATATTGTTCGTACAGAAATTTAACTTTCATGCCCATGTGGAACACCTAACTGTTTCTGCTTACCGCCGGCTTGGGTTTGTGTTGCGTAACAGCGCCCCTCTTACAGATCAAGCGGTTCGTATGCTGTATGTGGCTCTCGTTCGCAGTATTTTGGAAACCAACTCAGTAGTTTGGAGCCCATATGAGAAAAAATATAACCTTATGTTGGAGAAAGTCCAAAAAAGGTTCCTGAGGCATACATACAAAAAACAGTATGGATATTATCCATTCATGTATCCCACTCTTTTTCTACAAGGACATTTGAGCTTCGACTCACTACAATTACGTAGATACTTAGCACTAGCAAAATTTGTTATAAATATTATTAGGAATAATATCAATAGTGTCTACTTATTGCAGCGTTTTCTGTGTCTGTCTGTGCATAACTCGTATCGGAGGGGAAGGCGTCAGGATCTACTAGCTCTTCCAAGTTCCAGCACAGATGCGCATAAAAATACACCAGTTTTGCGTGCCATCACGCTTCTTAATTTTGCAATCAATTATGAACCACAATGTGATTTATTCCATAGTAACATAAATTATTTGATGAATGCGTGTACAAAATGTTTTGAAATATTGATGCCTGTGAGCACAATAGTAATTGATTTATAATGTAGTTAAGAGTTTATTGTAACGCTTTGGATTTTCTGTTATGTTACAATTGTATATAAAATAAATAAAATAAAAAATAAATTAACCTTTGAAGCCTTCTTAGTTTTTCATTTAATTTAACCAACTTAACGTGGTGTTCGAAGGACAGAAAACTATCTATGTGTTGTATCACTGCAAAAGTAGTAGAACGAAAGTAATTTCTTTTGAGCAAATGGATGTCTCATCATTGCTATATTCCGTATTTGTTCGGATTTTCGTTTTTAGGTCACATAATAAAATTGGTCTCAAATATTGACGCTTTTAAACCATCCCGACCACTCACATGATGTTTGATTTTCAAAAACAATACTCTGATAATTGCTCTCGGCTTAAATTGAGTCCACACCGCATTCAATCAGTGGGTTTATTGATGCAGGGAATATAAAAATAGCATCGGGGTAATAATATGTGATAACTGTCTTCTGCGAAATTTATTACTTCACATGGAAAAGTTGTTCAGTTTCATGGGCAGTATCACATCTTTCCGTTACACGCTCTATATAAAAGACATTGATGAGAATGACAACATGACAGAGCTATGCGTGAGAGCAGGACGGAGAGATACGTGTCTCTGTCGCACCAATATCTTACGCATCGCTTCGTCCTGGTCTTACACTGCTATAATTCTAATCAAACTACATTATTTCGACTTAACAGCCTCCGTGGTCTAGTGGTTAGAGGGCTCGGCTCTCGATCCAGAGGTTCTGAGTTCGATTCCCGCACTGTCAAACAAAAATCTCTTTGTACGACCTCCCCAGTTTGGTTAGGACATTGCAGGATGAATCACCTGATTGTCCGAAAAGATGATTCCGTGCTTCGGAAGGCACGATAAGCCGTTGGTCCCGACTACTATCTATGCAGTCGTTAATGAGCTATGTCAGAGGCCTTTGGCGGCTCAACAATCTGACACCAGAGTTAGTGAGGTCGATCATCGACCTTGCGATGATCACTTCTGGACAGAGCTCCTACTAGACAGACGCGTATATAGAAGGTGATTCCTAATCTAAGAATTTTTAAATGACTGAAGAGAATATTTTTTATGAATTAATAATTTATGTACAATTTAATTGATAAGATAATTATTTAGTTATGAAATATTTTATTGTTTATTGCTAGTCATTTAAAATCTCTAATTTAGTGAATTTACTTTTAACTAGTCAAATTTTTCATTTTGAGAAGCGTAATTTTAATTTCTTAATTTCTGATTATTGTTTTGTTGTTTGTTATTTTTTATTATTGCTAGTAATGAGTTTTTATAATTTTATTATCATTTTTTTTTTGTAATGAAATAGGAAATAATATTTTTTTAGTTTTAAGTTATTGGAAATTTGCATGCCAATCAGTGGTAGAACATTTTAGGTCGGATAATATTATTTTATGATCTTTTAAACTATGTTTTAAGCAAATAAATGAATTGAATTGAATGAATTGAATCAAATGCGTTCCTTTGAGTATGACATTAAGACCACAAAACTGATCTCTCATACAAAATACTCTATGCATAAGCTGATGCAAGTCGTTTGAAAAAATAACATTACTTCCCCATAAAAATAGCTGTGATTCAGTTTCTATTGAACGTTGAATTTTTTTTTTTCGTTTGTTCCTCAGGGAAAGCTTTTCAGTTTCATTAGTACAGCAACCGCCTGAGAGTCTTACCGCCAGTTGCACAAAGAGTCTTCAAAGTTAAAGCTCCTTTAAGTCTATTGCGGACTCTTTCTGTTTTGTTGACAAAGAAAGTGACGACAATAGATTTTAACGAGCTTTAACTATAAAGACGTTTTGTGCAACTACTGGCTATAACAGACATATACTGAACATCCTGTATAGTACTGTATGTATCATATATTTTAATAGTTTAAATTGACCTCAAGAAAACCAAAAATCTTGTGGTAAACGAAATTGGCATTTATTGAAACACAATTTCGTAATGTTAGTTATAGCAGTAATCAATAGATATGAAGCTATTTGATAATTTGTATAAAGTAAAATTTTGTAAAATAGAAGAAGATAGGATATTATTGCCTTATTTTTTTAAAGCACCATGTTACCGTGCTGCTTTTGAAAATTACACAAAAAAAATACGGTGAAGAACCTGCATATTTAAAAAGAAATGTTGATTCAGAGTGACTAATTACTCGTTCAAGTTTTCAGTGATAATTAATATTTTTGGAACATTGTTAATTAATTTTTCATTAAAATTAATTACTGAGGTCATAAGGGCTCGTGTTACCTGTCATCAACTTTAGATGAGCATTGATAAATCGTTTTTGAAAATTGAGGGTTTTTACATTGTACAGTCAAAAGAACGTCAAGGATGACGCACTGGAATTTGTACCACGCTTATTAAGCGGAGAACGAAGGTGAATTTAGCCGGTTTTTTACAGATTACTTCGGAGAGTTTACCCAAGAGCTTTATGAGCTTATTCTGTATTTTTTTATTGTCAATGGGCTTACTCTTGACCTCGATCTACTCTTGAGGCTGTCCTCAGATGAGAGAGATGAGCTTGCCCAGAAGAAGCCTATTCACTTGCGACTTGAATAGATTCGGGTGATATGAACTCGGGAACACAGACGCAGGCAGATAATTCCACTCTTTAGCCGTGCGCACAATAAAAGATGTTTCAAAGTGCTTTGTGTGAATGTGTGGAATATCAACCAAGTGTGGGTGATATCCTGCGGTGCGTCTGGACTCCCGATGGTAGAAGGGAGATGGTGTACTAAGCACGCTCACTCTTGAGCACACTCTTCGAAGTACAATCTGTAAAAGACTGACGGACATGCAACCTTGCAACGGTGGACCAGACTGTGAAACTTGGTTTTCACCAGCATCTCATACCAACGAGCTTCTTGGCTCTGCTCTGACTACTCTTGTACTTTACTTTTTGGGCGTGTGAGAATCAATCGGGCCATGACGTCACGAAAGGGGGCGGGGGTAATGTTATTTTGTATTTAATAATTGGAATTCTAGCAACGTGTCCCGTCCCACTGACTCGATCTTCACCCCCGCTCGGCGTCACGCTTGGTTTCGTGCAAAAATTTGCTATAGGCTCCTCCACTTCTTTCTCTGCTCCGTGAGTCGGGGCAAATGAGGTGCTGTATGGTGAGATGACGTCAGCTGCACGTGACTACCCTCCCAGCTGCCCCGCCCGCCCCCGCGCTGACGTCTGACTACCTCACCCCCGTTAACATCTGTCACTTCGCAGGAGATTCGCGCACGACTTTATCGGACAATAGTATCAAGATCTTCCCGGAATCATCAGATCGGCGCCACATAAATCAAACTGCACTAAGCGTCTTTAAAGTTAAAGCTCCATTAAGTGTATTGCTGTCACTGTTTTTGTCAACAAATCAGAAGGGACAGAAAATTGAGCTTTAAAAGAGACGTTTTCTCGGCTTACTGTTGGCTACCTAAGTCTTGTCTACCGCGACGACTCCGAGCCGATACCGATAAAACTAAAGAACAATCGTAACTTTGTCAGCGCTTTCCTCTTGTTATTGGTATGGAATCGGAATCTTCGCGGTTGACAAAGCGCCTAAACCGACTTTAAATAGTTAAAATTATAGAGAAATAAATTCATCGGGTGCAGTTGGGTCTGGGAGCAGAAGTTGAAAGTGGGTGCAGTTGCCACTAACCCGACCAATAGCCCTACTCTCACAGTTTTCAAACTACCTGATGGCCTCTGATTTTACTTATTGACATAATTGAAGCATACCTATTTATTATAAAAAAAAACCCGCTATATCATGTCAGGGTACCCATTTAGTCATATTTCAAAATCATAACATTATCATAACCTCTCACTCTGTTAACACTTGAAAAAACTTGTGGGAAAATAAATATGGAGCGTGTCAAAATTATATAGGGTGACTTTTAATTAGTTCTTGATAGCAAAATATATGCATGTACTCATGATACTGAACAACTTTTCCCAATGAACATAGGTCGAAATACGAAAAACCAAATTTGACCTCCCATACAAAATGCGCTATCAGCTGATGCAGTTTCTATGGGAGGTCAAAACTTGATTTTCGTATTTCGACCTATGTTCGTTGGGGAAAGTTGTTCAGTATTATGAGTCCATTCATACCTTTTTCTATCAAGAACTAATTAAAAGTCACCCTATATAGCTTACAACAGGACAGAGCCTTGCGTGAGAGCAAGACGGAGCGATACGTGTCTCTGTTGCACCAATATTTTACGCATTGCTCCGTCATGCTGTAATTATGAACAATCTATAGTTCGTCCATCGTAAGAATGCAGTGAGTCATCGCTTTCCGCCGCTGGTAGCCAAGCCGCGTAACCAATCAGGTTGCTTAAAATTATAAAATCTAATGCAAAATGCAAACCTTCGAAAGAAGCGGTTATTTCCTTTGTGTGTTATACCTAAAAAAACCGGCCAAGTGCGTGTCGGGCCACGCGCAGTTTCCGGGTTCCGTAGTTTTTTAAGATTTTTAGGGTTCCGTACCTCAAAATAAAAAAACGGAACCCTTATAGGATAACTTTGTTGTCCGTCTGTCTGTCTGTCTGTCAAGACCCTTTAACTCACGAACGGGTAGAGATATCAGGTTGAAATTAATACCATATGTTAAGGTCCATAAACCACACAAGACCTGAAAATTTCAATTTTTTACAAGGACGCAATCAAAAGATATGTCATTTTATGTCCTCATCTCCATACATTTATTCAAAAATGCAAAACCTACAGGGTACTTCCCGTTGACCTAAAATTATGAAATTTGGCAAGGAGCTAGGTATCACAGTACAAATAATGAAAAAAGTCTGAAATCAATAAATATTACAACTTTACTCACAACTAATGGTAACCAATTGTGGTGAGCTCCCGTTTCAAGAACATTCATATAAGAGAGGGGTCAAGTTGGATGGTCGCGGAGGCGATTTTTATTTTAGTTCTATTTTAAAAACGGGAACACTTACAAACTTGAAAATTGGTATGTTTATAGTGCATAAGCTATAAAATAACAACAAATAATAAAATTTGGTCGAGCACGTGTCAGACTTAAAAAATCTAGCACATTAACTTACTGAAATTTCAACTAATACAATTATGTTTATGTGGTGGTACAGAACCCTCAGTGCGCAAGTCCGACTCGCACTTGGCCGGTTTTTTTAAGCACCATGTTACCGTGCTCGTTTTGAAAATTACACAAGAAAAAATACGGTGAAGAACCTGCATATTTAAAAAGAAATGTTGATTCAGAGTGACTAATTACTCGTTCAAGTTTTCAGTGATAATTAATATTTTTGGAACATTGTTAATTAATTTTTCATTAAAATTAATTACTGAGGTCATAAGGGCTCGTGTTACCTGTCATAAACTTTAGATGAGCATTGATAAATCGTTTTTGAAAATTGAGGGTTTGTACATTGTACAGTCAAAAGAACGTCAAGGATGACGCACTGGAATTTGTACCACGCTTATTAAGCGTAGAACGAAGGTGAATTTAGCCGGTTTTTTACAGATTACTTCGTAGAGTATACCCAAGAGCTTTATGAGCTTATTCTGTATATTTTTATTGTCAATGGGCTTACTCTTGACCTCGATCTACTCTTGAGGACAGAGATGAGGTCGACCATGGGACGAGCTTGCCCAGAAGAAGCCTATTCACTTGCGACTTGAATAGATTCGGGTGATATGAACTCGGGAACACAGATGCAGGCAGATAATTCCACTCTTTAGCCGTGCGCACAATAAAAGATGTTTCAAAGTGCTTTTGATTTTCGTATTTCGACCTATGTTCGTTGGGGAAAGTTGTTCAGTATTATGAGTCCATTCATACCTTTTTCTATCAAGAACTAATTAAAAGTCACCCTATATAGCTTACAACAGGACAGAGCCTTGCGTGAGAGCAAGACGGAGCGATACGTGTCTCTGTTGCACCAATATTTTACGCATTGCTCAGTCATGCTGTAATCATGAACAATCTATAGTTCGTTCATCGTAAGAATGCAGTGAGTCATCGCTTTCCGCCGCTGGTAGCCAAGCCGCGTAACCAATCAGGTTGCTTAAAATTATAAAATCTAATGCAAAATGCAAACCTTCGAAAGAAGCGGTTATTTCCTTTGTGTGTTACCTAAAAAAACCGGCCAAGTGCGTGTCGGGCCACGCACAGTATAGGGTTCCGTAGTTTTTTAGGATTTTTTTATCACAAAGCCGGTTTAATTGCATAACGTTCATAAACTTTTTACCTCCAAATGCTCTAGGGCACCTGATTGCTATTGCTATTTTTATTATTTCCAGTTTTTCGGCTATAGCTCATTATCCTGTAAAGCCTACTTAGCTGTGATAGTTTTTCTTTTAATTTCATGATATATGCTACTGCTGTGATTTTTTTCACATTTCCATTAACAACCGTTTAGCTGGCAAGGGGGGGGGGGACACTCGACTCCAACAAAAAATTTAGCTTTCAAGCTAAATATTTCGGCAAAGGATCCCTATATCCAAAAATTGGTTGAGAAGACTCACATTGTTTTTAGAAGAGATATCTAACAATACCCAACACGATGGGGTAGACAAGAAAAAATAATTTCGCACCACTTTACTTGTAGGGGAAGGTACCCTAAAACATTTTTTTTAAGATTTTATAGTACCACTTTGTCGGCGTAAATAAAATGTATGTTCATACCAAATTTCAGCTTTCTAGTACTAAGGGTGTCTGAGCTAAGCCGTGGACAGACAGACGGACATGACGAAACTATAAGGGTTCATTGTCGCCTACGGAACCCTAAAAACGAAAAAAAAAACATAAAAAAATCAAAATTATTTTTTATTTGCATTTTAAGTCCATTGTGAATGAATAGTTAACTATTTTTTTTAATCTGTGCCTGGACCCTACATTTGCATAAATGAATTAAGTACTGCATTTTTAACGCGGACAAACTTATAGGCTATTTCGACTATAGCTTGTTACAAATGTTACGTTAGACCGTAAAATTGTTGCTACTGCGATCCGATATCCACCCCTTCTCTCCAAGGAATTCAAACTTGTTCGAACAGGCTGTCATTTTTTGCTCTGAAAAATATGCCCCTCTGGTGTTTTTGTTTCAAACTTTTTTGTACGGGAAATTGTTCGATCATTTTATGGTTCCATTCAAATACAAAGACAAAGGAAAGAGTAATTTGACTAAGATACTTTTCAGAAATTACTTGAAAGGGGATTCCACCATATTTTGCAAAAAATACTAGCTGTAAAGTGTTAACTGTATGTACTTTTTTAGGGTTCCGATACCAAAATGGTAAAAAAAAGGAACCCTTATGGTGCCGCTCTGTCTGTCTGTCTGTCTGTCCGTCTGTCTGTCACACCTCTATATCTCAGCAACCACTTATGCTATCAACCTGAAATTTGGAATAGTTTTAGAATATAGTTGCCCAACTTAATTGCACAAGAAAAAATTTTGAAAAAAGTATGATTATTAATATAAAGGGGGCCAAAATAGGGGGGGCCAAATTTCAAATTGTCGCTACTAGGTCGAGTGGGGTATCATATGAAAGGGCTTTACTTGTACATTTTAAAATATATTTTTGTATTTTTTTAAATTTCTTAGTTTTAAAGTTATGATGAAAAATGTCAAGAAAAATACCATTCCCCCCCCTTATCTCCGAAGTTTGAGTAAGGAAAAATCTGAATTAATTACAGTTGACAGAAGTTTATATAAACTTTACAGCAAAAATAAAACGATCTTTCTAAGTTGCACAGTTTTTCAGAAATCTGCAAAAAACCTTTACAAACAAATTTAGTTTTGCGGTCCTGAAAATGGACTTTATTGCTTCCAAAAATACTATAGGTATATCGGAACCCTCGGCGCGCGAGTCCGACTCGCACTTGACCGGTTTTTTTTATTAATTAAATAAAGATGACAATAAATAAATCGGTACATTACGAATTCACATATCTTATCGTAAATCAAGGATGCCCGTCAAGTGCGAGTCGAAATCACACGCCGAGAGTTCCGATATACCTTTAGTATTTTGGAAGCAGTAAATTCTATTTTAGGACCGTAAAACTAAGTTTTTTTGTAAAAGTTTTTTGAAGATTTCTAAAAACCTGTGAAACTTAGAGACATTGTTTTATTTTAGCTCTATTAAATATAAATTTTTTCGCTTTGCAAACTGGTGGGGGGGGGGGGGAAGGTATTATTTTTTTGTTTTTTTCATCACAGCTTGAAAACTAAGAGTTGTAAAAAAGTACAAAAATCTATTTTGGAATGCTCAAATAAAGCCCTTCCGTTCCTATAATAATACAGATATTTATTGTATTCTTTAGATTCAAATATAGTTTGCCAAGCATATTATTATTCTAAAACTATTCCAAATTTCAAGTAGATAGCTTGAGTAGTTACTGAGATAAACAGGTGTGACAAATAGACAGGCAGACCGACAGACAGACGAAGTCGCACCATTAGGGCTCCGTTTTTATTTCGCATTTTTTGGTTCGGAACCCTAAAAATCATTAATCATACAATAACAAAAAAATTGTAAAAAAATATATCAAAAATAATCGTTTTTAGAATAAATAAATCAAATTAGAATTGTAGAGTGCCACGCACCATGGTCCATATAGGACTAAGTGCGGAAACCACACACTTAACTTAGAACTTCGAATTGTAGAGTGCTTGAATAAAAAATAATATTACAAAATAATAATTTTAATTTAAAATATTGCTTTTAACATTAAATAATCAAAACTCGTTTTAAATTTTACGAGAACCATCAAGTAAAGTTACGGCGAGGAGTGAACAGAATATAAATTATCTCAGGAGAGGGGAGAAGTTGTTTAGTTATTAAAATATCGTTCTCGATGATAGCAGTCGAAGTGATTAAATTACAAATAGAACCTCGCACTTTTTGGGAAGATTTAAGGCAGAGGCAGAGGCGAACACGGCAGTAGTAATATAACATCGATAAGGATAGCAACATTTTTAAAAAGAAATGAATTATGAAATCAATAAATATAAAATAATACATTATTTTTCTCTGAGAAAGAATCATGTAAGAAAATTTGTCATTTCAACGTAAGTAAACTACTAAAGGATGTTTTTTCATTGTACTTACGACAAAAATATCTCGTAATAAAACAAATTATCACCTAAAAAACCTTATTTGCAGAGAGGAATGCAACTATAAGAAAGAAATAAAGATAAACGTACAGGTTTTTATTTCTGTACCACCACTGTATCCCTCTTTGGACGGCAAGCAAGTACAAAGGGCCATAAATAATCTTAAAATTCAGAGCAGATTTTCTGATACAATTCACATTTCAATTGTTCAACATACTTTATTATTGCGCAGAACACTTATTATACGAAACTATCCAAATTTATTTTTCATGAATTTTTGTTGATTTTTGGATTCATAAGTTAGTGGTTACACGGTGATTCTGACATCAGTCAGATTGATGGGAGACTGATCAAATTTAGATGAGAAATTTTCCATCAGTCGCTATGTTTTGGTTTTTGTAGGCTGACTGATGGTATACTGTCAGTATACCATCAATCATGAATCAACATCTGCCATTAGTCTGGCATCAGTCAGACTGATGCCAGAATCATCATGTAACCGCTATCTAAATGTTATGAATTGTAGGCAAAAGTTAGATGTCTTTGCTGTCAAAGAACGTCGTAGATCTATGAAATCAGAATCAACGCCCTTGCTTGAAAAATTTTGCACTTTTCAGAAAATTTTATGATCGCAATATATGAAAGATAGATAGATATGTCGTGTATACTTCCGGGTCATGAGTCTTGTAATGACGAGCAATTATTTGAATAGCGACTGACTTCTGAGTGGTGTGCCACAGCGCACCCCTCCCCTGCTTCCATTTTCGAATCAGTCTACGTGTTGCAGCCGAGCAAATTACTTGGGTCCTGACTTGTGCTAGACATTAGATCAAACTGTGTGTCTGATATGAGCCATCAGGAGAAATACGCAAGTCTGACTACAGTGAGATGAGACGCGATGTGTTGGCTAAGATGATGAGGGATTATGATCGAAGAGTAAGCCTTTACAGCCATCTTTTACAGCTATCTAGGACTATCGCCCAATGTCTAATCACGACAGATAGATATATTGATTCTTTATTGCACACATAAAAATAAAATAAATTATACAGAACAGAAAACCTCTACAGAGAAGCAGTGCCCTCTTTCTCTCACTGTCATCTACGGTTGAAATAATGTAGCTTAATTAGATAGCGGTTACATGATGGCAGATGCTAATTCATGATTGATGGTATACTGACAGTATACTGACAGAATACCATCAGTCAGCCCACAAAAACAAAAACATAGCGACTGATGAAAAATTTCTCATCTAAATTTGATCTAAGTCTCCCATCAATCTGACTGATGTCAGAATCACCGTGTAACCGCTAACTTAGAATGATAGTAGGACAGATCCATGCGTGAGAGCAAGACGGAGCAATACGTGTCTCTGTCGCTTCAATATCCTTACGCATCGCTCCGTCCTGCTCTCACGCTGATGTTATTCTAATCAAGCCACCTTGTTCCGACTGAATGTGCACAAATATACAGGGTGTTAATTTGATTGCGTGCCATAGCTTAGGGGGTGGTTCAGTAACGCGGAAGGAACTCAAAAAAAAAATAAAAAAAATCCTACTTATTTTTTTTTAACTCCATTGAAACTAAACTAACGCGGAGGGCAATGACCTTGAGCACCGCGCTATCAAAAGCGCGCGAAAGAGAGTTAGTTATGTATGTGCCTACCTTATCCACTGATACTGCGTACCACTGATGCTCTGTCCGGGTCATTGCCCTCCGCGTTCGTTAAGTTTCAATGGGGTTTTAGTTTTTTTTTAAGTAGGATTATTTCAATATTTTTTTTGTGTTCCTTTATCGTTACTCAAACACCCCCTAAGCTATGGCACGCAATCAAATTAACACTCTGTATATAGTGAGCATTATTTTAGCATGTCACTCAGACCACAGAATAAAGTAAAAGTACAGAACGGACACTCTGCGACCCCTTGCAATCCACCCGCCCGCCCGCGAGATTTTTCTGCGGGTCTTTCTTTATACAATAGGCGGGCGGGCTTATGCGACGTTCCAATTTCAAATTTCAAATTCGTGCTCGAAAAATGTATGTTGGGTGTGGTGTGCTCAGACAATGAAACTGATCAACTTTCCCCAAGGAACACTAGTCGAAATACGAAAAATTTTTTTTGGACTCCCATAGCTGATGAAGCATTTTGTAAGGGAGGTCAATAATTTCTTCTCTGGATTTCGACTTATGTTCCTCAGGAAAAGTTGGTCAGTTTCAAAGTCCTAGTCAACGAAACGAAAGTGTACGAGTATAGATGCGTAAATTATTTTTACAATTTCGGTAGTATTCTTGTTCGCGCAGCGGACCTGGGGTCAAAGGATAATTTTATCCTTCTATAACATTTAATAACCTTTGAATTGAATATTTTCATTAATATTTTTGCATTTTATCGCTAATCGCTCATGTTTTATAACACCAAAACACTGAAACAAAGTTTGCACTGATTTTATTGAACAAGAAAGTTGAAGTTAATTATCAGTGACTAGGTAACAGATTTCGGTACACAAACAATTTTGAACTAGGTGTTAAAAGAGTACCTGAAAAGAACTTTCAGCATGTGAATCTTCCATCAACCTGAATATTTTTTTTCCATGAAAAATTGGTTGGTTAAAAAAAAAAAATCGTATGTTGCTGGAAAAGGTGAAGACCACTGTTTAGTTCTTCCAGAAAGAAACTATTGGCACAATCCCACCGCCAGTATTAGGCGCATGACCTAACCCGGACAGTACATACATCGAGCGCAAATTTAAAATTGGAAGGTCGCGTGAGCTCGCATATTCAGTACAAAAGACCCTCAGAATAACCACGAGAATCTCGCGGGCGGGTGCGTGGCTGCGCGCGTGGGTGCGGGGTAGATTTCAAGAGGGGCGGAGAGTGTCCATTCTGTATCATGGTACTATTACCAATCAGTGACGTGGCGTCGACATTGTCAACTGTCAAATGTCATGCGATTAGTTATTGTAACCAAATTGTAACCTCTTAAAAATAAGGGTTATACAGGGTGTTAATTTAATTGCGTGCCATAGCTTAGGGGGTGTTTCAGTAACGATAAAGGAACACGAAAAAAATATATAAAAAAATCCTCGTAAAAAAAACAAACTCCATTGAAACTAAACGAACGCGGAGGTAATCCGCGCTATCACCGAGCCAGCGCGCGAGTATCAGTGGTAAAGGTAGTCTTTCTTTTTTTGTGTGTGACTCCCATTCCTAATAAATGATAAAAAAAAAATATTTAAAAAAAAATTAAGTAGGATTTTTTAAAATTGTTTTTTTTGTTCCTTAATGGTTACTGAAATACCCCCTAAGCTATGGCACGCAATTAAATTAACACCCTGTAGAAGAGGGATTAAAGAAATAATGTGTCACAAGTAAGAGATGTACTCGTATGACGTAAAGTTATAACAAATTACATAATCCTATTATCTTTGTAAATGCAGTGAAGGCGTCGTTCTGTTAATTTGGTAGAGTTATTTTGAAAATTTCGTAATCATCGATGATGACTTGACAGTGCATAGCAAAGGAGATGTGACATTCTGGCATGCTGGCGATGTCATCCCTTAGTACAATAAATTAGGAGGAGGTTCGAAATCTTTGATTGTAACGGTTGAATAGTACACTAATTCTGTAAACTAATAAAAACATTAATACATGCATATTATATAGAATGAAACAAACCAAATTTCAGTGATTTATTACCTGAATCCATATGCAATACGAAAAAGGTTTACCAACTCGATAACATTGGCTAAAAGCGCTGTATTCCAATCCAAAAACTGATGGAATTGGACAAAAACTGCGGTGGATTTGCATACTCTCTATTGCGTTTGCAAACATGTATTTTGTAAATTTTATTCTTTGTTGTAAAATATTCCAAAAAGCGTTGTCAAAGTTAATGCTCCCTTAAGTCTATTGCAAGCTCTTTCTGTTTTGTAGAGAAAGTATCAGCATTAGATTTAAAGGAACTTTAACTTAAAAGACGCTTCGTGCAACTGGCTGTTAGATCTTAAAACTGATTTAGAAATTAGCACTACCACCTTTTTATATGCTTCTTATAGTATAAGACCCCACAGCAAGATTATGCACCTATCTGTTATTTGAACGAAATGTGGTCTATTTGGAAGGTTACACATGGGATCGGACGACGTCTTAGGGTTACCTAGAATTTTTTTGCTGCAATTGATTTTATTGGAACAACCCTTTTATTATTTTTTGCAGAGCAATGAATATTACCGTAACATACCTTGAATAGAGATTCTCGGTCATGCAAAGTTTCATCAAAATCGTTATAGTAGTTTCCGAGATATTCGCAAATTTTCATTCTTTTTGTATGACAGCTACCCTCATAAAAGATGAGCCAGCAAGAAACTACTCAAAATGCTTTAACCAATTTGCCTAAAAGTCAAAAAACTTAAAATTTGGTGTCATTTGGAGCTGTCGTTTAAGCCTATTTTTAGGGTGGCTCTCATTTTGAGGGTATGACAGAGGCTGACTGAGTTTTGAGGCTGTGTTGAGTGACCATGATTAAACTGAGTTTTAAGATAAGGAATAATATTAGAAAAGTGTCTGTTTTGCTTGCTTTGATTGTTTTTAAATTTTCCATTTTTTTTACAGCTATAGTATTTCGAATTTGATACCTATAGCAATTTTATACAGGTGTAGAGTTCCCGGAAAATGGAAAATTTAAAAACAATACTAAAACAGACACTACGTAACTCCCTATCATAAAACGTAGTATAATCATAGTCACTTTGAAAACGCGAGGGCATACACAAGTCCCAACCACTCATCGACCATAAGAGAAGATATTTTAACGCGGAAATAAAATTATCTGTTTAAGAAATGCTTCATAGGCACTTTACAAATGGAAACGTTATTTTGCCACTAGTCTAGAAAACCATATTCTTCACAAAGTAGACTCCATGTTTCCTTTTAGGGCGAGGTGGTTCCAAAAATAAAGCCTTTTTCTTTTTCTTTACGTAAGACACCTTTGCACATTTTCAATTTTTTTCGTTATTGTTTATTATAATGAAAAGTTTGAATATAATCTATGTAGATGATGCGTTAAATATTCCTCATTTTCCTTGCGATGCCTACCCTTTTAACTCAATGCGTCTGCCAGTAACCGGTAGCCTCTTATCTGTGGTAATTTAGGGCTCTTTCGGTGAAATATCGGTGGTTTCCGCCGAATGGCGGCCATTTTATTGCCGTTTTATTTTATTGCTGAAAAGAGTTTTAAAACGACTCGACTCGAAGCTTTGGTACGAAAATGACTTATTGAAAAGGCAGAAAATATTTTTGATGAAAATTCTGCGGATTTTATGTGAATCTAGGGGTAAACTTTCATTCTAAGTTATCGACCTCTGAATCCCCAGACCCCCCGCGCGCGCGCCCTGTCGTGTCTTCCGCACCGGCCGGCCGGCGTTTTTTATTACCGCGCCGGGTGGTACTTGAGTCAGCTTATCGCTTGTGGCAGCCAAATGTTTACGTTTTGGGTTGATGAATGGCTATATCTTATTTCAAATTGAGTAAGGCTAGCCTCTCAAACGATAACAGTGGCACTTTGAAGTACAGTTTAGTTTTTATAGAGGGTCTTTTTCAAGGAAGAAGAAAAAATATGTCTCACTTGGATGAATACGCTTATAAAATAAAAACATTACAAAACAGACTTGTTTTTACTATGTATTTAGTGAATTTGTGATATTTTCTATAGAAAAATACAAAAAACTACTTATGCTTACATATAAAATAAACAAGATATCTGGATTTGAATTTTTGCAATAAGTCGCGCTGACTCGCGACAAAATTCGCGAACCCGCGCGCGATTTTTTGCAATTTTTTTTTGTTTAGTAAAATCGCATGAATCGAGTAAATTTTTATATGTAATTTTTGGAAATTTCATATGTTACGAAAAACAAGCAATAAAAGACCAAAAAAACTTACATGTAATCCAAAAAACACATAAAAACAACTTAACACAAGACTCAAGGTCAGGGGTCAAAGGTCAACTAGCACAAACTTTTTATTTCGGTTTTTCACTAACTTTTCGCACAATGTTTGTCATTTATTTGTATTATTATCATAAAAGATTGACTAAACAACTATAATTTACCGATTTTTTGTCACTAATACCACAAAACACACACAAATCACTGTAATTTTACGACACGTCAGGTCAACAGCCGCGAATGAACTAACAGAAACTACGCAGCGAACTTCAAACCAAAAAAGAACGCATTCTTATAAGAATGACTTGCCTTTTATCTTCTCTGATTGGCTAGATAATTTCATTCGCTATTGAACGATATATTATTCAACCTATTTTGACCAGTATTTATGGGTAAATAAGGCAAAAGTTTAAGTGAGGTCGCTGGGCCGCCATTTTGACGACATATGGCGTCACCGGTATACAACGGAGACATCGCGCTGGACGCTCTAGAGCGTGGTCGGGGCTGGACAGGATAAAGTACCAGCACGCCTGCAAAGGATGATGATGGCTGTTCAAGGTTATAATTTGGAAGTGAGATATAAACCTGGCAGATTTCTATTTATTGCTGATACCTTATCTCGCAGCTGCTCACAAAATGTTGAGAAAAAATTTAAGCTGCTGAATGAAAATATTGTATGTCATGTAAAATTACAAAGAGATTGCTGGCCCATATCAAATAAACAACTAATTAAAATACAAAATGAAACAAAATCAGATCCTCTATTAAGGCAAATTATAGATTACATAAAGTTTGGATGGCCAACAAACATACATGATCTGAGTCAGAAAGCCCGAATATTCTGGACTTTCCGGGATGAGTTAAGTCTTTTGGATGGTATCATTTTGAAAAGCAATTTAATTTTGATACCAGATTCTTTGAAAACAGAAATAATGAAAATAATTCATGATGGACATGTAGGCGTAAGCACATGTAAAATTAGAGCCAGAACATGTGTGTTTTGGCCTGATATCAATAAAGATTTGGAGTTGTATGTAAGTCAGTGTGAACCTTGTGCAAAATACAAACCGAATTTACAAAAAGAACCTTTAATAAATCATTCCATAGAAATGCTTCCCTGGCACAAGGTTGGCATTGATATATGCACACTAGAAAGCAAAGACTACTTGGTGTTAATGGATTACTATTCTAAGTATATCAAGGTGTGTATGTTTTGCTGATTGTCACCCATCTTGGATAATAATTAAAGATTTAATATCACTTCACAAAGCATTTTTATTAGCGCTCAAACACGAACAGGGAAGACAGCAGAATGACAGACTTACTTTTTAAAAAGCTTAAAGCTAGTGTTGCCACTAGGCAAACCCCATCAACATCCCCCCTTTTATGATAAACTTAATCAACATATTCATAATCATCACTATAGTCCTTAAACTTAATAGGTTTTCTGACAGTACGGCCGCTTCTAGTAACATATTCAGATTCTATACAATTTTCAGATAAACTTCTCTGCAGAGAGGTTGCCGATGACTCCTCTATCTCATCATTAGCTGTCTCAAGAATATTCTCAGACAAACTTCTCTGCAAAGAGGCCAAAGATGATAAACTTAAATTACAATCAAATGATTTTTCTGAACTTGTGTCCGAAATCACAACCGATGTTCCACTATTAATATTTTTATTCAGAGCTGCTTCTTTAGCATCAAGCTCTAAATTTCCCTGACAGTTATGTTCAGCTTCATCATGGATTGTAACATCAGGCACAGTCTCAAAATGACTAAAATAATCATCCTTATTAGAATTAGGTTTATTTTTTAAATAATCATCCATATTAGAATTAGGCTTACAGGTGTTATTAATACAATTAGAGTCAGAGTTGAACCCAGGGCGATTGCTCATGTACTTTCTATTTCTTTTGTAAATATTACCTGCTTCATCCCCCACCAAATAGGATCGTGGTTCATCACAATTTTCAAGAACTTTACCTGGGATCCATTTTGCATCAAGAGTTTTCTTGAAGTACACATGCTGGCCAGCATTCAACTCGGACAATGGTTTAGCATTTTTGTCATAATATTTCTTAACACTGTCCAAGTGGTTAAAATATTTTTTCTGACAATATGAAATTTTAGGTTTTAACTGACTTTTAGGAATTGGCAGCAGTGAATTTAAATTTCTTGAGAAAAGCAATTGTGCGGGAGATGGCATATACGGCTTTGGTGTGTTCCTGTAATTCAACAGACCTAAGTACGGATCTGATCCATCGTTGCATTTTTTAAATATGTTTTTAAAAATTTTAACGCCACTCTCACTTTGACCATTGGATTGTGAGTGCTTTGGACTTGTTTTGATATGATCGAATTTATAAAGCTCTGAAAATTCTTTAAATTTATCAGATGTAAACTGTGTGCCACAGTCTGTAACCACCGAGGCCGGTATACCATGTCTGGCAAAAACTGATTTACAGTTGATAATAACACAATCACTTGATAAGTTATCAAGTTTACACACCTCGATATACTTAGAATAGTAATCCATTAACACCAAGTAGTCTTTGCTTTCTAGTGTGCATATATCTGTCTTAAATTTCCGAAAATAGCTTTTTTTTTATAAAATGTTCTTAGGAAATAACAGAAAGTATTTAATATTGACAATTTGACACTCAGAGCGCTTTCTCATAAGGCGATTTAGCGCGCGACTGGGAAAGATACAAACCATTCTTACAAACATTTGCAGCGCGGCTGTCACTCGGCTACCGCGCTGCGATCGCGCGACAGAAGCGCGGAATTACGCTATTGTGAGAACCTTACGCGGAGTTAACTTAGCAGCGCTGAAACCGCCGTAATGTGAAGGGGTCTGCGGTTGCAGTGCTGCTGCCGCGCGGCTAAACCGCTTAATGTGAAAGGGCTCTTACAATCAGATGGACAATCTGCCTATCACTTGCAAAAATTCCACGTCAGATCGATCCGCGATGGATCTTTCCGTCAAGTCTGATATATAAGCGGAATTTTCGCGTCTGAACTCACAGTAAAAGATGGATTCGTACTGGGTAGGTACGATACAGGTGCTTACCTAGTGCGGGAGCTATGAGCAATTAATTTTGTTATTTATTATTGGGAAAATGGATTTTCTTATTCTTGTAACTACTCTTTGCCGGCACTACACGAGCTATTATTAGAATTTACAAAATTAAACAATTCCAAAAGGTCGCTAAAGAACATCGCCCTTCTCGGAAATCTTTCCTTTAACCATCAATCGTTTGTTCTTGCCCTTATTTCTGTTATAAATAAACAATCAATCCTGCCCGCGGGCGTAACGGAGTTTAGGTTGGGTGCAGACGAACGGATTTTTTCAGCCGTAGGACTACTGCTGCTTCACAGCCTGGCTTTTTCAATATTTTTAGGGTTGCGTACCTCAAAAGAAAAAAACGGAACCCTTATAGGATCACTTTGTTGTCCGTCTGTCTGTCTGTCTGTCAAGACCCTTTATCTCACGAACGGGTGAATGTATCAGGTTGAAACTAATACCATATATTAGGATCCATGAACCACACAAGATCTGAAAATTTCAATTTTTTACAACGACTCAATCAAAAGATATGGCATTTTATGTCCTCATCTCCATTCATTTATTCAAAAATGCAAAACCTACAGGGTACTTCTCGTTGACCTAAAATTATGAAATTTGGCAAGAAGCTAGGTCTCACAGTGCAAATAATGGGAAAAGTCTGAAATCATTAAATATTTCAACTTTTCTCCCAACAAATGGTAACCAATTGTGGTGAGCTCCCGTTTCAAGAACTTTCATATAAGAGAGGGGTCAAGTTGGATGGTCGCTGAGGCGATTTTTGTTTTAGTTCTATTTTAAAAACGGGAACACTTACAAACTTGAAAAATGGTATGTTTATAGTGCATAAGCTATAAAATAACAACAAATAATAAAATTTGGTCAAGCGCGTGTCGGACTCAAAAAATCTAGCACATTAACTTACTGAAATTTCAACTAATACAATTATGTTTATGTGGTGGTAAGGAACCCTCAGTGCGCGAGTCCGACTCGCACTTGGCCGGTTTTTTTCTTTTTACGTAGCTGCTGGGTGCGAGCGTAATAGTTGCGATTAAGGTTGTAATAGCACAGAAGTAGGTGATATGTTCAATAAATAGTACTAGTCATATGGAAAAGAAACTTCTCGTCATTTCAGATCCTAGGTCGCCACGACCGTGCTCTTCCGCGCTTGCGATGTACCGTTCTATACTGGAGATTTGTACAGGGAGCCGACTGATTTCGCTCTTCGCGACTCTACTGCGGGGTCGTGCAGCCAGAATCGGACGACTCCCGATACAAATCCGTATAAAGCGGTACATTGCGACCGATTCGCGGTGGCGGCTGCCGAGCCGCGGCGACCTAAATCGGACGAACATTTCTATCCGAGGCTGTCCATTCTAGCTGCGCGACCCGGCGACCGAAATCTAAAATAAATATTATTCTTTGTTTTAAGTTTTCTTCCTATTTTATCTGAAAACCACCGTCTGCATTTGACCTAAGGCGAATAAATTGACGATTATTTATCTATAGGGCGGTATTGGAGCGAGGCTGTTTTTAAACTTGGGGTTAAAACTTATTTGTAAGAACTTAATTGGGAGTTAATAATTCCATTGTTTGCAGTTTCTGGTCAGTTAAATGGTTGTGATTTGTGGAGTATTATTTGACCAGTTTAACGTTCTTTCGTCGTACAAAAATAAGTCGTAAAAGTACCCCTAACCGACGAGCGTGCATGAATGGGTTGATAGGAGTAGAGTTTTTGCGAATTCTACGATAAAGCTGATTGATGTTTATATAAGGTCCTAATGAAATAGTGAACATAATTTTAGTATATTACTCAGACCATGAAACTGAGCAACTTTCCCCAAGGAATATAGGTCGAAATACGGAAATCAATTTTTAACCTCCCAGAAAAACTGCATCAGCTGATAGCGCATTTTGTATAGGAGGTCAAATTTGGTTTTTTTCGACCTATGTTCCTTTGGGAAAGTTGTTCAGTTTCATGGTCCAAATAACGTGCTAAAATTATGTTCATTATTTCATTAGGACCATATATTATTATGTCGGGACTAAACATTGGCGAAAGCCCTAGATAGCCATACTCTTCGTTTACAACCACTTGTCCATCATCTTAGCCAACACATCGCGTTTCACTGTAGTCGGACTTGCGTATGTCTCCTGATAGCAAAAGCTTTTAGTATATCATATGGTAGATAGGTATGGAACACTTAGGGCGCGAGTCCGACTCGCACTTGGCCGGTATTTTTTTGTTAGGAGTATTGTTCCGTAGGAAATGTTTGAATCGATCCATTTTTTCTGTAAAGTAAAAGTCCAAACTCCATGCAAACGAAGTCGTAGGCACAGCTAGTTTAAAATAGAAATGCCAAAGATTTCAGCAATAATAATTTGGGATAGAATTTCTTTATAATGATGAGGGAGAAATATTGCGTCTGGGTGTAAGTTGACGTTACGACGAATGTTGGCAATTTGACGAAATCCGATATTCTAAATGATGTGACACTTAGAACGGTCCTTGTCTGCGTGTTGCCAGTTAAAAATAGGTAGCACCTCATCTATTTCCGCAAGTGTCGTAAAAGGCGACTAAGTGTAAAAAAAACACAGGCAAAGCATTTTGATGCCCCTGAATCCAAATCACATATTTTTTGTCTGTTTGTTTATTTGTTCGAGCGTCATGCAAAAACGACTGAACCGATTTAAATGAAACTTTTTTGTTCGATAGCTAATAGTTTGATTTAGAAACTGGTATACTTTTATTTAAAAGCAGCTAGTGTAATATAAGTGTATATTTCAAATCAGTGGAATAGACAGTTAAGTTTGCCACAAACCACCCACAATATTGTCAGCCTTCCTGTGATCATGGTGCATGCAAGTCTATCGAAATTGGGCGCTCACGCAGAAGATCAAAACCAGTACAAGTTACATTGCTCTTTCTGATAGATAATGAATAAATTGACAGCCTCCGTCTCAGAACAAAAACCTCCTTGCTTCGCTGCCTACGTAGTGTAGTGGGTAAAGGGCTCGGCTCTCGATCCGGAGGTTCTGGGTTCGATTCCCGGTGACACTGTCAAACAAAAATCCCTTTGTGCGACCTCCCCAATTTGGTTAGGACATTGCAGGATGGATCACCTGATTGTATGAAAAGTTAGATGATTTCGTGCTTCGGAAGGCACGTTAAGCCGTTGGTCCCGACTACTATTTACGGATGTTTTCGTTAATGAACCATGTCAGTGTCGATACACTTTATATAAAAACCTGATCGACATTTTTGAAGCTTATCCTGTAGAACAGTCAAATTCTTTATTTAGTGTTCATTTTTAATAACACACACCATATATTTAAAATTTAACATTGAAAATATTAGTGGCTTTCTTCAATAAAATTCTGTACAAATAGTTGAAACATTTTGAATTGATAAAGAATTTTTTTCAAAGAAATTCCTTCTTACTCAACCAAAGAAAGTACAAAGGAGTAAATATCTCTTGGAATAAAGAGTAAAGTGGGAGCAGAAGCCTCTTCGCTTCTGAGACAGTAATCCGCTTATCGGGAATGTGAGTGAATACAGGATGTTCGAAAAAAGTAATACGCAAGAAAAGTTTTCTTGAATGAAGACATTTTTATTTTATACTAGCTGGTGCCCGCGACTTCGTCTGCGCAGGTTTATAAATTGTAGCCTATGTAGTATTCTGATGTACAAGCTATATTATTGCAAAGTTTCATTAAAATCCATTCAGTAGTTTTTACGGGAAAGAGTAACAAACATCCATCCATTCATACTTACAAACTTTCGCATTTATAATATTAGTAGTAGGGGTGTAGTGGGGCGTCTGTTTCCGCTTCGGTGTTACCAGCCGACCCTCGGTGTGAGGGTGGTATACCACCAGGTACAGGCGGCCCGCAGTCTCTCACCAGTGGCTCCAAGCAGCTGCAGTGCGCGCAGCGGCCACACCCTGGTACACCACGTCGGCTCGTGGGCTAAACTGGTTTTGAGGGGGGCCTGTCTGCTTCGGCGGTCCGGTCTAACTGCGGAAACCTCCCGCATTGTGCACAAGTCTTACTCGGTGTAGAAGGCAAGCCACGCTGATAAGCAACGGATCTTGGCGGATATGGCGAGTAAGCAAGGCATTGTTGAAGGCTTAGGGTGACGGTGGAGGTCGGAAGAGACCGTCGGCCAGATACTGCATCTGAACCCTCCTCCGGTCGTAGCGGTTCTCCGTTCCATTGGGGTAAGGTGGGTGAGGACGAGAGAGTGCGTCTGTGCCTGCGCAACCACTTACGCACTTAAATATGTCCCGCGCAAATGACAGCTTCTTCTTGATACCGGACTCTGAATAAGAAAAGACCTGCGGCGATGGGTGAAGGTAGATGGGTCGGGTCATGGTGCATTCCCGGCTTTGTCCAACACCTGCACGTTGGCGGCTCAAAGAGAGTGGTCGTTTCTGCGCTGCAATAGGGGGCGACAGCGTGGACTGGGCAGCACTTTGGGTGACGGAGCAGCCCTGTTTAGGGAGGCACTGCTCCCCTCGCTCAGCCGAGGAGGGGGCTAGAAAAGGTGTCCTGAAAAAATGCTCGTCCCATCACTTTGGGGGGGTAGCAACCGCGGCTGCTCGAGCACCCCAACATACGCGGTCGACGTAACAAAAATAAAAAGCAATTGAAAACTTGTAAAATGACCTTTGGTGCATGGAATGTGCGGACGCTTATTGACAATGACGGCAACCTATGCCCCGAAAGGAAAACAGCCGTAGTGGCTCGTGAACTTAGCCGATACAACGTCGATATTGCGGCTCTCAGTGAAACTCGATTGGCTGACGAAGGCGAGCTGATAGAACGTGGCGGGGGTTTCACCTTTTTCTGGAAGGGTAGTTCACCATCCGAACCTAGACGAGCGGGCGTAGGATTTGCTATTAAGACCTGCATTGCCAAAAAGTTATCAGAATGTCCTGTTTTCATCTCGGACCGCATTATCACATTGCGCCTTCACCTGGAAAATGACAATTACCTGAATGTTCTTAGCGTATATGCGCCAACAATGGGGAATGAGGATAGCGTCAAGGATCGCTTTTATGAAGAACTCGGCCAATGTCTTAGTAAAATACGCCCAAAGGAACAAATTCTACTACTAGGCGACTTTAATGCGAGAGTTGGTCAAGATTATGAAGCTTGGCCTAAAGTTATTGGTAAACATGGCGTTGGCAAGATGAACAGCAATGGCCATTTACTATTGACTCTCTGTGCGCAGTATGATCTCACCATAACCAACACCTTATTTAGGCTTGCCGATAAATACAAAACTACCTGGATGCATCCAAGGTCCAAGCATTGGCACTTAATCGATTACGCGATTACTCGGCGACGAGACATCTCTCAAGTATATATCACCCGCGTAATGCGTGGCGCAAATTGTTGGACAGACCACCGGCTTGTTCTAACTAGACTTAAGCTTCGCCTTCGCTTACCACGTAGATCTTGCAGACCTAAACCTACTACTATGAACCTGGACAGACTAAGTTGTCCTGAAGTTCAGCAAGCCTATGTGCAGACCATGGACAATTTGTTATCTTCACTAAACGCCATAGATGGTGAGCTAGAACCCAACTGGCTACACTTCTCGTCGTCTATGCTTAAAGCAGCCACTCAAGTACTTGGGCCCAAAGTTAGAGTCAATGAAGATTGGTTTGACCAAAATGACAGAGAATTAACCGTAGCACTTGGCAAACACCGGGATCTCTTAAAGCGGCATGATAAGGACGCACACGGTCTGTCTGAGGACATTAGGAACAGTGGTGCGGAGCTAAGGAAATTGACCAGGGAGATGAAGGATAGGTGGTGGCTCTCTAAGGCAGAAAAGATCCAGTGGCTCGCTGATACATTCCAGCTGGGTGCTTTCTACGAGGAAGTGCGTAAACTTATTGGCTCTTCCATCCGAAATAATGTACCACTAAAATCAAGGGACGGTAACCAGAAACTTACGTCAAAGCAAGATGTTCTTAACCGTTGGGCAGAACACTTTGACCAACTGCTTAATATTGATCGTTCAGCTGATCTTGGATATATCGCAACTATTCCTCAACAGCCGGAACACACCTCGTTGGACGAGTCACCGACACTTGAAGAAGTCATAAGAGCCATCAAAGACCAGAAAAACAAGAAAGCAGTCGGCGTTGACAATTTAGCTGGAGAACTGCTAAAATATGGCGGAGAGCAGGTACACATACATATTTGGCAATTGTTTGTGCGCATGTGGAACGAGGAAAAGGTACCTCCTGACTTTGAGATTTCCCGCATACAAGCTCTTTATAAAAGCAAAGGAGATCGTTCTGATTGCAATTCATACCGAGGCATATCACTACTATCTGTGCCAGGAAAGATATTTGCCAGAGTTCTGCTCAACCGCCTTATTCCAGTTTCAGAGACGTTGCTCCCAGAAACTCAATTCGGTTTTCGTCCTGACAGAGGCACCTGTGAAGCCATTTTTTCCATCAGACAGCTTCAGGAAAAAAGTCGGGAACAAAGTCAGCCACTTTACCTGTGCTTTGTAGACTTGGAAAAAGCATTTGACTGTGTACCACGGGATGCTCTCTGGATGGTATTAGCAAAATTAGGGTGCCCGGAGAAGTTTATCCGTATGATTCGACTTCTACATGACAGGATGACCTGCTGTGTATCTGTAAACGGCGAACACTCTGAGTTCTTTTCCGTGAGTTGCGGTGTTAAGCAGGGTTGCGTGCTTGCACCAACTCTGTTTGCGCTGTACTTTGCGGTTGCAGTCGGTGAAACCCTGGACAAGACTTCTGCAGGCATCAAAATTCGTTTTCGAACTGATGGCGGAATATTTAACTTATCACGACTAAAAGCGTGCACTAAAGTATCTCACACTATAATCACGGAGATAATGTATGCAGACGACCTTTGTTTCGTGGCAGACTCTCTTCCTGAACTTCAGAGTCTAATTTCCAACCTCCATGTAGCTTGTTGCCGTTTGGGTCTGAAAGTCAGCGTCTCAAAGACCGAAGTTATGGCGATGGACTCACATGGTGTTTCGCAACCGGTAAAGGTATATCTTGGCGAAGACGAACTGAAACAGGTAGAGAAATTTAAGTACTTAGGCAGCTTTATTTCATCTAAAAACGACCTTGAAGCTGAAATTAATCATCGCATTGGTGCGGCTGCAGCAGCTTTCGGCAAGCTTCGATCCAAGGTACTGCGATCACACGATTTGAGGTTATCTACAAAAATTTCAGTATACATGGCGGTTGTCCTTCCTAACCTCTTATATTCTTCGGAGACATGGGTGCTCTACCGAGAGCACATACGCACGTTAGACCGGTTCCACATCAAATGCCTGCGTGACATATTAAACATCAAGTGGTCGGATCGGGTTAGAAACACCGATGTTCTTCGACGGGCAAATGTCTGCGGCATTGAGGCATACCTCATGCGACGTCAGCTTCGTTGGTGCGGACACCTCGCACGTATGGCTGAGGAGAGAGTAGCGAAGCGCATATTCTTTTCTGAACTCCAGAACGGCAAGCGAAAACAAGGCGGTCAGTTCCTTCGCTATAAGGATGTTCAAAAGAGACATATGAAGCAATGTGGGGTCGAGTCCCAAAGATGGGAAGTGAGGGCCAGTTGCCGTCCTGAATGGAGGCGTTTGGTGCACAAAAATATTAATGACTTCGAAGAGCAGCGAAGAATTGTGATTGACGCAAAACGTGACGCGCTGAAGGCCAGACCACCGGCGGCCATACTTTATAACTACGTTGATGGTGTGCTTACGTGTCGGGATTGTTTCCGCACTTTCACTAATAAAATTGGCTACTGCAGCCATCTTAGAGCACATGAAAGGGCGAAACAGCGCGCCCAAGTAACAAATTAGAAGCGGTCGCTGTAGCCGAAATCGGCTTGGAATAATAATATTAGTAGGATAGGATATAGGAACTGAAACAAACAGGTCGGCATCTAGGCGAGAATTGCGCACGGCTAAAGAGCGTCTGTGTTCCTGAGTTCATATATTCAAGTCGCGAGTGAATAGGCTTCTTCTGGGCAAGGTCGTTCCATCGTCGACCTCATCCCTGTCTTCAAGACTAGATCGAGGTCAAGAGTAAGCCAATTGACAATTAAAAAAAAAGTAATGTCAACTCACTAAGTACGAAGTTGCCTATTAGGGTTGAGCAAGGCAATGGCTTTGGTACTTCTTAATTAGTACTTTTGCATGCACTATGCACTTACTTGAAATACGATTCGGTAAAAAAAACAGTTTTTTGTTGACTGTAAAAAACGTGCGAGATTGCGCCCAGGCAACCGTGATTTTTTAAACTCACCATTTCATTGTGCAGAAGCATAGATAGGTCGCTGTTAGGTATCCGATGAGGTAGGGTTGCCTGCTGCCCGCTCTTAGTCTATAAAAGTGAATGCCCGTGACAGACTAGCTTATACCGATTTTAAAAAACGTTGACCAGGCAAAAAGGCCGGGGGCTTAAGCTAAAACAGACCAGCATAAAAATCTAAAAAAGGGCCTTTTAAATACCGGGTTTCAAACTAGAGCTTCTTACACTGCTTTTCGTGATCCTCTCATAATCCTCTAACTACTACGACATCTCGTTTCGCCCTGATTATCACATGAACAAAACCTCCCCGACGCCCGGTCCACAATTTATTTATCTTGGATTATCCTGATTTGCCGAGAACGATTTTTTTCTTATTGCTTGTTTTTTTAGTACTTAACGGTGAAATGTAACTGACGTTATTAAAAGTTACTAGATAATATGGTACACTCGACAGCACGTGAGTAGAAACACTTTTGGACCTTATGGCGTGGTAATAGAGTTGAAAAAGTTTCTACCGACGAGCGGTTGACCGAACGTAAAGGTGTGATAATACTGAAGGATGTGAATATGCTTATGATACTGAACAACTTTTCATATGAAACAAATTTGACTTCCCATACAAAATGCGCTATCAGCTGATGCAGTTTCTATGGGAGGTAGAAAATTGATTTAGTTCTATGACCTTTGTTCCTTGGGAAAAGTTGTTCAGTTTCATGGGCAGATTCACACTCTTAAGTACTATTACAATTTCCATTACACATTGTATAAGTCGCTGGTTTTTGATAGAATCAAACCTGGAAGAACACAAAATTTCCAATTTTTTGTAATTACTAGCCTTACTAAATGTTACTTAACCTAAAGAAACATAACCAAAAGCCAAACATAACCTAACCTAACCAAATCTAACTTCATCATCATAACATCCCATGAAACGTCCACTGCAGGACAGGGAGCTCCCTCCAGAACACCAGCAAAAACGCGTGGTACTTTGGAGGGGATTTACCACAGTCAAAACGCTTGTAAGCGTTGCGGCTGGCGACCGCTGTTGTTGGTGACCGCAGTATGTAAGATGGTACGATACACAGAAAGATGCTGCGGCCTTCTCCGGTTAATAAGGAACATTTTCTTCGGGAAATCACTGCTTCGTCGTAGTCATCAGTCGTGTAGTAATTTTTATTTATTTATTTATGTATGTTTGTATATATGTACATATTGCGTGTATTTTTTTAAATATATTTATATATGTATTGGGGTTTATTGTATTTAAGGAGTTAGTAGTATATTAGTTTAAGTAGTATATACGTGTAAAAATATATTATATTTTCTTTTTGAAATTCTTACTGCACACTTGTGTCCCGCTAAACGAACATTTTCTCTCACGACCTTAGGTTGGCTGGAAGAAATCTCTTGCAGAGATAAGCCCGCCTTTGTAAATGTCCTCTTGTATGTAATTCTCTGTATGTTAATTGTGCAATAAAGAATATAATAAGACCTTAGTCGCCTCTTACGACACCCACGGGTAGAGATGGGTTGGTACTATTCTTTGCCGGCACCACACGTACGTAAAGGGAAACGGAAATCTAACGTAACCTAAACGATTTCAGATTTTGATCCAGAAACCTCAGGGATAAAAACCCGTTTTTATCATAAACCTGCGATATATCAAATCCTACAATGAATAAAACTTTTTTTATATCCTTACTGGTGATCCGGCTCTTCATGCTATCACCTAATACTTGTGATTGGGGTCAGCCCTAGTGCTCGGCTCGCGGGATCAATAGTGCCTATTTATAGAGCAAGGTGAATATTTGAGTGAAAAGCGAGTGACTTGGGGTTGGAAGCGAAACAACCTTGTGATATTCTTTGATGAATGTGTAGCGAAACTGGATCTGAGACTACAAAGTGTAAAAACACGTTGGTTTTTGACTAGCCTTACGGCGTGCCCGTGTGGTGCCAGCAAATAAGAGTACCAACCCATCTATACCCGTGGGTGTTGTAAAACGCGACTAAAGGTTAATGAACCAGAGGATGGGCCGCAGTATCCTTCTGTGTATCGTATTATCTTACATTCCGCGGTCACCAACAACCGCGGTCCATGGTGCCAGCTAACAAGCGTGGTGACTATAGTCACCTGGTTTCTGGTCGATTGAGCTCGGCTGCATATGCTGTTAGAAAAATCAGACAACTTACTGATGTAGCTACTGCAAGGCTGGTTTACTTTAGCTACTTCTATAGCATTATGTCTTATGGCATACTGCTTTGGGGCCGAGCAGCTGATATACATTCAATATTCGTTTTACAAAAGAGGGCTATAAGAGCAATTTATTGCCTGAAGACTCGTGATTCCCTGAGAGAACTGATCAAGGAAATCAACATTATGACAGTGCCATGCCAGTATATTTATGAAAATACAATGTATGCTAGAAAGAACATTCATCAATTACCTAAAATTTGTGACAGGCATAATTTTAATACTAGAAATAAGCATAAAATTGATCAACCATATACTAGATTAACTAAAGTCAATACATCTTTCGTTGGTCTGTGTATACGATACTACAACAAAATACCTGACAATATAGTGCAATTACCTGAGAGAAAGTTTAAAGAATGTGTAAAGCAAACGTTATGTAAAAAAGCTTACTATAGATTGGATGACTATATGAATGACAAAGAGGTATGGTGCTCTGATATTCCAGCGAAACACAAGAAACACATTGTAAAAAGCCGACTCTTAAAGTAGGCCGTGCTGCAGTGGTTTCTTGCCGTTTCTTTTACGCTGCCATAGCACGATCCGAAACGGCGTAGACTCGCTCTATTTCCATTGTATTCTGCATGACATTCAATAAGTATTCTGTAAAGAATCTACATTGAATAAAATTATCTGAATCTGAATCTAGTACTTCCCCTGTACATTGTTTCAGCAAAAGCTAAAATTTTGGAGGGAGCTCCCTGTCCTGCAGTGGGCGTTTCATGGACTTTTATGATGATGACGTGGTTGTCTACGCTGTGGGGCACGTGTTTAGGCTGCTTTTACATCAGTGCTGTGCGAGGGAGCTAAGCTGGGAGTTGGGAAAATTCCAACCAATAATATTGCGTCATTTTCCTATCTTGTCAAAACAGAAGCACGGAATCATCTTCCTTTTCAAACAATCAGGTAATTCATCCTGCAATGTCCTAATCAAACTGGAGAAATCACAAAAATCATTTTTGTTTGACAGTGTCCTCACCGGTAATCGAACCCTATATACTATGGGCCACGAGTTCGATACAATATTTTCAGATTCAGATAATTTTATTCAATGTAGATTCTTTACAGAATACTTATTGAATGTCATGCAGAATACAATGCAAATAGAGCGAGTCTACGCCGTTTCGGATCGTGCCATGGCAGCGTAAAAGAAACGGCAAGAAACCACTGCAGCACGGCCTACTTTAAGAGTTGGCTTTTTACAATGTGTTTCTTGTGTTTCGCTGGAATATCAGAGCACCATACCTCTTTGTCATTCATATAGTCATCTAATCTATAGTAAGCTTTTTTACATAACGTTTGCTTTACACATTCTTTAAACTTTCTCTCAGGTAATTGCACTATATTGTCAGGTATTTTGTTGTAGTATCGTATACACAGACCAACGAAAGATGTATTGACTTTAGTTAATCTAGTATATGGTTCATAAATTTTGTGCTTATTTGTAGTATTAAAATTATGCCTGTCACAAATTTTAGGTAATTGATTTGTGATCTTTCTTATCTTAAGAGGCTACCTGCGGTCCACTAGCGCCCCCATCAGTTAAAAAAAAATTGCTCACTAAATACAAAACAGATTGGAGTAAAGGTACCATTGTTTATGTAGAACCTATTTACTCTGTAAAATAAAGTTTGCTGTAGTTACAGATACAAAAACTGCTAAAGGTGGCGGTTTTTGTATCTTTAACTACAGTCAACTAAATTTTTCAGAAATGATAGGTTCTAAATAAACTGGGTGCATTTACAATGTCTTTCCGGATTTTCGATAAATTTTGTGTTTAGCGAGCAATATTTTTTAACTGATGAGGGCGCTAGTTGCCTGCAGGAATCCCCTTAAATGGATCAGCAATTTAGATATTAGACATAGAAAATATTTTATGACCCTGTATCACTGAATGTGGACCAGAAGTTTAGTTAATTTACCCAGCAGTTAGACCCTTTGCTCCAATCAAAGTTCAGTAATGTCTGAATAGTAGGCATTTGCTACACACAATGGGACAACTTCTATTGAATTAGTGAAAGTATAAGAGTGGGCGTAAGCTGGGACGTAGACGTAGTTGCTCTTTCTTTCCGATCACGAAAGTTAAGCAACGTTGACCGTGGTCAGAACCCAAGATGGGTTACCGCTAGTGGGACAACAAATAGAGCGTTTCCGTGCTTCGAAAGGCACGTTAAGACAATATGTAAATTTTTTGGGTATTTTGAAGACAAATATCTTTTTATTTACTCAATATCTTGCCGTGATTTTCAGGTATGTGTTTCTTGACCATTCAAGTGAGAGAATCACCAAGACCAAAACATGATTAGAAAATCGACTCGGCAAAATAAAAATCCAAAGTTGCCTCTTCAATTTTCATTTATTCCTCTTTTTGTGAAATCTGATTTGTTTTAAGTAGTGAAATTAAGTATACATAAAGGTATTTGTAGTTGCTAGGGTTTGCCCAACCTAAAATTTTATTTTATTACTTAGTTTTTACAAAAAGTCTATGTTTTATACATGGCGCTTACGTCATTTAGTTTTGGTAACACGCACAGTAAATTTGTCGCAATCTAAATGCCTTGCGGATTGCGCACTTTATCCCTTTCTTTCAAGCGAAAAGACTGCGCCCCCTGTCAAATAACTATCTCTTCACATATCCTCTTAAGCAGTTGGTCCCGGCTACTGTCAATGATAGTACTCGTTAAGCCAAGTCAGAGGTCATTTGACGGCTTGAAAACTCTGACAGCCAGGTTGGCCACTGACCTGGCAAAGCCTAATCTAGGATTGGGTCTGGTTTTCCCTCCGGGTTGCGGAGGTCAGATGGCTGTGTAAAAACCAGTGTCTTCGTCAAATCCTGCTGGCTCTACCATTTTCCTCCCTGTTGTGAGGTGAAAAACTGTGAGTTTCGCTCGGCAGCAAATGTATTTCGCGTCTCGACACAGGATTCTTCTTTTGAACCACTTGCTTCGCTCGTGGCCCAATCTTGGAATCCTTCGCTTGCTCGAGTTTTAATTCAAGGCATTCGCACCAAACAGCAGTTTTGCTGCCTTACATAACAAAGTACTATTATTGGAAAGAGGCGTGATGCTATTTTATGTTACGTATAAATAGGGTACATCAGTGAATGTGTTATTATGTGTACCAAATAAAATTACACTGTAAATGCAGCTCATTTTATGTAGTAGAAGTTAAAGAGCAATATAGGGTCCTAATTTATTTATTCAAACAAACTTATAACACTACAGCGTGTCACGGAAAGGTGTGATAATAATAAAGGGTGTGAATCTGCCCCTGAAACTGAACAACTTTTCCCAAGAAACATAGGTCGAAATACGAAAAACCAAATTTGATCTCTCGTACAAAATGCGCTATCAGCTGATGCAGTTTCTATAGGACGACAAAAATAGATTTGGGTCTATTACCTATGTCCCTTGGTAAAAGTTGTTCAGTTTTATTGGCAGCGCTTTCCGTTACACGCTGTATAAACCTCTTGAGATTTTTCCGAGTGCTGCTCACTTAAATATAATGAAATAGTGAACATAATTTTAGCATTTTGATAAGACCATGAAACTGAACAACTTTTCTCAAGGAACTTAGGCCGAAATAAAAAAAAAGTTTTCCTCCCATAAAGACTGCTTCAGCTAATAGCGCATGTATGGGAGGTCAAAATTTCGACCTATTATATTCTTTATTGCACAATTAATATACAGAGAATTACATGCAAGAGAACATTTACAAATGCGGGCTTATCTCTACAAGAGATTTCTTCCAGCCAACCTAAGGTCGTGTGAGAAAATGTTCGTTTAGCGGGACACAAGTGTGCAGTAAGAATTTTAAAAAGAAAATATAATATATTTACAGGGAAAAGTTATTTAGCTAAGTAACTTGCCAAAATTAAGTTCTATATTTCTGTAGGACCCATAATACTTTACCCTCACCTCACCACAACCTTAACAATCTTTTCAAAGATAAAGACTTGTTTTTCCATCTCGGAGAAGCGACAATCAAATCAACGTCAACGTCCTAACCCTGAATGAAAAGGCACTTCACAAAAAATATATTATAGATAACTATCTTTTTCTGTTGTGTTGTGATGTACATATTGTGATGTTTTGTACTCTAAAGGATTATTCAATGGATTCTATATATTTTTTTTCTTTTTGCGAAACTCCATGGTGTATTCACTTCACTACGTGACATTTGGCGAATTGAATTGTAAACACACAAAAGCCACTCATCAAAGATTGAATTGAATATATTATAGTTTTTTTTCCAACCGTACTCTATGTGGATTCTGTTGAAAGCGAAAATTTTTTATAAATAAAAGAGATAGAGTTCTTTTCAGGGTTCCGTACCAAAAGGTTGAAAAACAGGACCCTATTAATATGCCTGCGATGTCTGTCTGTCCGTCTGTCTGTCTGTCAGCGGGCTGTATCTCATGAACCGTAATAGGTAGTAGTTTAAAATTTTCACAAATTGTGTATTTGTTGCCGCTACAACAACAAATACTAAAAATAAAAAAATAAAAAAATTAAGGGGGGGTAACCAGCTAAAGGGGGGAGCGTAGAAAATGTTTGACCTACCCCATCTAGTGGGGTATCTTTGTTAAGAACTCGTTGAGTAGATAAATACTGTGTTTTTTGTTTAAAAAAATATTTAAAAACAAAGGAATAAGATGCCACCAAAGTCAGCTGTTATTAAAAAAATTGTTTGAGCTGTATCTCATGAACAGTAATAGCTAGACACTTAAAATTTTCACAGATTATGTATTTCTGTTGCCGCTATAACAACAAACACTAAAAAAAAAAGTTATAAATTAAGGGGGCTCCCATACTAAAGACCCGTTTTTGAAGGCAATTTTTTTTAGCTCTGTCTTAAAAACGGTAAGTTTTACAAACGTGAAAATTTGTATATTTATAGAAATTAACCTATTGAATAATAGAAAATAATAAAATCTGGCCTAGCACGTGTCGAACTCAAAAAATCTAGCACAGTAACTTACTGAAATTTCAACTTCACAATTATGATTATGTGGTGGTACGGAACCCTCTGTGCGCGAGTCCGACTCGCACTTAGCCGTTTTTTTTTAAATGGAATGTATTTGTAATGTTTTCATACTTTTCATTTTAATTATTTAAATTATTTAAAATGACCTAAGTCCGTATTGACCCACTGCCATATTATGTGTATATTCTTCAATATTCTAACAAACATTTTATTCTTTTCAGGTAAAGGGACCACATTATATTTACGAGTAAACTAAGCTGAAGAAGTAAGTTAATTTTCCGATTTTAATAAACTAACTGAAAAACCATAATTATAACATTGCAAAAAAAAAAAATGCTCGACAGGAATCCAAAATTTTACAGCAACATACGAGTGGTATTTTTGAGGGGGATTTACCATAGTTACCAAGCTTGTTAGCGAGGCGACTAACATAAATAGCGTCAGTTTGTGACTGCAGTATGGCGACGGTGTGCAGAAAGACGCTGCTGCCCGTACCTACTCCCGTTTAGATCCCTTAGTCACCCATTACGACACCTACGATAGAGGTAAGGTGGTACTATTTTTAGCCAGCACCACACATAACATTCATCATCATCATAACATCCCATGAAACGTCCACTACAGAATTCTAGCTTTTGCTGGAAAAATGTAGAGGGGAAGTACCATAGTCACCTCGCCTGTTAGCATTACGGCTGGCACCATGGACCGCGGTTGTAGGTGACCGCAGTAAGTAAGATGTAAGATACAAAGGAGGATGTTGCTGCCCATCCTCCAGTTTATAACCCTTAGTCGCCACGGGTATGTATGGGTTGGTACTATTCTTTGCCGGCACCACACGGGACACTACAACTATGTAAATCAAAATCATAGGTTATTAAAATATTAGATTGCTTTTTAAATACCAGGAAATTTTTCGAAACACGACTGGCGCTCGAAAATGCCGTTTAGCACCAAAATGGCGTCGATCAAATAGGCACTAACACAACATGACAGCTTTCAATCTAGTGTACTATAAGAAATATAGTATATTCTGAGATCATTGATGTAAAATAAATGTTACGCAATAAAGTTACAGTCATTAATACATGCCAGTAAATAAATCGCGTTAGTCCTTTGTGTTTTCTCATTACCGGCCCGCCATCCGTCTGTCGGGTCATTTGTCTGTCTGCTCTCTAATAGACATATTGACTCTAGCTAGATACGTATTTAAAAGACGATTGGAACGCCGTTGATAGGTAACCGAGGATGTTTAATTAGCGGCACTTTTTGCTAAGGATGGAGCCATAAGCGTATCCATTTCTTGCGAGAGACCTCCATACTAAAATGTATGAATTAAAAAACATAGGTATTTTTTTTATCTTTCTATCTGAGAAATATGTGACTTGGGACTAATAAATGTTACTACCACAGTTTTTCAGGTACATATCATTCAGGAAAAAACGGTGTTAAAAATCAGGCATAAAATGGCTATTATTGCGCTTCCGTCCTTAGTACTATAATGATCAATTCACAAGTAAAAAGAGTTATTTTTTCACTTCGCAAACAAAGTTTAGCTAAAACATTAGATTTTTAAAGATATCTTGATGTTTGTAAATCATTACCGGGATTTTTGGCCGATCAGTCGTAGTCGACTACATAGTTACACTTCACTACCTCATACAGACTATGTATACTCGTACAACGTGTTAATGGAATAAGCGAAACCCTCATACACCCAACTGATTTTTATTAAAATAAATCTATTTCCGTTAAAAAAAAAACTTAAAAAAAGATTTTTTTGTCTAGATATTGTTATTTTAAAGTTTTATCATCGTTTTAGTTTCTTCGTTGTTCTATTCCGCGCGCTCCGCCAAGCACACTAACTCCCCTCCTCACCGCTCATGATCCGCGTGGCGCCCGGTCGCCAGCGCGCGTAGCCACAGAAATATTTAGAATAGAAGCGGCAAAAATTTAAATGATAAAACAAATTACCCCTATCAAAAACACGTGAAATTGATTGTACCTACTCTCGATTCTGAACAAACTATTTTCTCAGTTTCGCTTATTCCGTTAATACGTTGTATTACGGTCTCTACTCTGTGTAGGTAACTGTTGCGTCCGGTAGGACGTACTGTTATTTATCGGGATGCATCTAGTAAAACTAACTAATAATGGTACGTAGGACACAGACAGAACATCCCCGCTCGCCGGCTGGCTATGAAGTGATATTCTCCCCGAGTACCCACATTTATTGTGTACGTCACATCAACTGTTTGCCGAAAAACAGGAGTTCGGGCAGCACTGGGTTAAGAAAAGATTAAAAAGGCAAACTCAAAAAAATATGGAGCAAGACCATTATAATGTATAAAATCTTATTTATTTTGGTCTTACTTAAAGTGCCATAATTCTGATAAACCAGCGTTAGTTCCGGTTTTAGCCACAGATCTATAGATCTATGTCGAATTCTAACTATCGAAATAAGATAAAAAAAAATATTTTTAAAAAGTCGTAAATTCAAACGCATAAGCTTAAGCACCATATCAACCCTATAAATGAACGTTTTGAACAAACTTGTTTTTTCAGTATTTATCTAGGACCGCTAAATGATTATCATTTTCATCACCTCCACTAAAGATCGGTCCTGCTTGGCTCGCGTCCAGCGGCTTCCCGCGACCTTGACCAGATCGCCGGCCATCGGTTCGTCTTGCAACGTGCCCTGCCCACTCCCACTTTAGTTTAGCGATTCTCAGGGCTATGCCACTTACTTTAGTTCTTCTGCGGATCTGCCTTTTGGGTGAATTAGAACTTTCTGCTAAATTATTATATGGTTATTGGAAATAAGTTGTAAGTATTTTTTTTATTTATTAGAGATGGGTCTGTTTAAAATTACCAAACGAACTCTATTTATAATTCTGTGATGCGGATACCAGATAATCCACTTCATCATCATCATCATATCAGCCGAAAGACGTCCACTGCTGGATATAGGCCTCCCCTAAAGATCACCATGACGACCGGTCCTGTGCTGCTCGCATCCAGCGGCTTCCCGCGACCTTGACCAGATCGTCGGTCCACCTTGTGGGGGCCCGCCTGCCAGCGCTTCGTCTTCCGGTACGTGGTCGCCACTCTAGAACCCTCACGCCCCATCGGCCATCGGTTCTTCTTGCGATGTGCCCTGCCCACTGCCACTTCAGTTTAGCGATTCTCAGGGCCAGTAACATATATAAGATCATTGCTCAGGGCTATGTCAGTGACTTTAGTTCTTTTGCGGATCTCTTCATTTTGCGGATAATCCACTTAAACGAGTTTAAATAAAAATAGTGATGAACAGAACTGAACATATTCGTATTTTTTTCCCTTTTGGATACAGCAGCGCCCTTTATATTGTTGCTGTTCTAAGTTGCTGTTTAATATTAATACACCTGTCATCTTTCATTTGCTTCTCGATATATTTTTGATAGGAAAATTGAAGCGTTTCGTTTCTTGATGGAAATATAACAGAATTTCTCAGACCAGCGAGCGTGTGATCTCACGTCTCAAAATGTCACTATGTTGGCAAAACACTGAGTAGGTACCTACGTATGTATTAAGAAGATTAAATATTATTTATATCTTAAATAATAATAATACATGCCTACCTAAAAGATATCTCATTTAGGCCTAAAACATCAAAAAAAGGGTCATAGTTGCCTTGTTGAAAAAAATTGTTAGTGCTGCTGTTTTATTGTTCCCATGTGTTTATAATATCTTGATTTTTCTATTGATAGACTCTATGCCACACAGTATACTTGACGATATGTAAAATTATTTGGGTATTTTGAAGACAAATATCTTTTTATTTACTCAGTGTCTTGCCTTGATTTTCAGGTAGGTATGTGTTTCTTGACCATTTAAGTGATAACATCACCAAGACCAGAACATGATAAGTGAAAATCTTCTCGTCAAAATAAAAATCCAAAGTTGCCTCTTCCTCTTTTTGTGGAATCTAAGGTGTTTTAAGCAGTGAAATTAAGTTTACAGAAAAGTATTCGTAGTTGCTATCATATGCCTAACCTAAAATTTTGTTTCACATACATACATAACATCACGCCTTGTTCCCGTCGGGGTAGGCAGAGACCACAGTTCTCCACCTGCTACGATCTAAACATACTTCCCTTGCTTCCTGTACTTTCATCAATCCTTTCATACATGCTCGTCGGTTTATGGTACTTTTAACCTGGCCTTTATTCAGAACGTCCTGAATTTGGTCCTGGTACGTTCGCCTAGGCCTTCCCCTTCCAACGTTTCCATTCACTCTCGCCTGGTAGATCTCTTACGTCAATCTTCGTTCATTCATCCTCTCTACATGACTAAACCATCTCAGCATCCCTTTCTCGATTTTGGTCGCTACGTCTTGTTTTACGCCACACCGTTCTCTTATCTCACTATTTCTAATCCTGTCACTCAATTTAATACCAATCATACTCCTTAGCGCTCTCATTTCCACTGCATTAATTCTACTTTCATGCTTCTTCTGCATTACCATTTTATTTCATTACTTAGTTTTTACAAAAAGTCGATATTTTTTTTTATTATTGGTCATTTTCTGATTTTTAACCCCTTATTCTAATTCCACAATTCAACCCGCAGGATCATCATCATGAATGGACTTGTGTTATATCATCTCCATAGAATACGTGCTCAATGGAATAAAGGCGCCACACTTTCGCGACGTAATTTTACACTTGAATTGTCTCATGAAAATGCGGTTGAGTTCAAGCGATTCTTAAGAAAAACAGGTCATTGGGAAAGGTGTTTATTTTACGATACGACGCAAAGTAAAAATGTAAGAAAGAATAGTTATCATTTTTTAGAAACATCTCGTGAAATAGTGTAGGCAACGAAGCAGTTGACCCCAACATAAATTTCTCAGGCAGATTTTATGTGACAGGATGATAAAGAATCATGAAGTTATTGTAAATTCAAAATATTAAAAAAAAAATCACAAAAATTTTTTTTCATACATTTTTTATAATTTTTGTATGGAAAAATTAAAAGTACCGATTTTATTTTGGATTTTTTTATAAAAGGTTTGTCTCCTGTAGTGTAATACCCCATCAAAGTTTAATCGACTGAGGATTTAATGCGGGGGTTTTCATACAACGATCCGCTTCGTTGCCTAGACTAAAACGTCCACTGCAGGACAGGAAGCTCCCCCCCAGATCTCCAGCAAGAACGCGTGGTACTTAGGAGAGGATTTACCATAGTCACCACGATTGTAAGCGTTTCGGTTGGCGATGTTAAGATGGTACGATACACAGAAAGATGCTGCTGCCCATCCTCCGGTTCATAAGCCACCCACGGGTAGAGATGGGTTGGTACACACACACGGCCGCACATCAGTAGAAACACTTTTGGACCTTATGGCGTGGTAATAGAGTTGAAAAAGTTTCTACCGATAAGCGGTTGACCGTACTATTCTTTGCCGGCACCACACGGACCAACTACTACCCTCTATCTTTTCTAGATGGTTTAATAAAAGGTGACTAAGATACATTGATTGAAATGGAGTGGGCATTAGCTATAAATAATATGCTACTACTATAACATAGCGCGTGCGCATCTCTTTCATCTGCCCTCAAATTCAACCGGCCAGTGTTAGTTTTCAAATCAGCTGACGTTCCAAATTCAAAATTATCCTGCGCGCTCGCGATGTTTTGACGTTTTGTGCCATTTGCATATCGAGATCAACTTCGTAATCTTTATAATTATTAATTTATTAATGATTGTGTAAATCTTACACCACAGATTAGTCCTTATTTTTAGAAAAATTTACAAAATTAGCGGTTCCGTGACAATATGAGTGTAATTCCAGGTGTCTACACTCTATAGATTAGATTAGATTTTATTATCTCACATTATCAATTTTGTCTATATGTCCGAGCATAACGTGATCGTCAAAAATACATTACACAATGAAAAAGGAAAATTCAAAAAATGTCAAAGATAGAAAATAATGTAAAAATATACGAATTTTACAAATGTCAAAAATAAAATATCTTCAACCTACTATTGTAAATATCCATTAATAAATCTACTGTAAGTACGTTCTTCTTTCTTTTCCTCCTGCTACTCTATTCAGTCATCGCACTCCTCGACTGCCACTTCAAAGTCCCTGGTGTGACTCTACTACGCTTCAGTCATCAACTTCTAACGTAAAATTATGCCAGTCGTGGCACTAACCAACGTGGTGACTTTAAGTAAATATTTATCCTTGCCAAATAAACCGTGCTTAGTGGCTTAAGTTGTGAACGATCTGGGGAACCTTCTTGTCTAGCAGTGGACGTTTTTATGTTAAAAACAATGTTGCCAGTAGTGTAGTAGTCCAATTTTGTAATTTCATCTTTCAAGTGAAAAAAAAATACGTCAGCCAAAGAAAAAATCCTAGGCCATCGTGTCATGCATCTGCATTTCTCCTAACATTTTTAAGCTCATAGTTATAGGACGTTGAACGCATTGTATCACCGGCAGTGTACTTAATTTACGTGTCGTAATTACAGTCAAAAGCACCTCAAAATTGACACATTGGACTTTGTTCAGTTCTTTACGCAAGTGTCAATCTTGAGCTGCTTCTGACTTAACGTACGCACGGCAGCAAGTAAGTAGAAACAAAACCAGTATAAGCTGAACCAGCACAACGCTACAAACGTCCGAAACCAGAGACCCGCTTTAGGTCAAAGTGTTTCTAACGACGAGCGGCCGTGTGTACGTATTTAAGTTTCTTTGAGGGGCCTCCTACATAGAAAAATTCTGACAGGGCTGCCAGTAGCCGAAACTAGAATAATAAATAAAATATCCTTTTTGCTAAAAGGGTTAAAAAGTAATAAGCGACCCTTAACTTCAAAGAGCCGCCCAGACTCGAGCTTGGGCTAAATTACATCATTCCGCACCGACAAACCGAAATCCTAGAAAACTGTTTACATCCGCTTAAAAGGAAAACACAAAGAGCCTTTTTAAGAAAAGTTCGAGTAAAACTTGCGCCCTGAGAGGGTTCCGTGTCATAAAGTAAAAATTTGTTTATCACCTCACGAGCTCGGAAGTATTTGGTTTGTCGGTTAAATTCAGCGGCCAAAAGCGATTTTTGGCCGCTAGCGGGCAAAAGGTTTTTGAAATTCGAACGAGATGCAGTATGGCAACCCTCCATGCTGCGGTACTGACCGCTTCCTCGCTTTAGTGGGGTGAAAAATTTTGAATTTCACTCGGCAGCAAAGTTATTTTGCATCTCGTGTCTTGAAACCCTCGCTACACTAAGAACTCTTTTTTTTTACTATTTATTTATTTATTGGTTCGCCTACAGAAGTACATCTTAACATTAAGTTATAATAATAGGCACAAACGTAGACCGAGATGTACACCCAATTACAGGCGAACACAGCTTGCTTTGCAGACTTGCTCATGCTATGTATGGGCTTACTCTTGACCTCAATCTAGCCTTGAACCATGAGCGAAGGATCCTTCGCTTGCTCAGGTTTCAATACAAGGCACTCGCGCCAAATAACACTTTTGCTGCCTTGCATAACAAATTACTATTATTTTATGAATGACAAACACTTTATTGTACACTAATATGTTGTAAATGTGCTTATTGCACCTTTATTGCGTGCACAGGATAACTTAGGCTCTGACGGTTATTTTCTGCGCATGGGTGACAGGCTGAGAGCCAATGAACGATTCACTCGCCTCCCCCCCCACATACCGCGCTCACCCCCGCGATACATTTTTTGAGTTCTGCGCATTAACGGTCATAACCAGTGTTATTTTGTACGAAGAATAGTTTACGTGTGAGCTGGAAAAAATGTCAGCCTATAGGATTGCTCCATTTTCGAGCGCAGCTCTTTGCTAGGCATATAGGGCAACTTATCGGTTGGAATTTTTCCAGCTCTTGGGTTAGCTACCTAGTATAGCTCTGGAAAGTACCTACTCTTGTCCTCGTTCTAGTCCTGAACACAATCTGAGGTCGACGATGAAACGAGATTGCCCAGAAAAAGCCTACTCACTAACGGAATAGATTCGGGTTATATGAACTCGGGAGCAAAGACGCAGGTAGATGATTCCACTCTTTAGCCGTGCGCATTGTAAAAGATATTTCAAAGCGCTTTGTGCGAATGTGCGGAATATCAACCAAGTATGGGTGACATCCTGCAGTGCGTCTGGACTCTCGATGGTAATTTTTTTTTGTACTTGACATCCGTTCGCCTTTGAGTTCAAAAGCTGCAACTCTTGTTCTACGACTTTGCTAACGACGCACACAATTTTTTTACTTCCTATACAAAATGTGTTGGTCATTTACGTTACATTTTATGGGAAGTTAAAATTTTGTAGAAGAAAAGAACACAAATTCGTTTATAATAGCAGCGTAACGCATCCACAAAAAAAATGCTGTTTTGTCTCTATCGTCATAAAAAACATTGCAAAATATACTCTATGTGTTTGACAAAGGAGTTTAAAAAATTTGCTGGCAATGTTGCTGGCGAAAGCAGCGGGAATGCGACGCGACAGAGATGAAACTTTTCTTGCCCGTAATAGACGAATATCTCGCTCTGCCATGTAAGAGAGGAAAAGAGAGATACATATGTCGCCGTGATGTAACGACGAGTTTGAAATTTTCACCTTGTAGCAACCTTGTAGTCACAATTTGTGGTTCAATCTTACGTCACTTTCAAAGTGGCGCCGCCATCACAAACAAAGTAAACAAAAAAACGCGACAAGAAAGAACCCTAAAATACCCGACCCTTTTTTAGAAGACGTGAATAAAATAAATTGTTCACATTTCATCACACTTTTCTATCAAGAGCTTGAGCGTACTTGAAAAATGAACCTTTTCTCCTTGGATTAACGTGCATCCTCCGTGAAATGTACTTTGTAATCTAAACGGACACATGTGTTCGGAGAAAATTACTTGTGTGCTCCTGTGATGTTGTCTTGATTAGAGATTTTTTTACCTACTTTAATCAAGTTGTTTAGAAAAAGTCGGATGCTTTGTATAGAAATACTAGCCTTGTGCTCTTATTTGTATGGGTTTTATTACGAAAATTATTTTTAGTGTGCACTTGTGTTATTGTACACTCAACAGCATTTCAATAGACACAATCTGGACTGTATAGCATGGTAATAGAGTAGCAAATGTGTCCACTGACGTGCGATTGATCGTCAGGCAATACAGTAGCTTGATTATAATTCCAGCAAGACTGAGCTAAGCGTGAGAGCAGGACGGAGCGATACGTGTCTCTGTTGCTCTAATATCTTACGCATTACTGTATCCTGCTGTTTCCCTCTTATCATACCTCGATGGTTAAATTAGCACCATGGTCTTTTTAGCACCATGGTCATTTTGGGACTATGGTCATTTTAGCACCATGGTCATTTTGGGACTATGGTCATTTTAGCACCATGTTCATTTTGGGACTATGGTCATTTTAGCACCATGGTCATTTTGGCACCATTACCGCATCTTGGTCATTACGCCCCTGAACGGTTTGGGCGTACCTTTGCCGTTCCCTGAAATCTTCACGTTACAGGCGGAGGGTGGTGAGATATTGAAAATGGCGGGGGAGGATCCTTTTTGTATGATAATATTGTTACCTCCATGGTTACGTCTACTTATAAGGTAATATAATGATTTGCCTAATAAGTAAAGTTCTTTTGGCTAAGCATATATTTTCCCCTTGTACGTTTTTAACTGTACCAGCCCATCTCTAACCGGGGGTGTCGTAAGAGGCGACTAAGGGTTATGAACTGGAGTATGGACAGCTGCGTCCTTTCGTGTTTCATACCTTCTTACATACTGCGGTCACCAACAACCGCGGTCCACGGTGCCAGCCGCAATGCTAAAAACCCCTACTTCCCCTGCACATTGTTTCAGCAAAAGTTGGAATTTTACAGGGAGCTTCCTGTTCTGCAGTGGCCTTACCTTGGAATATTTTGATATGATGATATATTTTGCCAGTTTGTCGGTTAGGATCCTTCGTAAAACTTATTTAGACCCGTAACGACAAATTTTATTATGTCAGTCAATCAAATAATTATTTTAGGGAACCTTCTTTAGTCTACTTCTAACGTTCTATTTATTATCTGTCTGGACTATTCTTCCTCAACAAAGTAATCAAAAAGAAATCAACACAACGAAACGAGGAAAAAATTCCAATCGCGATGGAAAGTTTGTTCTGAAAACAACAGTTTGCAGAACAAGATAAAACATGTAGCGCGGCAGAAATCCTGTTGAATTGTTAAGTTCGAAAAACCAGCCTAGTGCGAAACGGACTCCCGAACCAAAGGGTTCCGTACCACTAAGGTAAAAATACCCGCTTAGTCAGAGACGTGTAGTCGCGCAGTAGTGTATTTAATGCGCTCGAGTCCGACTTGTACTTGACCAGTTTTTATTATTTGTTTTTATTCTATAACACAGGCACTGTAAACATAACAATTCTCGAAATGGTAAAAAAAAGAACCCTTATGATGTCGCTGTGTCTGTCTGTCTCACATCTGTATATCTCAGCAACCACTCATGCTATCGACTTGAAATTTGGAATAGTTTTAGAATATGGTTGTCCAACTTAAATGCACTTGAAAGAATTAAGAAAAAAATATGATTATTAATGTAAAGGAGGCCCAAATATGGGGGGGGGGGGAGGCAAAATTTCAAATTTCGAAGGGGGGGGGGGGGGCAAAACTAGGATGAGTGGGGTATCATATGAATGGACTTTTCTTGTACATTCTAAAATATATATTTTTATTTTTTCACAACTCTTAGTTTTCAAGTTATAATGAAAAATGTCACAAAAAATACCTCCCCCCCCCTTATCTCCTAAGTTTGTGGAAGACAAAAGCGGAATTAGTTACAGTCGATAGAAATTTACGTATATATTACAGCAAAAATACAACGATCTTTCTAAGTTGCACAGTTTTTTAGAAATCTGCAAAAAACCTTTACAAATAAATTTAGTTTTGCGGTCCTAAAAATGGACTTTATGGCTTCCAAAAATACTATTTGTATATCGGAACCCTCGGCGCGCGAGTCCGACTCGCACTTGACCGGTTTTTTTGTATGGGGACCTCCCCAAATAAAAAAAAAAAACTTTGATTTTATTATTTCTTAGGTACTTACTTAATGCGCTATAATTACACATATTCTATGAATATTGTAACCATATAGCTGCTACGGTTCAAAACATACAGCCCTCGGACAGACAGAAGACGACGACGTAAGCTTAGTAATAGGGCTCCGTTTGGACCCTTCGGGTACGGGACCCTGAGAAGTAACACAACAAAAAAACCAAGGAATGAAACACATTACAAAACCTCAATCAAAGTATTTTATACACAGGGTCTTACAGAAAATACTAAAAAATAAAGCCTTTATCAAACCATGATCAAAGTGAACAACTTTCCCCGAAAAACATTTTAAAAAAATGACGGAACATTTAAATTTTTGGGCAATCAAGTAATTCATCCTGCAATGTCCTAACCAAACTGTGGAAATCTCAAAAAGTGATTTTTGTGTCCCCAATGGGAGTCGAACCCAGAACCTGCGGATTGAGAGCCGAACGCTCTACCGACTAGACAACAGAGGATTTTGGTAAAAAAAAAATAACTCGGAAAGCTATACAAGGTTCTAATGAAAAAGTGAACAGAATTTTAGTATGTTACTCAGACAGACCATGAATCTGAAACTCTTTCCCCGAGGAACGTAGGTACGAAAATAAAATTTTGACTTCCCATGTAGAAACTGCATCAGCTGATAGCGCTTTTTAGGGTTCCGTACCTCAAAATAAAAAAACGGAGCCCTTATAGGATCACTTTGTTGTCCTTTTGTCTGTCTGTCTGTCTGCCAAGACCCTTTTTCTCACGAACGGGTAAAGGTATCAGGTTGAAATTGATAAAGAATATTAAGGTCCGTGGACCACACAATATCCGAAAATTTCAATTTTTTACAACGACGCAATCAAAAGATATGGCTTTTTATGTCCTCATCTCCATACATTTTCGCACCAAAGCAAAACCTAGACGGTGCTTCCCGTTGACCTAAAATTATGAAATTTGGCAAAAAGCTAGGTCTCACAGTACAAATAAAGGGAAAAGTCTAAAATCATTAATTATTACAATTTTTCTCACAACTAAGAAAAACCAATTAAGGTGAGCTCTCGTTTCAAGAACTTTTCTATAAGAGGGGTGAAGTTGGATGGTCGCGGAGTTATTAAAGTCAAAGAGCAAAAGCCTTTAGTATACGAGTATCATATGGAAGATAGGTATGGAACCCTTAGGATGCGAGTCCGACTCGCACTTGCCCGGTTTTCGTATCATCATCATTTCAGCTGAAAAACGTCCACAGCTGGACATAGGCCTCCCCTAGGATAAAGATCTTCATTTGTATTGGAGGTCAAAATTTATTTTTCGTACTTCGACTCATGTTTATTTTTGTCATACCAACTAAAAAAGGTAGCCACTGAGCTTATGCTACAGCACCTCGCGCTGCTGTAGCGCTGGTCTTCCGTGACCCCTGGAATTATGTTCTCTATTTCTGTAGGACCCTGTATATCTACTGAAGCAGACCAATATTCCAGTAGAGGAATGGCCAGCCTGTAATGAGACTACCTAATTTATACTCCGGATTAGCTCCGTATTTATGGGACTGAGTAAATCACCTGAGTACGGGGTTTCACTACAAATCAACTTGAGTAGAAGTTAAATGAGATCGAGTTCGACCTTTTTAACGAGTCATTTTCAATTGCCTGTAGTTTAACTGAATACGAGTACCAAAATTAAATGTTTATTTAACAAAAACGAGCAGGTGAGTCCGTACCTTGACTGGCTGCCTTATCGTTTGAACTCCAACACCTTTCGGTCTATTAGGTCCACTCACAGTAGTGCAAACACTGCTGCTTCACTTAAAGGTGAACGCGCTTTTGGGCGGATCGTACGGGCGGGCCGCGCGCATTTCTGTCACCATCGCGCACCTGTTCGCACCGCGCGGCCCGCTCGCAGCGCGCGCATCGCATAGGATGGTGTGACCATACGTGGGAGATTTCTACTAATTTGGCTATTGAATTTTTATTTTGACCGATTATGTTGTTGAAATACCTTGTTTTATTCGTCCAAGCCAAATACAAATACAAAATATAGCAGGTTTTAGAATAGTTACACCGACAGAAACCCTAAACTACACATAACAATGTTATCGTTTTTGTTATTGAAAATACAATGAAACAATTTTATCGCATTCATCTTCCGCATCTGGCAGTACTGAAACAGCGCGCGCATAATGCGATCGCATCGCCTGGCGGAGTTTAACATGTGAGAGTGCGATGCGACTAGGTGCGCGTTGTTCCATAGATTTTCATACAAAGTATTCAAAATCCGCAAGGCGATCCGCCCAAATGCGTTTGCACCTTTAAGGGGGTGGTACTTCCTCGGACTTTGCACGCAAGACCTATTAAGACGAAAAACCATTTCGAAAAAGGTTACTAATTTGGTATCCCGGTATTTTTATGGCTCCCTCTCCCTTACCCTAATAAGGGCGGGTACTTCACCGAACGGACTGTGCACTAAAACCCTACCACCTTCAGAATTTATCTATCTATCTTTATATCACCTTCAAAAAGGCCCCATTTTAATTTAAAACGCTTAACAAATCTAAATTTCGTTTTTGGTCACCTATTTGGATAATCATTTACAAAATTAACCTAATTTTGTCTGTAGTTCACGTGGTCTCAAAAATAATTTTAAAAACGCATGCGGGATACAGAAGTGTAGTACGCACGGCAGCAAGCACGTGGAAACAAAACCAGTATAAGCTGAACCAGCGCTGCGCTACAAACGCCCGAAACCAGAGACCCGCTCTAGGTTAAAGTGTTTCCTCCGACGTGCGGCCGTGTGTACAGCTCGTGGATGATTGTTCTTTTTTTTAAATTACAAAACTTAAGCAACTTCAGCCGCGTTCGTTACTTGGAAAGGTAGTGGTTAAATATTCAATTGTAGTTGGCGCTTCAGAAGGCACATAAAGTTGTTGGTCCCAGCCACACTCGCTGGTAAATAACAATAAATAAATATTGGGGGACATTTCACACAAGAGCCCTGAAACAAGTGGCTTTCTACTATCGTAAACGCTATGGAATCAAAGAATAGAATAGAAATGCAAATCACGCAACATTTCGTTAGCTAATGTACATTTTCATTCTATTCTACTAGCGTTTGCGATAAAAGAAAGTTGCATGTCTCTGGGCCAAGGTCATCTGATCCCAAACTAGGCCAAGCCTGTACTATGAACATCATATACATATACACCCAGACACGGAACAAACACTTGTGTTCCTCACAGAAATGTTCGCCCTGGGCGGGGATCGAACCTGAAGCCCACGGCATAAAAGGCAGGCACACTACTAACCACACCAACGGGCTTGTCATATAACAGCAGTCTTCTCTTCAATCCTAATCAGACACCATTTGGCGGCTGAAGAAAACCGGAAAACGTATTCATCATAACATCCCATGAAACTCCCTCCATAGCTCCAGCGAAAACGCGTGGTACGTACATAATTTACCATAGTCACCACGCTTGTAAACGTTGCGGCTGGCGACCGCTGTTGTTGGTGACTGCAGTATGTAAGATGGTGCGATACTCAGAAAGATGCTGCTGCCCATCCTCCGGTTCATAAGCCCTTAGTTGCCTCTTACGAAACCTACGAGTAAGTAGAAAAGGCTTGGCACTATTCTTTGCCGGCACCACACGGAAATGTATTCAAAAACGTTCGAAAACGTATTACAACAAAGCAAATAAAATAGTATCATTTTACGGGCAGTCGGGTAAAAAAGGGGAAGAATTATGACGAGAATATCCTTTTTCGTTTTGTCTGTTATTTTCATTCGGATAATATTTTCGCGGCGATACGTAATCCCTCCTTCGATTCCTCTCGGCCCTGAAAATAAATACGAGAGAAAGCCGGATAATATACCAACATAATGTTCCAATATTGAGTCTTACGGATACAAAGCTGGAAAGTTTTGATCACAGCGTGTTCACAGAAAGAAGGTATACAAAGGAAATGGAAATTGTATCACCTTTAGGCCGGTATTTCACTGGGACACCACGGTGGCGCGTATGGTTGCGCGACTGGTTGCTCCACTGGTGTCCGTAACTAGACACCAGTAAAGACACACCCTGCGGCCACAGTATTAAGGCCTATATTTCAATGGGAGTGGTAGCGCGACCAGCATCCGAACTGGTTGCGCCGCCAAATTGGTTGCGCAACCAAACGGACACCAGGTGAGTAACTCTATATAGAGCTGTATACAGTTTGTTGGTAGCGGCGACTGGTTGCGCTGCCATGGTGTCCCAGTGAAATACCGGCCTTATGGCGCAAACAATAGTCAAAATTAACTCCCTTTCTAACAAAGGGTTGACTTACTAAACAGCGGATTCGCGCTGTCTTTCATTACTCGCTTATTTTTGCAAATACAATATTTTACCCATAATATTCCTTATGAAACAGCCATATGATACAGCAAATATTGCATTATATGCATATATTGAATAATGTGTAATGTTATAGCATCGTAGATTATGGGTAGGTACTTGACACAAAATTGTTTAAAGTAAGTATATTGAATCGTGTTTCAGAGTCGGCCATCTTCTTGAAAAGATGCTTAACTATCACATTTTTTTTTTCACGGTCACTTTTCGTTGAAGTGCTGCTCAAGTGAAGCGTATTTGGCTGTTATCAGCCTCTTATTGAAAAACTTAAGTTTATTATGAATTTCATGATGATTATAACGACATTTTCCATCACTTCCTTGTTACATATACATAGTCTGTATGCGGTAGTGAAGTGTAAAACGTCTACTGGGTCGACTATGACAAGTCAGCCTAAAATCCCGGTTAAGTTTTACAAAAATCAAGAAATATTTATAACTCTAATGTTTTAGCTAAACTTGATTTGCGAAAGTGGAAAAATATCTTTATTTACTTGTGAATTGATCATTAATACTAAGACCGAAAGCGTAAATGATCCGTAATAGCCACTTTATGCGTGATTTTTAACACGGTTTTTTCCCTGAATTGTAAGTATTTTCACCGGAAAATCTGTTGTAATATAACATTTATAAGTCCTAAGTCACATATTTCTCAGACAGAAAGATCAAAAATTTTACGTGTTTAGGTTTTGATATAAATGCATACATTTTAGTATGGAGGTCCCTCGCAAAACATGGATACGTTTATGGCTCCATCCTTAGCAGAAAGTGCTGCCACTTAAACATCCGTGGATATAGACGTGTGATTTAAGAGTGATACGGTAATCTGTGGTCTCCGGAAGATGTCGTAAGGCGCGAATTATGATCCTCTTCCGCTTTCGACGTCGCTTTTGTGAGCTTATCGACGAGACGTTTTATACCGCAGTTCGTATTTATCAACGTCAGTGCTAAGGCTTGTGTTATGGCACATCTTTTTTTAGGGTTCCGTATCCAAAGTTACGAACAAGCCCCTTTATAAGCCTACGTCGCGTCGTTTGTCCTTTTGTATCCGAACTTTATCACCTGATGATATTTTTTTTAAAATAATATCCATTTCAATACAAACATGTAATATTTCCAATAAAAAAATGTTCTACCTTTCCGCTTTTCTTCGGAGTATGCCAAACGTATTATCGGAATAATTATTGTTAATAGTTAACTTACGTAAAATAAAATTTAAAAAACATGGAAAAAAAATTACGAAAAAATGTTACGACGTCTTTCGTGATCTTCCTTTAATTTAAGAAACCATGTTTGTTGTACTAGGTTTAACACAAAGGGTATACTAACTATGACGGACGTGATTCTGCAAATGAAACTGAACAACTTTCCCCAAGAAACATAAAAGGTCCAAATGCGAAAAAAAAGTATTGACCTCTCATACAAAATTCGCTATCAGCTGATTCAGATTCTATGGAAGGTAAATAGTAGATTTTACAAAAAGTGCACAAAACGAACCATTTCCCCGAGACTTTTAGCAGCCCGAGCCGAAGGCGAGGGCTAATAGTAATGTCGAGGATAAAATGGTTTTGTTGACGAGTTATAAACTCTGCTTTTCACTTTGATTGCGAGGAAATAAAACGTAAAAGTACTCTCTAAATGTAACTGAAGAATGAGTTGTTCTGCTTTAGTGAAGAATATGTTGACGCGCGCGCGGCGTGGGGGGCGTGCCGCAGGCCCGCGCGCAGGGCGTACACCACCGAGATTACTTTTTTGCCCTAGTGCACAAAATTCGACTTTGTGCAGCCTACATCCTGCACAAAGAAGCACTTTCAGAGCATGAGAAGTGAAAAATTTTTTTTTTCGTGTTTAAAAAAAAAAGTTGTTCAGTTTCATGGTCAGGTTCACATCCTTTACTTTTGGTATACCCTTCTTGTTACAACTTGTAGCGATTAGATTTTTATGACTGACCCTGTCAATTGGTGCTATAAAAACAAGATATCATTTATTCCATTAGTTTCGGGTTAATAACACGATACAGGATTATCTGTTATAAGTGTGTATTAAAAAATATTTGAATGCCGTTTTATTTCATTTTAAAAATAAAACGTTTCCTTCGACGAAAATCTCCTATCTTTAGTCTTTAAGCTACTTTCTCTCCTTGTGGCATGACCGTTGGATGCCATGTACATAGATAGATAGATAAAAATCTTTATTTTAAAAGCTTGTACAGGAATTTTTACATTTTCTTATAATAACCATAGATATTAACAGCCAACATTCAAACAGAGAACGTCCAATCAGATCGCTTGGTGGCATTATGTTCTACAACGTTCCAAGTTTGAATTTGAACAGAACAGCGCAATCCTATTACGTCAACTGAAATATGTCCTCAATCTGCTAGTGTAAAGCTAGAAATGGCTTTCAGGAATACGATGTTACCGGATTTGTACGAAAATACTACAATACCGTATTATTTGCAAGTAGTTTGAAACTAAAAGCGCACAACGAAGAAATGCTACGGAAATCCTGTATGACGGTCCTGTATGTGAGTGGTGCTACATACATAAAGTTTAACCTAATTCCCATAGAGCTCTGAAGTCCATGCGTCTTGCTCTGCATCTAGAGACGATTTCTTTATTTCATTCAATACAAATCAGTGTGACACGCTTTCTGCACCCATACTACTTAACTAGCGTCATTTGAGTGCGATAAACATAGTACCATTATTGCGAGAGAATATGATGCAAAAAACCAGTGACAGCGTCTCTATGGCAACGAATGTGTTTATGATTTGCATTCAAAATAAGCTCTTACATAAACTGGATAGTATACCTAGTCAGTAAGGAACCAAATTTTTATACTCTCTTCGTTCTATGGGGGGGTGCGCACAGGCGAAGTGGCCCTATCGTTGTTCTGTGCTAATACCTAACTCGATTCGGAATATGAAAACATGTTTAGTTTTGAATTTAGAGTTTCCTCGCTATTTGCAGGCTTGTGTCCAGAGTTCCGTACCTGAATAGGAAAATACAGAATTCACCTTGTCCGTTTGTCTGCCATGACCCTATATGTACGAGTATCAAGTTAAAATGGTGTAAAAATTCAAACTGTAAGTAGTCAACACAATGAAAAGATATAAGCATTTATGTCCCCATCTACGTATGTTTATAAACAAAAAAAGTCCTTTGACCTAGAATCATGAAATCGGGCAAAAAGTTAGCTCTCAAAGCAGAAAAATGACAAAAGTCTTTAAATTCTGCAACAAATCACCTAGGTAGTCTCCCATTTCAATTCCAGGTTTAAGTGGTATTTGCGCTAGATGACTTTTGCAATTAAAGGGCAAAGGTATTATGTCTTAAAACGGTGAGGTACGGAACCCTTAGTGTGTGAGTCCGACTCGCACTTGGCCGTTTTATTGTTTTACACTAAATAGTCTGTCTTATTTTAAAGACATTAGAAAGACTATTTACTGATTAAAAATAACATTAATCTGTTATATAAATCTACATGAAACTTCTTTTTAAGAATATTCCTACTTACAAAATATCCTGAACAAATACTGGAAGCAAATCGTAGAATATCCCTTGAGTTAGAGTTGAAATTCCGCATCGCGATATTTCATGGACTTTGTTCAATAGTTGGAGAGTGAGTTATGGTTATTAGAAGTTAGGTCGAATGAACGATGATCGGAGAAGTTTGAAGTCGCCACGTAACGTGCAGAATTTATTTAGAAGAGAGTGTCCAAAAGCTTCATGAGCTTATATTGAACGGGAAGTTTCACAGTCTGGCCCACCATCGCAAGGTTGCATGTCTGCCGGTCTTTTACACATTGTACTTCGTAGAGTGTGCTCAAGAGCTCCATGAGCTTATTCCACCATCCCCCTTCTACCATCGGGAGTCCAGACGCACCACAGGACACTTGGTCGATATTGCATATAGTTCTACAAACGCTAAGGAGTGAAATCTTCTGACTGCGTCTGTGTTCCCGAGTTCAAACAACCCGAATCAATTTAAGTCGCGAGTCTTCTTTCTTCTGGGCAAGTTCGTTCCATCGTGGACCGCATCTCTTACTAATGACAATAAAATAAATAAATGGTACAGCAGCACTGCACTTACTTTCTCGCAATACTCAAGAGAAAACTATCAACCGTAAACTTAAATTTGTAATGCCATACACATAGTATGGAAATACAAACTTTTATTTACGTTTTTCCAAAAAATGTTCGAATGAAATATACAGATCAATTTAGAATTCAAATTGTCAAACATTAAAACAAACAAACCTCAAACGATTTCGAGTAATAACATGTTTAACTTTTGGTAGTACTGGAACACCCTTTATATGAATTTTCACAGATCAATGGATACTACCGTAAGATACTTGCATGGAGATCTTTTTAATTTCCCAACACATGCTACTTATGGATAATTGTTCAGTTTAGTCTACTGAACAAGCCCTTTCAGTTTTTGGTACACCCTGTGTAATAAATTTTATTCAAAAAAATCATAAAGAATATCCAGTCAGGTAGACAACCAATCCAGGATTATTAATATTATAGAAAATTTTAATGAACTCAATGGAACCAATTTTAGGTAAATCACATATTTAGGATTTGGTGGTACAGGAACACCCCTTATATGAAATTACACAGATCAATTGATACTGGCGCAAGATATCTTACATGGAGATGCTTGGTCATGCAAAGTTTCATCAAGATTCTATGAGCCGTTTTTGAGAAAATTTCAATTTTTCATTTTCGTTGTATGACAGCTACCCTCAAAATGAGAGCCAGCAAGAAACCACGTAGAACCCTTCGATGGATTTGCATAATACTCCTAAATTCAAAATATGGTGTCAATCGGACCATTCGTTTAGCCGCTAGACCAAAGCGTGACGGCCAGACCGACCGACCGACGGGCCGACCGACCGACCGACCGACCGACCGACGGACGGACATTTTTGGGAGACTTGTTTTTTATGATGTATAAGTGATATAGAACACATTTTTGAGAAAATTAGAAAAACTTTTTTTTTTCACGAATACAATACCTTTCTCGCTCCGCTCGAAAGTAAAAAACGTAACTTGTGAGAGAGTGAAAGGTAAAAAACTACTACTTTACATTTATTTAAAAATTTTCATTAAGTTCGGACAGTGAATTTATTTTTCTTTTTCCCAACAAACGGTATTCTACTTAGAAATTCGTTAATTGAAAATTTAAGCTTGAAAATTGTCCGTCTCAAATCTTCGTTGTCCGTTTTCATCATAAGAATTGTTATATTTTTTACAGATGATATTGTCGAAAATTGAATCAAAACTACTGTCTTCCCATTCATACTTAAAAAGAACATTTTCCACACAAAACGCCAAGTATATAGCGGTAAGGACCAAAGACCTAAAGTAGAGCCAAAGTTAAAAGTTCATTTTGACGTTTCTTTAACACCAATACACAGGGTTCATTTTTCTTTGCAGGTTCTAATTTTTCATACGTTTGACATCTGTCACAACGAGCCTATTAGGATGGCTTCACTTTAATAAGGTCATACATAACCCTACAATTTTTTTTTATTCCTGTTTATAAGGAGGCAGCTCTACTTTCTATTTGAAAACTGCAGCGGTTTTGTTGCAACCGAGCTCAACAGAGTCCCATTGTCAGCGCTTTCTATTGACATCTGCGTTATTGGATTTCCACCCGACCCACCCGACCTCTCTTCTTGCTCGGTCCATGTTAGAATTTAAAATAATAGAGCGATCATAAAATATCATAGAGCAACACGAACATCCGCGCAACAGGGCTTGCGCGGGTTTAACACGCGTTGCACTAATGTAAGTAAAATACAGAATGTAAGAGACGGTTTACTGAAAACTGAACAACTTTCCTCAAGAAATATTTTCGGGATATGAAAAAAAATTTGTCCTCTTCATACAAATCGCTCACTCTGATTAAATAGTTTGTATGGAAAGGTCTCATTTTTTTTTCCATTTCCGAAAAATGTATCTTTGGGAAAGTGGTTCAGTTTTATTGACTGAGCACGCCCGTTCAGTATATTCTGGTAGACCGTCCATTACACCCTGTATGATACCATATTTTGTTGTTCATGTAGGCTGTCCCATTTATCCAAAGAGCCTATTATAGGTTGTCAGATTTAGAGAAGTTTCGCTAGGACGCGAGGTCAAAAACCTCGGTTTCGATCCTGCGTTAGGATTCTGTCGCTAAATGGAAACTTTGGAACGGGAAGACCTCGGCGAACGTTCCAAGACCAAATTCAGGACCCAGACCCACCGCAGGATATCACCCATACTTGGTTGATATTCTTTTATAATGCGCAAGGCTAAATAAAGGAATTCTCTGCCTGCGTCTGTGTTCCGGAGTTCATATAACCCGAATCTATTCAATTCGCAAGTGAATAGGCTTCTTTTGGGCAAGCTCGTCCCATCATCGAACTCATCTCTGTACTCAAGACTAGATCGAGGTGAAGAGTAAGCCTATTGACAATAAAATAAAGAACGTTCTAAATAAAAGTCAGGTTAAAATTACCCTTAACCGACGAGCGTGTATGAAAGAGATGATGAAAGTAGAGGAATAGAAGAAAGAAGAAGCAAGGGACTTAAGTCAAGATCGTAGCAGGTCTCTGCCTACCCCGATGGAAAAGAGGCGTGATACCATTCTATTATGAAATCTGTTACAGTAAATGTAAGGTTACGTTAATTTGTGCGTTGTTTTCATATACAAGTTTCAACTGAACAAGAACATTGGAGAAAAATGTCTTCCAATGAATGACTTTTCCATCAATAAAATAAATACGAAAAATGTTGCAGCATACGCAGTCTCTATGATAGGTTGTATTTATTTTTTTATGTGCGATAAATGTCAGTCAGTCAGTTAAACGTTACTGATAGGTATTGAACCCACCTTTGAGATGTGGAACTTAATTGAGTTAACAATCTGTATATGGTAAAATAGAGAGCCTTCCTATAATTTAAAGAGTATGGTGTGGAGTATCTGAATAACTTCGTTGACTATAAATTCACGCTCTCATAGTTTTCCGGAGACTGTCCATACCCTGTGTACTCTGTGCCGAAAATTACCGTTCTACGAACGCGCTACGTATTTACTACGGCGGCGTAGAGATTTTGTAGCAGCGCTACGCTTACATAACATGGTTTCATTTTTCTCCGTGTAACCATAAATTTCAAATGTCAGAAGCGTAATATTTTCGCTACATATAGAAATATTTAAATTTAATATTTTGAAACTGAAACAGTTTGCGTTCGCAACATAGCAGGGTAAAAGATTTCAAAGGAATTTCTTGAATTTTCTCAGAAGCTCAGAGTCAGCTTTCCTGTAAGACAGATTCTTAGAAATATTTGAAAAAGAGTAAGTAAACAAGGGTCCGTGTGGTACCAGAATAGAATAGTACCAACTCGTCTGTAACCGTGGGTGTCATAAGAGGCGGTTAAAGGCTTGTGAACCGGAAGATGGGCAGTAACATCTTTCTGTGTATCTTACCATCTTACATACTGCGGTTGCCAATAAAAGCAGTCGCCAGCGTGGTGACTATGGTAAATCCCCTCCAAAGTACCACGCGTTTTTGCTGGAGTTCTGGAGGGAGCTCCCTGTCCTGCAGTGGACGTTTTGTGGGATGTTATGATGATGATGGAGTAAACAAGATCTTTTTTATGTTTCTTTGTAAAGTCAACGAAGGGAAGATGTCGCACTTTGGAGGGCTGAGCTAAAATCAAACTTCATAATAAATAAACTTATTTAAGTTAAGTTAAGTTAAGTTAAAAAAAAATATTTAAACTAAGTTTTATTTATTCAAATAAATTCAAAGAAATAAACACGTCACTTTGAAAAACAGTTAAAAAATAGTTATTATGAAAGGAACTACCATATTTAATTAAACTTACATCGATCTCTGCACTAAGCAACGCTTGTATCGCAGAGACCTACACACATTTAATAACAAGTAAGAGTGTAAGAACAAGTAAACTTAATTCTAAACTTCTCCCACCAAGTTTCATTCTGGTCACATCAAAGAACAGATGCGATAATGGCGCTAGTTAATGACGCTATCTCTATTAATTGGCCAAATTTCAAGATTTCTTACATCTAGATTTCTGTTGCTAATACACTTATTTCCTGGAAACGCGAATTCAATAGAAGTGCCAATGAAAAGGTGTCATAAAGCGAGAGGTATTTGCATTTCAAGCAACGTGGAGGCGTCGGACTGATTTTGAATGCACTTATTGAAACCCGGTGAAGCAAAGAGTACAATTGAATAGTGTCGCTTCTGACGGTACGTCGCCGCGTCGTGGGGAGTAGCGTTGGAATATTAGGTGACTTTATCACAGAAAATAAATTTCTAGCATAATAATGATTGAATTGTCCCGTTTTATATTATTGGTGTGAAATTGAGTGACAGGATTAGAAATAGTGTGATAAGAGAACGTTGTGGCGTAAAAGAAGACGTAGTGACTAAAATTGAGAAAGGGATGCTGAGATGGTTTGGTCATGTAGAGAGGATGAATGAAGGAAGATTGACGAAAGAGATCTACAAGGCGAGAGTGAATGGAAACGTTGGAAGGGGAAGGCCTCGGCGAACGTACCAGGACCAAATTCAGGACGTTCTGAATAAAGGCCAGGTTAAAAGTACCCTAAACCGACGAGCATGTATGAAAGGATTGATGAAAGTTCAGGAAGCAAGGGAAGTATGTCAAGATCGTAGCAGGTGGAGAACTGTGGTCTCTGCCTACCTCGACGGGAACAAGGCGTGATGTTATGTATGTATGTATGTTTATATTATTTAGGCATACCTAATTAAACTATACAAGGAACAATGATGATGATGATGATTGTTTGATACCCGGTGATGTGAAGTACTGATTGTACTTTTAAGAAGAATACAAGTTTTAGTGAAGAAAACAGTTGAATAGTGTCGCTGCTGACTGTATTTCACCACGTCGTGAGAAGTAGCGTTGGAATATTAGGTGATTTTATTTTTTCTACTACTCTACGACTAATCTCAAATAAATATTTACAAAAGCTACAATATAGAAGGAAGGAACAGTTATGCCATGTGTATCAAGCTCTATAATTTATTGCCCAGTGATGTCCAGCAGTGGACGTCTTTCGGCTGATATGATGATGATGATGTCAAGAAGTTGCCAGTTACTAAATTTAAGAAGTGGTTACATGACATGGTTGTTAAAAATTGTTTGTATGACATTTAAATGAATTTTAAAGGGTAAAAGCACCTTTAATGTGAATTGTAATTAAACTATTTTAATTATTTGACTGTAGTTATTTCACATTAGTGAATTTTAACAATTTTAATTAATGTGACATTGTATTGCGAATTCTAATGTTTAAAAGTAAGAGTAAAAAAATATAGAGTCCGCAATATACCAGGCCACTCAGAAAGTATTGCGAAAAATAGTTTTTATATATGGGAGACTGGCCGGTCAGAATCTTTTTCGAAAATATGATTACTTGTAAGTAAAAATATGTGTGTTCCATTTTCAAAATTTCCCTCCACATTTTTTGCGAGCCAATTCAAAGTATCGTGTCTTACTGAAAAATGGATCTGCGCCGGGAACATTTTAGAGCTATGATTTTTTACGATTTCAAGTGTCGCCTGAAACCGGATGAATCGTTCGATAGACTTCAAATGGCATTTATGGATGAAGGCCCCTCCAAGGCAACCGTGTATCGTTGGTATAACGAATTTAAGCGCGGTCGACCAACCTTGAGGGATGAAGAAAGAAGCGGTCGCCCTTTGACGGCTATTACGGAAGAAAACGTGCTAGCAGTGAAAAATTTAATCCAAGATAATAGGCGAATTACATATCAGGAGATTCAGCACATATTAAAGATTGGATCGGGAAGCGTTCACGAGATTCTACACGGGCATCTTCGCGTGAGGAGGATAGTATCGCGCTGGGTGCCGCACTACCTCACCGACGCTCAGAAGCAGGCCCGGGTGGAATGGTGCCGTGATATGCTGAACAAATTTGAAGCAGGCTCGTCTCGGCGTGTTTACGACATCGTAACAGGTGATGAGTCCTGGATTTATCAATACGATCCAGAAACCAAGCGCCAGTCGACAGTTTGGGTGTTTCAAAATGAACCAACGCCTACCAAAGTGAAGCGATCTCGAAGCGGGGGGAAGATTTTGATCGCCAGCTTTTTTAATTTGACTGGCCACTTGGCCTCAATTCCCTTACGAGATCAAAGAAGCATCAACGCCGAATGGTATACTACCAAATGTTTACCAGAAGTTTTTTCTGTTGTGAGCAACAAGCGACCAAACACAGGGCTCCGCGGACTACTGCTCCACCACGACAATGCGCCTGCACACACCGCGCTCAAAACGAGGGACTTCCTGGACAGCACACCAGTCAAACTCCTGGGTCACCCTCCTTACAGCCCTGATCTAGCACCGTGTGACTTCTTTTTATTTCCAAAAATAAAAAATCAGCTCAAGGGGATACAATTTTCGTCGCCGGAAGATGCGCTGGCTGCGTTCGAGCAGGCTGTAAACGAGGTGTCTACGGCGGACTGGAAAAAGTGTTTTGAAAACTGGTTCAGACGCATGAATCTTTGTATAGAGGCTGGTGGAGAGTACTTTGAAAAGATTTAATAAAAATATATGTACCTGTAGAACAATTTTTTTTAGTGTCGCAAATATTTCTGAGTGTCCCACGTACATATTCTGTATGAGCTAGTGAAGTGTACAGCGTCTCACTGTCGACCATGCTAGTCGGTCAAAAAACTCAGTTAAGTTTTACGAAAATCAAGAAATCTTTAAAAATCTAATGTCATAGTATAAACTTTGTTTGCAAAAGTGAAAATATATCTTTTTTTACTTGTGAATTGATCATTAATACTAAGAACGGAAGCGTAAATAATAATCCGTAATAGCCATTTTATGTGTGATTTTCCTGTATGGTAAGTGTTTTCACCAGAAAAACTGTGGTACGAGTAGTAGCATTTATTAGTCCCATGTCACATATTTTTCAAAGAGAAAGATAAAAATATTACGTTTATTAGGATTTGATAGCAATCCATACATTTTTGGAGGTCCCTCGCAAGAAAGTGATACGCTTATGGCTCCCTCCTGCAGAAAGAGCTGCTACTTAAACCTCCTTGGTTTGTGATATTCTTATCTTTACTATTTCTTTATTTTAATGAATATTATGAACGTCGCATGAACCTTCACAAAACGACTCAAACCAAAAAACAAAGAATTGAGCTTGATTTAATGTATGTTGTAGGAAAAAGGCAAATGAAAAAAAGGCTATATTTCCTCCATTCTGCTTCTCATAGTAGCATCATTAGCACCTCTCCCCCTGAGCTAATTACCTCCCCTCTCCACACGAGGGTAATCGCTGCGAGGCACAGCGGTGTGAATGTAACTTTACCTTAGCTTTATATGAGGTCTTACCATGAACTCAAAATATACCATTATGTCACAAAAAAAACCGGCCAACTGCGAGTCGGACTCGCGCCCTAAGGGTTCCGTACCTATTTACCATACGATATACTAAAAACTTTTGCTCTTTGATTTTAAAAACTCCGCGACCATCCAACTTGACCCCTCTTTTACAGAAAGTTCTTGAAACGGGAGCTCACCTTAATTGGTTACTATTAGTTGTGAGAAAAATTGAAATATTTAATGATTTTAGACTTTTCCCTTTATTTGTACTGTGAGACCTAGCTTCTTGCCAAATTATATAATTTTAGGTCAACGGGAAGTCCCCTGTAGGTTTTGCTTTTTTGCATAAATATATGGAGATGAGGACATGAAAAGCCATATATTTTGATTGCGTCGTTGTAAAAAATTGAAATTTTCAAATATTTTGTGGTTTATGGACCTTAATATTCGTTATCAATTTCAACCTGATACTTTTTCTCGTTCGTTAGAAAAAGGGTCTTGACAGACAGACGAACAACAAGGTGATACTATAAGGGTTCCGTTTTTTAATTTGAGGTAAGGAATTCTAAAAACAACAATTTGTTCGTGGTTACTGATTTCCGCGTTTCTAGTTACTTCTGTTCGGGTTATTGTTAACCCTACAACTGCGATACCACCTGGTTCAAAGAGTATATAATAACGTATGGAGGAAAAGAGTCGCACCTTCAGGCTTTATTGTTCTATCTTTTTTTCCTTGATATAGCCGTAAGTATTACTGGATACGTCTATGTTGGTAAGAACAGTCAATAGCACGTCAAACTCCCACCCACGTTCACTCACCCCCCTCGCCGCCCTTCCCATCACCCTCTGATTCATTCAAAGCTCGATATACGCGTAGTACCAATTACTGCCGCCGCTACTGTCCCGTGTGGTGCCGGCAAAGAATAGTACCAACCCATACATACCCGTGGGTGTCGTAAGAGGCGACTAAGGGTTAACTATAGGATGGGCAGCAGCATCCTCCTTTGAATCTTACATCTTACTTACTGCGGTCACCTACAACCACGGTCCATGGTGCCAGCTGTAACGCTAACAAGCGAGGTGACTATGGTACTTCACCTCCACATTTTTCCAGCAAAAGCTACAATTCTGGAGGGAGCTCCCTGTCCTGTAGTGGACGTTTTTTCATGGGATGTTATGATGACTGCCGCCAGGGGGCCCATATCCACACCCCAAACGTAAGCAAACGCGTATCCACGGCAATAACAAAGTACGATCGTAATTTTTTTGCTTTTTTGGATTTAGCAAGTCTTCAGTGTGTTTGTATTTTAGAAAATTTTATTTCATTTAAAATATTTTATACACAAAAGATAATGACGACTGAATGTGATTTTTACTTTGTATTTGTTAGCTGAATACAGTCTCTATTCTTTGTTTATTATTAAAATTAATTTCTTTAAAACAATATCATACAAAAAATAAATATTTATGATCCATTTTTGTCTTTTATTCCAACGCTTATAAATACATTTTGTAGCCATGACACTAAAACCCGAATATATTTGATGGAAAGAATAACATTGTTTTACAAACTTGTTTTTTCTGACCGCTTCAGCCGATTGCTTTTGACATAGCTGCAAAATCTGGGTGCGTATTCGGAAGTTTTATCGGAGCTCCGACATTATCAGATTGACAACAACAATTTAGTTCGGAAATTTACTTTGTATGGGAATTTCTTTGTCAAAGGCCGAACCATAGACTAACTATCGGCGCGATATTATCGTAGTTGGGAAAAATATTGATAATAAAATATTGCTCGTTTAATAGTAAAGAATTGAATTGAATTATATTGTAGAGCTATTGCGCAAAGTTTTCATTTCAATTTCAATTTTGGGGAGCAATTTGTCATCCCAAAGGAATTTGCCTACCTCAACCTATTCAAAATATACACAGAACCACCAACCACAATTCCACAAAGTTTGCACAAACTTAATAATTGCAATATACAGTAATACTCCTCAAACTATAAACAAAACAGCATAATTCAAGAAATGTGACCCACTTGGGATAACCCTGCCAATTAAAGTGGTTCGTTGAACGGAGCTCGCAAGGGAGCGTTGGGGACGATTTGAACTCCACCGTGTTTCTTTAGGGTCGGCAGTGAGAGGCCATTGGAATACTAATTTTCTTTTGTTTATCTGTAAGTCGTTTATTTTATTTTTTTCGCTAATTTGAATTAATTTACACACAAAATAACGCGTTCAGACTTGAAACAAAATAGGAACAATACGGGTCAAAGGAAACGTCAATCAAAATGTTCACAAAACAGTGGTTTAGAATTTTTTCATAATACTTCTTCTTCTAAGTCGTAACCGCAGGGAATCGGGATCGTGTCGATGGAGAGGTCAAATATTATTTTAATTTTCTAGACATGTTTCTCTGGAAAGTGGTTTATTTTATTTTTTTCGCTAATTTGAATTAATTTACTCACACAATAACGCGTTCAGACTTGAAACAAAATAGGAACAATACGGGTCAAAGGAAACGTCAATCAAAATGTTCATAAAACAGTGATTTAGATTTTTTTCATAATACGTCTTCTTCTAAGTCGTAACCGCAGGGAATGGGGATCTTGACGATGGAGAGGTCAAATATTATTTTAATTTCCTAGAAATGTTTCTCTGGGAAAGTGGTTCAGTTTCGATGGCTGAACAACTGAACACGCCCTTTCAGTTTTCGGTACACCGTCCCGAATCCCCCCGTACCCCAATCTATGCTACCCGCTAACAGATGGCGCTGTAGGTTTTTCTTTAAAACGCAAATGCTTAAAAACACAGAAAATGAATTTTTCTAGACTGGAGACCTAGCTAGAACGATTTTCTGCCCCCGAAAACCCCCGTGTGGTAAATTTCATCGAAATCCTTAGAGCCGTTTTCGAGAAACCGAATAGAAATGTATATAAACAGAGAGTTAATTTTATTGCGTGCCATAGCTCAGGGGCGGGATCAGTATCAGTAACTGAACAACTTTTCCCAAGGAACATAGGTCGGAAAACGAAAGTCAATTTTTGAACTCCCATATATTCTGCATCAGCTGATAGCGCATTTTGTATGGAAGGTCAAATTTGGTTTTTCGACCTATGTTCCTTGGGAAAAGTTGTTCAGTTACTGATACTGATCCCGCCCCTGAGCTATGGCACGCAATTAAATTAACACCCTGAATAAGGTCCTAATGATATAGTGAACATAATTTTAGTATGTTACTCAGACCATGACACTGAACAACTTTCCCCAAGGAACATAGGTCGAAATACGAAAATCAATTTTTGACCTCCCATAGAAACTGTAACAGTTGATAGCGAATTTTGTATGGGAGGTCAAATTTGGTTTTTCGTATTTCGATCTATGTTCCTTGGGGAAAGTTGTTCAGTTTCATGGTCTGAGTAACATAACATAACATAACATAACATAACATAACATAACATAACATAACATAACATAACATAACATAACATAACATAACATAACATAACATAACATAACATAACATAACATAACATAACATAACATAACATAACATAACATAACATAACATAACATTATGTTGACTATTTCATTAGGACCTTATATATACAAATATTGCTCGTTCAATAGTATAGGATATATGGAATAGATGTTACCTTTCACGCTACATTTCGTTTGCTAATGTCCATCCCATACATTTTGATTCTATTCTACCAGCGTTTGCGATATTAGAAAGCCGATTGTCTTTAATTCCAGAGTGTTGTACAATAATATTAGGGGGAGAGTTTACACAAAGCCATCTAATTCCAAACTAGCCAAAGCCTGTATGTACTAAGGGCATCAAACAAAAGACTGATACATACGTAGTTCAGTAACATCCAGACGCAGAACAAACACCATCACACAAGTTTTTGCCCTTTGAGGAGATCGAACCCGCGGCGCATAGTGTAGGAGGCAGAGTCACTACCGACTATACCAAATAGCCAGTCAATTCTGTGCGAACAATGCAGAGAGCACGGTCGGGAAACCTAAGTAAACCAAACTCCGAGAATCCAATGACAAAGGTCTATTGAATGCGCAGTGGTACGCCGAGTTAGTTCGGTTGCAAGAAAACTACCTCAGACTGTTATAGGGTTGCTTCTTTTGGAAAACTCAAACTCAAAATAGTTTATTCATTGTTGGATGTTAAAATATCTAAATGACGTCAGCTAAACTACATCGCTTAAATGCCTAACTTAATTGCAAATGAATGAATTAAAAAATATATTATTATTATTATTGTAAAGGTGTCCTAAATACTCGTATATATAGGTCGAGTGGGGTATCATATGAAAGGGATTTGCTTGGAAATTCCAAAAAAGATTTTCATATTTTTTAGGACTTTAATTTTTTAAGTTATGATGAAAAATAAAAAAAAATACTACCCCTCTTATCACCGAAGTTTGCTAAAGGAAGAATGTGAATTAAATATAATCGATAAAAGTTTATGTAAATATTACAGGAATAATAAAACGATCTTTCTAACTTACACAGTTTTTTTTTTAATATTTTCATTTTCCTTTTTAGTGTTCCGATACCAAAATGGTAAAAAAAAGGAACCCTTATGGTGTCACTTTGTCTGTCTGTCTGTCCGTCTGTCTGTCACACCTCTATATCTCAGCAACCACTCATGCTATCGACTTGAAATTTGGAATAGTTTTAGAATATAGTTGCCCAACTTAACTGCATATGAAAGAATTTTAAAAAAAATATGATTATTAATGTAAAGGGGGCCAAAATAGGGGGGGCCAAATTTCAAATTATCATTACTAGATCGAGTGGGGTATCATATGAAAGGGCTTTACTAGTACATTCTAAAATATGTTTTTGTATTTTTTTACGTCTCTTATTTTTCAAGTTATGATGAAAAATGTCAAAAAAAAAACATTCCCCCCCCCCCCCCCCCTTATCTCCGAAGTTTATGACAGGAAAAATCTGAATTAATTGCAGTTGACAGAAGTTTATGTAAACATTACAGCAAAAATAAAACGATCTTTCCAAGTAGCACAGTTTTTTAGAAATCTGCGAATAACCTTTACAAACAAATTTAGTTTTGCCGGCCTAAAATGGACTTTATTGCTTCCAAAAATACAAAAAGTATAGCGAGTCCGACTCGCACTTGACTGGTTTTTTAATCATTGAATTTTTTTTAAATCTGCAAAAATCTTTCACAGGCAAATTGAGTTTTTTGCAGTCCTAAAATTTGACTTTCTTGCTTCCAAAAATATTATAAGTATATTGGAACCCTCGGCGCGCGAGTCCGACTCACACTTGATCGGTTTCTTTTTCTTTCCTTACTTCTCTATAATCAGCATAACGTCTACAGTAAAACTATCTACCAAAGGCGCGCGTCTTGCAATGCTAGTTCAAACCGCTGCAATCTTACAAGCCATTTCAGCTTTCCTCTCTCCACTGATTGAGGACATATTTCAGCCGAGTTGACGAGTAAAGAGGATTGCGCTGTTCTGTTCAAATTCAAACTTAGAACGTTGCAGAAGAGTTGCAGAATGTAATATCACTGAGCGATCTGATTGGATGTTCTCTGTTTAAATGTTGGCTGTATTGATAAAGACCATTGACGGAACAATGGCTACCTGACACGTACTTTATAGGTTCTTAAATATCACTTATTGATGATAAACTGTAATGAAGCACTAATTAAGTATGTCAGTGTCATATGAGTGGTGTTCTTTTCGTATAAAGCATTGTATACACCGAAAGATTTATATTTGATAAAAAATATTGCGAAAATGCGTCAATATCAGTTGCCTGAAAAAAATAGACCGCGCTGATCGTTTCAATAAATAATGTACACTTGCGAGCACATTAAGCTTGACAAATTTTACTTGTACCGTTCTTATTTCAATTACTATTGGGGTTAGAGTCATGCTGCAAGTGCCAAGCTTTACCTGCTTTGGACTGTACATCGCGACGTTGAAAAATAATCCGTAGGATAAAATTTCTAAATCACTGTACAATTTTCGAGCAAAGCAGAATTCCGGAATTGTTCGACAGCTTACAATATTCTGCAGCCGAACCAATGGTCATACAGACGTCACCGATAAGAGGCTAAGTGTGAGTCGGACTCGCGCATCGAGTGTTTTGTAAATGTCCCTCAACACAGAATCCTCAGAGAAAAAAACTGCATAAAAACTTATTTTGACGATGCCACAAAATAGTCATGAAATAGTCATAAATAGTCACCATAAGGAAAAAAATAGTCGCGTTACAACAAATAGCGGAATATTACGTTTTTAAACTTGCAGATCTTTAAAGGACGGACGGCCAGACAGACAGACAGACAAAGTAGGCTTCGTAATAGTGTCCAGTTTACACCCTAAGAGAACGGAACCTTATAAACCTGAGTGTATACGTATGAGTATTAATTTCATACTTTATGAAAGTCTCTGACAATGTTTGTTTGTGTATGTTGATCCAGTTTGAGCCCTCGAGATAAAATACTGGCTGTGTCGCACCACTTCGTGCCACACAGGGGCTTTTTAAACAACATGTTAGAAAAATTAACTGCAATTTTAAAATAACTTAGTCTATTCAGGTGAAGGTCGCCGATTATTTTTTCATATAAATAATTGGCAAAAAGGGTAGTTAAAACTTCAGAAATAGCGGCGCTGTTAAGTGAATAGATATTGCGGTCATACTGTAGTCACAGAATAAGTAATACAGAACGGACACCCTCCGCCCCCCATGCAATCTACCCCGCACCCGCCCGCGCCCGCGAGATTCTCGTGGTCCTTCTGAGGGTCTTTTGTACTGAATTTGTGAGTCTACGCGATCTTCCAATTTCAAATTTGAAATTCGCGCTCGATGTTGTAGTGTCCGGTAGTCAAATAATTTGAACTCCCTGCCCCGCTCGGAATAGAAGGAACACTAATCTATTTTACTATGGGATGACATCTGCCATTGTGTCCCAATTTGAAATACCTAATCATCAAACGTGATTTGACATCCTCATACAAAATTTACAGAACAGAATTATTCTTTCTTCTGTTACCTTTATCGCTGTAGTATTATAGAAAGTTAAGAAAAAAAAGATCTTCTTAGTAATAAAAAAAACTAAAAAAAATAACATACACAATGACTCTGTATAATTCTGGATATCATTCGGTTGCCTGTACGTTTGTTTTCAAGGTCGAGGGGATCGAGGGATCCAATTCCCGACAAAAACATTTTCTCTCCGAAAATAAAGACAGTTAATGGAAATGGTTTCTTCGAAGTATCTCGTAATAATCACTCTATTTTCAAATTGTCATTTTTATTTTTAAGTCTTGGTTGCTCTTTCTTTACTGTCACGAAAGTTAAGCAACGTTGGCAACACTGTTACACTTCTTACTTCTTACACTGTTACACTTCTTCGTGTTTGTGCAAAGTCCGTCTGGGGAAGTACCACCCCCTTGCCTTTTACTGCCGGAAAGCAGCAGTGTTTGCACTGTTGTGTTTCGGTTTGAAGGGTAAGGAAGCCAGTGAAATTACCGGCACACGAGACAAACCATCTTAGTTCTCAGGGTGGGTAACGCGCTTTGCTGTCTTATTAGTGTCAAATTATTTCACTAATAAGACAGTGGGTGTCATAGGCGGTGGTACCCACTTACCAACAGGTGGCCCACCTGCTCGTTTGCCCACTTGTAACATAAAAAAAAACCTTGTAGTCAATAATGAGTTTGTATGGCAAAGTAAAACAAATCAATTTTTAGGGTTCCACACCTGAAAAGAAAGAAAAACCGAACCTTTATAAGATCTCTTTGATGTCTGTCTGTCAAGCAAGACCCATTTCTCACAGACAGGTAAAGTGGATTAAGTTTAAATTAACATCAAATAAAAAGTTCATAGACCCTTGAAGGTGTGAAAATTACAAGCTACGAGTACTACAACAACACAGTCAAAAGATACACATGTAATAAAAGACTAGAAACCGCGTGTCTGTACTTTTGATAAATTTATAAAAAAAATAGTGTGGGCGATAAGACACGACTAATAGAACTCAAAAATATGTTGTCTGAACTTTTTCTCTGTCTGTCTGTCTGTATGTTTTCGATAAACTCCGAAACTACTGAACGGATTTTCTCGCGGTTTTCTGAGATAGATTTAGCTTAGCTCTGAGCAACATATAGGCTATATTTCATTCAAATCGGTTCACTCAATCAGAAGCTACACTAATGTAAAGTATCAAATTGCCTGTACGATAATAACTCACAAACCGATTCAACCTGAGTTTTCAATTAAGAGTTTGGCATACTTTTGTCCAACATAAAAGATTAGTTTCATTGCAAACGGTTCACTCAGACAGAAGGTACGCTAAGTTTCATGCGGCGGCGCAAATAACTCGCAAACTATTGAACGGATTCGAACGGGGTTTTCAATAAACTGTAAAACTTACTTCTTTGCAACATATTATAGCTTACTTTCATTGAAAACGGCTAACTCAGACAGGTGTGCGATATTTCCAGCGGAGGCGCCAATGTCTCACAAACAACTGAACCGATTAAAACGAGGTTTTCAGTAACGTATTTGACTTACTCCATGCAACATGTATGCTTAGTTTAATTGCAAACGGTTCACTCAGACATAAAATACACTAAGTTTTAAGCGGCGGCACCAATAACTCACAAACTACTAAACCGATTTAAACGGGGTTTTCAATAACGTGTTTAGCTTAATTCATTGCAATGTATTAGCTATTATTATTACTTTCATTGAAAACGGTTCACTCCGTCAGAAAATGCCCGAAGTTTCAATAGGCAGCGCCAATAGCTCACAAACTACTGTACCGACTCCAACTGGCATTTCCATGACGTGGTTGGATTAGGTACTTTCGTGCAACATATAAGCTTAGGTTAGTTGAAAACAGTTCACTCAGATAGAAGTAACGCAAAGTTTCAAGCGAAGGCTCGAATAATTCAAAAACTTTCGAGCAGATTCAAACGTGGCTTTCAATAACGCGTTTGGTTTACTCCTGTGCAATAAATAAGCTTAGTTTCATTGCGAAAGGTTCACTCTGACAGAAGATACGCAAAGTTTCAAGCTGCAGAACCAAGAACTCACCTACTGAACTGGTTCAAAGTCAAACGTGGTTTTCAATGATGCGTCGGGCTTCTTTCTGTGCAACATATAAGCTTAATTTCATTGCAAACGGTTCACTCAGACAGAAGGTTCGCGAAATTTTAAGGGGCCGCACCAATACCTCACAAACTACTTGAACGACTTAAACGGGATTTTCAATAACGTATTTGGGTTACTTTCGTGCAATATTTGACCTTTTTTATTGCAATCGGTTCATTCAAACAGATAATAGGCGAGTTCAAAGTTTCAAGCTTTGAAACCGAGCTGAAATCTAACAAAGCTTATAATTTTGTACGGAAGAAAGCCAAATACGTTGTTGAGAATTCCGTTTGATCCGGTCCAGTTGTTTGTGTAAAAGTCGTGGGTACAGCTAAAGATTGGTAAAATCTAGATTTAGTTTTATTTTAAAAATAATAATAAAAAAATTCCTGTTTCGGCATGGCGGTGCAACAAACGTAAAAAAAATTATGAAAGTTCTAAAGTTTTGAAAACTTAGGAAGTAGGTACTTATAAACGAAATACTTCAAAAAATAAAGAGAGAAGTGAATCATTGTTTTTTAGGAATTGTCTTTTAAGGTGATCTGTTGCGGCCAGCTTAGCCCCGAACGCAACTAGATGGAGCCACTGCTGCAAATACAAGGTTTTATTTTTTAATGCATTAAGTACCAACTATATATGTGCAAAAAGTTGATTCGCGTGAATTTCATCGTGCAACTTCAACGCCTAACAACAATTTCGATAAGAAAAATATCTCCATATGTCCACTAAAGTCAATTACTCTCGTCAGTCCGTGTTTACATGAGTACGATCACTCACACATGCACATAAAGCACAACCGTACAGTTTTGACCGCACGCCCACAATCGTAATATTGAACCAAAAATTGCTAAGAAAAATAGTACTTTCAGTACATTAACTGTATTTTTGTATTAATTAGCGAAAAATTTAACTAAAAATAGCAGTATTCGTTCGTTTTTCAACAGAATTTTATGTGCCGCGTAAGAATGCAAGTCATTTGAATTTTTGTATGGAAAACGGATCACCTTAACGGGAGAGATAAGTTACAAAGATTGTACGGAAGTGAAGTCCAACAGTTTTGTAGTGAGTTAAAAGCATGTGAAGCTAGACACGTTGGATTTTGTACCGCTCTTTTTTCAGTAGCCACAGACGCTAAAGTGACTGAGCCTCAGATTTAGTTAGGCTTTGTTTTGTATAAGAAATAACAAAATCCGTATTATAGTTACTCCGCGTGGAATTCGACTATGATTTTACACTTACGAGGATAGTGGGCGACCAAACAGTCCACACGTAAACAAGAGGTGTTTAATTTACAAAAATCCGTATTATCGGAACTCTGTATACCTAATAATATAAAGGCGAGAACTGCACTGTCTGTCTGTCTGTCTGTTACGCTTTTATGACTAATCCGATAAACCGATTGTGATAAAAACTTGGTACGAAGATAGTTTGAACCATGGGAAAAGTCATTAGCTACTTTTTCTGAACCCCGCGGGGACGGAGTCTCGGGCAACAGCTAGTGTCAAATATAAGGTGACTTTTAATTAGTTCTTGATAGAGAAAGGTATGAATATACTCATGATACTGAAGAACTTTCCCCAAGGAACATAGGTCGAAATACGAAAATCAAGTTTAGACCTCCCATAGAAACTGCATCAGCTGATAGCGCATTTTGTATGGGAGGTCAAATTTGGATTTTCGTATTTCGACCTATGTTCCTTGGGAAAAGTTGTTCAGTATCATGGAGTACATGCATATCTTTTGCTATCAAGAACGAATTAAAAGTCACCCTATACTAGGTGTAACAAAAAGGGTATAACAACCGTGACGGATGTGAATCTTCCCATGAAACTGAACAACTTTCCCTAAGCAACATAGGTAGAAATACGAAAAAAAATTTTTGACCTCCCATAGAAACTGAATCAGCTGATAGCGCATTTTGTATAAGAGGTCAAATTTTTCGTATTTCGACCAATGTTCCTTGGGGAAAGTTGTTCAGTATCATGGGCAGAATTACATGCTTCAGGGTTGATATACCCTTTCTGTTACACCTTGTACGAGTATATCCATGACGATCGGTTTTGCGCTGCTCGCACCCAGCGGCTTCCCGCAAACTTGACCAGATCGTCCGTCGGTCCACCTTGTAGGGGCTGCCCACGCTACGTCTCCCGGAATGTGGTCGCCATTCTAGAATCTTTACACCTCATCGGCCTTCGGTTTATTTTGCGATGTGCCCAGCAGTTTTTCAGACCTAACGAAATTAGCACAATTTACCACATGTTATGTGAGGTGGTGCGAAACCGTCTGTGCGCGAGACCGACTAGTGTAGGCAACGAAGCAGTTGACCCGAACATAAATTTCTCAGTCAGATTTTATTTGACAGGATGATAAAGAATCATGAATTAAATGTAAATTCAAAATATCGAAAAAAAATTTACAAAAAAAGTTTTTCATACATTTTTTGTAATTTTTGTATGGAAAAATTAAAAGTACCGATTTTTTTTGGATTTTTTTATAGAAGGTTTGTCTCATGTAGTTACCCCAGCAAAGTTTCATCGACTGAGGATTTAATGCGGGGGTCTTGATATACAACGATCCGCTTCGTTGCCTAGACTAAATCAGCTGATCGTGCATTTTGTATCCCATACAAAATTTTGAATTTGGATTTAAAGTTTTTCTGCTCTTTATTTTATGAAATAAGTATAAAGCTAAGCGGGCAGGGAATACAACTTTTGAATTTGGATAAAAGCATTGTTATAACTTTTTGCGTAACTACCTTCTTTAACTTTGGAAAACAATTGCTACTCGTTAATGCTTAAAATTTTCACGAGATTGTTTCCATATGATTTTTATTGTAACGACACACTTGCGGAAATGCCGCGTCGGAACAATTCACGACGGATCTTTCCGTCGAGTCTGACATACTAGAACAGAATTTCTGCATCGGAGCTTAAGGCACAACCACTCCTTCCTAAATACAAAGACTTATACGGCATACATTGCTGGGAGGCTTGGTTTTGTTAATTTTAATATACTTATTACAACCAGCAATGTATGCCGATTTCGTTTCTGAAGTAGTGAAGGTGTGATCACGGCTTTACCGCAAAGTTTTGTCATACTTCATGATCATCATGACATCCCATGAAATGTCCACTACAGCACAGGGAGCTCCCCTCCAGAATCCTAGCTTTTGCTGGAAAAATGTACCATAGTCACCACGCTTGTTAGCGTTACGGCTGGCACCATGGACCGCGGTTGAAGGTGACCGCAGTAAGTAAGATGGAAATGATACACAGGAGGATGCTGCTGCCCATCCTCCAGTTTATAATCCTTAGTCGCCTCTTACGACACCCACGGGTATGTATGGGAGGGTACTATTATTTGCCGGCACCACACGAACAACATTACCTGTGTGACATTAGCTTTGCGATTGTGGATCATTCGCGCAGCATTTTCCTTAAGTCAATGGATCATTCAAATACGGAGTTTCCGCAGATACAAATTAATGGCGATTCATGTTTAATCGACCAAAACTGATTCAAAATTAATTCGCCCGTGCTATTGTATCAATCAGTACCACAATCAGAACCATTTCGAACTCAAGTTTCAAATTGGAACACTGGATGTGGAACGAGGATTGTTTCTGCCATTCAACGGAATTGAATGTCTGGTTTTCCTAGAACTGCCAACTTTCGCACTGAAATAGAGATAGCTAGGTAAAAGAAAAAGATCTTGTTGTAAAATTATTTATAGTTTTTCATTTATAACATTCAATTTTTTTTATATAATATATATAACATTTTTATCTATCCGTGGGTGTGTCGTAAGAGGCGACTAAGGGCTTATAAACCGGAAGATGGGCAGTAGGGCATTTTGAAGATGGCACCCCATAATAAATTATAGCCTATGTGTTATTCTGATGTATAAGGCCTATGTGTTATTCTGATGTATAAGCTACATTATTGTAAAGTTTCATTAAAATCCATTCAGTAGTTTTTACGTGAAAGAGTAACAAACATCCATCCATCCATACTTACAAAATTTCGCGTTTATAATTAGTAAGATTAGGCTTATAAATAAAAGATTTATTTCTACGGTGTGAATTTTCATTGGTTCCCTCCCGAAGCCCAGTGATTCTACTCATGATAACAAGCAACTTTCCCGAAGTAAACAATGTTTTACTCGAAAAGAACTTTTCATCCTTGCTTCGGAAAGCACATTCAAGCTTTTTGTCCCAGAATGGCCAATAGCTTGACAATGCCGAGACTATATAACTGAAGAATGTATTTAATAAAAGAGGATTAAAGCCAGGAAAGCTTGTTTTCGTTAATTTGCATATTAAATAGATTTACATGATAATTTGTTTAAATTATATTTGACCTATTTACATAATAGGTTTGTTTGTAAGTAACAATGGGGTGGACGAAGGCAGTGTTATGTTAGATGGATGTTTAGATTTTTTACCCAACTGCGGTGAAGCACAAAAGGAGAGTTATGTGTTTGACTTTCCTTTTGACAATTTGAACTACTAAACCGATTTTGTTGAATTTACGTCGTTTAAAGCACGAGTGACACTGATTAACAACTGTACTGTATACGTACATTCAAACATAATAGGTCTTTACCTATGAAATTGCCGTTTTGTATGCCGAATTTTAAATGGCTAAATAATTTAAGGTAGTATCACTTTTGTGCGAAGTCCGTCTGGGGAAATACCACTCCCTTGCCTTTTTCTGCCGTAAACCAGCAGTATTTGCACTGCTGTGTTTCGGTTTGAAGGGTAAGGGAGCCATGCCATCTTAGTTCTTAGGGTGGGTAACGCGCTTTGCTGTCTTATTAAGGTCAAATTATTTCACTAATAAAACAGTGGGTATTATAGGCGGTGGTGGCCGCTTACTACCAGGTATCCCACCGGCTCGTTTGCGCACTTGCGACATAAAAAAACATTGTAGTATGGGTTGCAATATTAGGAAAATTATTGTATTCGTAACTTGTAAATCTTTGTGGAACATGCCACTGATTCCAAAGCGGGGTAATCCTAAGAGACGCGTAACTGGAAAAGTTACAGTTTCTAACGTAAAAGTTTCTTAGTATATAGCTGACACGAGAGAAGAAATCTAAAAAGTTTGTGAAAGGTAGAGGGAAATTGGCCCGTGACGTATAAAGTCGTAATGAGTGGACCATGAAGAGGAATAGAGTCTGAGGGTGCCACAAGTTATTCAACGTCATCATCATAACATCCCATCAAACGTCCACTACAAGACAGGGAGCTCCCTGCAGAAAAAGAAGCAAACACGCGTGTTATTTTTTTTTATCTGATCCCAAACTAGGAAAAGCCTATGGGGTACCAGAGACTGATATAGAAAGAAAGAAAGAAAGAAAAATAATTTATTTGGTAACTTAAAATTAGGTACAAACTAAATTTAAGAACGCTAATGGTGGTGGTCCCGTGTGGTGCCGGCAAAGAATAGTACCAACCCATACATACCCGTGGGTGTCGTAAGAGGCGACTAAGGGTTAACTGGAGGATGGGCAGCAGCGTCCTCCTTTGTATCTAACATCTTTCTTACTGCGGTCACCTACAACCGCGGTCCATGGTGCCAGCCGTAACGCTAACAAGCGAGGTGACTATGGTACTTCCCCTCCACATTTTTCCAGCAAAAGCTAGAATTCTGGAGGGAGCTCCCTGTCCTGTAGTGGACGTTTCATGGGATTTTATGATCAATGGTGAATACTAAGTTACCAAATTGGTGACCGCTCAGCAATTTGTCTCGAGTTTTGAAGCCCGAGACGCTGTTCTTCCGCGTCCACCGTGAAATGGAGAAAAGCGCGACAGAGCGCAGACAAACTCTAGCTTCTCCATAATATAACATAAAAAAAGAATAATATTAAAATTGAATTAAAATTTAATGCTCTAACAACTAAATAAAAAGTTTTTACAGAATTTCTTTAACTGTTATACCTATCTATCTATATGTAAGTATTATGAACAAAACTATAGTATTTTATATCTACTAAGAAAACTATTATTACACTAAGTGTGGTTTATGTAAGCATTTCTGAAAAGAACAATAAATTCAAGAAGGAACTCCAAGAGTGGATCATTCCGCCACATATTATTGAGAAGTAATTAAATATTTTAACACTAATTGAGTTACGAATGGGTGGCGGGATGTTATTCCAACATTTTGTTGCGGAATAGCAAAAACTACCACGAAATAATGTGATATACATACATGATATACATACATAAATAGATAAATAACACCCAGACACAGAAGAAACACTTGTGTTTATCACAAAAATGTTTGCCCTGGGTGGGGATCGAACCCGCGACCCACGGCGTGAGAGGCAGGCTCATTACCAACCACACCAACGGTCAAATTGGAGGAGATTTACCATAGTCACCACGCTTGTATGCGTTGCGGCTTGCGACCGCTGTTGTTGATGATGCTGTTGAGAGATGGAACGTTACACAGAAATATGCTACTTCCTATCCAACAGTTCATCATACTTTAATCGCCTGTTACGACATCCACGGGTAAAGATGGGTTGGTACTATTCTTTGCCGGCACCACTCGGGTCACGTCATCGAATACATGCACTGAAAAAACGGAGAGCAAAACAAGATAAATTTTCTCTTGTTTGACATTTTGTGATTAAATCGCAAAAGATATTGAAAGATTCTATAAAGCGCCTTAGTCAATTTAAATTTGTGATCTTTAATTCAATAATCATATTGAAACAATCCAATAAGGTCTATGCAAGCTCAAATGGAATCAAGATGCTTGTTTGAAACTATCAAAATCTTGATTGAATCAGCAAATTTCTTTTTTCAGTGTGAAATTTGCATCTTCGTTTAGAGAATAGTGGTCTAAACATTGGTCTGCCAATGCGCAGCCTACCAGGTTTGGTACAGTCGGAAAGAAAAGTGGTTACGTTCTACCTGAATGAAAACTCTGACAGTCAATTAATTACTTACACCACTAACTTGGCTTAGCCTAATCTTGGATTGGGTTATGTTCTCTCTTGGTTGCAGAGGTCAGATGGCAGTTGCTCTGTGTAAAAACCAGTGCCCTCGTCAAGCTATAATTTAAGCTCTTTAAAACTATTGATGCCACTTTCTTTGACTAGAATGCAAAATATTAAGATTTAGTGGAGCTTTCACTTTAAACATGCTTTCTTGCTTGTTGAAACAACTTTAGTTCTAAGGCTGTAACAATTTTACAAAAAAGCCTTTGTCTTTTCTTATTAATTCGCGCGATCAAGTGATAATTTTGTACGAAAAAAAGAATTGCGTATTTCCAAAAGTCTTAGATCTGGGTCTTATAAGGTTTTCAGAAATTTGTTGACAACCTATACAGGGTGAAAAAAAAGAACGATTATAGATTGTATAAAAAATATTTAAAAAATATACCTTTTCCTTAAAAAAAACCGGCCAAGTGCGAGTCGGACTCGCGCACTGAGGGTTCCGTACCACCACATAAACATAATTGTATTAGTTGAAATTTCAGTAAGTTAATGTGCTAGATTTTTTGAGTCCGACACGCGCTTGACAAAATTTTATTATTTGTTGTTATTTTATAGCTTATTCACTATAAACATACCAATTTTCAAGTTTGTAAGTGTTCCCGTTTTTAAATAGAATTAAAACAAAAATCGCCTCAACGACCATCCAACTTGACCCCTCTCTTATATGAATGTTCTTGAAACGGGAGCTCACCACAATTGGTTACCATTAGTTGTGAGTAAAGTTGTAATATTTAATGATTTCAGACTTTTCCCTTTATTTGTACTGTGAGACCTAGCTTCTTGCCAAATTTCATAATTTTAGGTCAACGGGAAGTACCCTGTAGGTTTTGCATTTTTGAATAAATGTATGGAGATGATTACATTACTAACAGAGTAGTATGGGGTGAAAGAGATTCGAATCAGATAGAAAGCTATCATAAATTATGTAATAATAGGTTAAGGCTTATTGACTTTCCCCAGGAATTCTCAGAATGTAGCCATGTTCACTGTAGTGATCAAAGTCATAAAAATCTGCTAGATGAAATGTATGTAAATATTGTTTCTATATTATCTGAGTCTGCCATGCTAACCCATGTTTCATCAAGTAAGGGGAATGGGAGGAGACGTACTCGTGTGGTAGGGTGGAACAAGCATGTTAGGGACGCACACATAGAGGCTAGGCTTAAGTATCAAATGTGGCTTCTGTATGACAAGCCTTATTCCGGACCTGCGTATGAAGAAATGTGCTCGAGTCGAAAAATATTCAAGAGCAGACTGAGTTGGTGTCAAAAACACCAAGAGCAAATAAAGCTGGACATCATTGCGTCACATCGCGCCTCCAAAAACTTTAATAAATTTTGGAAGGCCACAAATAAGCTTGATCTTAAGCCTAGCCTACCGTTAAGTGTAGGTAACGCGAACGAGCCTGAGTCGATTGCGAACATGTTTGTCAGGCATTTTAGTGTTCAGCCACCGTTGGGCCCGCCGTTGGGGGTGGTCGATGAGGATGCCTGTCGTGACTCGGATTTAGTGCGGTTTTCTGCGAAAGAAGTGGGTAATGCTATTAAGAAGATGACCAGAGGAAAGTTTCCGGGTCACGATGGTCTTAGCATTGAACACCTGCAGCATGCTGGTGTCCATCTGCCACGTGTGTTAGCCATGTTTTTCTCTTTGTGCATGGGGCATTCCTACCTACCACACGACCTTATGCGTACAGTCGTAGTTCCCATTTTGAAAAATAAAACTGGAGATGTATCAGATAAAAACAATTATCGACCCATCTCCTTGGCGACCATACTCGGGAAGGTGCTCGACAGCCTGTTGGACTCTCTTCTTGACAGATATTTACACCTGCATGATGCTCAGTTCGGGTTCCGCCCCGGACTATCGACTGAGAGTGCAATTTTCTGTTTGAAGCAGACGGTGCAATACTACACACGACGTCGAACGCCCGTATATGCGTGTTTTCTGGACTTGTCACGGGCGTTCGACACCGTGTCATATGATGTGCTCTGGAATAAGTTAAGAGACAGAGATGTACCAGCGGAGCTGTTGCGTATCTTCCAGTTTTGGTATGGAAACCAGGAAAATTGTGTTAGATGGGCTGATAAGCTTTCTTGTCCCTACAGACTGGAGTGTGGAGTGAGGCAGGGGGGACTCACCTCACCAAAGCTATTTAATTTGTACATTAACGATTTGATCGCTGGGCTCAGCAGCAGGCGGATTGGGTGTCGCATAGATGATGTTACGATCAATAACATCAGCTATGCGGACGACATGGTGCTGCTGAGTCCATCGGTCAGAGCGCTAAAGGAGCTACTTCGCACTTGTGAAGAGTATGCGAGGGCGCATGGCTTGAAATACAATGTCAAGAAAAGCGAGTACTTGGTATTTAGGGCCACCGGGGGAAAATGTCCTGAGTCCGTACCTGCCATTAAACTAAATGGCGTTGAATTACAACGGGTATTCAAATTTAAGTATCTGGGACATTTTCTAACCGATGACCTTAGGGATCAACTAGATATTGAGAGGGAACGTAGGGCGATGGCGGTTCGATGCAATATGCTGGTACGCAGGTTTGCACGATGTAGTGAGCAAGTTAAAGTTACGCTTTTTAAAGCATATTGTCAAAATTGCTACTCGTGCAGCCTGTGGGCCAGCTGTACGCAAAAGACCCTCAGCGCCCTACGTGTCCAGTACAACAACGGCTTCAGGATGTTGTTGGGGCTGCCCCGCTTTTGTAGCGCCTCGGGCATGTTTGCTGGGGCGCATACAGACGACTTTTATGCGATAATGCGTAAAAGAGCAGCCTCATTACTCTGTAGGGTAAGGGCGAGCTCCAATTCCATCCTGAAAACCGTTGTTGGAAAATACGACTTGCCTATAATGCAGAATCTTTTGAAGTGGTTGGTCAAGCGAAATACAATATAATATAATTGAAAATAATGATAAATAAATAATTATTGACTTATATTATTATGACATAATTTACTAACATAAAATAAGTTTATACTAATCATTTTATGGATCTCTGTCATCTTGAATTAAATAAATAATAATAAAATGCCATATCTTTTGATTGCGTCGTTGTAAAAAATTGAAATTTTAAAACTTGTGTGGTTCATGGATCCTAATATATGGTATTAATTTCAACCTGATACCTTTACCCGTTCGTGAGATAAAGGGTCTTGACAGACAGACAGACAGACAGACAGACGGACAACAAAGTGATCCTATAAGGGTTCCGTTTTTTTCTTTTGAGGTACGGAACCCTAAAAAGATGTTTTAGCTCAAGAACATGTGAAGCGCCTAGACGGTTAAATGACGTCTATGATCAGCTGGTGATGTAGACAAAGATGTTTTTTGTTATAATATCCATTCAGTCACTAGCAATAAATTACTGTAATGTAATTCGAAGGATAAAAAATTTCATGATCACCCAAAAAAAAATAAGAAAGAAAGTATTTTAATATTTACTTTACAATCTATTAGTGATGTAGAATCAGCCCTTAGAAGGATCATCGTACTATTTTACACCCTGTATGTGAAGTTCACGATAAGAATAAACTTGGATCTTGATAACGGAGGGTGTGAGGCTATGAATGAGGTAACTAGTAAACTTGAAGTTCAAAAGTTTCTGAAGTAGGTATATTTTCGAGACGAGAGAAAGAATGTGAAAAGTTTCTAACCTTTTTTTAGTAACTTTGCGAATTAACAAAAAATTCAGCTAAATTGGTGATTTGATCATAGTACTCAAGACCGTGTCCATCATTTTACTGTTTCGACTACCAGAAAATTACCTATCTTGATCGTTTGGGGCTTTTCTGCTGACGCCGAGGCCATTATTCATTTTAATTAAGTCGGTCCAGTATAAGTTTTATTAACGGTCAAAGTCGGGATTTTATTACTTCAATATACAATTTCTACTATCAGCAAATTTTAAATTTGAATCGCTTAGGGCTGTTCCACTGACGAATAGTCTATAATGACCTTTTGTTGTTTAATTTTTCATAACTAATGTGGTCATAAAATTTTATCCGCACCGATGTGATACAAATGGGTTTCAGTTTCGGCATCAGTTAAAGAGCCCTAATCTTATTAGATTATGCTATGCTATGCTATGAAATTTTATGAGAGTAAAACAGTGAATCGATTTGTAAAACTTTGTAAGACTAAGGAACATAAACTGAACCGATTTGAGCAAAATGCACGATAGACTATTCGTCAGAGGAACAACCCTAAGCTATTCAGAAGTAAAATTTACTGTAAGTAAAAACAGTAAATTGAAGTTCAAAATAATAGGTCTTTACCTATGAAATTTCCGTTATGTATGGCGAATTTTAGGTAAACTCAATTTTCAGTACTAACATTTTTTTTTAGGAATTAAAAATCCAAAAATTTAAATATTTTTTTTAATATGATTGGGAAGACATTAAGCTAACAGAAGCTTAAATTTAAGTTTCTAAAAATATTATCTGTAAAAAAAAAATAACAAATCTAATGATGAAATCGGACGACACTTAAGACGAACAGTTTTCGAATCTTGAATTTTATGTATCAAACTAAAAATAAAAGCTTGATTTTATGCGTAAATTGTTAACCTTGAAGTCAACTTTCAAATATAACACAAATGAAAAAAATTGCTTCAGAATTATAGGAATTTTGATCTCATTAATCTGTAAGAAAATTTCGGCAATTTCATAGGTAAAGACCTATTATACCGAATTAGACCTTTAATTAAAATGACCAATGGTCTCGGCGTCAGCGGAAGAGCCCCAAACGATCTGGATAGATAATTTGCTGATAATCGATACCCAACTAGCAAAGTGCTCGTTTAATCAATCTTTCTCTCGACTATGGATCGAAAAAAAATCGTATGAAAGATCCTATTATTCCAAAAAGTCATATAAAAGCAGCTTTCTAGATTGTTTAGCATTCATAGCTTTTCGGTTCTTTGAACATGTCTAGTAAACGTTGACTCGACTAATTCGTATCGCATTTACTCGATGATCGTATAAAAGTATCTCTCGGGCGCCTTCATGCAACCGAAAGTCTTAAGACAGCTCTTTGAAAGCAACTGAATTGCCGATTTGTTGTCAAACTAACTTTTATAGCACTATCTTTCAACATTTAATTATTACAGCGATATTGTTGAGTAAAAGCTGTTAATTCAACAAAATAGCATTTCGGTTACTATAATAGGATTTTGAGTCATATGATAGCTTTTTGCAGAGCTTTCTTTCGATTTAACTATTTAAGATGAATAAACGCTTTGGTGTGACCATTACAGCGCAACAAAGTTGCTTTAAAATTATTTGAAATCCATCATACAGCGTAATGGTGGTATGAAAGTTCAGTAGAAACTGTTACAGAACTGTAAACGCCATTTTGCTGAATCACTGTGCAAAAACAACAATGTTGCTTTATTTGGAGAAAATGGACTACAATCAGCGGAAATTTTTTTAATGAAGTGGAGGTTTCAGACGTAAAGTAAATAAGACGTATACACGTCTGAAAGAAGCAACATTGTAACCAAGGGTGAAGAGCAACCAAATATTCATAGTGCTAGTTCTGTAGGAAGTATTCATGCTTCTACTGATTATGGAATTTCAAAGCCGTCTACTAGTAAAGTGTGTGAAAATGTCTGTGCTGATCTCTGTGCTCTTGGCTGTATTAATCCTAGTTACAATACGTGATCATAAATGATAAGGTTTTGTTCTCACAATAATGATTTAGCATTTTGCGGCAAGGAACCCGAAAATGACAGTAATGGCGCTGCTAGAAGTCGAAAGATGGAAATCTAATGCCTTTTCTCGACTAAAAGCTGAATGAGTTGCTATTAATGGCGAATTAATATAACTATTTAATTAATAATTATTTGTAATTTATTATTAACTGAGAAATCTTGCGGCCCATGAATATATTAATTAAAATATAAGGAATGTAGACGAAAAATTTAAATCCGCATATGAAAGCAAGGCCTAGGTTAACTTTAAGATCACAAATTACCCGTTGTCATAAGTCTGAAATATTGTATTTCATAATATATAAAATGGAGAATACTACATAATTTTTCATTTCTTTTAATCCTTTTATACCAAACCCACAACACACTTTTATAAGAAAAAATACGGTCTATGAGTGCCGTTTATTTGCATTCACACGATCAAAGTGCCGAGTGATTGCAGCCGAATTGCCATATTACGATAAATCAGTCGAATGAGTGAGGTTCTAACGACTTGGGAAAAGCTAATGTGTTGAATAATGGCATCTGATTTATTATTATACTACCAGTAATATTCGAGTTGCAATTACTCAATATTGTTTCGACTATTTGGCTATTCATACGATAATCTTACGATATTTACAGCATTTAAAGCTGAATAAAGTGCGCCCAAATCGCGTTGAGAGAACGTGCACAGATCTTTTACTCGACATTTTAAAGATTCCTCTCTCCACCAATAGCTGAAATAGGAACGTGCTGCTGACTTTTTTACAGCATACTTTGCTAGTTGGGTAGTTGAAACAGTAAAAATTATGGACACGGGGTTGACTACTATCAAATTCCGGAATCGGTTTGGGTTTAGTTAGCTTAGAAATAATATAAGTACTTAGGGTTCAATTCGCAAATTTTATCATATTCCTGATACACTATGACTAAAAATTTTTACAATTGTTTTTAAGGTGAAGTAAAATATTCAGACGTGTAGTGCCGGCAAAAAATATTACACTCAACAGCACGTCAGTAGAAACACTTTTGGACCTTATGGCGTGGTAATGGAGTTGAAAAAGTTTCTACTGACGAGCGGTTGACCGTAACAACCCATCTCTACCCGTGGGTGTCGTAAGAGGCGACTAACGGATTATGAGGCAGAGGCTAGGCAAAAGTGTTTTCAATGTCAAGTAAAATATTCATCTCTACCCGAGGGTGTCGTAAGAGGTGACTAAGATTTATGAGCCGGAGGATAGGAAGCAGCATCTCTCTGTGTATCGTATCATCTTACATGCGGTCATCAACAACAGCGGTCGACAGCAGCAACGCTTACAAGCGAATAAAAATACCCTCCAAAGAACCACGCGTTTATGCAAGAGTTTTGGAGGGAGCTCCTTGTCTACACATACCTACATGATAATGCGACGCCAAAGTTTCCACAGAATGTTAGCAGTTTCTACTGTCTTAGTTTCTAAGCGATATTGGGAATATACTGAGTCTTTTCTAGAGAAAAATAATTCTAATAAACACTTTAAATAACCCCGCGTTTATTTTAGGACGTTTTAGCTCAGTAAAAAGCTCGCTAAAAAAGCTGTCTTCTCCTAGCGTTAATCGCATTGTTTGGGGTCGGCTCTCCTAGCTATTCTTCGCCAGGAGACTCGGTCCCGGGTTGTCGCAGATGGAATTTTTGCGTTGTTTAAGTCCTTGTCAACTGTGCTCATCCATGTTAGTCGAGGTCTTTCCTCGCTTTTTAGTTACTTTTTGCGTCATGTGGTCTGATGCGCGACGCACAACATGTCCGTACCATCTGTCGACGACGGAGGTTGCCTGCTAGCCTGATGCTGGCAGGCTTCTGTAAATTATGTATATTTAAACTTAGACTTAAGGAAATTCCAAATTACGACATTGATTAGTTTTGGTAGTCTCTACTTGGTTTGCTTGTAAATACTGTGTGTTTTATTGTTTTTTAATTATATTTTATTAACCTGAGGAGCCGTCTTCTAATTTCGCAGCCAACCAGCGCAAATCAGTAATACCATCCTTATCGGCTCTCTCGGGATGTCTTATTTTAAAGCTGCCTCGAATGTCGGTGTTACGTATCCGGTCTAGCAAGATCACTCCCCCAGCCCAACGCAGCATTCTCATTTCAGCGGTTAGGATATAGTCTTCGTGCAGCTTTTTGACAGGCCAACAGTCAGTAACATTACCGGCCGAACTGCGGTTTTGTATACCTTGCCTTTGGTATGCACTGGCAGTCTTTTGTCGCGCAGAACACCTGAAAGCTCTCTCCACTTCATCCATCCTGTATTTACACGACGGCTAACATCCATATCTATGATGCCATCACTGTAATCAAGCTAAGGTGTTTGAAGCTTTCGACCTGCTTTAGCCGAGTGTCTTCTAAGTGGATGGTGTTGAATGTGATGCTACCACTGAAGTTGCAGCGTAGGTATTTGTTTTTTTGCCTATTTATTCTGAATCCTGCGTCTTCTATTGCTACTCTCTACTGATTTAGCATTTCTTGGAGATTGTCTGCATCTTCTCTAATGAGGACTACATCATCTGCATAGAGGAGGTTCCATGGCGGGGGTTTTTGTAGTTTTGCCGTTAGATGGTTCATTACGAGATTGAAGAATAAGGGGCTTAGCGCGGAACCCTAGTGGTACGAGTAGTAGGACAGTTATAAATAAATATATGTATTATTTATTTTAGTTTAATTTAATACAAGGTTATACATTAATGAAACTTCACAGTTCCGTTAATTGCAATTTTTGGCGCAGCGTGTAATACATAATGTTAACCTAAATATTTAATACTTAAATTAAAATTAATGATTAGACTCGTTGTCGACAAAAAATACTAAAAGTTAAGAAAAGAATTAGGGCCCTTCCTCACTGAAAAAGTGTTTTAGGCGAATTTTGCTTGATTTTTGGTTTTACCTCTGTCGTAAAAACGGGAACACTTACAAGCGTTAAAATTGTTTTTTTTTTTATTTATCATTTCAAAAACAATAATTATTGGGTATGAAGTAGATAGTTACAGTAAACTAATATTAAATGCAAATAAACTCAACATTAATAAAAATAAATTAAAATTAAAAGTCAAAGTAATGTCAACTGAATCAGATTAAATTAAATAAATGTCCATCAAATAATCTCATAATAAAAAAATAATCAAATAATTGGAATACTTAGCGCTAAAATTAATATGCATATTAAAAAAAAATATATAGTGCATAAGCTATAAAATAACAACAAATAATAAAAACAGTCACAACAGTCAAATGAGTGTCGGAATCGCGCGCATTTCATACACTTCTGCGTGACTAAGATAACTAAGACGGTATTATTTCCTTAGTGGCACGGAACCCTCGGCGCGCGAGTCCGACTCGCACTTGTCCGGTTTTTTATTATGTTGTTGGTTTACTACGGTTATGAATTATGGTCGTACAAAGTTTGAAGCTTATGCACATACCTAAAAATACGTTTTTTTTGCTTCTTAGTAAGTTAAATGGACACCATCCTTTAATTTTTTTTAGGATATCGGCCTTAAATTACGGAACCCTGAAAAGACCTTGTATATGCTCAGTCCTAAGGGTCTTTTGTTGTCTAGTTCAGAACTGAGGCTTTCGGGAATTACTAAGCAATACTAACTTCGAACTAGATTTGAATATTTGATAATACTGATATGATCATATTTCGCCGATATCCATTTTAAAGTTTATATTCAAGATATCCTATACTATTAAACGAGCAATATTTGTATATATATAAATATATATATTTGTAATCGGTTTCTCGAAAACGGCTCTAACGATTTCAATGAAATTTACTATACGGGGATTTTCGGGGGCGAAAAATCAATCCAGCTAGGTCTCATGTCTGGGAAATTTCGTTTTCCCCGTGTGTTTAAGCATTTGCGTGTTAGACAAAAACCTACTGCGCCATCTGTTGGCGGGTAGCATAGCTTGCTCACCCGATGATATTTTAATCATAGATACAGAGCATAGCTCGGTCGCCCAGGTACTTTGTATAATACCTATATTGTAAGTAAATAGACCATCTTGTATGTTGTACTTAATCATCGTCATTACTTCCAGTTAAATGTTCGCTGCTGAAATTTCACAAAAAAGAATCTGGTCACCCCGAACAAAACCATCTCTCATCAGTGCAAAGTTTGTATACAGAGTGTTAATTTGATTGCGTGCCATAGCTTAAGGGGTGTTTCAGTAACGATAAAGGAACACAAAATAATATTGAAAAAAAAACCTTCTTTAAAAAAAAATAAACTCCATTGAAACTAAACTAACGTGGAGGGCCACCGCGCTATCACCGAGCCAGCGCGCAAATATCAAGTAATTCTTTCTTTTTTTGTGTGTGACTCCAATTTTCCCTTCATACTTTAACGGGATTAGGACCGTCAAAATGTAATACCTAATAAATTAAAAAAAAATATATCATTGATGATAAAAAAATTGGATTTTTTTTATATTTTTTTGTGTTCCTTTATCGTAACTGAAACACCCCCTAAGCTATGGCACGCAATTAAATCAACACCCTGTATAGTAGAAGTCGTTGAGCTATGTCAGATGCCAGGGTTTGTGAGGTCGGTCATCGATCTAACAACCCACACGATATGAATGCATGAATGGGGAAGCCATATTTTTTTTATATTATAATCTTTCCATGGGTTGTGCTATTTATAGGTTGGGTGCTGGACGCCAGTATCTCTTTATGATTTGTTCATGTGGCTGACCCGAATTGTAGGACCACAGAAAAATTGACTGTTACCTGTAATGCTGCGTTTTCAAAAAAGCAGGGCTTCAAAAATGTAGGAAAAAATACATGTGCTAAATCATTTGTTGAATTCATGGTAACAATCATCCTTAAAAGGATGAAAATCGAAGAGGCAGACCTCTAAACATCTGATTTACCAAAGGCAGGCCATTTGATGTTTTTACCTTAATATCTGTGCAGTTAGTCAAAATTGGAACTATAATTTTTCATAGTGAATTGGCAAAGAGGTTATGTAAAATATTAACGATTACGGGCGCTATTAACTGCACAGACATTGTGGTAATTTTTCTAAGCGTCGGGGCAAGGACTGGGGGATGATAAACGATTTTGGAAAACCACGCGCATAAAGCGGAGCGCGCGTTTTCTTACGTCATTAAGGATGATTTTATAAATGAATTCAACAAATTCAGTCTTATTATTATTCAGTGTATACTAAAAATCACTTCTAATTTCCTTTGATTTAGCGAGAATTAAAAAAAAAACTCAAAATCAGTGAGCAAATTTGTCCTGCCAACATTATTTTTTGTATTTGTTGAGACCAAATGAATCGAATAGACGCAACTTAAATGATGAACAAATTGTTCAGGAGAGCCTTATTTTATTATATATTTATTATTATATTCTTTATTGCACAATTAACATACAGAGAATTACATACAAGAGGACATTTACAAAGGCAGGCTGGGCCTATTTACTACAATATTCCGGGCTAATGCAGAGCCTCTCCAGTCTGCCTCTTCGATTTCTTTCATTTTCAGGATATTTTTGACCAGAGCAGCCCCAGAGGCAGACATGAACAAATGATTTAGTACCTACCCTTCATTTTTTTACATTTTTGAAAATCTGTAACTCAAAAACGCAGCGACGTACAGGAAAACTTAACTCGACTAAGCCCCTGTTTCACCGCTTCCCTATAAAGTTACAGATAGCCTATTTGCTAGTTATTCTGTCGGATAGTAAAAAAATATTTGTTTCACCAGTCTCTGATTGCACTAACTGACACATAAACTTGCTATTAAATTAGCAGGCAGATCAAGTAGCCGTTATTTTATCATCTGTCAGATAAGAAAAAAGCTGTCAAATAGTATCTCCTCTGCGATCCGTTTCACGTACAAAATATTTATTATCGTTCCTCAATGATTCTAGCAAAATCTTGGATTTTGCAAATAACAGATAAAATAAAACTTTATTTTGTCAATGGAGCATTATTAATACAAATATCATACTTGGAGAAGTATTTTTGTATAGAAATACGCAACTTTGTAAATCAGATAAATGTGTGAAAAGAACCGCGCTTGAAAAACAGAAATAAAAATGCGACGTTGCCGCTCTTACTCCCAGATAGTAAGCTGTTAGATATTTTAACTGAGACTTGTGTGGTGAAACCAAGGTGAAACACATAAAATATATTAGACAGATATCAGGCACACTTAGCTGGCAGATATTTTATCTGACAGCTTACTATTAGGAACTTTAGCAGCAACCGGTGAAACGGCCCCTAAATCTATTCGCATTGATCTAAACTATCTCTATTCATATCAAACATAAACAAATCATATACCCAGACTGGCTGTGCCCGCGGCTTCGTCAGCGTGAAATTCAGACGATATGCAGTATTGTGCAGTCTCTCCCTCTCCCTCTCCCTCTCTCCCTCTCTCCCTCCCCCTCCCCTCCAATCCAAATTTTCAAGTACCGCATGTCGAAACAGTAGGATTTTCATACAAACTTTCATCCCTTATTTCACCCCCTTAAGGGATGAATTTTGAAAAATCCTTAAACACGTACTTTCTTATTTTTACCCAGAGCTCAAAACCAAATTTCTATAATTCTACCTTTAAAAATGAAAGACTTATAGACCAACATACGGAAAAAAAATCATCCCCTTTTTCACCCCCTCGATGGGTGGTTTTTAATAAATGCTTAAACACGTGTTTCTTTATTTTTTACCAAAACCTTAAAGTCAAATTTGTGTGAATCTAACTCAAGAAACAAAGGACTTTCATACAAACTTTCATGCCTTATTTCACCCCCTTGGGAGATGAATTTTCCAAAATCCTTTCTTAGTGGGTAGTTTTGACGTGCAAAGAACCTGTGTACAAAATTTCAGATCTGTATCTATAGCGGTTACGGCTCGGCGTTGATGAATCAGTCAGTCAGTCATGACAAGCTGTTTTATATATTTAGATGGCAGCCAGCGCCCTATCCAGTAAATAAACTACGTAGTACTTGGCATCAGATAACATTACTCATTATGACTTACTCGTCTGTGTGGTGCCGGCAAAGAATAGTACTAACCCATCTCTACCCGTGAGTGTCGTAAGAAGCGACTAAGGGCTTATGAATCGGAGGATGAGCAGCAGCATCTTTCTGTGTATCGTACCATCTTAATTATTTCTATTCCACTGTGATTATTTTGGTAAATACACTAACAAATGATAACATCATAATGAGTCACAACATGCCATATAACGTTCACTGCCGGACAGAACTCCAGCAAGTTTACTCGTACATACTGTGGTCACTAATAACAGCGGTCGCCAGCCGCTACGCTTACATGCCTGGTTGGTGACTATGGTACCAAAATAATCACAGTGGAATAGAAATAATCCTCCATTTCATTTACTTATTTCGTGGCAGTATCACAATCGAACTCGATTCTTATCGGAAACTAAATATCTTATGAGGAGGGGTGACGTCGCATCGCACTTGACGAATCAATTTCCTCCGTGACACACGCAATGTTATCTCAAGTCTGCGTGTGGGCTTGGGGTGGAGCAATTCCATTTGATATTTCAAGGGAAAAAGTGGGGTCGAGTATTATCGAAAAATTTTAAATTGATACAAAAAATTGCATGATCAAATGTCAAATACTTTTTTGATGCCATGTTGAGAATCTTCAGAATAGATAGATAGACAAATACGTGGGTGTTAAGAGGCAACTAAGGGTTATAAACTGGAAAATGAGCTGCAGCATCCTCCTTTGGTCTATGGTGCCAGCCGTAACGCTAACAAGCGAGGTGACTATGGTACTTCCCCTCTTCATTTTTCCAGCAAAAGCTAGAATTCTATAGGGAGCTCCCTGTCCTATAGTGGACATTTCATGGGATGTTATGATGATGATGAGACAAATACTTTATTGTCACATTCAGAACACATTAATAAAAAAAGAGACTTAAATCTAGGGTGAGAAAGGCGGTCTTAAGACTGTAATTTTGATTTTTATTAGAATGTTTCCAACGAACGGTGCGGTGGTTATAATAAATGTAACAGCCAAACAATCTCCATTTCGGCTTAATAATGTTTCTTAGGGAAAGTTGTTCAGTTTTATGGTCTAGGTTAGTTTTAAGGTGCTAAAATTTTTGCAGTAAAATATCCCTATATACTAGGTTGTTTTTTTGGACCTGATTTCCTTTTGCCCACTTATTAGTGAGGTCAAAAGCAACAACTTTTGTTCTACGACTTTGCTAACAATGCACGAAAAGTTTTCAACTTCCCATACAAAATGGGTCGGTCACGTGACCACTTAGTATGGAGAGTCTAAAATTTTTTGTGCGTTGTTAGCAAAGTCGTAGAACAAGAGTTATTGCTTTTGACCTCACTAATAAGTGGGCAAAAGGAAATCAGGTCCAAAAAAACAACCTTGTATACAAAGTTTTAAGTTTTATGGTCTGACTCTACGTTTTCAGTTTTGCTCTTTTACACTAACAGGTTGGCCTAATGATAGGCATCCAAAAGGAAAACTTCGATTCCTCATGCTAAGGAGTATCCAAATCACCCCTATTTATGTTCCGTGTTTATTTGAAGTTTTAGAGTTAAAATTATTTATTTTACAAAATACCTGTGTCTATAAACGCGATATTTAAAACTTTTTTGACAATTTTGGTGAAATCTAAAATATGTTATATCAGCATCATAATCTTTTGCCAGCATCATAAGCCAATTGCGAGTCGGACTCGGGCACCGAGGGCTCATACCACTAAGGTAAAAATATCGTCTTAGTTAGTGACGCGCAGATGTGTATTAAAAGCGCACGAGTCTGACTCGCACTTGACCATTTTTTATTATTTGTTGTTATTTTATAGCTAATGCATTTTAATATAGATACCAATTTTCACGCTTGTAAGTGTACCCGTTTTTACGATAGAGCTAAAACAAAAAAAATCGCCTAAAAAGTCACGTTTTTATAATTTATTTAGGGCTTTTGTGCAAAGTCCGCCTGGGGAAGTACCACCCCCTTACCTATTTCTGCCGTAAAGCAGCAGTGCTTACACTGCTGTGTTTCGGTTTGAAGGGTAAGGGAGCTAGTGAAATTACTGGCACTTGAGATATAATATAACATCTTAATTCTCAGGGTGAGCAACGCGCTTTGCTGTCTTATTAGCGTCAAAGTATGTCACTAATAAGACAGTGGGTGCTATGGGCGGTGGAGACCACTTACCATCAGGTGGTCCACCTGCTCGTTTGCTCACTTGTAACATAAAAAAAATATATATTGTTTATATAGCGGCATCAGAAATACATAATCTGTGAAAATTTCAACTCTCTACCTATTACGGTTCATGAGATACAGCCCGCTGACAGACAGACGGACATCGGAGGCTGCCTTTTTTTGCTTGCCCTTTCGGTAGAGACCCTAAAAACCACAAATTTAATCCCCCACTCAAAAAAGTAACTACCTCCACAAAAACAACGAAACAATGGTCTTTACTTCTGTATAATTAGGTAACCTCACTTAAGCATAAAAATGTCACACTTCTAAATTATAGGTGTAGCAGTAAAATAAAAAAGTTGAGTAATAAATTATGTCTCTAAGAAAATTAAAATTACAAAAGAGATTTTAACTGGCTCAAATTGACTATTTTAACCAAATAAGACCACATAAGCAAATTAACATCCACCCAAAAAATTTAAGACATGCGAATTCAGTTACAGCGACAATATTGTATGAGTAGTTAGTACACACAGCCCTTGACCTTGACCTTGAGCGGGTCTCTGGTTCCTGGCATTTGTAGCTTAATGCTGGTTCAGCTTAGACTGGTTTTGTTTCTACATGCTTGCTGGCGTGCGTATATATAGGACATACTAATCATGCTTCTTTCTTATCAGGGTAGGCAGAGACCACATACCATGCCTGCTTCGATCTAGATATAAGTAGAAGAGATATATAAAAAAATATATATACATACAACGTCTTCATTCAATAACACAAAACCGGGTGGTGGCTGGACATGAAACTGAACAACTTTTGTTCTACGACTTTTGAACATTCTCAAAAAATATTTTTGCTTCTCATACAAATTGGTTTGGTCGGCTTATCGATTTTTTGAAGGAGCAATTTTTTTTTTGTGAATTTTTAAAAGTCGTAGAACAAAAGTTGTTCAGTTTCATGAAAAGGGTATACTAACCCTGAAGGATGTGAATCTGCCTGCTAAGGAACATAGGTCGAAATACGAAAAAAAAATTGATTTGTTTTTTGTATTTCGACCTATGTTTCTTGGAGAAAGTTGTTCAGTTTCATGGGCAGAATCACATTCTTCAGGATTGATATATCTATTCTTTTACACCTTGTCCTGTAAAAATGCTAAAAGAGAAAATTCATGCCTTATGTTTTTACTTATGAAATATCCTACACACACAACACACACACAACATCACGCCCCGTTCCCGTCGGGGTAGGCAGAGACCACAGTTCTCCACCTGCTACGATCTTGACATACTTCCCCTGCTTCCCGAAAAAAATACTTAAGATAAAAATACTTAAATAACTTAAGAAATATCCTATCCTATACTATTAAACGAGCAATATTTGTATATATATATTTGTAATCGGTTTCTCGAAAACGACTCCAACGATTTCGGTAGAATTTAGTATAGGGGTTTTTGGGGGGCAAAAAATCGATCTAGCTATGTCTCATGTCAGGGAAAATTCGTTTTGACCGTTTTTTTAATATTTCTTAGGGCGTTTTAGTGCGTTCAAGAAAACTTACAGCGCCATCTGTTGTTGAGTAGCATAGCTTGCTCACCTGATGATATTTTCAGGTTGAGGCGGCTATTATAGAGCGAAGCTCGGTCGCTCAGGTACTGTACTGTAACAAAAATATACTTTCGACCTTCGGTCCGTAACTAAAATAACATTAATGTAGACTGGGAGCCATGTCAAGATTATGTCTGAGTATTAAGATACTCAACCAATTAAGTCTAGTCACTTGTTTTACCTCGATCTAATCTTGAGTACAGAGATAAGGTCGACGATCGGACGAGCTTGCCCAGAAGAAGCCTATTTACTTACTTCGATCTTAAGTGGGATCTTGTGTCGCTTGTGTCTGAGTGAAATTCCTGCTTATAATTTTATTACAAAGCACAAAATAAGTCCGGGCTTTTCTTTTCTTCCTTACTGCGACATAAGTATTTTATAAACCAGGTCGTGTAGGCTTGGACTCGTAAATAATCTTGAATTTTGAATAATGACACTTGCTGAACTCTTTGTTGTATAAATAATAAAACGGTGAAGGGAGGAAAAGTTGCGTTAACGCCATACAGGGTTTAAGGTACGGTGTACCGAAAACTGAAAGAGCTTGCTCAGACAACGAAACTTAAGAAATTTCCCAAAGAAACAGTTTTGGGAAATTTAAAAAATTTAAAACTTCTCGACCAGAGTGAGCAATTTGTCTGGAGAGGTCAGAACTATTTTTCCTTTCCAAAAATATTTCTTCGGGAAAGTTGTTCAGTTTCGTTGTCTAAGCACGCCCTTTCAGTTTTCGGTACACCGTCCCTTACACTCTGTATAACAAAGCATGCTGAATGCATGAAATTAAAGAGTGAATGTAAAGTATTCGCTCGTTCATTCTGAACTTTATTTTATTGAATTGATTAAAATTTTATTGTCCTTTCTGAATTTGACTGGTGTTTTGGTGCGGTTGGTAGTGACTCTACCTTCTGCGCCGGTTTGGTCCCTGCTCAGGCAGGACAAACATTTGTGGAATGATAACGGGTGTATGTTATTTACCTAGAAGATGGGCGAAATTTTCTTGCAGGTTAATTATATCAGTACCTGGGCGACCGAGCTTTGCTCTATAATAGCCGCCACAACATTAAAATATCATCGGGTGAGCAACCTATGCTACTCGCCAACAGATAGCGCTGTAGCTTTTTGTCTAAAACGCGGTATTGGAAAAAAGTCCTAAAAACACCAACCGAAAGTATAGTGCGGTCAGTTAGCTGTTTTACGTACACACGATTTACAATTTCACTAAGTTTTTTCCATGGGAGCCAATTCATGAATTTCAAAAAATATTCATAGAAAATTCAAGAATTGGCTCCTATCAAAAATTGAGAGCTATGCACCTAACTAGTACCTGGAAAAAATTTGGTGCAATTTGGTGAATTTGGCGATATAAGACTATAAGGGGCCGGACTAGTAGAGAGTAGAGTTGGGTTAAGTTATCTTTCGACCACAACGTACGCACACCAACAAACACGTAGAAACAAAACCAGTATAAGCTGAACCAGCTGTACACTACAAAAGACCAAAACCGGATACCCGCTCAGAAGTGTTTCCCTCGACGTGTGATCGTGTGTACGAGCTGAGGGAGAGAAGCAAGCAGCAGAGTCCAGTGAGTACCAAAGTGCTTAGGCAATATGTAAAGCAACGAATATTACCTACAATTTCTCGCCATTTTACTAAATGCGTAAGCATTATGTAATGTGGCGAATTTTTATCCTGCAACATATAAACTTCAGTCTGTTTTTTGAAATGTATTTTTTCCGAAGCAGCAGGTAGGTAGCTAATGTAGCAATTTTAACAAATAGCTCGCGAGCAATTTGTAAGTCATAGGCCCGCCGGTCTTAACATTTCGTCGATGTGAATATTTTAAGAAAACTTAGTCTCACCCAATCAGGCATCATCATCATCTTTTTGTAAAGTGTTTAAGAAATAATTTTTGAATTCAATAAGCAAATGCAATTTAAGTACACGAAGTTGTAGAAAATGTCGCTCGGTGTTCCGATCTGGCGTGAAATCGAACGTTCGCCATTACTGCTTTGCTCTGCGCTCACGTACTATCAATATTTTTGCTACGTGCCCGTTAGCTAACTGTACCTATAAGCAATCGTTTATTGAAGCTGACTGTACTACCATGGTTGCATGTCGCATGTTATGCAGTGCTTTTTCGAGTGTTTTCGCCGTTAATGTTACAAAATCTGCCTATATCACAACTAGCGCCATCTAGTTATGTGCATGTACCCATTTCATTAATAAAACCACCAGTCTGATTCCAACTTTCATCTGCGTATTATTAGGTTATGGGCCCAGCACGCTTCCACTGCGCTGTCTTACCAAAGCTAATATGTTTGTTTTGGTAATATCGTACAAAATACCACGACACGACTTGTTTGACCCACTACCATATTTGCGATAACCAAAGCTATGATTTGATGGGTTATAAGACATAGAACTACCCTTCATTGCTGCGAAACGAGGAATCCTAATAAATATTTTTCCATTTGTGACGCATTATATTTAGTACCTGGGCGACCGAGCTTCGCTCTATAATAGCCGCCTCAACATTAAAATATCATCGGGTGAGCAAGCTATGCTAACCGCCAACAGATGGCGCTGTAGGTTTATGTCTAAAACCCGGTATTTGAAAAAAATGCCTAAGACACGGGGAAAACGAATTTTCCCAGACATGAGACCTGGTATGGTAAATTTAATTGAAATCGTTAGAGACGTTTTTGAGAAACCTATTACAAAATATATATACACATATACAAATATTGCTCGTTTAGGATTTCTTAAAATTACAGCACCTATGCTCTGCAACCATCTTATATTATAATCAAAATACTAGCACAAAACACACAAACTCATAAATTGTGTTCAGTAGCTAAACAATGTTTCAAACATTTTCAATATATCTGTTGAAACTGAACAACAGAAAGCAAAACAAACGAACAACTGCATTCATGCGAGAACAACAAACTGGCGGAAAGTTTAATATGAAATAAGTTGAGCTTTGCACATGGAGAGATAGATTAAATAAAAAAATAAATCATCATAGGCCTTAGCCGTCTATGTCAGACGATTTAAGCAATATTCTGTCGATTGCACCGTTTTTCGTGGCTGAATAAGCCTATTCGGGAGCGGCAGGTCCTGCCACACGCTCTGCAGGTGAAGCTTGTGTTATCAATAACTGAAGTTGTGTCGTTATTTTTCTTTCGTTTCTCGCTCTTTTCGGCAAGAATTAAATAAATAAATAGTGATATTATTATAGTATAGTATATTACTGGGCGACCAGCGTTCTTCTGTGTATGGCACTGCAGGGTTTCTGAAACGCGCTATTTTCAATAAGGGTTAAAAAAAAGTGAAAACGTATTTTCCCAGACATGAGAATTAGCTAGATAGATTTTTCGCCTCCGAAAACCCCCGTATTTAAAATTTTATCGAATTCGTTAGAGCCTTTTTCGAGAAATCGGTGGGAAAATACAAAAAATAAAATGCGCTATCAGCTGATGCAGTTTCTATGGGAGGTCAGAAATTGATTTTGTTCTATGACCTATGTTCCTTGGGAAAAGTTGTTCAGTTTCATTAACAGATTCACACCCTTCAGTATTATCACACCTTTCCGTCGTAACACGTTGTGTACGGTGTAGAAAAAAATGTGAGCACTATTTTAGCACTGTTTCTTAACCGGGAAACTGAACAACTTTTTCTAAGGAACATAGGCCGAAATAAGAAGAAAAATCTGTTAGTTTTGCGACCTAAGTCCTTAGGGAATGTTGTTTAGTTTCCTGGTCTAAAATAGGCTAAAATAGTGGTGACGAAGTTTCGTCCACCCGATTTACATAGAAAAAGGTGGTAGATTGTTAGATTGACATACTTCATGTTTGATACACCCTTTCTGGTATGATCCATTTCTTTCGTTCATTCCAACGCTTGCCAACCATAGAATCATAATACAGCTATGCAGCTATGTCAAAAGTAAGCCGATTGCATAGCTGCAAAAGTAAGCCGATTGCATAGCTGCAAAAGTAAGCCGATTGCATAGCTGCAAAAGTAAGCCGATTGCATAGCTGCAAAAGTAAGCCGATTGCATAGCCGCAAAAGTAAGCCGATTGCATAGCTGCAAAACTTGTCAGAAAAAAAAGGACAGGTTGCACTGCGGGAGTGCCGGCAGAAGTGAAAACTTGCATTTTTGCTATTTGAATATTATGCTTTTTGTAAAGGTCAATCGCTTGTTGACGCTTTTTCGATCAGGCTACGGATCTGACGTAAGATCTGACGCGATTTTATTACCCATCTAAAAAAGTGCCAAGCGCCGCTAAAGAAGATTTTACTTTTAAAAAAACAAGTTTGTAAAACGATGTTGTTTTTTTCGTCAAATATACCTACTCTGATTTTAGTGTTATGGCTGCAAAATTGATTGGTGAACGATGGAATAAGCAATAATTTTGATTGTGTTCTTATTGTTTGTATAAGTGTAGATAACTAAAATGGACTTCCTCTTTTCAGGTACGAAAGACAAATCAATTGGGTGCAGTCAAAACAAGGTAATAGGCTTTTATTCAGAAACTAGCGGCCCACCCCGGCTTTGCACGTTACGCTCTTAAATTATCTTATCTTATAAAAGGTTATTTTTTTGGACCTGATATGCGTATGCCTACCTTATTACAGAGGTCAAAAGCAACAACTTTTGTTCTACTAGTTTGCTAACAACGCACGAAAAATTTTCAACTTCCCATACAAAATGGGCCGGTCACGTGACCACTTTAGTATGGGGAGTCGAAAATTTTTTGTGCGTAGTTAGCAAAGTCGTAGAACAAAAGTTGTTGCTTTTGACCTCTGCTCTGTAATAAGGTGGGCATACGCATATCAGGTCTAAAAAAATACCTAGTATACTCGTAGTCGTTACTGTATCACTGATGCAAAGGTCTCCCTCTTTTTCTTCCATTCGTCAAATTGGTCAGATTAAGTACATTTTTTTTTCCGGATAATATTTGAATATTTTTTCCATATAAACGTTTTCATAAAAAAATACGACATCAACAAAAAAAATAACACCCCCCCCCCATTATCTCCGAAGTTTGTGAAAGGAAAAATCTGAATTAATTACAGTCAATAGAAGTTTATGTAAATATCACAGCAGAAATAAAACGATCTTTCTAAGTTGCACAGTTTTTTATAAATCTGCAAAAATACTTTACAAACAAATTTAGCTTTGCGGTTCTTAAAATGGACTTTATTGCTTCCAAAAATTCTAAAGATATATCGGAACCCTCGGCGCGCGAGTCTGACTCGCACTTGACCGGTTTTTTTTATAATACTTAACTAAAGCCGAGAACTAAAGTTAGGAAAAAATATTTACAGTTGAAAAAGTTAATATTGAATTAATTAGCATTTTTGTGGTGAAAATGAACATGGTATGTAAAACAAAGGATGACTTTATTTATGTGCGCATATTTTAACATTTCATTACTACGTAACGGTGCAGTAATTTTGAGCCTAAAGAAAAACGTAAAGAACGTAACTTATGACGTTTTTGAGTTGAACATTAATATCTTCTTCTTCTTCTTCGTCGCTTCCTCATGGCTGAGGGTCGTGACCACCAAAAGTAGCCCTACGGGTTAGGGCTCTCCAATCATTTCTGTTCTGGGCTAGGTGGATTGCCCCCTGGGTGTTGCAGTTGGTAAACTTCAAGATGGCATCTGTCCACCGGGTAGGCGCTCTTCCTCTACTCCTTCTTCCCGCCACTATGAATATGAAAATAAATTCATAATGCAAAAAGAAATACATAAAAAAACCTTTAATAGATACGTTTGACAAGGAGTACCAAAGCTCATGTTCATACAAGAAAGCAGTTAAGATTCATGGGTAGATTTTGCGATGAAAAAAGTTTCACTTATATTGTATGAGCCACACGTTGTATTAAAAATGTTAATAGTGGGATAGGTACACTTGAAGTTTTTGACATGGACTGAAAATGACTCAGATTTTTGATAAAAAAAAGTTTTTTACTTGTGTGTTTGACATAAAAAAACCGGATTTTATGTTAGTTAAACCCGAGGTCTCTCGAGGATTTTGCCTAAGTTAAACCCGAAACTACTTCGGCAGGGCGCTGATAGTAAGACTATAATCTTAGTCTATAAAGCTCTATGCCAATCCCTTCTTACATATTGCATCACTGCATGGGGGAGTGCTTCAAAGACCGTAATTATATCGCTAGAAAGAGCCCAAAGATCGGTACTCAAAGTGATGCTGAGAAAACCTTTTAGATACCCAACACGCGAGTTGTACTGCGAAACTAAAATCTTGACTGTACGACAGTTGTACGAGTATATCCTACGCGTTTCGCTCTTTCAACATAGGATATTAATTAACTCTGCTGCACCTTTACAACATACCTTGGGTCGCCGTATGGTCATACCAACCACTAGAGTAAAAACCGGCCAAGTGCGAGTCGGACTCGCTCTCTGAGGGTTCCGTACCACCACATGTTAATTGTATTAGTTGAAATTTCAGTAAGTTAATGTGCTAGATTTTTTGAGTCCGACACGCGCTTGACCAAATTTTATTATTTGTTGTTATTTTATAGCCTATGCCCTATAAACATACCAATTTTCAAGTTTGTAAGTGTTCCCGTTTTTAAATAGAACTAAAACAAAAATCGCCTCAGCAACCATCCAACTTGACCCCTCTCTTATATGAATGTTCTTGAAACGGGAGCTCACCACAATTGGTTACCATTAGTTGTGAGAAAAGTTGTAATATTTAATGATTTCAGACTTTTCCCATTATTTGTACTGTGAGACCTAGCTTCTTGCCAAATTTCATAATTTTAGGTCAACGGGAAGCACCCTGTAGGTTTTTCATTTTTGAATAAATGTATGGAGATGAGGACATAAAATGCCATATCTTTTGATTGCGTCGTTATAAAAAATTTAAATTTTCAGATCTTGTGTGGTTCATGGATCCTAATATATGGTATTAATTTCAACCAGATACCTTTACCCGTTCGTGAGATAAAGGGTCTTGACAGACAGACAGACAGACAGACAGACGGACAACAAAGTGATCCTATAAGGGTTCCGTTTTTTTCTTTTGAGGTACGGAACCCTAAAAATGAGCCAAATCGGTAAAGGCGTTCTCAATTGATACTCCGTAAATGTGGAAATTTATTTTTAGCATCAGGCATTATGAAAATCAGCGAATTATACAATATGCCTGCGACATAATTTACTATAACCATTTATAAGATTTTATGGGTGATGCCTATACTTCTTTACACCTTTGCCGTACTCAGGTGGACTCAGACGGAATTAGATGCCCTGGACAGGAAGGTCCGCACAACTATGACACTCCATAGAATGCATCATCCCCGGTCGTCCATGATGAGGCTGTACTTGCCGCGAAAGGTAGGTGGGCGAGGATTTTTAAGCGCCGCCACCTTGCATAATCGCGAAGTGTGCAGTCTCCGTGATTATTTCATGGCGAAAGTGGAGAATAATTTGCATAGAGTTGTCGTAGAGTGTGACAAAGGACTAACCCCCTTGTCTCTAGCTGCTGAGAACTGGCAAGACCCGGTGATACTAAGCATCCAGGATCGGGAGACCGTATGGAAAGAGAAAGAGCTGCACGGGAGGTTTTACAAGGCTCTTCATGAGCCCCATGTGGACTCTAAAGCCTCCGTGCACTGGCAGCGCTTCGGAAATCTCTTTGCGGAGACCGAAGGGTTTGTCTGTGCGATACAAGATCAGGTGGTTAAGACGAACAACTATCGTAGGTTCATTATGAAGGATGGCAGTGTGGACGTGTGTCGGGCGTGCCATCTTCCAGGCGAGACCATCCGCCACATAACCTCTGGTTGTTCTGTTCTTGCCAACACTGAGTATCTGCACAGACATAACCAAGCAGCCAGAATAGTACACCAAGAGCTCGCTCTAAAATACGGTCTCGTGGGTACCAGGTTGCCGTATTACAAGTATAACCCGGAGCCAGTTCTCGAGAACGACCGTACTCGGCTCTACTGGGACCGATCCATCATCACTGACAGGACAGTTCCTCAGAACAAGCCAGATATAGTGCTGATGGATCGGGCGCAATCACGGGTGTTTTTAGTGGACATCACCATTCCGCACGATGAGAACCTCGTCATGGCTGAACGAGACAAGTTTGTCAAGTATCTCGAGCTGGCAGACGAGGTGACCGCGATGTGGCGGGTGGCGTCCACTGAAATCATCCCGGTCGTAGTATCGACGAACGGTTTGATCCCAACCAGCTTGCGCCAGCATCTGCAGCGGTTGGGCCTCCGTGACGGACCAGTGACGGCCTCAATTCAAAAGGCAGTCCTGCTGGACAATGCCAGAATTGTGCGCCGGTTTCTTTCTCCACCGACCTGACACCTCTGGCGCTTGTCTTGGCCGCGCCAGGGAGTCCTCCTGCCCTCTTTTCTCTTTGGAGAAGAGAGTTTTAGCAGTGAAATAGTTTTAAATAGCTGAAATAATAATAAATAGATTTATTTATTTCTTACAAACAACATTAGAGTTAACATTCAATTTTAAATACACTAATTAATAACTAAAATAAGCTTGTGAGAGACTGTAGCCTAAACTAGGTTTTGCACCTGCAACTCAGGAATTTTACTACGTAGCATGCAGACAAACATCTTTAGGGGAGGCCTATGTCCAGCTGTGGACGTCTTTCGGCTGATATGATGATGATGATGCAGACAAACGTATAAAAGGAGAGTCAAGCACGTGTCCGCATGGTACACACTGCCGCACATCGGTAGAAACACTTTTGGACCTGATGGCATGGTAATAGAGTTGAAAAAGTTTCTACCGACAAGCGGTTGACCGTACACACGGCTGCACATCGGTGGAAACCACGGAGCAGTCTCTGGTTTTGGGCATTTGTAGCGTAGCGCTAGTGCAGCTTATACTGGTTTTGTTTCTGCGTGCTTGCTGCCGTGCGTACTCGCTGTGCCGTGTGCCATTTTGACTCTTCTGACGATTGTAATAAGAACGGTTTAAAGTCCAATGTATAAAGCTTAAAGTGCACTTGACTGTACATGGACCCAATAATAAAAAAAAAATCGGGTGGCCTCTCTGCTCGTTTTCTTACAAAACAAATAAAATAAACGTTACTTCAAAATTATTTCAAATAAAAGTTACAACTTAACCCTTTTCACCGAAGCCCGCTTTAACTCTAAGAAACTAGAGTAAAACAGGCCAAAACGGGCCATTAAGACCCATCCAAGTAAGAGAGAAGTTCTAAGTAAAGGTAAATGCACCTGTTACCGCTCAAATGCACTCACGTTTGACGCGCAGGGTGAGTGTCGAGATGTGGGTCGACTACCTTAGTTTGAAGAGAGAAATTATAAAATGCTTTTTTCACTTTGACTGTTGCTTATAATCAGGACTTTTTGAATACAGGCTAGGTCAAAAGTCCCTAAACTGACGAGCGTGTTTGAAAGGATTTCGTTGGAAGTACAAAAAAAACGGTCAAGTGCGAGGGCTCCGATATACTTTTTGTATTTTTGGAAGCAATAAAGTCCATTTTTAGGACCGCAAAACTAAAGTTGTTTGTAAAGGTTATTTGCAGTATTTCTAAAAAACTGTACTACTTAGAAAGATCGTTTTATTTTTGCTGTAATGTTTACATAAACTTCTGTCAACTGTAATTAATTCAGATTTTTCCTTTTACAAACTTCGGAGATAAGGGGGGGGGGGGGGGAATGGTATTTTTTTTTACATTTTTCATCATAACTTGAAAACTAAGAGACATAAAAAAATACAAAAATATATTTTAGACTGTACAAAAAAATACCTTTTTTATGATACCCCACTCGACCTAGTAGCGACATTTTGAAATTTGGCCCCCCCTATTTTGGCCCCCTTTACATTAATAATCAAAATTTTTTTCAAAATTCTTTCATGTGCAATTAAGTTGGGCAACTATATTCTAAAACTATTCTTAATTTCAGGTCGATAGCATGAGAGGTTGCTGAGATAAGGAGGTGTGAGAGACAGACAGACGGACAGACAGACAAAGTCGCATAAGGGATCCTTTTTTTTACCATTTTGGTATCGGAACCTTAAAAATGAGGGAAGTACGTAAAAATTGTAGTGAGAGGAAGGATGTAGCATCTAACTATCTTTACAGAAAAGAGGCTTTATGTACGGTCAACCGCACGTGAATGGAAACATTTGCAACTCTATTACTATGCTACAAAGTCCAAAGTAATTCTAATGACGTGTTGTTGGGTGTACCTGCCTCAGGGAAATTGTATAATTCATCATTTTACATAATGCCGCGGCATTTCACAAAACAACGCGTAATTTGTTTCTGGCACTCGCTGGCCGCTGCCACGACACGCTCGCTTCGCTTGCTCAGCTTGTGTGTTGTGATCGTAAGATAACCAAACCCAACCTAACTTACCGTAGACTGGATTTACCGTGGCTAACGAACGTACAACGCACCAGTGACTAAACCCGTTTAAATCTGCCGGCGCCGTTATACAATTTGCCGACCGTTTACAGTTTGCATGGCGTTTGTAAGCGCCGATTTTTACGATTTGCCTGCGACATACACACGGCCTCACGTCGGTGTGTACGTAGGATGTAAAAGCAAAATCACTTGACCTAGGGGGAGTGGGAAGGAAAGCAAAGATAAAGATAATTTATTGTAAGAACTAGTTGCCGCCGTGATTGATGACGAGCGATGCCCCCCCGTCTCCCCGCTCGCATACCTAAGGCGCAGTGGTTGCGGTCAGACTATAACCTAGTAACTTTCATATTCAGAATCAGATAATTTTATTCAATGTAGATTCTTTACAGAATACTTATTGAATGTCATGCAGAATACAATGCAAATAGAGCGAGTCTACGCCGCCGTTTCGGATCGTGCTATTAGTGTAGGCAACGAAGCAGTTGACCCCAACATAAATTTCTCAAGCAGATTTTATTTGACAGGATGATAAAGAATCATGAATCAAAATATCCAAAAAAATTTTTTTTTTTTATCATACATTTTTTTATTTTTGTATGGAAAAATTAAAAGTACCGACTGAGGATTTAATGCGGGGGTCTTCATACAATGATCCGCTTCGTTGCCTAGACTATATGGCAGCGTAAAGGAAACGGCAAGAAACCACTGCAGCACGGCCTACTTTAAGAGTCGGTATTTCCAATGTGTTTCTTGTGTTTTGCTGGAATATCAGAGCACCATACTTCATTTTCATTGATATAGTCATCTAATCTAATCTGCAGAAAATACCATTTGCCACTTCCGCTTAAGGTACTTCCGACCTGTCCCTTATTAACTTTTCGTAATTCCTTAAATAATATCTTATTTCTTGAATATATCTGCTAACTTTAAAAGTTTTTAGCCGGGGAGCCAAAGTTCACTAATTGATGAAGTTGGAGTTACGAATCTGACTTTACTCATTTATAGACAAAGATTTTGACAAAAGTCTTGTGGGAAAATTTATACAGTCTTAATATTCCTTTAGTTACGACGGCCATTGACCTTACAACCTTCCCAAGAAGACGAACGAGGATTTCGAAAGGAAATTAGCTTGGTTTTTTTGCAATATATTTTTTACCGCCATATAAAAATTGTGTGATTTGATTCTAGACTTAAAACAGAGCCTACATGCTAACTTGCCATCGCCAAATAATTCACATGTTTAAATTTATTTTTATTGGAAAAGTGCCAACGTTTGGCACTTCACCAATACAAACATATCCTATACTATTAAATGGGCAATATTTGTATATATATATTTGTAATCGGTTTCTTGAAAATGGATCTATTGATTTCGATGAAATTTACCATTTGCGTTTTAGATAGAAGCCTAAAGCGCCATTTGTTGGTGGGTAGCATAGCATGCTCACCCTATGATATTTTAATGTTGAGGCGGCCATTATAGAGCGAAGCTCGGTAAACTGATTGATTTGTACTACACATTTTTGTTGGAGTTCTGGAGCTCCCTATCCTGCAGTGGACGTTTCATGGAATGTTATGATGAAGTTACGATATGATGTGTCATAAAATACAGAACTATCCCTTGTCGCCAAATGAACAAAACTGATGACAAGGATTGTATTGGAGACGCAATCAGTGGCTGCACCTCAGCGCAGCAATGAAAGACGCAAGTTAACTCGCTACTGTACTGGACCTAGAGACAAGTGGCTTTCTATTATCGTAAACGCTGTAAGAATAAAAACAAAGAAATTTTACCTCATTATTTAAATAAAAATATATGAAATGAAATAATGCGTGACACCTAATGTCAAACGCGTCCACTGCAGGACAGAGAGCTCCCTCCAGAACTCTAGCAAAAACGCGTGATACTTAAGAGGGGATTTACTATAGTCACCACGCTTGTAAGCGTTGCGGCTGGCGACCGTGTGGTGCCGGTAAAGAATAGTACCAACCCTTTTTTACCCGTGGGTGTAGTCAGAGGCGACTCATGTACCGGAAGATAGGCAGCAGCATCTTTCTGTGTATCGTACCATCTTACATTCTGCGGTCACCAAACCCATACATTTTCATTCAATTCTATTTTCGTTTACGATTATAGAAAGTTGCTTGTCTAAGGTAGGCTGAAGTATAAATCGGCCTTTAGTTTTTTTTTTCTTAAAGTAAGACAGATACCTGAGGCTATAGGTACGTGTACAAGAAACTTTTGTTTTCATTACAAAAAAGTTTTGTTTTGTCGTATCTCCGTCGTGCCTACATTTGTCCCGGCCTTATCCCGATATTGCCAGTGTGCGCACGGACTAACTTTATAACATTATTTCGGAAAACAAACAGAATCTGATATCAATCTCCAGTGCTCCATTGATTGTTTCTTGGTTTCAAATAACAGCTCCTCCCTTTATCTACCTTCCCTCTCACATTCCTTTTGTAAGACGGAGAGGGGGAAATTACCATTTGTGTTGAACATTTTGGTTTGTTTGACAGTTGTCATTGGATAAGTAAATACTGGTAAATACTGTCTTTCGTGTTGAATAGTCGTGGACCGTGGTTGTAACCTAATTTTGCCTATAATATGCTTCCTCTTGAATTGTGTCTGCCTATAAGTTGTTATGCATGGAAATCATACACAAAGGCAATACAGGCCTATATCTTTGGCTACCACGATAGCTAAGGTGCTGGATAGTCTGCTTGACGCACAACTAGATCAATAAATCCAACTCCCTGATGCTCTATTTGGGTTTCAGCCCGAATTTTCCACAGATAGTGCTATGCTGTGCCTCAAGCAGACTGTCCAATACTACATTGATCGAAATACACCAATCTTCGCTTAGTTCCCCGACCTCTCCAAGGCTTTTGATCTCGTTGCTTATGACATTCTTTGGAGGAAGAGAGGAGATTGTTTCTTTGGGAAAGTTGTTCAGTTACGTTCACTGAGCACGCCCTTTCAGTTTTTGGTACACCATCCCTTCACATTTTATACAGGATAAAATCTTTAAGACTAGCGATGTTGTCAACTGAAAAGAATAGAAAAGGTATATACCCCAAAATAATTAGATTTTGGCCTAGACAAAAATCGGAACCAAGATTTTCTTTTTGTGGTTTATGAAGTCTTGGAAGTAATTACATAATTACTTAAAATTAAGCATATCACCAAATGGGACAAGGCGGCAGATTAAAAAAACCCTATTATATAAATAGTTACTGTGGCAAAAATGCCAACTAAACGAAATGTTTTCTGGGCTCGTTCAATGATAAACTTTTAGTATTTTACAAACTAATTAAGCACCTAAGTTCTTAGGTTTATCCTAAAATTAAAAAAATCCCACTAAAAGTTTTATTTCTTTTTGTCTGCTCGGGCAAAATACATAACTATCTCGTGACTTTTTGTACTTCAAAATTTTGTTGTACTTGATCAAACAGTCATAAAAGTGAACACAATATGTTAAAGCTTTACAGTGGTATAATTATTGAGGGATTTCTCTTTGGCCAAAATAGGTAACTGAATGAAAAGTGTTTAATTATACTCTAAAACTGTATTTACGTTGATTACTTTAAAAATTAAACATTTCAGGCAATAGCGTATCTTTTTATATAAAAATTACATTATGTAGCGCTTTATATCGACCCTAAAGAAGTTGAAATAAAGTTCATAATTGACATTAACATAGTACACGGCTCGTGATTGCACGGTACGGCAACGTCGCATTGCTTCGCTGTTTTATTCGGTACGCGCTTCGGAATTTAAAGTTAAACATGAAAGATGAAAATTTACATCGGTTGTAGTAAGCTGAAAATACTTTTGATCTTCTGATCTAAATCTAAATATATAAAACAGCATGCCCTGACCGACTGACTGACTGATTCATCAACGCCGAGGCGTAACCGATAAAGCTCAAATGTGAAATTTTGTAAGTAGTTTTTCTGTACGTCAAGACTACACATTAAGAAAGGATTTTCCGAAATTCATCCCCTGAGGGGTTGAAAAATGGGGTGGAAGTTTGTATGAATATTCTACAGGTTTGACATGAGACTCAAAATAATTGTGGATTTGATCTAATGAAAGGGAAAAACCGGCCAAGTGCGAGTCGGACTCGCGCACCGAGGGTTCCGTACCACCGCATGATATAAATTGTATTAGTTGAAATGTCAGTAAATTACGAGTACTGTGGTCGATATTTGAAGTGAAAACTTCTTCAGCGGCGCTTGGCACTTTTTCAGATGGGAAAAAAATTATTAACTCGCATCAGAAGTCGCGTCAGATCTCGGATGAAGTATCGAAATGGATTTGAAAATAAGCATACCAAGTTAGAGCAGGCTCAATATATGCAAAAGTTCTAAAGTGTGATAAAGACCAAAACATCTTTTTTGTCTTTGTCATAGCAGGCCTGTCTGTGAAATAGGCAGCTTTTTCCAAGATCAAAGGAGTGTGACTCCTGTAAACTTGTTTACTATTATATATTCTGTGGTCATAGTCTCGGCTTTTTTTGTTGTGCACAACGTGCACGACAGACTTGACGTATTGGTTTTGATCGTTATTTAATAGCGAAACCTAAATGTATGAGATCTACATTTCGGATGACAGCAGTCAAACTAAAAATCGCTATAACTCGAAAACTACTGACCCTAGACTACTCGTGTGCTGAGACAAATGATAGGTCTCGATGAGATCTTCATTTCGGATGACAGCTGTCAAACTAAAAATCGCTATACCTCGAAAACTACTGACCCTAGACTACTCGTGTGCTGAGACAAATGATAGGTCTCGATGAGATCTACATTTCGGATGACAGCTGTCAAATTGAAAAACCCCATAACTTGGAAACTACTGAATCTAGAGTACTTGTGTGCTGAGTCAAATGATAGGTCTCGATGAGATCTTCATTTCGGATGACAATTGTCAAACTAAAAATCGCTTTACCTCGAAAACTACTGACCCTAAACTACTCGTGTGCTGAGACAAATGATAGGTCTTGATGAGATCTACATTTCAGATGACAGCTGTCAAACTGAAAAACCCCATAACTTGGAAACTACTGAATCTAGAGTACTTGTGTGCTGAGTCAAATGATAGGTCTCGATGAGATCTACATTTTGGATGACAGCTGTCAAAGTAAAAATCGCTATTACTTAAAAACTACTGACCCTAGACTACTCATGTGCTGAGACAAATGAAAGGTCTCGATGAGATCTACATTACGGATGACAGCTGTCAAACTAAAAAAACCCCATACCTTGGAAACTACTGACTCTAGTGTACTCGTGTGCTGAGTCAAATGATAGGTCTTGATGAGATCTACATTTCGGATGACAGCTGTCAAACTAAAAATCGCTATAACTCGAAAACTACTGACCCTAGACTACTCGTGTGCTGAGACAAATGATAGGTCTCGATGAGATCTTCATTTCGGATGACAGCTGTCAAAGTAAAAACCACTATAACTTGAAAACTACTGACCCTAGACTACTCATGTGCTAAGACAAATGATAGGTCTCGATGAGATCTACATTTCGGATGACAGCTGTCAAACTGAAAAACCCCATAACTTGGAAACTACTGAATCTAGAGTACTTGTGTGCTGAGTCAAATGATAGGTCTCGATGAGATCTTCATTTCGGATGACAATTGTCAAACTAAAAATCGCTATACTTCGAAAACTACTGACCCTAGACTACTCGTGTGCTGAGACAAATGACAGGTCTCGATGAGATCTTCATTTCGTATGACAGCTGTCAAACTAAAAATCGCTATAACTTGAAAACTACTGAATCTAGAGTACTTGTGTGCTGAGTCAAATGATAGGTCTCGATGAGATCTACATTTTGGATGACAGCTGTCATAGTAAAAATCGCTATTACTTGAAAACTACTGACCCTAGACTACTCATGTGCTGAGACAAATGAAAGGTCTCGATGAGATCTACATTACGGATGACAGCTGTCAAACTAAAAAAACCCCATAACTTGGAAACTACTGACTCTAGTGTACTCATGTGCTGAGTCAAATGATAGGTCTTGATGAGATCTACATTTCGGATGACAGCTGTCAAAGTAAAAATCGCTATAACTTGAAAACTACTGACCCTAGACTACTCATGTACTGAGACAAATTTTAGGTCTCGATGAAGAAGTACACGAGCAATGACGCGATTGACCCTTACAAAAACATCATATTCAAAAATTCAAGTTTTCACTTCTGCCGGCACTCTCGGAGTGCAACTCGTCCTTTTTTGAGTCCGACTCGTACTTGATCAGTTTTTATATTTTATAGCTTATGCAGCATGAGATACAGCCCACTGACAGACAGTCAGACATACATCGGAGGCATATTAGTACGATCCCGTTTTTCACCCTATGGGTACGGAACCATAAAGTCTGAAATAATTAAAGTTTACAACCTTTCTCACAACCAATTAACGCTAGCTAGCTTCCACTTCAAGTAAATTCTTATTAAAGAGGAGTCAAGATCGGGGGATCAAGAGCAATAGCTTAGCACGCTAGTCCGACTCGCACTTGCCCGGTTTTTTGTAACACTGTATCCCACAATGGTATTTTCTCCTTTCAATGGACTGTTTGAAGTGTTGTTGTTTGTACAAGCAGGCAGCCAGACACTTGCAGCCCACTCTAGCTACTTGGACTGTTGAAATAAGAACACTAAAAAGTCTAATATTATGTCAGGCTTGACGTACTCTTGACATTACGTAGAAGAAAAAAGTCTCGAGGCGCACGGCACGCCATACCGGTTCCAAAGAACATATAATATTACGCCGGTTCTCGCTTGCTTGACGCGATCTATTGAATTAAAAATGAACTTTTTTATCTTTTTATAATTATGCTTAATTTTATAAATAAAGGAAAGAACACACGATGAAACCTGTAATTAAACAAAAGTTTTTCAGTTGGTATTTTTGCTTCAACATTAAATACGAAAATATTTAACTTTTGATTAATATGCTTAATTTTAGGTAATTTGCTCAAAAACTGTCCTGGAAAGTCTATCAAATTTAAAATAATTTGGTTGCCATTTTTGCCTGGACTTTTATGTAACTTGCATACAAATTTGCTAATAAAAAAATATGCGCAAATATTTTTTGCTTAGTTTTAATTGAAGTAGGTACCTTGGAACCCACATCAAAAGTTTACCCCATCAGATATTAGTTACAATTTTTGGCTTGACTTCACATGCATAAACAAACAAAAAAAAATATTTTCTGGAGAATCTAAAAGCCAGCCAATTCATTAAAAAATATTTTTTACATAAGTGTTCCACCACCTATTATAATACATAGCAACTTTATAGTAAATTGACGGTTTCGATTTATGTCCAGCCAATTAAAAATTACAGCTTCAGGACTCGGCCTAATAGGGATACGATGAAAGAAAGCAGTTATATAACATTGTATAATAAACTTGCTTACGAAAATAACTAGAGCATAAAATTGCCAATAACATTTAATCGAATCAGAGCAAAGCACTCAACCTTATTGCAAAACCCATTATAAAGGGTGTAAAGGACGGTGTACCGAAAACTGAAAGGCTTTTTAAAACTGAACAACTTTCCCAAAGAAATATTTTGGGAATTGAAAAAAAAAGAATGACCTCTCCGTACAAACTGTTCGATCAGAGTGAGCAATTTGTATGTAAATTTATTCTTCATTTCCCAAAAATGTTTCTTTAGGAAAGTTGTTCAGTTTCGTTGACTGAGCACGCCCTTCAGTTTTCGGTACACCGTCCGTTACATCCTGTATGTATACAGAGTGTAATAAGAAAAAGTGAGTTTCTTCAAGGAGGTAATAAGGACTAGGGGTTCAAAGATAACCTTGTACGAAACTACTTATACTATGACAGCCATAGTATTTCAAAACTGACTCGATTTTGTATGGGAAGTAAAAATAAAATAGTATATTTGACATGGGTTCTAAGAAAGATGTATAAAAACTGAGTTCCTTCAAAAAAGTAACTCACTGTTAACCCCTAAGACCCTGTATAACAGTGACCCAGTTGCGGAATATCCGGGCAAGATAATCCGTTCACCTTCATTTGACTGGACCTTTGGCGTGGTCGGTAGGGAACCTCCCTTCTACGCCGTCGGCCGCGGGTTCGATCCCCGCCCAGGGCAACCATTTGTGTGATTATCGCGAGTGTTTGTCCTGTGTCTGGGTGTTATTGTCCCTCATATTGTTATTCTCGAGGTTTAAAAAAACAACTTTTGTTATAAGACTTTTGAATTCCGTAATTTTTTTTCTTTGCGCATAAATTGGATCAATCATCTGATTATTGCAAGAAAGATTTAAATTTTTACATATTTCCAATTAATGTGGACAAAAGGTTGTTACATTTAGCTTCTAGAACAACCCCTGTATGTGGCTGTAGGGTATAAGAAAACTGAACTGAACCGGATATAAGCAGACATAACTGACTAGGACCGGATGAAACTGAAACCGGCTATAAGTCGTGTCACGCGCCATTTGCCCGGTCCACTTCAACGGTTTCCAGTAAAATAGGACATGTTTAAACGATATACCGTGCTCATGTTTGAACGGGCATGCTCAGTCTACGAAACTGAACAACTTTCCCAAGAAAATATTTTTGGGAACAACGGTCCTTCCATACAATACGCGCTATCAGAAGTTGAAAATTTTTGTTCGTATATTTTTTTTTATTTTTGTTACATGAGAAATGTTGATCAGTTTCATGGGCAGAGTCACATCCTTCAGGGCTGTAATAATTTTTTTCTTACAAAACTGAAAATACATCAGTTTTTGCAAATTCATAACATTTTAAGTGTAAAATAACATTGATTTATAGAACTTTAACGTTCTAATAGAAAAGCATTTTAGAGGGGTAAAATTCATCGTTAATATTAAATATTCTTTTGATCCTGGTAATTCAGAAACTTCAAAGAACTTGAATTAATAATAGGGTGTTTTCCAGTATCTTTTGAAAGCTCAACTGGTTAGCGATACTAATCATCGTTAGGAAAATGGAAAATGAAAGCATTGATAGTAAATAGTCACTAGGTATGAAAATGATAAAGTCAGTTTAATTGGTACTGTCAAATTTCTGTAATATATTTTCTTATAGAAAGATTTCATTTATTTTACAATGGCATAAAAAAGAAATTCTATGTATTAGTGTACAAAGCTATCTCTGTCTAAAATATCAAAAACGTAATTTGTGGATTTGCTAAACATTTTCCTCCACTGACATTTCTTCGCGCTTGGAGGTGATAGATTAGATGACATAATTCCTCAAATAAAGTGACATTCCTCCGAGATATGTTTTCTCTCGGGCAGCATGCTAAGCAGACAGGTTGTACGACCATGTGATGAGACGAGGCGCACGCTATTCCGTGAGAACAGTGCTTAATATTGACACTAAGAAGCGAACAAGGGGTAGACCACCGGCCTCTTGGTGGTCCACTGGCTGTCGAAAGAGAGACTTAAAGATGCAAAGTATCCCACCGATGATAACCCAGGATAGACCATCTTACCGCCGACGCACAAGAAGGTCCGACCCCAAATAAAGTTGGGAAAAGGAGCAGAAACAAGAAGACCAACAGTGATGAGCGTGCCACCTATTGACACTTAAAAAAATCTTAGTTGACAAACGTCATCGAAAATTGCCTATTAATTTAAAACAACTATTATTTTTCTTCTATTAAAATATATTTTACATTTATTTCAATAATCAAACGACAAATTTAAATGATGATTGGCCAGCAGCACAAAGCTGTCTCAACTTCTCATACAAAGTAACGTAAGTGATCAACACATTAGAGCCATGCCACACGGTGCGTTGCGGTGCCGCAACGCAAATATTTCAACGCATAGCCGGCCACACGGGCGCTGCGTCACCGCTGCGGCACCGCAGCGTCGCTCCGTCGCCGCAGCGGTGACGCACAAGAGTTCCGTCGAGCATTTTGTACAAAACTGCAGTCAGTCTAATAGAAAACATGGATCAGAAAAGACGTCTGGCATTGCTCCTATTACTACGTCTCCGCCGAAATCGACGGTTCTGTACTACCATATTATTATTATATTTGTTGAAATTTCTGTAAACTTCATTGCTAGATTTTTCGAGTCCGACACGCACTTGACCAGTTTTTATTATTTGTTGTTATTCCATAGCTTATGCACTATAAACTTAACTGCAAACACCTGCCCCTAGCTTTTAAGAAACTCTGTGGTTAATTAATATGAAACATTTTATTTATTTATTTAAATTAAAAATATATATATTTTTTGTTTTTTAAACAAACCAACTTTCATGCTTGTAAGTGTTCCCATTTTTTTTGTGACAGACGGACAGACAGACAGACATCGGAGGCATATTAATAGGGTCCCATTTTTTACCCTTTGGGTACGGAACCCAATAAAAATTTATGAGCTTGCGTGTGTCTTCCACGTCTGCGGTGCTGCGGTGCGGTGCGGTGCCGCTGCGGCGTCGCAATGAGTACACCCCCGCCCGCTTCGTCTCGGGGGCTGCAGCTCCGTCGTGAGTGCGTTGCGTCACCGCACCGCACCGTGTGAACACTATGATTATTTGTATGTAAAACAACGCAGCGACACCGCTGCGGCACCGCACCGCATCCGCAACGCACCGTGTGGCATGGCTCTTAGTGAGGTCAAAATCAGCAACTTTTGTTCTATGACTTTGCTAACGACGCACAAAAAAAAACAACTTCCCATACAAAGTAACGTAAGTGACCAACACTTTTGTATGGAAAGATAAAAAAAAAATTGTGCGTCGTTTGCAAAGTCGTAGAATAAAAGTTGCTGCTTTTGAAGTCACTAATAAGTGGGCAAACGGATGTCAGGTACAAAAAATAACCTAGTATAAAAAATTACCATCGGGAGTACAGACGCCATCCTTGAATGATAATCTGCAAATTCGCACAAAGCGCTTTGAAACATATTTTATAATGCGCAAGGCTAAAAAGTGGAATTATCCGTTTACACGCATAAGGACCAATCTGCCTGCGTCTGTGTTCCCCAGTTCGATTGTAACGATCGAGCGCTTCTCGCCATCAAACTTCACAGTTTGGCGAGTAAAACTCATTATGTAAAATGTATGCTTACCTCAGTTGAAATAAATTAAAAATATATATATATATAACCCGAATATATTCAAGTCGCGAGTGAATAGGCTTCTTCTGGGCAAGCTCGTTCCATCATTGACCTCATCTTTGTCCTCAAGACTAAATCGAGGTCATGAGTAAGCCCATTGACAATAAAAAAAAACCGGCCAAGTGCGAGTCGGACTCGCGCACTGAGGGTTCCGTACCACCACATAAACATAATTGTATTAGTTGAAATTTCAGTAAGTTAATGTGCTAGATTTTTTGAGTCCGACACGCGTTTGACGAAATTTTATTATTTGCTGTTATTTTATAGCCCATGCCCTATAAACATACCAATTTTCAAGTTTGTAAGTGTTCCCGTTTTTAAATAGAACTAAAACAAAAATCGCCTCAGCAACCATCCAACTTGACCCCTCTCTTATATGAATGTTCTTGAAACGGGAGGACACCACAATTAGTTACCGTTAGTTGTGAGAAAAGTTGTAATATTTAATGATTTCAGACTTTTCCCATTATTTGTACTGTTAGACCTCGCTTCTTGCCAAATTTCATAATTTTAGGTCAACGGGAAGTACCCTGTAGGTTTTTCATTTTTGAATAAATGTATGGAGATGAGGACATAAAATGCCATATCTTTTGATTGCGTCGTTGTAAAAAATTTAAATTATCAGATCTTATGTGGTTCATGGATCCTAATATATGGTATTAATTTCAACCTGATACCTTTACCCGTTCGTGAGATAAAGGGTCTTGACAGACAGACAGACAGACGGACAACAAAGTGATCCTATAAGGGCTCCGTTTTTTTCTTTTGAGGTACGGAACCCTAAAAAAAGGACGGATTTCACTCCGGGAGTGCCGGCAGAAGTGAAAACTTGCATTTTTGAATATTATGCTTTTTGTAAGGTTCAATCGCGCCGTTACTCGCGTACTTCATTCATGACACTGAATAAAAACCCGTATTGTAATAACATTACGGTTGACAGTTAACGCTTTTTCGATCAGGTTACAGATCTGACGCGACATCTGACGCGACATCTGATGCAACATCTGACGCGAGTTTAACATTTTTTACCCATCTAAAAAAAGTGCCAAGCTCCGCTAAAGAAGTTTTCACTTCAAAAACCGTGAAAAGGGCCCGGTATTTATAGGTATTTAAATACTTTTAACACGAGTGCGTATTGTGGTAACGCCGTCGGGATTACTGCGACACTTGAATAATTGTTGCGGCCACAATATGTTTTTAATTTTTCCTAATAATATTTTATACTTCTTTAATGTTACGGAAAATATTTATACATTTTACTGACTTGTTTTATGGAAAGTACCTGGGCGACCGAGCTCTGTATGATTAAATATCATTGGGTGAGCAAGCTATGCTACTCAACAACAGATGGCGCTGTAAGTTTTTTGAACGCACTAAAACGCGCTAAGAAATATTAAAAAAAACGGTGAATACGAATTTTCCCAGATATGAGATCTAGCTAGACCGATTTTTTGCCCCCGAAAACCCCTGGATACTAACCGATCACAAATATATATATATGTACAAATATTGCTGGTTTAATAGTATAGGATACTAACTTGTACACGTCCGGATGTTAAAATATGTACCAGTGTTTAAATCAAACTAAACAACTGAACAACTTTACCATGTGCTGGGTAATGATTAAAAAAATGTCTTTTCCATACAAACTGCTGAAAAAGCGGTAATTTTGTATGGAGAGGTCGAATTTTTGTATAATTTTCCAACAGATTTTTCTTAGGAAAAGTTGTTTAGTTTAGTTTACTGAACAAGCCCTTTTTGTTTTTTTGCATACCATCCCTGACACCCCGTATAAGGATGCCTCATAAAATTTTTAAGATGATTCATTATTCTGACTACATAGTCGTTTATAGGTTTCTGTAGTCCCTTAGGAACCCTTTTAGTTTCGTTATGTCTGTCCGTCTGTCAAGTTTGTCTGTCTGTCTATATGTGAGGGCGCTAAGTCAACCGCGCCTTCACCGATAAAACAATAAAACAGCGCTGATAGAAATAGGTAATGAATAAGTTATAATAATAAGTACTGTTTTTAGGGTTCCGATACCAAAATGGTAAAAAAAAGGAACCCTTATGGTGCCGCTCTGTCTGTCTGTCCGTCTGTCTGTCACACCTCTATATCTCAGCAACCACTTATGCTATCAACCTGAAATTTGGAATAGTTTTAGAATATAGTTGCCCAACTTAATTGCACAAGAAAAAAATTTGAAAAAAGTATGATTATTAATATAAAGGGGGCCAAAATAGGGGGGGCCAAATTTCAAATTGTCGCTACTAGGTCGAGTGGGGTATCATATGAAAGGGCTTTACTTGTACATTTTAAAATATATTTTTGTATTTTTTTAAATTTCTTAGTTTTAAAGTTATGATGAAAAATGTCAAGAAAAATACCATTCCCCCCCCCCTTATCTCCGAAGTTTGAGTAAGGAAAAATCTGAATTAATTACAGTTGACAGAAGTTTATATAAACTTTACAGCAAAAATAAAACGATCTTTCTAAGTTGCACAGTTTTTCAGAAATCTGCAAAAAACCTTTACAAACAAATTTAGTTTTGCGGTCCTGAAAATGGACTTTATTGCTTCCAAAAATACTATAGGTATATCGGAACCCTCGGCGCGCGAGTCCGACTCGCACTTGACCGGTTTTTTTCTCGTATACCTTTGTGCCGATATCGACACTTTTCTCTTGTAATCGGTATTGGCTCGATATCGCCGTAGTGGATAATCGGTTTTAGGAGGCAAACCGTTTAGGAAAAATCAAAACCTCCTTAACACTAATAATTCCTAATGCAACTAAGGAACCCTACAGTAAGCGTGTACCGACACGCTTTAGGCCGGTTTTGAGGCTCTGACTTAATTAGTTTCGATACGGTATGCGGGATAGGATATTCGTTTACGGATCAATAATGTTGCTACGTGATTTAGATTAATTACTTTAAGGATAAATTGGGATTTGAGTCGACAATACAAGACAATAAGTAAGTAATAAACCCACACGATATATGATGTTGATAAAATGGTGTTGATTAAAAGTTTTCGGTACAAATTCATTGATCAACCTACATAAATTGTCGTTAGCGGTTACATGGTGATTCTGACATCAGTCTGACTGATGCCAGACTGATGGTATACTGATGGTATACTGACAGTATACCATCAGTCAGCCCACAAAAACAAAAACATAGCGACTGATGGAAAATTTCTCATCAAAATTTGATCAGTCTCCCATCAATCTGACTGGTGTCAGAATCACCGAGTAACCGCAAATGACAATTTATGTAGGTTGATCAAGGAATTTGTACCAAAAACTTTTAATCAACACCATTTTATCAACATCTTAGTTAACGGTTACACGGTGATTCTGACATCAGTCAGATTGATGGGAGACTGATCAAAGAGAAATTTTCCATAAGTCGCTATGTTTTTGTTTTTGTGGGCTTACTGACAGTATACCATCAGTTATGAATTAGCATCTGCCATCAGTCTGGCATCAGTCAGACTGATGCCAGAATCACCGTGTAACCGCTATCATACCGTGTGGATTGTAAGATCTATGACCACAAAGTCAGTTTGATTGCTTCAAGTGTGTTATTTCATTCTAAAATGATTTAATTTATTTTACAGACCCATAAAAAAATAACAGTAAAATATAATAAATATTATTATTACATTACCAACAACGACACTTTAAAAAAACTCAGTTGACAAACGTCGTAGAAAATTGCCTAATTATAACTAATCTTCAAATTGACATATTTTAATCTGTAAATTATAGTAACAGTTATAAGACGATAACAATTTGTTATGGGCATCGAAATTTGCCGGTTTTATTTAAAAACCCACCATAACCATACCTAAATTATTTAAAATAATTGATAATACATTTTTAACAATTGCTAAAATTATTACTTATTTTTATTATTAGATGTCCAATATTATTAAAAATATCCTTAACATAACCTTAGTTTCCATGAAAGCATCTCTCAAGTTCATATGGATCCAGCTTAACTATCTGAACAGCTTCTTCCCAAAGCTTATCGGCTAACTCCTCATCACGTGCTGAACTCTTCCCTCGAATGAGATGACATTCCCTGTAGAACTTTCCAGTTTCTCGACCAGCATCGTCATCCAGTGCAGCATGGAGTGCTGTCTGAGCACCTTCCTTCGCATTCTTGCAGCAGTACTTGAAAAATAATCTTAATAAATTACCTCCTAAAAAAGTGTGGAATATTCCTGTACCTACAGCTCCAGGGTCTACTGCGTTAACCACAAAAATTTTTTCTTTTCTCCTTTTGCTCAATGCATGTCCAAATAGAATGCAGTTGTACTTACTATTACTATAACACATAAATCTATATAAAATATCTCGTCTGTTTTTACACTCAAAGTCTAGTTTACCAAACCAATGCAATACAGATCCAGTGTTGATTATTCTACTAGGTTCTGCTTCTGTTCCTGTTTTACGTAATAATGGTAACAGCAAGATAGTAAAGAGAAAATGACCTATGAAGTTGACATGCATTATGTAGTTTGTACCGTTATATGATTTTGGGTTTGCAGGTAAACCAACTCCTGCATTATTGAAAAGAATATCGAGTCTAGTTTCTTCTTTCAAAATCGCAGCGGCGACTTCTCGAACGGAGTCGAGAGATGATAGATCAAGCATCTTGAATGATACTTTATTACTGCCTGTTTTTTCCGTAATGGTTTTTATAGCGTTTGTGCCTTCATTTTCAAATGGACAAGCAACGATGACTTTAGCTCCTCTCCTTGCGATGTCTGTAGCTATCTCAAGTCCCATGCCTGCTGTTCCTCCAGTCACAACCACAACCATTTCTTCAAGAGTCTTATCCGATTTGCATTTAGCTGCTGCACAAGGAGTAACCAAACAGGAACGTCTCGACATAGTTTCTTTTAGGTACTTTTTTCAGACGATTTTGTATTTGTTGAACTGCAGTATAACGTCTCGTATCTCGTTATGTAACTATCTGCTTTCTAAGACTGGAGTCTTAGTATTTGGTATCATTTTAAATTATTTTTCGATGTCAGTCTGAAAAAAAAAAATTATTTATATATTTTTTTAATTTATTTTTCATAAGCATACAATTCGAAACAAAAATTAGTGATATTTCTCCCAAACTTCGTTGAAGTTTATATTGTATTAGGGGCGAAACACCAACAAAAACTATAAAATTACCTCGTAGAAATGTATTCAGTTCTAACGACATTTACAGACAGAATCAAAGGATATTTTTTTTTTATAATAGTTTACACAATGAGTAGGCATTGCTCCAACACCTGCCCTTAAACTAATATAAAATATTTATAAATCACAAATGCCGAAATAACTACAAATAAAACCTAATTGCAAAGCTTAACTTTCCAAACAAAGTTGTCGAACGAACATATCATTCTTAACAAAAGCTAAAGACTTTGTCATTATATCTGCAGTCATTTTTTCTGTAGGCAAATATTTAATATCCACTATGCCATCATTAACTACTTCACGAATAAAATGATGACGTACATCGATGTGTTTCGTTCGGCCATGAAACACAGCATTCTTACATAATTTTTGAGCCGATTGGCTATCATTGTACAACGTTACGTTGTAAAATACACCTAATAGGTCATGCAGGAAATTCCGAATGAATAATGCTTCCTTGCAGGCATCTGATAAAGCCATGTATTCGGCTTCTGTACTCGAGTGTGCTACTGTTCTTTGCTTTCGACTTTCCCAAGAGATAACGGAATTACCAATTTTAAAAACAGAGCCTGTGTAAGACTTACGGTCAACTTCGCAGGCAGCCCAGTCAGCGTCCACGAAGCCCGTGATCTCAGTCGAACCACACTTACGGAAAACAAGTTTGTAGTCCACAGTACCCTTCAGATATCGTAGTACACGCTTTGCTGCCTTCCAATGCGTCTCATCATAGTATTCATTAAATTGACTCAGCGAACTTACAGCGTAGGCGATATCAGGTCTCGTACATACTGAAACATACATAAGGCACCCTATTAAGTTTCTATACTCACAGTTGTCAAGTTTCTGACTTGCTTTGTTTAGTTTCAAACCTACTTCCATCGGGGTTCGAATCGGCTTGCACTCACTCATATGAAATCGTTCTAAAACAGAATTTATGTAGCTTGCCTGGTCCAATGTAATTTTGTCTTTTGACACGGTAAGCTGCATACCCAATATATGATGAGCTGGTCCTAAATCTTTCATTTCGAACTCCTTCATTAGGTTTTCTTTTACTTCCCTGGCCTTTTCGGAATTAGGGGTTTTAAAATAGAGAATATCATCAACATATAAGGCTATAATTATAATTTCATCCTTGTATGACTTGAGATAAACACAAGGCTCTGAAGGCATCCTCTTGAAATTCAGTTTCTTTACAAGTACTGAATCAATCTTATCATACCAAGACTTGGATGCTTGCTTCAGTCCATACACAGCTTTATTGAGCTTGTACACCTTTTTCTCTTGTCCTTTTACTTTAAATCCATCTGGCTGATCCATGAAGACTGTTTCTTTTAATTCTCCATTCAAAAAAGCAGTTTTTACATCCATTTGATCGATTTCCATTCCCCTTTCGACTGCTATAGCTAGTAAGGTACGAATGGTAGAATATCTTACAACTGGTGAAAAAGTTTCTTCATAATCTATGCCATATTTTTGTGTAAATCCTTTAGCAACTAAGCGAGCTTTATATCTAAGAACTTCGCCATTTAAGCCACGTTTCTTTTTAAAAATCCACTTACATTTAACAGGCTTATGTTTAGGATCACGATCAACTAATGTCCAACATTTGTTGTCTATAAAAGATTGATACTCGTCCAACATCGCGTTCTTCCACTTATCAGCTTCAGGACAATTCAGTGCTTCCTCAACTGTTTTCGGTTCTTCATCATCACAACTTACACCAACGAAGCAAGGCATGGCGTCGCTAAAGTTCGAATCGTCCATTGCCTCATCAAGCGTGGAGTTACCTGCTACGTAATCGGGGTCCGATGGGTTCTCCAGCTCTGTGCTAGAAGAAGAGGTCGAACTGTCAGAAGACACTGATTGGCATGCCTGGCTGGGCAATTCCGCAGGCACATCTTGTGTATCACTGATCAAAGAAAACTTACTGTCGCATTCTGCGTGCTTTTTGAATCAAAATACTCGTTTTCGAAGAATTTGACATCTCTGGACTTTATCAAATTTTTAGAGTTATCAGGGTCTAATAATCTGTAACCCTTGCTTTCTTCGCAATAACCCACAAAGATAAACTTTTTACATTTAGAATCGAATTTCTTTCTATTCTTTTGTAGAGCATAGGCCAAGCAGCCAAAAGTACGTAAATGACTAATATCTACTTTTTTATTAGTCCATTTTTCTTCAGGTGTAGTCCCTCGAACCGCTTTGGTCGGACTCCTGTTTTTTAGATAAACTGCTGTATTGACAGCCTCAGCCCAATACTTCTGCTCTAAACCAGAATCCTGTAGCATGCTGCGAGCTTTCTCTACTATCGTCCTGTTAGCTCGCTCCGCTACTCCATTCTGTTGCGGAGAATGCGGAATAGTAGTCTCATGCCGGATACCGCTCTCCTTCAGGAACATCTGAAATTTAGCGTTCATATACTCCCCGCCGTTATCACTCCTAAGTACTTTTATCTTTCTTTCAGTTTGTGTTTCAACCAATGACTTGAAACTTCGAAAAATCTGAAAAACTTCATCTTTTCTATTCAGAAAATAAACAAACGTCTTTCTACTGCAGTCGTCTATGAAAGTTAAAAAGTATTTCTTGCCACCAAAAGATGGAACAGGCATAGGCCCACATAAATCTGAATGAATGATACCTAGTAATATATTAGATCTACTCTCAGACTTTTTAGGAAACGGCAACCTTGACTGTTTGCCTTCCACACAGGCCGCGCATGGGTTAAAAGTAGTTTTGTCATATATAACACCAATTGCCATACCTTCTTTCAATAGATGCATGCTTCTCGCGTTTAGATGCCCTAGACGCCGATGCCAGGTTTCTTGAGTAACCGTACTGCCATTTACCATACTGTTACCTTGCGTTTTCACTCGCTGAGTGCTGTCCGCAGCCGCTTGCCGCGCAACCTTCGGTACTTGTACAATCTGTTTGGAAATCCTTACCTCTTGGGAAGTCAAAACTTTACTACTTACATTCGATTGTACAGTCGCAGTAGTTTCTAACTGATACATGCCGTTAGTTAGTTTAGCTGTAGCAATTAGTTCATTATCATCAAAAATTTTGCAGCCTTTCGAGTCAAAAATTACATTACGACCCTTCCTAATCATTGTACTAACCGATAACAAATTAGTCATTAAATTAGGAACAAAATAAACATCACAAATTGTCTTCGGGCGATTCCTGAGTATTACTTCCACTTTTCCTTTTCCGGCAGTGTAAAGTTTTTCGCCATTTGCCACATTTATCTCTATCTTCACATTCGGATCAAACTCGTGCATCAAATTCTTATTATTGCACATGTGGTTGGTCGCACCCGAGTCCACATACCAGGCCTCGCTGCGCAGGCTCGCAGACAATGCTGTGATTAGAGATTCTTTGTGCTGACCACTCTTCTTACTTTCATATTTCTTACCAGAACTAGACTTCTTAGGACAATCTTTCATGCTGTGACCTGGCTTCTTGCATCTGAAACACTTGAAAAGTTTCTTGGCTGCCAGAGCTGTCACTTCAGCATCGTCCTTCCCTTCTCTTCTTTGGCTCTCTAAAATTAACTTGCTCTTTACTAAGTCACTTGTTAACTTTTTATCACAATTTTCTAAAGCCATTATCAGCGGATCGTAATCTGATGATAAACCACTGAGAAGAAGTACAGCAACGAACTCGTCTTCCAGTTCTGAGTCAATGTCTATAAGTTGTTGGTTCAAGTCTGTTGTTTTCGTTATATACGTTTCCATGCTGTCGTAGTCAGATAGTTTAGTTGCGAACAGCGACCGCAATAAGCTTAATCGACGACACAATCCCTTGGATTCGTAAGTCTTTACCAGGTTTCCCCACGCCTCGCGCGCAGTTTTTGCATTACGCACATGTGAGAATACCGTTGGTTGAACTGAAAGACAAATCTTAGCCAACGCCTTCTGAGACTTTTTCGGATCCACATCTTCTACTTTTGTTTTTTCACAGATAGTGTCCCACAAATCCTCGTGAATGAGGATGTTCTTCATAGTAAATTTCCATGTACTATAATTATTTCCATTTAATTTTTCTGTTGGAAATATTTGTGCTGACATCTTGACGAAGTAAAATTGTCAAAAGATGAAAAAATAAAAGAACCACAACTTGTCAAAAGAATTTTTCCTACAGTTTTTAGTTTTTGTATAAAATTTCGCCAAACACGCAGTATGATTATTTTAAATTATATAAAAATAAACACAACACATTGCTGGATCCATAACCTATTGTATTAGGGGCGAAACACCAACAAAAACTATAAAATTACCTCGTAGAAATGTATTCAGTTCTAACGACATTTACAGACAGAATCAAAGGATATTTTTTTTTTATAATAGTTTACACAATGAGTAGGCATTGCTCCAACAGTTTATCGGGAAAAAAAGCTTTCTTTGACTTTAGATATTACGATACAACGAATTGTATGGTCTATATTATTTTACAAAAAATCGGTCAGCTGTTTCCTGCCAGTATAAGCCCAAACATGTTATGTGTTGAATTTCTATTTTTAGGGAAAATACGTTAACAAGGAGCTCTTTTACTGGGATACTCCACAGGACAGGTTTCTTTAAAAAAAAATTTATTATTTATTTTATTTACTATAAACATAACCATGAGAGGCACACCCAAATCGATTATGTATGTACAAAAAATCACTTAGCAATATAATCTAACGCGAGATTTGTGAATTTCACCAACGAACACGTATACAAATCTATATCAAAGTTTCCCATCGCAATTGTCGTTAATCGCGCGGACAGCCCGCCTGACCGGAGCATAGGCGCCAAGGTTGGTCCTACTTGCCGGCTCAACAAACATCCTCGTCCTACTGCACTAGTGTTCGAAACAAACTAGTTTTCATGTATCGATATTTTTTTCTAATAAGTACAAGTAAAATACATTTTATATACAAAATTACTTTAAAAGAAACGGGCATTCGGACACATAATAGATCTCGTCGAGATGTTCATTTCGGTTGACAGCTGTCAAATCTAAAAATCGCTATGACTTAAAAACTACTAACCCTAGACTACTTGTATGATAGGACAAATGATAGATCTCGTCAAGATCTTTACTTTAGTTGAAAGCTGTCAAATTTAAAATCACTATGTCTTGGAAATTACTGACTCTAGAATACTCGTATGTTGGGATAAATGATAAATAAACTATTTAAGATCTCTACGAAATCTTTCATTTGCCCCAGCGTAAGAGTAGTCTAGGGTCAGCAGTTTTTATGTAATAGTTATTTAAGGTTGACAGCCGTCAAACGAAATAAAGATCTCGACGAGACTTATCATTCGTCCTAAAATACGAGTAGTCTAGGGTCAGTAATTTTTGAGTTGTCGTGGTTTTAGATTTGACAGCTGTTAACCGAAATGAAGATCTCGACGAGATCTATCATTTGTCCGAACATACAAGTAGTCTAGGGTCAGTAGTTTCCATGTTATAGTGATTTAAAGTTTGACAGCTGTCAACCAAAATAAAGATTTCGACGAGATCTATATTTCGTCCGATCATACAATAGTTTAGGGTGAACAGGTTTTGAGTTACGGTGGATTTAGATTTGAAAGCTGTCAACCGAAATGAAGATCTCGACAAAATCTATTATTTGTCCGAATGCCCGTTTCTTTTAAAGTAATTTTGTATGGAAAATATATTTTACTTGTACTTATTAGAAAAAAATATCGATACATGAAAACTAGTTTGTTTCGAACACTAGTGCAGTCCTACTGGAGTGTCCCACTGACGACGGGGAATTTGCGATTCCCCCTCGTCCTACCAGTGGCACACTCCAGTAGGACGACGGGGCATGCCCCCCCATCGGAATTGTCGTTAATCGCGCGGACAGCCCGCCGGTTGGTCCTACTTGCCGGCTCAACAAACATACGCGGTCACTGGTTTCCCGTCCGTCTTTGGGGACATGTAATCCTAAAGAGCCTAATATTTGAGGACTACAAATTAAACCTTTAAATACTTTAAACACGTAAACTACCAGTGCCGTGTTTCAAGTCTGTAGTAGCCCACCATGCCCAGGACGAACAATGACGGGTACATTAAAGGGAAGAAAGGTGCACCCCATATAGCGCCATGGTAAATTGATTTTGAATTTTCTCCACCATCGAGATATATTTTTGTTCATGTGGGTTCCACGCGGCCGCACTACACTCCAACCTACTACGCACCGGCTTTTACCGCTGATGTATTGCTGAAATCTTTAGTATGGCGCAAAATAAACCCTAGATTCCTGAATGCTTTTTTGAAAATGCCTATGATGTGACACTTAAAAGATAGGTCATTTGTCTCTAGGTAACACCGCACCATCTACAGTATAGTCATAATGCAGAGGAGTCTTAGCGCCCGTAAAAGTTATTCGACTCCAAAATGTACTGTTGTAATGTACCTATAAATTTATAATTGAAATAAAAAACAGGCTTGGTTATTTTCTATTACTTCACTTAGTTACTGAATGTTAACTACTATGGTTATTTCATACTTTTTAGTGCTAATAGACACCTTGCAAAATTTGAAGGAGGTGCGTAGTTTTTGTTAAAACTATTTTTCCAGACGGAATTTGTACAGAAGCTCTACCACCATCGTAATTTGCAATAGGAATCACCAAAATAGGCCAATTATTTATTTGGAGCATAAATTAACATTCAGGGTTTTTTCCCTCTCAACTTATAAACGCCAAAACCGGCCAAGCTCAAGTCGGCCTTGCACCGAGGTTTACGTACCACTAAGGACCGTCTTAGTTGTGTGCAGTAATACCGTCTTAGTCACGCAGAAGTGCATTAAATTCGCTCGAGACTACACGCACTTGACCAGTTTTTTTTAATTTTATTCTATAGCTTATGCACTATAAACAAACCAATTTTCACGCTTGTAAATGCTCCCGTTTTTACGATAGAGCTAAAAAAAATCGAGCAATAATCCCTTAAAAAAACACGTTTTTATTAGGGGAGCCCCCCTTAATTTATATTTTGTTTTCAGTATTTGTTGGGGTTGTCATAGCGGCAACAGAAATAGATAATCTGTGAAAATTTCAACTGTCTTCCTATGACGGTTCATTAGATACAGCCTGCTTTCAGACAGACACACAACGGGGGCATAGGGTCCCGTTTTTCACCCGTTGGGTACGGAACCCTAAAGAAAATTTGGATATTATTTTGAATTAAATGTTTAGGTACTTAAGTTTTAGACAAAGCTAGATTTCTCATCATCACATACACTCTTTGATGCTCTGCCTGCCTGCCTACCCCGTGAGGAAGGCATATAGGCGTGAGATTACACTCAATTAAACATAAAGGAAATTGTCGTGTCTATTCTCTTTTGTAGATAAAACCATTACAGTCACTTAGAGCGCTGTTTCTTAAATTTCAATTTTGATAATGATTACACTCATGATAACTTTTGAATGGTATGTCCGATTTGAATAATTCAAAAAGTAATTTACAGTTACTGATATAGTCTTGAATACGAAATCAATAAGGATTAATAGGTAGGAATAATGTGGCCTATATAGTTTGTACCGGCGTTACTAATGCATATTTTAATATGAAAAAGTAGTTATTGTGACATAATTGTAATAGTTAGATGATATTGCGGACTTTTTTCTAGATATTGATGTCTTCTATAAAACTGTAGTAAGTACATCACTTTGCTCTATTGTCAACAGTATCCGCAGCGTACGCGATATAAGGATGCTATTTGGTATTTTTTTCACACATTTTTGGGTTACATTATCGATGTTTTCATACGGATCCCTAATCTTTTCTAGCAATAAATATAGCCTATGTTACTCAAGGTGACTGTTGCTGTCTAATGGTGAAAGAATTTTTGAAATCGGCACAGTAGTTTTTGAGTTTATTTATTACAAACATACACACACACAAAAATACAAATGTTTCCTCTTTATAATATTAGTAGTGTAGATAGTGTAGATTAGTTAGTGTAGATTATAAACGCGAAAGTTTGTAAGAATGGATGGATGTATGTTACTCTTTCACGTAAAAACTACTGAATGGATTTTGAATAAAACTTTACAATAATATAGCTTATACATCAGAATAACACATAGGCTTCAATTCATAAACCTACGCAGACGAAGTCGCGGGCACCAGCTAGTCATTCATAAGGCACGCAAACCACTTGACTTTTTAGTTATTTATTTTGCTGCTAACTTACCATTTTGTCTGAAGAACACTGATTCTTAAAATTAAGTGATAAATGGAACAGGAAGTTAGTCCTTTATATACTCAACATTGGCTACACTACCTGCTTGAGGTCACTAGCCTTTGAAATTCTAAAAAAAGTCTAGTCTAGACAAAAATAGATTTTATTGTATGTAATTAATTCTAAGTAAATGATAATTCCATGAGATCATTATTTAATATACAGGGTGTAAGGAAAAGTACCGATTTCCTTTTAACCACATGTTATATAAGTAGAATAAACAATAATAAGCATGTTCAATAATTTAAAAAATAATAAATAAATAACAGATTTTAAAAATTAATATTTAAATTAAATTGTGTCAACCCTCACCAGACTTAATACTATCGCACTGATAAGCGTGAGTATTTGCCTCAAGTGTCGTCCTTACGTAGTTTCCTATCTCCTATCTCTGTTGCACGCTAGTCGCAATGACGTTCGTTAATGAATGAGGGAGGGTGCGCGTCGCGATTCTTAGAATAGGGTTGGCAACTTAAACTTTTTTCTTAGGAAGTTTTTCATTTTTATGTATTTATTTTATTATTAATATGATTCATGTACTTTATTCTACTTACACAACATGTGGTTAAAAGGAAATCGGTACTTTTCCTTACACCTTGTTTAATGAAATGAATTAAAAATAATTTCACATAGTACCTAATTTGCGGCTTTTTGTTATGAGTTACTTAAAATTAATACTATTTATGACAAAAATTTTGAAATATATGTTGATACTAGCTGTTGCCCGCGGCTTCGCTCGCGTGGATTTCGTATTTATGTTGTTACCGGTTTTCGGAAGCAATGAGATATTTTCCCGTCATTTCGGGGTAATTTTAAACTAAGGAAAAACAGGACTAACCCTGCGCAAATCAACGAGTATAATTCAAGATCCAGCTGAATTTTATATAATATACAAACGTTACTCATAAATTACTAAGAACAGAGGAACTTAGCAGCAGTATCCTAACAAATGTAAAGAGAGATGAGGGACACTTTTATGTAATACTAGCTGTTGCCCGCGGCTTCGCTCGCGTGGCTTCGTATTTATGGTGTTACCGGTTTTCCGAAGCAATGAGATATTTTCCCGTCATTTCGGGGTAATTTTAAACTAAGGAAAAACAGGACTAACCCTGCGCAAATCAATGAGTATAATTCAAGATCCAGCTGAATTTTATATAATATACAGACGTTACTCATAAATTACTCAGAACAGAGGAACTTAGCAGCAGTATCCTAACAAATGTAAAGAGAGAGATGAGAGACACCTTTATGTAATATTTCAAAACAGAGCCAATTCGCAGAAGTAATTGAGAAAAACTAAAACCCTCTCCCTCTCTCTCCCTCTCCCCCCTTCCTCTCCCACTCCCTCTGTCTCTCCCCCTCCCCCTGTCTCTCCCCCTCCCCCTCCTCCCTCTCCCCCTGCCCCTCCCTCTCCCCCTCCCTTTTCATCACCCCCTCCCCCTCCCTCACTCCCTCCCTCTCCCCCTTCCCCTCCTTCTCCCTCTCCCTCTACCTCTACCTGTACCTGTACCTCTCTACCTCTCTACCTCTCTACCTCTCTACCTCTCTACCTCTCTACCTCTCTACCTCTCTACCTCTCTACCTCTCTACCTCTCTACCTCTCTACCTCTCTACCTCTCTACCTCTCTATCTCTCTATCTCTCTACCTATCTACCTCTCTACCTCTCTATACCTCTCTACCTCTCTACCTCTCTACCTCTCTACCTCTCTACCTCTCTACCTCTCTACCTCTCTACCTCTCTACCTCTCTACCTCTCTACCTCTCTACCTCTCTACCTCTCTACCTCTATACCTGTCTACCTCTCTACCTCTCTATCTCTCTACCTATCTACCTCTCTACCTCTCTACCTCTCTACCTCTCTACCTCTCTACCTCTCTACCTCTCTACCTCTCTACCTCTCTACCTCTCTACCTCTCTACCTCTCTACCTCTCTACCTCTCTACCTCTCTACCTCTCTACCTCTCTACCTCTCTACCTCTCTAACTCTCTACCTCTCTACATCTCTACCTCTCTACCTCTCTACCCCTCTACATCTCTAACTCTCTACCTCTCTACCTCTCTACCTCTCTACCTCTCTACCTCTCTACCTCTCTACCTCTCTACCACTCTACCTCTCTACCTCTCTACCTCTCTACCTCTACCTATCCCTATCCCTACCCCTTACGCCAATTTAACCGCTATCCCTAACATAGAAATGACACCCATATTTATTCAAATCAAATCAAATCAAAATCGTTTATTCATTGTTGGATATTAAAATCTCTTAATGACGTCAGCTAAACTACATCGCTTCACAAACAATGTGGCGCCATTGTGGGAAAAAAAAGAAGCGACAATAAAAACCCACGCGCTCTTTTAAATATGTTTGAATGTACAAGGTTGATATACAACATACATAGGTCAGTTTTAATTTTGAATTAGCCTGTTAGAACCGTAGTCTAATCCCATGGATTTTTCTCTTCTAGATAATCTGATATTTTATAATAACCCTTCTTACATAATTTCTGCTTGATTACAGTTTTGAATTTATCTAACGGTAAACTTTCAATATCAGTGGGTACCTTATTATAGAAGCGTATACATTGACCTTTATATGTTTTACTAATTTTGTGAATACGGCTGACATGAGAAGCAAGTTGATTCTTGTTTCTTATGTTGACACTGTGCCTGTCACAATTTTTATCAAAAATATGTATATTCCGTTTAGCATATATTAAATTCTCATAAATGTATTGCGACACAAAAGTCAAAATGTTGATTTCTTTAAATTTATTTCGAAGAGATTCTCTAAGCTTCATTTTATAAATTGCACGAACAGCTCGCTTTTGTAGTAAAAAATGCTGTTTGCATCCGCAGCATGACCCCATAACAAAAGGCCATATGACATGAGACTATGGAAATAACTGAAGTAGACTAACCTCGCGGTGTCTACATCCGTCAGAGCTCTTATTCTTTTCACTGCGTATGCTGCAGAACTAAGTCTGTTCGACAATTTATTAATATGCGGTCCCCATTGTAATTTGTTGTCTAAACCTAGGAACACAGCTGATTCCACAAGACTCAATTTATCGTTTTTCACTAATAGGCTTGTAGCAGTTGGCTTTACATTAGGCAAAACAAATTTAACACACTTAGTTTTCTTTTCGTTAAGTAAAAGATTATTTACGGTGAACCACTCAACTACATTAGAGATTGTACTATTTACGTCGTCAAAATTTGATTGTTGTCTTTTGACTTTAAAAATCAAAGACGTATCATCTGCAAATAGTACTATCTCATTCTTGTCCTTTACAAGGTTTGGCAAATCGTTAATGTAGACAATGAACAGGAATGGTCCCAGGATTGAGCCTTGTTTTTAGACATTTCAAACCTTGTTATTAGACATTTCAAACCTATCGCACCCCAACTCCATCCCCAGGGGGATGATGGTATTTCACGTCCACCACGTTGGATTTCAAAATTGTTGTAGTTTTCGTAATCAGCGACCCGATAAACCATACAAACGACACCCATATTGATTTTTAGACATTTCAAACCTATCGCACCCCAACTCCATCCCCAGGGGGATGATGGTATTTCACGTCCACCACGTTGGATTTAATAATTGTTGTAGTTTTCGTAATCAGTGACCCAATAAACCATACAAACGACACCCATATTCACATTTCAACCCTATCGCACCCCAACCCCATCCCAAGGGAATGATGGTATTTAACGTCCACCACGTTGGATTTCAAAATTGTTGTAGTTTTCGTAATCAGCGACCCGATAAACCATACAAACGATACCCATATTGGTTTTTAGACTTTTTCACCCCATTTCCCTTTTTTAGGGGTTGAATTTGGGGTGGAATTTCAATAACAGTGATGAACGTTGCATAGAATTACATCATTAATGCCTAAATAATAAATTATGTGGATTTTACTTTAAGAATAAAGAATTTTCAACTTCATCCCCCTTTTCACCCTTAAGGGTGTCGAATTTTCAAAAACCCTGAGACACGTGATTATTAATTTTTAGTCGTCAGCCTAAATACAAATTTTGAAGATCCGAACTTCAAAACTGACGGACTTTCATACAAACTTTCATCCCCTATTTTACCCCCTTAGGGGTGGAATTGTGTAAAACCCTTTCTTAGTGCACCCCTAGGCCTCATAAGGAACCTACATGCCAAATTTGGAATCTCTAGACCCAGTGGTTTGGGCTGTGCGTTGATATGTCAGTCAGTCAGTCAGTCAGTCAGTCAGTCAGTCAGTCAGTCAGTCACCTTCTTCTTTTATATATATAGATTTCAAAACAGAGCCAATTCGCAGAAGTAATTGAGAAAAACTGAAACCCTCTCCCTCTCTCTCCCACTCCCCCCTTCCTCTCCCCCTTCCCGTCCCTCTGTCTCTCCCCCTCCCCCTCCTCCCTCTCCCCCTCCCTCACCCCTCCCCCCCTCTCTCCCTCCCTCTCCCCCTACCCGTCCCTCTGTCTCTCCCCCTCCCCCTGCCCCTCCCCCTCCCTCTCCCTCACCCCCTCCCTCTCCCTCTCCATCTCCCCCTCCCTCTCTTCCTCCCTCTCGCTCTACCTCTCTACGTCTCTACCTCTCTACGTCTCTACCGCTCTACCTCTCTACGCCTCTGCCTCTCTACGTCTCTACGTTTCTATTTCTCTACCGCTCTACCTCTCTACCTCTATACCTCTCAACCTCTCTACCTCTCTACCTCTACCTCCACTTCTCCCTATCCCTGACCCTATCCCTACCCCTAACGCCAATTTAACCGCTATCCCTAACATAGAAACGAAACCCATATTTATTTTTAGACATTTCAAACCTATCGCACCCCAACCCCATCCCCATGGGATGATGGTATTTCACGTCCACCACGTTGGATTTCAAAGTTGTTGTAGCTTTCGTAATCAGCGACCCGATAAACTATACAAACGACACCCATATTGATTTTTAGACATTTCAAACCTATCGCACCCCAACTCCATCCCCAGGGGGATGATGGTATTTCACGTCCACCACGTTGGATTTAATAATTGTTGTAGTTTTCGTAATCAGTGACCCAATAAACCATACAAACGACACCCATATTCACATTTCAACCCTATCGCACCCCAACCCCATCCCAAGGGAATGATGGTATTTAACGTCCACCACGTTGGATTTCAAAATTGTTGTAGTTTTCGTAATCAGCGACCCGATAAACCATACAAACGATACCCATATTGGTTTTTAGACTTTTTCACCCCATTTCCCTTTTTTAGGGGTTGAATTTGGGGTGGAATTTCAATAACAGTGATGAACGTTGCATAGAATTACATCATTAATGCCTAAATAATAAATTATGTGGATTTTACTTTAAAAATCAAGAATTTTCAACTTCATCCCCCTTTTCACGCTTAAGGGTGTCGAATTTTCAAAAACCTTGAGACACGTAAATATTAATTTTTAGTCGTCAGCCTAAATACAAGATCCTAACTTCAAAACTGACGGACTTTGATACAAACTCCCATCCCCTATTTTACCCCCTTAGGGGTGGAATTTTGTAAAACCCTTTCTTAGTGCACCCCTAGGCCTCATAAGGAACCTACATGCCAAATTTGGAATCTCTAGACCAAGCGGTTTGGGCTGTGCGTTGATATGTCAGTCAGTCAGTCAGTCACCTTCTTCTTTTATATATATAGATAATTGTCTAGCTACCTGTCTATCAAGGCCCTTTATCTCACTAACCCCTTGGTTAAAATTATTAAAATATATGTTGATATAATCGTCTGGCTGTCTGTCTATCAAGACCCTTTATTTCATTAACGGGTAAGGATATCAAGTTGAAAATTATGTCAAACGTTAAAAAAAATTCCACTTGAAAGTGTGAAAATTTCAAGCTACTACGACAACTCCATCAAAAGACACGTCCATTTGTGTCCTTTGCTTTTAAGAGCAAGAATCCTAGAGGTTTTCAGAGGTAAAATAAACACCTTGAATATTCTTTCATTCGTCTAAGTCTAATGGGTGTCGTTTCTAAGTTTATTTAAAGATAAGGATAGCGTTAGGGGTAGGGACAGGGACAGGGACAGCCCTACCCCTAACGCCATCTCGGACAGGGACAGGGACAGGGACAGGGACAGGGACAGGGACAGGGACAGGGACAGGGACAGGGACAGGGACAGGGACAGGGACAGGGACAGGGACAGGGACAGGGACAGGGACAGGGACAGGGACAGGGACAGGGACAGGGACAGGGACAGGGACAGGGACAGGGACAGGGACAGGGACAGGGACAGGGACAGGGACAGGGACAGGGACAGGGACAGGGACAGGGACAGGGACAGGGACAGGGACAGGGACAGGGACAGGGACAGGGACAGCGACAGCGACAGCGACAGCGACAGGGGCAGGGGCAGGGACAGGGACAGGGACAGCGACAGAGACAGGGACAGCGACAGGGACAGGGCGGGGGAGGGGAGGAGGAGAGGGGGAGAGAGGGAAGGGGAAGATGGGGAAGGAGGAGGAGAGGGAGGGAAGAAGAAGGGGGGAGAGGGGAGGGTAGGGTGCATCAAAACCTACAGGGTACTTATCGTGAATTCAGAATCTTGAAATTTGGTACAAAGCAGATAAAAGAAAAATTGCAAAAAGCATAAATTTTTAGTTACCTACATCATAAAATAAAATTATTTTTAATAATTTTAAACTTACTACTCCTTTCTTCATGAACGCGTAGAGGTATTAAATTGAAATTCGTATCAAATACTTACGAGTAAGTCTATAATACCTGTCATCATCATCATAATATCCCATAAAACGTCCACTACAGGACAATTCTAGCTTTTGCTGGAAAAATGTGGAGGGGAAGTACCATAGTCACCTCGCTTGTTAGCGCAGGTTAACCATAGTCACCGCGGTTGTAGGTGAACGCAGTAAGTAAGATGTAAGATATAAAGGAGGATGCTGCTGCCCATCCTCCAGTTAACCCTTAGTCGCCTCTTACGACACCCACGGGTATGTATGGGTTGGTACTATTCTTTGCCGGCACCACACGGGGTTTTATAATACCTGTAACAAAATCAAACTTCTATGTCAATGCAATGAACAGAAACTGCAATTTAAGCGGCTTAGGGTACATCTCGCCCCCTCAAAAACTATTTTGAAACTCGCAACTACTCGCAAGGAATCAAAACCTAAAGGATACTTCCAGTCGACCTAGAATCTCGAAATTCGGCATGAAGCAACGTTTTATAGCACACATAAAGGAAATTTCTAGTTACTTCACATAATGGAATAAGCGAAACCCACATACACCCCAACTGATTTTTATTAATAACAAAATAACAAAATCTTAAAAAAAGATTTTTATTCTAGATATTGTTATTTTAAAGTTTCATCATTGTTCTAGTTTTATCGTTGTTCTAGTCCGCGCACTCCGCGTACGCCACGCCCACTTCCCTCCCCTCCTCACCGCTCATGAACCACGCGGCGCTGCCGCGCCAGCCCCCAGTCCGCGTATCCACAGAAATAAATGGAATAGAAGCGGCAAAAATTTAAATAATAAAAATAAATTATCCCTATCAAATACCCGTGAAATTGATTCTGCTCTCGATTCTGAACAAACTATCTCAGTTTCGCTTATTCCGTTAACACGATGTATACCTGGAACGGTACGGAAACCTCTCGCATTCGCACTTGGCCGGTTTTTTTTCACACACAAAATGAAAAATTTATGAAGAAGCTGCAGCACGCCCAACAATACAGATCAATTGCACCGTGCCAAAAATTTTCAAAACGGTACACCCAACAGCACGTTAGTAGAAACAATTTGGACTTTATAGCACGGCAATAGAGTTGCAATTGTTTCCAATGACGTGCGGTTGACCGTACTGTTGCCGCACGCCCGATCATCGCTGCTAAGCGCATTTTTGGAACGTGCTGTAAAAAAACAAAAATTTTGGCTTAAGTAGTACTTTTCAGTATCTACCTATTTTTTTTATGACTATGCCTACTGATACTATTTATATTGAATGTGCTACTAATAGTTTTAAAATTCTAGTTTTATCATTTTGATACTAGGATTTATGTTGCTTTGACATTGTTCTTTATTTTTATTTGTTTGTTTTTTTATGTTACAAGTGAGCAAGTGAGCATATTTTGACACTAATAAGACAACAAAGCGCGTTGCTCACTTTGAGAACTAATATAGTAGGTCTCATGTGCCTGTAATTTCACTGGCTCCCTTGCCCTTCAAACCGAAACACAACAATGCAAACACTGCTGCTTCACGGCAGAATAAGGCAAGGGGGTGGTACTTCCCCAGACGGACTTTCCACAAAAGCCCTACGACCTCCGAAAAGTTTAGTCTGACATTTAAACAACGTGTTAATGGAATATGCGAAACCCTCACACACTCCAACTGATTTTTATTAAAATAAATCCATTCCCGTAAAAAAAATCTTAAAAAAGGATTTTTTTTTCTAGATATTGTTATTTTAAAGTTTCATCATTGTTCTAGTTTCTTCGTTGTTCTAGTCCGCGCGCTCGTCGCTCGCTTCCCTCCCCTCCTCTCAAACGCGCGCCTCGCGCCGTCCGCGCGCGTTTCCACAGAAATATTGGGAATAGAAGCGACAAAAATTTTGATAGTAAATTTTAAAAAAATTACCCCTATCAAAAACCCGTGAAATTGATTCTACTGAACAAACTACTTTCTCAGTTTCGCTTATTCCGTTAACACGTACCTAATGAAATAGTGAACATAATTTTAGAATGTTACTCAGAGCATGAAATTGAACAACTTTTCCTAAGGAACATAGGTCGAAATACGAAAATCCAAATTTGACCTCCCGTTACTAATGCGCTATCAGCTGATGCAGTTTCTATGAGAGGTCAATAATTGGTTTTCGTATTTTGACCTATGTTCCTTGGAGAACGTTGTTCAGTTTCATGGTCTGAACACTAAAATGATGATGACTATTTCATTAGGATCCTATATTTTATCTTATTCTATTTTTGGTATTATATTATGTGATATTTTTAGAACCAAATTTATGAATATATGAATTTTAATAAAACCTTGACCTTGCGCTGGTCTCTCTTCCGGGCGAGTTTTGCGTTGCGCTAATATAATACTGGTTTTGGTACTACTTAGTTATTGTACGCAAAAAAGACCAAATCCTATACTATTAAACGAGCAATATTTGTATATATATATATATATATATGTCGCAGAGTGAGCAACGCTATCTTGTAGCAAGTGGAATAACTAATCATTTTGGTGTTACTATTTCAATTATTTTTACTACGAAATGTCAAGTCAATACTTGGGAGGAATCGATTTTGTACAAATGGCAATCCAGGGATGGTTGACGTGCTGTCATAGATTGACTTTTCATGCTGACGGAGTCATTTGGATGGGAGACAGCCATTTAGTACGGATCGCGTCCACCACATTTAAAATAGTTTTTCATCTGCTCTAAAATAAAAGTTGTTTGAGAAGATTTTCTTTATCTGCACACAATAGCATCTTGATTGTTCACATTGTGGATTTATTTTATCATTCCGGTAATGGCTGACGATACCACAGATCAAAACCTACTAACTGATCCGTTATATATATATATTTGTAATCGGTTTCTCGAAAACGGCTCTAATTTAGTATCTGGGGGTTTTCTGGGACGAGAAATCAATCTAGCTAGGTCTTATGTCTGGGAAAATTCGTTTTCCCCGTGTTTTTCAGCATTAAAAAAAAATATCACGTTTTAGAAAACCTACAGCGCCATCTGTTGGCGAGTAGCACTGCTTGCTCACCTGATGATATTTTAATGTTGAGGTAGCTATTATAGAGCGAAGCTCGGTCGACCAGGTACTTAGAGTTTAATTGCGGAAACAGGAGCCTACTAACTAAGCTACTTATTGTATATATTCTTTATTGCACATTTAACATACAGAAAGTAAAAACCGGCCAAGTGCGAGTCCTACTCGCGCCCTGAGGGTTCCGTACCTTTCTACCATATGATAGACTAAAAGCTTTTGCTCTTTGATTTTAAAAACTCCTCGACCATCCAACTTGACCCCTCTTTTATAGAAAAGTTCTTGAAACAGGAGCTCACCTTAATTGGTTACTATTAGTTGTGAGAAAAGTTGTAATATTTAATGATTTCAGACTTTTTCCTTTATTTGTACTGTGAGACCTAGCTTCTTGCCAAATTTCATAATTTTATGTCAACGGGAAGTACCCTGTAGGTTTTGCTTTTTTGTATAAATGTATGGAGATGAGGACATAAAAAGCCATATCTTTTGATTGCGTCGTTGTTAAAAATTTAAATTTTCAGATCTTGTGTGGTTTATAGACCTTAATATTCGTTATCAATTTCAACTTGATACCTCTTCTCGTTGGTGAGAAAAAGGGTCTTGACAGACAGACAGACGGACAACAAAGTGTATAAGGGTTCCGTTTTTTTTATTTTGAGTTACGAAACCCTAAAAACCAAAGGACATTTACAAAGAGCAAAGATTTTTATTAATTTTGTATGTAGAGTTATGCTCAGATCATTGAAGTACGTCGAAGTAATTAAAGAACTTTTTATTGGATATGTAACATCCCCCTAAACATCCACTGCAGAACAGAGAGCTGCCTCACTCCAGCAAAAACGCGTGGTACTTAGGAGGGGATTTACCATAGTCACCACGCTTGTAAGCGTTGCAGCTGGCGACTGCTGTTGTTGGTGACCGCAGTATGTAAGATGGTACGAGACACAGAAAGATGCTGCTGCCCATCTTCCAGTTCATAAGCCATTTGTCGCCTCTTACGACACCCACCGGTAGAGATGGGTTAGTACCAAGTATTATTTACATCTCTCATATTCGGTAAGTAAGTCCTTATTACCCTCAAATGGGGCTTGTTCACCAATTAGCGCTCTAGGGTAATAATTTAGCTAGAAAAGCCCTAGGGCGGTAAGTAATTAAATTTTGAAAGAGTGAAGTTTTTTTTAATTACTTACCGCCCTAGGGCTTTTCTAGCTACATTATTACCCAAGAGCGCTAATTGATCACCTACAATTTGGTGGTAATAAGGACCTACTTACCTCACAATCGAGATGTAAAACGGAGTAGTTAGCTTGGGTGTAAGCATCAATTGCACCCTTGAACTATAGGCGCCCTCGCTGCGCTCGTACGCCTAAATATCTCGGGCTGCAATTGATGCCTTACAGCCCTTGGCTACTAATCTACTATTGTCTTATTTTTGTGAGACGAGGAGGAGCCATCGCTATTTTAATTAAACATAACTTCATTTCGTTAATTTTTTTCAATTACTCGATGACTTTTAGTTAAATTAAATTTTATACATATTGAAGATCATAACGTAAAGTTACAATAGTATGTGATTAAAAAACTAAATAATGTCTTTAATTGTCACAACTACAGTAAAAAGGAAGGTTATGATTTTGACCGCTATGTACCATTGTATACAGGGTGTTAATTTAATTGCGTGCCATAGCTTAAGGGGTGTTTCAGCTACGATAAAGGAACACAAAAAAAATATTTAAAAAAATCCGACTGAAAAAGAAAACTAAAACCGCATTGAAACTTAACTAACGCGGAGCAACGTGGCAAGCGCGCGAGTATCACTGAATAAGGTAGGCACATCATCATCATATCAGCCGAAAGACGTCCACAGCTGGACATAGGCCTCCCCTAAAGATCTCCATGACGACTACATATCTGAAACTCTTTCGCGCGCTTTTGATAGCGGCCCATTCGCGCAGTCATTGCCCTTCGCGTTAGTTTAGTTTCAATGGAGTTTAAATTTTTTTAGTAGGATTTTTTTTATAATTTTTTTGAGTTTCTTTATCGTTACTGAACCACCCCTTAAGCTATGGCACGCAATCAAATTAACACCCTGTATACAGCGTGAATTTTCATTGGTTTCGCTCCCGAAGCCCAGTGATTCTACTCATGAAAACAAGCAACTTTCCAGAAGAAAAACATTTTTTACACGTAAAACTTTTTCGCCTCTCCATAGTAAAGTGGTCACGTGATCAACTTCTTCGGGACAGTTGCTTGTTTTCATGAGTAGAATCACTGGGCTTCGGGAGCAAAATCAATACAAATTCACGCTGTATGTATGGATGTTTGTCCATCTTTGCCCTCATAACTTCTAAGCTTCTTATCGTAATTTGAATGATGACTCTCTCTGATGATGAGAACGTAAGTGCAGTGCTGCTGTAACTGAATTTAACACTGTACGATTCAAAATGAGTCCTATGTATATCCTATACTATGGTAATCTTATACTGAGTAGCGCCATCTATCGGTGAGTAGTGTTGTGGTGTTATAGTTACAATTAGCTGTGTGCAAAATTGTGATATTTAACTATATTTATTGATTTTATTTTTGTCCCGTGTGGTACCGGTAAAGACTATTCTTACCAACCCATACATACCCGTGGGTGTCGTAAGAGGCGACTAAGGGTTAACTGGTCTTTATATGTTAAATCTTACTTACTGCGGTCACCTACAACCGTGGTCCATGGTGCCAGCCGTAACGCTAACAAGCGAGGTGACTATGGTACTTCCACTCCACATTTTTCCAGCAAAAGCTAGAATTCTAGAGGGAGCTTCCTGTCCTGTAGTGGACGTTTTATGGGATGTTATGATGATGATGATTGATTTTTAATTTTTTCATTTGCCACTGCTATGAAACCTAGCTTCTTGCCAAATTTCATAATTCTAGGTCAACGAGAAGTACCCTGTAGGTTTTAGTGTGGTTCATAAATGTGTAGAGATTTGGAACACAAATGGTCGTTTCTTTGGATTGATTATGAAATGAAATGAAATGAAATGAAATGAAATATATTTATTTGCACGCAAACACGGTATGATACAGCTGTTAAAGTGAAAAAAAAAGTACAAGCGTGGTGCACCAACAAGTTGGTATGCAAATTTTTTTAAAAAGAATGAACGAAATATTATTTATAAGGTAATGTCAAATATAAAATGTCAAAATAAAAATGTCAAATAAAACTCTAAATGTCAAATAAAAAAAAAAAAACTAAATAAATTAAACGTGATGTATGTCATTTCATATTGGACGCCACCTATTAAAGTCGAAATTTACAAATTCTGTCACAGAATAAAAACAATTTATTACAAGCATGTTGTGACGAAGTTTTTTTAATTTGATTTCCGGTAATAATTTTAGAGAGTCTGGTAAAAGATTGTACAGCTTTACACACATATTTGAACTGTTTCTGGCAAAAGAAGTGGTAGTATGCGTAGTGCTGGCTAACCTGTTAGGGTACCTTGTTCGAAAGCTGTAATTCCTGTTCTCAAAGAGGTTTTGGTTCTTTTTAACAAACGTACACGCCTCGTAGATATACATTGAGGGTAGAGTCAGGAGATTCAGCCCCCTGAACAGAGGTCTTGTAATACAGAACAGAGGTGTTGATTAATTGTAGTATTTAAAATTTATCTAAAAAATTTAATGTTTGGTATAAATTTCAACTTGATACCTTAACCCGTTATTGAGATAAAGGGTCTAGATAGACAGACAGATGGAAGACAACGTGATCCTATAAGTGTTCGATTTTTTTTCCTTTTAAGGTACAAAACCCTAATAAACCGGCCAAGCGCGAGTCGGACTCGCGCCCTAAGGGGTCCGTACCTATCTACCATACTCGTATGATATACTGAAAGCTTTTGCCCTTTGATTTTAAAAACTCCGCGACCATCCAACTTAACCCCTCTTTTATAGAAAAGTTCTTGAAACAAGAGCTCACCTTATTTGGTTACTATTAGTTGTGTGAAAAATTGAAATATTTAATGATTTTAGACTTTTCCCTTTATTTGTACTGTGACACCTAGCTTCTTGCCAAATTTCATAATTTTAGGTCTACGGGAAGTACCCTGTAGGTTTTGCTTTTTTGCATAAATGTATGGAGATGAGGACATAAAAATCCATATCTTTTGATTGCGTCGTAAAAAATTTAAATTTTTAGATCTTGTGTGGTTTATGGACCTTAATATTCGTTATGAATTTCAACCTGATACCTCTTCTTGTTCGTGAGAAAAAGGGTCTCGACAGACAGACAGTCAGACAGACAGACGGACAACAAAGTGATCCTATAAGGGTTCCGTTTTTTTGTTTTCAGGTACGAAACCCTAAAAAAAAGCGACACTAAAAACCCACGCCCTCTTTTAAATATGTTTGAATGTATATCCCAACTGCCGAAAAGCTGCCACCAGGTCACGATCTTCCTTGGTCCATATGGAAGTCACTAAACAGACTGCGGTCGGGCGTTGGCAGGTGCGGGGAACTCATGAAGAGATGGGGCTTCTCTGATAACGACAAATGTGAATGCGGTATTTTGCAAACCATGACACACTTGCTGTCGTGCCCTACTTCTCCAGTTTCCTGCACTCGGAGAGACCTTTTTGAAGGCAACCAAAAGGCTATTGATGTGTCAAATTTTTGGGCTAAGCGTTTATAGTCAGTTTTGCCATTGACTCGAAAAGAAGAAGAAGAATAAACATAGTATTAATTTATTTGGATAAGCCTGTTAGAACTACAGTTTACTCCCATGAATATTTCTCTTGTAAGTACAGTTTTGAATTTATCTGACAGTAAACTTTCAATATCAGTGGGTACCTTATCATAGAAGCGTATATATTAACCTTGTAAACACGGCTAACATAAGAAGCAACTTGATTCTTGTTTTCTTGTGTTGAATACATAGAATACATAGTTAATTGGATTGAATCCTTTTTAAAATCCACAATTCTCGTTAATTAAAGAAGTCAACCAAACAACGGATATAAATCTTAGAATATAAATCAAATTTTACCCTTTTCATTCCCTTTCGCTAATCGAGTGAATAATTCTTGAAACCGATACACCGCAAATCAGGACGGGACCGGTATTGGCACAAATACGTAAGCTGTACTGCGGTATCGGGAACAAACCACAATGACAGATTTTCACGATAAAGGATTGTAATTGGAGTCGAAAACTGTTTCCGAATGAAAGTTTGATTATATTAATTATTCACGGTCCTCTTATACAAAAGAGGGGGTCGTCGTCAAAAAAATAAAAGTAACAAAAAACATTTTTTGCACGGGACTTTACACGGGACTGACAAACGGCTATTTACTATTCGTTTTTAAGGGTTCCGTACCCAAGGGGTGAAGGGCGGGACCCTATTGATATGCCTCAGATGTCTGTCTGTCTGTCAGCGGGCTGTATGACTGTATCTCATGAGCCGTAATAGGTAGAAATATGAAATTGTCACAAATTGTGTATATCTGTTGCCGCTACAACAACAAATACAAAAAATTTAAAGAAGTTAAAAATTAAGGGGGGCTTCCAAACAGCTAAAGGGGAGACCGTAAAAAAAGTTTGACCTAACCCGTCGAGTGGGGTATAGTTGTTTAGAGCTTGTTGATTAAATAAATATTGTATTTTTGTTATTTAGAACACGGCCCGGCCACAGAACACGGCCCTTACACAGCGTACTGGTCTGGTGTTCCCAGTACCAGCAGAGGCTGTCAGGGAGTCGGTGTCATACTTTCCGGAAGAATGGTAGAGTGCGTGAAAGAAGTCGAGTGTGTGAGCCCAAGACTCATCTGGGTCAGGCTGAAAGTCGGACTGACCCGAATTTTTGTTCTAGGTGCATATGCACCAACGAATATGGGTTCGCGAAAGTCCCTGAAAGCCCAGAAAGAAACAGATGAGTTTTGGGAAAATATGAGAGATACGTTAGAGAAATGTGATCAGAATGAACGAGTTATCATGCTAGGTGATTTTAATGGATAGGTAGTAAGAAAGCGTGACGGTTATGAAAGAGTTCTTGGTAAGTTTGGTGATGAACGTGTGAATGATAATGGAATAAGTTTGCTTGAGATATGTTTGGAATGGAGTCTTTTTGTAGCAAACACTATGTTTGACCACAAAAAGATCCATACGTATACAAGAGAGGAGGGTGATGCGAGAAGAATGATCGATTTTGTAGTTGTGGATGAAAGATTGAGGAAAAGAGTTCTGGACGCTCGCGCATATCGTGGAGTCGCCATCGACATAGACCACCACCTGGTTGTGACCCGTATTGGTGGTCTATTTAACCGGTGGCGGCATAGACCACAAGAGCAGACGAGCGTTCTAGAACGTATTAAAGTGGAGAGATTGCAAGAGGAGGATGTCAGAAAAGAATACTTGAAAGGCTTGAGTGAAAGATTTGAGAACCTGGATGAAGTAAATGATATTGAATGTTTGTGAAATGAATTTAAAGATGGAGTAGTAGGTATAGCTATCGATGTTTGTGGGGTGTCAAAAAGGAGAAAGGGTGGAAAAAAGAAGAATATGTGGATGGATAAAAGTGTACAGGCAGCTGTTTGTGAGAAGAAGAAAGCATGGTCAGATTGGTTAGCCGTAAAAGCTAACCAAAGAATGCAGAAGGCAACAAATGATGACGTAAGTGTAGCAAGAAAGGTATATAAAAGAGCGGAAGGTATTGTTAAGGAAGTTGTTGAGAGAAAGAAAGAGGAGTGTAAGGATGAGTTTGACAGAAGGCTTACTGAAGATTTCCAGTCCAACCAAAAGCTTTTCTGGAAATCCATACGGACAGCCCGAGGAAAGTTTGGAACGTCGGAGCTGAGTAAAATCAGAAGCCAGGATGGAAGTATTATAAAAGGTGAAGAATGTGTGCTGAGGAGGTGGAAGGAATATTTTGAAAGTCTGTTTGAGAGAGAAAAAGCAGAGGCCAGCGTACCGAGGTCTTCTGTGGAAATGAATGAGAATGAAGATGAGAATAAAGATGATAATTATGTAAGTGAGATAAGTATGGATGAGATTATGAAAGCAATGAATAGTATGAAATCAGGTAAAGCAGCTGGGTATGATAGAGTGTCGGTCGAGATGTTGAAGGCTGGGCGAGGCATTGTGGCTAGTCAGTTGTACCGCCTTTTCAACCTGTGTTGGACGAACAGCCAAGTACCAGGTGACTGGTGCAAGGCTGTGATTGTGCCGCTGTATAAGGGAAAAAGGTCACAACAGGACTGCGAAAATTACCGCGGGATAAGCCTTCTTAGTGTCGTCGGCAAACTGTATGCAAAGGTTTTGATTGAAAGAGTGATAAAAGATACTGACGAAAAAATATGGGATGTACAAGCGGGATTTAGAAAGGGAATGGGACGTACAGATCAGGTCTTTTCCTTGCGGTGCATAGCTGAAAAGTTTTTGGCTAAAAACCAAAAAGTCTACTGCGCGTTCGTGGATTTGGAAAAGGCCTATGACCGAGTGGTGAGGAATGAATTGTGGTCAGCATTGTCTTTGTATGGGGTAAACGGGCATCTGATTCAAGCACTGAAATCTCTCTATGAGGATTCCAGTGCTTGTGTCAGAATAAACGGGGCGCACACTGAATGGTTTAGCATCGAAAAAGGTATTAGGCAGGGATGTGTAGCGTCACCTTGGCTGTTTAACCTGTTCATGGATAATTGTTTGATTGATCTGAAAGAGAGTATGTGTGGACTGAGAATGAATGAGTTACTCATCAAATGTCTTCTCTACGCTGATGACCAAGTTGTACTTGCGTCATCTGCTGACGAGTTGCAGGAGATGGTAACAATGATGAATGTGGCTTTGGACAGGAAAGGAATGAAAGTAAATGTAAGCAAGACGAAAGTAATGGTACTTGAAAGAGAAGAATGTATGACAGAGTGTACTATATTAATAGGTGGTGAACAAGTCGAACAAGTGAAGGAGTTTGTGTATCTGGGCTCAAAGTTTACGAGAGATGTAAAGTGTGAAAGTGATATTGAAGGAAGAGTGAGTGCTGGAAACATGGTGAATGGTGCCCTGCACGCCTTTATGAGGAGTCAGACGGTGTCTAACAAGGCTCGTTTGGCTGTTCGTGGGGGTGTTTTAGTACCAACACAGATGTATGGCAGTGAAAGCTGGGTATGGCAGAAGAAGCATGAAAGTAGAAATAATGCAGTGAAAATGAGAGCGCTAAGGAGTATGATTGGTGTTAAATTGAGTGACAGGATTAGAAATAGTGTGATAAGAGAACGGTGTGGCGTGAAAGAAGACGTAGTGACCAAAATCGAGAAAGGGATGCTGAGATGGTTTGGTCATGTAGAGAGGATGAATGAACGAAGACTGACGAAAGAGATCTACCAGGCGAGAGTGAATGGAAACGTTGGAAGGGGAAGGCCTAGGCGAACGTACCAGGACCAAATTCAGGACGTTCTGAATAAAGGCCAGGTTAAAAGTACCTTAAACCGACGAGCATGTATGAAAGGATTGATGAAAGTACAGGAAGCAAGGGAAGTATGTCAAGATCGTGGCAGGTGGAAGACTGTGGTCTCTGCCTACCCCGACGGGAAAGAGGCGTGATGTTATGTATGTATGTATTTTTGTTTTAAAAAATATTTAAAAGCAAAGGAATAAGATGCCACCAAAGTCAGCTGTTTTAAATAAAAATTGTTTGAGCTGTATGTATCTCATGAAAAGTAATAGCTAAACAGTTAAAATTTTCAAAAATTATGTATTTCTGTTGCCGCTATAACAAGAAATACTAAAAATAAAAAAAGTAATAAATTAAGGGGGGCTCCCATACTAAAGACCTATTTTTTAGGCGATTTTCGTTTTTTTCTACTCTTTTATTATATGTATAGATAGATATGTATACAAAATTTTTAATTAAAATAGTCAGAACAAAATAGCAAACAAATATAATGTCAATGTAGTTAGTTTGATCAAAGTAATTAATTTTGAATAAGAAACAGAATTAAGGAAATAATATAAGTTATAAGTACTCGATGTACAAAAAATGTACGTGCATATTTATAGCGATAAAATTTCGTTTCAAGTTATGTACCTACACTAATAGGGTGTTTTCCAGCACTTTTTGAAAGTTCAACTGGATGGCGCTGCCGATCATTGTTGTCAAAATAAGAATGGACATTCCACAACATTCCAGAATGTTGTGGAATGCTTTCGAATATTCACGAATGTTCTGGACTGTTCAAGAAATTTCTAGAGGGCGAAACTTCCAGCCCTTATATCTTCAAAAGCACGCCCTTCAGGTAAAAACGGAAACCTTCTTCATAGAAAATGAGAATGGAAACTCTGACACAAAACGGTCACCTATTATGAAAATGACAAAGTCAGATTGATTGCTGCAAGTGTTTGTAATATAGATTTTCTTCTAAGATGATTTCATTTATTTTACAAAGCCAATTATTAATAACCGTCATAGAAAATGACTTGATGACATATTGATATATCTGTCATATTGATACGTTAAATTATAGCAATACTTTTATGGCGATAACAATTTGTTATTGGGATCGCAATGTTTTTTAATGATCGAAAGGTTGTATGCCTCTCCATTGTTTAAAAAAAAATTGATTATACATTAGATTATCACCAATTGTTACAATTATTTTTCATTTTAATCATAAATATGTTAAAATTAGTTTCCGTAAAGGCATCTCTTAAGTTCATATGGATCCAGCTTAACTATCTGTACAGCTTCTTCCCAGAGCTTATCAGCTAAAACCTCATCACGTGCAGAACTCTTCCCTCGAATGAGATGACATTCCCTGTAGTACTTTCCAGTTTCTCGACCAGCATCGTCATCCAGTGCAGCATGGAGTGCTGTCTGAGCACCTTCCTTCGCATTCTTGCAGCAGTACTTGAAAAATAATCTTAATAAATTACCTCCTAAAAAAGTGTGGAATATTCCTGTACCTACAGCTCCAGGGTCTACTGCGTTAACCACAACATTTTTTTCTTTCAACTTTTTGCTCAATGCATGTCCAAATAGAATGCAGTTGTACTTACTATTACTATAACACATAAGTCTATAAAAAATATCTCGTCTGTTTTTACACTCAAAGTCTAGTTTACCAAACCAATGCAGTACAGATCCAGTGTTGATTATTCTACTAGGTTCTGCTTCTGTTCCTGTTTTTCGTAATAATGGTAACAGCAAAATAGTAATTAGAAAATGACCTATGAAGTTGACATGCATTATATAGTTTGTACCGTTATATGATTTTGGGTTTGCAGGAAAACCAACTCCTGCATTATTGAAAAGAATATCGAGTCTAGTTTCTTCTTTCAAAATCGCAGCGGCGACTTCTCGAACGGAGTCGAGAGATGATAGATCAAGCATCTTGAATGATACTTTATTACTGCCTGTTTTTTCCGTAATGGTTTTTATAGCGTTTGTGCCTTCATTTTCAAATGGACAAGCAACGATGACTTTAGCTCCTCTCCTTGCGATGTCTGTAGCTATCTCAAGTCCCATGCCTGCTGTTCCTCCAGTCACAACCACAACCATTTCTTCAAGAGTCTTATCCGATTTGCATTTAGCTGCTGCACAAGGAGTAACCAAACAGGAACGTCTCGACATAGTTTCTTTTAGGTACTTTTTTCAGACGATTTTGTATTTGTTGAACTGCAGTATAACGTCTCGTATCTCGTTATGTAACTATCTGCTTTCTAAGACTGGAGTCTTAGTATTTGGTATCATTTTAAATTATTTTTCGATGTCAGTCTGAAAAAAAAAAATTATTTATATATTTTTTTAATTTATTTTTCATAAGCATACAATTCGAAACAAAAATTAGTGATATTTCTCCCAAACTTCGTTGAAGTTTATCGGGAAAAAAAGCTTTCTTTGACTTTAGATATAACGATACAACGAATTGTATGGTCTATATTATTTTACAAAAAATCGGTCAGCTGTTTCCTGCCAGTATAAGCCCAAACATGTTATGTGTTGAATTTCTATTTTTAGGGAAAATACGTTAACAAGGAGCTCTGTTACTGGGATACTCCACAGGACAGGTTTCTTTAAAAAAAAATTTTTTATTATTTATTTTATTTACTATAAACATAACCATGAGAGGCACACCCAAATCGATTATGTATGTACAAAAAATCACTTAGCAGAGAAACGCGAGATTTGTGAATTTCACCAACGAACACGTATACAAATCTATATCAAAGTTTCCCATCGCAATTGTCGTTAATGGCGCGGACAGCCCGCCTGACCGGAGCACAGGCGCCAAGGTTGGTCCTACTTGCCGGCTCAACAAACATCCTCGTCCTACTGCACTAGTGTTCGAAACAAACTAGTTTTCATGTATCGATATTTTTTTCTAATAAGTACAAGTAAAATATATTTTATATACAAAATTACTTTAAAAGAAACGGGCATTCGGACACATAATAGATCTCGTCGAGATGTTCATTTCGGTTGACAGCTGTCAAATCTAAAAATCGCTGTGACTTAAAAACTACTAACCCTAGACTACTTGTATGATAGGACAAATGATAGATCTCGTCAAGATCTTTACTTTAGTTGAAAGCTGTCAAATTTAAAATCACTATGTCTTGGAAATTACTGACTCTAGAATACTCGTATGTTGGGATAAATGATAAATAAACTATTTAAGATCTCGACGAAATCTTTCATTTGCCCCAGCATAAGAGTAGTCTAGGGTCAGCAGTTTTTAGTGATTTAAGGTTGACAGCCGTCAAACGAAATAAAGATCTCGACGAGACTTATCATTCGTCCTAACATACGAGTAGTCTAGGGTCAGTAATTATTGAGTTGTGGTGGTTTTAGATTTGACAGCTGTTAACCGAAATGAAGATCTTGACGAGATCTATCAATTGTCCGAACATACAAGTAGTCTAGGGTCAGTAGTTTCCAAGTTATAGTGATTTAAAGTTTGACAGCTGTCAACCAAAATAAAGATTTCGACGAGATCTATAATTCGTCCGATCATACAATAGTTTAGGGTGAACAGTTTTGAGTTACGGTGGATTTAGATTTGAAAGCTGTCAACCGAAATGAAGATCTCGACAAAATCTATTATTTGTCCGAATGCCCGTTTCTTTTAAAGTAATTTTGTATGGAAAATATATTTTACTTGTACTTATTAGAAAAAAATATCGATACATGAAAACTAGTTTGTTTCGAACACTAGTGCAGTCCTACTGGAGTGTCCCACTGACGACGGGGAATTTGCGATTCCCCCTCGTCCTACCAGTGGCACACTCCAGTAGGACGACGGGGCATGCCCCCCCATCGCAATTGTTGTTAATCGCGCGGACAGCCCGCCGGTTGGTCCTACTTGCCGGCTCAACAAACATACGCGGTCACTGGTTTCCCGTCCGTCTTTGGGGACATGTAATCCTAAAGAGCCTAATATTTGAGGACTACAAATTAAACCTTTAAATACTTTAAACACGTAAACTACCAGTGCCGTGTTTCAAGTCTGTAGTAGCCCACCATGCCGAGGACGAACAATGACGGGTACATTAAAGGGAAGAAAGGTACACCCCATATAACTTTCTATACAGCGCCATTGTAAATTTATTTTATATTTTCTCCACCATCGAGATATATTTTTGTTCATGTGGGTTCCACGCGGCCGCACTACACTCCAACCTACTACGCACCAACGCATTATACAGGGCTTTTACCGCTGATGTATTGCTCAAATATTTAGTATGGTGCAAAATGAACCCTAGATTCCTGAATGCTTTTTTGAAAATGCCTATGATGTGACACTTAAAAGATAGGTCATCTGTCTCTAGGTAACACCGCACCATCTACAGTATAGTCATAATGCAGAGGAGTCTTAGCGCCCGTAAAAGTTATTCGACTCCAAAATGTACTGTTGTAATGTACCTATAAATTTATAATGGAAATAAAAAACAGGCTTGGTTATTTTCTATTACTTCACTTAGTTACTGAATGTTAACTACTATGGTTATTTTATACTTTTTAGTGCTATAGACACCTTGCAAAATTTGAAGGAGGTGCGTAGTTTTTGTTAAAACTATTTTTCCAGACGGAATTTGTACAGAAGCTCTACCACCATCGTAATTTGCAATAGGAATCACCAAAATAGGCCAATTATTTATTTGGAGCATAAATTAACATTCAGGGTTTTTTCCCTCTCAACTTATAAACGCCAAAACCGGCCAAGCTCAAGTCGGCCTTGCACCGAGGTTTACGTACCACACGCCCAGTATTATATTACTCTATGGTACCACTAAGGACCGTCTTAGTTGTGTGCAGTAATACCGTCTTAGTCACGCAGAAGTGCATTAAATTCGCTCGAGACTACACGCACTTGACCAGTTTTTTTAATTTTATTCTATAGCTTATGCGCTATAAACAAACCAATTTTCACGCTTGTAAGTGCTCCCGTTTTTACGATAGAGCTAAAAAAAAATCGAGCAATAATCCCTTAAAAAAACACGTTTTTATTAGGGGAGCCCCCCTTAATTTATATTTTGTTTTCAGTATTTGTTGAGGTTGTTATAGCGGCAATAGAAATAGATAATCTGTGAAAATTTCAACTGTCTTCCTATGACGGTGCATTAGATACAGCCTGCATTCAGACAGACAGACAACGGAGGCATAATAATAGGGTCCCCTTTTTCACCCCTTGGGTACGGAACCCTAAAGAAAATTTGGATATTATTTTGAATTAAATGTTTAGGTACTTAAGTAATAGACAACGCTAGATTTCTCATCATCACATACACTCTTTGATGCTCTGCCTGCCTACTCCGTGAGGAAGGGATATAGGCGTGAGATTATAAAGGAAATTGTCGTGTCTATTCTCTTTTGTAGATAAAACCATTACAGTCACTTAGAGCGCTGTTTCTTAAATTTCAATTTTGATAATGATTACACTCATGATAACTTTTGAATGGTATGTCCGATTTGAATAATTCAAAAAGTAATTTACAGTTACTGATATAGTCTTGAATACGAAATCAATAAGGATTAACAGGTAGGAATAATGTGGCCTATATAGTTTGTACCGGCGTTACTAATGCATATTTTAATATGAAAAAGTAGTTATTGTGACATAATTGTAATAGTTAGATGGTATTGCGGACTTTTTTCTAGATATTGATGTCTTCTATAAAACTGTAGTAAGTACATCACTTTGCTCTATTGTCAACAGTATCCGCAGCGTACGCGATATAAGGATGCTATTTGGTATTTTTTTCACACCTTGGGTTACATTATCGATGTTTTCATACGGATCCCTAATCTTTTCTAGCAATAAATATAGCCTATGTTACTCAAGGTGACTGTTGCTGTCTAATGGTGAAAGTATTTTTGAAATCGGCACAGTAGTTTTTGAGTTTATTTATTACAAACATACACACACACAAAAATACAAATCTTTCCTCTTTATAATATTAGTAGTGTAGATAATGTAGATAGTGTAGATTATGAGTATAAACGCGAAAGTTTGTAAGAATGGATGGATGTTTGTTACTCTTTCACGTAAAAACTACTGAATGGATTTTGAATAAAACTTTACAATAATATAGCTTATACATCAGAATAACACATAGGCTTCAATTTATAAACCTACGCAGACGAAGTCGCGGGCACCAGCTAGTCATTCATAAGGCACGCAAACCACTTGACTTTTTAGTTATTTATTTTGCTGCTAACTTACCATTTTGTCTGAAGAACACTGATTCTTAAAATTAAGTGATAAATGGAACAGGAAGTTAGTCCTTTATATACTCAACATTGGCTACACTACCTGCTTGAGGTCACTAGCCTTTGAAATTCTAAAAAAAGTCTAGTCTAGACAAAAATAGATTTTATTGTATGTAATTAATTCTAAGTAAATGATAATTCCATGAGATCATTATTTACTATACAGGGTGTAAGGAAAAGTACCGATTTCCTTTTAACCACATGTTATATAAGTAGAATAAAGAATAATAAGCATGTTCAATAATTTAAAAAATAATAAATAAATAAAAGATTTTAAAAATTAATATTGAAATTAAATTGTGTCAACCCTCACCAGACTTAATACTATCGCACTGATAAGCGTAAGTATTTGCCTCAAGTGTCGTCCTTACGTAGTTTCCTATCTCCTATCTCTGTTGCACGCTAGTCGCAATGACGTTCGTTAATGAATGAGGGCGGGTGCGCGTCGCGATTCTTAGAATAGGGTTGGCAACTTAAACTTTTTTTCTTAGGAAGTTAATCATTTTTATGTATTTATTTTATTATTAATATGTTTCATGTACTTTATTCTACTTACACAACATGTGGTTAAAAGGAAATCGGTACTTTTCCTTACACCTTGTTTAATGAAATGAATTAAAAATAATTTCACATAGTACCTAATTTGCGGCTTTTTGTTATGAGTTACTTAAAATTAATACTGTTTATGATAAAAATTTTGAAATATATGTTGATACTAGCTGTTGCCCGCGGCTTCGCTCGCGTGGATTTCGTATTTATGTTGTTACCGGTTTCCCGAAGCAATGAGATATTTTCCGTCATTTCGGGGTAATTTTAAACTAAGGAAAAACAGGACTAACCCTGCGCAAATCAACGAGTATAATTCAAGATCCAGCTGAATTTTATATAATATACAAACGTTACTCATAAATTACTAAGAACAGAGGAACTTAACAGCAGTATCCTAACAAATGTAAAGAGATTTGACGGACACTTTTATGTAATATTTCAAAACAGAGCCAATTCGCAGAAGTAATTGAGAAAAACTGAAACCCTCTCCCTCTCTCTCCCACTCTCCCCTTCCTCTCCCCCTTCCCGTCCCTCTGTCTCTCCCCCTCCCCCTCCTCCCTCTCCCCCTGGGACAGGGACAGGTACAGAAACAGGGACAGGGACAGCGACAGCGACAGCGACAGCGACAGCGACAGGGACAGGGACAGGGCGGGGGAGCGGAGGAGGAGAGGGGGAGAGAGGGAAGGGGAAGAGGGGGAAGGAGGAGGAGAGGGAGGGGAGAAGAAGGGGGGAGAGGGAGAGGGAGGGTAGGGTGCATCAAAACCTACAGGGTACTTTTCGTGAATTCAGAATCTTGAAATTTGGTACAAAGCAGATAAAAGAAAAATTGTAAAAAGCATAAATTTTTAGTTACATCATAAAATAAAATTATTTTTAATAATTTTAAACTTATTACCTACTCCTTTCTTCATGAACGCGTAGAGGTATTAAATTTAAATTCGTATCAAATACTTACGAGTAAGTCTATAATACCTGTCATCATCATCATCATCATAATATCCCATAAAACGTCCACTACAGTACAGGGAGCTCCCTCCAGAATTCTAGCTTTTGCTGGAAAAATATGGAGGGGAAGTACCATAGTCACCTCGCTTGTTAGCGTTACGGCTGGCACCATGGACCGCGGTTGTAGGTGACCGCAGTAAGTAAGATGTAAGATATAAAGGAGGATGCTGCTGCCCATTCTCCAGTTAACCCTTAGTCGCCTCTTACGACACCCACGGGTATGTATGGGTTGGTACTATTATTTGCCGGCACCACACGGGGTGTTATAATACCTGTAACAAAATCAAACTTCCATGTCATTGCAATGAACAGAAACAGCAATTTAAGCGGCTTAGGGTACATCTCGCCCCCTCAAAAACTATTTTGAAACTCGCAACTACTCGCAAGGAATCAAAACCTAAAGGATACTTCCAGTCGAACTAGAATCTCGAAATTCGGCATGAAGCAACGTTTTATAGCACACATAAAGGAAATTTCTAGTTACTTCACATAATGGAATAAGCGAATCCCACATACACCCCAACTGATTTTTATTAATAACAAAATCTTAAAAAAAGATTTTTATTCTAGATATTGTTATTTTAAATTTTCATCATTGTTATAGTTTTATCGTTGTTCTAGTCCGCGCACTCCGCGTACGCCACGCCCACTTCCCTCCCCTCCTCACCGCTCATGAACCACGCGGCGCTGCCGCGCCAGCCCCCAGTCCGCGTATCCACAGAAATATATGGAATAGAAGCGGCAAAAATTTAAATAATAAAAATAAATTATCCCTATCAAATACCCGTGAAATTGATTCTGCTCTCGATTCTGAACAAACTATCTCAGTTTCGCTTATTCCGTTCCAATGACGTGCGGTTGACCGTACTGTTGCCGCACGCCCGATCATCGCTGCTAAGCGCATTTTTGGAACGTGCTGTAAAAAAACAAAAATTTTGGCTTAAGTAGTACTTTTCAGTATCTACCTATTTTTTTTATGACTATGCCTACTGATACTATTTATATTGAATGTGCTACTAATAGTTTTAAAATTCTAGTTTTATCATTTTGATACTAGGATTTATGTTGCTTTGACATTGTTCTTTATTTTTATTTGTTTGTTTTTTTATGTTACAAGTGAGCAAGTGAGCATATTTTGACACTAATAAGACAACAAAGCGCGTTGCTCACTTTGAGAACTAATATAGTAGGTCTCATGTGCCTGTAATTTCACTGGCTCCCTTGCCCTTCAAACCGAAACACAACAATGCAAACACTGCTGCTTCACGGCAGAATAAGGCAAGGGGGTGGTACTTCCCCAGACGGACTTTCCACAAAAGCCCTACGACCTCCGAAAAGTTTAATCTGACATTTAAACAACGTGTTAATGGAATAAGCGAAACCCTCACACACTCCAACCGATTTTTATTAAAATAAATCCATTCCCGTAAAAAAAATCTTAAAAAAGGATTTTTTTTTCTAGATATTGTTATTTTAAAGTTTCATCATTGTTCTAGTTTCTTCGTTGTTCTAGTCCGCGCGCTCGTCGCTCGCTTCCCTCCCCTCCTCTCCGCTCATGAATCGCGCGCCTCGCGCCGTCCGCGCGCGTTTCCACAGAAATATTGAGAATAGAAGCGACAAAAATTTTGATAGTAAATTTTAAAAAAATTACCCCTATCAAAAACCCGTGAAATTGATTCTACTGAACAAACTACTTTCTCAGTTTCGCTTATTCCGTTAACACGTACCTAATGAAATAGTGAACATAATTTTAGAATGTTACTCAGAGCATGAAATTGAACAACTTTTCCTAAGGAACATAGGTCGAAATACGAAAATCCAAATTTGACCTCCCGTTACTAATCCGCCATCAGCTGATGCAGTTTCTATGAGAGGTCAATAATTGGTTTTCGTATTTTGACCTATGTTCCTTGGAGAACGTTGTTCAGTTTCATGGTCTGAACACTAAAATGATGATGACTATTTCATTAGGATCCTATATTTTATCTTATTCTATTTTTGGTATTATATTATGTGATATTTTTAGAACCAAATTTATGAATATATGAATATTAATAAAACCTTGACCTTGTGCTGGTCTCTCTTCCGGGCGAGATTTGCGTTGCGCTAATATAATACTGGTTTTGGTACTACTTAGTTATTGTACGCAAAAAAGACCAAATCCTATACTATAAAACGAGCAATATTTGTATATATATATATATATATATATTTATATTTGTAATCGGTTTCTCGAAAACGGCTCTAATTTAGTATCTGGGGGTTTTCGGGGACGAGAAATCAATCCAGCTAGGTCTTATGTCTGGGAAAATTCGTTTTCCCCGTGTTTTTCAGCATATAAAAATATCGCGTTTTAGAAAACCTACAGCGCCATCTGTTGGCGAGTAGCACTGCTTGCTCACCTGATGATATTTTAATGTTGAGGTAGCTATTATAGAGCGAAGCTCGTTCGACCAGGTACTTAGAGTTTAATTGCGGAAACAGGAGCCTACTAACTAAGCTACTCATTGTATATATTCTTTATTGCACATTTAACATACAATAAATCTTAGAATATAAATCAAATTTTACCCTTTTCATTCCCTTTCGCTAATCGAGTGAATAATTCTTGAAACCGATACACCGCAAATCAGGAGGGGCCGGTATTGGCACAAATACGTAAGCGGTACTGCGGTATCGGGAACAAACCACAATGACAGATTTTCACGATAAAGGGTTGTAATTGGAGTCGAAAACTGTTTCCGAATGAAGGTTTGATTATATTAATTATTCACGGTCCTCTTATACAAAAGAGGGGGTCGTCGTCAAAAAAATAAAAGTAATAAAAAACATTTAGTACAAAAACATATTACCATTGGTATACAGCGTTATTTTCTTTTTCACGCCGGATATTTTAAGAGGTCTTTCTGTCCATGAAACTGAACAACTTTCCCTTTCTTTTTCTTTCATAAGTGTTCCTATCGACTAAGGAACCCTAAAAAATATAAAATCGCTTTAAAAACACGTTAGTAGTAGGAAAGCCTCCTTTTATTGGTATTTGTTATTAAAGCGGCAATAGAAATACATAATCTGTGAAAATTTCAACTGTCTACCTATTACGGTTATATAGGAGATGTTATTTTTTCGACGGATAATTCTTAGCGAAATTTGTTCAGTTTCATGGTCTGAATGTACATTACAGCTGTACAGGTTGAAGGATCACAGTGATACCGTCATCCGATAAATAAGGCTTATTTATATATATTTATTTAATAAGCACGTGCAATGTCAAAATGCAGGCGAAGTTTGACCCACAATGTATAAAATTAGTTGAAGATGTAACTTGACTTTTAAATTATAAAATATTTATTTTCCTGCACACTTACCATTTTGTCTGATGAACACTGATTTCTGAAAATAAATGATAGATGAAAAAGGATGTTATTCCTTTATATATTCAACATTGGCTTTTTTGGTTGTCTACCTAATACTCTAAGGACAAGAATTGTCGATTTCTACCTGAAGCAGGTTATAGCCACTTTGACATTGGAAAAGAAGACTACAATGTCAATTGATAATAAAATTAAATTTTATTAATAATTGCTGCTTTTTAGGGTACCATACACCAAAGATGCCAAGGAGAGTCTACTACTAAGTCTTCGTCGTTCGACCTTTAAAATCTTAGTAGGTGTCTGATGGAAATTTTCACACAACACAATAAATAATAGTAAATATTGGGGAACAGTTCACACACAGTCAACTAATCCCAAACTATTCAAAGCCTGTAAATTATATATTCTGTGCCTGTACTATAGGTACCAAAGTCTGATATACATACATAATTAGATGAATAACACCCAGACACAGAACAATAAAGGAGCCTCGATATGAAAAACCGGCCAAGTGCGAGTCGGACTCGCGCACTTAGGGTTCCGTACAAACGTGCAGGTATATAAGTACTCACAAGTTATGGTATTTTTATTGCAAAAAACTTTATTTTGTGATGAAAGTAACTAAAATTTATTTTTGAGTTGATTGAATGAAAGGTAAATTGTGGTTTACGGTTTATGACGTATTAAAAAAAACTACTTTCCCGATCTCGTTCAAACCAATTTTCGGTGGAAGTTTGCATGGTAATGTAAATCATATATTTTTTATTTATTTTTTACTTATTTTACAAGTTAAACGGGGGGGGGGGACACAATTTACCACTTTGGAAGTGTCTCTCGCGCAAACTATTCAGTTTAGAAAAAAATTATGTTAGAAACCTCAATATTATTTTTGAAGACCTATCCATAGACACGTATGGATTTGATGAAAAAAAAAATTTTAAGTTTCAGTTTTAAGTATGGGAAACCCTAATTTTTATTTTCTGTTTTTGTGTAAAAATCTTAATGCGGTTTACAGAATACATCTAACTACTTACCAAGTTTCAACAGTATAGCTCTTATAGTTTCGGAAAAAAGTGGCTGTGACATACGGACGGACAGACAGACATGACGAATCTATAAGGGTTCCGTTTTTGCCATTTGGCTACGGAACCCTAAAAACGTGTTTGTTTGGCTTTTTTTTAAGCTTTATTGAGCATTGGTTATAGGTACTTACGATGTTCAAACTTTAGTACGATTGTTGTGAATAAGCTATAAAAATAGCCAACTGCGAGTCTATCATATACTAGGCTTAACTGACTGACAATAATAATATCAACGCAAAAACCAAACCCTTTGGTCCAGAAACTTGAAATTTTGCTGTGTATCCATATAATGTGGCGTAGGCGAGCAATACGGATTTTGTGAATCTACGAAAACCCACGTGGACGAAGTCACAGGCAACAGCTAGTCAAAAATATTTAGTGGTACGGAACCTTAGTTGCGCAAGTTTTACTTGCTTTTAGCCATTTTTTGTAAAGTTTTATTAACCTACTCAAGGTAATTATTTTGGGAGTCTCAATTGACGTGACTAAATTGGAAAAAAGAACTAGACGTTTTAGTAATTCGGCCTGCTACTCATAAGGAGCCTCAGGAATGATCTGACGATCGATCAGTTACGAGTAGTATATTTTGCGCTGGTAGAGTCACAATTGCGTTACAATACGAGTATCAAGATGTGGCGGCAAATATTTTAGTTTCCATATATCGCGTAGGCGAGCACTAAGTAAGGATTTTGTGAAAACCTACGCGGACGAAGTCACAGGCAACAGCTTGTCAAAAATATTTGCTGGTACAGAACCATCGTTGCGCAAGTTTTACTTGCTTATGGCCATTATTTTGTGAAGTTTTATTAACCTACTCAAGGTAATTTTTTTGAAATTAGAAAAAAGAACTAGACGTTTTATAGTCTAGGCAACGAAGCGGATCGTTGTATGAAGACCCATATTTAAATCATCAGTCGATGAAACTTTGCTGGGGTACAGTGTTAGTTTGGCTTGCTACGCTACACTACAAGATCTCCAGGAATGATCTGACGATCGATCAAGTAGCATATTTCGCGTCCACCACATTTCAAATCGTTTTTCATCTGCTCTAAAATAAAAGTTGTTTGAGAAGATTTTCTTTATCTGCACACAATAGCATCTTGATTGTTCACATTGTGGATTTATTTTATCATTCCGGTAATGGCTGACGAAACCACAGATCAAAACCTACTAACTGATCCGTTATACAAATATTGCTCATTTAATAGTATAGGATTTAAACTGTGAATTTTACTCTAATTTGACATCTATCTGACTTAATTTTTGACTGTGTTTGTTTATATTTATTCGTTACACTAAATTGATTGTAACTTGTAACCTGTCGTTTAGTTTCCGACACTAAATTTAAACACACTTTCCAAACAAACTTTAAAACTAAAATTGATTAATGAATAAATGAAGTGAAATGATCTGCATCTAAATGCAATGTACAGTTAATAGCTCGTGCGTGGAAACTTCTCCAAGCATGTCCAGTGTTTCAACTGAAGTGCCTTTGTGTGAACAACCTGCAAGCATGCGTCCTATACAATCTGCGATGATAAGTCAACATTATTGTTTCTTTTTACATGTCTCGGTTGGCTGGCAAAGATCTCTTGGAGAGATAAGCTCGCTTTTGTTTACCATTTGGGATATCTTCATTGTGTGCTGGTACCAACGTCAATATCATTATTTATCATCCCGTCAAGAGTCCACTACATGCAAGGGAGTTTCCTTTAGAATAAGAAATAAGAATGAACAGGATGTTTATCTTACCTCTGAAAACCTGTAGGATTCTTGCTCTATAAAAAATATTGTCTTTTTTACCATACCAAATGAAAAAAATTATGAAGAAACTGCAGCACGCCCAAAAATACAAATCAATTGCACCGTGCCAAAATTTTTCAAAACGGGGGAGTACACCCAACAGCACGTTAGTAGAAACAATTTGGACTTTATATCACGGCAATAGAGTTGCAAATGTTTCCAGTGACGTGCGGCTGACCGTACTGTTGCCGCACTCCCGATCATCGCTGCTAACTAAGCGCATTTTTGACCTATGTTCCTTAGTAAATAAATAAATACTGGGGGACAATTATTTATTTATTTATAACTACCTGTTACCCGCGGCTTCGCTCGCGTGGTTTTCGTATTTATGTTGTTACCGGTTTTCCGAAGCAATGAGATATTTTCCCGTCATTTCGGGGTAATTTTAAACTAAGGAAAAACGGGACTAACCCTGCGCAAATCAATGAGTACAATTCAAGATCCAGCTGAAGTTACTCCTAAATTACTCAGAACAGAAGAAGCAGCAGTATTATGCCTTAAAGTTATCACTTAACCTAACAAATGTAGAAAGAGAGATGAGAGACACCTTTATGTAATATTTCAAAACAGAGCCAATTCGCAGAAGTAATTGAGAAAAATTAAAAGCCTCTCCCTCTCTTTCCCTCTCCCCCTCCCTCTCCCTCACCCTCTCCACCTCCCTCTCCCCCACCCCTCCCTCCCCTTCCCCCTCCCCCTTCCCCTCCTTCTCCCCCTGCCGCCTCCCTCTCTCCCTCCCTCTCCCCCTTCCCCTCCTTCTCCCCCTCCCTCTCCCTCTACCTGTACCTCTACCTATCTACCTGTCTACCTTTCTACCTCTCTACCTCTACCTCTCTCCCTCTCTACATCTCTACCTCTACCCTATCCTTGCCCCTATCCCTACCCCTAACGCCAATTTAACCGCTATCCCTAACATAGAAATGACACCCATATTGATTTTTAGACATTTCAAACCTATCGCACCCCAACCTCAACCCCAGGGGATGATGGTATTTCACGTCCATCACGTTGGATTTCAAAGTTTTTGTAGTTTTCGTAATCAGCGACCCGATGAACCATACAAACGACACCCATATTGATTTTAGACATTTCAACCTTTCGCACCAACCCCATCCCTAGGGGATGATGGTATTTCACGTCCACCACGTTGGATTTCAAAATTGTTGTAGTTTTTGTAATCAGCGACCCGATAAACCATACAAACGACACCCATATTGATTTTTAGACATTTCAACCCTATCGCAACTCAACCCCATCTCTAGGGGATGATGGTATTTCACGTCCACCACGTTGGATTTCAAAATTGTTGTAGTTTTCGTAATCAGCGACCTGATAAACCATACAAACGATACCCATATTGGTTTTTAGACTTTTTCACCCCATTTCCCTCTTTTAGGGGTTGAATTTGGGGTGGAATTTCAATAACAGTGATTTGCTTTCAAACAGAATCACAACCCTAATGCCTAAATAATAAATTTTGTGTATTTTACTTTGAAAACGAAGGATTTTCAACTTCATCCCTCTTTTCACCCCTTAGGGTGTAGAATTTTCAAACACCCTGAGACATACGAAACTTAATTTTTAGCCGTCAGTCTAAATACAAATTTTGAAGATCCTAACTTCAAAACTGACGGACTTTCATACAAACTTTCATCCCCTATTTTACCCCCTTAGGGGTGGAATTTTTTGAAACCCTTTCTTAGTGCACCCCTAGGTCTCATAAGGAACCTACATGCCAAATTTGGAATCTCTAGACCCAGCGGTTTGGGCTGTGCGTTGATATGTCAGTCACCTTCTTCTCTTATATACAGGGTGATTGGAAATTCGACGTATTCCTGAAAGGGGGTTGTTCTGCAACTCATGTGGAGCAAATTAGCCCATGAAACCGGTGGTCGAAAATCAGTGGCTGCGGAGTCATCTGAAGATCAGGTTTCTTGACGAAAATTCCCACCTTACTACGAGTACATTAAAAGGCAAAATGTGAATAAAGTACACCGCCCTGTGCCATAAATTTATACTTTTCTGATAGAGGATAAATGACTTAATAATTGGAATATAGTTTATGCCTAATTACTTTTATAAATACCGAAGAAAATAAGTTCTGAACAAAAAGTAGTGTTAAAAAAAATGTAAACATTTTTATGTCGAAGGGAATATTTCCAAAAGTCATACATACACTAGACGTACAAACTACAAAAAAAAGTTCCTCGTTTTATAATCTTTCTAAAAAGCTATAAATTTTGCATTTTATTTGTGGCGCTCAGAAAACAAATGAGCCGAAAGTGCGCTGCGGCACTATTTTCTGGTCGGATTCATTTTTTTGATTGCGTGTGAAAGTGATGTTGATAAAGAGATTAAATGAAGACAAAATGCTTGAATACGTTTTACTGTAAAAAAAATATTTTTTTATGCAAGGATAAAATTTTTGGAAGCTTCTTACTTTCTTCATATCCGGGTATCTTGATGAAAATTCCAGCTTTACTACATTAAAAGGCAAAATGTGAAAAAATTACACCACTCAATAAATTTATACTTTTCTGATAGAGGATAAATGGCTTACTTATTGGAACATAATTTATGCCTTATATTTCTGATAAATACTGGAGAAAATTAGTTCTAAACAAAAAATAGTGTGAAAAAAATTCAAAATATTTTTATGACGAAGGGAATATTTCCAAAAGTCATACACACACTTGACGTACATACTACAAAAATAAGTTTCTCGTTACATAAGCATTCCAAAAAGCTATAAATCTTGTAATTGTATGGTGGCACTAAGAAAAAAATCAGCCAATGGTGCGCTGCGGCACAAATTTTTAGTCGGATTCATCTTTCTGATTGAGTGCCAGATTGATGCTTATGTAGAAAGTAAACAAAAAAATGGAAAACTTAAATAGTTTTACCTCAGTGCGTGCAAAAAAAAACAAATTATCACAAAATTTTACAAATCTTTCTCGAAGTGAGAGCCTTGGTAGCGTATGCATGCCAACAGCCGTTTCCGATATAACCTTGCATGAAAAATTATTTTTTCTTTGAGGCAAAGTGTATTAAAGCATTTCGTCTTTTATTAATCTCTTCATTAAAATTACTTTCACACGCAATCAGAAAAATGAATCCAACCAGAAAATAGTGCCGCTGCGCACTTTCGGCTCATTTATTTCTAAGCGCCAACATACAATTACAAGATTTATAGCTTTTTGGAAAGCTTATGAAACGAGGAACTTTGTTTTGTAGTTTGTACGTCAAGTGTATCTATGACTTTTGGGAATATTCCCTTCGACATAAAAATATTTTGATTTTTTTTAACACTACTTTTTGTGAGCCTATTTTCTCCGGTATTTATCAAAGTTATAAGGCATAAATTATGTTCCAATTATTAAGTAATTTATCCTCTATCAGAAAAGTATAAATTTATTTCACAGGATGGTATACTTTATTCACATTTTGCCTTTTAATGTAGTAAGGCGGGAGTTTTCATCAAGATACCTGATCTTCGGATGAATCCGCAGCCACTGATTTTCGACCATAGGTTCCATGGGCAAATTTGCTCCATATGAGTTGCAGAACAACCCCCTTTCAGGAATACGTCGAATTTCCAATCACCCTATATAGATAAGACTGACAAGTACTAGGAAAAATAACCCGGAAAGGCATAAAACTCATGGAAACTAGATGGCGCTTACAAATAATCTAGAAATTAATTATGGTCTACCGAGTATTCTGCCAAAAAATCATTCAAAATTTCAACATAGTTTCTATATAAAGAAACGCTAACATTGAAATTCAGTTTTTTTTTTAGCAAAATACTCGATAAATCATAATAACTTCCCGGACTGTTGTGGTGTTACAGTTACAATTGACTGTAAGAAAAATTGTAACATAAAAATATACTCGTAAGTGACACTAAGAATATAAGTGATAATTGTAACATTGAACTGTATTTATTGATTTTTTACTTTTTAATTTGCTACTTCTATTAAACATTCATGCCAAATTTCATAATTCTACGTCAACTGGAAATACCCTATAGGAAAAAAAATACCCTATAGGTTTTAGTGTGGTTCAAATAAATGTATGGAGATTGGGACACAAATGGCCAAATCTTTTGACTGAGTGGTCGTAGTAGCTTGAATTTTTTACACTTTCAAGTGTCTAATGGCGCGAACTGCTTTGGAAGCTTGCGCGCTCCAGCGGCTAAAAATTTTGAGACTTGATTGATTCTTGGTTTGATACTTGATACCCTCACCAGTTAATGAGATAAAGGGTCTTGATAGACAGACAGTCGGACGACAAAGTGATCCCATAAGGGTTCCGTTTTTTTTTCCTTTCGAGGTACGGAGCCCTAAAAGAGAAGCGACACTAAAAACCCAGCCCTCTTTTAAATATGATTGAATGTATAGTTTTGATACAATTAATAGTAGATTAGTAGCCACGGACTGTAAGGCATCAATTGCAGCCCGAGGCTCGTGCGCCTATAGTTCGAGGGTGCAATTGATGCTTACACCCGAGCTAACTACTCTGCTTTACATCTCGATTGTGAGGTAAGTAGGTCCTTATTACCACCAAATTGTAGATGACCAATTAGCGCTCTAGGGTAATAATGTAGCTAGAAAAGCCCTAGGGCGGTAAATAATAAAAAAAAAACACTTCACTCTTTCAAAACTCAATTACTTCCTCGATTTCCTTTAATGAAAGGAGTCAACAAACGAATATAAATCAAATTTTACCCTTTTCATTCCCATTCGCTAATCGAGTAAATAATTCTTGAAACCGATACACCGCAAATCAGGATAGGTCGGTATTGGCACAAATACGTAAGCGGTACTGCGGTATTGCGGTATCGGGAACGAACCACAATGACAGATTTTCAGGATAAAGGTTTGTACTTGGAGACAAAAACTGTTTTCTAGTGAAAAATTGTGTATACAGCGTGAATATTTATTCGTTTTGATCAAAACGAATAAAAGCCGAAGCCCAGCCCAGTGCTTCTTTCTACTCATGACAACAAGCAACTCTACCGAAGAAAAAAAATTTTAATCGAAAAAAAATTTTTTACTCGAAAAAAAATTTTTTGACTCCCCATAGTAAAGTGGTCACGTGATCGATTCATTTTGTATGGGAAGGTGAAAAATTTTTTTTTTTTCGTTGTTGCTTGTTTTCATGAGAAGAATCACGCATTAAAATAAAACTATTGTTGATTCACGGTCTTCTTATACACAAGAGCGGGTCGTGTCGTCAAAAAAATAAAAGCAACAAAAATATTTATTACTAAAAAATATTACCTTTGGTATACAACGTTATTTTTTGACACTCCGAATATTTTAAAAGGTCTTTCTGTCCATAAAACTGAAAAACTTTTCCCAGGGAACATAGGTCGTAATACGAAAAAAAATTTCAACCTTCCGCACAAAGTGTACTGCCAGCTGATGCAGTATGGAAGGTCGATTTTTTTTTGTATTTCGACCTATGTTCTATGGGAAAAGTAGTTTAGTTTCATGGACAGAAAGACCTTTTAAATAAATAAGGGTGTTTATGCGTTTTTTTGGCCGGGACTGTAATAACAAACGGCTATTTACTATTGTTTACAAATATAAAATCTAATTACAATTTTTTTTCTCTTTTTAAGTGCTAGTTATTTAAAAAGACTGGCCTGGAAGACAAATATAAAGATATAAAAGAGAATAACTATGGCGGTCCCACATAAAACCATTTTTTTTGCAGGTCGAGGTTTGTATGGGTACCCTTAAAGATCTCACAAATTTTTTTATAGGTATTTTTTTAATATCAACATATATTTCAATAATTTCATAAACAGTATAGTTTTTTAGTTACACAAAACATAAATACAAAGCCGCAAATTAGGTACTAGATGTAAAGAAGAAAATTGGCAAGATTAATTTCATTGTATATTAAATAAAGCGATGCCAAAAAATCAACAATATAATGTAATGAAAAAAATCAACAACAAACAAATTGATCAAAGTAATGAAGTTTGAATCAAACAAAAAAATTAGGAAAGTAAAGTTCTACTCAAAATACGGAAAATGGACGTGCAGCAATAGCAAAGAATATACAACGTGTAAAGGTGTGATAATACTTAAGGGAGTGAATCTGCCCATGAAACTGAACAACTTTTCCCAAGGAACATAGGTCGAAATACGAAAAACCAAATTTGACCTCCCATACAAAATGCGCTATCAGCAGATGCAGTTTCTATGGGAGGTCAGAAATTGATTATGTTCTATGACCTATGTTCCTTGGGAAAAGTTGTTCAGTTTCATGGGCAGATTCACACCCTTTAGTATTATCTCACCTTTCCGTTACACGCTGTATAATATTACCAACACGGGTGTTTTCCAGTACTTCTTGTAAGTTCTACTGGATGGCGCTGCTGATCAACGTTGTGAAAATGAGAATGAAAACACTGATACTAAACGGTCCGGTCACCCTGTATCCCGTGATTTTCATACATCGATTTCATATCGAATAACTCAAATCACTACCTATGCTGCCATCTATGGGAATAGTAGGGAAGCACAGCGAACTACAAATCGCATCCTGCTTGAATGGATATGCTGCTCTGAATGTTCTCGTCTCGAGTAGTAACCTTATTTTTATCTTGGACGTTAACAGCTCTTTTTAAAATAGGCAACACTTTCGAAATGGTTATCGTGAGAGGTGTCGTGAAAATTTGTGCTCGGAAGCTGAATTAATTAAATCGACTAGAATCAAATTAATTTGAGGAGATTCTGACCTGAGATGAGGTCGATTAGGCACGCCGTCGTAAAAATTTAGTAATGTAAATTTTATTAAATAGTTAAATTCCCGTCCACATGTGAGTATTTCATTTTCTTCATTGTGTGACGTAGTTACGTTTGATATTTTACAGAGTAGGTTTTCAATGTTAGCTATTCACCTTTTTTTAGGAGTCGTTAGAAGAGATCATTTGTTGAGGGCCACTGTCGATTCGAGCAGATCTCTTGATCAATATGGGTGAAGCCCTTCTTTTAATGTGGAACCTTTAAACACACCTTCGGCTTACATCGCTACTTCTCATCACCGGCGCGTGACACGCAGTTGATGCCGTGAGAATGGAACGTCCACACTCCCACCAGGGATATGTATTACCTTATGTACCTAATGTAATACATGTCCCAGCATAGGCAGTGATTTGAGTTATTCGATATGAAATCGATGTATGAAAATCACGGGCTACAACCCAGTGCGAAAATTATAAAGTCAGATTAATTGCTGCAAGTGTTTCTAATATGTATTTTCTTCTAAAATGATTTCATTTATTTCACAAAGCCATAAATAAAATACCAACAGTAATAAGCGTGCAACTTATTGACACTAAACTTCATAGAAAATATACTTCATCCGTGTAGAAAATTGCCTAATGACATATTTTAATCTGTCATATTGATACGTTAAATCAAAGCAACACTTTTATGGCGATAACAATTTATTATAAGGAATAAATGTACCGTTTTTGGTCTGCCCCTGCATTATTTAAAAGATTTTGATTTTACATTGTCACCAACTGCTCAAATTTTTATTCATTTTATTCATAAAAGTGTCTAAAATTATTCAGAACATCCTCAATATAACCTTAGTTTCCGTAAAGGCATCTCTCAAGTTCATATGGATCTAGCTTAACTATCTGTACAGCTTCTTCCCAAAGCTTATCGGCTAATTCCTCATCACGTGCAGAACTCTTCGGTCGAATGAGATGACATTCCCTGTAGTACTTTCCAGTTTCTCGACCAGCATCGTCATCCAGTGCAGCATGGAGTGCTGTTTGAGCACCTTCTTTCGCATTTTTGCAGCAGTATTTAAAAAATAATCTTAATAAATTACCTCCTAAACAAGTGTGCGATAGTCTTGTACCTACAGCTCCAGGATCTACTGCGTTAACCACAACATTTTTATCTTTCAACCTTTTGCTCAATGCATGTCCAAATAGAATACAGTTGTACTTACTATTATTATAACACATTATTCTATAATAAATATTTCGTCTCTTTTTACACTCAAAGTCTAGTTTACCAAACCAATGCAATACAGATCCAGTGTTGATTATTCTACTAGGTTCTGCTTCTGTTCCTGTTTTACGTAATAATGGTAACAGCAAAATGGTAAGGAGAAAATGACCTATAAAGTTGACATGCATTATATAGTTTGTACCGTTATATGATTTTGGGTTTACAGGTACACCAACTCCTGCATTATTGAAAAGAATATCGAGTCTAGTTTCTTCTTTCAAAATCGCAGCGGCGACTTCTCGAACGGAGTCGAGAGATGATAAATCAAGCATCTTGAATGTAACTTTATTGCTGCCTGTTTTTTCCGTAATGGTTTTTAAAGCGTTTGTACCTTCATTTTCAAATGGACAAGCAACGATGACTTTAGCTCCTCTCCTTGCGATGTCTGTAGCTATCACAAGTCCCATGCCTGCTGTTCCTCCAGTCACAACCACAACCATTCCTTCAAGAGTCTTATCCGACTTGCATTTAGCTGCTGCACAAGGATTAATCAAACAGGAACGTGTCGGCATAGTTTCTTGCACTTTTTTTTATTATTAGTTTTAACAGCAGTTTACCGTCACGTATTAACTAATATACGAGTGTGGTAAATGAAGGACTCTGAATACTAAATGAGCGCAAAGTGGAAACAATTATGTAAAAAGTAATTAGTTAAGACATCTTTAGTAATATATGATACAAAATTTTAGAGATCAACACTTCTCTATATCAGTGCCATGCAAATATATCTATGTAAATATTACTCGTATGTATGCTAGAAAGATCATTTATCAACTACCATAATACTGTGAAAGGCATAGACCGATTAAGAAAGACCATTTAAATAAATAAGGATGTATATGCGTTTTTTTGGACAGGTATAAAAACAAACGGCTATTTACTTTTTGTTTACAAATATAAAATCTAATTACTGTTTTTTTCTCTTTGTAAGTGCGAGTTACTTTAAAAGACTGGTCTTGAAGACAAATATAAAGACATAAATGAGAACAACTATGGCGGTCCCACATAAAACCATTTTTTTGCAGGGCGAGGTTTGTGTGAGCCTTAAAGATCTTACAATTTTTTTGTTTTTTTTTTTTATATTAACATAAATTTTAATAATTTTATCATAAAAAGTATAGTTTTTTTATTACGCAAAACTTTAATATAAAGCCGCAAATTAGGTACTAGATGTAAAGAAGAATATTGGCAAGATTAATTTTATTTTATATTAAATAATGACTAACTTTTACAGAAATAGTAGAAAAAATACTATCAAGTAATTTTGAGAGTAATACAACTCTCATTATTTTTGTTGGTAGAAGGGGAAACGTGACACAGAAAGATGTTACCAGATATTTTTAAAAATTAAATTCCTTACCTAACATAGACAAAGTAATTCTACTTGGTTTTCCCTTCAGCCATAATCTTGACTTACAAGAAAATAAGTTAAGAGAAAGTTTAAATATGACAATATTTAATTTCACATGTCGATATTTCACTAAATTATACTTAATTAACATAAATAGATTTATTGATAATTATTTACATCTGACTTTAGATAAGTATTACTTATCGAAATTTTATACTAGACGAATAGCGTATGCGCTTTCATATTTTATTTATTATTAATTTAGCCAATGCATTGGCTAACCACACGTCCGTTAGTATTGATCGGACCAGTAGCATTAGGTTTGTGCGGCCATTGGAATCTGTTCCAAGTTCTTTAAACAATTGAATAAGACAAAAGAGTGTAACTCTGACAATATTATACCGCAAAGTAATGTACCTACAGCAATAGAATGCCCACCACCTAAGGATAAAAATAATTTGAGTAGTAAGAAAACTGATTGTAAATTCAACCTGGTACACCAGAATATACAAGGAATGTTGGGCAAAGAACTACAAATGGAGCTATTCATGAACTGTAGCAAAATTGATATTTTGTGTGTGACAGAACACTGGCTCAAGAAGCATCAGTTCATGTTTAACTTCAAGAACCACCAGGTTGTTATATCGTTCAGCAGAGACAATGCGATACACGGTGGCTCCTTAATACTTGCCAATAAGTTGCTAAAGTGTAAGAAACGTACAGATGTTGTGTGCTTGTCTGTTGAGCGAACTATTGAACTGGCCTGAGTAGAGCTCAGGCACCTTATTGTTATAAGCGTATACAGACCTCCAGCTTCATCATTTGATATATTCGAAAAAACAATGGATGAAGCTTATTAATTTAATTTAATTTAATTAACATTAGTAACACCAACCAAGTCATTATATAGTATGTGGAGACTTTAATGTTATTATTTTAGAAGAATCCAGTATGTGCAATAGATTGAAATCTTTGTTCCTATGCCACAATCTTGTGAATCTTTTTTTGGTGCCTACCAGAATATCAGCGTCCTCATTTACTTGAATTGATAACATTTTTACGAATTTAGAACCAGTAGATAAATCAATTATCAATAAGTTGGGCTCTGATCATTCTGGCCGGTTGGCAGTTTTCAAAATCACGGCTAAAAAAGCATTAAAAAAGGATGTCACGTGCGTACCTATCATTGAAGGTAGACTTATCCGCTACAAAAGTAGTGTTGAAGAAAAACTGCCAAACTTACCATATTGCGACAATCCAAATAAATTGTATGAGGCACTACTTACTTTAACTAAAAGTCAGTACGATGCAATATATATTCAAGGAAAAGAAAATTACTGTAAATGAGAATCTAATGTTTAGTGATTAGGCCACTGTGTGAATACATAGAAGCAGGCTAAGGTTATATGAACTTTACGAGGAAAGAACGTATAACAATAGTGATGCATTTGCGCAATTTGTAAAGGATTATTTAAAAACATTTAAACGGGTTTGTGCTGCAGCCAAATCAAATTTCATTAAGAAGAAAATCAAAAATAGTTCCAACATTACGAAAACGACTTGGGAAACTATAAATAGTGAAACTGGAAAATATAAAGCTCCTCGGAATGACTTCCAGCTTAAGATTGATGATCAGATCATAAGTACAGATATAGAAGTTGCTGAAGCTTTTGAAAACTTCTTTACGGATTCCAATTTCAACTACCGAAACCTTGAACTCATCTCCCATTCTTGCCATATCTTATCTCGAACGACACGTAGATGTTTGCAATGTAAATTTTAAATTCAGTTACGTCAATGCTTTCGTTATAATTAAAGCCTTTAAATCACTTTAAATAAAAAAGACCGCCGATATAGATGGCCTGTCAGTTAAAATTATTAGTGCCGTTATAGAAAGGCATTGCACCATACTTATCTAGTATCTCTGATAAATGTGTAGATGATGGTGTTTTTCCTGATTCGATGAAACATACTAAAATTATTCCGTTGTTTAAAGGTAGTAAATCAGACCTCACTAATTTTTGATCTATTTCTGTTCTACCAACTCTTAGTAAGGTATTTGAAATGATAAATAAATAAATAATTTTAAATCAGATTCAGATCCACTTTTATCGCAACAACTTGATGCACCTCAAACAGTTCGGTTTTACGAGGGATCGCTCAACAGTTGATACAGGTGTTGAGCTAATTCAAAGTATATTTGACTCCTGGGAGGAGTCAAGTGATGCCATTGGCGTTTTCTGTGATTTGTTCATGGCTTTCGATTGTGTGCATCATGATATCCTTATCAGGAAATTACACCATTATGGAATTAGAGACCAGGCTCTACGCCTTCTGGAGTCGTATCTAAATGAAAAGATCCAGAAGGTTGATGTAAATGGGAAAAGGTCACTAGGATCAAAAATTTGTATGGGCGTTCCACAAGGCTCAATTCTGGGACCATGCCTGTTTATTGTATATATTAACGATTTGCCAAACCTTGTAAAGGACAGAAATGAGATAGTACTATTTGCAGATGATACGTCTTTGATTTTTAAAGTCAAAAGACAGCAATCAAATTTTGGTAAATACTAATATCTCTAATGTATTTGAGTGGTTTACCGTAAATAATCTTTTACTTAACGAAAAGAAAACTAAGTATGTTAAATTTGTTTTGCCTAATGTAAAGCCAACTGCTACAAGCCTATTAGTGAAAAACGAAAAACTGAGTCTTGTGGAATCAGCTGTGTTCCTAGGTATTACCTTAGAAAACAAATTACAATGGGGATCGCATATTAATAAATTGCCGAACAGACTCAGTTCTGCAGCATACGCAGTGAAAAAAATAAGAGCTCTGACGGATGTGGACACCGCGAGGTTAGTCTACTTCAATTATTTCCATAGTCTCATGTCATATAGTGCCGCGGTCCATAGTGCCAGCCGTAACGCTAACAAGCGAGGTGACTATGGTACTTCCCCTCCACATATTTCCAGCAAAAGCTAGAATTCTGGAGGTAGCTCCCTGTCCTGTAGTGGACGTTTCATGGGATGTTATGATGATGATGATGTCATATGGCCTTTTGTTATGCGGTCATGCTGCGGATGCAAACAGCATTTTTATACTAGAAAAGCGAGCTGTTCGTGCAATTTATAAAATGAAGCCTAGAAAATCTCTTCGAAATAAATTTAAAGAAATCAACATTTTGACTTTTGTGTCGCAATATATTTATGAGAATTTAATATATGTTAATATATACATATTTTTGAGAAAAATTGTGACAGGCACAGTGTCAACATAAGAAACAAGAATCAACTTGCTTCTCATGTCAGCCGTGTTCACAAAATTATTAAAACATATAAAGGTCAATGTATACGCTTCTATAATAAGGTACCCACTGATATTGAAAGTTTACCGTTAGATAAATCCAAAACTTTATCAACCAGAAATTATTTAAGAAGGGTTATTATAAAATATCAGATTATCTAGAAGAGAATAATCCATAAGATTAGGCTACGGTTCTAACAGGCTACTTCAAATTTAAAACCGACTTATAGATAGATAGATAAATACTTTATTGTCACACACAAAACACATTAACAATAAAAGGAGACTCTTAAATCTAGGGTGACAAAGGCGGTCTTATCGCTAGGAGCGATCTCTTCCAGACAACCTTTGCATGCAGGAAAGTTTGAATGAAAACTGTAGTAGTGTGCCAATATACTTATAATATTAATATACTACTGCAATACAATAAATATATATATAATGTAAGTATAAGAATAAATAAATATATATATATATATATATATATATATATATATATATATATATCTATAAATATATACAGGTAAATAAAATACATACAAACTTGTTGCAAACTATGGAAGAGTTTTATTAAGGAAATGATTATTTAGTTTTGTTTTAAAAACAGCAAGAGACTTCGACTGACGAATATCAGACGGCAAATCATTCCAAAGACTGACAGCTTTCAACGTAAACGATTCTTTATAATAACCTGACCGAGTAAATGGAACTAGCAATAGATTATCAGTTTTGGATCGCAGGTCTCGAGAAAGATCGGAACAGTGGTATCGGAAACGTTCTTTGAGGTATGATGGAGTACGGGGGTCATGCAGTATGTTGTAGAGAAGTGCAAGGACATGCTCATCACGGCGCAATCTGATAGGAAGCCATTTTAACTTGCTCCTGTATTCAGACACATGGTCGAACTTACGCAGCCCAAATATGAATCTTATGCAAAGGTTTTGCAGGCGCTGGAGCTTACTCAGCAGATCCTCATTGAGGTCAGTAAGGCAGACATCAGCATAATCAAGAATTGGCAAGAGTAAGGACTGCGCAAGTTCAACTTTGGTCTTCACGGGGAGCAAGTTTTTCCACCTACGAAGTGCCCCAGCAGCAGCAAATACCTTACGGCTGGTTTCAGTAATGTGTGGCCGCCAAGAAAGAGTATTGTCAAATAGGACACCAAGGTTTTTGACAACCTTGCTGTAAGGTAACGCAACGTGACTGAAGGTGACAGGTGGAATTACGTCAAAATTGAGCCGTGATATCTGTTTTGAGCCTCCAATGATGATAACCTGCGACTTGTTAGGATTTACTAAAAGACCATGTGACTCACTCCAACGATGGACAGTCGCGAGATCGTCGTTGAGTTTGGAAATCAGATTCACGATATCATCAGTGGAAGCATGCCAGTAAATTTGCAGATCATCAGCATACAGGTGGTAATGACAGGATAGAAGGGGAGTTAGGAAATTGATAAAGATGGAAAAAAGGAGAGGGGAAAGAACACCACCCTGAGGCACACCAGCAACTACGTCGCAACAATCTGAGAGTTTATCATCAGCACGGATACGCTGTCGGCGCCCGTAGAGATAACCACGAAACCACTCGACTGCCGAGTCCGAGACGGAGAGAGATTCTAACATGGCCAAAAGGATGTCAAAATCAACGGTGTTGAAAGCATTACTGAAATCAAGAAGAACAATTGCCGTAACCTGTTGATTTGACTTTCCAAACCGGATGTCATCGGACACTTAAGTCAGAGCAGTAGCGGTGCTATGTCCAGGGCGAAAACCGGATTGGAAAGAGCTGAGGATATTGTTACTGTTAACAAACAAACTCAGTTGGTGCTGCACAAGGCGTTCAAGGACTTTGGAAAGGAAAGGAAGGATGGAAATAGGCCTGAAATGTGAAAGTAAAGAAGGATTAGAGATCTTGGGAATAGGAATTACTGCAGCCTCGCGCCAGCAGCTAGGGAAGGTACTGGTACTGAGCGAGAAGTTAAAAATATGGCAAAGAATAGGTAACAGTGTTTTAAGCCCCAGTAAAATCATCCTGCGACTTATGCCATCAACACCTTCGGCATTGGATTTGATGCTAAGGATGTGTTTCTCAACTTCACGCTCAGTAACAGATCTAAAGCTGAAAGGATTGTGTTGCGGAGCAGGGATAGAAGACAAGGTTTGTAAGGTGGCTTGTTTGGTAGTTGAAGGTAAAGGAGAGGATGCTGAAAAATGGCGATTAAGTGAATCGAGATCTAAATTGGGCTGTAAAGCGGATTTAGATTTACCTATGCCAAGCGAATTTAGGAAAGACCACACCTTTGCCGGATCGCCATTTTCAACAGAGGAATGTATGTGACGACGCTGCGCATCCCTGCACATTCTGCTACAACGATTTCGGAGGTCCCTATACCTACTGCGGTTTTCATCGGATGGATCCTTCCTGAACTTGGCCTTAGCAGCATTTCTCTTAGCCATGAGGGCCTTAATGCCATCCGTAAGCCAAGGAGCGGGGAGATGTTTGAGCCGAACTGGACGAAGCGGAGCATGAGTATCAAATAACTGGATCAGGAGAGAATTAAAAACTTCCATCTTTCTATCAATAGTCGGGGCTTCAAACACCGCATCCCAGTCAATACTGCTAAGGTCGCTCATGAAAGATGCAGTATCGATGTTATTGAAACTACGCTGCATGACCACTCGAGGTTTCGGTTTGGGACATCGGATTTTATAGGAGAGGAAAACGAGGTCGTGATAGGAAAAGGCTTCGGCGGGAAATTGCCCGTGAGTAGACACGAGGTCTGGAGAGGAGACAAAGATAAGATCAAGCAAGGATGGCTGACAACCGGGAAAATGGTGTGTTGATGAGAGTGGGACTATATTGAGGTTCGTGGACTCTACGATTGAGCACAGTCGAGAGGAACGAGAATCTTTCTTAAGAAGACAGGTGTTGAAATCACCCATAATGATAGTGTGATCAACCGTAGGGACCAGAACCTCCAACAAAGATTCGAATTTGGCAAAATAGTCAATACGCATTGATGGACTGTAACATACACCTAAAAGAACCTTATGATGTCCTAGTAGCACCTCAATAAAAAGATGCTCTAATGATTCAGAATGCTCAGAAGGAGACTTTGATACAATAGTAAACGGAAAATGGCTTCGTAGGTATATAGCTACGCCGCCGCCACCCTTGCCAGTCCTATCATTGCGAATAATGTGGAATCCTGGGATAGAATAGGAAGTGGAGGGAAGACAAGGCTTTAAGAACGTTTCAGATACCAAGATGGCATGGACGTTTTTGTTGTCACCGAAGGTTGACAACAAGTCAGGGTAATGCGCAGGTATGCTCTGCGCATTGATGTGTACCGCATTAAAATTTTTAGAAAACGGTGAAAAGCTATCATTTAGCAGAGAATTTAACGACTGTGTAGTGCTGTAGAAGCTACCATCAGAAGAGGATGATGCAGAGAAGAAGTCAAAACTGTCATCTTCAGAGTTACCGCTGCTGTCATCGCAACTTGTTTGCAACATAAATAAATAAATAAACAAATAATATTAAAAATATAGTAAAAATAATAATAAATAAAAATGTAGAAGTAAACCTACTTATAAAATATGTAATGTGTGATTTTCCTACACGCCGGCAGTGTGAAAGAGATCGCTACTCACACACAACATAACACCAACACAACAAAACAAGCAATATAATAAACAGAACGCAAAAGAAGAAACAAGGGAACAATAGATAGCAACTAAACAAACAGAAAAGAAAAAAGATTGTTAACAAAACGCAGCGTTGACAGATTAAGATTACGCTCCAAAATAGTGAAAAAATACTCCTCGTACCAAATGGAATAAGTGAAAAATACGAAAAACAAAAATTTTACAAACCTTGAATAAAATAAACGTTTCAGTCTGAGGTTTCAGTATAAAACCTCCCACGTTTACGAGTAAAAGTGGGCAGCCCTTAGTTTTGATCGGCTGGATTTTGAAGCGTTACTTGGGTAGGGTAGTTTTTCACTGAATCGGAACATAGGACTTATGTTGTATATCAAAACATTTTTAAAAGAGCGCGTGTGTTTTTATTGTCGCTTCTTTTTTTCCCACTACGGCGCCACATTGTTTATGAAGCGATGTAGTTTAGCTGACGTCATTATGGGATTTTAATATCCAACAATGAATAAACGATTTTGACTTTGACTTTGACTAATGATCGTCAAAAACCCATAATATACTTACAATAGAAAACGATGTAAAAAAAATCATAAATAAACAAAAATTGAAAATATACTTAATGTAAATGTAATAAAATTTATCAAAGTAATGAATTTTGAATCAAACAAAAAAATTAGGAAAGAATAGTTCTACTCAAAATACGAAAAATGGACGTGCATATTTATAGCGATAAAATTACGTTTAAATTATGTACCTACAGCAATAGCAAAGAATATACAACGTGTAAAGGTGTGATAATACTGAAGGGTGTGAATCTGCCCATGAAACTGAACAACTTTTCCCAAGGAACATGGGTCGAAATACGAAAAACCAAATTTGACCTCCCATACAAAATGTGCTATCAGCAGATGCAATTTATATGGGAGGTCAAAATTGATTATGTTCTATGACCTATGTTCCTTGGGAAAAGTTGTTCAGTTTCATGGGCAGATTCACACCCTTTAGTATTATCTCACCTTTCCGTTACACGCTGTATAATATTACCAACACGGTGTTTTCCAGTACTTTTTGTAAGTTCTACTGGATGGCGCTGCTGATCAACGTTGTGAAAATGAGAATGGAAACACAGTGCGAGACTGATAAAGTCAGATTAATTGCTGCAAGTGTTTGTAATATTAGTGCGGTCAGTTAGCTGTTTCACGTAGACACGCCTTACAATTTCACCAATGTTTTCCAGGTACTAGTTAGGTACATAGCTTTCAATTTTTGATAGGAGCCAATTCTTGAGTTTCAAAAAAAATCCATAGAAAATTTAAGAATTGGCTCCTACCAAATTTGAGAGCTATGTACCTACCTAGTACCTGGAAAAAATTTGGTGCAATTTGGTGAATTTGGCGATATAAGACCATTTAAGGGACCGGACTATATGTATTTTCTTCTAAAATGATTTCATTTATTTTTAAAGCCATAAAAAAATACCAACAGTAATGAGCGTGCCACCTATCGACACTTACAAAAAGTATTTGATAAACGTCATAGAAAATGGCCTAATGACATATTTCAATCTGTCATATTGATACCACTTACGATCAGGTCGCCTACCCGCTCGTTTTGTCACTTGTAACATAAATAAAAAATACGTTAATTATGGCAACACTTTTATGGCGATAACAATTTGTTATTGCGATTGAAATGTTTTTTAATGATCGAAAGGTTGTGTGCCCCTGCATTTTATAAAAAAAAAGTTGATTATACATTATAACCAATTGCTCATATTATTTTTCATTTTATTCTTAAAAATGTTAATAATTAATCAAAACATCCTCAATATAACCTTACTTTCCGTAAAGGCATCTCTCAAGTTCATATGGACCCAGCTTAACTATCTGTACAGCTTCTTCCCAAAGCTTATCGGCTAATTCCTCATCACGTGCAGAACTCTTCGGTCGAATGAGATGACATTCCCTGTAATACTTTCCAGTTTCTCGACCAGCATCATCATCCAGTGCAGCATGGAGTGCTGTCTGAGCACCTTCTTTCGCATTCTTGTAGCAGTACATGAAGAAATATTTTGCTAATCGACCTCCAAAAAAAGTGTTGAATAGTCCTGTACCTACAGCTCCAGGGTCTACTGCGTTAACCACAATATTTTTTTCTTTAAACCTTTTGCTCAATGCATGTCCAAATAGAATGCAGTTATATTTACTATTACTATAACACATAAGTCTATCAAAAATATCTCGTCTGTTTTTACACTCAAAGTCTAATTTACCAAACCAATGCAACACAGATCCAGTGTTGATTATTCTGCTAGGTTCTGCTTTTGTTCCTGTTTTACGTAATATTGGTAACAGCAAAATGGTAAGGAGAAAATGACCTATAAAGTTGACATGCATTATATAGTTTGTACCGTTATATGATTTTGGGTTTACAGGTACACCAACTCCTGCATTATTGAAAAGAATATCGAGTCTAGTTTCTTCTTTCAAAATCGCAGCGGCGACTTCTCGAACGGAGTCGAGAGATGATAAATCAAGCATCTTGAATGTTACTTTATTACTGCCTGTTTTTTCCGTAATGGTTTTTATAGCGTTTGTGCCTTCATTTTCAAATGGACAAGCAACGATGACTTTAGCTCCTCTCCTTGCGATGTCTGTAGCTATCTCAAGTCCCATGCCTGCTGTTCCTCCAGTCACAACCACAACCAATCCTTCAAGAGTCTTATCCGACTTGCATTTAACTGCTACCCAAGGATTGATAAAACAGGAACGTGTTGGCATAGTTTGTTGAACTTTTTTCATACGATTTTTCATTTAATAGAACTGTAGTTTACCGTCTCGTATCTACTTAAATACGAGTGTGGTAAATGAAGGTTTCTGAATACTAAATGAGTGCAAAGTGGAAACAATTAGGTGAAAAGTAATTAGTTAAGACATCTTTAGTAATATAGATACAAAATTTTAGAGATCAACGTTACCCTATGACAGTGCCATGCCAATATATCTATAAAAATATTATGTATGCTAGAAGGAACATTCGTCAATTACCTAAAAACTTTAACAGGCATATTTTTAATACTAGAAATAAGTAGAAACTTGATCAACCATACACTAGATCAGCAAAAGTCAATACATATTTCGATGGTCTGTGTGTACGATACTACAACAAAATACCTGACAATGTAGAGCAAACGTTATGTAAAAAATAATTTTGATGACATCAATGACAAAGAGGTATGGCGCTCTGATATTCACACACATTGTTAAAAGCCGACTCCTAGAGTAGGCCGTGTTGCAGTGGTTTCTTGCTGTTTCTTTTACTCTGCCATAGCCCAATCTGAATCGGTGTAGACTCGCTTTATTTGTATTGTATTCTGAATGACATTCAATAAGTATGTTTATTAACATTTCGCAAACGTATCCCTAAATCAAAAATTGGCATATAAAGACTCGCGTTGTTTTTAAAAGAAATATCTAACACGAAGGGGTACACAAATAAAATTACCCACACTTTACTTTACCCTCAATTTTTATTTTCTAGATTTTATTTCACTACTTTGTCGGCGTCGAAAAAATGTATGTCCGTACTAAATTAAACGTACAAAACTACAACTTTCTAGTGCTCAGGGTCTCTGAGCTAAGCCGCGGACAGACATACAGACAGACGGACATGACAAAGCTATAAGGGTTGTTGATTATCCCTAAAAACGGAACGATTTTAGGATCACTTTATTGATCGACTGACTGTCTGTCTGTTCTCAGGGTCCGGATGAATGAGGTCAAAGATGGAACGAGCTTGTCCACAAAAAGCCTTTTCACTCTCAACTTTAATAGATTCTGATTATATGAACACGGGAACGCAGATGCAGGCATTTCGCATATTTGTGCGCATTATATAAGATGTTTTATCTACACTCATGTCGTAATCTTTGACTAATGATTCAAAAAGTTGATACATAAGGCTGAAGAGTATGCATAAAAAATTAAAAAGTTACCATTACGTAACGATTTTTGTATGAAAATTTTTGCAAAGATGTTACGTAATTTAACTTTTTAATCATTACATAACACTTGGATAAAATTCTTCTTGAACCTAAACCTTTTTAAAGAAGACTGAATATAAGGTCTTTTAGAGAGCCGGTTATAAATGTAGCAGTTTTTCTTAGTAGCTGTCAAATATCAGCAGCATATTACAAAGTGTACCTCATAAACAACCTATTATTTTGGAGCAGTTAGAGTAACAGTTACTATAGTTACAATTATTTCATCTGTGGCGGATAATATGCGCGCGCAGACTGAAATTAGAAGGACTTAGAAATAGATATGAGATTTGCTGCCATTCTCAAATATTTACCTTTTTCAAGTATTTTGTGCCCGTGAAAGTAATGTGTGTGAAAGTTTATTGGAAAAGTGGATAAAGTGGTGCAGTCAGGATACTGCAGTTACAGATACATACTCAATAACTTATGTATGATCTTCTCCCATATTAGTCTAGGACATTTTACGACATACATACTCGTAACCTACAATGGATTGTGAAAAAATGAAACTCGAAAAGAAAAACATGTCTTGTTAAGAAAATGTTCTGCTTGTATATTTCAAAGAAGACCTAGCGGATATATCAAGGCGGCTTCTTCAGACTCGTATCAGAACTGTAATATACATAATATAAGTTGCCTTTACTGTTTACTTACTTTTGTTTAATTTTTATAAGTAGTACCTACCTATTGCATGAGTGAAGATAAAGTAGTATACGCAACTGCATATAATATGGTATTAAATGACAGTTGCATAAACTACTATTAAAGCACTGTGTGCGAATATGTGGAATATCAACCAAGAACTCATAGTGCGCGAGTCCAACTCGCACTTGGCTAGAAAACTAAATCATATGCTATTCAAGCCGTTGGACAGAACACCAATATGATTTAGGTTTTTAATGAGACGTCATTATATTTTGCAAAGTATACCTTGTCTATTTACCTGACTGCGGCGAAGCCCAAAAGGAGGGTCATGTATCTGTATGTAAGTAGTCCCTCGACTAGTAACTACTTTGGTAGTAGATGAACCGATTTTGATGAATTATATGTCTAGTACAGAAATATGAGCTCGAGCAAGTGAGTGGATCCCTGCAGTTAGGCTACAGAAAAAAGCCTGTAGAGCACTGCAGTAGCGGATATCCCTAGAAGTTAAAAGTATGACAAACCGCCAGTGTCGAGAGAAAGAATTACACAATGCTCCCCTTGTAAAGCGATAGTGGACTTTACAAAGGAATATGTCCGTGACTTTTTGAAACAACACAATCGGGGCTTATACACGAGATCATTTGAAATGTTCATAAGCTGCGCATTCCGTAGTTAAGGTACTGTTTAATACGCTATCTTTACTATCCACTAAATAAAAAATAAAAAAAATCCAATCGAGCAGGAAACTTCAATGCTGAGTTCCCGCCAAAACGTAATTTTTTTAGGTTAATATCCGTCGATATTCTATTTTTTAAATTGTAATGTGATAAGACAAAAAATGTTAAGTTATAAATTCGCGAAATGAAACTGGCCACTTTTCTGAAAGAACATTGTTTAAAAAAAAAGTTAATATCAGTGAAAAATTTTGGCATTGGCGAAATTGTCTCGAAGAAATGTGAACGCCAATTTGATAAAATGGGACAGAAGACAATGTAATTCAGTATCTTTAATTTGTGTTTTCAATTTATGCAGTTTTTACTTTCGAGCGGAGCGAGAAAGGTATTGTATTCGTGAAAAAAAAAAGTTTTTCTAATTTTCTCAAAAATGTGTTCTATATCACTTATAAATCATAAAAAACAAGTCTCCCAAAAATGTCCGTCCGTCGGTCGGTCTTTCCGTCACGCTTTGGCCTAGCGGCTAAACGAATGGTCCGATTGACACCATATTTTGAATTTAGGAGTTTTATGCAAATCCATCGAAGATTTCTAAGTGGTTTCTTGCTGGCTCTCATTTTGAGGGTAGCTGTCATACAACGAAAATGAAAAATTTAAATTTTCTCAAAATGGCTCATAGAATCTTGATGAAACTTTGCATGACCAAGCATCTCCATGTAAGATATCATATAAGGGGTGTTCCTGTACCACCAAATCGTAAATATGTGATTTACCCAAAATTGGTTCCATTGAGTTTATTAAAATTTTCTATAATATTAATCCTGGATTGGTTGTCTAGCTGACTGGATATTCATTATGTTTTTTTTTAATAAAATTTAGTACACAGGGTGTACCACAAACTGGAAGGGCTTGCTCAGTAGTCTAAACTGAACAATTATCCATAATGGACATGTGTTGGGAAATTTAAAAAATCTCCATGCAAGTATCCTACGGTAGTATCCATTGAACTGTGAAAATTCATATAAAGGGTGTTCCAGTACTACCAAAAGTTAAACATGTGATTTTCTCGAAATCGTTTGAGTTTTGTTTGTTTTAATGTTTGACAATTTGAATTCTGAATTGATCTATATATTTCATTCTAACATTTTTTTTTTGGAAAAACGTAAATAAAAGTTTGTATTTCCATACTATGTGTATGGTATTACAAATTTAAGTTTGCGATTGATAGTTTTTCCTTGAGTATTGCGAGAAAGTAAAAGCAGTGCTGCTGTACCATTTATTTCTTTTTAGGTGAAGCACATTGCATCACTCGAAAGAAAGTACAAAACCCACCTCGAATGTATTAAGGCCCTCAGCTGCGCCTCAGGCCTCAATCGACACCCTCGTTGGGAATCCGTCCCTTTCTCTTCTAGATGAGCTATTGTGGTGGTTCACATATTATAATTTTGTTCGTCCCCCCACCCATATTTTATAAAATTCAAGATGACCAAATCCTATACAGTTTCTAGCTTGTTTTCTTCTTTTCCGCGCAGTCGGGTTTTGGTTTTTAATATTTTTTTCTTATCAATTATGAAAACAATTAGTATTTGAAATACAATTAGTAGCTCTGTTATATGCTTTTTTCTACCCGTTTTAGGGTTCCAATACCAAAATAGTAAAAAAAGGAACCCTTATGGTGCGACTTTGTCTGTCTGTCTGTCCGTCTGTCTCTCACACCTGTATATCTCGGCAACCACTAATGCTATAGACTTAAAATTTGGAATAGTTTGAGAATATGGTTGTCCAACTTAATAGCAAATGACAGAATAAAAAAATATGATTATTAATGTAAAGGGGGCCCAAATAAAGGGGGCCAAATTTAAAATTGTCGCTACTGGGTCGAGTGGGGTATCCTATGAAAGGGCTTTACTTTTAAATTCTAAAATATATTTTTGTATTTTTTTTGCGACTTTTAGTTTTCAAGTTATGATGAAAAATGTCAAAAAAATACCATTCCCCTCCCCTTATCTCCGAAGTTTGTGAGAGGAAAAATCTGAATTAATTACAGTCTATATAAATTTATGTAAATATTACAGCAAAAATAAAACAATCTTTTGAAGTTGCACAGTTTTTTAGAAATCTGCAAAAACCTTTACAAACAAATGTAGTTTTGCGGTCCTAAAAATGGACTTAATTGCTTCCAAAAATACCATAGGTATATCGGAACCCTCGGTGCGCGAGTTTGACTCTCACTTGACTGGTTTTTTTTTTGTATGACGCGTTTTGCCCACATTTTTCGCTGTTCAAGGTTCAAACCAACAATGACCTATGTAACTTTGTAAGCATTGTCTTCATTAAATTTGGCACTTTATTTTAAATAAAAAAACCGACTCATACTCAAACTGATGAACGATAATGATAAAATGTACTTATATCTTCCTCAATACAGCAAAAAAGAATTAAAACAATAAGCTATAAGCCTAACTTAAAACTATAGTATGTAGAAGATAGGAGCCTAAACTAGGAAAACCCTGTGTCATAGAACTCCTGGTCTTTCCCCAAGTATACGGTAGAAACTATAAGGCAGCAAAGATTTACTTAATCTAAAATTTTAAAGCCCAAATAAAATAATAAATTTATAAGAGAAGAAAAATTTTAATGGTAGCATGCAACGTGACAAACATTTAAATACACCAAATATAACTAAAAACCATGTATTTGTATGTGTGTGTGTGTATTTGTGTGAAATAGTGTGGGGAGGGGAGTGTTAGTGGGTGTGTGTAGTAGTATGAGTGCGTATGTTGCTTTGTGTGTCTAAACTCAAAATAGTTTATTTATTGTTGGATCTCTTAGTGACGTCAGCTAAACTACATACATCGCTTTACAAACAAATTGGCGCCATGGTGGGAAAAAAAGAAGCGACAATAAAAACCCACGCGCTCTTTTAAATATGTTTGAATTAGCTGTTGCCCGCGACTTCGTCCGCAAGGGATTCTATCTATCTGACCATCCATCCATCCACCCTTCCGTCTATCTGTCGTCCGTCCGTCCGTCCAACCATCTGTCCAACCGTCCGTCAAACCATTCCTGTCCCTGCCCCTCTCCCTGTCCCCCTCCCCCTCCTCCCCATCCCTCTCCTCCTCCCTTTTCCTCTCCCTCTCCCTACCCCTATTCCTATCCCTTCCCCTATCCCTACCCCTAACGCCATCTTTACCGTTATCCCTATCTTCATATAAACATAGAAACGACACCCATATTAATTTCTAGACATTTATAACCCTATCACACCCCAACCCCATCCCCAGGGTATGATGGTATTTCACGTCTAAAACGTTAGATTTCAAAATTGTTGTAGTTTTCGTAATCAGCGACCCAATGAACCATACAACGATACCCATATTGGTTTTTAGAATTTTTCACCCCGTTTCCCTTTTTTAGGGGTTGAATTTGGGGTGGAATTTCAATAACAGTGATAAACGTTGCATAGAAATACAAACCTAATGCCTAAATAATAAATTATGTGGATTTTACATTAAAAATAAAGGATTTTCAACTTCATCCCCCTTTTCACCCTTTAGGGTGTCGAATTTTCAAAAACCCTGAGATACGTGAATATTAATTTTTAAACGTAAGCTTAAATACAAATTTTGAAGATCCTAACTTTAAAACTGATGGAGTTTCATACAAACTTTCATCCCCTATTTTAACCCCTTAGGGGTGGAAATTTGTAAAACCCTTTCTTAGTGCACCGTTAAACCTCTTAAGGAAACTTCATGCCAAATTTGGAATTTCTAGACCCAGCAGTTTGGGCTGCGCGTTGATTTGTCAGTCAGTGAGTCAGTCACTATCTTCATTAACATTAAATGCGTTTTCCCGTGGGAATGAAGTGCTTGATTTCCCGCGGTAAAAAGTAGCCTATGTGTTATTCCAGGACCTAACCTATATGTGTGCCAAGTTTCATTAAAATCCATTCAGTAGTTTTTACGTGAAAGAGTTGCAAACATCCATCCATGCATCCATCCATCCATACTTACAAACTTTCGCGTTTATAATATTAGTAGGAAGTAGGATAGGAAGGATGTACAGGGTTGATACAATAAACACAAGGCAATTTGAATTTTGAATTAGCCTGTTAGAACCGTAGCCTAATCCCATGGATTTTTCTCTTCTAGATAACCTGATATTTTATAATTACCTTTTTTATATAATTTTTGCTTGATAACAGTTTTGAATTTATCTAACGGTAAACTTTCAATATGAGTGGGTACCTTATTATAGAAGCGTATACATTGACCTTTATAAGTTTTACTAATTTTGTGAACACGGCTGACATGAGAAGCAAGTTGATTCTTGTTTCTTATGTTGACACTGTGCCTGTCACTATTTTTCTCGAAAATATGTATAATTCGATTACAGACTTTGACTGAGAAATAAGGTGAAAAGATTTTTGACTAGAATAATATGAAAGCAAATGCGTGCTAGGTCAAAAAAAATACCTGGTTTATGTTGATAAGTTAGTGATTCGTTTAAGTATTAAAAACTAAAAGGTTACATTAGAAATAATTTTGCGTCTAGACTACAAAGCCGATTATGTTTAATGAGATACAGTCATACAGGATGTCTTGTCACAAATTTTCTTACCTGGTAGACTATAACGACAACTTTATATGTGAGAATAATAAAAAATTGCTCCTTGCAGATTTTCTATTGCGATTAAAATATATTTTACACCTCACTAACTCGGAAAACTTTAATTTATCGGTTGAAATCTGCGTGCAAAAATAATTTTAGGCCGTTAATATAGAAAAGGTTTTTCACTTTTCATGCTCTGAAAGTGCTTTTTTGTGCACGATATAGGCTACACAAAATCGAATTTTGTGCACTACGAGTAGGGCATGCAAGTACGAGTAATCGCGGTGGTTGTACGCCCTGCGCGCGGGCCTGCTGTACCCCAACCGCACCGCGCGCGCGTTAACATATTCTTCACTAAAGCAGAACAACTCATTCTTCAGTTATATTTAGAGAGTACTTTTACGTTTGATTTCCTCGCAATCAAAGTGAAAAGCAGAGTTTATAAATCGTCCACAAAACCATTTTATCCTCGACATTACTATCAGCCCTCGCCTTCGGCTCGGGCTGCTAAAAGTCTCGGACAAGCAAAATTAAAAATTTTGAAAAAACCCACGACGGTTGTAATTGAAAAAATATTAAATAAGACTTTTAATGTACCCCCGACTTAAAAGGAAGAAAGTAACGAAATAGTACGAAGAAAGTACCCACGAAAATCCGTCGAGGCTGCCATTCCGTATCCTACGACAATTAATACAGAATTTAATCAACATAAATTCTATACGAGCTAGTTATAAAATAGCTTTAGTTTGTTACAGTTATGTATAAATATTAAAACATGGCAATGGCAGCCCCCGACGGATTTTCTTGGGTACTTTCTTCGTACTATTTCGTTACTTTCTTCCTTTTAAGTCGGGGGTACATTAAAAGTCTTATTTAATATTTTTTAAATTATAACCGTCGTGGGTTTTTTCAAAATTTTTAATTTTGCTTTTTATTTTTAACTTTTTAGAGAGTTCCCACTTCACTGATAATTACAGCGCCCCCTGGTAAGTTGACGCCACAACTCTAGTCTTAGAACCATCACTGATAAATCGTAAATCTTTCACTGAAAACCGTACCTAAATCGGTCAAACCGTTTTGGAGATAAATGGGAACATTTGCTTAAATAAAAATTATTATTACAGCGCCCCCTGGTGAGTTGGCGCCACAACTCTAATCTACTAACCATCATTGATTTGTAGATTACTGAAAACCGTATCTAAATCGGCTAAGCCGTTTTTAACATAAAAGGGAACATAACTTTGCACACACAAACACACAAACTACTCGTAACAACCTCTTACCCTAAACGCATACACCTTCTCCGTTCCGTCGTGGGTAAAAAATGGTTCGTTTTGTGCACTTGTTCACTTGTACAAGAATCTCGCGCCAAATAGAAATTTTGCTGGCTTGCATGACAAATAAACTATTTTTAGTTTTTAAGTTAATTATTTTTTCAATGAGATGACGAGATGGTAGCAGACTCGCTCTGTTTGCATTGTATTCTGAATGTTATGAATGACATTCAATAAGTATTCTGTAAAGAATCTAGATTGAACCCGCATAAGGGCCATTCTGTATAAAAATATTTAACAAATATAGGGGATTATTTTATACAAGTTAAACCGATCCAAACCCAGGCAAAGCCTGTACTATGGGTGTCAGACACTAAAAAAAAAAAGGCAAGAAAAAAAAAAAATCAAATTGTGGATCAAATAACACGCGAACCGAGAACAAACCCCTCGTTCATCACAAAAATATTTGCGAGGAAAATTGCTCCCCCGGCAAGTTTTGGAAGTCACCGAGTGATTTTAGAGATTTCTAATATTAAAAAAAGCCACGATAAAATCTTTCAAATTGTTATGTTGGTGATTTTAAAACTGAACATTATTTTATAATTAAAATATTTATCCTTACTTATATGGATTTAAACAAGGCTTATTTTAATTTAAAAAATCTCGAAATACACCTGGTGACTTTCAATGTGAACCAGCGATATTTTAGAACGCTTTCAAATATCCAGGTTTTAAGGGGTGCTAACCACTGCCATCTGCCTTATAAGAAATTGTATCATTATAAATGGGCCACCCAGTATATACAGGGTGTAAAAAAGTACGATGATCCTTTTCTAAAGGGTATTTCTATACCATAATAGATTGTATAAGAAATATTTAAAAAAATACTTTTTCTTTAAAAAAGTACTTTCAGCACGAGAATAAGTGCAGCGCCTGGAGGGTTAAATGACCTCTCTTTCTTATAATATCCAGGCACTAGCAAGTACCTATCTATTTAAATAAATTATACTGTCATGTAATTCGAAGGAACAACAAATTTCGTGTTCAACAAAAATTTAAAAAATATACAATCTATTGGTGATGTAGAATTAGCCCTTAGAAGGATCATCGAACTATTTTCTACACCCTGTATTAGCGCCTACTTAAGAAATGTTTGTGTGAAACTAATTAGTTTGAAGCTGTCAAGTTGTCAAGTGAGGTAATTAGACTCTGGCTTGATGAGTTTGAGCACCACGCGCGAACATCTGCCATCTTTACTGAAGTACGTACAGTCAACCGCACGTCAGTGAAAAGATTTGCAACTTTATTACCGTGCCATAAAGTTGTACGAGTATACATACATGTATATTTAACAGTCGAAGTCTAGTCTAGTGGTTAGAGGGTTTGGCTCTCGATCTGGAGGTTCTGGGTTCGATTTCCGGCGGGGATACTGTCAAACAAAGTTCACTTTTTGTGACCTCCCCATTGGGATTAGGTTAGGTTAGGATGAATCACCGGATTGTCCGCTAAGAAAGATGACTCCTTGCTTCGGAAGGCACGTTAAGCCCGGCTTGCTTTTTTTTTATTAACGTTAGTCGTCGTTAAATGAGCCATGTCAGAGGCCTTGGGAGGCTCAGCAAGTCTGATACTAAGGTTTGTGAGTTCGGTCATCGACCTTGCAACCCACACGATATGTTGAACAGGCTGTAAAAATAAATTTTTGAAACAGTGAATTTATATATATAAGTAATAGTTTTTTTTTATTCTAAATTTCCAACGCTTACCAACACATTTTGCAGCTATGAAACTAAAACCAGAGTTATATTTGACTAAAATAACCAACATATCTCTACCCGTAGGTGTCGTAAGAGGGTGGACAGCAGCATTTAAAAACTTCGTCAGAAAACTATAATTTGAGTATGTTGAATTATGATTTCCAACTATTTCTTGCTCAGTTTGTTTTTTTTTTGTTTTATTTTTTACATAAAATTCTTTAAGTGTGTTACTTTAATCTTATAGCGTTTACTCAATGGCATAGAACTTTTTTCTCTTAGTGGAAACTTTGTTGGCTTATGTATTTTCTATGTAGTTTAAGCTATTATGTACTAAATTAAAGCTGTTTGTTTCCCAAAATAAATAAATCCTTCTGTGGATCATCTTACATTCTGCGGTCACCAACAACTGCGGTCCATGGTGCCAGCCGTAACGCTAACAAGCATGGTGACTTTGGTACTTCTCCTCCACATTGTTCCAGTAGAAGCTGGAATTTTGGAGGGAGCTTCCTGTCCTGTAGTGGACGTTTCATGGGAAGTTATGATGAGGCAATCGTGGCTTGCATGTCAGTCGCGTATCCGTCAAATATATCCGTGTCAGAAGGGCCTATCCCTTTTTACTTAGGAAAAATTGAATGAGGAATTTACCAGAAATGACAGTTTCCTCTTCCATAGCTTTTTTTGCATAAACGAAGGTTTTTAACTGGTAGTAGTTTTGTTTAATTTAACCTTCCTTTATAAGAATATGCTACGTCTGTCGATTCGGCTGGTGTTTAAAATTACCTTCTAACCTCTTCTAACATACTTTAATAATACATATTTATAATATACTTTGTTGTTTACCACCCGATCTTCAAGCAGTAATGTTATTCGTTTAAATGGAGCGCTATTACGGACCGGCGCCACCCTGTCGCCTTACTAACCTACATTTCGTCTGGATCTCATCTTAGGGTGTTTATTCACTACTAGATCCACTGTGTACATGAACTGATCTAAACTTTTTTTTTTATGTAAGAGCAGGCAAACGAGCAGACAGCTCACCTGATGGTAAGTGTCACTACGCTAGTACTATTACGAGTACCTGTTCTGTGGTGTCATTGCCGCCCATAGATACTTGCAACACCAGTGCCAGTCTTTAAGAAGTTTGATAACCCGCTTTTTGAATGACCCATAACTACCAGGGAAAACCGCAGGGGGAAAATCGTTCCACATCCTAGAGTAGTCCATCTAGATTCCATCTAGATTAGTCCATCCTAGACCGCGTTGTGTTCCAACGCCAATTGTCCAAGTGATGTGGATAAACCCTCTGCCGGCGGCGTGTGGTGAACTGAACATCCATACATAAAGATCACACTTTTTCCCCTCCAATCATGATTGCTCTAGCTTTATTCCGCCTTCAGCAATTTTATTGTTGTTACGCAGTTAAGGAGTGATCACACCTAGCTGAATTCAGAGACTAATTCGGCATACATTACTGGGAGGCTTGGTATGTTGATTGCAATAGCCTTGCTTCAACGAGCAATGTATGCCGAATTTGGCTTTGAATTCAGCTAGGTGTGATCACTCCTTTAGCTACCTAACCTAACACTACACTAACTAACCTATCCTTGCACTGGTTTTTACACAGAGCGACTGCCATCTGCCCTTTGCAAACTAGATCTAGTCATTTGACAAAAACAAAGCAAACATCAACTTATTTTTGTTAGTAAATAATCTAAAAAAAAAATGACATCCCACCTCCAAATGGAGAATTAAACATAGACAGTGTCTTTGGTACATCCAAAAATCTCTCTCATGGTTATTCTCTTCATGAAAATAACAACTTTTGGTCAAAATAATTTTTTTTATGTTTCATACAATATTTTGTGCGGATTCCTATGCGTACAAGAACAAAAATATTTCAATTTCATGGGTAGAGTAACTCGAGAGATTCTAATATACCACACACCCCCAAACTTTAACTTACGGAATAGTATTTATTATCTTTTAAAAAATATCTAAAATATGCAGACCTGTTTCTAGTCTATTTATTTTCCGCACCTTAACGACTTTCATTTTATACAGTCTTCTCGTAAAAATCTCCATGTTTGCTAAGATAATACCGTGCCAAGATATTCTGACAGAGTTCTCATCTTAAATGTTATACTAAGTTCTCTATAAAGCTATACACAGGGTGATCTTATTACGTTGTTTGAGAGTTTCAGTAATTATCGTGAAAAACCTTTTACTAGAAACATTTTGCATTTAAAAACAGATATATTTTCAGTTACGAGAGGCACAGAGGCACACGTTTTTAACTGCAATATCGCATACAGAAAATCACAGATTTTTGTATGTTACTTATGATACGGAAGCCGAGAATGATGATGATGATTCAGGGCGAAAACAAGATGTCTCAGTAGATGGGGGGAAATAAGAGGATCAAGAAAAACCATGTGAGAACTTCTAGACCGGTGTTCGATATCCAGGAAGCCTTTTGCAGATTTTCAGGCTGGTCTATTTTAGATAAAGGTCCTGACTGACTCTATAATATGGGCAACTACTTTTGTTTGCCCTGAATATTACCTTTATATCCAAAGAAACAAGCTTGAAAATCGGAAAAGACAATTTCTCTGTGATAACAAATATATCATGATATGGTGAAATTCAGGGTAAAAAAATTAATTGCGGGTGATAGAGTAGCTTATGGTGAATATGGTGATACTAAAAAACATTGAAAATCGAGGACTTTTGCTTAAACAGACCAGGTTAAAAATCTGAAAAAGGCCTCCTGAACACCGGGCGCCGGTCTGAAACATATCACATGGTTTTTTGGGATCCTCTAAACATCCCCTATCTATTAAGACCTCGTTTTCGCCCTGATTATCACGTGAAAAAAACCTTCTCGGCCCCCGGTCCATAGACTATGAAACTGAAAAATTGTCTATCCTGCTCTCACGCATAGCTGTGTCCTGCTGTCATTTTAATAAAGCTACACCATTTTGAAGGCAGTATTTCTTTCTCGTCTGTGTGGTGCCGGCAAAGAATAGTACCAACCCATCTCTACCCGTGGGTGTCGTAAGAGGCTAAGGGCTTATTAACCGGAGGATAGGCTGCAGCATCTTTCTCAGTATCGTACCATCTTACATACTCTCGGCCACCAACAATAGCGGCCGCCAGCCGCCACGCTTACAAGCGTGGTGACTATAGTAAAGTTCTGCTGGAAGCTCCTTGTCCTGCAATGGACGTTTCATGGGATGTTATGTTATATTTCTTTCGTCCGTGAAAATGTTCCATCCTGTATAAGACTTAATACATACAATATACAAGCATGTATAAGATTTAAAGCGTTATAAAAACATCGCGTCTCGCTCACGGCGGCGGCGGCGCGGCGGCGGTGTAAACAGGATTTGCATATGTTTTGAGTGAAGTCATTACTTAAAGCAAAACACCCTGTACAGTATTATACGCTGAATTAATACGTAAAGGAAAATATGAACATTGCACTTCAAAATTCTTAGATATTTTGACTAACTTAGTTGGACCACAGACCCGTATTTTTGCTATTTTTGTTTTCGATCGGAGCCAAGCTATCGGTCTATCGCAGGGATATCACGAAAACAGACGTTTGGTCAAACCCCTCAGCGATTTCATCAAAAACCGGAAGAAGACAAAATTACAAATTCTACATTATTTTTAACGTAACTAAACCAAATCTCACCTAACATAAAGAAACATAACCTAACCTAACTTACCTAAACCTAACCTAACGAAAAATTGTTCAGGATTTGATCTGGTTTTTGATCAAAAGCCGGTTTTAGTCAAACCTCTTATAATACCTCGATCTAGTCTTGAGGGCAGAGATGAGGTCGACGATGGGACGAGCTTACCCAGAAGAAGTCTATTCACTCGCGACTTGAATAGATTCGGGTGAAATAGACGCCTGTATTATTAGGAATTTGACCAAATTTCTGTTTTTATCGTATCCCTGCGTCAGGTTCGAGAAGGTACAGTGAAGAGCACATCAAGCTAGATACATTGGACTTTATACCGTTCTTATTAGAGTCTCATTGTAAGTGTCAAGCTTGACCTGTTCTTGGCTGTACTTGTTGTACACCTTCTTCAACTTTTCACACCTCATGAATATAAATCGCCCTAAGAAAGTTTTAAAATCGATAGTGTGGACGCGGCGAAGAACGTGGACTCGACTTAAGCCGTTTAAGCTGGTCTGAGCTATGCTGAACTGGTTTAAGCTGGATCGGACCGGTAAAACTATTAGGCTACATGCTGGCAAGAACGTGCTGGTTTTCGAGAATTTCTACGATTTAGGAATGCGTAAAAAGTCTAGTTCTTTTTTTAAATGTTTTTTACCGAAATTTCTGGAAATTCATTATAATTTTCTATGGCTTTTGTGAGTGAGTGCTTATAACTAGAATTAAAAAAAAAACGAATTTTCAGCGAGTTTGTTTTTATTTTAAACCTCTGTACAAATTTTAAAAATAAAACGATATTTTATCCAAAGTAGTTTTACAAAAAACGTTGAATGAAATTTTATTGAAAACGTTAGAACTTTTTTCGTAAACGCGATTACAAACAGTACCTACTTAGAATCTTTGGTAAGCTATTCCTAGTTTCAGAGCAGGTGACCATGTCTGAAAGGATGTTTTAAACCCTGTATATTAAACAGGAAACACAAACAAACACACACCCGACTTCCTCAAGTTGTGTTGTCTTTACTAATAACTGACATAGCTGTCTCCCGCGGGTTTTCCTATTATAACTTAGAGGGTATGTTTACCAGCAACTTGGTCGTATAAGTTTTGCTGATGAATCTATTAATAGCTAGGTATTGAGTAAAGAGATGCAGACCAGTTTCTTCTCCCCATTTGTTTAGTCCCATAATGATAACTTCCCAAAATGACCAAATGATTATAAGTGCTCAGTGCCAGTGCTCAAGAGCAGTTGAGCAGTGGCATAAAGTATTGGCTAATTCGAGAAGTGAAACTCATATCACCTTCCTTAAATATATTTATTATTTACATATTATGTACCGAGACACAGTATAACATTAGTGCACAACCTTACACGCTAAGAGCTAACGACCGACTGACTTGCCTGTCACTTTACAATTTACAATCATTATCTCTCCCTACCATCGGTTTGTAGCCAACTTCACTTGTTGCTAACTTCGCATTATGGTGGCCGACGTTCGATTGGTCGGACTCGGACGATGCGCTGCTAGCCAATGAGAAAGAAGAATATAGTATTGTCCACAAAAACAACTTAGTAACCGTACTATTGACTACCTAGTATCAGAAACAATTATATTTAACTACAAATATTTACTACATGTTTAGAAAAAGCTAACAAAAGTGTTCGGTAATATTATACAAGCTCTGTTCTACTGCTACGTTTACGGACTCAGCTACCTTACCTAGAAGATTTGACGAGGGTAAAGGGAACGACTCCTATCTGACCTACGCAACTCTAAGAACAAGTTGGACTAAGGCTTTGTCAGATTAGGGTTGCCAGATTTTTCAAGCCGCCAAATAGCCTCTCACTTAGCTTAACGATTACTATCAGTGATAATAGCTAAAACCAACGATTTAACGTACCTTCCGAAGCACGGAAACTCTCTTATTGTTATGTCGCTATCAGTTCAAGTTCACTTAGCTTGATTACTGTCAGTGACAACGACTGAGACCGTACCGTTAACGTACCTTCCGAAGCACGGAAACGCTCTAGATGTTACGTCACTATGAGTTCGGGTTTTGACCACGGCTAACATGACTTACAAGTGCATCCCTGCCAAAATATACCACCCATTTTTCAGTATTCCCTTTCTAGTATGGGCTTTTAACGGGGATGAACGGATTTAATAAGTCGCGAGTGAATAGGCTTCTTCTGGGCAAGCTCGTTCCATCGTCGGCCTTATCTCTGTCCTCAAGACTAGATCAGGGTCAAAAGCATTGAAAGTTAAAAAAAACCTGTTTTTTTATTGTTCTTTATCAGTATACCTACATACTTTTAATTCATGTTGTAGTACGATGTAGATAGATAGGTAGATAGATAGATAGATAGATAAACACTTTATTGTCACACACAGAACACATTAACAATTACAAAAGAGAGTCTTAAATCTAGGGTGACAAAGGCGGTCTTATCGCTGGGAGCGATCTCTTCCAGACAACATTTGCATGTAGGAAAGTGTGATAGAAAACTGCAGTAGTATGCCAATATACAGGGTGTTAATTTAATTGCGTGCCATAGCTTAGGGGGTGTTTCAGTAACGATAAAGGAACACAAAAAAAATATTTAAAAAATCCATTTTTTTTTTCATAATTTTTTCGTATTTTTTTATTATTATTTTTATTTACTTTTTTGATAATATTTTAGTGTGTGCATCTGCCCATGACACTGAACAACTTTTCCGAAGGAACATAGGTCGAAATACGACAAAAAAATTCGCCCCCCCTATACTAAAAATGTGCTGTCAGCTGATGCAGTTGGTATGGGAAGTCGAAAAATGTTTTTCGTATTTCGACCTATGTTCCTTGGGAAAAGTTGTTCAGTGTCTTGGGCAGATGCACATTCTAAAATATTATCAAGAAAATAAAATAAGAAAAAAAAATAAAAAAAAAATAAAAAAAAGGAATTATTTTATATTTTTTTTGTGTTCCTTTATTGTTACTGAAACACCCCTTAAGCTATGGCACGCAATTAAATTAACACCCTGTATAATATTTATATACTTTTACAATACAGTACATATACAAATATATATAATATATATACAAATTAATAATTCAAACATAGGAATAAATGTAACATACACAATAAATAAATATACTTACTTTATATATAAATACATACAACAGCAAAAGGTATCATATAAGTAATTGTTGCAAACTAAGGAACTATTTTATGAAGGAAATGGTTATGTAGTTTAGTTTTGAAAACAGCTAGTGACTTGGAGTGACGAATATCTGACGGCAAATCATTCCAGAGACTGACAGCTTTCAACGTAAACGATTCCTTATAGTAACCTGACCGAGTTAATGGAATTTGCAGTTGATTGTCAGTTTTAGATCGCAGATCACGAGAAACCGATGAAGATCGATGTAGTTACATTTTTATCCTTAAAAAGCTATATATCGACAAATTCTTCACCATCCCTAGATCCCTACTCTTGTACGTTGAAAAGGCGGCTTTTGAAAGGTTGTTTGTCGAAGGGTTTTTATAAGAAGTTGACGCTGTGTAAAGGTTAGCTCAACCCGTTTTAATATGCTCCTTTATATTGAGAGGACGTTACAATACCTGAAAAGAATTTTGTACTTATTCACGTACAAACTTTCTTAAAGGCTGATACAGACTGCACATACGTACGAAACGAGACGTAACGTTGCCACGTTGTTGATGTGTTCGCACACTTGTCCTACGATGCAGCGTACATTCCGATTTCAGATGCTGTTGTTCTATCCAATTTAAATTATTAAGTATTAAGTTGTGACTATCGTCCACCTTAAACGTTTCCAGGAGAGAGATTGACGTAAGACACGTGTGTTCAAGTGTGTTGAGTATGATAGTTGACATGTGGGGCCAAAAAGTTTCCGTGGTCGGATTCCCAAGGCTGACCGCTAGTGGCATAACAACCAGAGCGTTTTTAGGTTTCTATAGGCACGTTTTGGCTTTGTCCCGCCTATTATACCTAATAAAGAACGATTAAAAAGGCATATATGTTACCCGATTTAGACATGTTATATGTGTTCCCAAGTTCATATAGCCCGAATCTATTCAAGTCGCGAGTGAATAGGCTTCTTCTGGGCAAGCTCGTTCCATCGTCGACCTCATCTCTGTCTTCAAGACTAGATCGAGGTCAAGAGTAAGCCCACTTTTAATTTAAAAAAAATATTAAAATCTATTTTGCAAGTGGAAAAGTCTAACAACAGAATAAGTTAGGTTAGACTCGAGCCTGACGACGTCAGTGACGATGCTTAAACGATTATATGTTCCTCAATTACTTGCGTTCGTAGTCTAACGAATTCAAGTATTTTGATGTCATGATGCGTTGTACGCCCGTGTGGTGCGGCAAGGATACAACGCATCTCTACCCTTGGGTGTCGTAAGAGGCGACTAAAGGATTATGAAACAGAGAATGGATAGCAGCATCCAAGTTCCATCTAAGTTCTGCGGTCACCAACAACTGCGGTCTATGGTACTAGCCGCAACGCTGACAAGCGTGGTAACTATAATACTTCCCCTCCACATAGTTTGTAACGGGCCGATGGTCCGATACGGAATTACACGAAGAATATAATAGAGTAAATTCTATTTTAGGAGTTTTAAAATGAGTAATAATACAATAGGAATCTTAATATAAATGATCATAGATTTTGTTCGACTCGTAATGAAAATAAAGGCCTGATTATGCATTATTACTTATAATAATAGCTTGAAAATACTCGTCTAGCGCCGCGAATCGGCGCATATTAAAACCTCCTTGGTTAAAAATCTACTTGTCAAACAGGAAATAGAAATGTGTGAGGGAAGTAGGTAGGATTGGCGACGTTAGCCGTAGCTGCTGGTTTGTAGCTCTCTGATTGGCTGGTTTGGGCGGTCTTATCTCTAAATTCGAAAGGAGTGGAGCATGGAAGCTACATCGCCCTTTTTTGCTGAGACCGCACGAGTACAAGATGGACTCCAAAAAAATGTGAGAAAATTCTTTAAAAAAAAGGTGACCGAACGTCGAGTTTCACCGCTACAACTGACAAAAGCTAAGTATCTAGGGCATTTCGTCACCCAATTAGTAAATTAAGTTCAATTCGACATTACGATTAAATGACGCTTTCCTAAGTTACCCGCCGATGGCGATCTTTGTCAAGAAAATTATTATTTTACTAAAAATTTTTGTGTTATAGCGACCTTTGGAGCTCTAAACGTCAAAACGCGTGTTGAGTAAGAATAAAATCCAATATTTATAGAGTAGTTTTACCCGAAGGGGGACTAAATGTCTTAGCGCTTAGTTCATATTCGTTTTAAACTTACAGGAGGTCTATGGACCATGTGAAATAGGAACCAAAAACTACAAACCATTTGCTGCACCTAGGCAGAACTCAGAGGAGCTGAGCGTCCAATTCCAAGCCAGCAGCAGTCCAGACGACTCAGTCTTCATTGCAGTAAGCCTGTCGCAGATGGGTAAGAAGATTTAATATTTACTCCTCAAATCTGCCAATCTACCTTGAACAACTTATGCCAGTCAATTATTTGAGCATATCTATCCTTCTCTGGGATTCTATACAATCAATTTTACTAACTTTAAAAGATATAGCTACAACTGAAAGCTACTACCCACTTCAATATAAAATTCAATTCTAAGTCTGTTATAAAGAAGGTCTTTTTGGCTCAAATGCTGCAAATGAAAAACGCATTTGATTCATCTAATAAACTCATTCTTTTCTATGCCACAAGCTAAGATACAAAGCTGATGATATATAAATTCGACTTTGTGAAAGACAAAACCCAGTATATTGCAATACATCCATACCGGGGTTGCAAATACAACAGGAGTCAGTTTATAAGTCATCTCGCACATAGAAAGTAATAAAACTCCTTTATCTATATGAAAGATTGAGCTGAAAGGACTGGATATATTTCAGGCCTTTACATTGTTAAAAATAAACTAAATTTCCTTGAAGGAAGTCAAATATCAATCTTGGAGAAGTTTAGATATACTATTTTGATGTTCTCATGTACCATTTACAGCCTTCGGATCTACCTGCTTCCTTTCACACAAATTAATTACAGTACCTATGGGCTCAATCTAATCAATGCATTTATTCTAGGAAATTAATTGTATAGGAATTCAACTTGTTCATGGTCCGCACTTAAACGAATTAGGGTTACTCGTTGGTCACGTCGTCGGGTCCAAAAAGCGGTATAGACATCTCATCGGCCAATTTACAACTAGGACAATCCCAATACATAGGCTTCAAGATCTACAGGACTTTCCTTAGATTTCCCTTAGGTTCAGCTAGGATAGTTAGAAATTTAGACATTACCACATTCAATTATTCCTTACAGGTTCATAAACCTTTAAACTACATATTCACACCTTCATCTTATTAGGATAGCTCTAGGGGTTAGAAGACGTTAAAATCTGATGCTTGGGTTCGTGCCCAGGATAGGAAACTAGTAAGTAAAGTTTAAGTAAGCCATTAGGATACAGGCATCTAGACGTTACAAACTGGTGGCTGTGCCCATGATCTAGAAATAGGTTAGGGTTTCTATTTTAATAGCCTTTACCAGGCATCTAGCAGGCCTAGAGTGTTACAATCTGAAGATACCATGACCAGGATTATGAACCTCTGTTAGTTATATTATATTATTTAGTAGGGAATATTCTAGGCTTTGTTTTAATATGGTTGCTAGGTTAGAATTTAATTATTAACTTATTAGGCAGAATTCTATATATTCTATTATCAAAAATCGGATTTAGGCTTTAGGTTACAACTAGATATGTTACTAAGGATATATGCAAATTGTCTAGGTTAGATTATATCACTTAATGTAAGAGGTTAGACTAGATTTTAGAATTTTTATTTTACTGCCGTTATGTTATTATAAAGCTTATTAAAGTTCAGTCAATATCTGTGCCAAAGAATGATAATAGATAGGTATTCTAAAAGCTGAAATAAATATTGAATATTTTGCAATTGATTTGACCTAGGTTTGACTAAATGAGATAAGCTTAGCATACCTAGACTTGCTACTTATCAGGTACCTAGTTACTTACTTATTGAATGATAAATGATAATAATTACACCTCAGAACACAATTCACTTTTATTTTCTTGCACAGAAAGACACTTGAAATATTTAGTTTCACAAACAATTCTTATCACTTTTGCACTAAATATTTTAGCTTCAGAGCTTCAGGAATTAGGGGTTGAGATATATCTGATGGGTCCATTGTGCTGTCGTTATATCTTGCTGTTGATAAGGTCCGGGGCTGCATCTTGTCGAATTTCTTGAGTTTACACTTCACTGAAAAATAGAAATTAATAGGTTACTTTACTATCAGGATACATTAGTTGTAAAAGTAGAATTTTATGTTCTTTTACAGTAAACAATATGTAAAGAATAAATAATGAAAATTATTTGCTTGAGAGGGAATTAGGCAGGGAAAAATCTATTTGTTATAATACGGTTATAGACTTACCTACGCATAAGTAAACAATCTTTGTTTCTAAATTGAAAATGTGGACCATTGTAATTCTGAGAGGCGGCGAGCCGCGAAATTTTCAGTTTTCTTATTTGACCTGAAAAAATCAAAACGAGAAAGTAAATTTTAGCTAAAAGTAAACAAGTAGAATTAAAATCGGCATTTACTAAACAAATCTTACCTTGAAATTGAGCGCCATTTTATAATTTATAATAGTTCATCATAAGCTTCCTTCCTCAGGGTTATTGCGTTGGGAAATCTGAAAAAAAAACGAACAATATAATTAGGTTTTGCAATGATTGAGGAAGTAATTTCAACACATTTTAGCATATAAAAGTGATTTTTTCTTACCAAAACAATCTAAATTGTAATATTTTTTTCGCATGTCACGGGTTGGCATGATAATTAGTGTTGCCAAATAGTGTATTTTAAAAACGGTAGAATTTAAAAATAATTTAAAAAGGTAAAATTTTAGAAAGTAATATTAGCAAATAGAATTGTGTGAAAATTCCAATTGATTTACTAGATATTAATTTTATGACATAGAACTTGCGCCGCGATTAGGAACTAATTTTATTTTCTATCTTTTCTTAGGGGAGCAATGCGTCTTGCTGTATTACGGTAATAAATAACAAGTCGTGTCATGATTATAATTACATAATTGGTAGAATAGCTCACACATTTTCTTACTTATTTCAATTTAAAATTTTGTGCACTTTTGAAAATATAATCCTTAAATATCGATGATTCATTAAGGATTTGAAGTAACAAGGATATAGGAAGGACGATAGGACGATAGGAAAATTAAAATGTCATACTTAATATTTTACATAAATCTCTCAGCTAATCTCAGGAAATTTATTACTGTAGGAATTTAATAAAAGTGCTTCAAGCATAGTTAGAAAAATGATAATAGTATGCAGAATTTTAATATGCCTGGCAATTCCGATTGTGATTAAAGGATTCGAATACACGTTCTGATTTTTGCTAATTTCGGATACATACATGACACTATCATAAGAAAAGAAAGGGAAAAAGATTTGTCTATTGTAGTGTAGGAATAGTTGCGAATAAATAGTGTAGCATTTTATCGATAAATTATGTTCTAGATTAATGTAGGGTTTATTTTGACTTTTGGGATTGTCTTGGTTTGTAAGAGTGGCTACTATCGTGGCCACAATCTGTTGCTGTGGAATGGAAGGTGCGGACCATGATAAGTTATGTTATTAGGGTTAGTGATTTAATAGGAATAGTTATATTAGGAATTGAAATGAACAAAAGTTAATCACGTAGCTTAAAATCTTAGAATATGTTATAGGGATAGTTTAAAACTTAAAAAAAAAAAATACATTACGGTAGTCTAAGTTCGAGGAAATTTCAATAGGTTGTGACTTGGGGGGGTGAGAAAAAAAAACTATATATATAATTCGCATTTGGATTAGCTAAATGACAGGAAAAAAAAAGGGGTTGTAGTAGTTATACTCGTAGAAAAAAATAATTGAAATTTAAATGCGTGGATACTTTCAAGTTACGTTTCAAATAAAATCTTACTAGATAAAACATAAATACCTATAATGAAATTTTAATATTAGCTTGACTAGAATTTTAAGATATAAAAATTTTTCGTTGCTTTACCTAATCTATGTCTTATCTGCGGGTTGTAGTCGGATCGTTTTGTAGGGGGGGTGAGACCTTAAAATTAAAAATCGAGACCTAATATTTTAGTCGACAACTGAATTGACAGCCTTAGCGTTAAAAATTTGAAATAAAGGAATATACATCCGACCGTGGGGGCACGTTCCAGATCGGGCGACGATTGTGCTGATAGAGGGTAGCTTAATGTGACGTTCATACGTGTGGTCGAGACGGACTGCTGTCAAAAGGTAGTTATTATTCGAAACGGAACAACCATGTGACTAATTTCTGAACGCGATGGGCAGCTGACTGTCAGAATATACTTTTTGTTTATCGCTTATTTTAAGTTATGATAGTTAAATTACCTGAAAAACTGTACTAAATAGTGATAAAAGGAACTCAACCGTACTACATTGGTTAGGAAATGTGTATTTGGTGCAAATTTTAAAGGTTAACAGTGAGATTCAAGGAAAAATAGTTGAAGGCTCGAATCAGATGAGTTAGGCAAAGTTATGAATCTGGTTAGTAGTTTAAATCTTATTGAATACTTAGTTGTTTAGTAGTCATTTGTTCAAAACATTAGGATACAAAATGCTAAAAGATTTAGTCTATAAAATTCAAAGCTTTTTAAATCCTTATCCTTTCCTACTAATATTATAAACGCGAAAGTTTGTAAGTATGAATGGATGTTTGTTACTCCTTCACGTAAGAACTACTGAATGGATTTTAATGAAACTTTACAATGATATAGCTGATACATCAAAGTAACACATAGGGTACAATTGTCCTGCGCGGATGAGGTCGCGGGCACCAGCTATGCTAATATAAATTTCAGGTTGGAATTTGTTGCAATTTGGAATATTCACAGTAGAATAATATCAGAACAATGATTGATACCTGCTTATTCGAAGAAAAAAATGAAAAACTTTAGCTAATTCATTTATAAGATTAAATTATACTAAATACTTATTTTAGATTATTTACACAAGTAAGTCATGACTAAATTCTATACTATTGAGCTAGTAATCTTTATAAATATGCTTGCAATTTGATTCTAGGAGACGGCTATAGCGGTTTAAATGAAGTTTTGTCTTGCGGGGTTTTCAGTGCGAAGTTTAGACTAGGTCTTAAGTTAGGTCAGGATAGGTAGATATCGCGTTTTAGTCATAAACCAACAGCGCCATCTGTTGACGGGTAGCAGAGCTTGCTCAAATGATAGTAATACTTTATTTGTTAGGGAGGCTGTCATGGGGCGAGCGTGGTCGACGGGGGGCTTTGCGGAATGCCATGGCATAATCATTATGGAAATATTTACATAACAGACTCTAGGGTCATCGACCAACCTATTAAACCTGGGGTAGGAGTTTTCAAGGTTTTTATAGTAATTATTCGTTCGGTCGATTACTTGATAGAGTAGATTTCATAACAGGATGGGGGGTGAGACAGGCCGACGGTAAATCATGTGTTAGGGTTGAATACTTACTACAACCGTTGTGCGGTACCGGCAAGGAACAGTACCAACTAGATGGGTGTTATAAGAGGCGACTAATGGCTCGTGAACTGGAGGTTGGGCAGTAGCACCTTCCTTTGAATTTACACACTGTATTCACCAACAACAGCAGTCATATTTGTTAGCGTTTAGGAAGAGGCTCTCTGGTGGCACGGGACGTTGTATGGAATGTTATGATAATGATGACTTGCTGTTAAATAATAAAGCATATCTATTCAGTTGTGATACGCATAGGGTCAGGATTTGTTTTAGAAGGTTTGAGTGAGTCAACATAGAATAATTTATTTATACAAAATAATTTACAGGGTTAAATAATTGCATACCAATATGGAGATTATAATAATATGCTAAACAATAAAGTAATGAAAAAAAAAACTTACCTTTAGTTATTTTGAATTCATAATTATATATTTTGATACTCTTAAAGTGAGGAAATACAGGGGGGTTTTCGTAAGTAACCTTTAAGAAATAGTTAAGAAATGCATATTGAGGAAATTGGATCTATGTGTAGATAAGAAAAAAATTGGGGCAATTAGGGTAGTAAGCGTGTAGATATGAAAATATTATTTTAAGGGGTCTTCGTTTTAACTTAATTTAATAAATTTAGTTCAAGTAAGGTTGAGATTAACATATGGAGTGGGGTCGAGAATGTTAAGTTGTATTTCATATCCTATTCCTGTATATGGGTGTTTGTCAATTCGGTTCCGGCTAAAGTAAAAATTTTATTGGGAAGGTTTGATTGGAAACCTAGCAAGGTTAATAAAATAAAATGTAATATAATAAATATAATATAATAAAATTAAATAAAATGTAATATAATAAAATGTAATCAAATCAAATCAATTCAAATCAAACCAAACTAAACCAAATCAAATAAAAAGGGGGTCTATATTTATGAAGAATACCATTTAACATACGTTATAATATTAGTAAATTCACTTGTCGTAGGTAAGCTTAAGCGTAGTCTTTTGGAAGAATAGAATAAAAATACTTTACATTTAAATTTCTTAGGCACTGATTCAGTTTTGCGTAAGAATTTCATGTGCTTATTGGGTGTAAGGCACGTATGCGTACAGCAAGAGTCTTTATATTATTATATACATAAGGCGTAAAGCGTAGAGTGTTTAAGGCGTAAGGCATGTATGCGTACAGAGAGAAATTTCATATTATTAAGTGCATAATGCGTAAGAAATGAGTTATTTGTGTGTGTAAGACTATCATAGATGCGTAAGCTGCAATACGTAAAACACATTGGCATGTATGCGTAATTATAAATTTTATTAGTACCGTAGCTGAAGTTCTAATGTCACCGGACATTCTTAGGTAATCTTAGGCGTACTTTTTCTTAAACGGGGCGAGGCATTTTGTATACCTTCCGAGATTCGGGAAACATCTGCTATGTATATTTATTAATTTCCTTTACTTTAGGGTATTTTAAGTTAAATTCGAGGTTGAGGTTTTAGCTGAAAATGTACTTAAATTGGGTAGTTAAATTACGACATAGAGATATACCTCCTTAAGATAGATACTCCTTCGGGGTTAAGTGATACGATTATTCGCAGGTAAATTTTTTATTATGTATTTTAAATATTTTTGTGATAAATTCTTTGTTTGTGTAGAAACGATTGAAATTTATTTGAATTTTGCTGTTTAGGTACGGGTAAGCTCGGCTGTGGGCAGGTAATGATGGCTCGGGTAAACAGTGAATTTCAATTGAATAGTAAAAAGTTTCGTAATTCACGGTAAAATTTCCGGTCAGTTATATAATTTAACAATGTAGACACCTAGATTGTGTTGGAGATTCAGTTGCCCAATGTGAAAAATGAGAAGATCCATCACTTTTGAAGTGTCGTAAAACAATTTTGATCGCGAAAATAGAGCTCGATAGGAAAGTTTTGAGAAAGAGAGTTCGATGATTCACCTTTAAAGTATTGTGCTAGACGACTTGTTTACACGTGAGTAATCCGTTGCGACAAGCTGTCGAGGAGTTTTATTTGAAAGGATCTTTGGGGGACCGACTCGTAGGTCCTTGGAAAGAAAGATGTTTTCTTAGGAATCATTTTGATTTGTGGACGGACTTATAGCCGCATTCCCAACCTTCCTGGCAAAATACTTCTTCCATTTCAATTAAATTTTTATGGTGTAAATCGAGGGTTGATGGGGTAAATTTACAATTGGTGTTATATTTCTCTTGTGAATTATTGCATCAGTTGCGCTTAGGAGTTAGTAAGTTAGGCATTACAAGTGATTAGGCTGATGGAGTTAACTAAAGGGTTTGGGGAATTAAAATTATTAATCTAATTTTGCGCAGCGCCGGTACGTTTGCCTGAGCAGGCTCCACCTAATAGCATAACCTATTGTTTATCGAACGTTTCATTGGGGAGACCAGTGGTTCGTAGTAACAGCGTAAACGTGGAAGGAAGAAAAAGCGAAAGGTTATATGAATATTGAAAGAAAGAAATTTAAGGGATTGAACTGACTTTTGAGAGGAAACATTAATAGTGGGGAATAGGTAATAGGGTAAATGTTGATGATTGAATATGAAATATGGAAGATAAGAGAGTGGAGGGTTGCTATGAACTAATGGATTCTCAACCGATGGAAAAATTTATTGACTGTTGACCCTGCACACTACACTTACAACGAAGTATTTATGGGATCATAGGTGCTAGGTTAACTTTAGATACATTGGGTACGAAAATTACTCTGATGTCTGATGTGAGTGTTGATGTACTCCCTGTAAATGACTTCTACTCTACAAGAAGCTGACAGCTTATGCAAAAACTACACTGCACATGCTCCAAAACAGAAATGGAAGCAATATTGAGTCAAGTATTGGACTTTGACTGTTGGTTATATAACAGTTAATTAGGGGACAGGACTGACTTTGTTCATTACGGGGGGTTTATGTGTCTATCCCGGGGTAACGTTGAAAGACAAAACAACCTGCCTTAGATTGGATGTGTTCATGAGCTGTCCTTCTGACGGGCTGAGTTTGAGACCTCAGTGTTCCTGTGTGGATATTGTTTGTTCGAAATTCTCGACATTTCTGGGGTATAACCAATATGTTCAACGTTTAACTCTTGAACTCTTATTGAAGACATTTTTCTTTTGGTTTAAAACTTACACTACAACAGGATCTACGTGTGTCCACTTTATGGGTTAAAGGTTAATAAATGTTAGATTATCTTCGTGAAATTCAAATGGTGGAAAATTTGCTCCGGGAACGCGTATGCTCTGCGCAAATTTGGGGGGTGGATGTAACGGGCCGATGGTCCGATACGGAATTACACGAAGAATATAATAGAGTAAATTCTATTTTAGGAGTTTTAAAATGAGTAATAATACAATAGGAATCTTAATATAAATGATCATAGATTTTGTTCGACTCGTAATGAAAATAAAGGCCTGATTATGCATTATTACTTATAATAATAGCTTGAAAATACTCGTCTAGCGCCGCGAATCGGCGCATATTAAAACCTCCTTGGTTAAAAATCTACTTGTCAAACAGGAAATAGAAATGTGTGAGGGAAGTAGGTAGGATTGGCGACGTTAGCCGTAGCTGCTGGTTTGTAGCTCTCTGATTGGCTGGTTTGGGCGGTCTTATCTCTAAATTCGAAAGGAGTGGAGCATGGAAGCTACATCGCCCTTTTTTGCTGAGACCGCACGAGTACAAGATGGACTCCAAAAAAATGTGAGAAAATTCTTTAAAAAAAAGGTGACCGAACGTCGAGTTTCACCGCTACAACTGACAAAAGCTAAGTATCTAGGGCATTTCGTCACCCAATTAGTAAATTAAGTTCAATTCGACATTACGATTAAATGACGCTTTCCTAAGTTACCCGCCGATGGCGATCTTTGTCAAGAAAATTATTATTTTACTAAAAATTTTTGTGTTATAGCGACCTTTGGAGCTCTAAACGTCAAAACGCGTGTTGAGTAAGAATAAAATCCAATATTTATAGAGTAGTTTTACCCGAAGGGGGACTAAATGTCTTAGTGCTTAGTTCATATTCGTTTTAAACTTACAGGAGGTCTATGGACCATGTGAAATAGGAACCAAAAACTACAAACCATTTGCTGCACCTAGGCAGAACTCAGAGGAGCTGAGCGTCCAATTCCAAGCCAGCAGCAGTCCAGACGACTCAGTCTTCATTGCAGTAAGCCTGTCGCAGATGGGTAAGAAGATTTAATATTTACTCCTCAAATCTGCCAATCTACCTTGAACAACTTATGCCAGTCAATTATTTGAGCATATCTATCCTTCTCTGGGATTCTATACAATCAATTTTACTAACTTTAAAAGATATAGCTACAACTGAAAGCTACTACCCACTTCAATATAAAATTCAATTCTAAGTCTGTTATAAAGAAGGTCTTTTTGGCTCAAATGCTGCAAATGAAAAACGCATTTGATTCATCTAATAAACTCATTCTTTTCTATGCCACAAGCTAAGATACAAAGCTGATGATATATAAATTCGACTTTGGGAAAGACAAAACCCAGTATATTGCAATACATCCATACCGGGGTTGCAAATACAACAGGAGTCAGTTTATAAGTCATCTCGCACATAGAAAGTAATAAAACTCCTTTATCTATATGAAAGATTGAGCTGAAAGGACTGGATATATTTCAGGCCTTTACATTGTTAAAAATAAACTAAATTTCCTTGAAGGAAGTCAAATATCAATCTTGGACAAGTTTAGATATACTATTTTGATGTTCTCATGTACCATTTACAGCCTTCAGATCTACCTGCTTCCTTTCACACAAATTAATTACAGTACCTATGGGCTCAATCTAATCAATGCATTTATTCTAGGAAATTAATTGTATAGGAATTCAACTTGTTCATGGTCCGCACTTAAACGAATTAGGGTTACTCGTTGGTCACGTCGTCGGGTCCAAAAAGCGGTATAGACATCTCATCGGCCAATTTACAACTAGGACAATCCCAATACATAGGCTTCAAGATCTACAGGACTTTCCTTAGATTTCCCTTAGGTTCAGCTAGGATAGTTAGAAATTTAGACATTACCACATTCAATTATTCCTTACAGGTTCATAAACCTTTAAACTACATATTCACACCTTCATCTTATTAGGATAGCTCTAGGGGTTAGAAGACGTTAAAATCTGATGCTTGGGTTCGTGCCCAGGATAGGAAACTAGTAAGTAAAGTTTAAGTAAGCCATTAGGATACAGGCATCTAGACGTTACAAACTGGTGGCTGTGCCCATGATCTAGAAATAGGTTAGGGTTTCTATTTTAATAGCCTTTACCAGGCATCTAGCAGGCCTAGAGTGTTACAAGTTCCAGCAAAAGCTGGAGCTCCTGCAGTGGACGTTTCGTTTCGTGGGATGTTATGATGCGTTCTATGCCTTACTGGCGTGGTTTAGTCTGTGTCTACCTTTACAGAGAAAAATCCGTGCCAAAATTATTTGTCTCTTAACGGGTGAATTTTTTGTGCAAATAACACGTGTAAGGAATTTTTCTGTGACGATATTTTTGTATTTTTCGCTAGTAAGAATTTTTTATTTTCGTAAATGTAGGCTTTAAAACTATCCAACATTGAACTGATAATTATGTGCTAAAGAAAAATTGATCAAGTGCAAGTCGGACTTGCGTAGCGAGGGTCCCGTGGGCAGCTGAAAAATTCGGATCACAAAAAAAATCCAAGACAAATTGCAAGGTTCTTTTTATCAATCCAAAAATTACTCGGAATATTAAACTGAACCACTTTTCAAAGAAACAAGAAATATTTTTGGTCGTCTCAAACAAAGCTCTCTAATGACGACGCAACTTTGTCACTAGTGCGTGATGTAGGTAGGTACATATTTACTTATTTTATCACCGCATTTATTAGTGTGGACAAAAATTAATTACCCTGTATAACAAACAAAATCTACAGTCTCATGATGAAATGACGGATTTTCGAAATTCAAACCAATTACCAAAACATTTTGCAAAAGCAATCGGCTAAAGCTGTCAGAAAAAACTAGTTTGTAAAACAATGTTATTCTTTCCTTCAAATATACTCTGGTTTCAGTGTCATGGCTGCAAAATGTGTTGGTAAGCGTTGAAATAAACAAAAAAAATTATCATACAACTTGTATTTTTGTTGTTTGTATAGTGTAGGTAACTAAAATGGACTTCCCTTTTTCAGGTACGAAAGACAAATCAATTGGGTGCAGTCAAAACAAGGTAACAGGCTTTTATTCAGATACTAGAGCCCCGCCCCGGCTTTGTATTGAAGGTATAATCGAAAAAAAAATAATTATATTTAAATTTCAAATCTGGAAAGACAAATTGAAGTAAAGTATTCTTGTCTATTTAGAATTAAATCTGTAAAATACAGTTCACTATAGTTACAGATTCAAACTGTGCGCAAAACGCTCACTTTTAGCAGTTTTTGTATCTGTAACTACAATGAACTTTATTTTACAGATTTGATAGTTTCTAAATAAATAAGGTTACATTTACTTCAATATTTGTTTCCGGATTTTTGATAAGTTTTGTATTCAACAAGTAAAATTTTTTTAACTGATGAGGGCCGCCGGGCGCTAGTACGCTCTGTGCAACTGCTGGTAAACTAAAGAAGTGCACCGAAGGATGCACAAAACAGACTGATCTGTTCTGTGCATTCTTCAGTGCACGCGCAACTATGTGATGAATCTTATTGTAGTGTGGAACTAACGCTGCTAGATTTCTACATTTAACCTGAGCACAAGAGAAATTACCTGGAAACCGTGAACCAGCTAACTAGAGCAAGATTTAAGGAAACCACGACGGGAAGTGGTACTATTTGTTACAGCAAGTTTGAATCGAGTTAATTGATTATGAGACATTGCTATTCGTAGATCAATCTTTAATGGTTTAATTTTAAAGGAAACCGTAATGTAAAGTGTAACTATTTGTTACAGCGAGTTTCATTCGAGTTAGCAAAAGTATTACAGAGAGTGAGAGAGATATATTTTTTTGTGAATCGAGCCTAATAAGTGCAAAATTTCGAAGAAAACACGAAATAAAATGATACAATTTTATTTATTAAAGCAACTTCGATTCTTGTCAAATTGCGATTGTCATCATCATATCGTATGGTTTGTATGGTCGATGACCGACCTCACAAGCTCTAGGTCAAGAGTTGCTGAAATTGGTGCTAGGGCTTTATACATAATAAAAAGAAAAACTAGCAAGCGACCTTGTTATTCGTTTACCAGCCATAACTAATTAAGAATCGATTTAAGTTTTACTATTCGTTAAGGCGAGTTAGATTCGAGTTCCATTAGTTGGTAATACTAGGAGTTCTAAATGGTGCAAGCTTGATTTAAGGATACCCAGACCTACAGTTGTGAAGTGGTACTATTTGTTGTGTTAGTTTAATTCTGTTTTCTGTAATATTCAGTAGGAACTACGGATTAGAAAGATCTTGATTATTTTTTAATTTTATTTCTAATCGCAATCTCATAATAACGTTAAAAACTTTTTTGTGAGACAAAATTTTATAAAAATATATACAACATATATGTTTAAGTAGTTAAGAATAATTTGTAATTGTAATACATAAGAAAATATCGTAATAAAGCTGAAAACTATAAAGTAAGAAATTAAAGTAAAAAAAAATTAAAAGGTAAAAAACTCGACTGCGTCGCTGAGAAAAGGAAAACAAAGTAGAATCTATCGGATTGAGCCTAAAAACGAGGCGAAGCGCGTGGGTTTTTCCGTGTCTTTCCTTTTTAGGGTTCGGTACCTCAAAATAAAAAAAAACGGAACCCTTATAAGATCACATTGTTGTCCGTCTGTCTGTCTGTCTGTCAAGACCCTTTTTCTCACGAACGAGAAGAGATATCAGGTTGAAATTGATAAAGGTCCATAAACCACACAAGATCTAAAAATTTCAATTCTTTACAACGACGCAATCAAAAGATATGGCTTTTTATGTCCTCATCTCCATACATTTATGCAAAAAAGCAAAACCTACAGGGTACTTCCCGTTGACCTAAAATTATGTGGCAAGAAGCTAGGTCTCACAGTACAAATAAAGAGAAAAGTCTAAAATAATTAAATATTTCAATTTTTCAATTTTTCTCACAACTAAAAGTAACCAATTAAGGTGAGCTCCCGTTTCAAGAACTTTTCTATAAAAATTAAATTAAAAATTTAAAAAAACCCCCGACAAAAAACGATCCCCTAAAAAGTAAAAAATAATAAATTGCCTACACACTTGCGCTCTTTATAATACTTGTTATATTTACTTACTTTTACTATTGTTGGCCCTTAAATGCGGTGGGGGACCGCTAAGAATACAAAGTAGGTAGGTAACTGCAACAAAACAACTTACGTATATTGCGTATTTAAACTTTTACTTAGCGGTCCCCCAAGGCATTTAAGGGTCAACAATAGTAAAAGTAAGTAAAAACTGTTTATTGCACACCAACAATACAACAAAATATAACAAGTATTATAAAGAGCGCAAGTGTGTAGGCACAGTGCAAATAATGGGAAAAGTCTGAAATCATTAAATATTACAACTTTTCTCCCAACTAATGGTAACCAATTGTGATGAGCTCCCGTTTCAAGAACATTCATCTAAGAGAGGGGTCAAGTTGGATGGTCGCTGAGGCGATTTTTGTTTTAGTTCTATTTAAAAACGGGAACACTTACAAACTTGAAAATTGGTATATTTATAGTGCATAAGCTATAAAATAACAACAAATAATAAAATTTGGTCAAGTGCGAGTCGGACTCAAAAAATCTTTTTTTTTTTTTTTTTTTTAATGAAAAATAGTTTTATTTGATATTTTAGCAATTACATACATAATTACATTTTGCCAAACTTCTAGCACATTGACTTACTGAAATTTCAACTAATACAATTATGATTATGTGGTGGTACGGAACCCTCGGTGCGCGAGTCTGACTCGCACTTGGCCGGGTTTTTAGAAGATTATAGAATCAACAATTCTGTTCTACATTTATTTGATGTATCTATCCTACTTTGGACAGCGCACGCCATGAAAGCGTGCGCAAATCATTAGTTTTTGACAACTTGATCAGGAAAAGAGCTCATAACTTATAAACAACTGAACCGATTTTCATCAAATATAGCTTAGATCCACCCCAATTAAATTACCTTTTCATCATCATCATCATATCAGCCGAAAGACGTCCACTGCTGGACATAGGCCTCCCCTAAAGAACTCCATGACGACCGGTCCTGCGCTGCTCGCATCCAGCGGCTTCCCGCGACCTTGACCAGATCGTCGGTCCACCTTGTGGGGGGCCTGCCAACGCTTCGTCTTCCGGTACGTGGTCGCCACTCTAGAACCCTCACGCCCCACCGGCCATCGGTTCTTCTTGCGATGTGCCCTGCCCACTGCCACTTCAGTTTAGCGATTCTCAGGGCTATGTCAGTTACTTTAGTTCTTCTGCGGATCTCCTCATTTCTGATTCGATCGCGCAGAGAGACTCCGAGCATAGCCCTTTCCATAGCCCTTTGGGTGACTTTGAGCTTTCTGATAAGGCCCATCGTGAGCGGCCACGTCTCGGTGCCATATGTCATCACTGGCAACACACACTGGTCAAAGACTTTCGTCTTGAGACACTGCGGTATTTTGGACGTGAAGATATTGCGGAGCTTCCCGAACGCTGCCCATCCGAGTCGGATTCGACGAGTAACCTCTTTCTCTAAGTTGGATTTACCCAGCTGGACTGTTTGTCCCAGGTATACGTACTCATCAACAACTTCGAGCGTAGAGTCTCCAACTTTGAGTGGAGTGGGTACAACAAGGGCGTTAGACATAATTTTCGTCTTATCCATGTTCATTTTAAGACCCACTTGTTGTGAAGCTCTACTGAGGTTATTGAGCATCGTGCCGAGATCTTCCAGGGTCTCAGCCATTACGACAATATCGTCGGCAAATCGAAGGTGGGTCATGTACTCGCCATTGATGTTGATGCCAAGTCCTTTCCAGTCCAGGAGTTTGAAGACGTCTTCCAATGCAGCGGTGAACAGTTTAGGAGATATGACGTCTCCCTGTCTCACTCCTCGCTGCAATTGGATAGGTTTCGAGTCCTGGTCCTGAAGACGAACTGACATAGTGGCGTTTTTGTACAGGTCCTTCAACACTTCAATGTACCGATAGTCGACTTGGCACCTCTGGAGAGATTGTAGCACGGCCCACGTCTCGATCGAATCGAAGGCCTTCTCATAGTCCACAAACGCTAGGCAAAGTGGCTGGTTATACTCTTCGGTCTTCTGTATAACTTGCCGTAGCGTATGTATGTGGTCTATGGTACTGAAGCCTTTACGAAAACCGGCTTGTTCGGGAGGCTGGAAGTCGTCGAGCTTGCGCGCGAGACGGTTCGTAATGACTCTCGAGAACAGCTTATAGACATGGCTCAGAAGTGAGATGGGTCTGTAATTCTTCAGCAGGGTCTTATCACCCTTTTTGAAGAAGAGTACCACCACACTTCTGTGCCATGCCTGTGGCGTTTTCCCTTCGAGTATGACAGAATTAAACAGCTTCTGAAGAGCTTTAAGCACTGGCCTTCCGCCTGCTTTCAGAAGCTCAGCCGTAATTCCATCGTGCCCGGGTGCCTTGTTGTTTCTAAGCTGTCTGAGAGCCATTCTAATCTCGTACAAGCTGACGTCCGGGATATCTTCGGTATGGTGTCGGGTAAGTCTAGCTCTTGGATCGTTGGCCAGACTGCTAACGGGTGGGCCGGTTGACGTGTATAACTGCCCATAGAACTTCTCGACTTCTCTCAGTAGCTCAGGCTTGGACGATACGGTTCTGCCTTTACCTTTAAATTACCTTTTAATTTAAAAAAAACCGCATTAAAATCGGTCCATCCGTTTAGGAGCTACGATGGCGCAGACAGATACACAGACAGACACACAGACAGATATACTCGTCAAACTTATAACACCCCTCTGTTTTGCGTCGGGGGTTAAAAAGAGGGGTCAAGTTGGATGGTCGCGGAGTTTTTAAAATCAAAGAGCAAAAGTTTTTAGTATGTCGTGATTTGACATTTGCGATAGTCCTAAATAGCTGTAAAGGCTTACTCTTCGATTACAATCACTCATCATCATCTTAGCCACATCGCATCTCACTGTAGTCAGACTTGCGTATTTCTCCTGATGGCTCATATTAGACCCCCGGACTATGATTTAATGTCCAGCACAAGCACCAGTCAGGACCCAAGTGCCTTGCTCGGCTGCCGCACGTAGACTGATCCAAAAATGGAAGCAGGGGAGGGGCGCGCTGTGGGGGCGTGCACTCCTAGTCACACCACTCAGAAGTCAGTCGCTATTCAAATAATTGCTCGTCATTACAAGAACCGTACTCATGACCCGGAAGTATACACGACAAGTATATCATATGGTAGATAGGTACGGAACCCTTTAGGTGCGAGTCCGTTTCACACTTGGCCGGTTTTTTTAGGGTTCTTTACCCAAATGGTGAAAAACAGGACCCTATTAATATGACTCCGATGATCTCATGAGCCGTCGTAAAAGGTAGACAGTTTAATTTTTCACAGATTATGATTTCTGTTGCTGCTATAACAACGAAAAAATAAAAAAATAAGAAGGGTAACCTACTAAAAGAGTATTTTTTGGCGATTTTCGATCGATTTTGGAAAAATGGGATCACTTGCAAGCCTGAAAATTGGTATGTTTATAGTACATATGATGTAGATTAAACTTGTTAAGTGTGTGTCGGACTCGCGCGCATTCAATACACTTCTGCGTGACATGCGCGTCCATAACTAGACGGTATTTGTACCTTAGTGGCACGGAACCATCTATGCGAGAGTGCGACTCGCATTTGGCCGGTTATTTTTATTATTTTTTTTGTTTTTTAATAAATTTTATCATTTCCCTGCGACACCTATATTATAGCCACATTAAAATGATGAAAGCCTCTGATATTCACTGGGTCGCAAAAGGTCAGCGATGTGAAAATATTACAGAAAGATAGCCCCCATCAGCTTTTACAAGCGCTATTTACAAACAGCATTTAGGAAACATTCTTTTTACATCTAATATTATTACAATACACAATACAAAACTAGCTAAACTACAATTTGTTTAAACATTAAGGAGCTTTTTCAAAAATACGTGCACAAAAAAATCTAGTTTACTGTTTTTTTTATGTTACAAGTGGGCAATTAAGCAGGTGGGCAGTGGTAAGTGGCGAGTACCGCCCATAGCACCCAATGCCTTATTTGACACTAATAAGACAGCAGTGCGCGTTGCCCGCCAGGAACCCTCGGCGCGCGAGTCCGACTCGCACTTGACCAGATTTTTTGCTCACCATATCTCAGTTACGTGCAAGTTTGGCCCCTGAATTCGCTCTTCGGATTGAGTCTGGTTGACCCGGTCTCAGATTAAACACAATTTTATTATTTAAATATCTAAAGGACCAAAGCTTTATATAATTGCTTCCTCTTCAGCACCCAAATTCGCGTATTATCTCTTCAATGTGAATTTATTGCGGTAAACCCGGGCAAATTACACCCGGGTACGAAACGCCCGGTCGTATAACAATGCCCGGGTAGGAAAAACTGAGCGAGATAAGCAAGCTTTGGTAATTAAGATATGGTGACTCGCCGTCAATTCAGAAATTAAAATAAAAAGGCTTTGCCAGTAAGCAAGATAATTTGTACAATGATCCTTGGTCACGTCATTGCCAGAACAATCAACAAAAGAGTGCCAACGGGAGGTCATCATCATCATCATCATAACATCCCATGAAACGTCCACTACAGGACAGGGAGCTCCCTCCAGAATTCTAGCTTTTGCTGGAAAAATGTGGAGGGGAAGTACCATAGTCACCTCGCTTGTTAGCGTTACGGCTGGCACCATGGACCGCGGTTTTAGGTGACCGCAGTAAGTAAGATGTAAGATACAAAGGAGGATGCTGCTGCCCATCCTCCAGTTAACCCTTAGTCGCCTCTTACGACACCCACGGGTATGTATGGGTTGGTACTATTCTTTGCCGGCACCACACGGGACAGGAGGTACTTAGTCGTTAAGCAAGTCAGAGCCCAAAGGCTCTGATATGCCAGCGTAACACAAGAAACACATTACAAAAAGCCGATTCTTAAATATCAGTAGTTTCTTGCCGTTTCTTTTACGCTGCCATAGCACGATCCGAAACAACGGTGTAGAGTCTACACTGTAGACCAAAGAGATTTGAACCTCGCTACGCTCGCAGCGAGGTTAAAATCTCTTTGGTGTAGACTCGCTCTATTTGCATTGTATTCTGCATGACATATAATAAGTATTCTGCACAGAAAAATAGCGAAGCAAGGAGGTCCGAAATCTTTGGTATTCTGTAAAGAATCTACATTGAATAAAATTATCAAATCAAATCAAAAAGTTGTAATATGGCTTCTGTCAACATGGACAATTTTGCCAGTAAATTATCTGAATCTGAGTCTATTTGACGGCTTGAAAACTCTGACAGCCAGGTTAGCCACCAACCTTGTCCAGTCTAAAGCCACGATCACACTTGGCTGAATTCAAAGACTAATTCGGCATACATTGCTCATTGAAGTAAGGATATTGCAATTAACATAACCAGCAATGTATGCCGAATTAGTCTTTGAATTCAGCTAGGTGTGATCGTGGCTTAACCTAGGTTGGATCTGGTTTGCCAAAAACCAGTGCCCTCGTCAAATTTCCTAGGCTAATTAGCTGACTCCGTAGGATCAGAATAAGACTAGGCCAATGGTAAGACCTAGATTTTACGGTATATGTGGTGCCACAAATATTATTTGTTTGTATGTAGTAACAAGATATTTCGAAAAGATAGTGTTTTTCCGCGGATTTGCTCGTAAATCGCTCTCCGGATCAACCTTGTCGAGATAACGCAGAAAAATGGCCCAAATTTCTATCGCGGCACAGAAAAATTTGCTTTATGCTCTATATCATACTCGTAAAAACTAGTCTTGTTTGGTTTGGCATGGGGTTGGCAGACAGTGTATTATTAATATTTTGAGTAAAAAAATATGTTATAAGAGTAATCTAGTCTAGTCTAAGCCTAGAAACGTATTTAAATTTAAGATAAAATATCATGAAGGCATAAAATAATAACTAAAGGCGTTCCATAAAAAGTTTGAAAATATACGCATGGACAAAATGAGTATTTTTTTTTGTCAATAAGCATAAATAGAACAAAGGTAGAGTTCAAAAAGAAATGACACATAATTTAAGAGGAAATACGTTATAGATAAGTACGTATTTTTCGCCCGTGTGGTGCCCGCAAAGAATAGTACCAACCCATCTCTACCCGTGGATGTCGTAAAAGGCGACTTAGAGATTATCACCAACAACCGCCGTCAATGGAGCCATCCGCCACGCTAACAAGCGTGGTGGCTATGGTCCTTCCCCTCCACAACTACTAGCAAAAACGAACGGTATTCAAAATACATCAATCTACCAGCAGGTGCGGTAAGCAATCAATCTCTGATATCTCCCTGGTCGTTTGTTTTCATCCCTCTCTTTCTCATCCAATAAGAGTGTTAGAATGAAAGAGAAAATAAAAATTTATAAGTTACTAAATTACAGTTCTTTTTATAATAGTTTGAATAAGGCAATATGCTGCGCAATAAGCGTAACTCATATCACGTTTTCCGTTTTTCTCTCTCCTTGAGTTTTGTTTTTGCAGAGCGTTAAATGAAAACTTGTTGCAAGATTTTTTGTGGTTGCGAGTGGCAGATTTATACAGGCTGTTTTAAAGTGGTATTACATTAAACGTTTTTCTTACATCAATCTTCTTTTTCTTGGCGTGTCGATCGATTACAAAAGGTCTAAATTTTTGTAGCCCAGAACGTTGCCACGTTTACTGCGTCATTTGTGGCTTTAATAAAGAGGTCATTAGTTGTACTTCAATGGTAAGTCCTACTATCTTACTAGTACTACTATCCTACTTCCTTCCTACTTCCTATCCTATCCTACTTCCCACTAATATTATAAATGCGAAAGTTTGTAAGTATGGATCGATGGATGTTTGTTACTCTTTCACGCACAAACTACTGATTGAATTTTAATGAAACTTGGCACTCATATAGGTTAGGTAATGGAATAGCAGAAAGGCTACTTTTTACCGCGGGAAAACGCATTTAATGCGAGTGAAACCGACATAAATGCTTGTCTATGCCCGCATCATCATCATATCGTGTGGGTTGCAAGGTCGATAACCGACCTCACTAACCAAACAAGAGGCCATAGGCCAGGGGCATCGGTTCATCAGTAGATAGTTGTCGGGACCAACGGCTTGACGTGCCTTCCGAAGCACGGAATCATGTAACTTTTTCGACAATCAGGTGATTTATCCTGCAATGTCCTAACCAAACTGGGGAAGTCGCACAAAGTAATTTTTGTTTGACAGTGTCCCCACCGGGAATCGAACCCAGAACCTCCGGATCGAGAGCCGAGCGCTCTAACCACTACACCACGGAGGCTGTCACCTGCAAATCCACCTGAATCAAAAATAGTGAAGAATGAGAGCTGTGATGAGAGCTTAGTTTTTTTAGAAAGAAATTTAACCTTCTTGTACGGTCAAGTGGAAGTTAAGCTTGACACTCACAGCACGGCTTTAGCTCCTACGGCTATTAAAATAAGAACAGTACAAAGTCCTTTGTATCAATTTTGACGTGCCTTGACTGTACCAATATTTTCAAATAATTTCATGGGGTATGTGTTCGAACTTTAAAGTCATGAAATCATGGTTCGTCCAGCGGTTCAAGCTGTGTGGAGAGTAGTCAATGAAATTATTAGTCACAGTTCGGTTTTTTATTGAGTAGACAGACATATTGGTCCTAAACAGATTCATTATAAAACGTCCACTACAGGGTGCGTATTCCGAAGTTTTATTGGAGCTCCGATATTATCAGAATGATAACAACAATTACGTTCGAAAATTTACTTTGTATGGGAATTTCTTTGTCAAAGGTCGAACCATAGACTAATTATCGGCGCGATATTGTCGTAGTTTCACTTCGGAATACGAGTACGGCAGCTGGACAGGGAACTCCCTCCAAACTCCGGCTTTTTTAACACCACGCTTGTTAGTGTTACGGCTGGCACCATGGACCGCGGTTGTTGGTGACCGCAGAATGTAAGGTGATACGATACACAAAAGGATGCTGCTGCCCATCCTCTGGTTCATTAACCCTTAGTAGCCTCTTACGACACCCACGGGCAGATAAACAGATTGTACGATACCAAATGTTTTTTTCAGTTTAACCACAGATTAAGCAGGAAAAAAAGCTATAAATACGTACTTTTTCTCTTCGGCGATAATTTTTCCGCAATTTTGTGGTTAGAACAGCCTTCCTTCCACCCTACTTTATCCCCGCGTAGAACGATTAGGTAAGAATTTTAGGATCCTTTTTCCCTTTTCAGGATCATTCCTTAGCAATTAAAAGGGATTGAAGATTGAATAAATAGGAATTTTGAATGCGCAAGACCTAACGAGATGGAAAGGCATAAATTAGAGACTTCCAAAGCTTTTTCTCAGCCCAGGATAAGAGTGGAGGGAAAAGTGTTTTGTAAAATCAAAAATTTAAAAGGACTTAAATTTGGTACTTTAGCAAACAAACAGCAAAGCACACTCAAACACAAGTGTAAAAAAACGTAGAAAGAAACACAAAAAATATTCCTTGTAGGAACGTTAGGTTAGGTTAGTAAATTTGTACCATTTTTAGGGTACCGTAGTCAAAAAAGAAACCTTATAGTTCCGTCATGTCCGTCTGTCTGTCTGTCCGCAGTTTATCTCAGAGACCCTTGGTTCTATAAATCTGAAATTTTGTACGGATATACATTTTAGCCACGCCGACAAAGTGGTAGAATAAAATTTTGAAAAATATTTTTTTTAGGGTACCTCCCCTACAAGTAAAGTGGGGATGATTTTTTTTTCTTGTCTACCCTATGGTGTGGGGTGTCATTGGATAGGTCTTTAAAAAACAATGTATGTCTGCTTGAATCATTTTTCGATTTAGGGATTCGTTTGCGAAATATTAAGCTTGAAAGCGCAATTTTTTGTTGGAGTCAAGTGTCCCCCTGCCGGCTAAACTTTTGTTATTGGAAATGTGAAAAAATTCACAATCGTAGCAAATATGATGAAATTAAAAGGAAAACTATCACAGCCAAGAAGACTTTACAGGATAATGAGCTATAGCCGAAAACTTAAAATAATAAAAATTGCTATATCAATCAGGCGCTAGGACAGGGCTGAGCATTTGGAGGTAAAAAGTTTATATAAACGTTATGAAATACTTACTAAAAACCACGGAAACCTATACTGCGCGTGGCCCGACACGCAATTGATCGGTTTTTTTATTGTCCTAAGGATAGAAGCTATTCACTCGCAACTTTATATGTTATATGATATGAACTCGGGAACATAGACACAGTCAGAGAATTCCACTAGTTGCCACGTTATAAAAGATGTCGCGAAGCGTCTTGTTCGAATGTGTGGAATATCAACCAAGTGTTTGTGCTCTTATCCTGAGGTGTATCTGTGGGTCAATCAACTTTTTCTTGTATCAAATGTTCAAAAAGCAAAAAAAAGTTTATTATGAAAATGTCACAATTTTTATCATAAATGAATGCAAAATTTAATAAATTTTTCGATGATATAATGTGCAGTTAAGTAAACCTTGAATAAATATTGTTCTCACTCAAAATGTTCTAATGGAGATTTGTTAGATATTTTGAATTTAGTGCAGTGCACCTTTAAAAATGGTCATACAAAAACAAAATGTTCAGAATTGTGAAAATTTTAAGAAAAATACAAATGTTGTGTCTCTTGAGTAACCAATGACAAAAACGTTTAACTTTTTTTTCTGTTAATTGCGGTATTGCTGATGAATAGAATTGCTTTTTTTTGGCTCATATAAGACTCAGTATAAATAATAACTCTCCATTAAAAAAAATAGGATACTATTGACAAACAAAAAAAAATCTTAAGAAAACGTTTTGGAAATTGAGGGACACTGTGACCCAAGAGACCAAATTGAGTTACCCAAGAGACGATATTAGACAGAATTTTAAACTTTCATACATAGGTTACAGATAATGATGCAGTAGACGTGATAAATTAAACAACAGATCTAAGATATGCTTGTTTTATTAAATTACTAGCGGTTCGCCCCGGCTTCGCACGGGTAGATATAGGTTCTTGTTGCATCGGGGGTTACAAAAGAAACCAGCCAAGCGCAAGTTGGACTCCCACTGAGGGTTCCGTACCACTTGTAGATAAAACCATTACAGTCACTTAGGGCGCTGTTTCTTTAATTTCAATTTTGATAACGATTACACTCGTGATAACTTTTGAATGGTATGTCCGATTTGAATAATTCAAAAAGTTATTTACAGGTACTGATATAGCCTTGAATACGAAATCATTTATTTGGATAAGGATTAATAGGTACGAATAATGTGGCCTATAAAGTTTGTACCGGCGTTACTATTACATATTTTAACATGAAAAAGTAGTTATTGTGACATAACTGTAATAGTTAGACATATGGTATCGCGGACTTTTTTGTAGATATTGATAGCTTCTATAATTCTGTGATACATTACTTTGCTCTATTGTTAATAGTTTCGGCAGCGTACTCGATATAAGGATGCTATTTAGTATTTTTTTCACACCTTGGGTTATATTATCGAAGTTTTCATACGGAACCCTAACTTTTTTTTAAATATTTTATAGCCTATGTTCATCCCGGATAATGCACTTTTCTAATGGTGAAAGAATTTTTCAAATCGGTCCAGTAGTTTCGGAGCCTATTCATTACAAACATACAAACATACAAAAATAGGTACAAATCTTTCCTCTTTATAATATTAGTGTAGATTTAGCAAGTCTTTGGGGTAACCAAAAAAGGTGACTCCATGGACGGGTTACTCAAGAGACATTTGGCAATTGTAATTAAATATGGGGAGAAATTGATAAACTTTGCGAAAAAAATGCCTCTTGCTATTATTTCAGAACAAAGTACTTTACAATAAAGTATAACTAGACATCAAATTCAAAACACTTTTCGTTTTTGGTGGATCTCCCAGTGGACATACAATAAATACACGTTCACTCCAATGCAGCTGCAGGCAAAATGGCCGTGCAAAAACAAACGAATAGCGAACTTTAACGCGATTGTATGATACTCAGACACAATGGCCGGGCGATAACAAACGAATAGCGAACTTTAACGTGATTGTATGATACTCAGACTCTTTTCTGATGGGTCAAGCCAACTGAGATGGCGGTTTCATTTACTTTCGCTCACAATTTAGGTAGTTTGCTTGGGGAATACCAATATTTAAAACGTTTGGGGACACATTCATGCGTTAAGATATTTTGGAAATTGGACAATTTGGAATCCAAATAATAAATACATAATTAGGTATCAGTTACTCAGTTATATTCTTGTTCTGTATCTAATATCAATTTAGATATTTTCATAGATTTTTTTTAAAGAATAGTGTTTAGAAAATTTGACTTTACGAAAGGGGACACTTCCAATTTGTATGGGAGACAGGATTTCGTCCCCTAACTAACCATTATTTTTCAAAGAAAAGTATATTATCCTGCGATTTACTAATATTTGTAAGTCATGCCAATTTATCAGACTAACAGTATAAATAGATAAAAATGTAAATATATTTTTTGGTCTTAAGTCAACACTTGCATAATCGTGGGGTGATGGTAGAAGTGGTGGTTCCTTCTTCAGTGGCGGAAACTAGATAAATCGAAAAGAGTAGTTGGTTTTAGTTACAACAAGGAATAACTCTTTTTAGGGTTCTGTGCCTCAAATGAAAAAAAAATCAACCTTTATAAGGATAACTTTTTTGTCCCCTTGTCTTTCAAGACCCTTTTTCCCTCGAACGAGTAAAGGTATCAACTTTAATTTATTACAAAATATTAATGTCCATAGACTTTTAAAAGTGTGAAAACATTAAGCTCTCGTTTCAAGCACCTTCATAATATTAAAGAGGGCTCAGGTTGAGGAGACGTGGCATTCCTTCAAAATCACAAGGCAAAAGCCTGCCGTATATCATTATAACATGGTGGATGGACAGGTACGAGACCCTTAATTCGCGAGTCCAACTCGCACTTGGTCGGTTTTTTTTAATGTTATTAATTATTTTTTTGATAGACTATTTATGAACAAGTCTGAAGAAGAGAATAGAACAGAATATAATAATATCTAAAAAAAAACATCATCTCCTGAGTTTCAAAATCTCAAATTTTCCTGACTGGAGATCTCAAAATGTAATTAAGCTAGCAATATACCGGGTTTTTGGACCCCCAGCCAAATTTTAGTTTGTTGCTTAAAAAATAAAACTGAACAACTTTCCCAAAGAAACATGGATCGAAAGACGAGAAAAAATTTTGGTCGTCCTATACAAAGTCCACTGTTGCTGGTGCAGGGTTTGTATGGGAGACCCAAAGACAAAATTTGTGTTTCGACCCATGTTTCTTAGGGAAAGTTGTTCAGATTCGTGTACTGAGTAACATACTGAAATTTGGCCAGGGATCCAAAAATATCCCTGTATTATGTCTCTTTCCTCAAAGCAGCTCAGCACTTAGTCCTGGCTTTATAAATAGCACTCGAGAGAGCAATCAGTCCGACTGACTATTATGTTGTTCTTCATTGTGGAAGATCGCTCCTACGGGAAGAAAACTTATTCTTTTTAAACTCATTATTGCAAAGAAACGTGAGCGTTTGGTGCCAGTCCTATGCTATAACATTTTTCAAATAATCTGGCTTATAACGGTCATTTCCATTAATAATGCTGTAGATTAGATTAGATTCATTTATCACTATAACGTACAGATATTAAATGTCATTATAATGTCAATATAAAATTACATGCTAAAGTGATCGTCATAGAAAATAAAAAATTTACAAATTTACAAATTTGTAAACTCAAACAATGAAAGAAGTATAATAAATGTCAAAATAATAAAACAGTAAAACTAAAATGTCAAATTAATAAATTCGTTTACAGAGTATAATCCAACAAAAGATTCTTAAGTCGATGACGAAAAGTATCGTCATTTGGTTCATTTTTAGGGTTCCGTACCTCAAAATAAAAAAAACGGAACCCTTTATAGCACTTTGTTGTTCGTCTGTCTGTCTGTCAAGACCCTTTTTCTCACGAACGAGAAGATGTATCAGGTTGAAATTGATAACGAATATTAACGCCCATAAACCACACAAGATCTGAAAATTTCAATTGTTTACAACGACGCAATCAAAAGATATGGCTTTTTATGTCCTCATCTCCATACATTTATGCAAAAAAGCAAAACCTACAGGGTATACTTCTCGTTGACCTAAAATTATGAAAATGAAATTTGGCAAGAAGCTAGGTCTCACAGTATAAATAAAGGGAAAAGTCTAAAATCATTAAATATTCCAATTTTTCTCACAACTAATAGTAACCAATTAAGGTGAGCTCCCGTTTCAAGAACTTTTCTATGAAAGAGGGGTCAAGTTAGATGGTCGCGGAGTTTTTAAATTCAAAGAGCAAAAGCTTTTAGTATATCATATGGTAGATGTATGTGGTGTATGTAATTCGTTGCATGTCGAAATTAAATGGCGTGTTAACTACTAACTAATGTTTTAAATCGTGCATTTTTCGAATAATCTGGCTTAAAATGGTAATTTTTTTAACAATATTTTCATAATGCTAACTGCAATCCGTTGCATGCCAAAAGAAAATGACGTATTAACCCCATACACATGCTGCAAGAAAGTTTTAAATCATAAGTAGGTATCACTAATAAAAAGTACAAGTCGGACTCGCGTCCTGAGGGTTCTAAATTGTTTCCAAATACCCGACAGCACCATCTCTTGATGGACTTTGGTTAAGATTTAACAGAACAAAGCTCGGTCACCCAGGTCCTATATCACAATACAGGTACAAATAGAAAACCTCAGTTCTATCGATTTCTACTACTGTACTTGTAAACAAACCTATTTCGAGTCTGTTGGCACGAAACGATCAACATAACGACAACGTAACGATCGTTTAACGGCAACGACAGTTCTAACGACCGTTTTACTACAAACCATTGCGATTCAAAGCAAAGTAGGTTACTCCGAATTTTATAGGCTTTAATAAAATAAGTGAAATTAGTTCTATAGTTGCCAATTAGTCGCAATAGGTTTTAGAATTAGCAATGATAATTAGGCAATTAGATTGTCTGTAAAGTTTTGAGGTTATATTTACACTCACTGCCACGTAAAGCCACGATCACACCTAGCTGAATTCAAAGACTAATTTGGCATACATTGCTCGTTGAAGTAAGGATATTGCAATTGATATAACCAAGCCTCCGTCTTTGAATTCAGCTAGGTGTGATCTAACTCGCAATTAAATACTTTTTTTGAGTTTGCCTTCTAGGGTACCTACCCAAGGGATGCCAATGGAAACCTAATGCTAAATCTGCGGGGTTAGTCTATCTGTCCGTCTGCCTATCCAACCTATAACCGCTTGAGCGATCGCCCCCTCTCTCCCCCCTGGCACTATATTTTTATTGAGTTTGCCTTTTAGGGTACCCAAGGGATTCCAATGGAAACCTGCTATAAATAATGCTAAGGCTGTAGGGTTAGTCTTATCTGTCCGTCTGCCTATCCAATCTATAAGGGTTTTATTTATTTGTATGTACTTACCTCTTGTTTCCTCCACCACTAGGTGGAGACTTTTTCATTCAATATACGGATCCTTAACCTTTTTTTAAATCCTTTCTCTGTTGGATGGTAAGAAGATTCCGGACTTTATCGGAAGTCCCGATTACTTGCATCATAACATCCCATGAATTGTCCACTGCAGGACAGGCCTGCCTCCCGAACTCCACCAACTCATTCTCCAGCAACGATTTTTATCTGTCTCTGCGCGATTGATATTGCAATTTTTATTATTTCCAGTATTTCGGATATAGCTCTAACCTGTGAAGCTTACTTAGCTGTGATAGTATGTCGGTACTACTACCATCTACAACTGTGATTTTTTTTACACTTCCAATAACAACCGTTTAGCTGGCAGGGGGGGCACTCAACTCCAACAAAAAAAAATTGCATTTTCAAGTAAAATATTTCGTATACGGTTTTATTTTATCACTTTGCTTGTGTACATGAAATATATATTCATACTAGCTGGTGCCCGCGACTTCGTCTGCGCAGGTTTATAAATTGTAGCCTATGTATTATTCTGATGTATAAGCTATATTATTGTAAAGTTTCATTAAAATCCATTCAGTAGTTTATACGTGAAAGAGTAACAAACATCCATCCATACTTACAAACCTTCGCGTTTATAATATTAGTAGGAAGTAGGATAAATTACTGTTTTCTAGTACTACGGGGTAGACTACGGGCCTCGTAGCTACTCCACCACCACTTGAGCTATATCTATATGAATTCAAAAGTTACATCTTGTTTATCGGCTGGTGGTAGGGAATCCTCGGTGCGCGAGTCTGATGTATGTCTGGGCCAGTTTCATTAAGCATAAAATTTTATTACGTTTTATCTGTCATTTATCTCTCCAATGCTTATATTTTTAACGTGACAGGATTAGAAATAGTGTGATAAGAGAACGTTGTGGCGTGAAAGAAGACGTAGTGACTAAAATTGAGAAAGGGATGCTGAGATGGTTTGGTCATGTAGAGATGATGAATGAAGGAAGATTGACGAAAGAGATCCATAAGGCGAGAGTGAATGGAAACGTTGGAAGGGGAAGGCCTCGGCGACCGTACCAGGACCAAATTCAGGACGTTCTGAATAAAGGCCAGGTTAAAAGTACCCTAAACCGACGAGCATGTATGAAAGGATTGATGAAGGTTCAGGAAGCAAGGGAAGTTTGTCAAGATCGTAGCAGGTGGAGACCTGTGGTCTCTGCCTACCCCGACGGGAACAAGGCGTGATGTTATGTATGTATTTTCATGGAAGCGACCTATATGAAAAAAAAATATTGGTGTTATTTTTAACACCAGTAGTGTGAGATTACTCCTAGTCTACGATCTTTTACTTACCTCTTTCTTGTTGTCATAGTAACGGCGTCGTCTTCACAGCGCCATAGCGGAAACGTCTTGAATCGCGCTCTTCGTCTGCTTTCTTATTAGTTCACAATAATGATGATAGATGGCGCAGAAATAATTTTAGTTTGCCGGAATCAGTAGTGTAATAGATTTAAAATTATACAGGGTATAAGAGACGAAACTGAACAACTTTCCCAAAGAAAAATGTTTGGGTCATGAAAAAAATTGTTTAACTCTCCATACAAATTGCTCACTCTAATCGAACAGGGTATGGAGAGGTCAAAATTTATTTCATTTCCCAAAAATGTTTCCTTGAGAAAGTTGTTCAGTTTCGTTGACTGAGCACGCCCGTTCAATTTTTGGTACACCGTCCTTTACACCCTGTAGTATGGTAGTGTTATATATTGACAGTAGATTGATCGAAGACTAAAGTGGCAGTGGGCAGGGCACATTGCAAGAAGAACCGATGGCCGAAGTGGGGTGTAAGGGGTTCTAGAGTGGCGACCACGTACCGGAAGACGAAGCGTTGGCAGTTGGCAGGCCCCCCACAATGTGGACCGACGATCTGGTCAAGGTCGCGGGAAGCCGCTGGATGCGAGCAGCGCAGGACCGGTCGTAGGGGAGGCCTATGTCCAGCAGTGGACGTCTTTCGGCTGATATGATGCGATAGATCGATCATTTTAAATAAATATTGTTTTGTGATTATTTTATTACTCTTAAATCAAGCGTAACTGTTACCAAATGTTACCCACTGTTAACTACAAATAAATTGCAAGATTGATAAATTTTGGTATAGTCAAGAGCACATCAAGCTTGACACTGAACTTTGTACCGTTCTTATTTCAATATCCCTACAGGCTAGAGTCGCACTGCGAGTGTCAAGCTTGATCTGTCGTTGACTGTACTAATAATTATTTTCTTATAGCGAATTCCTTATCCGGATTATAACTTTTTTGCCGCCTTAAAACACCTTTATTCTGTGTCCGGTTGTAAATTCCACTCCTATTGTTATCATTAACACCTAATGACCACCTCAATTGCTATTCCGCCACTCGCCGCTATTGCTTTCGAAATAAACACAAATACCTACCTATTTGACGATAAAAATAATTATGTAATGTGCCTGCTTGTAAGAAGATCCATTTTGGTAATACGACATAGATTTAAGGAAGCTTTTTTTAGAGATGCTTTTTGGAACTGACTGTCAGTTTCAGTCCAAATCAAAACTCAGTTACTCAAAACAGAAAATTTTTACCGCTCAAGAATTTCAAAAATCTTATGTACATTCTAAGTTAAAGTGGTGAGTTCACGATCTTCTTTGGTCCATATGGAAGTCACTAAACAGACTGCGGTCGGGCGTTGGCAGGTGCGGGGAACTCATGAAGAGGTGGGGCTTCTCTGATAACGACAAGTGTGAATGCGGTATTTTGCAAACCATGACACACTTGCTGTCGTGCCCTACTTCTCCAGTTTCCTGCACTCGGAGGGACCTTTTTGAAGGCAACCAAAAGGCTATTGATGTGGCTACTTTTTGGGCTAAGCGTTTATAGTCAGTTTTGCCATTGACTCGAAAAGAAGAAGAAGAAAACTCAGTTACTCAAAACAGAAAATTTTTACCGCTCAAGAATTTCAAAAATCTTATGTACATTCTAAGTTAAAGTGGTGAGGTATTTGTTCCAAAGGAATTGTTGCTGTCTTTGCTTCAAGCTTCCTTAGTTCCATCCCGAATTCCTGCTCGCCGGAAATTCATAAATTATCCCGGGATAAAAACTTTTCGCAACATTTTAAAGCGGAAACTTTGTAGGGCTGGTATGTTCACAGATTTTGCAAATAAGATCGTCAAGACGTTCAAGACGTTCTGAATAAAGGCCAGGTTAAAAGTACCCTAAACCGACGAGCATGTATGAAAGGATTGATGAAGGTTCAGGAAGCAAGGGAAGTATGTCAAGATCGTAGCAGGTGGAGAACTGTGGTCTCTGCCTACCCCAACTAAGGCGTGATGTTATGTATGTATGTAAGATCGTCATGTTACGTGGGTTGCAATTGCAATATTGTAAGGCCGATGAAGACCTCACAAACTTTGGTGTCGGAGATATTGGGCTGCCACAAAAACCCTTTTCGCCCCCGAAAACCCCTACATGATAAATTTCATCGAAATCGTTAGAGCCGTTTTCGAGAAACCGATTACAAATATAAACAGGGTGTTGATTTAATTGCTTGCCATAGATTAGGGGGTGTATCAGTAACGATAAAGAAACACAAAAAAATATTTAAAAAAATCCTACTTAAAAAAACTACAATTCCATTGAAACTTAACTAACGCGAGTATCAGTGGATAAAGTAGGCACATACATAACCACAGATTAGATAATAGTTCATCATAACATCCCATGAAACGTCCACTACAGGACAGGGAGCTCCCTCCAGAGTTCTAGCTTTTGCTGGAAAAATGTAGAGGGGAAGTACCATAGTCACCTCGCTTGTCAGCGTTACGGCTGGCACCATGGACCGCGGTTGTAGGTGACCGCAGTAAGTAAGATGTAACAAATAAAGGAGGATGATGCTGCCCATCCTCCAGTTAACCCTTAGTCGCCTCTTACGACACCCACGGGTATGTATGGGTTGGTACTATTCTTTGCCGGCACCACACGGGACGAAACGACGGGATAATAGTTACTACGACATAACTGAAACTCGTTTGCGCGCTTTAGATAGCTCGGTGCTCCGGGTCATTGCCCTCCGCGTTACTTTAGTGTCAATGGAGTTTTTTATTTTTTTATTAGGATTTTTTAAATCGTTACTGAACCACCCCCTAAGCTATGGCACGCAATGAAATTAACACCCTGTATACAAATAGTGCTCGTTTAGATAGATAGATAGATAGATAAGTTTAATAGTATAGGATTGAAATAATAACGGTGCAAAGTCCAATGCGACAAGCTTGACGTGCTCTTGGCTGTACCTTCCTCCCAAAATTATGTAACGATTTTTAGGGTTCCGTACCTCAAAAGAAAAAAACGGAACCCTTATAGGATCACTTTGTTGTCCGTCTGTCTGTCTGTCTGTCAAGACCCTTTATCTCACGAACGGGTAAAGGTATCAGGTTAAAATTAATACCATATATTAGGATCTATGAACCACACAAGATCTGAAAATTTCAATTTTTTACAACGACGCAATCAAAAGATATGGCATTTTATGTCCTCATCTCCATACATTTATTCAAAAATGAAAAACCTACAGGGTACTTCCCGTTGACCTAAAATTATGAAATTTGGCAAGAAGCTAGATCTCACAGTACAAATAATGGGAAAAGTCTGAAATCATTAAATATTACAACTTTTCTCACAACTAATGGTAACCAATTGTGGTGAGCTCCCGCTTCAAGAACATTCATATAAGAGAGGGGTCAAGTTAGATGGTCGCTGAGGCGATTTTTGTTTTAGTTCTATTTAAAAACGGAAACACTTATAAACTTGAAAATTGGTATGTTTATAGTAAATAACAATAAATAATAAAATTTGGTCAAGCGCGTGTCGGACTCAAAAAATCTAGCACATTAACTTACTGAAATTTCAACTAATACAATTATGTTTATGTGGTGGTACGGAACCCTCAGTGCGCGAGTCCGACTCGCACTTGGCCGGTTTTTTATTTACTAAACGCCAAATTATTTTATAATAAATGCACCTAATACTTAAATACAACCTTACTTTTGCCCTAATTCCATCGAAATATACCTACTCGTACTAAAGATTTATATTTTTTATACTTCCGCCACCCCTATCAAAGAACTCCCGAAGGCCAGAGTATCAAGATTTATTATCGGAGTAAAATTACGAGTTTCAGCTGATATTCTAAAAAAAACGTCTTTTTACGTCATGCTCCGAATATTTTATGAAACTTTTTAATCGGTTACATCTGTTTACCAACTTTTGAAAGCATTAAACATCCAAGTTATTTTAATTTTTGTTTTTGGTTTTAATAAGATTATTCCATTTAAATTTTTTAAACAATTGCTATTGTGCAAAGTCCGTCTAGGGAAGTACCACCTGCTTACTTCTGCCGTGAAGCAGCAGTGTTTGCACTGCTGTGTTTCGGTTTAAAGGACAAGAGCCAGGGAAATTACTGACACATGAGACACACCATCTTAGTTCTCAAAGTGGGCAACGCGCTTTGCTGTCTTGTTAGTATCAATCATACTACAGTGGTCGCTATGGGCGGTGGTGACCACTTACCATCAGGCCCCCAAGCTCGCTTGCTCACTTGTCATATAAAAATATACATTAAACTGTAAATAATTAAGTCGAGACAACTTCTTTACTATTACAGGGTTATTTTTTGGCCACTTTTAGTGACGTCAAAAGCAAGTTTTTTTTTCAAAAATCTTTGCAATAACGCAAAAAAACTAATTCGACTTCCGACAGGTGTCGCAGGCAAATAGTATAATTTGCTGTTTCACATCATGTCTAGGCATTTTACAAAATTACGGGAAATTATTAATTCGTCATTTTACATAATGCCTCGGCATTTTACAAAACGCCGCGTAATTCGTTTCTGGCACTTGCTTTGCTCGCTCGGCTCGTGCGTCGTGGTTGCAAGCTAACCTAACCCGACCTAACCGATCCCTGCTCGGGATAATTTACGAGGTTAGTGTATGCGTATCTGGTTTTATGAGTCTAACGGACACAGTCGTATTCAAGATTTGAATGAAAAAGTGACCCCATTTTCGTGTGCTCCAAATTTGAAATTAAAGTTTCCTGAACCTGAAAATAAAAAAAAATCGGTCAAGTGCGAGTCGGACTCGCGCGCCGAGTGTTCCGATAAACTTTTTGTATTTTTGGAAGCAATATATGTATTTATTTTTCATCATAACTTGAAAACTAAGAGTCAATTATATAATACAAGTCCATTTTTAAGACCGCAAAACTAAGTTTGTTTGTAAAGGTTATTTGCAGATTTCTAAAAAACTGTGCAACTTAGAAAGATCGTTTTATCTTTGCTGTAATGTTTACATATTCTGTCAACTGTAATTAATTCAGATTTTTCCTTTCACAAACTTCGGAGATAAGGGGGTGAATGGTATTTTTTTTTTACATTTTGCATCATTACTTAAAAACTAAGAGACGTAAAAAAATACAAAAATATATTTTAGAATGTAAAAGTAAAGCCCTTTCATATAATACCACACTCGAACTAGTAGCGACAATTTTAAATTTGCCCCCCCCCCCCCCTATTTAGGGCCCCTTTACATTAATAATCATAATTTTTTCAAATTTTTTCGTATGCAATTAAGTTGGGCAACCATATTCTTAAACCATTCCAAATTTCAAGTTGATAGCATGAGTGGTTGCTGAGATATAGGGGTGTGACAGACAGACAGACGGACAGACAGACAGACAAAGTCGCACCATAAGGGTTCCTTTTTTTACCATTTTGGTATCGGAACCCTAAAAAAAGGCTTGGGCCTCTTTAGGTGCATTCTACTCTACAGCTTCTTCTTTTGGTGCAATATAGATAGCTGCTCAAAAATACACATCTTGGGCATTTCTGAGCAGCTATCGTGCATTACCAATGTATAATCGAAGACCTTGTATATTTTATAACAACGGGCATGTTCTATTGTTACAGAGTAAAAAACAAGAAACAAGATGGCGGCGTTCGTGGCCAAGCAGATGGTGGGCAACAAGCTCAGCGCTGTTAAAGGTGAGTACAAAGTTATATTCGGAAAAAATTTTAGTTTCCTTTCTTTGTTTGTTAACCCTTTTACCACAGAAAAATAAAGGTACTTAGAAGGAGGATTAAAGAAATAATTCGTCACTAGGTGGTGGAGGCGTTTTTCTATGGATTTGACAGGTTATTTTGAATATTTCATATGGATCATCGATGATGGGGTTGTGACATGTTGACAGATGTCATCCCCTACTAAAATAAATTAGCAAGGTATCTATTCCGAGCGAAGCAAGGAGGTCCGAAATCTTTGCCTTTTACAGCAGATGGTATGTGCATGTACCATACTTCAGAGTTCTGAGGGGACAATAAGTCCCATGTAAGTTTATCATAGAACTGAGGCTTCGTTTTTGGTAAACTTTGTACCTTTTAAATAGGGCGGTCAATCCCAGACGGTTCGAAAAATAACATTTTATAGTTTTATATTTATACTCGTAGTTATAGCTATAGATAAGGCTCATTAGTCTTTTATTTTGCGGTCAAATAAACGTGTGTCAGAGGTTACCTCAAAAATTATAATTATAAAGAGGTTTTAGCGTTGTGTTTAGGTTGTTTATAAATAATACTAACTCAAAGTCAGAGTATACTTTATTCAAAGTATACTTTATTAGGATTCTTTGATCACTTTATGACGTCAATTAATAAAAGCTATGTACTTCACCACGGAATATCAAAGAGTATATGCGGAATACAAAACATCGCAAACAAAGTGGCGCCATGTGGGAAAAAAGAAGTGACAAGAAAAAACCCACCCACAACTACCAATTAAAATTAGCTGGCCTTCCTGACACAGGTACTCCGATGCTTAAAAGGAAACTCCTTACAAATTTAGTACGAAAACTTGTTAAGCAATATACATTTCTGTTTTATTTTATTTTGATTAGGACATAGGTAATTATTGCCCCATAAAAATTGTTATTTTTTTTTATATCAAAAAATAATCTAGAAACATTTTCCACATTCCGGAGAACAAACAGAGTAATTGAAAGCCGATTTTCTATCTTATCAGAACATTTTGATCTGAGATCCTGGAACTGCACCCCAATGTAGAGGTTAAAGGGTTAAACGCAAATATGTCCGTCTGTCTCTCTCTGTCCTCTTCTTATACAGGGTCACAGATTAAATAATAGACAGTGTGTGTAAAAAGGTCAATGATCCCTTCAATAATAAAGGGTGTAAGAGACGGTGTACTGAAAACTGAAAGGGCGTGTTCAGTCAACGAAACTGAACAACTTTCCCAAAGAACCATTTTTGGGACTTGAAAAAATTTTTGACCTCTCCATACAAACTGTTTGTCCAGAGTGAGCAATTTGTATGGAAAGGTGAAATTTTTTTTCGATTCCAAGAAATGTTTGGAAAAGTTGTTCAGTTTTGTAGACTGAACATGCCATTTCAGTTTTCGGTACACCGTCCCTTACACTCTGTATACAGTGCGTCCGGTGACCGACTGTATAAACTTAAACGGTAGATTCTAACCATGAAATTGAACAACTTTTCCCAAAGAACATAGGTCGAACAACGAAAAAAAATTTCGGCTCCCCATACAAACTACATCATTTGATAGCACATTTTGTGTGCCAGGTAAATTTTTTTTTTCTTGTTCGACCTATGTTCCTTGGGAAAAGTTGTTCAGTTTCATGGTTCAGCGCCGGCAGGGGCCGGCGAAGTGCCAGAAGCAAATTTGGTGTACATTCATCCATTTTGGTAGATAAAATTTGGTGAATATTATTTGGTAAACATTTACTCAAATTTGGTGGCACGTTAAACACAGCCTAATTTAATTTGCAGAAAGCTATCATGATCAACCTATATTAAGATATTTTTTCATAACGTTATAGACCTAAACAGTCCCTAACTTTTAAAAAAATATAACGTTTTCTAAGTTAACGTTATTTATGATGCGTCGTCAAATAACGATATGAATACGGTTATAAAAATTATCATACATATCATGCGTCCGGTGACCGACTGTATAAACTTAAACGGTAGATTCTAACCATGAAATTGAACAACTTTTCCCAAAGAACATAGGTCGAACAACGAAAAAAAATTTCGGCTCCCCATACAAACTACATCATTTGATAGCACATTTTGTGTGCCATGTAATTTTTTTTTTCTTGTTCGACCTATGTTCCTTGGGAAAAGTTGTTCAGTTTCATGGTTCAGCGCCGGCAGGGGCCGGCGAAGTGCCAGAAGCAAATTTGGTATAGGTACATTCATCCATTTTGGTAGACAAAATTTGGTGAATATTATTTGGTAAACATTTACTCAAATTTGGTGGCACGTTAAAAACAGCCTAATTTAATTTGCAGAAAGGTATCATGATCAACCTATATTAAGATATTTTTATACTACATATTTTTTATAATATTTTAGCGATGAAGATCTTACCATCAATCGAAGAATCATTGTTCTTTCTGAGACAGACTAAAAACAGCTTTCCAAAAACCTTAAGAACTTTCATGTCACAATTACTTTACAAAATTTATTTAAACCTGAAAAACTTTAACCTGTCTGACTTTTCACAACATTTTAAAATCATTTTGTAAGAAATCTCACCTCTGGTATAATGATCTCTTGCGCACGTGATCTGTGAAAGATTTGGCCAATCAGCGAGCGCTATCGTGTCGTCGGGGGGAGGAGGGATTCGATTTAGCCAATCAGAACGCCTGTTGTGACGTCAACGGAGAAAGAAGCGGTGTTGGCTGAGTGCAATACGAGTACAATCAAGTAACCATTGGAAATAACGAATTTTTTTCATAGCTAAAAACAATTAGTTGATTGACGTAAATTTGTTCAGGAAATAGAAAACATGCAAAAATAAAATGTGGGAAAAAATATAAGCTTGTAAGAATATATAAAAATTCGTCTGCAGCTGGATGGGCAGATTGTCTTTAGGAACAGAAACGATATTAAAAGTTAACAGCTTCAGTGATATAGCAGTTAGAGCGTTCGACATGGTTCGACCCGTAGGATCTGGGTTTGAGACCCGGACCCCGGTGGCAATACTTGTCAAATAAAAAACTCAGTGTGAGACTATCCCCAGATTGGTTATATAGTCCGTTCCACGAGTCAATGCCAAAGCTTACCAACACATTTTGCAGCTATATCAAGGCTATTGTGCTCCATGATCAATAGTAATCAGCTAAAGCTGTCAGAAAAAAACAAGTTTGTAAGACAATGTTATTTTTTCCGTTAAATATACTCTGGTTCATCTGGTTCGTCGTACTTTGTCTGGTTCTACGGCTGCAAAATGTGTTGGTAAGCTTTTGCATTGACTCGTGGAACGGATTATACCTAGCATTGCAGGTCGATTCACCTGATTGTAAATAGGTTGGTCTCCGCTGCTAGACGCGTTTGACGGCTCGCTCAATATCTCAGACATCAGATATTGTGGGGTCAGTCCACTGACCTCTATATATACAACTTGTATATATAGAGGTCAGTGGGTCAGTCATCGACCTCCTATTTTAAGAAGAAGTTTTTAAAAAAGGTGCATTATTGGTACTATGCGTTTCAAATGAGAATCACAGTGGTTTGTAGCTAACTTCACAGTGATTCCCAGTGGTTGTGCAAAACTAAATCCAAACAGAGTGAAGTTAGTTTGACAGCTATTACTTAATTTGATTGTGGACGCAAATCTATTAGGCTCAGTCCCATTCTCATTAGAAACGCATATTATAATCACTTCAAAATATAACCACAATAGTATTTTATAATTACTTGTCAGCTTACTCATCTCTCAACAGTCAGGGATTTTATTGCGGTGCTGTGCCCGCGGGAAATCTGCTAAAACGCTTACAGCTATCCACTTTTACCCCTGGGTATCCAGGCCCTCATTATCAATCTGCACGCTTGGCAAGTGACAAGGGCCCCGCGATCTATAGCGCCCAAACCTTCAGATAGCGCTATTTTTTCATAACGTTATAGACCTAAACAGTCCCTAACTTTTAAAAAAATATAACGTTTTCTAAGTTAACGTTATTTATGACGCATCGTCAAATAACGATATGAATACGGTTATAAAAATGATCAAACGCGCGCGACATTCGTGGATTATTCCCCAAGTACACCATTCCCAGAGACACCCGTCATCCCGCAGGAACCCGATTTTGATATATTATGTTGCTATATTTTCAAAATGGGAAGAAAGACAACATATGGCTACAGCGCATGGCTCTTATTATGAAGCTCTGATAGGGCCCCTTGTTCCTGACAGGTCATACCTGTCAGATTTGCTTTTTTTCGATAGTTCAACTATGCTTGCCTTGTGGCTAATAAAGATGTTACAGAGATAATCCCCTGAATTACCTATAATTATTATGCGCTTCAGTGCTTATTATTTTTACTCTTTTTAGTCTTAGTTAAGATGTAGCATATATTTTTTATAGGAGGGAGGCCTTTGCCCAGCAGTGGGACAGAAATGGCTAATAAGATAAGAAGATAAGATAAGATATATTTTATGACATAATTTAATGACTTATAATTTTTTAAGTATTGTAATTTTTTACTATTCCAAGATACTTACTTAGATTAAGCTTTTCTACTAACAAGTTCTGGATTCAAATTTTCAGAAATTTTATTTTATTATAAAAATTGTTGATTTATCTATGTACGAATAATTTTTGACAGCTGTAATTAGTCAATATACAAGCTTCCAAAGTCGGAAATAAACATGCTTATTTTATTATTTAACATGCCCTCAAAAGTTTGTCGTGGCCCCAGGGCCCCAGCATAGTCTACAACGGCCCTGGAAGTATCCAATAGGTTGAGTGAGGGAATTATAAAGAACGCGCCGCAATCACTCGTAGCTTTGATATTGTGATTGATTGACTTAAAGAGTTCTGTGAAATTAAAGACATGCTAAGAAAATACTCCTACTTTAGGTATACTTTTCAGTTTTATCTTTTATAACAAAATATACTGGATGTATGGAAAATAAATTAAAATACACCTTTTTATAAGGGCTCCCGCACACGACCGAGAATCGGTGGCCGATTTTTTGTCGGCATCCCGCTCTGACGTGTTATCACCTGAATCTTCAGTCCTTGTCCTGGCCGATAATCGCCCACCGATTCTCGGTCGTGTGCGGGAGCCCTAACTTTTCTTTATCCAGACCTATAGAAATAATAAGTGAAAAATGCACCACAAATTACACAATGATCCATATTTTATTAACTTTATTCATACCTTGTGTTAGAACTACGCAATAATTTAATCTCATACTTTAAAATTATATGTAAATACCTACTTAATTGTGCTGCTAGAAAATTAATTTAACCTTAAACTTAACCTTTTTAGGGTTCCTTACTTTTAAGGGTTAGTTTGTTGTCCATCTGTCTGTCCGTCAGAACCTTTTTTCTCACGAACGGGTTTAGGTATCAAGTTGAAATTAATATCGAATATTAAAGTTCATGGGCCATTGAAGACGTAAAAATTGAAGCTTCTACGAAAACACAATCAAAAGATAAGGCCATTTGCGTCATCTCTATACATTTGTGAACCAAACCAAAACCTCTAACGTACTTCGTTGACCTAGAATCATGAAATTGGGCAAGAAGCTAGGTCTCACTGCAAAAACAAAGGAAAAATCTAAAATCATTAAATATTACAACTCTAAAAATAACTCACCCCTCCACATTTTTCCAGCAAAAGCTAGAATTCTGAAGGGAACTCCCTGTCCTGTAGTGGACGTTTTTTTTTTAAATAACTAATTACAACGAATTATGGTGACCTCCCGTTTCAAGTACATTCATATTAAAGGGGGGTCAGGTTTAAGTGGACGCGGAGTTTTAAAAATCAAATGGCAAAAGCTTGTAGTCTATCTTGTTGTAGACTGGTACGGAACCCTACTTAGTACGTAAGTCTGACTCGCACTTGCCCGAGTTTTTTCTACATGGGGAAACTGGGGAGACTGACGAAAGAGATCTACCAGGCGAGAGAGAATGGAAACGTTGGAAGGGGAAGGCCTCGGCGAACATACCAGGACCAAATTCAGGACGTTATGAATAAAGGCCAGGTTAAAAGTACCCTAAAACGACGAGCATGTATGAAAGGATTGATGAAAGTACAGGAAGCAAGGGAAGTATGTCAAGATCGTAGCAGGTGGAGGACTGTGGTCTCTGCCTACCCCGACGGGAAAGAGGCGTGATGATATGTATATATGTACACATCACCACTTTCTTTCTCATTCAATCACGTACTCTTGGACTATATCCTTCTTCACATTCCACGACTTATGCTCGTTTAAAAAAAAACTTATGTGAAATCAATATAATACTACATTATGAAAATCTAATCAACATTTTTATATTATGCCCGCACTAAATAAGGTTCCGTACCAGTCCACAATAAGATATACAAAAAGCTTCTTTTGATTTTAAAAACTCTGCGTCCACTTAAACCTGACCCTTCGTTAATATGAATGTACTTATGATTTTTTTTTTTACTTGAAACGGGAGGTCACCTTAATTAGTTTTAATTAGTTGTGAGAAAAGCTGTAATATTTAATTATTTTAGACATTTCCTATGTTTTTTCTGTGAGGCCCAGTTTTATGCAAAATTTTATGATTCGAGGTCAATGGGAAGTACTCTATAGGTTTTGGAATAATTCACAACTGATGGAGATGGGGTAAGTATCTTTTGACTGTAACGTTGTAGAAGCTTGAAATTTTCACATCTTCAAGGGTCTATGAACTTTAATATTCGGTTTTAATTTGAAATTGATACCTTTACCTGCTCGTTTGCTCACTTGTAACATAAAAAAACCGTTCGTGAGAAAAAAGGTGTTGACAGCCAGACAGACAGACAGACAGAACGCTACATAAACGGACGGAAGGACAACAAAGTGATTCTTAAAAAAAAATAGAACCCTTAAAGTTAAAGGGTACTATTTTCTATTCTTTTTGACGTACGGAACCTTAAAAAACTTATATGAAATCCATAGACAACTTCTTATTATGAAACAAACTAATCGAAACTTTCTCTCTCATTCCATCTTTCATTTCTTTCTATATATAATTTAAAATTAAAGATGGTAAAATAAAAAAAATGGAAGACAAAAATCAAACGGGCATAATATGTCGTGCAGTGTGAAGAAGAAAGTTATAGCCCAAGTGTACCTGATAGGAAAAAAGTTTTGATTAGTTTTTTATCACAATAAAGAGTATTTTTGTTAAGTTTTTCACAAAAAAAAACTCTTCTATAATCCATTGAATACTCCTTATTATCTATTATTCGAAGCAAACTAATCAAAACTTTCTTACTCATTCCATCATGCATTACTGGACTCTTTACTCTTCGCACTCCACGACAAAAACCCGTTTCTAAAAATTTTATCTACAGGCGTGATTTTATGTATGTATGTAAAAAAAACTTATGAAAAATCCATAGAATACTCATTATTATGAAACAAACTTATCAACACTTTCTTTCTCATTACATCACGTACTTCTGGACTGTAACCTCCATCACGTTCTACGATATAGGCCCGTTTGATTTTCTCAGCTGAGCCTGGTACCAGGTTTTGTTTTCTCTTCTTCGCTTGCCGTCGTTGGGCAGTGAAATCTTGGTTGCTTAAAACATATTCAGACTCCTTCGGACTGCGTTCGGGCATCGGAGAATGAAAGAGCTTCTTGCTGATTGGCTGGAGATTTGAAGGCTTTCTTTTTGGAGAATCTGTTTCCATCTGTAAAAGTAATATAAAAATATAATAGGTAGAGGTCCAAAAGTGCTGTTTTAGTGGTGGAAATTAACGAAGAAACAGATGGCCCATCCGATGGTATGACCCCTCACCGCCTATATTCACCTACGTCTTATTTGTGACGTATTTTGATACTAATAAAACGGCAAACGGGCGTTGCCTACCCACTAGCTCACAGAAAGATTTATTCAATGAATTAGGATGTTCAGTTGACTGATCATACCCTTTCAGTTTTCGGAAGGCTGTCCCTTATACCCTGTAAATTGTACACTGTAGTAATAGTTAGGGTGTTGGCTGCAATTTGGGTATATGATTTGCTTATGATTCATATTAATAGGGATGGTAGATCAGCTCCATACGAATTGATTTGGTCCTTACAAGTTTTTCCGTGCGTCGCTGCGTTTTTGAGTTAAAGCAAAAACAAAAAAAAATAAGATACTAAATAATGTTTTTTTTGTCTGCATTTGTGGCTCCTGTTTAAAATACTTCTGAAGATGTAGAAAATGGAAGAGGCAGATATGCAGGGCTCTGCATTATCACGGGACGAATTAGTGAATTTTTGCATTTTGAAGAGCTGGAACTTTAGGTCGCAGGGCTATTATGGTGGCAGACCATTTTTCTGGGGTTTTATACATTGTATTTAATCAGATAGTCATAGTCTGCCAGGTGTACGTTTCAGTGTCAAATTTCAAAATAGTTAAAACTTACTTCATAAAAAACGCAGGGGTGTGGATGTCCGCCAATATTTTTTTGTATTTTCTAGCTAGAGGATGCTCCTTATCATCAGTCAAAGAGGCAGACATGAGCAAATCATATAGAAATTTGTCCTTCATCACCCTTACTATCACGGCTTACCATAATGTAGGTATGTCATATCGAAATCGTATTGTAACATCCTATCTTACGCAATGTGTAAGATGGTACACTAGAAAGATACTGCTGCCCATCCTCCTTTTCATAATCCCTTAGTCGCCTCTTACGACACTCAACTTTTTGCATTATTATTTTTCACTTTAAACTGTTCATGTCATCTCTGTGCACCCGCAACTATCTTTTCTGTTCTGCCTTTTGATTAGACGGTAGATAATGCTGCGTGGCATTAGGCCCGCTATTATCTACATGTAGGGTGACTTTTAATTAGTTCTTGATAGCAAAGGATATGCATGTACTCATGATACTGAACAACTTTTCCCAAGGAACATAGGTCGAAATACGAAAAACCAAATTTGACCTCCCATACAAAATGCGCTATCAGCTGATGCAGTTTCTATGGGAGGTCAAAACTAGATTTTCGTATTTCGACCTGTTCCTTGGGGAAAGTTGTTCAGTATCATGAGTACATACATACCTTTTTCTATCAAGAACTAATTAAAAGTCACCCTATATGTGCAATAAATTTAAATAAATAACTAAATCGGGCACAAGATGCACTTCTTTTAAAATACCATGGGGGTGATCGTGGTCATTTGAACGATATTACCAAAATGAAAACATTTGACTAAAAAGTTGCTTTAAGCCTAAACTAAACGTTTTGGTAATGTCGTTCAAATTACCACGATATAATACATATGTTACCATGGTTCTAGTAAACTTTTAAAATGGTACAAAATGAATACAATATAGACTGTATTTTTGTTGTTCAACTCAATCTTAAAAATAAAGGTAGGTACTTCTTCTTTTCGTATCAATAGCAAATAATTTTTAAGTAACTTAGCCTAAAATGTGGCTACATAAATAGCTCTATGGTTGCCTTTAAAAAGGTGTCATGCTCTGTTTCCGGACCACAATTTAGTACCCAGATGCCTCAGTGAGAAATAATAGCTACCTGTACAGCACTTTCCTAAGCACAGGTCAAAATTAATAGTACCTCAAATGATTATTAAATAATGAACAACGAAAGTGGTCCAGCCGCCGGCCGCAGAGCAGTGCTCTCCAGCCGCGCCACCTTGGTTTATAAGGACCCCCAGTAAGTAAGTACCCAGATGCCTTAGTACGAAATATTTGCTACCTAAATAGTACCTTTCTAGGCATACATCAAATTTAAAATTACCTCAATAGATTAAAAAATATTTAAGAATGAAAGTAGTCCAGCCGCATCATCTTGGTATAAAGGAATTATGTATGATACACTTTCATGAAATCAATAATGTATAAAAAATCTACCTAAAAAGTACTTCACATACACTTAACATAGTACAATAAATATCATTGGTTCAAAAGTTATTAGACTTTATTTTCCATTGTATGTTTGCTATCTGTGATCAGTTTTTCAACTATAAACAGATCTGGTCTAGTTTCTATGGCGTTTTGGAATGAAGAGTCCATCGACCCTCCTCTTCCTTCATTTTCATGCTTATGTGGCTTTCATAAAATTCTGCGCTTCTTAAGACAAAGGTAAAAATATTTAAAAATAGGTAAAACGAACAAAACGAGAAAGAAAAAATTCATACACCTGATCTACCTACTTGCGAACAAAATAAAAAAATTACAAAAACTTACCATACTACGTTCACAATCCGAATAAAACTCCAAGGAATCATTAAAAATATTATTTCTGATCAACACAGGCAGGTCTTCTCTAGATAAAGTGTTGATTGGCGTGGATAAAGCGCTGCCGGCAGCCATCTTGAATTCTTTGCTAATGGTGAATGGCACGTTTGGACGGAACAAAGCTTGGATGAGGACTACCTGCAATTACTTTACTACTCACAAGTCACAATACTGCATAGTGGACTATCGGCCGGCAGTGTTGTTGCGATAGCCTATCGATAATGGCCTTCAAAATCAGTTCTACTATCGACAGGCATACCGAAACTATCGTATCTTAAAATACAATTTGACAGTATCGTTTGTTAAAAATAAGCAATTACATTACTTAACTACACTCACCGGTAAAAATAACCGGCCGGTCTATTTTCTGTCGTATATTTTCATACAAGTAAGGGATCAAATGAAGCGTCAATATATTTCCTAAACGAAATAAATATCCGTGAATAAACAGTGAGATCATTAAATAAGGTGTCTGACTACCGATTCTTGAAGATTAGACTTGTGCACGGTATCCAGGAAATTCCGTGCATCGTTCAGAAAAAAATATACGTCATTTTGTCAAATATCTCATACATTTAGCGAATTAAAATGTTTAAAGTGTCACACGGGTTTTCTTGAACATTTCAAATATACCTAATTTTTGACAATATTGTTAATAAGGTTCTTATCTAAAGACCTCATCAATCAGATTTGTATTTTTATTCAATTTAAGTAAGATATTGACGCTTTGTTTGCTCCCATATTTGTATGAAAATGTACGACAGAAAATAGACCGGCCGGTTATTTTTGCCGGTGACTGTATTAACACTTACACTTACATTGTTTCGCTAGCAAAAAAATCTAACTCATTATCATATCGAGTAAGTTGGCAAGCAGTTAAATTATAAGTTTTTAGTGAGCGTAAAAGTGTGTATCTTTTCGATACAGAACGATCGATTGTTAACCTTGTTTTATTTTTCAACTGTTTGTTCTCATGTAAGTGACGTAGGTAAATGTCTTTAATGATAAATAATGTATCTGTAAACCTAAGTTGCAAGATCGATGAACAGCCTCACTAAAAATAACAAAAACTGACCTACTTACCTATATACTTACTTATTGGTTCTAGTCTATGGTCAATGATTACTAAATTAAAACTATTATTACTGGGTCAAAGAAAGTATCAATTGTTTGTGTATAATTCTATAGATAGTAGGCATCAACACATTTCAATAGCTACCAACCATTTTAAACTATCGATACCACTACAAAATTATCTATCGATATATTAACTATCGATATCGCGGCAACACCGCTTACCGGACAAAAGCTGGTGCAGGTAGATTGGCGAAACAGGTATACTTACAAAGGATAAATAACTTGAAATGTATATCGGCTATAGGCGATAAAGATCATTGGTGGTACACATTGAAATTTTTGTTGAATAGTTCCTGTAAAGGAGATAATCTTTGTTTCTTTGTTAGGACAAAAGCCCTGCCTGACACACTGTTACCATCTAAAGCCTCGACAGAGGTCACCTTGGTTTGCAACCATCGGGTTCGTTTCAACTACCCAGTCGTCAACACGTGTAAATTTTTACCTAACAGGCATCAATGTGGTCATACAAAATACAAGACGTACTATTGTCGTCAACCGCTTTCTAAAAGTGATAGGGCTTTTGTGTAAAGTCCGTCTGTGGAAGTACCACCTTTTACCTGTTCCCGCCGTAAAGCAGCAGTGTCTGCAGTCTTTCGATTCGAAGTGTAAGGAAGCCACTGAAATTATCGGCCCAGCAGACATGTCATACTGCTGTCTATTAAGTAAAATTATGGCACTAATATGATAATGCCCGTGTGGTGCCGGCAAACAATAGTACCAACCCTTACATACCCGTGGGTGTCGTAAGAGGCGACTAAGGGTTATATTCTGGAGGATGGGCAGCAGCATCCTCCTTTGTATCTAACATCATACTTACTGCGGTCACCTACAACTGCGGTCCATGGTGCCAGCCGTAATGCTAACAAGCGAGGTGACTATGGTACTTCCCCTCTACATTTTTCCAGCAAAAGCTAGAATTCTAGAGGGAGCTCACTGTCCTGTAGTGGACGTTTCATGGGATGTTATGATGATGATAATGGGTGCTGTCGGCGGTGGTGACCACTTACCACCAGGCGGCCCAGCTGCTCACTTTCCCACTTGTGTTCCGAAGCATGGAAACGCTCTAGTTGCTAACTGTGCCACTAGCGGTCACCCATCCGGGTTCTGACCACGACTATCGTTGTGATCGGAAAGAAAGAGCTACTGCCATTTGGCCACGAGCGCTCCAAGATGAGTTGGTACAGTCAAGAGTAAATCAAGCTTAACACTAGCGTAACTTTGTATCTTACAACTACTGAAAGAAGAACGGTGCAATGTCTAGCTTGAAGTATTCTTGACTGTACCTGCAATAAAGTAGGATGGAGAAATGAACGAAAAATAAGGGTTTGCTATATTTGGTACCAACACTGATGTATGGCAGTGAAAGCTGGGTATGGCAGAAGAAGCATGAAAGTAGAATTAATGCAGTGGAAATGAGAGCGCTAAGGAGTATGATTGGTGTTAAATTGAGTGACAGGATTAGAAATAGTGTGATAAGAGAACGGTGCGGCGTAAAAGAAGACGTAGTGACCAAAATCGAGAAAGGGATGCTGAGATGGTTTGGTCATGTAGAGAGGATGAATGAACGAAGATTGACGAAAGAGATCTACCAGGCGAGAGTGAATGGAAACGTTGGAAGGGGAAGGCCTAGGCGAACGTACCAGGACCAAATTCAGGACGTTCTGAATAAAGGCCAGGTTAAAAGTACCCTATAAACCGACGAGCATGTATGAAAGGATTGATGAAAGTACAGGAAGCAAGGGAAGTATGTCAAGATCGTAGCAGGTGGAGGACTGTGGTCTCTGCCTACCCCAACGGGAAAGAGGCGTGATGTTATGTATGTATGTATCATTTATTTGTTTATTTATAAAAATATAATAAATGTTCACTCATCCATAATATCAATTATTAGCATGATGACGATGATAATTGAAATAATTATTTCTATGCTTCTAAGTTTTGTTTGTTTGTTTTATAAATTATGACAGAAATGTCAGGATTAGGTAATTAGATACCTATTTAACCAGCCTCCCCTGTGGTTCACCTGCGATATCCATAACATAAGCCATTATCGTCCAATTACACAACGTGTACGGAAAAAGTGTGATAATACTGAAGGGTGTAAATCTGCCCATGAAACTGAACAACTTTTCCCAAGGTACATAGGTCAAAATACGATAGAACAAATTTGGCCTCCCAATCAAAATGCGCTATCAGCTGATGCAGTTTCTATGGGAAGTCAAAAATTTATTTTGTTCTATGACCTATGTTCCTTGGGAAAAGTTGTTCAGTTTCATGGGCAGATTCAAACCCTTTAGTATTATCACACCTTCCCGTTACACACTGTAACAAAGAAACATATCAAGTTAATATTTACTTACATAGCAAGATATAGCTTATACATATAGGTAGATATACTAAACATAGAACTGAAAGGGCATGATCAGTCAATGATACTGAACAACTTTCAGTGAATGAAACTTTAAGAAAATAAAAAGAAAAATCAGCCTCTCCATACAAACTGTTCAATCAAGTTTACTATTTTTTTCATGCATTTTTTCATTTCCTAAAAGTTTCCTTTACTGAAAGTTGTTCAGTTTTGTTGACTGCCCTTTCAGTTTTCGTAAAGTCTTCCATTACCCCCAATATAAAGTCAATAGATCATTTTAAGTATAGTTTTTAAATTGACAAAATTATCACAACACGTATGCACACATTTTAGTTGTTGATTAAAATTCAAGAGAATCACGACCAGTATCACAAAGCATCTTTTAAGTTAACGCTCTTTTTGTTTAGTTGACAAAGAAAGTGACAGCAATAGATTTAAAGGAGCGTTAACTTTAAAGATACATTTGTGCAACTGGCTCTTAGTGTGTTGAAATATAAAGTGCCAATTAACTTAAACAATCAATAGTACATCAAGGTTTACACTCGCAGTGCGACTCTTTTTTTAAGTAAAAATTAAAAGTGCAAATATGTCAAGGTTGACGTGCTCATGACTGTACTAATTCGAGTTGTTACGTACAAAAATATACTCGTGAAAAAAAACATTTAACAAACGTTAACATTATGACTTATGAGGTCCAATTCTAAGCTAAATAAACATTTATTTTTATCAATTAGAAAATTATGATTTTCTCTGCAATTATATAAATGCCAATTATTATTAAATCAAAGACGAACGTAAATCACAAATCATCGCACCAATTACCTAATAAAACGGAATAAAAAATACTGCCTTCTTTCACAATTTATGATTATTGATATTAAATGGTAGGTATTAAATAAGACAATATTTCATTCCGTTTATAGGCACGATTTAAACGATTTTCAACGATGGCACATGGTAAGCAAGTTTCGGTAATAAAGAATATGTATTTTGCAAAGAAAATCACGAATATTCACATTGTACTTTAGGTTTTTATTTTAAGGGGCTACCTCCCGTCCACTAGCGCCCCTATCAGTTAAAACAATATTACTTGCTAAATACAAAACTTATCGGAAATCCGAAAAGACAGATTGAAGCAAAGGTGGTAGTTTATTTTAAACCTATTTATTTACTCGGTAAAATGAAGTTCATTGTAGGTACAATAACTGCTAAAAGTGGCCGTTTTTCGCACTTTTTGTATTTGTAATTTTTTTGTATGTGTAACTATATTTTACAGAATTAATAAGTTCTAAATAAACTAGGGTACCTTTATTTCAATATGTCTTTCCAGATTTTTGATAAGTTGTGTAATTAGCGAGTAATATTTTTTGAACGGGAGGTAGCCTCTTAAAAGCTGGTTTTCTTTAGTGCGTCTAAAATAAAGGCCATAAGTCAAGTCAAAATATAAATCTAAAATTAGACAACGCCAGCTAAATCTTTCTACATTTCTGAGTTTCAAGCTTCACAATATTATGTGAACTAGAAAATCCAACGCTACATTTAAGCCCATCTTCTCTTCGCAGCAACCTTATAGTTTTTTCATTCATTCCACCTTTGTCATCATAAATATAATCGTCAGAAAGTAAATTTTTAATCGTAGTTTCTGAGTCAACATTTTCTAAAACTTTTTTACTGCTGGCTTCTTCGTTTAGTTTAGGAAACATCTTTAAAATATTTGAAGGTGTTTGAGTTAAATTTTCATTTGTTAAAGTTTCGGCAAGTTTAGGTGAAGTCTTCGTTATAGCTCTGCTGCATTTAGCCCTATGAACCATTACACCTAATGTCAATTCAGATTGTATCATCTTCCTCTTTATGTAGAAACTGACGTTATTAACTGTGTTGCTTAGTTCACAACGTGTCGTATACTCCTTAAAATTTTCCAGGAAATTCTTTAACGGTACCTGCTGCTCTTTGCAGTAGTTTTTGATCATTTGACTGGTCTCCACTATTTCTTTCTTCGATGTCCCATTCAAGTTATCTTCTTTTACCTTCTGCTTCTTTTGTCTTTTATCTTCTCTTTTCAAAGCTCTGAACAGATTTGCATCAACAGGAGCATCGACAGGAGATTTGAACACCTGACTAGCATCGAAAATTTCTTGAGGATCGTAGCCTTTCTTTTCAATTTTTGTTGGAAATACGTCCTGAATATTCTCAGCCTTGACAGGATCAGCAATCATCTGGTAGTTCTGGAGATGAGCTGGTGTGTTATCCAGGTATGCTGATGAATATAGGTCTGGGAATAGTTGTTGTTGGTATGGAGAAGTTGGAGGGTCGCTGACAAATAATGAGAACTCGTGGTGACGGCTTGATGCTCTGCTGTCGGCTGGAAGCTGGTCTTCCTAGAAATTGTTAAAAGATGTTTCAGTTTTATCGGTAGTAGCAGAAAGAGTGTTTAAAGTTAAACCTCCTTAATTTGTTGTGTTTATCTTATGAAACTCAATTTTTTTCTGGCTTTACTCATAAAACAGCTGAGTTACATACATTTTTCTAGAAATAAAATTTGTATTGTTCCTAGAAAATATTACTTTCTTTTTTTCTCAAAGGTTGAATTAAATGAAAAAAATGAATGAAATAAATGGCTCCGCGCGACCGAGTCGCCGGGCCCGGCCGTATCGTATTACATTGAATTGCATTTTGATTTTCAACAAAATTTTTTAGTTAGCTTACAAAAAACTTACCATAGCCTCAAGATAGTGGTAATAATTGCAGACGTCTCTAAACTGATTCTTCTGGCCGCAGCGTAGCCACACTATAAACGCGCGTCTGACTGTAGCGTGCGTGTACGCAGGGGACAGCGGCTCGAGCAGAGGATGGGTGTCCGCGTCAAAGAGGGATAGGTAGTCCATTCTGAAACACGACAAATATAGGGTCCTAATAAAATAATGTACATAATCTTAGCATGTTACTTAGACCATGAAACTGAACATATTTCCCACTGGAAAATAGGTTGAAATACAATAAACCCAATTTGACCTCCCATACAAAATGCGCTATCAGCTGATGCAGTTTCTATGGGAGGTCAAAAATAGGTTTTCTTATTTTGACCGATATTCCTTGGGGAAAGTTGTTCAGAGTTATGGTCTGAGTAAAATTTTAAAATCATGTTCACTATTTCATTAGGACTACATTTAACTTACCTCATGCAGTGCCTGTAAAGCATAGAACCAACCCTTCTCTACCCGTGGGTGTCGTAAAAGGCAACTAAGGGATTATGAAACGGAGGATGGGCAGCAGCGTCCTTCTATGTATCGTCCCATCTTACATACTGCGGTCACCAACAACTGCGGTCCATGTGGTAACTATGGTACTTCTCTTCCAAATAGTACCACGGGTTTTTTGCTGAAATTCTCCCTGTTCTGCGATGGACTTTTCATGGGGAATGTTTTGAAATTTAACTAGGTACAGTCAAGAGCAAGTCAAGCTTGACACATTGGATTTTTTTGTGTCATATGCAGATTTTCTTGCTTCACACTCTTTCTATTACACCATGTATAGCGCATGTACGTACTGTCTTATTTTTTACTTACTTTGACACCTATAAATAAGACAGCGAAACCGCATTGCCTACTTTGAGAACTAAGATAGAATGTCTACCAGTAATTTCACTGGACCCCTAAGCCGAAACTCAGCAGTCCAAACACTGCTGCTTAATGACAGAATTAGGCAAGCGGAAAGTACAGATTAAAGCAGGTCAAGTCTGACATTCGCAGTGCTATTTTTGTCTCTACACTGACTAAGATAAGGTACAAAGTGCAATGTGTCCAGCTTGACGTGCTCATGACTGTAAATACCTAGTAGGACTTAGCACCAAAGTCCCAGGTATCCCAAAAAACTTCACACTAAGACCACAAAAAAGTCAAGAAAGGATTATATTCCAGTGCCATTTCACTTGCCTAGGACTGCTGGAAGAAATTTCCTAGTTGAAATAAGCAGTACCTGTTGTGTCCCTATTTTGTGTGTCTTTTCATGTGTACAATAAATAATTAAATAATAATAATAATGAATTAAGCCATCAAAGGCCAGTTGCTCAAAGCATCATTAATGTTAAAGCTAATATATATATCTCTGACCACTGACACTTTCAGTTTTGTTGACAAGATTTAAGGAAAGTTTAACTTTAAGGAAGCTTTTTGCAACTGCCTGCTGTCCTGAGAAAAAACTTAACTATCAAACAGAACCACTGATATCTTTTATGTAAGAAGCCTTTCATAACATCCCATGAACGTCCATTGCAGGTAAGGGAGCACCCTCCAGAACTCCAGAAAAAACGCGTGGTACTTAGGAGGGGATTTACCATAGTCACCACGCTTGTAAGCGTTGCGGCTGGCGACCGCTGTTGTTGTAAGATGGTACGATGAACAGAAAGATGCTGCTGCCCATCCAGCGGTTCATAAGACCTTAGTCGCTTCTTACGACACCCACGGGTAGAGATTGGTTGGTATTATTCTTTGCTGGCACCACGCGGATGTAAAAAATAGGCCAAAGGCGACTTGAAAACACTGACAACTGTAACCAACTCATCATCATTATAACATCCTACAGTCCACTGCTGGACATGGAGCTCCCTCCAGAATTTCACAGCATCAATTCGTTCGTGCTATAATAGAACCATAGTCACCACGCTTGTATAGCGTTGCGGCTGTCACCGTGTAGGTACTGCAATGGTAGGAAATGCGAAGGACGCATGTCCTTGCACCTAGCGAGTGACATTGTCGTGTGGGATATTGAATGTAATAGATAATTAGTCTCAGATTAGTGCTATAGAAACATATGTAATTCGTAATTAGTTCCGTTTTGCTAATGCTGATGAAATTCCTAAGTCGCCTTTTACGACAACCACAAGAAGAGATTGGCTGGTACTTATCTTAGCCGGCACCACAGGAATTACGAGTAATAATAATGATTCCGTTAAAACAAACCTATTTTTCAAATCTAAAACCAAAACACAAAGCTAATGCAACTTTACCATAAGAAATATACTTATTATTACCTTTTCTTTTACTTTCTATGTACAAAATCACTGGTTTTCAAATATGAAATCTATAAAACCACAAACTGAATTAAATCACTTGAAAATGTAAAACTACGTTGATTTTTTACCGGAATGGCCGCTTCGCCACGCGAGCGCTGTCGAATAATAACTTTATTTTAAAAACGAACATGATTTGTTTGCCTACCCACCTTTTATTTTCTGCTAAAAACTGTACTGAGTGTTTACAACTTAGACCGAAGGTCATAGACGTCGCCACAAGAGAATTTCGCTGTCTGTCGAAATTTTTTTTTTAGATATACTTAAAAGATTGTTTCACCTAAAAAAAACTTCATTTGAAGAAGCAAATGTCTTTTTTACCTGTGCATTTTGTGAATCATAAAGAATAAAATATACAGCTTACAATGGGACAAAACGATGAGTCAGTCAAGTTTGCGAGAAGCCGCTGGATGCGGCGCAGGACCGGTCGTCATGGAGATCTTTAGGCGGGGCCTATGTCCAGCAGTTGCCGACTTTAGGCTTATAAGACGATATTGATGAACGATGATTATAAAAAATATTCCCGCGTCCACCTCTGCAGTCTTCTGTTTGCTCCTTAACTCGCGGAGAGTACGGTCAACTGCACGTCAGTGAAAATATTTGCAACTATCATGACATAAGGTCCAAAGTGTTTCCACTGACTTGCTGCTGGGTGTACCCACTGTGTGTACTTATCTATGTGCAGTGTAAATGTAAAGGCATTTACGGTATTTTTCCCAACCCCCAAATGGAGCGTAGAGATGCGAAGAGAGAATATTAGTGATGAAGAAATAGTTATCGATAGTGATTTTATAAAATTGTCGACATTGTTTCATTGATAACTTCTAACCTGTGTTAAAATTACTCTACTAAGTTATGTTTTTATGTAGATAAATTTTACTTTTTATGTAATTATTTATTTCTGAAACTATTTATTTGTAGCTTTTTATATAAATCCGTCAAATTTTTAAAGCCTAATTTTAATGAAAAATGCATGAATGTATTTTTAAAATATATATTATAATTTCTTCTAGGCGGAAACTCATCATACTCGTAAAATATTTTTAACCTGCCCGTTCCCAAGATTCCTTGATAATCGAAGTCGTGGCATTGTTCTAAAGATTCTACCGGTCTATAGTCGAGGAGTCAGCTACGGAATGCGACTGCTCTTAATATGAGGCGGTGAATATCGGGCAGCGGCAACCAGGAATGTGGGGTATTTCACCCGCGCTTTTAAGACGAGCTAGAGACGTGACTGGAATCGATAAAGTTTATATCGATAGTATTCATCACATAATACGTAAAGGAAAGAGAGAAAGAACGTTCTTAATTTTAACAAAAAAGAGACAATAGTTATGTCGAGTATAATGAAGACTGGAAGTTAATCTACCAAAAAAGATGATTTCTGTAGATCTCATTTACACATAAGGCTTGCCTACATATAACAAAATGCTGACAAAAGTTTAAAAAAACCGCTCCAATTTTCCCTTTTTTTATTTAAAATAATTGAATGCCATTGGAACGAGACCAATATAAGAAATCTGAAAAAACTTACATTTCCACTCTTGAGTCTGCCGCAACTCCTGGGTTGCATCTTTGAATAGGTAAACTTAATGTGCTTGGCAACCGTTAAGTTGACGCAGACTGAGGAGTGACCGCCTATGTTTTTCAGTGCTTTAAGTAATTTCTTCTGAACTTGAATAACAAATCTGTGTTATACCTAACGTGACATATCGTTAGATAAAAATAATGTATAAAGTAACTGATTTACTATTGGTTTTTCCATGTATACCATCCACTGCTGATTAAATATAATTCACTCCATTTTTTTAGCTTTTCAGAGGTATGATAATATAATACCCTGTATATACTCACCTGTTTTGTATGACCTGATATTTTCTACCCCGTCTTGGAATGCACGGGTCACGGCCCTCCTCGTAGGTCACGTCAAATTCCTTCGCGTCGTGTATTTTCCTCGATCGAGAACATTTAAGCGACTCAGGTGAAATGTATTTTACGATGCATTCTACGCCTTAGGATCTACGGTGGATGGAAGTCTTGTTTTTCTTAACTTATAAATTGTTACCGCCAACCTAGTTGTTATAAATATTCTTCTGTATGTGGTGTTTGTGCCATTTTCATTAAATTTAAGTAGCCTAAATACGCCTATCGGACAACTCGAAAATAGAAACCAGGACAACATGACGTATTAATTAATCATGATAATGTAATAAAATCTTTATTTAAAATATAATCACAACATAGACAAAGTTTAAAAAATTATTACATTTAAGTTTTTATGACTCAACTTACGTCTACGTTTATACATCTATTGCCAGTGGTGCTAACTACTGCCTGTATCTTGGACTGTATCTTGGGAAACTCATAACCGTAACCGGTATATAAATGGAATTTCTATAAAAAAATAAATATTATGAACAGAAGAAACTTGTTTACTATTATATATTCTGTGACAGAAGTGTAAAAACTGACGTGCGTTACAAGTGGTATTCAAAAGTAAAATACGTGCTGATGCAAGAGGTTAGATTATTGACTGAAAAATATAATTACAATTATGATTGTTGTAAAAATATAATTCAATATAATTAATTATCTTGTGTATTTTGGTTTTTGTTTCCAGTACTGTAATTTTTTTATATCGCAATATTTTATAATTTGATCATAAATTTCAGAATGAGCGTAAACAGGAAATCATCTGGCAAACGTAGTTTAAACTGCTGGAATTGGTATTTTGTAGACGCGTTTTTGCAAAAATACTCTCTTCCGAAAGATAGAATCAATTTTTAATATTATATCTCCTATGCACACTGAAAATTTCAAGCAAAGAAAAATTCAATTACAGATTAAAAACCATGGAAAATTTAAAATAAAATTTGAACCGCAAATTGAGTTGATATTTCCAATAGATAAAAACTATAACATCAAGTAAAAAAATATAATGTGAAAGATATTTAGCTGGCTTGATAGGAATTGAAATCACTTAATCTTGACTTGTAAGTAAATTCAAATTAATTTCAAAAAAAATATTTTTGGTTGTCATTCTATTTAAAGAAAAAATATGATAATCATTGTTTTTCAATATTTGTTATACTTCTTTTGTCAATAAAAAGAATAAGCAGGTACCTACCACTTCAAAAAAAAACTTCTTTATCACAATCCTTTTATCGCAAAAATACATCAGCATATTCCAAATCGCTTACCAAATAACCACAAAACTGACAAATTTTATCAATCTCCAAATCATTATAGAATTGCATCGATAAGCAGATAACATCGAGCTGAGCGCATTACTAGTCGATAACTAGGGGGCGTGGTCTACGTGTCGTTGCCAAGGCAACGAGCGACTCGCGATGAATTCACGCAATCGCGTATTTGATCGTCGCCGCCTTTTATTATCATTTTATTTTTATTCTGGACTTCGCACAATAGATTTAAATTTTCCTACATGAAATAAAATAGAAGACTTCTATAAGAACTTATCCAAATAACCTGTTCATATCGATTTCGCCAAACCGTAGGTATTTTGTACCGTATTTTTGTATAAATTGAAAAATATTCCCTAAGACATGGTACCGAAAACTCCTTTTAGGCCCGTAAAATTCGACAAAAATTGCTAAAATCACAAAGCACGATGTATGTAGGTACTTAATTTCCATTTTTAAGTATGATGTATAGACTAGTTAAGTGTATTTGCAACTTCGAAAAACTTGTTTTCGCTGCGCACCTAAAAATTAAATATTTTGCGTTTGACAAACGAAAATTCGATTCCAATGGGGTTCGTTACATCTAGTCACACTCCCATTTAGTCAAGTACCTATCAAAAAGTGCCATCTCATCACGAATTCCATAGTTGTAGGTAAATAATAGAAAATACAGTTGGAATGAAAAGTGTTTTTCTTACTTTGGTATGCTATAATTATGGTCATAAAAAATCTAAAGATATAATAGTAAGTGAGTGTTAAAAAACTGCTTTGTATTCTAAAATCACTTTTATTTAATAAAATTACCTAAAATTCTAAAGAGTAATATCTAAAGAAAAAAATCTAAGTTTTAGTTTTGTACTACATCTTTATTTTTGTGACTTTTCTCAAATGAAGATTAGTCGCTATAAGGTTATAAGAGTTGCTGAGTTGAGATTAAATTGTTTCAAATTTAATTGTCTTTAAAAAATGGATAGAATTTTGTTTGTCGAGAAACTCAAAGTTTATAAATTTTAGTTGAACAAAACGCGAACACAAGTTTTTCCGTTTGCAAGTTTGGATTAACCCTACACTAACTGGTCCATACAACAATTTGCCCCCACATTCGGGCAAATTAATATTTTTTTATTTCTTTCTTTTGCCCTAAAGATGGGCCATTATATTCTAAAACAATTCCAAATTTCAAATTGATAGATTGAGTGGTTGTTGAGATAAACAGGTGTGACAGACAGACAGACCGTTCCGTTTTTACCATTTTGGTTCGGAACCCTAAAAATATTCTACAAATACTCACAATATTTTTAAAATACCTATCTAACCTATCTTTTTAAATAAATACAAGTTATAGTAAGGTTGTAATTTTGAACTTTTATGTTTGCTACGTGACGATGAGTCACCTACATATAAACCGATAAGGGATTACAGTAAGTTAAGTTAGATTGAAAATATTATGTAAATATATGTGTACAAAAAAAAACCGGCCAAGTGCGAGTCGGACTCGCGCACTGAGGGTTCCGTACCACCACATAAACATAATTGTATTAGTTGAAATTTCAGTAAGTTAATGCGCTAGATTTTTTGAGTCCGACTCGCGCTTGACCAAATTTTATTATTTGTTGTTATTTTATAGCTTATGCACTATAAACATACCAATTTTCAAGTTTGTAAGTGTTCCCGTTTTTAAATAGAACTAAAACAAAAATCGTCTCAGCGACCATCCAACTTGACCCCTCTCTTATATGAATGTTCTTGAAACGGGAGCTCACCTTAATTGGTTACTATTAGTTGTGAGAAAAATTTAAATATTTAATGATTTTAGACTTTTTTCCTGTATTTGTACTGTGAGACCTAGCTTCTTGCCAAATTTCATACTTTTAGGTCAACGGGAAGTACCCTGTAGGTTTTGCATTTTTGAATAAATGTATGGAGATAAGGACATAAAATGCCATATCTTTTGATTGCGTCGTTGTAAAAAATTGAAATTTTCAGATCTTGTGTGGTTCATGGATCCTAATATGTGGTATTAATTTCAACCTGATACCTTTACCCGTTCGTGAGATAAAGGGTCTTGACAGACAGACAGACCGACAACAAAGTGATCCTATAAGGGTTCCGTTTTTTTTCTTTTGAGGTACGGAACCCTAAAAAGAACGACATGCCACACTATGGTGAAAACGAGATAAAATCATGCCCCTATTACTTCTAGTAAGTATGCAAAAAAAAAAATTGTTTTAAATATTTTGTTTATCCCTTTTTCGGCGTGACTAAATGTACTTTTTAGTAACCATTGTTCGCGCTTTGCAGTTTTTAATGTCAATATCTACGGGTCCATTTGCGCTTAGTGTATGTATAGGTACTTCATTATTTTTTTAAGTGGAAACTTCTTTAGCGGCGCTTGGTACTTATTTAGATGGGTAAAAAATGTTAAACTCGCGTCAGATTTCGCGTCAGATCCGTAGCCTGATCGAAAAAGCGTCAACTGTCAACCGTATTGTTATCACAATACGGGTTTTTATTCAGTGACATCAAAGAAGTACGCGATCAATGGCGCGATTGACCCTTAAAAATTTCAATTCCAAACTGCAAGTTTTCACTTCTGCCGGCACTCCCGGAGTGCAACCCGTCCTTTTTTTCTAATGCGTAGCTTTTAGTTGAGGCAAATGTTAAAAATTCTTTCGTTCATAAAATTTGGAAATAATTTTAAACGCTGAGTAAGATACTTTGTTAAATGTAAAACAGTTCACTAGAGAAAGACATAGGGCTACAAAATTGCTAACAATAAATCCTCCACTACCTACAAAACAAATCTTCAATATTCACGAACCATCAGAGCCGTATATCCGATTCCGCGTCCGTTATCGCAAACTGTGACTTATCCGCGGGATCCGCCAAATCCTGTTTATGGCCTCCGGATCGTCGGCGTATAAATTTTTATATCGTCGGATTTGAGAACAGGAAATGTATTCAGTTCGTTAGATGTACCTATTACGTATTGGTTTTTGTGGGTGTTTTTGTTAATAAAAGCTAGGCTTACAAAATATTGGTCCGATAATTTCTTAAGAGGCTAGTGATTTCCCATCGAAATCAAGTGTAAGGAACAGCCTTCCGAATACTGAAAGGGCATGATCAGTCAATGTAACTGAAAAACTTTCAGCGAATAAAATTTTCAGGAAATGAAAAAAAATCAACCATTCCAAAAAAAATTGAAAACTTAATTGGACTGTTGGTATGGAGAGTTCGATTTTTTTTTCATTTCCTGAAAGTTTTATTCGCCGACAGTTGTTCAGTTATGTTAACTGATCATGCCCTTTCAGTATTCCTAGCAGCCTCCGTGGTCTAGTGGTTAGAGGGTTCGGCTCTCGATCCGGAGGTTCTGGGTTCGATTCCCAGTGGGGACACTGTCAAAACAAAAATCTCTTTGTGCGACCTCCCCAGTTTGGTTAGGGCATTGCAGGATGAATCACCTGATTGCCCGAAAAGTTAGATGATTCCGTGCTTCGGAAGGCACGTAAAGCCGTTGGTCCCGACTACTATCCACGGATGTAGTCGTTAAATGAGCCATGTCAGAGGCCTTTGGCGGCTCAACAACTCTGACACCAGGGTTTGTGAGGTCGGTCATCGACCTTGCTACCCACACGATATGATGATGATGATGAGTATTCGGTAGGCTGTCCCTATTGCACCTGGTATAACTTACTGAATACTTACTTAATTCGGTCAGACAAATTAAACAAAACTGATTTTCAAAATATGGTGAGTCACGTATTGAAACCTGTAATATAAATATAGGCCCTCTCCACAGATTGTCCAACTGTAATTGAGCATTTTTGGGAAGTAACTTTGGCCCTGTCATTAATGCGCAGTAGTCAAAAACGGGTAATTTTTTCTTCTGCGCATCATAGACAGGGCCAAAGTTATTTTGTGCGTCGTATAATGCATTTTATATTGGAGGTTAATTTGGTTTTTCTTACTACGACCTATGTTCCCTAAACAAAGTTGCTTATATCAACAGATTTCAGGTTTCATATTCTCTTTTTTTGTAAACGCTGTATACGATACGGGACCTGTGGCAACCCTAACCATAAATAAAGCGCATTGTACATATTCCACGTCGCGCGACATATTGAGACGCGTTGAAGCGAGATATCACCTCGCGACAGGCGGGCCTGCGTAGGGTTAGAATCATTTTATACAGTGCCGCGTTATTTTATGATGCTTAAAGGTCAATAAGTAAATGAAAGAGGGAAAAGGATTTAGTGTTATTTTTTATTATGTTACATGTGAGCAAACGAGCAGGTGGGTCACCTGATGGTAAGTGGTTTCCACCACCCATATCACCCACTGTCTTATTATTTACATCGTTGACGTTAATAAGACAGCAAAGCGCGTTGCCCACCCTGAGAACCAAGATGTTATGTCTCATGTGCCAGTAATTTCCCTGGCTCCCTTGCCCTTCAAACCGAAACACATCATTGCAAACACTGCTGTTTTACGGCAGAAATAGGTAAGATGTTGGTACTTCCCCAGACCGACTTTGCAGAAGCCCTACCACCTTCTGTTTTAGCTAAAATATTGAATACGACAGTAACGAAAAACCCAAGCCTTTAGATCAGACCTAATTAATACAAAAGATGAGAGATGCAGTAATTTGATGACGGTATTGATTTTGCCCTGTGTAGTTCCGGCAAAAAAAAAGAAAGTAAGGGGCTTTAGCCAAAACAGACCAGCCAGAAAATCTAAAAAAGGCCTACCTCCTGAACTACGTGCTCCGGTCTAGAAGTTCTCATATGGTTTTTCTTGATCCTCTTATTGCCCCCCACCTACTGAGACATTTCGTTTTCGCCCAAAAACCAAGGCAAAAAAATTCTCGGCTCCCTTACCAATATTTTCTTATAGTGACAATAGCCAGGACCAACGACTTGACGGGCCTTTTGAAGCACGGAAACGCTCTCATTATCCTAAACAACGATGATATGGAACGATCGACGTGTGATGATGGTTTTGGAACGATCTTCCCCTGCAGTTTTCCCTGGTAGTTACGACTTGGGGTTATTCAAAAAGCGGGTTAACAAACTTCTCAAAGGCCGGCAACGCACTAGTACCACCCCCCCAGGTGTTGCAAGTGTCCATGGGCGGCAGTGACACTTATCATCAGGTGAGCTGTCTGCTCGTTTGCCTGCTCTTACATAAAAAACCGGCCAAGTGCGAGTCGGACTCGCACCCTATGATATACCATCCATATGATATACTAAAAGCTTTTGCTCTTTGATTTTAAAAACACCGCGACCATCCAACTCGACCCCTCTTTTATAGAAAAGTTCTTGAAACGGGAGCTCACCTTAATTGGTTACTATTAGTTGTAAGAATAAGTAATTGAAATATTTAATGATTTTAGACTTTTCCCTTTATTTGTACTGTGAGACCTAGCTTCTTGCCAAATTTCATAATTATAGGTCAACGGTAAGTACTCTGTAGGTTTTGCTTTTTTGCATAAATGTATGGAGATGAGGACATAAAAAGCCATATCTTTTGATTGCGTCATTGTAAAAAAATTAAATTTTCAGATCTTGTGTGGTTCATGGACTTTAATATTCGTTATCAATTTCAACCCGATACCTCTTCTCGTTCGTGAGAAAAAGGGTCTTGACAGACAGACAGACAGACGGACAACAAAGTGATCCTATAAGGGTTCCTTTTTTTTTGAGGTACGGAACCCTAAAAATAAAAAAAATCACACCTCATTTCGAATAAATGCAATTGTTGCCGGCAGTGGTGGCAGTTGGCAGTTGGCAGTTAACTTACATTTTAAATTATATTTTGATGAAATACATTACAGGATATAAAACACTCAATGGGATCTTAGGCTATGAAAATCTTTCTATGTTTGTCAACACTTTGCAAAAAAGAAACAAACTCTAAAGAGCCTTCCATATTCAAATATGAATTAATGTACCACTCAACGCGCGTCCGATAATTTGGCGTGTTTCCGGTTCTCCGGCCAAGATGGCGCTGTCGGCAATTTCCGCCCGCTCTCGGTGTTTCGCTGTGCATGACAGCCACTGCCCTTTATGCTGATAATTGCCTGCTCTGTTGGATTGAGGGCGCGAGGGTTTTCCCCGCCTTGATGTAGTGTGATATTCTCGATATTCAACTGAATGAATGTGGTAAATACAACGAATTTACAGTGTTGGATTCACAGAAAAATAAGGATAATTAGAAGGAGGATTAAAGAAATAATGCGTCACAAGGTAAAGAAGGCGACTTTCTTTGGATTTGACGGGTTATTTTGAATATTTCCTAGGGATCATCGATGATGGTGACATTAAAATTTGGGAAATGTTTAAATTAGCAAGGTATCTATTCCGAGCGAAGCAAGGAGGACCGAAATCTTTGGTTGGGTTCACTGTTCTTATAACTAGAAGTCTAAACAAAAAACATTTGATGATGTAGCTACTCAATACTTTACTGCCGTTAAATAGATGGAAGCACTGTTTCAAGTACTACCGATAGCTCCTTAAATCAAACCTTAAGCTGAAACTTGCTGTTTTGTTAACGAAGCAAATATCAGCAATATATTTGAAGAAGCTTTCTGAAATTGGCTGTAAGTTTAGTAACACACCTGCAAAAATTCCGACACGGAAAGTTCCGCCAAAATATCTATCAAGTATGACACCAGCGGAAATTCCGCCAGATGTGTCATAGATAACCTTAAAATGTGCAGTATGGCGTGAGTGATTAGCGTTAAATTGTGTAGCTTATTTAAAAAAAAAGCGTTGAGAGTGTAATCAGCGGAACTGTGCGCGTCGGAAAGATCTGCGTACGTTCGGCATTTCAACCATCCATCCAATCCAATCCAATTCATTCATTCGTCCAATTTCCATCTGTTCCGGTAACGGTTGATTCTAAACCATTTATTTCAACATTCACGTTTGTGTAGCTCTTAGACTATTACAAAGGGAAATACCAAAGGTAAAGTACTACGATAAAGGCTAAGAAGTACCTAAGATATGAACATAGCAACCTTTAAAAGTAAACTATTGTAATAAAATTTGCCTATCTCAGAAAGTGTTATAATGAAATCTTAAGATAACTTTCGAGTTGAAAACTCACTCAACACAAAGTTAACCCATTTCTTCTTAAATATGAAAAGGCAATAATATCAGTAACAGAAGCATACTGTCTCAGCTAAGTGAATCAAAGTGCGCGAGTGGCAGACAGTGCCTTACTTGTTCACTATGCTTTCTTTAGATTCAATATTTTACTAGCTTGAAACTTGCATTAGATATAGATCAAGCTCGTCTCTCTTTCGAGTTGAGCAGAGTTTTAGTTATACTAAGGTCACACTAATCGTCAGCGTCGCGTATGGCGCCTGCAAAGAAAAGTGCCGACGCATCTCTACCAGTGGGTGTCGTAAGAGGCAACCAAGGGTTATAAGACGGAGGATGGGCAGCAGCCTACTCAAATCGGTGGGGTAATAGCACGTAACCCGGGTCAGGTCTTCTCACTTGGATGGTTAGAATACATTTCATCACATAATTTACTTTATAGCTCTAAATCTGGTACTAGTCACTAGCCTGACTTTTCATCTGTGTCTCCAGCTACTATCTCAATACAAACAGGTCTTCTCAACTCGGTAGCTTAATAATAAAATTACTCTCGGGACTCGCGACTCCTAAGAACTCTGATTTGCGTAATCAAAGACCGAGTAATCCGATTTGAAGCCCTCCTTTTATTTGTTAAACTAACTTAGGTTTATTATTCCTTTGTTACGCAACTCTTGAATTATTACTGCGATACTGGCCTCGGTTGTAGCGTTTAAAGGAAATGAAAGTTGTCGTTTTACAGTATAAACCGATTTGTTGCTATTATTTTGAGAGGAAATCTTGTTACTTATAATCCTTTCTTTCAAATTTTGTGAAGGAAAAGAGTAGTTAGTTACTTTGATCTAAAAGGTAAAAGGTATAATTTTAAGTCCTAACACCAATCTCACATAAATATGAACTTAAAAAATATACTAACTTCTGTGCAAAATATTATCGTCCTTTATCAAACCCTCTAAGGAAATTAATTTCCAAAAACGTCTTTAACCGACTTTTATACTTCCTATTTTTTTTTAATTAATGCACTTTCTCACAAACTATTTAAAAGTTTTATTTAAATGAATGTGATATTTGTAGGTAAATAACCTTTACATCTCTCATATTCGGTAAGTAGGTCCTTATTGCCCCCAAATGGGGCTTGTAGGTGACCAATTAGCGCTCTAGGGTAATAATGTAGCTAGAAAAGCCCTAGGGCGGTAAGTAATTATAACGCCCCCGCCCGGCAGCACCTCCACCTCCACGCGCGGCTCCGCCTTGATGGCCGCCTCCAGCAGCGGGGCGGCGGGCGTTTTAATTACTTACCGCCCTAGGGCTTTTCTAGCTACATTATTACCGTATAGCGCTAATTGGTCACCTACAATTTGGTGGTAATAAGGACCTACTTACCTCACAATCGAGATGTAAAGCAGAGTGGTTAGCTCAGGTGTAAGCATCAATTGCACCCTCGAACTAATAGGCGCCCTCGCTGCGCTCGTGCGCCTAAATATTTCGGGCTGCAATTGTTGCCTTACAGCCCTTGGCTACTAATCTACTATTTTAGTGCTTTCTCACCAAAAAGAGTATGACAACCCTGGAGGATGTGAATGTGCATGAAACTTCATCAGCTAGTTGTAGTGGTAGTAGCTGCTAATGCATTTTGTATGGAAGGTATAGAAAAAAAACCTGGATTTTTTATGTTTATCATAAAATGGAGTTAAAATTTTGTCTTCTTCCAGTTTTGATCTAAAAACTAATTTCATAAAAGTAAGTACTTGAAAAAGTCAATTCTAAATTGTAACCTACATTTTGTAAACAACGTAACAAATCATTTTCAGTCAAAGGTTAAAAGCTACCACTGACCCGTGAAGCTCCACGCGATATTTCACCGGTTTTTAAAATATGTACACAGTTTATGCGTGAACTTTTTGATTTATGATCCTATTGCGGACAATATAAAGCAGTCTTCGGTGATAAAAAGACTGATAAAAAAGCTGTTATAGCGCTAGTAGATAGATAGCGGTAACAACAAATAAAAACTTAAATAATTAATAGCCAGTACCTAAGTGAAGTTAGAATAGAATAACATTTATTCCCATAAAACAGTAAAAATTATCAAATTTTTAAAAATCAAAATAAAGTAAAGTACACTGCCCAAGGAAAAGGGACTGACACAGCAATATGTTGCAAAGAATAGTACACGTACTAACTCTTAGCAACACTGATATTCAGTCAGTACCAAAGCTACGCTCAACAGTATGGAAAAAGAAAGGTATACTCGTATATTGCTAACAAAGTATGTGTCTTGTGTGGAAGTGGATATTGATTGAATGCCAGACAACAAAAAGTATATATGGTGCAAAAACAACAGTTGGTATAACTATACGAATTGTATTGTAATAATAGTATAAAGTACCAAAATTAAGAGCCCATATCTAAGCATGCAAAAAAGAAACAGTCAAGTGCGATTCGTACTAACTCACAGAGGATTTCGTACCACCACACTTTGTTACATGAAATTTATGTGATAGATTAAATACTATATTGTGCCAATTTTTTAGGTCGAACTTTTCGCCGATAAAAAGGAGAAGATCGAAGTCGTGTAGCAGAGATAATAACAGATAACAGACTTAAGTTACTCTACCTTTGTGGTACGGAACCCTAAAAAAATATTTTATGTAACTCGGACAGTAACTACTATCATTATCCTATCGTGCAGTTTGTGAGATCGATCATCTTTGAGCCGCAAAAGGTCTGGTATGGCTCATTAATGACTACTTCCGTCGATAGTAGCCCGGAACACGGTTAAACGTGCCTTCCGAAGCAAGGAATCATCTTAATTAGATTAGATTACATCAGATAATTTATTTGCAGTAAAAACCATTACAAGTGGTATGCAAATCAATTTACACATAAACATAATTCATTACAGTTTTGGTCATAAAATATCATAAAATTCACTAACAATTTGAGAAAGATAGAAAATAGAAGAAGAAATTTATCAATCATAGATAAGTAAAAACTTAGATTAAATTATATTATAAGTAAACATCGTTTATCAATTTCATTATAATATTTACATATGTCAAAGAACACGTTTAGATTATATACAGGATTGTCTAATAGTAAATGTCTTAATTTATTCGAGAACTCCTTCAGATCCTCACTGTTACGCAACTCAATTGGGAGGCTGTTATAAATTTGGAAACCAACGCAAGTAAAGTTCTTCTTATAGACACCATATTTATAACATTACAATCAGGTTACAGGTTTTTTATCATTTAATGTCCTAACCAAACTAGGGATCTCTTTCAAAGTGAGTTTTGTTTAACTGTGTCCACCGGGAATCGATCGAACTTTGAACCTTTAGATCGAGAACGGAATGCTGTAACTACTAGTATAGACGATTAGCCTCAAACGAGTGATCACACCTAGCTGATTTCAAAGACTAATTCGGCATATATTGCTGGGAGGCTTGGTTATGTTAATTGCAATATCCTTACTTCAACCAGCAATGAATGCCGAATTATTCTTTGAATTCAGCTAGGTATGAGCACTCCTTAACTATAGACTACTAGACGATGGAAGCTAACTAATAAACATTAACATTAGACAGCAAAACCCAATCCTTTCTGCTCGATGAATAACGAATGTAATTCGATACGGTTACCATACAGGCGAATGTTTTTCCCATTTTATTCAACAACCACAGCCCGCTGCATAGCAAACAGCGTCCATACATATGTATGAAACCCGTGGTGGTGTATGTCGAATTAATATGGATGCAGACTGCCGACCCTCTTGTTAAGAAAATTGTAAGTAACACTCTCTTTCCTGAAGACAATGCGGCGTGGTATTTTTTTTGTGATGAGTTAAGGATTTCTTTTTTTTTATTACAAGTGAGAAAACGAGCAAGTGGGCAAGTGGGCTATAGCACCCATACTGTCTTAGTAGTGACATACTTTAACGCTAATAAGACAGCAAAACGCGTTGCCCACCTCGGGAACTAAGATGTTATGTCTCATCTGCCAGTTTTCACTGGAACCCTAACCCTTTAAACCGAAAAACAAAAGTGCACACAGCAGTGCAGACACTGCTGCTTTACGGCAGAAATAGGCAGGGGGAGGTACTTCCCCAGACAAACTTTGCACTAAAGCCCTGCCACTACCTACTTCTACACCTATTCCTTCCTTTTATCAAACTATAACACAAATGTAAGTTTACAGGTGGGGTCATACGTCGTCGTCGGCAAAATATATGATACCAAAAATTGGTTTGAAACCAAATATTTTGCGTAGGATTTTAGAGTTGACTGACACTTCTCTATTGCCGCATTTCTTGTATTATCTCTTTGAAGCTGACCTATTGCACCCGAAGAGAGAAGTATAAAAATAAAAATTCTAAATGGGCTTACTCTTGACCCCGATCTAGCCTTAAGGACAGAGATGAGGTCGACGATGGAACGAGCTTGCCCAGAACAAACCTATTCGCTCGGAACTTAAATTCCACTCTTTACTTTAAAAACGAAAAAGATATACGTTGACTCCATCTTTTTTTCATTTGTTCCAACGCTTACCTGGCTTACAAATCTATGTTGCAGCCATGACACTAAAACCTGAGTATATTCGACGGTAACTTGTTTTTTCTGACAGCTTTAGCAGATTGCTTTTGAAATAGCTGCAAAATGTGTTGGCAAGCGTTGGAAATAACGAAAATAATGGCTCATACAAAATTTTGCGGTGAAATCTTACCCTAGGAGCATGAAATATTGAAACATGATTTTTTGAAATCCATCTCTTAGATAGACCAAGAAAGAGATAGCGTGACGACCTTTATGCCTTCTTAAAGAATTGGTAAGAGATTACAAAACATCGTGACCAATGGAAAGCCGTGGGGGAGGCCCTTGCCCAGCAGTGGGATCCAGTAGGCTAAGAAAAAATAATATCTAAGGGGGGTTAGGGATAAAAGTAAGGAAGTTCCACCATACATCTAGATTATAACAAGTGTTCTTTTGAAACAAAATCCCTTTAGCCTTTATTTATCATCTTTCTCAATATTTCATCTGCGACTATGATTAATGAGAGCGGTAATTAATATACCATGCTGGTCACACTGAGATTGATAGATCGACTCCTAGCCCGAGCTGCCTTAAGAGGGTGTTTCCTCATAATCAGTTATGATAACGTCACAACGAAAATAATACGCAGGAGAGCAGAGTCAATGCATGGTTCTTACTTACATTACAGATTAGATAATAGTAAATTGACGTTTACTTACATCGCGTTACTTTGTTCCTTGTTTTGTTGTTTGTGTGGTGCCGGCAAAGAATAGTACTATCCCATACATACTCGTGAGTGTCGTAAGAGGCGACTAAAGGTTATAAACTGGAGGATGGGCAGCAGCATCTTTCTGTGTATCGTGTCATCCTACATACTGCGGTCACCAACAACAGTGGTCGCCAGCCGCAACGCTTACAAGCGTGGTGACTATGGTGAATCCCTCCTGAGTACCACGCGTTTTTCCTGGAGTCCTGTGTATCATACCATCTTACTTACTGCCGTCACCTACAACCGCGGTCCAAGGTGCCAGCCATAACGTTGACAAGCGAGGTGACTATGGTACTTCCCCTCCACATTTTTTCAGCAAAAGCTGGAATTCTGGAGGGAGCTCCCTGTCCTGTAGTGGACGTTTCATAGATACCGTCATAAGATAAAAGGCAACTATAAGTGACTAAATCTGCCCTCATTAAAAAGAAAGTCATGTCTCAGGCCCGAATTTGTATAAATTAATTTTAAAGTGGCACTGCGCTTTTTCCTCGCCTGCCTCTCACCCTCGCCGTATGCCTTTTAAGTGTAATTCGGGCCTTAGCCGCCTCCTATCTATAATGAAATATTTCTTTCGTTTTTCTAGCCTTAATCCGTTTCTACAGATTTGACTACCTACCTAAACTTCGTATAAACGAGGGCAATGTTTTTATTTTTACACAGAGCGACAACAGTCTGATCTGACCAGACTTATGGGAAAGTCTACTACTGGATAGGGCTCCCTCTGAAAATTCATCATAGCATAGATCATAGCATAATTTGATAGGTTATTATTATAGTAAAAGAAGACGTAGTGACCAAAATCGAGAAAGGGATGCTGAGATGGTTTGGTCATGTAGAGAGGATGAATGAACGAAGATTGACGAAAGAGATCTACCAGGCGAGAGTGAATGGAAACGTTGGAAGGGGAAGGCCTAGGCGAACGTACCAGGACCAAATTCAGGACGTTCTGAATAAAGGCCAGGTTAAAAGTACCCTAAACCGACGAGCATGTATGAAAGGATTGATGAAAGTACAGGAAGCAAGGGAAGTATGTCAAGATCGTAGCAGGTGGAGGACTGTGGTCTCTGCCTACCCCAACGGGAAAGAGGCGTGATGTTATGTATGTATGTATGTATTATTTCCTGTGTGGTGCCGGCAAAGAATAGTACCAACCCATACATACCCGTGGGTGTCGTAAGAGGCGACTAAGGGTTAACTGGAGGATGGGCAGCAGCGTCCTCCTTTGTCTTACATCTTACTCACTGCGGTCACCTACAACCGCGGTCCATGGTGCCAGCCGTAACGCTAACAAGCGAGGCGACTATGGTACTTCCCCTCTACATTTTTCCAGCAAAAGCTAGAATTCTGGAGGGAGCTCCCTGTCCTGTAGTGGACGTTTCATGGGATGTTATGATGATGAAATAAAATAAATTGCGATTCCTTCATTTGATATTGCTTTCTCACTCAAATTCTGCAGGGAGCTCCCTGTCCAGCAGTGGACATTGAATGTTATGTTATAAAGTAACTGAGTACAAATGCTTATCGTCTGTCACTGCCTGATGCAGCTTTTCGTCATCAGAAGATTTATGTGAGAAATGCACAAACAATTTCCATATTTAGATATGAAAAATCATTCAACCGTCAACATCTTTCTTCCATATTTCAATAATAAAATAAAACTAAGATATACGAAGGATAAAAATCCATTTCCGTGTCACACTGAAACAAGATTCCATATGTGATAATAGTTCTAAGAAACATAGTACCTTGTGCGCGCCACCATTTCACGCCTTTTTACCGCTCGCTCGGAATCGCTCCGGTTATTAGGAAAATACTGACTTATTGCAATTGCGACACTAGCGAGGAAAGTGGTAGGTTGAGTGGAGTAAGTCACAAGAACGAGCGATTTATAGTCTTCCAGTTGCTGGGCCATATTGTGGATTATCGTTCTTCTTTCTGTAATGTTGCGCCGGCAAAAATAGCCATCTTATCTCTATCCGTGGCTGTCGTAAAAAAAGGTTAAGGAATTTTGAACCGGAGGATGGCCACTAAGGGCAGCAACATCCTTCTGCGTTTGTACCAGCTTACATATCGCGTGTCACCAAACAAACACAATTACGCCAGCCGCAACAATAACAGGCGTCAAAGTAAAATAATACTTTATTCATATTAGGATTAGAATACTTTATTCATTTATGACGTCAATAAAACTAAAATATACGTCACTACACTTCAAAGTCGGAAAAAAAGAAGGGCCAAACAAGGCCCCGTGTGAAGGGTCCCGTGTGGTGCCGGCAAAGAATAGTACCAACCCATACATACCCGTGGGTGTCGTAAGAGGCGACTAAGGGTTAACTGGAGGATGGGCAGCAGCATCCTCCTTTGTATCTTACATCTTACTAACTGCGGTCACCTACAACCGCGGTCCATAGTGCCAGCCGTAACGCTAACAAGCGAGGTGACTATGGTGCTTCCCCTCCACATTTTTCCAGCAAAAGCTGGAATTCTGGAGGGAGCTCCCTGTCCTGTAGTGGACGTTTCATGGGATGTTATGATGATGATGATGAAACAAACCCACGCGCTCTTTTGAAGATGTGTGATTGTATACAATGTTAAGGGTTGATAAAATAAACATAAGTCAATTTGAATTAGCGTGGTGACTGTGGTACTTCTCCCCTCGAAAATGTACTACGCATTTTGCTGTGAGAGTTTGAAAAGAGCTCCATGTCCAGCAGTGGACATATAAATTATCAATCAGTGCTTTGGTACTCCTCATAGCTCGAAAACTAACAAAACTTTAAAGTGGTCACTTGCATACAGATCAAATATCTCAGATTTTCATTTCTTATGCCTTGTACCATACAACACGGAATTCTAAGCGTAATACTCGATGAAAGGGTAGATCGGGGTGAGAATGGCGTGATGGCTGCAAATCCTGCCACTAACGCCTTCAACGCGTAATGGGCTGCGTTTTATTTCAGTCTAGTAAGTTTATACCACATTTTTATTTTTTTTATTTATTCAAAATAAATAAAATCCTACGCTATTAAACGAGCAATATTTGTATATATATTTGTAATCGGTTTTTCGAATACGGCTCTAATTTATTTATTTAGCTATAGACTTTAATTAGATGTGATTGGACCACTTTGGTCGGACTGGCGAAACTGCCAAGAGGATGCAAGGCAGACCTGTTGTTTTTTACTTATATAGGTACCTTCTATTTCTACGAATATATTTCATTCGTTTAATCTGTCACTTAACCACTTTTCACTTTTCTTTTTATCTAATGATTTTTATTAAAACCATACGGGGGTTTTCGGGGGCGAAAAATCAGCTCGGTCTTATGTTTGGAAAAAAATATTTTCGCCGTGTTTTTAAGCATTTTTTTATAAAATACCGCGTTTTAGACAGACACCTTCAGCGCCATCTGTTGGCGGGTAGCATAGCTTGCTCACCCAATTATAGAGCGAAGATCGGTTGCCCAGGTACTAATTATGTAATTTGATTAAAAATCGATTCGAAAATCGAAATTTAGATAAAATATATACCAAAATTTATATAAATGTAAAATAATATTAGAACAAAAAAACTTTGAATTAAAATTATTATTTACTTTCAATAAAATTAAATAAAAACTCTAATAAAAAAGCTTTAATTAAATTCACGGACGTACTAGGATGGAATTTGTCATATACAGAGTGCTCCTTTGTGCCCTTTGTAGAGTTGGACATCATCCTGTATAGAGTAGAGACAAGAGAAGCTTTGTCATGCCCGCATGTTTCAGCAATTATTTTATACAGTCTGTTAACTAAACAATATTCCTAAAAATATGGGTCGGAACCCGCCAAGAAAGATTGTAATTTTTTCCTACATGATACCACTTTGTTTGTGAAGCGATGTAATTCGAGTGACGTCATTAACAGATAAAAAAAAGATTTTCAAAAGTGTTAATATTGACTCGCATTACGATGTCGAAAGTTGAAAGTCGTTCTCCTGTCTTAGTAATTTTCCTGGCCTTTTCAAATTCAGATATTTGTATTCAATGTAGTAAACTTTAAGGGCGCTGCATGTTATCCTACGTCATCTAGTACATGAAATTTGCAACTTTGTAGCGATAGTAGTGGCACAAAACGTTGCGTTGGTCTGCCAATCCGCAACCTGGCAGGTTTGGAACAGTCGGAGCGAAAAGTGGTTTAGTGACAGATTAAACAAATGAAATATATTCGTAGAAGTAGAAGGTATCTATATAAGTAAAAAACAACAGGTCTGCCTTGCATCCTCTTGGCAGTTTCGCCAGTCCGACCAAATTTGTGGTCCAATCACATCTGATTAAAGTCAGCTTCTTTACAAAATACTTATTGAATGACATGCGTATTTTAAGGCCCACGCTTGAAGAAATGGCTTGTTTATTTTCTTATCCGGCAAAACACGGGCGCTTACACACGTTATTGTAGTAAAATTTGTCATATCACCCTTGTTTTATAATACGACATAGTAGGTAATTCAACGTTGAGTTAACGATGCACGAACATTAATTGTTTGAAACATGTCACGGACTGTAAGTTTGTTATAGTCAGATCGTGCCTCAGAGTAAGGAAATTACTTGGATAGTTTAATTACTGAACACATACAGTCAAAGAATAAAGTATTAGTTCTGTCATACAGAACGGACACTCTCCGCTCCCCTTGCAATCTACCCCGCACCCCCGCGCGCACCTTCCCGCGGGATTCTAGTGGTCCTTCTAGGTAGGGAATGGACGGTTACGGTCAACCCAACCGAATGAATCTGTTATTAACCTATTCAAAATCCGGTTAACAGTTTGTTTCGGTTAACAGTTATTTCGGTATACTGAATCATTTCGGTTATTCAAATCCTAAAAAAGGGGTTATTGTGCAGTTTCTTTGTTTTAAAGTAGGTAGATAGCCATTCTTAACAGGTTACCAAAAAGATTAACCGCCACCGCTCACGCAGTCCCAATTACCCGACATGTTTTTTCTGTTAACCGTAACCGTTTATTTCTGTTAACCGTTTTTTGTGTTAACAGATATAAGGGTTAACCTTTTAAAACGGTTAACCTTATAAATGGGTTTTCCGTTCCCTGCTTCTATAAATGGGTTTTCCGTTCCCTGCTTCTATTAGGGGCTTCTGCATAGGCTTTTTTTATGTTACAAGTGAGCAAACGAGCAGGTGGGCCACCTGATGGTAAGTGGTCACCACCGCCCATAACACCTACTGTCTTATTAATGGCATATTTTAACAATAATAAGACAGCTAAGCGCGTTGCTCACTTTGAGAACTAAGGTGATATATCTCATGTGCCAGTAATTTCGCTGGCTCCCTTGCCCTTCAAACCGAAACACAGCAGTGCAAACACTGCTGCTTCACGACAGAAAAAAGCAAGGGGGTGGTACTTCCCCAGACGGACTTTCCACAAAAGCCCTACCACTTTCATAAGGCTCGCATATTCAGTAGAATATGCAAGCCTATGCGACCTTCCAATTTCAATTATTTTTTTTTTCCTTGGGGAAAATTGTTCAGTTTCATGGTCTGCATTTGTTGTTACAGTTTTCAGGAAATGGTTTCTTACAACATGTATATGGTTATCGCAACTCTTTTTTGATTATTCCAACTCTTACCAATCAATTTTTCAGCCATGACACTAAAACCAGAGTATGTTTGACGGAAAGAATAACATTGTTTTACAAACTTGTTTTTTCTGACAGCTTTAGCCGATTGCTTTTGACATAGCTACAAAAAAATATGTTGGTAAGCGTTGGAGTAAACGGAAAAAAGGGTAGACCCTCTGCTCGTAAATTTTGTGAGACTTATTTTATAAGTATCATAACATAATAATAAGCTTTGTATCTAGCGATGAAGCCCGCATTTTTCGTTTTTTGAAGTGAAAACTTCTTTAGCGGCACTTGGCACTTTTTTAGATGGGTAAAAAAATGTTAAACTCACGCCAGATGTCGCGTCAGATGTCGCTTCATATCTCGCGTCAGATGTCGCGTCAGATCTTACGTCAGATGTTTAAGTTTTGAAGTGAAAACTTTTTTAGCGGCGCGTCAGATCTGACGAAGATTGTCTATATGTAAAATAAATTGTCATGTTTGTCTACGATAGCGCAATAAATGAATATTGTATGTACTCGTACTTTAATACTGATAAATAAAACAATTTGTTTGAAATTATTCCCTAACCATTCCAAAATATTCAAAAATGCACAACGTTGCTGTTTAAGTTTTCACTTCTGCCGGCACTCCCGGAGTGCAACCCGTCCTTTTTTTTTCACCTTCGCGTTTTTTTTCGACGCTGTAATTTTTTTGGTCGTGCGTTCAACAATTTAATGTTTTCTCGTTAATTGCAACTTAATTTCCCATTTTTTTAACATATAGATAAATTAAAATATTTACCGCCTGTTGCAAAAAGTGTTATTTTTTCCGTCCCTTTAAACTTTAAAACTTTTATTGACATTTTCTTTTATTGAAATTTAAAAGAGCTTTAACTTTATAGAAGCTGTGAGCAATTGGCTGATAGTCCAATGTTCTACTCAAGAAACAAAATTACTACCATTTCCTAGCTTATATTCTGGAGCAACTGAGAACGACCTCTGTAATTGATGGCCGTGATTGAGTGGGTAATTAAATCATGCCGACCGGGAATAACCTTTCCCTTTTATTCTATTTGCTTTTCCATACTGTTCTTCTGCTTTAATAGCGCTCGTGAATTGTACACCCAACAGCACGTTAGTAGAAACCACAGAGCTCTGAAGTCCATGCGTCTTGCTCTGCATCTAGAGACGAATTCTTTACTTCATTCAATACAAATCAGTGTCACCATTTACTAAAACTAACACGCTTTCCGCACCCACAATACTAGCGTCATTTGAAGTACCAAAACCAGTGACAGCGTCTCTATGGCAACAAATGTGTTTATGATGTGCATTCCAAATAAGCGCTTACATAAATTGGATAGTATACCTAGTCAATAAGGAACCAAATTTTACTACTCTCTTCGCTTCAATGGGGGGGTGCGCGCGCAGGTGGAGTGGCCCTATCATTGTTCTATGGTAGAAACACTTTTATGGCATGGTAATAGAGTTGCAAATGTTTCCACTGACGTACTTTTGACCGTACCCTAACTTCGTTGCTACCAAAAAGAGACCAAACTAGAGTGCTATACAGCGTGAATTTGTATTGGTTTTGCACCCGAAGCCCAGTGAAAAAAAACTTCCCGAAGAAAAAAAACTTTTACTCGTAAAAAATTTTCGCATCTCCATAGTAAAGTGGTCACGTGATCGACTCATTTTGTATGGGAAGGCGAAAAATTTCTTTCGAAAACAATTTTTTTTTTCTTCGGGAAATTTGCTTATTTTCATGAGTAGAATCACTGGGCTTCGGGTGCAAAAACAATATAAATTCACGCTGTATGCACTAAAAAGTCACTACTAAACATGAATTTGTCTGGGTGCAACTTGGCACGTTTAATTTAGTCAATAAAAACTATTTATTTTTACCTTATTGACTGCTAAGTTGGTTAACCGTGTGTTACCGGCAAAGAATAGTACCAACCCATCTCTACCTATGTGTTTCGTAAGAGGCGACTAGGGGCTAATAAACCGGAAGATGGGCAGAAGCATCTTTCTGTGTATTTTACCATCTTACATACTGCGGTCACGAACAACAGTGGTCGCCAGCCACAACGCTTACAAGCGTGGTGACTATGGTAAATCCCCTTCAAAGTACCACGCGCTTTTGCTAGATTTCTGGAGGGAGCTCCTTGTCCTGCAGTGGTATGGGATGATGACTGCCAAGTGAGTTCATAATACGTGCCAGGTGCCAGGATATTCAGAAGTGAAACAATGATAATATCGCACCGATAATTAGTCTATGGTTCGGCCTTTGACGCAAAGAAATTCCCATACAAAGTAAATTTGCGAACGTAATTGTTGTTGTCAATCTGATAATATCGGAGCTCCGATAAAACTTCGGACTACGCACCCTCTATTCTTTGCTTTTTAGTATGCGACGAGACGTGAAATTGAAATCGATTTATTGTCAGATTGTGGTATGTTACAAGTTCTTGATTATATACATAAGGGTCGTGGTTGCCTACAGTCCCCTCTCAGTGTGCAATTGCTCTTTCTTGTGATTACAGAACGTACGTCGTGTTTCGGAAGGCCTTTTTAACCATGGCACAAAGCTGTCACTAGCCTAAAACATCGAACGTTTCTTGGTACTTTAGTGTCTTCTCTTCATCTTAAAGCGCGTACAAAATAACTCTAGCTGTGACCGTTAATAATGCGCGGAAGTCAAAAAAATTGTCGCGGGGGTGAGCGCGGCAGGTGGGGGAAGGTGAGCGAATCGTTAATTTTCTGCGCATGGTTGACAGGCGGGGGCCTGTCAACCATGCGCAGAAAATTACAGTCACATCCAAACTTATCCTACGCATGCTGTAAAAGATCTTCTAGTGTTCAACCATGTCTGAAGCTTGCGACTGGTTTCACGGTACCAATACAATATAGAGTGTTTCTCGGTAGACATACTGATGATGATGATTTTTATGACTGATACAATTAAGGGTAATATGTGTATGTTATATACATAATTATACGTAATTTGTGTATATTTTTACATGTATTTTATTTATTTATTGATTTATCTATTTATTTATATATAATTATATTTATTTTTACTATATATGTACGTTAACGCGCCCACACACGCGCACAAAATCTTACACACACAAACACTCTCACTCACACATATAAAAACACACACTGACGCACTTACTTTAGTTCCTCTTGTTTAATCTTACTTACCTATGTTACGTACCTAGTTAGAATTGTTTAGTTACAAATAGCCACGAGGGAAGAGCGGAGTCTTCCTGACACAGGCACTCTGATGCTTAAAAGGAAACTCCACACAATTTTTGTATGAAAACTTATTACGCAATAAACATTTTTGTATATTTTATATAATAGAATGTCGTACTACAGGTCAGCATGAGCCCCTAGATTAGAATATATCTAAGGTCCAAAGTAATTTTTACTTTAATGTATAAAAGAAACGTTAATTTTCTCGCGCGAGTGAACGTAAAGCATATATAGGGGCTGCTGACCCTGTAGGTATAAGAAAATTTATTAGTGTATTACTTGTGAAATTGACCAAAATAAAAAAAAATATAACAAACCACTCAACAACAATAACAATCACTCAACATGCAAGAGGTCAAAGGGGTAATTACCCCTTCTCCCCCTACCCTACCCGATAGAACAACTGAGGGTGGGTCGGGGTAAGATTGATCTGGCCATGTGTCATAATGATGTCGGAATCATAAATAATACCGCTCACGGGAGAGAAATAACGATTTCCCGGTTTATTTTCTGAACTTTTAGATAAATTACTGACTTTGGGTATACCTATACAGGTTCCCAGTGGTGCCGGCAAACAATAGGACCATCCCATACATACTCGTGGGTGTCATAAGAGGCGACTAAGGACTCACCTATAACCGCGGTCCATGGTGCCAGCCGTAACGCTGACAAGCGAGGTGACTATGGTACTTCCCCTTTACATTTTTACAGCAAAAACTAGAATTCTGGAGGGAGCTCCCTGTCCTGTAGTGGACATTTCATGGGATGTTATGATGATTCAGGTGTAAGGGACAGGTTCCCAAAAACTGAAAGAACGTGATCAGTCAACGAAACTAAATAACTTTCAGTGAATAAAACTTTCGGGAAACGAAAAGAAAAAATTGCCTTAGCCCTGAGTTTAATTTTCTTAATTTAAAAAATACAAGACGAGTATATTCATGAGTATATCGAATGTGGTAGCGCCTAAGCCTCAGAGTAAAAAACTATAGAGTCCGTCGTATACATATTCTGTATGAGCTAGTGAAGTGTATCGCGTAACCCAGTCGCCTATACTAGTCGGTCAAAAAACTCAATTAAATTATCAAAAATCAAGAAAGTTCTGCTACTTAAACCTTCTTGGCCTAAGCAATACAGGACGGAAGTTATACCAGAAATGACAGCTATAGATTTTTTTTATTAATATTTATTGGCTTGGTGACTAGACCTTTAAGCCATGTCTTTATTTTTACAGACACAACATATCACACTTTATTCACTGTGTTTTTAATAAATTGGTATGAAATTCTATACAACTGTTGGTGTTGCCAACAATCATCGTAACTTTCCATTTGTAATTAAAGGGTAAAGCTGACATTTTAGGCTTTGCCGCAGTCGGGTATAATGACCTTTTATTTACTCCCGTACCGTAATATTTAAAATACGAAACCAATGACAGATTCGAAATTGACGTCATTGTCCGCTATCATTTTCATTTCCACACTGTTCCGTACTACGAGCAGTAAGGAAATGGAGTATGGATTTTCATTGTGCAACTGTTATACTTCATAATTTTCATTCTGCACAGGCTAAGGCAATACTACCACAGTACTACATACAGCCTACAAGTGCACAAAACGAACCATTATTCCGAGACTTTTAGTAAGACTGATTGTAATTTCGAGGATAAAATGGTTTTGTGGACGAGTTATAAACTCTGCTTTTCACTTTGATTGCAAGGAAATAAAACGTAAAAGTACTCTCTAAATGTAACTGAAGAATGAGTTGTTCTGTTGAATATGTTGTTCTGTTGAATATGCAGCTGGCTGGCTGCACAAAATTCGAGTTTGTGCAGCCTATATCCTGCACAAAGAAGCACTGGTGACTTATAATTAGACGACTGCCTACCTATATTTAAAAGAAAATGGAGATCACCAGGAGAACATGAATCTACAAGAGGCTGTCAGTAACCATATACCAGGTGTAACAGTATGCAATGAAATTAATGTTAAAGCAACTCCACAAGCTCTTTTTCTAACTGTACTAACTGTCCTCTTAGTTTAATAAATTGATTAGTACTCTTTAAAATGTTACTTTATTTTGTCGGTCGTAGATAAAGTTTTGTATGCGACTACATATACGTATTTAGTCATTTTAACACTCGATCTCTGCACCCCGTATCAAAAACCAGATCTCGTGTCAAAATAACTCTCATTACGCAACAGTTTCATAAATAACTATTACTGTAGGAAATGCCTCTTTTAAAGGTCTCCAATGTCACTATGACCGTTTTTGCGCTGCGACGAGCTGCTAAAACGAGCGTAAACTATACAGGGTGTAAAGGACAGCCTTCCGAATACTGAAAGGGCATGATAAGTCAAAATAACTGAATAACTAACAGAGAAAAACTTTCAGAAAATGAAAAAAGAATTCAGTCTCTACATACAAACTGTCCAATCAAGTTTGCAATTTTGTATGGAGAGGCAATTTTTTTTTTTCATTTTTGACTGATCTTTCCCTTTTAGTATTCGGAAGGCTGTCCCTTACATCCTGTATGTACGTGTATGTAAGATTCAAGTATTTTTTTCTGCATCATATAATTAAGTAAATCGCGCAAAACTTCTCTCGTGGTACCACTGAACATGAAACTGAACAATTTTTGCTCTACGACTCTTGTAAACTCGCAGGAAAAAAAATATTTTTCATACAAATTGGCTATGAAGAAGTAATTTTTTTGCAGATTTTTAAATGTAGAACAAAAGATGTTCAATTTCATGTCCAGAGCTTCCACCAAAGAGGTATTGCGCAATTTACTTAACATGTGGTATACATTCCATTCTGGAAGGAGCTGGACTGTCCAGGATGTCATGACTCATGATAATGTCTGAAATTAGCATTAAATACAAGTTTTAATCCTGAGAAAGTTGACGATTTCATATAGAAAAATGAATTTTATCTTGCGTAAAAAGAACATAGAGTGAGCCGGGGTAAGATTGATTCGGCCATGTCTTATAAATGATGGCGGAACCATAAATAAAATTGCTCACGAGGAGATGGAAAGAAGGATTTTCCTGATTGAGTGATACGCCGTTTGGTGCGAGGATTTTTTTTTTCTGTTTATTTATGTTTTACCTTATAACAATATTTAATTTATTATTACCTAACTATACGATGAGTTAATTTAAAATGATTAAATATTTAATCTATTATTACCTAAACATTTTACTTATTTTACTTTTTTTTTATATATACAGTGTTGAGTGTGATGTCTTTTATGTTACAAGTGGGTAAACGAGCAGATGGGCCACCTGCTGGTAAGTGGTCACCACCGCCCATGACACCCACTGCCTTGAAAGTGAAATAATTTGACACTCATACATAAGACAACAAAGCGCGTTGCCCATCCTGAGAACTAAGATAGTACGTCTCATGTGCTGGTAATTTCACTGGCTTCCTTTCTTTCTTTTTTTCCTTTCAAACCGAAATACAGCAATGCAAACACGGCAAGGCAAGCCGGTTTGAAAAACGGAAGTCCTCTATAACCCACGATAAAAACTCTGCGAGTAATTATTGAAAAAAACCTATTACTTTAAGTAAAATCCTATTACTTTCTTGATAAATAACTTTGTTAAACTATGTGTTCTTTCTAGATATTTTTAATCTGTTTTCCGTTTTCGCAAAGATTCCCGAACTTTAAACTAAGAAAGCCCAAGTTTACGCCTGTGGCATTCAATAATGGCGGGCACATACCGGAAATTGTCGCGCCGCCATCTTGCTGCGGACCGGAAGTAGGCGATTCTCTTCAGAGCCGACTTTATTCAGTGAAGTTCAATCGAAGGAAATCAATAAATTGACTTGTGGTGAAATGGTTCATATCAATTCTGTTCGAAGGTCCCGTGTGATAATATTGTATCAAGCAAGGGTTATCAAAAGCTAGACACTGAACTCGCTCAAGAATTTCCTTTGTTTTTCATTGTTTTCACTTTTTCTTAGGATATATGCTACATATGTCCTAGGTGGGTTCAAATGCTCTATATCACATTAAAAAAAACTCCCATCATAACACGTTGGAAAATTTCATTTTACTTCAAAATAGAAACTTCACACAACGTCGGCTTGCACTCGAAAAAATGAAATTTGATTAGAATGACAGCAGAACAGTTCTATGCGTTAGAGTAGGATTTTTTTATTTTTTATTTATTAATCATAACATTGGATGGAGGATGGAAAGAGGCGTATTTTTTTACTCCAATATTACGCACCGCTTCGTCCTACTGTTATTCTTCGTTCGAAATAACTTTGGCTATGACCGATAATGCGAAGAACTTAAAAAAAAATCGTGTGGACGAGTGCGGCAGATGTCCGAGCGAGCGAATCGTTCATTGTGCCCATAGTACCCATGCGCAGAAAATAACCGACAGAGCAACGTCATTCTAATCAAAAATACTTTGCTAAGCGGAGCGAATCTTTTTTCTAAGCAAAAATAATATAAATAAAAACTAAACGTCTGATAAAATACATTTAAAAATACGCAGGATGCCTTAGTGTGTGTTTATATCCTCTTTTACCTTACTGACTTCAAGGTACTTGATTGATAAAGGATACTTCCTGAACAGATCCCGAAAATCCTTTACTTCGACGAAGGTAGCTTTCTAAATTTATTTGCATTCTCTATCTTATCTACTTTATTTGATTCTGCTATTATGCGGAAAGTGCAACTATAGATTCTATTTATTTTACTTTTTAACTTTTACTGTTGATTTTTAAAATTCCGTACTTACGTACCTCAAGGCCCTACGTCAAACGTTGACAGATCAAAAACCTGATTATTCTGATTAATCTGTAAATGAATGAATGATTGAATGAATGTAAATTTTTTCACTGCTGGTTATGTATGGAATTGTTTTGTTGTTCTTGTACAAAGTACGCAATGTACAGATGTTTCCGATTTTTTGTCGCCAATAGCAAATTCCGTACTCTTAATATTCATTACTCTTAAAGTCCATTGTATAGGGGTATGTAGTACTAGGTGCGTGACTCCGATTGGCACTTACCTGTATTTTCATACATGAGAATTTAGTACAGCGACACACCGGGTGAAATTCCGCGTTACAGTCTGCGACGGATCTTTCCGTAAAGTGTCAGAATGATCTGCAATCAAAAAGCAAATTTCACAAGCGACAATATATATCAGATTTGACGTAAAGATCTGGAATTTCCGCAGATGTGTCGCTACAAAAATTAGATACACGAAAATAACTTTAAGCAACCCGTTTTATACTTTAATATCGTTCTTTGTGTTTTTGGCACTATTTGAAAATTTGTGATATACCGAACAGTCAACTCAAAGATAAAAAAATTCGTCGCACACGTTGAAATCAAAATTAGGCAGCACACAGGCAGTATTTGTGTTTCCCTTAGACTATATAATACTAACGTATAAAAGACAGATTGTATTGAGCATTAGTTCATAACCACGTTTTATCTCACTTCAACTAGAAGTGATTCATCGTAATAGAAAGAGCTAGAAATATATCGTCTGGTTATACTCGATTCTCCCCCGCCACAGGCATTTTTTGGTCGGATTATAATGATAAGCATAATCCGACTAAAAATGCAGGATCCATAAACATAGGACAAAACCCCTCCTGTAAGGTGTCACTTAATTTGGAAGGTTTATGCCTCCATTTTTCTGTCAGACTGTGCAAGTTGTTGTTTATTTGCTTAGTGGTTGTTTTTGCAAAATTTTAGTATAAAAGTGTGTTTCAGCCAATGTTTTGAGCTCAGAAATTGCTCAGAAAGTTAGTGAAAAATGTTTTGTTGCGTATTAGGCTGCAATGCCCGAGAAAATTACAAAGAAAACAGTGCTGAAGTCATATCGTATCATGCGTAAGTATTTTTTAGTTTATTTTTGATAATACGCAATATTTTGCTTCACGAAATATTGTGTAGTACTCAATACATTGTGGTATATTAGGTGTATGCTCAATATCGCATTTTATTAGTAAATTTTACATAAAAATATGATGATAAACATTGATATCAAAACATGATATAGTGATGGGATTTCTTACATCGATATATTTTTATCCAACTGCGGCGAAGCACAAATCTCGTACCTACCAAATGGCTTGATATATTATATTTTAATTTTATGAGGTGTTCAGCTAGGTTTTAGTAAAATTTTAAACACTGATGCCATATTTTCAACTGATGGTATTGTACGTAAAATACGTTTTGTTAAAGGCTATTATGATTGTTTATCTATATTGAAAAAGACAACTGTTGGTTGTAACAATATCGTAGCCTGGGAGACCAATAAACTGAGATACACCCTTAACCCTTTGATAGCATAGTTTATAACTTATGACTTTGTACATAAAATATATTATGTTACAGGTTAATCATTGTTAATCAATAAGTACATAGTGGAAAAGACAACTGATGGTGGAATCAATATTGGAGAGGACAATAAAGTGAGTTATGTTTTAATAGTTTTTAACGGCAACAAATTAAATGATTCCCAAAATATTTTTTTATACCCCAATACACTACAGACAAAATGGATGAAAGTACACCAAATTGGCTGAACGTACACCAAATTTGGATAACCGTTTCGGTTAAGTTGTGTAAGGTTATCTTGCGACCACAACGCATGAGCCGAGCGAGCGGAGCGAGCGTGCCGCGGCCGCTGCCGGCGAAGTGCCAGAAGCAAATTCGGTGTACATTCATCCATTTTGGTAGACAAAATTTGGTGGATATTATTTGGTAAAAATTTACTCAAATTTGGTGGCACGTTAATACATCCGTTTTTAACTTATGATATTGTACATTAAAATGTATTTTGTTACAGGTGTTTATGTTTGTACATTTTAAATAAGGAGAGAAAACGACAACTGTTGGTGGTATTAATATCGGAGCCTGGAAGGCCAATAAACTGAGTTTTGTTCTAAACCCTTTAATAGAATAGTTTTGAACTTATGATGATGTACAAAGTAGAAAAACGCAAAATTTTACAACCACAGGAAGGATTCGAACCTGCGTCTTCTCCGTCAGTACCGGAGACGCTTTACCAACTAGGCTACTGTGATCCTGCCTGATGTTGTGAAATCTGCGACCTCTATACGCATCTCAACGTTGTGTTTGTGCTACCACCTAGTAAGCATGAGCTGTACTTGACTACTAGCTCAAGTAGTCTATTATTGCAAAAAGAATTCAAGTCGAAAATTGGTAACACTACGTATTGATTGAAAATGATTTTATTTTAACATTTCCTGTGTTCGGATAAATCTACCAAGTAGAAAATTGCAAAATTTAATCATTTTGAATTATACGTAGTGTTACCAATTTTTGACTTGAATTATATTTACAAAAATAGGACTTGTTGAGCTAGTACAGGTAATGCTTATTAGGTGGAAGCACAAACGCAACGTTGAAATACGTATAGAGATCGCAAATTTTACAACATCATGCGGGACCCTGAGCCTAGTTGGTAAAGCGTCTCCGGTACTGAGAATTTGGCAATTGTCTACTTTGTAGATCTATCCGAACACAGGAAGTGTTAAAATAGAATATTCTTATGATATTGTACTTAAAAATGCGTTTTGTTACAGATTATTATGATTGTTAATCTTGAGTACGTAGTGAAAAAGACAACTGCTGGTCATGAAGAATCATGAGTGAAACCTGTACTAATAATAGCTTTTTGTACATTTTATTTAAGTATTAGTAGTATTATTAAGTATTAAATACACTGCCTAATGGAAAATAATAAAATGATTATCCATTGTCATAATGATAGTTATTGTTAAGGATATACCTATTTAAGGATCTTTTTTCTTTAAGCTAAAAATAAAATTATAAACTTATATCGGCCTTTTTATTTACATAATACAAGTTTAAAAATAAGTAATCCATAATAATAAAAAAAATCTGATAGTATTTGTTTTTTTTTTCACAAATTTTGTCATCTGTATCCAAAATTCATCGATATAAAAATCGACAATACCTCATCACTACTTGATTATGACAGTTAAACAGTGTGACGTCACAAATGTCAGGCGCTGAAAGCATTTGAGACGGCTTACACGGGGGGTTTGGTGTTTCCGATTTCAAACTACCTGAACGAACATATTCAAATAACGAGTGAATTGGTTTCTACTGGAACATCTCGTTCTAACGCTGACTTCATATTTCTCCCTCTGGAGTAGATTGAGGAGTTCTTACGTTAAAACCTCCTATGTTTTGTCTCCTAAGACCTAAGACACAGGTCATTCTGGTTTGGGATATAAAGTTCTCTAATCAATGTCAGATTTGTTTGATAATCCTGGTCTTTTTGCTTTTGAAAGTCTATTTACTTCAAAAAAAAAATCTTTACTGGCGCAATGATCCCGTGTATTTTCTTTACTCAAGTTGAAGTGGTCATCACAATACGCTTAACAAACGAACCAGCAAATGCTTCTAGCTGAGAACCGACACTATACTGATAGATTAGCTTGGAATGGGTTAAAGCTTAAGATAAAGCGTTTTATCCACAGAACAACGAGCGCGGGCAACACGCATGGACTTCAAAGGTCTGTGGTTTTGTCTGTCAATAAAATTGTACGTTGAGGACGTTCTAAATAAAGGCCAGGTTAAAATACCCTTAAGCGACGAGCATGTATGAAAGGATTGATGAAAGTACAGGAAGCGGTAAGTATGTCAAAATCGTAGCAGGAGGAGGACAGTGGTCTCTGTCTACCCCGACGGGAAAGAGGCGTGGTGTTAAGTCATCATAATATCCCATGGAACGTCCACTACAGAACAGGGAGCTCCCTCTAGAATTCTAGCTTTTGCTGGAAAAATGTAGAGGGGAAGTACCATAGTCACCTCGCTTGTAAGCGTTACGGGTGGCACATGGACCACGGTTGTAGGTGACCGCAGTAAGTAAGATGTTAGATACAAAAGAGGATTCTGCTGCCCATCCTCCAGTTTATAACCCTTAGTCGCCTCTTACGACACCCACGGGTATGTATGGGTTGGTACTTTTCTTTGCCGGCACCACACGGGACGTGGTGGTGTTAAGTATGTATGTAAAATTGTTAAGTCCGTGTGTTACTGAGAACTAATTTGTACACCCAACATCACGTCAGTAGTAACAATTTGGACTAAATGGCAAGGCGAGTTACAAAATTTCCGTTAACGTGCAGTTGACTGTACTACCTTCCAATCTATATCTACCTTCAAACCAGAGCTATGTGAGAAAGCCTCGGACGAAAGCCATTGAATTTCCAATTGCAAACCAATAGAATTGCTCCATTATCCTGGCATAGATATATAAGCTGGGAAAAAAGAACAATTCTATTGGTAAGATTTTTTTTAGCTCACGTTAACTATCTCGCACTTCAGCGCTCTTTTTCCAATAATAGACTTTTATGGGAAACTAGCTTTTGCCCACGACTTCGTTACACTATTAGCTATTAAACAAAAAAGTTTCATTAAAATCGGTTTACTAGTTTTTGCATGATGCTCGAAAAAATAAACAAACAGAAAACGAAAAAAGCAAACAAGAATTTAAAAAAATTGATGGATTCAGGGGCATCAAAATAGCATAATCATGTATATTTTTTAATATATTCAATGTACACACAAAATCAATTTACCATTTTATAATAGTAGTGATTGATATTGTTACCGCCAGTGGCACAAAGCGTGTCTCTAGCTTTAAGACGTCGTCAGTCTTTAACGTGGTTTTCTATATTCAGAGAATTGGTAAATCAGTCTATCGTATATATCTATATACTCTTGTCCGTGTTTTGCCAGGACTGAATATAGTACTACCCCTTTTCTCCCCGTAGATGTCATTAAAGGCGACTAAGAGCACCTTACGGAAGATAGACAGGTTTTTCTTTGTCTTACTCGTACTGCTATTACAGTGCGTTACCCAACCATAGTAATGCAAGCCGCCAAGTAAACAAGAGTGGTGAATATCAAGTCAAGCAACTCTAGCCCATACGACTATTGAAATAAGAACGGTACTAAGTCCAATGTGTCAAGCTTGATGTGCTCTTGACTGTACATCCATCTCATAAAATAATCAGCATTAAGTTACCTGTCCAGGATTTAGTATCAAGATGGAGTGCTGAAGCATTGGACGTTTTAAGGAATGTATTAGGAGAAATGATACTGTTTTCTTGTTCCTTGTACCACATCGTAACTGGACCTAACTAAGATTGGCAGCAGCCACTCGGTGCGTCTCAGTCTGAGTTAATTCGACACATGACTACTCAGGCACATCTCACTAGGCATGTGTCTAACAAAAGTTATTTAATTTGTTTGTATTTTGTCAGTAATTGATTCTGCATCTATCATAAAACTCCCATAAAAAGTCTGCTGCGTATAGAAATAAATTCACTTTAACTGGAATTTCAACAGCTAAAAGGGGCGTTTGAATAATTCTCTAGTTTTAATTAATTCCTGAATTTGAGTTTTGCTAGTTAAGTATACGATATCTCTTTGGAAAATAATCGGAGAAAAAGAACTTTGGAGTTCTTTATCGCTTGCGGTCACAGTTGATGTACAGTCAACGAAAGGTCAAACTTGACACACGCAGTGCGACTCTAGCCCATATGTCTATCGAAATAAGAACGGTACTAAGACCAATGTGTCAAGCTTGATGTGCTCTTGACTGTACCATTGTACGCACGGCAGTAAGAAGAAACCAGTATAAGCTGAACCGGCGCTATGCTACAAACGCCCGCAACCAGTTACCCACTCAAGGTCAAAGTGTTTTCACTGACGTGCAGCCGTGTTTACTAGCCGCAAACACTCCATTGAAAATTTAAAATGAATATTTAATTAAGTTCTCAGTAAAAAGTACATGATTAAAGGAAGACCCCAATCAAAATATACTAAATCTTAGAGACCGATCAGTTATCTACATACCTAATGTGAGGACTAACTATCGAATGAACTCCTTTTTTGTTCGAGCTGTTAAAGAATTCAAGAACATGGTAGTTGATAGCAACATTGATATAGACATCTTCACAACCAGTACTCGTGTGATCAAACAGAGACTTGCCAATGTGTATTTTGAGGATACTAATGTCTGGTCAGAGTAGTAGATGTTTCCTTTTTTCTGTTGTTTTTACCTTTAATATTTAAGTATTAGCAATGTATTTTTTATTTGCTATCGGTGGATGCTTGTAATAAGCTTAGTTCTAAGCATTTATTAACTTAAGTTTATTATTGGCCGTAAGCATCCCAATAAAAATAAAATAAAACATAACTTACCGCAGGAATTCATCGATTACACAAACTATTAGATTAATAACAACAGGGCCTGTGAGGTCAGACCAAAGATTTCGGACCTCCTTGCTTCGCTCGGAATAGATACCTTGCTAATTTATTTTAGTAGGGGATGACATCTGCCAACATGTCACAACCCCGTCATCGATGATCCATAGAAAATATTCAAAATAACCTGTCAAATCCATAGAAAAACGCCTACACCACATTGTGACGAATTCATCGACCTTGCAGCTAGTAACATATATAAGATCATTGCCTTGCAATCATTGCCTTGCAACCCACATATTATGATGATGATTACGCGCAAGATAATAGAACCCATCTAAAGATCGACGTTGAACACCTACGAATTCAAACAAAACGATCACAGTCTGACGCGAAACTTTACCAATTTCCTTTCAAACGAACCCCTTATTTACCTGACATCCCACAGAATGACGAGTGTTACTCGCATCGGGAATCAAACCCGCGCCGCCGACAGCCGGCGATAAACCGACCACTCGCGCTGATTTCATTTACAATTCATTTGATATACTTAGCCGTAAGCTGTAGGGTTGGCAACCAGTCGATTCTTGTTGTCGCTTCCTTTATTTCTTCGCTTTGCTACGTCACGTTATGAAGAATGTGGTGACATTTCGTAGTAATTAAAATCGAAACTTTGAATCACAAATTTGATTAAGTAACAATGTAATGAATAGAACAATTTATGCAAAAACAAGTGCATTTTGGTACGAGTATACCTAAAAAGATTTACTTTGGATGCAGTTCACCGATTTCGTGTTAGCTTAAAAATAAATCAATTAAAAGCACAAAAAAGTAAAAAAATATTAAAAACTGATTTTTTTATCTGATTTGATTTACGTGATAATTTGGCTAATAATTTGATAAATTAGATTTTAAAAAATCAGTCTGTGATTTATCTGGGTTAAAAATTAAAATACGCGACACGCAATTTCATTTTGAATAGTCTTTTTAAGTTATTTTTTTTTCCTCCTGTGGTGTCAGTAATAAAATATTGTTATATCATCCTTTGTGTTACAAGTTGTGTAAATTGCAAGTGGCAACCCTAGCGTCGTTTAGAGTCTCAGAGTAACGGCCAGTGGCGGCCGAGGGGCAAACACTTCTTATTCTTTCGCCACCTTCGTGAGGGCGGACCACGCAAGCCGATGTGCAATGTTTTTCTTGTAAAATTAAGTATGCATACCTATGTTATTGTAACATTTGTAAATATGTACTTCAGTTCAATTTTAATATTATCATATAATTTTATTCTCTCAGTTTCATACAAATTTAGCAAAATCTTTTAAGAAAATAAGTGAGATTATAATAAATAAATAGTTATATATGCAACTGAACGTAAATAGTTGTCTTTTTAACACGCGAGCTAGTTTTTGATATGAGGCGAATATTGAAATAGACAATTCTAGTGTTAAAAAGCCTAATTCCGTATACTTGCATTCAAAACTTTATGTACGACCATGAAACTTAACTAATATTACAGATTTGAAATATAAATTATTTGAAAGTAATTTCCAGATGGTGAACTTTATATAAAGCACAATAAATGAGAGAGTATGTATGTACATTTAAAGTAAAAGGTTGTTGCAAGTAGGTTGAGGTTGATAAAAACTGAATAAAAACTTCTTTCAAAAACCATTTTTATTAATAGTGGGCTGTATGGGGTACTATGGAAGTATTTCCTTAGCCTATGTAGAATGCAAATTATGAAGCAGTTGCATAATGAAAATCCATTCACATTTCCTTACAGTTCGTAGTATGGAGCTGTAAGGAAATGAAAATATAACTTACAATGAATCTGCCATTGATTTTGAAATTGGAATATTCCGATATAATAATACGGGACATCATCATCATAACATCCCATGAAACGTTCACTACAGGACAGGGAGCTCCCTCCAGAATTATAGCTTTTGATGGAAAAAAATGTGGAGGGGAAGTACCATAGTCACCTCGCTTGTTAGCGTTACGGCTGGCACCATGGACCGCGGTTTTAGGTGACCGCAGTAAGTAAGATGTAATATACAAAGGAGGATGCTGCTGCCCATCCTCCAGTTAACTCTTAGTCGCCTCTTACGACACCCACGGGTATGTATAGGTTGGTACTATTCTTTGCCGGCACCACACGGGACCAATACGGGAGTACATGAACATAAATAGCAAACAGATACATATTTAACAAAATTATACATCGCAATAAATTCGAATATGGGAGTACACGGGAGTACATAAACATACCAAACAAATACATAATAGGTATGAAATTGCCGTTTTGTATGGCTAACATTTTTGTATTTTTCTTAGGAATTATAAATCCAAGTTTTTTTTTATATTATCATTGGGAAGACATTACGCTAATAGAAGCTTAAATTTAATTTTCGAAAAATATTATCTGTAAAAAAAAAATAACAAATCTAATGATGAAATCGGACGACATTTTAAGACGAACAATTTTCGAACCTTTAATTTCATATATCAAACTAAAGATAAAAACTTTATTTTATGCGTCAATTGATAACCTTGAAGTCAACTTTCAAATGTAAGACAAATGAAAAAAAAATAGCATTACTCGTAGAATTATAGGAATTATGATCTCTTTAATCTGTAAGAAAATTTTTGCAATTTCATAGGTAAAGACCTATTATCAAACAAAATTATACAACGTAATATTGTGTAAGACTGAACTCACTGACCATCAGTTGTGTATTTTAGGAAATAAAAAACTTTGCAGGTAATGTACAACGACCTTCAAACCCCACCCCCACCCCCGACACCCCCTCGTGTGGTGTCAAGTTCTGTTTAGGTTAGTAATTAGGTTAGCAAAGCGGGTTTACCTAGAACACTTTTAGTTTAAGTGTACTTTTATGGATAAATAAATAGTGTTTAAGGGAAATTGGTTCTCACCTTACAAAATAAATTAACAGTTATTTTTTTCCTTTATTAAATTACCGGTAAAGAGTTGGACTCGCGCACCGAGGGTTTCGCACCACTAAGGCTAAAATACCATCCTAGTTATGGACGCGCAGTCACGCAAAATTGTATTTAAATTCGAGCGAGTCAGACACGCGCTTGGCCATTTTTTATTCATTGTTGTAATTTTATTGCTGATGCGCTATAAACATACCAATTTTCACGCTTGTAAATATTCCCGTTTTTACGATAGAGCTAAAGCAAAAATTGAGCAAAAATCGCTTAAAAACACGTTTTTAGTAGGGAAAGCCCCTTTAATTTTTTTTTATTGTTTGTTGTTCTCGCGGCATAGAAATTCATAATCTGTGAAACTTTCAACTGCCTACCTAAAACGGTTCATGAGATACAGCCCGCTGACAGACAGACAAACATCGGAGGCATATTGATAGGGTCCCGGTTTTCAACCTTTGGGTACGGAACCCTAAGAACTAATTCAATTTCTTTTCCTAATGAGTGAAAATTTAAAGTTATAAAAATGGCACAGAGCCTACGCATGTCGTAAGAAAAGAAAAATATTTTATGTCGTAGCAGCATCGTAGCAATTTACTACCGCGTCGTAGCAAAATCTACGATCCGTAGCGCGTAGCAGATTGTACACACAACTTTGAGAATTGGCAGTTGAATCACGGAGTTACATTTTCCTGATACATAGCTCTTTGCATATCAATGATACGATGTTGCACTATTTTAAAGGTGCTTCCACATACGAGCCGAATTATGTTTAGTGTGGTAGTTAACACGACAAACCTTTACTAACAGGACTAGGGTGACCTTTACAAACAAGAGTAAAAATTACAGTATTTCCTTAATAAAAAAAAAAAATTGTAAAAATAAACCAAGACAACGTGGTCCACCCTTATACAATGCTTTTAGTATAAAACTACTATCTACACTTAAAAAATCAAGTGGAGGGGCAGGGCATTAGTTTATTATCTACACAATATACAAAAATTTGTGGAAAAATTAAATCGGAATTTTTTTATGATTATTGTAATCAAGTGTGCAAAACTTATTTCGCACAAAAAAATAAAAAACTGTTTGAAGCTTAGACTTTAAATAATAATAAATTAATCATCATAACATCCCATGAAACGTCCACTACATTACACCAGCTCCCTCCAGAACTCCAGCAAAAACGTTTGGTATTTTGAAGTACGTTTGGAGGGGATTCACCATAGTCACCACGCATGTAAGCATTGTGGCTGGCGACCGCTGTGGTTGGTGACCGCTGTATGTAAGATGGTACGATACATAGAAAGATGCTGCTGCCCATCCTCTGGTTCATAATGTCTTAGGTAGAGATGGGTTGGTACTATTATTTGCCGGCACCACACGGGCGAAAAAAATAAAAAAGTAAAATATAATTATATTAATCAACCTTATTTATATTTAAAGTAAATTAAAGTATAAAATAAAAATAATGGTCTGTTCAATCCCGTCTCTACTTTTAGACGTAATTTTTGTTAGAAAATGCAGCATGTCAAAAGCTCTTACGGTTATTGGAATAAGAACGTTACAAAGTCCAAAATATCAAGCTCGATGTGTTACTGACTGAACTTTATCACGAAGACTTTTAGGCCATGTCCCCATAGGCTCACAGTGAGCCGCTCACTGTGAGCCTAGTGAGGACATGGCCTTATGATACAGTCAAAAACGATGACTAATTTACTATTTTCTTTTCAGGTAATACTCTCCAAACAATGCTATGGATCAAAAATAAGTAGAAAACTAAGGTGAGACACTACTACTTATAGGGTGAGAAAAACATTTCTATTTGTGGGGCATCTTTTTTATAATATTTTTCACTAGCGCCACTTTATTTGTACATACATAACATCACGCCTTGTTCCCGTCAGGGTAGGCAGAGACCACAGTTCTCCACCTGCTACGATCTTGACATACTTCCCTTGCTTTCTGAACCTTCATCAATCCTTTCATACATGCTCGTCGGTTTAGGGTACTTTTAACCTGGCCTTTATTCAGAACGTCCTGAACTTTATTTGTAAAGCGACATATATGAATAATATGTCATCTCACCAATTCTTTTTTATTTTTTTTTTAAACAGGGTATATCAACCCTGTAGGATGTGATCCTGCCCGTGAAACTGAACAACTTTCCCAAAGGAACATAGGTCTAAATATAAAAAAAATTGGGCCTTCTTTACGAAAAATTTGTTAATGTATTTTTTCTTATTTCGACTTATGTTCTTTAGGGAAAGTTGTTTAGTTTCATGGGCATAACTACATTCTTCAGGGTTAATATTCCTTTTTAGATTCACGTTGCATAAGCCCCTACAGAAGTGAACACATTTTCAAATTTTTTACTCTAAAGTTAGCGCAATATTATGAATGTTTCTACGGAACATTACTTTTTACGGAAAATCTTTCATCACCAAAAACTACTCACATTTTATATTACAATCACGCATAGAAAATCCTTTACTTCATATCAGTTAAGCCCTTACATTACTCGCATTTCCACTTAGAAAGAGACAGCAATTTCGTTTTCCGCAAACGTTAAAAAGAGACAGACACAATTCTATCAGCACCGGCGGGAGCAATTCGCGAGAAAAGTACAGGCCACCTAAAAGGTTTTCGCGTTATTTTTACTGTCGGCCTTACTTCACACTGCGTTACTTATTGGAGTGGGTGAAGCTAAGGGTGCGTTATGAAAATCATAATTCTTATGAATATAGCCTTTTCTTTGAGTAAATTGACGTTGAAATTGCGATTTGATTTTAAAAGGTTTTTTAGAGCGACGATTAGGTAAGTGGGTAACTGGGGATCTATTTTACACCGTTTTTTATAAAATGAGGTATGTTTAGGAGAGGTATAATTCTAACGTTCATTTATAGAGTATGTTTATAATTCCAATAAGTCCAATGTGTCATCTTGATGTGCTCTTGACTTTACCTATTATAAATTGTTCTGTTAGTGATTGAGTGAACCACTCATCTCTTATATAAACCTTAACAGGTTTTATAGACATGAAAACTTAATATTATCGAGGTCAAGAGTAAGCCCATTTTCAATTAAAAAAAACAATAAATAAAAAAAAGAAAAACTTAACTTCACAATAAAGTTAGGGTTGTACTTGTCACTTATTTATAGCAATTATAATTATTTCAATATTTTTCTGGCGTGGTAACCTTATTTACTTCCATTTTATCTGCAATAGTCATCTTTACACGTGAAGGGTTCCAAATTAAAATCCTTGATTATTTGACTAAAACTTCATACATGAGTATTGAAATGTTTCCTCACCCTCCAACCTCAATATTAGCACACTTGTTGACCAAAATCGTTTCATAAATATTCGAAGATTCGCCTTAATTTTTCATCCTTTCTTACAAGCAAAGGGAACATAGTCCATACAGCCAAGTATTAAGTCTTTTTTTATTCCGTGCACGTATATTACACATCCTCTTTACGTAGTGGAGTAAGTGCACATTAAGTACAAGACTAGTGGATTCCCGCGGCATTCCTCGCGCGTTTCCGCTCGATTTGAATATTATATTGCTTGGTAGGATATGTTTATTATATGGAAATGGAGCAGGATGCTTCTGTGCATCTTAATTGAGGAGTTTCATTGAACTAGCTGTCTCGATGATTACTTTTGAACCTTCGAATAAAAGTAAAGTTAAACGTGAACGATAAGGTGGAAATTTGAATATTTTTGACTCTTTCACACATAATTGGTTGAATATGTGGTAAGAAGATAATTAAATTACTTATCATGAAAAAGGGCTTTAGATTTGAAAATAGGTTTTTGTATTTTTTTTTTAAGAAAAATCTGATTCAATTATAGTCGATAGAGGTTTTTGTAAATATTACAGCAAAAATAAAACTATTTTAGAAATCTGCAAAATCATTTACATACAAACTTAGTTTTGCGGTCTTAAAACTTAACTTCCTTGCTTCTAAAATACCCACATTCACTGTACCCCCCCAACGAAAACCTGCCTCCTGGCTATAATGAACCTTAGCCAACCTGGAGAAGTCTAAATAGGCTGAGGACCCAAGTTGGCCGAAGCAAGGATAACCTGTGCCGGTGGGGTTCCTAAGTAGCGCAGACGCCAGCTGTGAATGTGGAGAACTCCTGCAAACCATGGCACACCTCACTAATTGTCCCGCGTGCCCGACCACCTGCTCGCGTGAGGACTTACTTGACGGTAACCAGAGGGCTACCACGGTAGCCGCTTTCTGGGCAAGTAAGATTTAGCCCGTGTTCTTGCCTGGCCGACACGAAAGAAGAAGAAGACTACAATTATATCGTTACCCTCTGCGCGCAAGTCTGACTCGCACTTGACTGGTTTTTTCAATTATGTTTTTTAATATTTTGCTTTTTTATAGTCCATTGTGGATTTGTGATTAACGTCTCTGATCGGTAAAAGATGTCGCGTGACACGGCCCGCGATTTGTACCTTAGAGCAATAAATAAAGAAAAAAAAGCATATTTGTAATAAATAATTACTAGCTAAAATATACAATAACATTAACCATGTAAACTTTTAAACACTTAATAATTTCTTCGGAACTCTTACTAAAAGTCCACCAAGAAATCCCCAGCCTCTTTATACCGCTGGATAGTATTTGTATTTGCAGCAACTAAGTGAAGACGACCGTCGCTTCGGCCATGTTGGTATTTGCTTAGGCCGGGGCTGGACCTGATTTGTCACAAACATTACTTTCCATTGCTTTGTGAATGCGTATATTTATACACTAGCTTTTGCTTCTCTTTCTATTTCACTGTTTGGATTCTAAATTCATTCATCACCATCACAACATGTAATGAAAAAATGGCCAAGTGCCAGTCAGCCCTTCGTAACCAAACGAGGGTTCCGTACCACTAAGGTGAAATCCTAAAATACCATTTTAGCGCAGTCGCAGTGCGCGTCGCGCAGAAGTGTATCTGATGGGAGGTGTAAAAAAAAATCGAGCAAAAAATCGCCTAAAAATACGTCTGTAATAAGGTGAGCCCTTTAATTTTTTTTTTAATATAACAAGTGAGCAAGCGAGTTTGTGGACAACCTAAGTAAGTGGTCCTCACCGCCCATAGCGCCTACTGTCTAAAAACTGTCTGTCCGTCTGTCTATACTTTTATAATTTTTTGTTATAGCGGCAACAGAAATACATATTCTTTGAAAATTTCAACTATTTAGCTATTACGGTTAATGAGATACAGCCCGCTGACAGATAAGACTTCGGAGGCATATTAATAGGGTCCCGTTTTTGACGCTTTGGGTACGGAACCCTTACTAGCTTTTGCCTCTGTATCTATTTCACTCTTATTTATTCATTATTATCATAACATCCTATAAAAATACACTGCTTGACGGGGAAATCCCCTGAGAATCCCACAGCAAAGATCAGTGGTATATTCTGTAGGGAACTTACCATTGTCACCACGCTTGTTTTGCCCCATTTACATTTACAGTGCGATACAGCATCGATACAGACGCGTGTAGCGTTACAAACACGTGTAGCGTTACAAACGCGTGTTTGCATTGATACAGCGTTGCCAGTATACGTTACTTTTGTAAATCGAGTCGAGTCGTTACCCTCATCATCATAGTGATGAAGTTGATGATGATAATGAGGTTGTAGATGAGGATAGCGACTTGACAGGACTTACTAAGTTACACACTGTCAACGCTATATCGATGCTGCATCGCGTTTGCATCGCAACTGTATCGCGACTGTAACAATGCAAAAGGTCGCAGTGTAAATAGGGCCTTAAGAGTTACGGATGTGGCTCAAAGGACTGCGGTGTTCGGTGACAGTTTAGTGTTACGATATGCAGAACTCAGAGCGGAGCACTCAGATCAGGACATGGAACAACGGAAGACCTTTCCCAAAAAAAAATCATATAACGACAAAATTCTGTGAGCGTTTTTTTTTGTTCCATATTCTAAATAACCTTTTAAAGGTATTATCGTATTTTCTTACAGTCAGAGAACTTAATTTATTTCATATATTTTATTTGATTACATTTTAATAACGACTAAAAATAAGAACACAACATCTCAATAATTATATATTTTGTTATGTAATCTTAAATAGTCTTTCTCACGAACTCTGTCACCCCTAGTCCTAAACAAACAGCAGCACAACCTTGTCCTCACTTAGTTAAGTACTGCAAATACTCAGGGGTTTAATATTCAACAGACCAACTTTTAAGACACTTCTCCTTCTCTTTTGGTGTCAAAGTATGCCACAAATAAAGTAGTTGCTATGGACGGTAATGCTTGACCCATCTGCAAGCTTACTCATCTGTAGTAACTGGCATGCAAAATAATTGGTTTGTGTCAATTCACTAGAAAAACCTGGTCAAGTGCAAGTTGGACTCGCGCACTAAAGGTTCCATACCTGTCCACCATATGATATACTATTCAAACCTGATCGCTCTTTTATTTATAATTTGTTGTGAAATAAGTTGTCATATTTTATGATTTTAAACCATTTAAACCATTTAAACTTTTAGATATTTTAGACTTTTTCTTTGCGTGTGCTAGAAGACCAACATGATTCTAAAGTTCTTCCGCGTTAGGAGTACAGTAAGTCATTAATGCAAGTACATGGTAAATGTGTAATTACAATGGAATCAAATTGCAAAAATAATACTTTTTATAACTTTTTTTTTCGTTTTTTAGGTAACGTACAAAGGAAACAACCGCTTCTTTCGAAGGTTTGCCTTCAGTTAGTAATTGTGCATTTGACTTTATAATTTTAAGCGATTTGATTGGTTACGGGGTTTGGCTACCAGCCGTGGAATGCGATAAACCACTGCATTGTTAAAGTGAACGAACTATAGGTCAAGGAAGTACCCTATAGGTTTTGTTTGGGTTCATTACAAACAAATTGGTTGTATCTTTTGACTGTGTTGCTGTAGAAACTTGAAATTTTCACACTTTCAAGGGTCTATAGATTTAAATATTTAAAATTATTTCCTTAACCCGACCGTTCCAATTCCAGACCCACAGACAGACGGACAGACGGAAAACAAAGTAATCCTATTGGGTTCAGTTTTGTTTCTTAACTGTTGCTGTTTCTTGTTTGTTCTGTCTTAGATAGGAAATAAGGTCAAACTTTGACCTTAAAAGGTACAACAACTTTCAAAACACCTTACTGAACTTTTACATTGTTCGTGTACAAACAATCTATTACTTAATTCTTAAATTACAATCTTCGTCTTATTTTGTCAAACAAGTCCAAAGTATTTTATTACACGAATTATTTTTTACCTAGCTTTCTCTTGACCTCAATCTAGCCTTAAGGACAAAAATGAGTTCAAATTCAAAAGTATTTCATTTTAGATATTATTTTCAACGTACCTGCGTATTTTCACAGCTATACCATATTTTAAGTTGGGTGTATGGTAAAGTGAATTTCGGCCAGATGAACCGTTGACGTGAATAAGGTGGCGGATAATGGCTGGATGCGGAAGGCGGAGTGGTGGCGAGTCTTGGGAATGCCAAATGTTTACTAGCGGATTAGGCTGCTGATGAAGACGATTATGATCGATATTAAAGTGCATCTAAACTTGGCATTGGATCGGATTTCAACCCTTTTTTAGGCAAACAATTAGCCGATAGGAACTTGGCCCCCTTTTTAACAGTTATTTTTGGTGGGATTTCATTTCTTTTTGTTCAGTTTGTTATATTATATTTATAGTAACTATCGCAACGTTGTTTGTATTTTCATAGTTTCGTTAAAACATAGGTACATGTTTTCAAGCATGACTAAGTCTGACCTTCTAGAAACACTACCTTTTTAATATTTGGTACATTAATTTCAGTCTGACTCGCACTTGACCATTTTCCATTTTCCAAATTTTTCCTTTACTTTAATGCTAACGACTACCCCGATGCCAAATTTCAGATTTGTAGGTCTCACAGAAGTATGACCAACAATTTTATGCATAGTAATGACTATATCCTGACTCGCAGTTGACCAATTTCCAATTTTAAAATTTTTGCTATACTTTTTTTAATGCTAACGACTATCCCCATGCCAAATTTCGAATTTTCAGGTCTTAGAGAAGTATTACCAACATTTTATACATAATTTTGAATAAAACCCGACTCGCACTTGACCAATTTCAAATTTTTGAATTTTTCCATTACTTTTATCCTAACAAATACCTAAATGCCAAATTTCATAACGCTAGGACAATTGGAAGTGGCCTGGAGGGTTTGATTACCGGTCAGTGAGTGAGTCAGTCAGTCAGTCATTAAGTGCCAAAATTAGCTATTTTCACGGGGTCATATTTCAGGATCTACTGTAGTTATATCTATGAAATTTTGCAAATTGCTTCAGTATTAGTATATGATTATGTAGGTACAGTTTTATTTCTGTACTTGCAATAGGCACTGAGCTACAGGGGGTTCAAAAGTGGGTCGAAACGGTTCGTGTAAATAGTGCACGGCATGCGCGTGGCCTGTTGAGGGAACTTGGCCTGCGCACTGCCGTGCGCTTAGATTTGCATTTTTTTATAAGAATGACGAATCCAAATTTTGTGTTATTTAAGTGTGAATGAGAAGACATTTGCTTACAGCACCTTTTAATTTTCGAGAAAGATTATATGTAAAAAATATAACAAATCTTATGATGAAAATGGACGATATTTAAGACGAACATTTTTCTAAGCTTTAATTTTATATATCTAACTAAAAAAAAAATTAAAAATTAATGCTTATATTTTATTTTATTTTAGTTTATTGAAGAACAAGCAGTCTTATCTAAATATATTTAAAAAGATTACAATATTGCAATAAATAGACCTATAGTTCTCTTAATTAATTTAGAATTTTTATACTATGTGAGCCAAATATATATATATATATATACATATCTAAATAATTCATACAATACAATACTACTATTTTCTGATCAAATCTTTTCTAAAACGACTTATATACGGAATAAATATGTCTATATCATTATATTCTTCATTAAAAACCTTACAACTACGCCTTATAAAACTATTCGCCACATAACAAGTATTGCTCTTCTTAACATGAAACAAAGGTTTCTTAACACAGCTGCGTTCTTTTCTGCGAGGAACCCTAAAGTTAATTTGATGTAATAAGTCGGGGGCGTCCACATGATTATGAATAAGTTTGTAAAGGAAGAGAAGGTCAGCATGATTTCGACGATCAGACAATTTGATATATTTGTACCGTTGTAACGCAGTTTCATATCCAGAATAATGATTGCCTAACCTGTAATCTAAAGCCTTGAGAAATTTCTTCTGTACTCTTTCTAACCTATCGATATGTTTCATATAAAACGGTCGCCAAGCGGTAGACGCAAAATCTAGGTGGCTGCGGACATAACTATTATACAGAATATTATATGTAAATGGTTTTTTAAATGGTTTCCCAACCCTTAAAATAAATCCTAATTGTTGAAAGGCCTTTTTCAATATTTTGTCAATTTGTGGAATAAACGTTAGCTCTGAGTCTAAAGTAACCCCTAGGTCGCGACTTAGATTGACTCGAGCAAGGTCTTTATTACATAGTTTGTAATTGAATAACAAAGGATTTTTGTTTCTAGTGAAAGTTATGACATGGCATTTGTCTGGGTTAAGGAATAGATTATTGGATGCACAAAACTGTTCAAATCTCAATAAATCATCTTGCAAATTTTTACAGTCACTATGTTGATTCACAAATCTAAAAATCTTTGTGTCATCAGCATACATTAATACATTCGAAGTAATATTATTGGTTAAATTGTTTACATACAATGTGAATAAAAGGGGACCCAAGTGCGAACCTTGTGGAACTCCTGAGGTTATATATTTGTATTCAGAGCAATATCCTTTAAGGACAACGGCCTGATTTCGATTTTCCACGTAAGATTTAATCCATCGGAAGAGGTCGCCATGTATACCGATCTCCCAAAGCCTTAACATAAGTGTATGGTGACAAATTTTGTCAAAAGCCTTAGAGAAATCAGTATACACGGCGTCCACTTGACATTTACTGTCCATAGAGTTCAAAATAAACTCAATGAAACAAAGCAAGTTTGACTCAACGCTTCTGCCTTTTATAAAACCATGTTGAGATTCTGCTACATGACGACGGACGACAGCTGATAGTTCAAGCGTAATAATTTTTTCAAAGATCTTTCCAAACTGACACAACTTTGAGATTGGTCGGTATTTCTCAATATCCTGACTGATGCTACCTTTTGGAATAGGAGTAATCCAAGCACGCTTCCAGATTACAGGGACACAACCGCTTTTGAGAGATAATATAAAAATTAAACTTAGAGGCAATGCAAGGGCCTCAGCACATTTTTTTATCATGATCGGATGGATACCATCCGGGCCGGCGCCTTTATTGACATTGACTAATTTTAAATGTTTCAATACAATATTTTGAGTTATTTCGACAGTGCTAATATCAATAACTGCGCCGGCAGGAGGTTCTAAATCATTCAAATTAAATTGCATGGTTGCCGGTGGTTCGAAAACTGAATAAAAATGTTCATTAAAAAAATTGCAGATTTGCTCACCGTCCGAAGAATAGGTCCCTTTATAATACATAGTTTGTGGCATGCCATTATCTGTAAGTATAGATTTATAATAGGTCCAAAAATATTTTGGATTTAATTTAATTTTTTCTTCGGAAAAACTAATAAAATTATCATAGCACTCAACTTCAACTTTTATGGCCCTCGCTCTTAAAATTTTGTAACTTTCGTAGTCTAAAGGGTTACCGTACAGCTTCCACAACCTATGGTATTTGCATTTTTCTTTAAGGATTTTTCTTAGGGGTTTACTGTACCAACGTGGAACAGATGTGGATGTCCGAAGTGGTCGCTTGGGAATATATTTACACATAAGATTATTTAATACGCTATAAAAATACTTCACGCAATCCTCGACACATAAATTTGAAAAAGCGTTAACCCAATCAATCCTCATAAGTTCATTAGTTAAGTTTAAATAATCTCCTGCGCCAAAATTGTACACCTGCGCTGGCGCACATTTAAGAGGTCGTGTAAAACTCAGCGTTAGATCTAATGTCAGAGCTTTATGATGGAAATCTTCTAAGGTAAGTGGATAATCACAGCTTTTTATGGAGCATTCCACATTGCTAATTACCAGGTCCAAGATACGATCATTTATATTATATTGGTTATTGTATTGTTTAAAACTAGTTAATGCTAGGAAATCACTCAATAATTGTACCGAGGTAACGCCACTAGGTTGCAAATAAAGGCAATTATTGTCGAGATTCGCAGTCCAATGAGCATCAGAAATATTGAAATCGCCTAGAAGCAAAAAACTATCCATGGGCCTATCATAAATTAATTCAGAAGCAATATCGAAAAATGTCGACAACATGTCTAAATATTGGGGTCCGTGCGGAATATAGACGCATCCTACATTTAAAAAGGTTTGTTTATGTATATTTTTACTCGAATTCAATGGAATAGAAAACCATAGGCATTCGACGGCGGCGGGCGAAGGACACGGCCAGTCGCGGCGCAGTGAGTGCAGCTCACGACGCACAGCCGCCGCCACGCCGCCACCGCGCACCGCGCCGCGAGCCTCCTCCGATCTGTCACACCGGTACACTACATATCTATCGTCAAAATACTCACGGTCATAGAAACTTTGCGTTAACCAACTCTCAGTGATGCATATAAAATGATAATTCGAGTGTAAAACTTGTCTTAGAAAGTCATGTGATTTAGTGCGGAGCCCCCGCACGTTTTGATAATAACAACTGAATGATTTAGACGACATTATTTACACACAAAATGTCATAGGTTATATTGCAGTATTCATTGTGTTGTGTATGAGAACCTTGCAGGTATGAAGCAGCTGTTATATTAGTCATGTAAGTACAGTAAAAGGCATAGTAATACAAAGAAGTGTACACGTTTTTATAAAATTCACAGAAAAAAAAGACAATCGATTCAGACATACGAGTATGAGCATCAAAGCTAAACAAGGCAATGGCAGTTATATTTAGTGAAAAATACCTACAAAATAGTCACTTCAAATTGTTCAAATCGGAATCCTTTGCAATAAGTATAATCTTTGAAGTATCATTTTTCCGTAAGAATATTTTACAATCACGGGTCCAGAGGTATGCATAATTTAGAGTTTTCTTGAGTTCCCGGGCGCGTTTTAGTAGAAGTTTGTTGTTCGGAGTGAGATGATCACTCACGAACAGGTTAAGTGCGGGCCCATCGTAACCGATGTCAGCAGTGGTGAGGCCGCGGCGCGCACGCACCGCTGATAACAGCCCGTCCTTCTCGAGACGCCTGGTAAACCGTACGATGATAGCGGGGGGACGCGCCCCGCTGCCGCCACTGTTTTGCTTGTCATCTTTGTTTACGAAACGGCGCACCCGGTGAATTGAATCCACTGATGTATTTTGAAGCTCAAAGCCTACTTTAGTACAGATGGAGTATAGAATGTTATGCAAATTTTCATTCTTTATGTAGGGGACCCCGGATATCTCGATATTATTCAATCTAGTGTATTGGTCACGAGCATTATTTTCATACTTGAGGGTATCTATTTCCGCTGCAAGTGAGAGGCACTTTTCCTGCGCTCGTTTGATTTCGGTGATCTGAGTTTCACATCTACCTGCTTTTTCTTCTAGATTGTCCAATCTAGAGCTATTTAAATCGCAGCACGCCTTTAGGTCACACAAATCAGTTTTCACGGTTTTTAGATCTTGCACGATGGTGGGAAGTACACTGAGGCTCCGTTTGATTTCTTGCATATCTCTAAGCAGAACTTGGATCGCAGCATCCGGACCACCAACATCCTGACCACCAGCATCATGCCCACTGTCGCCGTCTTGATTTTGCATCGTCTTGCAGCGAGGGCACCTCCAGGTAGCCCTTCGATCGCGGCCTAATTTGCGATAATTTCCCTCCGAAATATTAGCACAGGCAAAGTCGTAATATTTTTTACATTGCCCACACTGTGCCCCGTCGTTGAAATCTGCATTACATTCCGCACATTCATACATTTTCACTACAAACTATTATCGGATTGAATGTTGGATAACGTTGAATCGTACGAGTTAACGTTGATAGCGAGAGCTTTCAAATTTAGTCGTATTATATTGTACAGATAAAGCGATACGTGTCCGTTCTCGATAAGAGCTCGACGAGTACTTGTCGAGTTGTTATATTGAGAACCTTGAAGTCTAGTTTTATAATAATTCGAAAAATAATGCATTTTCCCTATTGCGCTTTCTTTTCGATCATGAAAGTTAAGTAAAGATGACTGTGGTCGGATCATGGATAGGTGACCGCTATAGACAACTCGTGCGTTTTCCGTACTAAGGAAGGCACGTTATGCCAGTACTGTTGACAGGAGTCGTTAAGCCAAGTCATAGGCCATTTGGTGGCTTGGAAACTCTGATAGTCCGATTGACCATTGTGATCCTTTTTTTCGTTTATTATGTCAAAAGCAACCGGCTAAAGCTGTCAGAAAAAAACAATTTCTATTTGTTATATTTTTTTAATGTAGATTTTTCACAGAATACTGATTGATCGTCATAATATGCAGAAACCAATGCAAATAGAGCAAGTCTACTGCGGTTTCAAAGACGTGCTAGTTGAAATTAAATACCTACTACAATTGAAGTTGAAAGGCCGCTTGTATATTTAACCAGTGTTGTCAATTGCAAGCCATAATACTAAATAACTAAATGCAGCGACCGATAAAAGATTTACCACACGCACACTGCTGGAAAGCCACGCCCATTCGTCGGCTTTCCTTTGTTCTTACACACACATGCGCACCGCGGACAATGCTGATATTCCATGTGTGAGGGCTATGTGAATATGTGCGTTAAGGGGCAATGAAATATCCGAGCAATTTTTCTTGCTTACCCTTTATTTATACGATGTTAGTATTGGCTATTGAATTCGTTTATTTTAACTTCAGCCTTTTTTTCTTATTGCCAATGCTTTTTAGTCTTAAATCAAGAGTGGATTGTTTTTTTTTATAAAGAAGCAATGTTTACAGATGATCTAACGTTTAATGATGCTAGAAAATAGGCGTCATTTTCAAGATTTTATTCAGAAATCTTAAGTTACACGAAAATCCTTTTTCAACAATCAAAAATCCTCAATCACTCAAGAAAATCCCGAAGAGTTCTTTGACAGAAAATATCCCAACCCTCAATATCGATAATTACGCTGATCATTATTAAAAGGCGCAATTTGGATCAACTTTTCCTTCCATTACATTGACAATGGTTCGACAATTTCCTCTCTGCACCCTCTTAACGCCTGAGTGTGGGTGAAGTAGTGCTCTGCGCCTGTGTGAGTGTATACGCACACGATATATATAGCTAGAGCGAGGGAAATCCTCAGCATTGCCTTTCCGGCCGTCGAGGCGGAAGGACGTACGCGAAAATGCCTTGCGATCTCCTCAATTCCATAACCTCCTAGTACTCGTAACTAAACGTATCATGTATTTAAAGTAAATTGGTGCTCAATTATAAGTAAAAATAAAACATATTTTGATAGACTTTTTGTTATGGATTGTTAGGTTAGGCTTAGGAGTGTTGGCAACATGAATTTCATAAGTAAGTACCTAGCTTTTTTATTAAGGTTTAAAGGTCGCATTTCGTAGCCTGAAATTTCATTTCGATCAATTTTATGACTACTTTGCTTCAGTTTATTTCTGTTGTTATGCTATGAAATGTAACCTTAATCTTAACTTTTAAAATATAGATGTGTTTGTACTAGCTACGACGCGTAGCAAATTACTACGAAGAGTCTACGCCTACTGGATTATGCGTCCTTGACGTTTGCTAAAAATAGTTTTGTATATTGCATTAATTACACTTATGTGGGTTTGTTTTTTCAGCTTTTTCTTCATAATAATATACATCTAGTTTAGCTTTAGTTTTAAACGTCTACGGAAGACTTTTATATTCCTGGTATATAGCTACGACGTAGCTACGATATGCAATATTTGTGTCAACCGTGATGTCACTTTGACGTCACTCAGTAGTTATGACGTCACTTTATAACTAATTTAGTATGTTTATTCCATTTCCTGTATTTGATATGACGGTTATTGCTTCTTTAATCATGTTCCAAAAATGTTTATAAAGAAGGCAACAATGAAATTTTCTGAACATTAAGTAGATATTAAAATTGAAAGAGTTTAGTTGTGATTTAACCATGTCTAAAACTGTTACAAAACTTACTTTTTAATTTTCTCAGAAATGTTATCGGATGGCAAAATAAAAATGAACTAAAAAAAATCATGATTTAACAACGGGTTTTCACTCGCTTGGTTTTTTTTAAACCCGCAAAATTAAGTTCATACGATAATTTTCAAAAACTCATTTCTTTTTTTTTCAATTGCATTGAGTTTTTTATTTGGATTCAGGAAATAAATAGGCAAGTTTTGAGGCTAGTCCTGCCCGGGACTCAAATTTGATCCCTGACATGGGACATTTCGGCCAAGGGCGCAGTTTTGGCTCCACGCCAACTCGGCCGCGCAAAGATAACCAACCATACTTACTATAGCTATGTATAGCTTAGCTGCCTTCGTAGAGGGTTAGACTCTCAATAAAAAGGTCATGGATTGGAGTTCCATAGATGAAATTTTTTTTTATTATGTGAGCCCAACCCAAAAGCATTTTTAGATGTCTTTCTGAAAGTATTTTGATATTCACTTTTTTAATCAATTTTAAAATATATAAGCTTATGTTCGCGATTTCATTAGCACGTACTGACATTGTTAAAACCCCGCTTGCGTGGCATCTTTTTCATGAACGACTTAAAACTGACCTAACTTCCATTTTGTGATCGTTAAATGCTCATTGTACAGACACACTTATGCTACGGTTTCGTAATAGTAAAGATTCAGATTCAGATAATTTTTATTCAATGTAGATTCTATACAGAATACTTATTGAATTTTATGCAGCATACAATGCAAATAGAGCGAGTCTACACCGATATATAACTTTATAAAGATATATAACTTTATCATTTAACTAATTTTGTTATAAAAAAAATATTTCCTGCAGTTAATGACACGTTAGTTCATTGCTCTCGCCTCCATATCTGATAATAGAATCGTACAAAGTTATACTGTCGGTCATTAAACTTAAAGATATAGCTAGTAAGTTTTTATTAAATGCAACTAGTGATCAAGCGAGCTTCTTATTAGCAGCAATATTGACACTAACCAGACAGCAAAGCGCGTTGCCCACCCTGCGATTTGGATCGTGTGTCTTCAAGCAAACCTTCCCAGACGAACTTTGCACAAAAGCACTACCATCTTCTAAAAGTTCAAAGTTAACAAAAAAGTAAGCTATAAAAAGTAACAACATTTATTATTGAATACTAAATTCATTAATGCAGTATCTATGCAACTAAACGTTGTTAGAAAAAAAATATAGTCTGGTACTCATACTCATATTTATTACTAAAACACATCTACATCTTCTTTTTTATGTTACAAGTGAGCAAACGACCAGGTGGGCTACCTGATGGTAAGTGGTCTCCACCGCCCATAGCGCCCACAGTCTTATTAATGGCATATTTTGACACTAATAAGACAGCTAAGCGCGTTGCTCACTTTGAGAACAAAGATGATATATCTCATGTGCCAGTAATTTCTCTGGCTCCCTTGCCCTTCAAACCGAAATACAGCAGTGCAAACACTTTTCACAAAAGTCCTACCACCTTCTAAATATCTATTTATTTTAGTATGCAATCGACTACAAGCTCAAATACTGTTACTATAAATGTAATAGTTATAGGTACTACATGGAGGCAGGCGTACTCTACAATTGAATTATCCTAAAAGCTGCTACGGAAAATTTTGGGAACGGTTTGCTATTTAAATAGAAACTTTATGAAGTCAAAAGTATATTTCATGTGAAAACATGAATGAAATAGAATGTTTTTATATCAATAACAATTATAACTGCCTGACTAACGAATTAGTGGTTCATGAAATTAAATTCATAATTTCACAGAAAATCCAGAGGCCTCCAAACTAGGCAAAAAGCCTTGAGGGAAAGGCTCGTCAAATTTTAGACTAGAACAAACCTTACAGGAAAGAGAAAGACGCGTCATGTTTATGTATATGTATGTAACAAACCTTAAACAATAAAACCTTAAAATTTAATTAATATTAATAGAATAGATATTAAAGCTAAATGAGCAACCAATTGGAAGGTAAAAAGTAGAAAGTATGAAAAGAGATAGAAAAGAGAGTGAAGAATGAAGTTTAGCAAGGGATCGCTAAGCCTTGTTAGTTATTTTGCAGGCACCATTGCGTGAGGGAAGCCTATGATATCCTGTTGTCAACAATTTTCAAGTCGTTATATGGCTTCTGACATGCCTGAGCGACAACTTTGTAAGATAGTAACCTAACTATGACATAATAACGGGGAGAAATGGAGTTGTAACAATTTTTTTTTAACTTAATGAGCCTAAAAACGAAAGAAATGAATATGCGTGGCGTAGTGCGTGGGATTTTTCTTGTTTTCCTTTTTTTGCGCGTTTACCTTCTAGTAGTACCACGGGCATTTTTTTACACTTGGTCCTCCCAACAAAAATCTTTGGACCACGGGCAGTTTGTTCTTATCCGTGGCCTTACCAAAAGAAATAGAGCGACTGATATAAAGTTTTAGTAAATCAAATGTCGGTACTTATTTTCAATAAACATTTAAAAGTTTTCTTCACATAATTCTACTGGTATATTCTAAAAAAACTTATGTAATTTTATTTAAATTTTTCTAGTTTTAAGAAACTACATCTAAGAAAAAAGATATAGAACAAAAGATACACTAAAATCCCTTTTCTCGCTTATTACAACGCTTACCATTTTTCAGCCATGAAAATGAAAACCAGAGTATATATGACGGAAAGAATAACATTGTTTTACAAACTTGTTTTTTCTGCCAGCTTTAGCCGATTAACTGTAAAGTATGTTGGTAAGCGATAGATACAATATACGAAAAAAATGGGTCATAAATCCTATCACTTCATAATCATCCTATCAGACGTAAATTGTCGTTCAAGACACTTTACATCTATTAGATCGGAAGGATGTTAAGGAGCTAAAGGGGGCCACGAGGGGCTTAAAGGGTCACAGGGAACAAAGGGTCGTGGCCCCTTTTCAAGTAAATTGCATTCGATCACGAATGTTCTAGTAATGGCATTCGCGCCTGCATGTGAAATAAGTAATAGTGAAGCAAATTGGTGTGACTGTACATCGTAGGGTTCTGCTGAAATGAATATGAATATAATTATATATAGTTCTTGAATATAATTTTAGCATGTTACTTGGGCCAATAATACGAAAAAAAAAACCGGCCAAGTGCGAGTCGGACTCGCGCACTGAGGGTTCCGTACCACCACATAAACATAATTGTATTAGTTGAAATTTCAGTAAGTTAATGTGCTAGATTTTTTTAGTCCGACACTCGCTTGGCCAAATTTCATTATTTCTTGTTATTTTATAGCCTATGCACTATTGACATACCAATTTTCAAGTTTGTAAGTGTTCCCGTTTTTAAATAGAACTAAAACAAAAATCGCCTCAGAGACCATCCAACTTGACCCCTCTCTTATATAGAAAAGTTCTTGAAACGGGAGCTCACCTTAATTGGTTACTATTAGTTGTGAGAAGAATTGGAATATTTAATGATTTTAGACTTTTCCCTTTATTTGTACTGTGAGACCTAGCTTCTTGCCAAATTTCATAATTTTAGGTCAACGGGAAGTACCCTGTAGGTTTTGCATTTTTGTATAAATGTATGGAGATGAAGACATAAACAGCCATATCTTTTGATTGCGTCGTTGTAAAAAATTGAAATTTTCAGATCTTGTGTGGTTCATGGATCCTAATATGTGGTATTAATTTCAACCTGATACCTTTACCCGTTCGTGAGATAAAGGGTCTTGACAGACAGACAGACAGACAGACGGACAACAAAGTGATCCTATAAGGGTTCCGTTTTTTTATTTTGAGGTACGGAACCCTAAAAACAATCAACAATCAACTGACGTAGTCCCTAAGGAAAGTTAAACACTTTTTTTTCGTAGTTCGTCCTATGTCCCTTATTAGAAAAAGTTTTTCAGTTTCATGGTCTGACTACCATGCTAAAATTAAGTTTACTATTTCGTTACGACTCTTTCCATGAATGAAATTGAACAATATCTTACTAAATTCCACAATAATGACTTCCCGTAGAAACTAAATCAACTGTTCTGTTAAGGTCAAAAATATATTTTTTTCCTATATATACCTCTGTTTTATATAGGAAAAGTTGTTCAATTTCATGGGCAGATTCGCATCCTTCAGGTTTGTAATAACCTTTTTTTTACACGCTGTAAAATTTTAAATTACTTTCGCTTCAATTTAATACGATCATTAAGTTCAAAATTTATGTCAAGGACAAAATTAAGAGGTCACCTGATCCCAAACTAGGCAAAACCTGTACTATGGGTATCAGAGACATGACATAGGTACATACATAAATGTTTGTTTTTCCTTATATCTTTACCTACTTTTTTGGTCAACCCTGTAAACTTATTCCCAAATAACAGTTTTTACTAGTTTGGGAATATGGTTGTCATATAATGTAGCCTAACATCGTACGAGTATACCTAACTTGTACTACTGACAAACAAAGGACCAAAGACTAGGTTCTAAGGCCTGAAACTGTCCCTATCACGATACAGATTTACCTACTTCTAGTGTGGTAGGAGCGGAGGACAGTCATGGAACCAATGGTCATTGGGACTTTGTAATAACAACTTAGTTCCAAAAAATGTGTCAACTTAGTTTAAAAACCTGTTTCAAATGTTTAGGCTGGTAAATAAATAAAAAATAAAAACCGGTCAAGTGCGAGTCGGACTCGCGCGCCGAGGGTTCCGATATACCTATGGTATTTTTGGAAGCAATAAAGTCCATTTTCAGGACCGCAAAACTAAATTTGTTTGTAAAGGTTTTTTGCAGATTTCTGAAAAACTGTGCAACTTAGAAAGATCGTTTTATTTTTGCTGTAAAGTTTATATAAACTTCTGTCAACTGTAATTAATTCAGATTTTTCCTTACTCAAACTTCGGAGATAAGGGGGGGGGAATGGTATTTTTCTTGACATTTTTCATCATAACTTTAAAACTAAGAAATTTAAAAAATACAAAAATATATTTTAAAGCCCTTTCATATGATACCCCACTCGACCTAGTAGCGACAATTTGAAATTTGGCCCCCCCTTTTTTGGCCCCCTTTATATTAATAATCATACTTTTTTCAAAATTTTTTCTTGTGCAATTAAGTTGGGCAACTATATTCTAAAACTATTCCAAATTGCAGGTTGATAGCATAAGTGGTTGCTGAGATATAGAGGTGTGACAGACAGACGGACAGACAGACAGACAGACAGAGCGGCACCATAAGGGTTCCTTTTTTTTACCATTTTGGTATCGGAACCCTAAAAAACACCCACACACAGAATACTTGTGTTCGTCACACAAATGTTTGCCCTAGACGGGGATCAAACCCACGGCCCGCGGTGTGAAAGGCAGGCTCACTACCAACCACACCAACAGGCTTATCAAAGAATACACACAAGTGTTTCACAAAACATTTTCTTTGCAAAAACAATAAAACATGTAATTAAAGGACCCTTCCTTAAATTTGCATTGTAGCTACGGAACCTTTTTAACCCTTGTGGAATCTTTTAAACCTTTGTGTGTTGAAATATTTCATTTTGCGTACATTTCGGCGGGAATTGTTGTAGATATCATTTACCTTCGTTTGCTTGCCTTTGCCCCGGGCTACGGTTATGAGTTATACAAGTTAGAAAAGAAAAGCGATTTTTTTTAATACATGCTCCATCCAAGACACTGAAGGTCTAAACTAGTGTTGATGAGGATTCTGCTTCCGCTTCCTCATTATGCGGAAGTTTCGCATTTTTCAGACTTCCTCAACCGCTACCGATTCCCTATAAAAGCAAGTTAAAAATTACTCTTCCGCTTCCTCTTAGAAATAAGAGGAACTTATGAGGAAGTCTCAGTAGCTCCGCGATTAGCCGTACGGCAGCGAACGAGCCGCCACGCCCGCCACCTCCCCTCCCAAATTTGGTTATTAAATAAAAATTAAAATATATTGTCTTATTTGAATCTTTAAAATTATCTTTATGTCTAACTAAAATTTATTATCAACTTATGTAAGTATAGGGTCCTTCAAAACAGTGTGTATATATACAGTGTGTGTATAATAATATAAGGAGGATAATGCAGATACAGAAACTGAAAAAACTTTCCAAAGAAACATTGGTTGAAATAGAATCGCAGAAAATTTTTTGGCTTTTGGAGAAAATTTGTGTGAAACTTTCAATAATTTTCTTTGAAGAAGTTGTTCAGTTTCTTTATTTCTTTATCCTCTTAAAATATTATACACTATTTTTGTAAGACCCTATGTATTACTTTCACTCTACTCAACCTTCCTCTTCCTCAACCGCTTCCTCTTCCTCATAAATATATCATGAAATATCCTCATACTCATCCGCATCCTCTAAAATTGTGCTCTACACTTCCTCTTCCAGTTCCTCTTCCTCATAACCACTTCCTCATCAACTTTAGTCTAAACGCACGGCCGGCGTCACATCATTACCAGCTTTGTTTGTCAGCATTTTAAGATGGCGGTATCTGTTTTAATTTTAGTTTTTCCTACTATTTGATTTTTTTGTGTATAACTATGATAGGGTGTGGTCCAGTCAACCTCGTCGTTCAAAGTGAACAAAACAGATAATTTAAACAGTTTCATTTGGAGATTTTGAAGAGTTATAATCGACTGTCCGCCCGTATGGTGCCGGCAAAGAATAGTGCCAACCAAATCTACCCGTGGGTGTCGTAAGAGGCGACTAAGGGCTTTCGAACCGGAGGATGGGCAGCAGCATCTTTCTGTTTATCGTACCATGAAGTACCATCTTAAATACTGCGGTCACCAACAACAGCGGTCACCACACTTACAGGCGTGGTGATTATGGTAAATCCCCTCCATGCATTTTTTGCTGAAGTTCTGGAGGGAGTTTCCTGTCCAGCAGTGGACGTTCTATGGGATGTTATGAGTTTTCCTCAAAATCATTACAGTACACAGGCCCTAGTCCTCGCAATCAAAAAGATGTTTTTTTAAGACTTGCTGTGCTTAAATATTTTAAATAAGTGTTCCAGACTCAGCTGCGCATAATTATTCTATCCCAAATATGTTCTTAAATATTTTCCAAGTTCAGGCACGCCTCAGTTACATTTTAATATTACATTTTGCCTCAATTTTAGCCAGAAAGGATGTAGGTATCATTACCTCTGCCTGTTATTACTACGCTTACATTAAAAAGGGTAATTCTGTGAATCCCTACGAAGGTAAAGTTTTGTAAAAAATCTTTTACATTTAATTTATGTCCTTAGCCAGACTAAGTTAATAGCTATCAGTTTAGTTACGAGTACATGGTTTGGAAAATTGTTTTCTGTTTTGTGTTTTTGGAAAAAGAAAATAGCGCGATTCAGGAAATCCTGCAGCGCCATCTGTTGATACAAAGTGTAACAAAAAGGGTATATCAATCCTGAAGGACGTTTTTCTGCCCATAAAATTGAACAACTTTCCCCAAGGACCATATATGTCGAAATACGAAAAAAAAATTACCTATACAAAATGCGTCATCAGCTGATTCAGTTTCAATGGGAGTTCAACAATTTTTTTTCACATGCAGACCTATGTTCCTGTAGGAAAGTTGTTCAGTTTCATAGACAGAATGACATCCTTCAGTATTGATATACCCATTCTGTTACACCTTGTAAGTACCGTTTGATTGCCCAGGTATTTCATTTTAATGCAGACATTTTTAAAACATAGATTGTACGATGATTGTCAATCTATATGGAGTACCAGAAAAGGTAGAAAGCACTTCCCTTCAGGATGTAAACTGCCAATAAAACTGAACAGCCTTTCTTCATAGGACGAAATACAAAAAGAAAATTTGCCGGGAAAAAGAATTTTTGTTGTATTTCGAACCATGTCCCTAAAGAAACGTTGTCCATTTCAAGGGCAGATTCACATCCATCCTATAGTCTAGGCAACGAAGCGGATCGTTGTATGAAGACCCCCGCATTAAATCCTCAGTCGATGAAACTTTGCTGGGGTATTATACATGAGACAAACCTTCAATAAAAAAATCCAAAATAAAATCGGTACTTTAAATTTTTCCATACAAAAATTACAAAAATGTACCTATGAAATTTTTTTTATATTTTGAATTTACATTAAATTCATGATTCCTTATCATCCTGTCAAATTAAATCTGCCTGAGAAATTTATGTTGGGGTCAACTGTTTCGTTGCCTACACTACTTTAAAACCTTGCCATTACATTTCACATACAATTAACAAATAAATCAGAAATAAAAAAAAGGATTATAAAGGGATTTCGGATCAGAATTTGCTATGGACCGCGAGAGTTGAAAGACCGAAGGGGAGGTCTTTGCCCAACAATGGATCAGTATGGGATAGTGAAAAAAAAGGGATTTCTAGAATAACCCTAATCTTGTTTCACAAGCTCACCGGTCCATTACTTTATGTTATTTAATATTTATTGTCTCATATAGAAATACAGTATTACTGAAGATTATAACTATGAGCCTTAAAAAAGCCAAGAACTTTTTTTTACCCGAGAGTTAATAGTAGGGCTTATGTTTTTCTTTTCACAAAAGTGGAATATTTTCTGGTACTGTATCTTTCCTTTGAATAGTAACTGCTAGCCAGTTGAAATTTATTTCCATCTTCGGTCTGTCTGTTTGACTATCTGTCTGACCAATCTTTATTGGTATCATACTTTTGAAGTTGAATATTATTATGATGGACTCACACTAGGCTGTTTTTTTAGCTGTCGAAGCTTGTTATTTAATTAGTACTTGGCAGCTCAATTGGCTTCAAAATTAAATTAATAGCCATGTACATAATTCATAACTAACTTTTTAATTCACTTAACCTATAGCTCAATATTTTTATCCAGATGTTCTTTGACAACCCAGGACAAATTACGGCCGATTTTTTTTCTTTATGGAAGTGTTCCTTAGGTCCCCCTAAACATATCCAGAATGTTCCCCGGCGATCCCATGTCCGCTCCCCCCTCCCCCCTTCGAACGGGTCCCTAATTTTAGTTTTTTCTATTTATCTCAAAAACGGTTGAAACTAATTTCACATTTTTTTTAATTTTTTTTTATTACTTTCTCCTAAGAGAAAGTCGTCAATGTAAGACTTAATTGCTATAAAATCACCAATCTATAGACACCTGTTTTATTTCGATGTGACCTTAACTAATAAATCACACTAATATTATAAAGGTGTGTAAGTTTGGATTTTTGTACTCGTCACGATGTAACCAAGAATTTTCTGTTTGGCAAGGTTGTAGATTATGATCCAGAAAAACATAAAATTTACGAAAATTTGAGGATTTCCTTGGGAAAATGCGTTTTCTTTCCGAGACTACGACCTACATTGACGAAGTCGCGGGTAACAGCTAGTTTATAAACAATTTAAACGCATTTCGCAGTAAGACAGTGCAAATGTTTGTAACACTAACAACTCGGCACTGTAAACTAGATTCAGTGTTATTACAGTGCAATCTAGTTAATTAGCAAGTGGTCGTTTATGTGTACCTAGTACATTCAAGCCAAGGAGTGGAGAATACGATTGCTTACTGAGTAAAAGAAATACAAATTATAGTTTTCATACATACATACATACATAATATCACGCCTGGTTTCCGTCGGGGTAGGCAGAGACCACAGTTCTCCACCTGCTTTGATCTTGACATACTTCCCTTGCTTCCTGAACTTTCATCAATCCTTTCATACATTTAAAGAAAACATTCATACATACATATATCATTTTTTTTTTTCGTTTATTCCAACCTTTACCAATACATTCTGCAGTTACGACAAAGGCAATCGGCTAAAGCTATCAGAAAAAACAAGTTTGTAAAACAATTTGTTTCTTTTTGGTAAAGCTTGACACATAAGCCTTTATACCGCTCTTATTTCAACCTTCTACGTGCTAGAGTCGTGCTACAGGTGCAAGCTTGATGTGCTCTAGACTGTACCTAGTACGTGAACTAGTTAGATTAGATCTGCAGTAAGTAATTGTTATTCTAGATAACAGTGCTTGTTATTAGCATTAATAATTCAATTAAACGAGCTGCTTCTAGTTTCTGTGGTAACTAGGAAATTAGTTTTGATATTTTGTACTGAGATTTTGAACCGAAGGATGATAGCAGCGTCTTTCTAGTATCAACAATCGAAATCTATTCGACTGTTTAGGCATAAAAGTAACACAAAAAAAATCAAGTCAAGTGCGTGTCGGTCTCATGCGCCGAGGATTCCATATCTTTCAGGTAAAAATACAGGCTTAGTCAGGGACGCGTAGTCGCGCATAAGTGTATGATATGCACGCAAATTCAACCGCACTTGACTAGTTTTTATTATTTGTTATTGTTTTATAGCTTATGCAGTCACGCTTGTGTTCCCTTTTTTTACGATAGAGTTAAAACAAACAAACACTTTTCTTGTGGCGGAACACCCCTTACTTTTTGATTTTATTTGTTTTTATTGTTTATAGTAATCCGCCATAATAACACATCCTGTGAAATTTCAACCATATAGCTGTACCTATACTGAATTTGTCCTGAAGAGTAACCTCGTCAATATTTCAAGTCTAGATTTTTCAAAAATATATTTCAAATAATTCTGCGTAGCTGTCACAACGTCGAACAAAAACCTTTTTCGAAAACTTTTAAATAAGAAAAATCCTAAATGGAGGCTGTTTGTGTCATGTCCAACGCGGAGGGACAAGTGGTTGGCGAGTGAGACAAGGGTATGCTTTTAACGCGCGCCGGGGTGTCAAACTGTGTAGTACTGGCCAGAAAAATAAGGACTTTAGGCATAGGACTAGAATATCCTGTTTTTAAAACGGAACCCTTTTTACGAGATTACCATTCATAATAACACCCCATGAAACGTCCACTATAGGACAGGGAGCTCCCTCCACAATTCTAGCTTTTGCTGGAAAAATGTAGAGGGGGAGTACCATAGTCACCATGCGTTACGGCTGGCACCATGGACCGCGGTTGTAGGTGACCGCAGTAAGTAAGATGTAAGATACAAAGGAGGATGCTGCTGCCCATCCTCCAGTTTATAACCCTTAGTCGCCTCTTACGACACCCACGGGTATGTATGGTCTTTGCCGGCACCACACGGGACCATTACCATTACGATTGCGCATTGTCCCGTCAAAGAATATTACCATACCATGCATACTCGTGGGTGTGGTAAGAGGCGGCTCTTCTTCTCTTGGTGCCATATCCTAACGGATGTCAGCGATCAGCATGCGGAACTCCTCTCTCTACTTAGCCATCCTGCAAAGAGTGGCTGCGTCTTTGATTCCGGTCCAGATTTTAATATTTTCGCCCCAGGTTGTACGTGGCCTTCCTCTTCTGCCTTCAATTTTCCCCTCAATGATGTTTCTGATGAATTCGTATTTTGAATTTCTATATATGTGTCCTAAATAAGCTGTTTTCCTCTTCTTTATAGTTATTACTACTTCTTGCTTTTTATTGTTCATAAGTTCCATAACTTTTTCATTTGTAATTTTATCCGTCCCTGAAATTTTTAACATATGTCTGTACAACCACATTTCAAAAGCATTTAATTTATTTATTGATGATTTATTTAAGGTCCACGCTAAGGGCTAAGGGTTATAATTTGGAGGATGGGCAGCAGCATCCCCCTGTGTATCATACTATCTTACTTACTGCTGTCACCTACAACCGCAGTTCATGGTGCCAGCCGTAACGCTATCAAGCGTGGTGCGTATGGTACTTCCCCTCCACATTGGTTCAGCAAAAGCTGGAATTTTGAAGGGAGTTCCCCGTCCTGTAGTGGACAATTCATGAGATGCCATGATGATCCCGTTTTTCAAACGAAACGATTTTTACGAGATGACGATTGGGACCCCAGCCGCGCCGCAGGATATCAACACTTGGTTGCTATTCGCACAAAGCGCTTTGCAACATCTTTTGTGGAATTCTCTACCTAAAAAAAAAATTATAAATTTGAAACTATTTATTATAATTAAATTACAAATTGATTACATATTAATACTTAAGGGAAATACTCTTAAAGAAGATTGTACTCCCTTACCTGCATCTATGTTCCCGAATCCACATAACCCGAATCTATTAAAGTCGCGAGTGAATCGCTTCGTTGACCCCCATCTCGATCCTCAGGGCTAGACCGAGGTCAAGAGCAAGCTTCATCATAACATCCCATGAAACGTCCACTACAGGACGGGAGCTCCCTCCAGAATTCTATCTTTTGCTGGAATAATGTAGAGGGGAAGTACCATCGTCACCTCGCTTGTTAGCGTTACGGCTGGCAAGCTTACTGACATTAAAAAAAATACTAGTTGATGTAATTTTTTTGTTAATTGTCAACAGCCTCGATGGTCTGGCTGTTGTATGTTTGGCTCTCGATCCAGAGGTTTTGGGTTTGATTCCCTTGGACACTGTCCAAACAATAGTCACTTGAGACTTCCTTAATTTATTTTGGACACTGCAGGATCAATCACCTTATTGACCGAAAAGCTAGATGATTTTTTGCTTTCGAAGGCATAATTTTATGTTATCCCGGCTATGACTCCACTCACATAACCACTACCACAAATGAAATTACTGAGAGAATAGTAATTTCTTCACCATACCTTACGGTCACATTTATAAAGTCACTGTACCAGTAAATTCACTTGACAAGCGCAGACTATCGTCGAAGGTATCTCCATTCGACAACAGATGGCGCCTCTAGGTTAATAAAACCCGCTATCGTTGTGTTGTTCTGATTTTGTAACTTTCGTAAGACGACGTTTTTGCCATTCCATTGCTAAAGCTTATCAATACAATTTTTGCAAACACGTCCTAATGCACCTTTTATGTGCGACGTGTTGAGTAAATGAAAAAACTGGCCAAGTGCGAGTCGACTCTTGCACTTAGGGTACCGCACTACCACATTATCCTATACTATTAAACGAGCAATATTTGTCTATATATACTCGTATATTTGTAATCGGTTTCTCGAAAACGGCTCTTACGATTTCGATGAAATTTTGTACACAGGGGTTTTTGGGGGGAAAAATCGATCTAGCTAGGTCTCATGTCTGGAAGAATTTCTTTTCACCGTCTTTTTAAATATTTCTTAGCGCGTTTTAGTGCGTTCAACTTACAGCGCCATCTGTTGTTGAGTAGCTTAGCTTGCTCACCCGATGATAGTATAATCATACAGAGCATAGCTCGGTCGCCCAGGAACTATTAATTAAATTAGCTGATTTGAGTTGATTGAATGAAAGGTAAATTGCGGTTTACGATTTGTGACGTATTAAAAAAAAACTATTTACTAGATCTCGTTCAAACCAATTTTCGGTGGAAGTTTGAATGGTTATGTACATCATATATTTTTTTTGTTTTATCATCCTCTTATTTTAGAAGTTACTATTTTAAAAGACACACAAACACACATTTCACATTTCACAAGTGTTTCTCGCGCAAACTATTCAGTTTAAAAAAAATATATATTAGAAACTTCAATATCATTTTTGAAGACCTATCCATAAATTCCCCACACGTATGGGTTTGATGAAAAATTTTTTTTTGAGATTTAGTTCTAAATATGGGGAACCCCAAAAGTTTATTGTTTTTTCTATTTTTGTGTGAAAATCTTAATGCGGTTGACAGAATACATCTACTTACCAAGTTTCAACAGTATAGTGTTTCTTATTCAGAAAAAAGTGGCTGTGATAGACGGACGGACAGACAGACTTGACGAATCCGTTTTTTGCCATTTGGCTACGGAACCCTAAAAAAGCCATAGTATATGTTACATTGTTTTAAAAAGTTGTACAGTCAGCGACAGGTCAAGCTTGACACTCGCAGTGCGACTCTAGCCCGTACGTCTATTGAAATAAGAACGATACAAAGTCTAATGTGTCAGGCTCGATGCGCTCTTGGCTGTACATTGTTTTAAAAAGTATATAAAAAAGTAACCGTTGATGAGCCAGACGCCTTCGACGGCTTAATTACTCTAACACCAGTCTTCGTTAGGTCGGTCATCGACCAACCCACGACGACACATACATTAGCATTAGAGGCTAATGTAGACGCAAAGAGCGGTAACATACTAACTACGCCAATAGGGCATTTCAGTCGAAGATATTATTCATCAAATATCTTTATTGTATTTATCATCATGACATCCCATGAAAACGTCAACTACAAGACAGGGAACTCCCTCCAAAATTACAGCTATTGCAGAAACAATGTGGAGGGGAAGTACCATAGTCGCCACGCTTGTTAGCGTTACGGCTGGCACCATGGACCGCGGTTGGTGACCGCAGAATGTAAGATGATACGATACACAGATAGATGCTGCTGCCCATCCTCTGGTTTATTAACCCTTAGTCGCCTCTTACCACACCCAAGGGTAGAGATGGGTTGGTATTATTCTTTGCCGACACCACACGGGACCGCATTCCATTTATATTTGGCTATAAATGAACACTTTTAACACCAATTTAATCGCATCGGTTTGGCGTTATGGAATAAAAAGAACTCCATTTCTTACTAAATTCATTTATCTTCTTGACCGAAAACTTAAAAAAAATTGTAAGAAGGTAGATCTTAGAGTCCCCAAGTAATTAGATTTGCATCTGTTGGCAGGCTGTAGAGTTGGCAGAAAGCCATCCTCTAGAGAGTATTTCCAGAATGTTTGCGACTTTAACATCGTAAATTAACGAGGAAAGGACTCGATATTAACTTACCGATGTTCTTAACAAAATACTTATAGAATAAACACCAATTAGAAAACAAATCTAACTTTTTTCTAATTCACAGGATAGATAGATAGCACAGCTGTCATGGAAAAGCGCCCTTATAGTTGGGAGTCAACGCTTAGTTTATTAAAAACTCTGTTTCTAACGGTGAATGATACCTCTGCAGTATAGTATAGTTAAATCGTTGAGTCAGTTTTTGGTTTTTTATTTGGTTCCTTATGAAAATTTTATGGACAACCATTTTTTTAGACGCTTGTACAGTCAAGAGCACATCAAGCTTGACACGTTAGACTTTGTACCGTTCTTATTTCAATAGACATACGGGCTAGAGTCGCACTGCGAATGTAAAGCTTGACCTGTGGTTGACAGTACATAAACAAAAGCCGAAATACAAATTTCAGCTTCAATAGTGACGAATTCCACACAAACTTTTATCCCCTATTTGACCCCCTTAGGGATGAATTTTCAAAAACTTTTCTTTGCGTGCAATATTTCATGCCCCTAGACCTTAGAGCAACGCGTCAAACCGCGCTAGCCGCTTTGCGCGCGAAAATCGTGTTACTCTATGCCCTAGACCCACTAGTTTAAAAGGGAATCGTACCTGCGAATAAATCGAGAAATAGGTATTTGAACCAACTATACGCTGCGCCCGAGTAACCGCTTTATCATGTGCAACTACGCTATGGTCTACAAAAACCTTGACTATATCGGCGTTTTGTTTCCCCTATTTTCTCCTTCAAATCTGAGCCGATTCGATTAATTTTGTTACCAATATTTAAAGGAAGAGTAGATCTATGCTCCTATGTTTTTCTTTTATTTTAAAACAATTTAAAATTTGAATGGTAGTCGTCTGAATAGGGCGGCAAATTGGGGTATTTTTTAGGTTTTTTGGAAATTTACATTCCTTTTTGTAATTGTTTTTTTGCGCAAAAGTAAAACATAGGGGCATGCCTAGAGTAGACCTAGATATTATAAAAAATAACCATTGCTCTACGGGCATTACCCTGGAAGAAAACAGGGGAAAACATTTGTAAAAATTGTAAAAAAAAATTGTGGAAAGATCCAACTGCTATTCCCTCTTAAGGGTCACACCTTTCCTAAATCATAGACTAGTTCGCCAAGTAAGGATATTGGAATAAACCGAACCAAGCCTCCCAGCAATCTATGCCGAATTAGTTTCTGATTTAGGAAAAAGGTAATAGATACTTTAGGTTTTGCGTGCGTAGTCTGGCAGATAGATAAATCATCTAGTTTATATCTAGCTTTCTCACAAAGTTTACTTACAAGGAATTTTCTTCTCTGATCCTACCCAGGTAGGAATCAAATGCGCATTACATGAGCTGTATTAAACCACGATCATACGTAGCTGAATTCAAAGACTAATTTGGCATACATTGCTCGTTGAAGTAAGGATATTGCAATTAACATAACCAAGCCTCCCAGCAATGTATGCCGAATCAGTCTTTGAATTCAGCTAGGTGTGATCGTGGCTTTACAAGACGTGGGGAGTATTGTGCGAAAGGCATCTTTAATAATAGAATTCCTGTGCGGTCCGTTTCGTATGCGCCATTACAGGGCTTGCAGCCTTCGAGGGGTTTACGTGATCAAATGAAGTTCTGTTCACGGTTCTATTGAATGTAAACTGTTGTATAATAGAATAGAAGAACATGATAAAAAATACATTGTATTAACAAACTTTAGATAACTTTTTTTACGGAGGGTTTTTACAAATGACATCCCTATCGTGGCTTTCATTATAATTGTTGTTGCGAAATAAGACAAACTCAGCATTCTGCTACAACTGACGCTGCAGCGCTGTATTTCAATATTTCCTAAAAAATTACAATCTTTCTGACATGTAATAATAATAACAGGACTTATGCACTCTTCGTTTTTTTTTATTTCTCAAATTGGGTAACCATCCGCGTTTAAGTTGTGTTTTTAGTTTGTTGTAAAACAGTAGGTGCTGAGGTAGCCACTGCTAGACTTTTTTTTTGTCATTGGGCTTACTCTTGTCCTTACAATACAAAAAAAATACAAAATTTCTTTATTAATCAAAAGGACTTAGGTTATCTTACATTAACAATAATCTTAAAAATAGGCATGCTGTACCTGAATATAAGATGGTGGAATCCTAATTCCTAAACTAGGTAAAAACCTGTAACTTAGGGATCAGTGATTGTCTGACGTGCAGTCGTGGGACGTCAACATACCAATATCCTATATGGGCAAATTTAAAAAGGAAGGAGAAATTATATAAAGTTAATACGTATATATATTTAAATGTACATTAATAATTAATAAATTAATTATAATTATAATATAATCATATTATCAAAAATAAAATAAATGGATATGGAGGCGTGACTCTGCATGTGTGTGTGTGTGTGTGTGTAAGCGTGTGTTAGTGAGTGCGTGTGTGTGGGTCTGTAAGTCTGCTGTTTTTGGGAAGGTATGTCTACATAGGTTAGAGTGAATTATTTAGTCAGTACATCCTCGGTTTGTGTATAGTTGTAATTAAGAAGTAACTTTTCGATTTTAGTTTTAACTTCATATTTACTTAGATTGTAGATATTAATAAGTTTATGTATTGTGTTATATATATGGGAGTTAAGAATAAAGTATTGACGAGCAGCAAAAGATGTCTTATGAGTGTCAACAACACAAATGTCACGACTAGTTCGTTTGTTAGGGTCAGGAGAAGATGGGTTTTTAATGTGTCTGCGTAGGGTAGCTCGGAGCACAAAAAGCTGTCTTACAGTCAAGACTTTCACTATAGAATATAGATCTGAGGTTGGAAACCTGAAGGGTTTTGAGAGCATAACTTTCAATACAGCTCTTTGGGCTCTTTCTAGCTGTAGCATAGATGTTTTAACTGCACCTCCCCATACCGGAATGCAATAGGTAAGTAACGATTGACAAAGAGCGGTGTATACTAGTTTAAGAGACTCACGATCAGCTTGATCTAGTTTTGAAGAGCGAGATGAGGTCAACGATGGAACGAGCTTACCCAGAAGAAGCCTGAATAGATTCGGAATATATGAACTCGGGAACGTATTTTTTTTTAAACTGTATATGTTATTAACGGCACCTTTGCCACCTTACCTTCTTGTGTTTATTTCATGGTTAGTCTCCAGAAGGCTGAACATGATTTTAGTAAATCTCTGTACACAATTCTATCAACTGTCAAGCCCACATCCAACGCTGGACATAAACCACTTTACTTTTTCTCGCCAATTATCTATCTATAATAGTACTTTGCTCATCGAGAAGAGAAAGTGACCGATTCCCAACGAAGGTGTCGTTTGCGGCCTGAGGCGCAGCCAAGAGCCTCAATACACCCGAGGTAGGAATTGTACTTTCTTTCTAGTGATGCATGGTGCTTTATACTTCACCTTTATGGAAAAAACGACACAAAGTCAAAATACAAAATTGAAGATACAGAACAAAGAATTCGGGTTCCTTGCTCCACTCGGAATAAAATAAATACTAATTTATTTTACTATAGGATGACATCTGCCATTGTGTCCCAAGTTGAAATGTCAAATCATCAAACGTGATTTGACATCCTCATACAAAATTTACAGAACGACGCCTATGACGTACACAATGACTAAATGAATGTCAGAATAACTTGTGATGTGACACATATTTTTAATAATCTCCCTTATATTTCTATGATTCAGAACTTCATTCTCTTCTAATATTTTTTAGGGCGTTCACATCTTTTTAAGAGTTTTTCGCCAATGTCAAAAAAGTTTTTCATTAATATTAGTTTTTTATTTCGGAAAAATGCATGTGGCCAGTATCATTTCGCGGACTTAGAAATAAAAACTTTTTCGCTTTTGGCATGGTATTAAAAGAAGGCCATCGATCGATATAGACCTAAATTAAAAAAAAAAACAGCACGTCGGAAATGGATTTTTATACAATATTCCATCCCGCATATTTTGTACGATAGCAATGACGTACATTGTTCCTCATTTTTAAATCAGAATTTAGGTACTTTCCGAGCAGGTGAAATATAAAAAATCTCGCTTTTGCTGGCTTGGATCTTTTCCTTTTTAGTTTCTTCTGCAAATACCAACAATAATATCGGAACTAAACTATAATAGAATAAAAATGGAGCTGTGATATCGACGGAAGCAGAAAGTAAAAATGTGAACATATCCTTCCTGCCATCTTCCTGCAATATGTTCGGGACTAAAAGGAGATTTTCGGAATATTACGTTATCTTTTTGGGATAGAAAATGTTAGTATTTCTCAGAAATAAAAGTTATATTTTTCTTGTTTCCGTACGGGTGTTATAGTCAAAGGACAATACAATAATCCATCATCATCAAATTATTATGTGGATTGCAAGGTTGGTTGACTGACCTCACTATCCCTGGTGTCAGAGTTGTTGAGCCGCCAAAGGCTGACATGGCTCATTAAGGTGATCTGTGACGGCCATCTTAGACCCGAACGCAACTAGATGGAGCCACTGCTGCAAATATAAGGTTTTATTTTTTTAATGCAATAAGTAAGTACCAACTATATATGTGCAAAAAGTTGATTCGCGTAAATTTCATCGTGCTACTTCAACGCCTAACAACAATTTCGATAATAAAAATATCTCCATATGTCCATTAAAGTCAATTACTCTCGTCAGTCCGTGTTTACATGAGTACGATCACTCACACATGCACACAAAGCCCAACCGTTCAGTTTTTACCGCACGCCCACAATCGTAATATTGAACCAAAATTGCTAACAATAATAGTACTTTCAGTACATTAACTGTATTTTTGTATTAGCTAGCGAAAAATTTAACTAAAAACGTTCGTTTTTCAACAGAATTTTATGTCCCGCGTAAGAATGCAAGTCATTTGAATTTTTGTATTGAAAACGGATCACCTTAATGACTACATCCGTAGATATAGTAGTCGGGACCAACAACAAACCATAAAATATATAATAGTTTCTGAAGTTTTATCAAAATTGAATGTTAAAAAATGTTCAATCAATTATATATACTTTTTTAGGGTTCCGTACTCAAGGGGTATAAAACATGATTCTATTAATATGCCTAAGATGTCCGTCTGTCTGCAGGCAGTATCTCGTGAACCATCATAGGTAGACATTTTAATTTTTCACAGATTATGTATTTCTGTTGCCGCTATAAAGGGTGTAAGGGACGGTGTACCGAAAACTGAAAGGGCGTGCTCAGTCAACGAAACTGAACAACTTTCCCAAAGAAACATATGTTGGGTAATGAAAGAAAATGTTGACTTCTCCATACAAACTGTTCGACCAGAGTGGGAAATTTGTATAGAGAGGTCAAAATTTTTTTTCATTTCCCAAAATATGTTTCTTTGGGAAAGTTGTTCAGTTTCGTTGACTGAGCACGCCCTTTCAGTTTTCGGTACACCGTGCCTTACACCCTGTATAAGCCAATAATATTTTTTTAAAAGAAATGAAGGGGGGCTTTCCTACTACAACGGTGTCTAGGTGATTTTTGCTCGATTTTTGGTTTAGCTCTATTGTTAAAACGGGAACACTAACAAGCGTGAAAATTGGTATACTTATAGAACATAAGCTATTAAATAACAACAAATAATAAAAACTGGTCAAGTGCCTGTCGGACTCGCGCGCATTTAATACACTTCTGTGCGATTGTGCGTTCCTGACTGTACGTTATTTTTACCTTAGTGGTACGGAACCCGCAGTGAGCGATTCCAACTTGCACTTGGCCGTTTTGCATTCGTCGTTTTTGTGTCAACGATATTTTAGATTATGCATTACAACAATAATAACTATGAACTCCACCTGCATGCGTGACTGTTTGTTTTTGCATGTTTAGGTTAAAAATGTCATTGTGTTAAAGCCGCATAAATATTGTTAAGTAGGAAAATCGACTCTATTACTCGTACGCGGGCGACATACATAACCCTGTAGATGCTGAGCTTGCTCTATGGGACTCCAGTTCAAAATCCCATACGCGAACCGATTGGACGTGTCGCCTTGTTTCATGTTATACTAGCTTTCCGCCTGCGGTTTCACCCGCATTAAATTAGTTTTCCCGTGGGAATGAAGTGTTTTCCCGCGGTAAAAAGTAGCCTATGTGTTATTCTAGGACCTAACCTATATGTCTACCAAGTTTCATTAAAATCCATTTAGTAGTTTTTGCGTGAAAGAGTAACAAACATCCATCCATCCATCCATACTTACAAACTTTCGCGTTTATAATATTAGTAGGATTATTTTAAAATCTTTAATATAGTCGTGTTATGTTGGACTCAATATTTCATATCTCTCTTAATAATATTGAGGCCACGAATGCTGAGTATCCACACAAGTCGCAGTGTAAAACAAATTGCTCACTCTAATCGAACAATTTAAAACAGGGACGGTGTACCGAAAACTGAAAGGGCGTGTTCGGCTTTCCCAAAGCAACGTTTCTGGGAAATAAGAAAAAAAAATTTGAGGTTAACATTTTTTTATTGAATTGTCCCAAAAATATTTCTTTGGGTAAGTTGTTGTTTCGTTGACTGAGCACGCCCTTTCAGTTTTCGGTACATCGTCCCTTACACCCAGGGCCTAACGAAATAGTAAACATAATTGAATCTACATCAGCTGATAGTGCATTTTATATGGGAGATCAAAATTGGTTTTTTCTATTACGACCTATTTTCCTTGGGGAAAGTTGTTCAGTTTCATGGTCTAATCATCATGCTAAAATGTTATTATGTTGACTTTTTCTGTAGGGCCCTATATTTACAAGTGATATGCAAAATGGTAAAAAAACCTTGTGTTAATAAAATCTGCTCATAATTATCAAATACACATATTCTGAGATAAGTAAGCAAGGAGGAAAACTACAAAACTTCCTATCTGGTGTTACAAGCTTAGAAAATGTTTTTCACATTGCGTACAAAATTATTAATTTAGATTGTCCCAATTTATATGGAAATCCGTAGTTTATCTAGAATACATTGCCAGATAAACGTCTTAAAAACTAATGTAAAACCTAAAATGTGGGAAAGAAAAAAATTTAATCCTGAAAGCTAAAAGTTTTGCCTTTAAGAAATTCTGCATAATTTTCACGATAAACTACGTATATCTACCAACTTTGTCAGACGAAAACTAATGTAAAGTTTTGGTAAAAACGGCAAAGTACAAAAGAGTTCTTGTTTACTTTTTCTCCCTTGAGCTTTAAAATGATTTTATATACAGAGTGTAAAAACTTTCCTGGAAACATAAATTGTGGATTTAGACTACAAAACTCGACATTTTTCCCCAAGGAACATAACTGTCAAAAAAAATTATTTCCATACAAAATAGAAATCGAAAAAAAAATTGTACATATGGTTAATTTTTTGGACTTGACATCAAAAGCAACCACTTTTGTTCTACAACTTTTGCAGAAACGCACTAGTAGATTGTATCACAAGCCTGTAAAATAATATTTTTAAGGCGAAGGCGCTATTTCGAATCCAGAGCGAAGTGAAGGATTCTTGAGTAGAATCCCGAGCATGGCGAGGGATTCTAAAGTAAAATCCTGAACGTAGCGAGGGATTCAATAGGTCGCCCAAGGTAAAAATATTTTTGCAGCCGCGTAATACACTCTACTTTTCATCTCCCTCTATGAGAAAAGAATAAGAGGCTCATTGCGACACACACTAAAATACCATTACAATATTATTACTTCATGAAACAATACTAAAAATCATATTAAGTATTATTTGTAACAACTGAAAATGATATTGACATTTTTGTATCAATTAGGAACAGAACCTCTTTGGTTGGTAGTCTTGTTTACATTTCAACTTTTCAAGCATATTTCTTTTTTTTTTATTCATAATAATTTTAATAGTACAACCAGCCAGTATCATTTTTCATACAATATTTTGGTTCGATCTCTATGGTTGACCTAAATTCAAATTTTAAATCCCATTTTTACCCGCTACGAACGTCTCTTGGAGAAAACAGCTATTTTGTTCGCCTTTATTGACGAACCGTTCACCGATTTTCGAATAGATGGGATGAAATAGTTATTTGCAAGGCAGCAAAAGCGTTATTTGGCGTGAGTGCCTTGTATTGAAACCTGAGCAAGCGAAGGATTCTAGAATTGAACCACGAGCGAAGCGAGTGGTTCAAAAGAAGAATCCTGAGCGTAGCGAAGGTTTCAAGGCACGAAACGCAAAATAACTTTGCTGCCGAGCGAAACACGAAATTTTTCACCTCACTAAAGCGAGGAAGCAGCCAGTACCGCAGCGTGGAGGTCTGCCATACTGCATCACGTTCGAATTTCAAAAACCTTTTGCCCGCGCGCGGGGGTGCAGGGGAGATTGCGGGCGGGGGGCGGAGAGTGTCCGTTCTGTATGATAGTACTATTACTTTATTCTGTGCTATAACTTATCTGCAAGAAAACGTTGTTTGCGTGTTCTAACTGAAGTAAAAAGGGTGTAATAGTCAATTTATTCATGCTACCGTGTAACAATTAACGTTAAGGAAATAGAAACTGTCCGTTAACTCGCCTTTTACTTTAAATGGGAATTAGGTTAATGTTTGACCCTTTTACTACCTCATTACTTTGTACTGCTGTTCAGGAACTACCAAGTATACAGGGTGTTAGGGACAGCCTTCCGAATACTGAAGGGGTATGATCAGTCAACGACACTGAACAACTTTCAGTGAACAAAACTTTCAGGAAACAAAAAAAATCCGCGTCTCCATACAAAATTGTAAACTTGATTGGGACAGTTTGTATGGAGAAGCCGATTTTTTTTCGTTTCCTGAAAGTTTTTTTCACTAAAAGTTGTTCAGTGTCTTTAACCGATCATGCCCCTTCAGTATTCGGAAGGCTGTCCCTAACAGCCTGTATAGGGTTCCGTGGTTTCTTTACGATTTTCATCAAAAAAACATCTATAACATAAACTTTTTACCTCCTAATCAGCGAGGTCTTAGCAATTGCTATTGGCCTACTTAGCTATGATACATTTACTTTTAATTTCATCATAAATACTACTACTGTGATTTTTTTTTCATATTTCCAATAGCAACCGTTTAGCTGGTAGAGTGGGGGGATACTCGACTGCAACAAAAAGTTGAACTTTCACGCTAAATATTTCGCCAACGGATTCCTGAATCGAAAAATTATAAAAAATTAGCTTAGCTTGTTTTCTAAAGACCAATACATTGACACCCCATACGATGGGGTAGACAAGGAAAAAAACTTATCTATACTTTACTTGTAGAGGAGGAGAAAAAAGTAATATTTTTCAAGATTTTATTTTACCACTTTCTCGCCGTGGATAACATGTATATATTACATACTAAATTACAGCCTTCTGGTACCAAGGGTCCCTGAGCTGAACCGCGGACAGACAGAAATACGGACATGACGAAACTATAAGGGTTTCTTGGATTTCTATGTTGTGAACACCTGATTTTTAGGGTTCCGTAGTACCCTAAAAATCAGGTGTTCACATTATAGAAATTATTTTAGTATCTAAAAAGGCAAAGGTGACCTTTTTTCGTTCGGCTTTTCTAACACTGTCTCAACATGGCTTGACGCAATTGACGTACAGAGAAACAAAGATTTATTAACACATATTAGACAAGGATCTCTTGTCACATGGATGACAGTGGCAAGAGGTCGCGGTTGTCATATATTTTCTCGTGTCAAATTCCCAGGGCAGCGGCCATGCATTGGCGTTAGTTCTAATTTTACCCACCTGCCGACAGATCCTAGCCACTCTATAGATGCCTACGACACTGTGAAAGGCGCTGCTGTTTTTGCCCTAAAACATTCGAATCTTTTTTTTTTACTATGTATGGGCTTACTCTTGACCTCGATCTAGCCTTGAGGACAGAGATGAGGTCGACGATAGAACGAGCTTGCCCAGAAGAAGCATATTCACTCGCGACTTAAATAAATTCGGGTTATAAGAGCTCGGGAACACAGACGCAGGCAGAGAATTCCACTCCTTAGCCTTCCCGTCCCGTCAGAAGCGTTAGTTTGTCGAAATGTTAACTTCTTTTTTTATTATTATTAAATTGACTGCCAGCCCGTGGCGTAACGTCGTTCGTGTGCAAACTTATAGGTCACCCTTTTTGCAAGGGGTTAAAAACGATAAGTGGTAAGTAAGCTTTTTTCGATCAGTTATTTTATGTTATCGACCTCAGAGTTGGCGGAAAAGTTACGTTTATTGCTGTATCGCATGCGAGTTCTACACTCGCTTCATGCAATCGTATTTTAATCTGTGGAAGACTCAAAGACGTTATGTTGAAAAGTTTATTACAAAAGCCGGTAATAAAGTAATTTTTCTAAATGATTTTTTTTAGACCGTTCTGTTGTCACAATTTTCATCATAGATATCTTAATGCAAATAAATTATTATTTGCATGAAGAAATAGTAGATTTTACAACAAGTGCACAAAACGAAACCATTTTTCCGAGACTTTATGTCGAGGATAAAATGGTTTTGTGGACGAGTTATAAACCCTGCTTTTCACTTTGATTGCGAGGAAATAAAACGTAAAAGTACTCTCTAAATGTAACTGAAGAATGAGTTGTTCTGCTTTAGTGAAGAATATGTTGACGCATGGGGGGGGGTGCAGCAGGCCCGCGCGCAGGGCGACACGTACACCACCGCGATTGCTTTTTTGACCTAGTGCACAAAATTCGATTTTGTGCAGCCTATATCCTGCACAAAAAAGCACTTTTAAAGCATGAGATGTGAAAAGATAGATTATTGCACATGTGAGATAAGGTATTGCACCAAAGATGTTCTAGCGCACAAAAAAGCAATTAGTAGAAATACGCGGGTGCAAAATTTGCACTGCAAATGATCTCATACTTACACCCAAGCACAGAATATCATATGAGTAGGTATGACTCAAGTTAAATATAAGGCTCTTTTAAATAAACAGCGTAAAATTTTCATTGGTTTTGCTCCCGAAACCCAGTGATTCTCCTTGTATTCCGTGGATTCTACTCATGATAACAAGCAGCTTTCCCGAAGAAAAAGTTTCTTACTCTAAAATAATATTTCGCCTTCCAATACAAAAAAAAATGTAGGGTACCTATCCATGAGTTGGAGTTGACTCAAAACGTCTTGAATATGAAATATCGTCGCTACGCCTTCCACCATTTTTATTCCCTTTAGTGAAAACTATGATTTGTTTCCCAATGTATTTATTTCCACAGATACCTCCATATTAACCAACCAGGATCTCAGAATGCTCTAGCGTTATCGATTTCCACTTGCCTCCCTTTGTAATTTGAATTTACCTCCCGCGTTTTGAGTTTAATTATGACTTATTTTCCGAGCATGATGATCAAAAATAGTTATATGTACGATCCAATTTTTTCGTTTATTCCAACGCTTGCTAAAACATTTTGCAGCTATGTCAAAAGGAATTGGCTAAAACTGTCAGAAAAAACAAGTTTGTAAAACAATGTTATTCTTTCCGTCAAATGTACTCTAGTTTTAGTGTTATGGCTGCAAAATTGATTGGTAAGCGTTGCAATAAACAAAAAAAAATTATCATGCTTGGAAAAGACTCCTCGTTAATTTACGTATTACCGTTCATTCTGATCATTTATTCCATTCGTTCACGATCGAATATTACGGACGTACTCAGTACCCTTCTCACGTAGAAGCAATGTCAACGCAATTTTTAACAGAGCCCATAAAATTGCCTAAACAGGGTCGTACTCAGGAAGCCGTCAAAAATAAAACTTTGGAGGAAAATTACCTTTTAAAATAATAAATTAAGTAAACGTGTAAGTAATTAGGTGCCTATACCTTTCAAGGGAGTCTTGATTTTGTTTATCACCTAATTTCCTTTTCTTAAGGTTGGTACATACAAAAATTTTGTCATGTAAAGCATTCTAAATAATTGCTTATTCTACTCGTAGAAGCTAAGTTTAAGAAAAATCTGTACGACTTTGAGAAAGCTAAACAGTAATATATTATTAGAGGGTAGGTAAGGTAAGGGCTAAGTAAATTGCGCAAAATCTCTCGGGTGGTTTTCTCTGAACATGGAACTGAACAACTTTTGTTTTACGACTTTTGGTAAATCGCAAAAAAAATGTTTTAGAATAGAAAATAATAAAAATAATTTTGATCCTTTGAAGGATCTGTTAATAGAGAATCAGACTGGAATAGACAATAAATAAGTGGTAAAATAAAAACTTGAAGAATATTTTTTTAGGGTACCTTCCCCTACAAGTAAAGTGGGGATGATTTTTTTTCTCATCTCCCCCATAGTGTTTGGTGTCGTTGGATAGGCCTTTTAAAAATAATTTGAATTTGCACAGATCATTTTTCGTTTTAGGGATCTGTTAGCGAAATATTTAGCATGAAAGCGCAATTTTTTGTTAGAGTCAAGTGTCTCCCCCCTGCCAACAAAACGGTAGTTATTGGAAAACGGGACCTGCGGGAAGCGAAAGCGTTCCGGGACCGGTCACATAGAGGTACCGCACGGAAACCGCGGCGGGAAAGCGGCGAAGTAGCGGTCGGTGTGACAGCAATAGCGGCCATCTTGAAAATTTTTGAGTGATTTGATAAAAGACAACGTCAAAGTCCGCGCCCGGTCCGCAGCGTTGTAATAGCGGCGCGCCGCGACCGCTTTCAATGTGACAGGGTGCACAAAAAGTCATACATAACAAAAAATACCGCCCCCGGAACGCTTCCGCTACCGCCTCTGTGTGACTCGGGCTTTAATCAAAACATGCCACAAAAAAAGTCACAAAAAGCTACGGAACCCTATACTGCGCGTTGCCTGACACGCTCTTGGTCGATTTTTTATTTCTCTCAAGAATATAAAATATGGACAATGTAAAAAGTCATTTGGGTGTTATAATTATGTAAAAGCTATTTCACGAAAATAACTGACGGACGTTCGAATTAATGTCTAGCCATCATTTTATTACGGCTTTACAAATTGCTGACTATTAAACTTCTATGAATAAAAAATCCATAAAAGTGATTTTAATGCTATTCTCTTGATATTGATGTCAACTCATATACAAAAATTAGAATAGGTCTATAAGTTTCTGTCATTATTATGTTCTATATATATATATATATAATATCATATAAAATATCATCTTATTTTTCAATCAGGTGATTCATTCTCCAATGCCGTAACCAAAACTGGGGACATCCATATAAATATAAGGGCAATAGAAGGAAAATTAATGAAAATTTTATTTTATTTATTTATTATTATTAGTCTTAGGAAGATTTACAGATAAATTTGTGATAATATAAATCTAAATAGAAATACAATGCCAATGACAAATCTCTACCAATAGCATTCATAAAAAAAACTTACAAGAAAAAAAAAACCGGCCAAGTGCGAGTCGGACTCGCTCAAAGAGGGTTCCGTACCACCACATAATCATAATTGTATTAGTTGAAATTTCAGTAAGTTAATGTGCTAGATTTGTTTAGTCCGACACGCGCTTGACTATATTTTATTATTTGTTGTTATTTTATAGCTTATGCACTATAAACATACCAATTTTCAAGTTTGCATGTGTTCCCGTTTTTAAAATAGAACTAAAACAAAAATCGCCTGAGCGACCATCCAACTTGACCCCTCTCTTATATGAATGTTCTTGAAACGGGAGCTCACCACAATTGGTTACCATTAGTTGTGAGAAAAGTTGTAATATTTAATGATTTTAGACTTTTCTCATTATTTGTACACTGAGACCTAGCTTCTTGCCGAATTTCATAATTTTAGGTCAACGGAAAGTACCCTGTAGGTTTTTCATTTTTGCATAAATGTATGGAGAAGAGGACATAAAATGCCATATCTTTTGATTGCGTCGTTGTAAAAAATTGAAATTTTCAGATCTTGTGTGGTTCATGGATCCTAATATATATTATTAATTTCAACCTGATACCTTTACCCGTTCGTGAGATAAAGGGTCTTGACAGACAGACAGACAGACAGACAGACAGACAGACAGACAGACAGACAGACAGACAGACAGACAGACAGACAGACAGACAGACGGACAACAAAGTGATCCTATAAGGGTTCCGTTTTTTTCTTTTGAGGTACGGAACCCTAAAAATGATTAAAATTGAAGACAAATTAAACAATATTAAAAAAAAATGCAAAAAATAAAAGGAAAACACGAACAAAAATTTAAAACAATCAGAAAATGTGACACTTATCACGAAGGGTGCAGGTTGCGTACAATCATCAGTCTGATACAGCCGATTCGAAATGTAATTTTGTCAATAATCGTTTCACTGTGGTTGTGCTGGTACAGAAAAGATGTATGTAGAAAAGATGTAAAATATGTATCACAAGGTATTCTGACATTCATAAAGTCATTGTTAATACAGCGTTGTCGTCGTTCTGTAAATTTTGTATGAGAATGTTATATGGGACACAATGGCAGATGTCATCCCATAGGAATATAAATTAGTATTCCTTCTATTTCGAGCGGAGCAAGGAGTCCGATTTTTGCGATTTCCATTTGACAAAACTTCCATCTCACATTTATTCGATCAGGTGCAGTTTTTCTTTGAAGCTTATTTTTTAAGAGGTCGTTTTTGGAGAGAAATTGCTCGTTGTTGTGAGTTATGGCCGGTGGAAGTTGCGTGCGATGAAAGTTTGGCTAAGTAGAGCCTTCCGGAAGCGTTTTCAATTCGGGGCAGGTGTGCAAGATACATATAGGCATTTAAAAAATAATAACCTGCTTAGCGTAAGATAAGATATTGAACTCTCTAGTTTACTAAAGTAGAGCTAACGTAAGAAGTCAGTTTTGACGTTTCCGTAACACCAACGCACAAGGTCCATTTTTCTTTCATGTCGTAATATTTTATACGTTTGACAGCTGTCAAAAAGGACCTATTACGATGGCTTTACTTCAAGTAGTTGCAGTGAATAAAAACAGAATAGGTGAGTCGTGACCGCTTATAGTAAATTCTTTGAAAAGTTATTCCATTCATCCTAGCCGTAATTTTTCGGGTGGTGGGTATACAAGGTTATTTTTTTGGACCTGATTTGCGTATGCCTACCTTATTACAGAGGTCAAAAGCAACAACTATTGTTCTACGATTTTTCTAACAGCGCACGAAAAATTTTCGACTCCTAAAGTGATCACGTGACCGACCCAAAAAATAACCTTGTGTTAAAATGTTCCCCTAGCAGCTAGAAATTGTTTCTTATTTCCACAACTTTCAAAGAATTTTTCTAGCTCTTAAAAGCTCGTAGTCTAGACTTAATTTAGTTTTCTCAAAACGGAAGTTACCTACATACCGCACAAAAAACATTTTCCTATAGAGAGCGCAACGAAATGAGCTCTACGTACCCAGCTGCGCTTCAAGTTTTTAATTAAGTAAGAGCGTGTGTCGAGTATGGTTATTTTTTTTTATAACACAATGTACCGTCACGGACTTCTGCCTGCTCAGTTAAGAATTTCTTCATTGAAATCCTGTTTTGAACTAAGAAAAATTGCATATAGTTTTGTTCTATACTCTTGTTTTTTAGGGTTCCGTACCTCAAAAGAAAAAAACGGAACCCTTATAGGATCACTTTGTGGTCCGTCTGTCTGTCTGTCTGTCTGTCTGTCTGTCTGTCTGTCTGTCAAGACCCTTTATCTCACGAACGGGTAAAGGTATCAGGTTGAAATTAATACCATATATTAGGATCCATGAACCACACAAGATCTAAAAATTTAAATTTTTTACAACGACGCAATCAAAAGATATGGCATTTTATATCCTCATCTCCACACATTTATTCAAAAATGCAAAACCTACAGGGTACTTCCCGTTGACCTAAAATTATGAAATTTGGCAAGAAGCTAGGTCTCACAGTACAAATAAAGGGAAAAGTCTGAAATCATTAAATATTACAACTTTTCTCACAACTAATGGTAACCAATTGTTGTGAGCTCCCGTTTCAAGAACATTCATATAAGAGAAGGGTCAAGTTGGATGGTCGCTGAGGCGATTTTTGTTTTAGTTCTATTTAAAAACGGGAACACTTGCAAACTTGAAAATTGGTATGTTTATAGTGCATAAGCTATAAAATAACAACAAATAATAAAATTTGGTCAAGCGCGTGTCGGACTCAAAAAATCTAGCACATTAACTTACTGAAATTTCAACTAATACAATTATGTTTATGTGGTGGTACGGAACCCTCAGTGCGCGAGTCCGACTCGCACTTGGCCGGTTTTTATTTTTTTATGCAGCCTACTCATAGAAATATAAGGGTAATAGAAGGAATATTAATGAAATGAAATGAATGAATTAACGTTTATTTGAACATCACGGAAATTACATTTTCAATGTGTAAGTGTCACTAGGTACTCTGACATTCAATCATTTTAAATACGGTCTGTAAATTTTGTATGAGGATGTCAAATCACGTTTGATGATTTGATATTTCAACTTGGGACACAATGACATATGTCATTCCATAGTAAAATTAATGAGTATTCTTTATATTCCGAGCGGAGCAAGGAATCCGAATTCTTTGGTTTTGTTCTATACTTCTCCATGGTCTTTATTTTTGGCAGTCTATACTTTTTGGTCCCTCCAAGATATGTCGGTCGCAAGTAGGAACTTTCTAAAGGTAAAATAGCTTGTTAATCGATTGGGCTTTGGGATTAAAACTAACGAAAATTTACTTTGTATAGTGATTCTAAAGATTCAGATAATATATTCCATGTAGATTCTTTACAGAATACTTATTGAATGTCATGCAGAATACAATGCAAATAGAGCGAGTCTACGCCGTTTCGGATCGTGCTGTAGCAGCGTAAAAGAAACGGCGAGAAACCACTGCAGCACGGCCTACTTTAAGAGTCGGCTTTTTACAATGTGTTTCTTGTGTTTCGCTGGAATATCAGAGCACCATACCTCTTTGTCATTCATATAGTCATCTATTCTATAGTAAGCTTTTTACGAGATAACGTTTGCTTTACACATTCTTTAAACTTTCTCTCAGGTAATTGCACTATATTGTCAGGTATTTTGTTATAGTATCATATACACAGACCTACGAAAGATGTATTGACTTTAGTTAATCTAGTATATGGTTGATAAATTTTGTGCTTATTTCTAGTATTAAAATTATGCCTGTCACAAATTTTAGGTGATTGATGAATGTTCTTTCTAGCATACATAATATTTTCATAGATACTGGCAGACTCTGTAGCTAAAGACTCTGTAACTAAAATAAGGATAAGATAAAAGTAAGGTGTTAAATTATAGACAAATGTAACACCTCCTATCTGAAATCTGGGGGTCTATTACGGGGTAGCGAACTTCCTAGGTCTGTGGTTTTAACACAGTTATAAATTTAATGACAAATATTACTATATCGTCCTTTATGAAACTCAAACTGCAGAACTGCAATGAGATTAAAGTTGCCAACCCAGATAATCCTTTCTGAAATGCCACCATCCATTACTACAGTTTATTGCTAGAGGCAACATTGGCCAAGCTTTGCAGAATACTAGAAAGCAAACTAACATAGAAATGTGGCTAAATATAAATGTAGGAAAGCTCAAAAATGTTTCGCTGTTTTCAGTTACAAAAATGTGTTTGCACTTTTATGAAAGTAATTCTTTTTTCGTGCCTATTTTCTTTTGTGTATGAAAATATAGAACAACGTAGATTTTTTTGAGGTTTCTATTTATTATTAATTAAATAAAATATAGTTATTTATCTACACTTCTTTTTGTCATGCAAGATCGAAACCATCGATCCAATATCAGTCTTAAAAAAAATCGGCCAAGTGCGAGTCGGACTCGCGCGCCGAGGGTTCCGTACCACCACATAATCATAATTGTATTAGTTGAAATTTCAGTAATGTGCTAGATTTTTTGAGTCCGACACGCGCTTGACCAAATTTTATTATTTGTTGTTATTTTATAGCTTATGCATTATAAACGTACTAATTTTCAAGTTTGTAAGTGTTCCCGTTTTTAAAATAGAACTAAAACAAAAATCGCCTCCGCGACCATCCAACTTGACCCCTCTCTTTTATGAATGTTCTTGAAACGGGAGCTCACCACAATTGGTTGTGAGAAAAGTAATAATATTTAATGATTTCAGACTTTTCCCTTTATTTGTACTGTGAGACCTAGCTTCTTGCCAAATTTCATAATTTTAGGTCAACGGGAAGTACCCTATAGGTTTTGCTTTAGTGCATAAATGTATGGAGATCTTTTCATTGCGTCGTTGTAAAAAAAATTAAATTTTCAGATCTTGTGTGGTTTATAGACCCTAATATTTGGTACTAATTTCAACCTGATAACTTAACCCGTTCGTGAGATAAAGGGTCTTGACAGACAGACAGAAAGACGGACAACAAAGTGATCCTATAAGGGTTCCGTTTTTTTCTTTTGAGGTACGGAACCCTAAAAATATCAAAAATAAAATCAATTCTTCAATAAACTTGTACACTTTTACCTATGAAATTTCCGAAATTTTCTTACAGATTAATGAGATAATAATTCTTATACTTGAAAGTTGACTTCAAGGTTACTATTTACGCATAAAATAAAGTTTTTATTTTTAGTTTGATATATAAAAATAAAGGTTCGAAAATTGTTCGTCTTAAATGTCGTCCGATTTCATCATTAGATTTGTTTTATTTTTTACTTACAGATAATATTTTTCGAAAATTAAATTAAGCTTCTGTTAGCTTAATGTCTTCCCAATAATGCTTAAAAAAAAATTGATTTATAATTCCTAAGAAAAATGCAAAAATGATAGTATTACTAATTGAGTTTACCTAAAATTCGCCATACAAAACGGCAATTTCATAGGTAAATACCTATTAAAAGTACATACCGACTGCTGACCTCCAAACTTCATTCTGAAGATGGCACCCATGATGATGACGACATAAAAGGACAGTTTAGAGCAGGTTAACTTTGACAGCAATGCGTCTTTAGCTCCTGCGGCATTAAATGTAATAATGCATAGGCCAGTGTATCAAGCTTGACTCACTCTTGATCATGACTGTACACCTCAAACCCTCTTGAAATTACCATTGAATGTAACAACTTCGAAATACTTAACTCAAATGAAAACGAAACAAAGACAAGTTCGAAGTTGTTCAAAGAAAATGATCCCTCGAACGACTTTCGAAGTCGTTATGCTAATTGTAAATCGCACAATAGGGTAACGGGAACACTCAGAATTTCCCTTAATTTGGGGTTTCATTTTGCCGTTCATGTTTACTCGTGCCTGCTCAGCACGTTGCAGTTGTCAGTTTATCGAGGCCCATAAATTAAAGAACCAGTGTTGCCAATCTTGTTGAAAGCGCCAACATTCCTCAAATCCTAGCAAAGAAGTGCATCGCATTTTAAAAGATAAGGAATAAAAATATCAAAAACGTAATTTGTGGGTTTTCTAAAGATTTTCTTTTACTGACATTTCTTCGCGTTTAGAGGTGATAGATTAGATGACATCATTCCTCAAATACAGTGATAATTCTCCGAGATATATTTTCTCTCGGGCAACGTGCTGAGCTGCTGCTTACTTAAATTAGCTAAACTAGTTTGTAATTTTTTTCTTGATGAATAGAACTCGAAAACATTTCGAAAATTTGGCAAGCTTACCAATATCTAAACTTCTGATTAAATAATTTGATCTCTCAACACTTGGGAATATTTTTATAAAAAAACCGGCCAAGTGCGAGTCGGACTCGCGCACTGAGGGTTCCGTACCACCACATAAACATAATTTGTATTACCTATTCTTAGTACCTATTATGTATGACTTGATCTGTAAAGACATGAATATTGTATTAGTTGAAATTTCAGTAAGTTAATGTGCTAGATTTTTTGAGTCCGACACGCGCTTGACCAAATTTTATTATTTGTTATTATTTTATAGCCTATGCCCTATAAACATACCAATTTTCAAGTTTGTAAGTGTTCCCGTTTTTAAATAGAACTAAAACAAAAATCGCCTCAACAACCATCCACCTTGACCCCTCTCTTATATGAATGTTCTTGAAACGGGAGCTCACCACAATTGGTTACCATTAGTTGTGAGAAAAGTTGTAATATTTAATGATTTCAGACTTTTCCCATTATTTGTACCGTGAGACCTAGCTTCTTGCCAAATTTCATATTTTTAGGTCACCGGGAAGTACCCTGTAGGTTTTTCATTGATAAAACCTATACCTATAATTGAAGATAACATGTTCATCTTACGTTTTGTTACAGTTGATTGCTGACGTAGGTACATCTCAAAAGGTGTACAATAAAACCATAGTATAAAACTAAATTACCTGCTTAGCACATCAAGCTTGACAGTTTAAGCCACGATCACACCTACCTAAATTCCAAGACTTAATTCGGCATACATTGCTGGGAGGCTTGGTTATGTTAATTGCAATATCCTTACTTCAACGAGCAATGTACGCTGAATTAGTCTTTGAATACAGCTAGGTGTGATCATGGCTACGTACGGTCGGTCAACGTACGGTCAACCGCTAGTCGGTAGAAACTTTTTCAACTCTATTACCACGCCATAAGGTCCAAAAGTGTTTCTACCGATGTGCGGCCGTGTGTACATACGGTCAACCGCACGTCGGTAGAAACTTTTTCAACTCTATTACCATGCCATAAGGTGCAAAAGTGTTTCTCCTGATGTGCTGTTAAGTGTACCTAAGACCAACCTCAGCTCACGCTATAGGTTGGAATAGGTACAGCGCGTTCAGAACAAGTCTTTATTTTCCGCGCATGGTTGACAGGCGGAGAGCCAATGAGCGATTCGCTCGCCCCCTGGGGGGAGCCGTGCTCACCCCCGCGACTAATTTTTTGACTTCTGCGCATTAACGGTCACAGACAAAGTTATTTTGCACGCAGTATACCTACCTACCAGCTATATTAAACGGTATAGATGGCGTATCCTACCTCCATCCTAACCCAATTTACGCTTATGTTGCATATTTCTAATTTTCAAAGCAATCCGTGATATAATTTATTTATTATAAGCAGGAAAATTTTTTTGAGTACCTATAGCATACAATCAAACGGTTCTAATTATTTTTTACCTGTGTCGTCCTAGTGGCAATCCTAGCGGCCATAATTGGTATTATCTTGAGCTTTGGATGTCTCAGAGGAAGTAAGGTTAAAAAGTCTGTACCGTGTACCTAAAGATGGCGCTGATATCAGATTATGGTTCCACACTTTGTCACGTATTAAATAAACTTTGTTTAGTAAGTATAATTATATTATAAAAGTAAAAAAAACATTAACTATTTCTTATCTTTATTTTATTTAAATATTGACGGCGAAACCTGTAAGGTAAGCGTCTAAAAATATCAAAAACATTTCAAAAGTAAAAAAGCAAAAATTTTTAAAAATTTAATAAGCAATACCACCACCGTCCAGGCACAGTATGACCCATACTACCCAGTACTACCTACCATAATTATTATATACTAAAAGCTTTTGCTCTTTGACTTTAAAAACTCAGTGACCATCCAACTTGACCCCTCTCTTATATGAATGTTCTTGAAATGGGAGCTCACCACAATTGGTTACCATTAGTTGTGAGAAAAGTTGTAATATTTAATGATTTCAGACTTTTCCCATTATTTGTACTGTAAGACCTAGCTTCTTGCCAAATTTCATAATTTTAGGTCAACGGGAACTACCCTGTAGGTTTTGCATTTTTAAATAAATGTATGGAGATGAGAACATAAAATGCCATATCTTTTGATTGCGTCGTTGTAAAAAATTTAAATTTTCAGACCTTGTGTGGTCCATGGATCCTAATATATGGTATTAATTTCAACCTGATACCTTTACCCGTTCGTGAGATAAAGGGTCTTGACAGACAGACAGACAGACAGACAGACAGACAGACAGACGGACAACAAAGTGATCCTATAAGGGTTCCGTTTTTTTCTTTTGAGGTACGGAACCCTAAAAAAAGCATTTGACCTTCGTTTGACCTTCTGTGCGATAGGAGTGTAAAAACCTCTTTGCCTCATCTGTTTATATGGAGGCAATACTTTAACCTCAGTTGACCTAACAGGGACTTACCTATGTGTTAATACTTTCATAAGTTAGAAGATCGAATGGGAAGAAAATTGCCTTTTTTTCCTCATTAATGTATGGGATTTTGCGTTGTAATTCAATCTAAACCATAAACACAAGGAGTTAGAGTTTTTCCACTCAGCTTAAATAATATCCCAATTTCGAGTATATCAGCAGCTTTTGTCTGCGTGAATTTGATCTCCATTTCCCATCCAAAGTTATGTTTGTCTTTTTTTAATTAACCGAACGCCAACCCTGAATTGGCGAAACTTCACTGAAAGTTTAATTGGTGAATCTGGCGGTATTTCTTTTAAAAGGTGGCAGATTTCAATGTTTTGCTATGTAGCGACATTGTTTTTGGTCGGGAATTGCTAGTTGCATAACAACGATGATTTTCTGTTATTCGGAAAGTACGTTAAATCACTGGTCTCGACTGCTATTTTTATCATATAAGTAACTTCGTTCGCGTGTTTTTTGTTTCTTGTACAAAATACACAAATGACTGTACCGATTCAAACGGGGTTTCGGATAATGTTCAGGCTTATATTGGTGCACAATATAAGCGCAGCGAGGTTCAAATCTCTTTGATACAAGCCGCATTTCATCGCAAACGGTGCACTTAGGTACATACTTTTGTTCGCGTTTTGGATGTCACTTATGGACGCGGTATTGTTTCAACTATGTCGTATGTGCTTTAGTGCGGTCAGTTAGCTGTTTCACGTAGACACGATTTACAATTTCACCAAATTTTTTCCAGGTACTAGTTAGGTACATAGCTCTCAACTTTTGATTGGAGCCAATTCTTGAATTTCAAAAAATTTCCATAGAATATTCAAGAATTGGCTCCTATCAAAAATTTTAAGTTATGTACCTAACTAATACCTGGAAAAAATTTGGTGCAATTTGGTGAATTTGGTGATATAAGAGTATAAGGGACCGGACTACTTTAGTTACGCAGAAGAACGCTGCTGCCCATCATCAAAATCAATTTTCCTTAGTCGCCTTTTAAGTCAACCACAGAATAGAACGATAACGGGATGACACTGTCTTTAACAGGTATCACACGATACTGCACGTGTAAACTTACAGTTGCGGCGGACTTTAAGAGTAAGCCCATTGACAACAAAAAGGACGGGTTGCACTCCGGGAGTGTCGGCAGAAGTGAAAACTTGAATTTTTTTATATTATGCTTTTTGTAAGGGTCAATCGCGTCATTGCTCGCGTACTTTTTTGATGTCACTGAATAAAAACCCGTATTGTAATAACATCACGGTTGACAGTTGACGCTTTTTCGATCAGGCTACGGATCTGACGCGACATCTGACGCGAGTTTAACATTTTTTACCCATCTAAAAAAGTGCCAAGCGCCGCTAAAGAAGTATTCACTTCAAAAAAAAGAATTTTGTAGTTCTACGAAACTCTAAAAACATTTCGTCTCCACATCTCCCCAAATTTTATTGCCCTAACCGTAAAAATAAACAAAAGAAAACGTTTACCGAAATTCTAGTCACGTTTGTACCGCCTAGGTTTCACCTACTGTCGGGGAATACTAATCTAGACATCTAGACCCAAAAATACAGGATAGGCTGTAACTTGAAGTCGACTGATATATCTAAGAGATCAGAATTAGATTACTGAAATGTGAACTTAGTGGTGGTATGTAATAAAAATATAACTTGTTCGACAAGTATCTTTTTCGGGTTTCGTACTTCAATAGGAGAAGGGACTCTTATAGGATCACTTTGTTGTCCGTCTGTCGGTCTGTCAAGACCCTTTTTCTCACTCTCTCGTATTAAATTGAAATTAATATCAAATATAAACTACTTAAACCCTTGAAGCTACGAAAATTCTAAGCTTTTACGACAACACAAAAGATACAACCATTTACGTCCCCATTTCCATACATTTATGAACCAAACCATAACCTGTACTTCCTGTTGATCTAGAATCATGAAATTTGGCAAGAAGCAAGCTCACATAGAAAAAAGGAGAATGTCATGAAATCACAACTTTTCCCACAACTAATTATAACCAATTATAATTAGTTGTGTTTTTGCGTGCGTTCGACGTCTGCCGTTCGTGTTTCTATGAACCCCGCAACGTGGCAAGGTGAGTTCCTGTTTCAAATACAGTGGTAAAGGACAAAAGCTTTTAGAATATCATAATGGTGGATAGGTAGGAAATCCTTAGGGCGTGAGTCCAACTCGCACTTGGCCAAATAGACAAACGGACAAACAGACAAAAATTCAAAAAATGATCTGAATGTGTTCTATTACTGTTAAAGTGTCCCCTAAAGTTATAATAGGTCTTTACCTATGAAATTGCCGAAATTTTCTTACAGATTAATGAGATCATAATTCCTATAATTCTAATGTAATTTTTTTCATTTGTCTTATATTTGGATCGAAAATAGTTCGTCTTAAATGTCGTCCGATTTCATCATTAAATTTGTTATATTTATTTACAGATAATATTTTTCGAAAATTAAATTTAAGCTTCTGTTGGCTTAATGTCTTCCCAATAATGCAAAAAAAAATAGATTTATAATTCCTAAGAAAAATGCAAAAATGTTAGTACTGAAAATTGAGTTTACCTAAAATTCGCCATACAAAACGGCAATTTCATAGGTAAAGACCTATTATTATTGCAAATATTTTCAATGTACAGATTCGCCGAGTTTACGATTTTATTATATGTAAAGATATTCACAATATCCGGACAGTGTCGGAGATAAAAAGCGGTCCAATAAGATTCTCTTACCAAGTAGAAAAACTTACATATTATAGCTTCTAATAATAATCCGAAATATACTGAAATTTCAATCAGTTATTCAATTATTAATTCACCTAACCTACATAAGGGCGGCCTCATGCCTCGTTCCGACCGACATACGAGAACCAAAATAGCTGCCCCGGATATTGAATCTACGACATGCGACCTACAATCTTCTATCGACTTTGTATTACACTTACGTGCCACATCTTAGGCAGTAGTCCCGTGTGGTGCCGGCAAAGAATATTACCAACCCATCTCTACCCGCGGGTGTCGTAAAAGGCGACTAAGGGCTTATGAACCGGAGGATGGGCAGCAGCATCTTTCCAAATATCGTATTATCTTACATACTGCGGTCACCAACAACAGCGGTCGCCAGCCGCAACGCTTACAAGCGTGGTGACTACGGTAAATCGCCTCCTGAGTACCACGTACTTTTGCTGTACTTCTGGAGGAAGCTCCCTGTCTTGTAGTGGTTTTTTTTTTATTGCATGGAAAACTTACATTCATGGGATGCTATGATGATGATAACTGAGATATGAAATAAACTATACAGTCTAGGCAACGAAGCGGATCGTTGTATGAAGACCCCCGCATTAAATCCTCAGTCGATGAAACTTTGCTGGGATATTACACTAGATGAGACAACCCTTCTATAAAAAATCCAAAAAAAAATCGGTAATTTTAATTTTTCCATACAAAAATTACAAAAAATGTATAATTTTTTTTTTATATTTTGAATTTACATTTAATTCATGATTCTTTATCATCCTGTCAAATAAAATCTGCCTGAGATAATTATGTTGGGGTCAATAGCCCCGGCTACTGTCAATGATAGTAGTCGTTAAGCCAAGTCAGAGGCCATTTGGGGGCTTGAAAACTCTGACAGCCAGGTTGGCCACTCACCTGGCAAGGCTTAATCTAGGATTGGGACTGGTTTTCCTTCTGGGTTGCGGACGTTAGGTGGCAGTCGCTCTGTGTAAAAACCAATACTCTCGTTAGCCGACTCCGTAAAAACCATTTCTTAAAACGGAATAAAGCTTAAGCAAGGCTTCACAACTGGGTTCGCGTCGGGTTTGGGCTTTTATATTAACACAAACAACTGGCACCTATTCAAACGAGGTTTTCAATTTCGCCGCTAGAAATTTTGTACTCACATATCGTCTGCTTGACTGAACTGATTGCGATACAACAAAGCTCATATGTTGCACGAAAGTAAGCAATTTAAAAAAAGAACATAAAATAAACACCTTGACCTGAGAATATTCTCCTTTAATGTTTTCTCGCGGTTCTGGATTCGGTTTTTTTCAAAGTCAAAGTCAAAGTCAAATTTATTTATTGCAGTGTTACAGGTATAAATACAAGATGAAATATGTATGAAATATGTGCACTGTAACATACCGAAATCGGCGTGCAATGTTTACTATGTCATACATAGATAAAACTTATTTCTAACATTAGAAATATTTCTTACTTCTAGAGAACTTAATAATATTTACACAGTAGTATCACATTTTTATCTTTATTTATATCTATTATTATGTATATTTAAGTATATTTACAGCACATTTTTATCTTTATCTAATAAATATTCTTCGATACTATAGTAACATTTGGTATAGAGCAAATAATGTAGTTTCAATTTAAATTTTCTACTGTCTAATTCTTTCATACTATCTGGTAAACTATTGTATAATTTAGGTGCTAGAGCAAAAGCTGTGTTCTTGTAAAATTGCATGTTCGGTTGAATCAAGGGCAAAACATCGATCTTATTTCTTGTTTTTCTAGGATGTCGAGGTTTAACTAATTTAAATTCTTCTAAATTATCGTGGACAAACAAACATGCCTCATATATATACATACAGGGAAGTGTCATTATTTTCAATTTCTTAAAATACGGTACGCAACTATCTTGTTGTTTAGCATTAAACATGGCCCGTACACATTTTTTCTGTGCCCTAAACAACGGCATTATATAGGTTGCGGCAGCATTACCCCAGTGTAATATGCCATACCTCAAATTGGAAGCAACATACGCATGATATGCACACAGTGCAGCCTTCTGCGATATTGTCTTAGTTACATTTCTTAAAACATACACATATCTGCTTAATTTAGATATTAAATCGTCAATATGTTGCTTCCAATTTAAGTGGCAGTCCAGAACAACACCCAAAAATTTTATGTAATTCACTTTTTCAATTCGTTTGCCGCAGTATTCAATATTAACATCTAAAGGGTGAGATTGAGGCAGGTAAAACTGCATATATTTTGTTTTGACTAAATTTACCACTAGATTATTATTATTAAGCCAGTCTATAATATTACTTAGCGTTATGTTGATGTCATTCTCGTAGGTGCTAGCTTCAGTGCATTTAATTATAACGGAGGAATCATCGGCAAATAATACCATTTTGTTATTTGTTATATCAGGGATATCATTGATGTAGATAATGAATAGCAAAGGGCCCAATATGCTACCCTGAGGTACACCATATTTTACGGATTTTAAATTAGACTTGGCCGTTATTTCAATATTTTTTTCATCAAGGTAGGTTATATGTGTTTCCTGCTTACGATTTTGTAAATAAGATTTTAATAGTTCAAGGGCTGGTCCTCTAATTCCATATCTATGTAACTTTTCCAGCAAGATGTTATGTGAAACATAATCGAATGCCTTCGTCATATCCATAAATAAGGTCATTATGGGAGTTTTGCTATTTATGCTTTCAGTAACTGAGAACAACAAATCACGTATTGCAAGATTTGTGGACCTACTTTTGCGGAAGCCGAACTGCTCATTTTTAATGATATTAAATTTTTCAAAAAAGCTATATAATCTATTATAAATGATCCTTTCAAAAATTTTTGAAATAACTGATATGAGTGCTATTGGACGATAATTATCACATATTTCTTTCGAACCTTTTTTAAAAAGTGGTTTAATCACCGTTATTTTTAAGTTATCGGGATATATACCTTGACATAAACATAAATTTATAATGTAACTTAGGGGTGTAGATATCTCTTCTGAGCAATATTTTAAAATCTTTGTTGATATTTCATCAATGCCAACACTATTAGTATTTCTTAAGTTTATGATTATTTTGTTTATTTCTTCTGGGGTTGTTGGCATCAAATAAATTGAGTTTTGTAAAGGTTTTATGTTATTAAAAGGTACTTTATTGTTCAAATTCAAACTATTATTATTTACTTTATTTTTATGTATGTCTACCATATTAATATATGTATCATTGAAAGCATTAGCTATATCTGTAGGTTTAGTTATGAAATGGTCGTTTACCTTTATCTTGATTATATTTTCTTTGGGTGATTGATATTTATTATTTTTGATAACGTTCCATGTAGCTTTGGTAATATTGGAGGATGAGCATAAATATTTACAATTTTCATGTTTTTGGGACACGTTAACAATTTTTTTAAGTAATTTGTTATACCTAGTATAGCTTTGTTTATCACTACTTTTGATACTTTGCATATATAGATTTCTTTTAGTATAAGTAGATTTTTTTATACCTGTTGTAATCCATTTTGGTTTAATTTTAGCATGAATTTTAACCCTTATTTTTGGGAAACAAAGATCGTAAAACATTTTAAGGGTTTCAAAAAAAGTATTATATGCCAAATTTCCGTCGTTAGTTTCATAAACATTGCTAAAAGTTAAATTACGTAAACATTCTCGAAATTTATTCTTATTTTCATGGCAGTAATCACGCATTTGTATATACCAGAATGATTTGCACATATCCCTTTTTATAGGGTGTAAGAACAGTTGGGCAGAATGGTCTGATAATCCTAGGTGTAACACTTTACTGTTGCACCCTCTGCTGTTGTGTGCTATGTTGTCAACGCAAGTACCACTTTCAAGTCTAGTAGCTTCCTTGAATTCTAAACGAAAGTTAAATGACTTTAAAAGATTTATAAAGTCTCGACTTACATTTGAGTTTTCTAATGTATTTATGTTAAAATCTCCACATATGACTATTTTTTTGTTACGAATATTGCTTAATTTGTTTAAAAGTACTTCAAATTGTTGCATAAATGAATTGATGTTATGATATTTTGGGATGCGGTAAATACAAATAATAATAAGTTTATGAATTAATATTTCTAAAGCACAGCATTCAAATGTAGAGTTAACGGACAATTGGTTAACTTCTGTGAGTACTTTAAAATCAATTCCATTACGGACAAGAATACACGATCCACCACGCTTTTGCGGTCGTGAAAAATTTGTACCAAGACGATAATTGTTTATGTGTAAATTACTCTCTTGACCTTTAGGTATAAAATGTTCGGTTAAACACAAAACATCAATTGTTTCATTTTTGGAGCGGAAATCGTCTAATGCTACTTCCAGATCCGGTATTTTGCTTAGTACACTGCAGATATTTTGATGCAGGACGCGAATATAAGCTTTATCAGTTTGAGTCACGAAAAAACGTTGTAGCAGATGGTTCATTTTCCACATTTACTGTTTCATAGTAGTTATTTTCGATATCCGTGATTAGACCTAGTACTTCAGTAAGAATCGTAGTAAACCCTCTTCTATTTATATGTCCACTTACAGTGTTAAACATTTTTGGAGAATATTCAAGGTTCTTATTGCTATCTATAAAGTAGGCATATTGGTGGATTGTTGAGTCTAAATAAAGTAAGTTATTGAAAGCTTCTATACGCTTATTATATAGATTGACATATTTACAACATTTAAAAGTTGGCAGGCAAATAATTACATTTGTATTTTGTACAAGAAGGAGCTTTTCTCGAATGTAGTTTATAACAAGGTCATATCTAAAGTTGTTTTTTGAAAAATCGTGCTCTCCTATAAAAAGTACACAATGGTCTTCATATGTAAAGTCCTTAAGTTTATATTCTATTTCTTCTAGGAGTTGTTTTACACCGGCACCAGGCATAAGGTAGTGGCATATTTGATATTCTGCTAGATATTGTTCCGTAGTTTGTCGGACTTTGTTTTTAGTGTTGCTGCTTATTAAACAAAGTTTTCTTTTCTTTGAGTTAGTGTTCGTCTTGTTTGCTATGGGGTTCTCATCTATGGGTGGTCCTGTTTTGGTTTTTCCATCATCATTCTGTAATATTTCTTTACTATGACCTGACTTTTTTGTTTTGGTAGACGCCTTAGATTTCTTATGTAGAGTTGTAGGAGATTTTTGTTTGCATGTATACTGAGGTGTCTCTGTTTGAGTCTTTCTATTATTATTTTCTATTTCAGTTTCCTTCTTTTTACTTTCTGCAATGTTGTTTTTGAGACTGTGGTTTTCTTCAAGTAAACTATCTATTCTTTGTTTAGCCGCCAGTAGCTGAATTTCAAGATCATAAATTTTAGCTTCCATGCGGTTTAATTCTAAGAAGTTTTCAGAGTCATGGTTAGAGTCGTGGTTTATTTTTGTTCCGTTTGCTGACATAGTGTCTTCAAAAACATCTTCGATATCATCTTCTATAACGTCTTCAAATACTTCTTCATCATCATCTGTATCATCTACTGGCAGTGATTCGTAGGAGTTATCAGTAGATACATTAACAGCAGGATTTTTGCGGGGTTTTCTGACGGTGATGTTATCAGGGCTTTTACCTGTATGCTTCACACACGTATTGCATTTCCAGTTGTCCCTGTGTTCTCCTGTCAATGTACTGTAGAATCTACATTGGGAAACTGAAGTACAAATCAGGTGATAGCTATTTCTGCAGTCTTTGCATTTTAAAATTTGACGATCTGTGGTTTCTATTGGTTTTTGGCATTTCTTACAATAATTCATCTTGAATAAGTAGGTATAGGCAGTTATAAGAAAAGTTCAGGTAGATTTTAAAAGATGGCGCTTATATTTATGATGACAACTTCAACTTCTCAAAATGATAATGTTCTTAAATTTTTGACACTTGTTAGGTGAAACGATTTGAAATAAAGTTAGTATTAAACCTGTTAGTGTTATAATAAAAGTCGAAACGGAAGTTATAAGAAGCAGTAGGTATCGAAAAATATAGTGCACGGGTCTAGCAGCGCAAGTTGTAATTCGTAACGAGTAGGTATGCATGCGCGCGGCGCGGGGCAGTGACCGCTATCGCGTCACTCGCGTTCGGCAAAGTTTGGCGGTTATGAAATATTTTTAAAATATTTTTTGTTATAACTCACGATTGGCACAGAAGTTAATAAATATAAAACCACCACCGTTAAGCACACTTCATAAGCATTTTGAAAATCTACATCACACACACAGAGTGAAACTTTAAACACAAGAAAAAGAATTAAAAGTACGGAGCGTACGAATACGCGTCCTTTCACTATGAGTTCCCGCGTCGTCCTATACTATAAATGTAAAAATTACTTGAATAATCTTTATTATATATCGTGAGTTTTCATAGGTTTTGCTTCTGAAGTCCAGCGATTCTATACACAAGCAACTTTCACGAAGAAAAACATTTTTTACCGAAAATTTTTTTTCAACTCAATTGCAAAGTGGTCACGTGATTCAGTCATTTTGTTTGGGAAGGCGAGAAATATTTTTCGACGAAAAAACCAATTTTTTTGGAAAAGTTCTTGTGTTCATGAGTAGAATTACTGGGTATAGTGCTCTGACATTCCAGCGAAACACAAGAAACAAATTTAAAAAGCCGACTCTTAAAGTAGGCCGTGCTGCAGTGGTTTCTTGCTGTTTCTTTTACGCTGCCATAGCACGATCCGAAACGGCGTAGACTCGCTCTATTTGAATAGTATTCTGCATGACATTCAATAAGTATTCTGTAAAGAATCTACATTGAATAAATAATCTGAATCTAAATCTGAATCTGGGCTTCAGGAGCAAAACCAGTGAAAATTCAAGCTGTGTAATAACAATAAATAATAGAACATTAAACTAAAACATATAAATAAATAGCAATTAAAGTACAACCATCTACAAATTTAGTACACAGTAATTCAAAGTACGCTAAGATGGGCGGGGGTTTGTATAACCCGAATATTCAAGTTGCGAGTAAACTTCTTCTGGGCAACTCGTTTCATCGTCGACCATTAAAAAAGAAGAAGAAGAAATAATTTGAATTCACTAAACTTTGAGTTTAAGTAAGGACAGATATGAAGAATATATAAATAAATGACGTAGAAATACTAGGTGCCTTAAAGTGGCTATTGATCTCGCAAGCGTCATCTAACGCGTTATTTGAAACATAAGCCCCAAGTATTATGACCCAATTTTCCAAGTTTACGGCCTTGTTTACGCACAGGGTCGTAATCACATCATTATCCCAAGTTTTGGAATAACGGCGTTCAATTAGTAGTGAGAATGATGCAGGTAATAATCGACTATTGATATACAAGGTTTAACAGAAAGGGTATATCATCCCTGAAAGATGTGATTCTTCTCATCAAACTGAACAACTTTCCCCAAGGAACGAAGGTCGAAATACGAAAAAGATTTTTTGACCTCCCATACAAATAGCGTGATCAGATGATTCAGTATTTTGACCTATATTCCTTAGGCAAAGTTGTTAAGTTTCATGGGCAGAATCACATTCTTCAGGGTGAATATACCCTTTCTGTTACACCTTGTATTAATAATGCACTTTTGTACGTAGCTTCAACATCTCTTAGGAACTTGAATCTCGTAGTTTTACGAAGCTTTGATCCCTATGAAAAACAAAGCTTTCATTTCGATCCTGCCAAGGCTCTCCGTATGTGATCCATAACTTCGATTTTGCTTCCGTATCGTATCTGGGTGTCCACTCTCAATTTTCAATATATCAATACGATACTATTCAAAACATACAAATTCAAAACTTCGTCCATTTACTATAGAGTAGGATATTGTTTGGATGCTAATCACTGTCACTTGGAAAATCCATCCAACCAATATTCTACTTTATTGTAAGTGAACGAAGTTATGAATTCGACTGTATCGAAGTAATATCGTATCGATATATCGAAAATTAAGAGTAGACACCCAGTTTCTCCTTGGGTGGTATTTCAATTTGGGAAAAATATTTAAGTTACTATGACTAGAGGACGGAGAGGTCAAATCTAGTAAGTAGAGAGTGTGGTTAACTTGCTCATACTCACCTTGTTGAATGGCTTCTATCAATATTTCCGTTTTTTTTTAATTTTTAAGTTGTTTGCAGGATTGTGTTGAAATGAACCGCATGATTTTATACATTATTATTTTATTATCTTTTACTGAAATAAACTCGCAATGCTCATAAACATCAAAAAACTTTACAACCAAAACATCCTACATTCTCACTCCTTATTAAACACCCCTCTATATAAATTGTCACTACGCTTGAAACTAATAACTGTATTGTATATTTTACGGTTTGTATGTATCAGTCGACCTGATTTTTTAAAGCTTTTTCCTTTTATTAACAAAGCATGATCCTTTAATTTATAATAGGGCGAAATTGCAACTTATTATGTCAATTCAATTACGTACCAACACCTACAATATAGCTAAGAATGTATGTAGACAGCTAAAAGGAAACCTTACACTTGTATTTTTTATACGTACTGTATCTGGGTCTTGAATGTTTACATACACAACTTTTTCTTGAATTACCAGAGCAGTGGCCTTAAATCCAATCTTTTCCTCGGGTTGGGAATTGGATACTTTGTGCACACCCCCGGACACTATTTACATCGAGTGTGAATTTAAAATTTGAAATTAGAAGGTCGCGTAGACCCACATATTCAGAACAAAAGACCCTGTGACAGAGACGTGTGCGCGCGGGGGTGCGGGGTAAATTGTAAAGGGGGCGAAGAGTGAGAAAAACGACAGGAGTCATTTCAGATTACTATGGGATCTTGGCCATGTCTTTGTACATCATAACATCCCATGAAACGTCCACTACAGGACAGGGAGCTCCCTCCAGAATTATAGCTTTTGCTGGAAAAATGTGGAGGGGAAGTACCATAGTCACCTCGCGCTTGTTAGCGTTACGGCTGGCACCATGGACCGCGGTTGTAGGTGACCGCAGTAAGTAAGATGTAAGTTACAAAGGAAGATGCTGCTGCCCATCCTCCAGTTAACCCTTAGTCGCCTTTTACGACACCCACGGGTATGTATGGGTTGCTACTATTCTTTTCCGGCACCACACGGGACGGGTCTTTGTACACCAGCCGTCAATTGACTCTAAATACATTACATGAAAAAACATCTATATTTTAATGTTATGATTTTTTTATTCCTAATATCCTGATACAAATTTATTAATCGGCCATCTGGCAACACACGATATAGTGGGAAGTGTCACGTGATGATGTTTGTGTATAAAAAGGCCGACATTACATTTATAAGATGTTTTTCCGTGTTATATCGCATTTTTGATTATTTTTCTTGTTATTACTGGATATAAAACAAAAACAGTGGGTTAAGCTATAAAGGGTGTTAATTTGATTGCGTGCGGCTCAGGGGTGGGATCAGTATCAGTAACTGAACAACTTTTCCCACGGATCATAGGTCTAAATACGAAAATCAATTTTTGATCTCCCATAGAAACTGCATCAGCTGTATGTAAGGTCAAATTTGGTTTTTCGTAGTTTGACCTAAGTTTTTTTTTATGTGACAAGTGAGCAAACGAGGAGGTGGGCCACCTGATGGAAAGTGGTCACCACCGCCCATGGAGCCCGCTGTCTTATTAGTGGCATAACTTGATACTAATAAGACAGCAAAGCACGTTACCCACCCCGAGAACTAAGATGGTGTGTTTCGTGTGCCAGTAATTTCGCTGGCTCCCTCACCCTTCAGTTGTTCAGTTACTGGTAATGATCCCGCCCCTGAGCTATGACACGCAATCAAATTAACACCCTGTATACATTTTTGTCTTATTGTCTAGCAGGTACACATAGAAATGGCCGGAGATGAAACATATCCTTTCATTTCAAAAGTATCAAATATTCATTAAAGTTTCAATAAGTAATAGGTTTTCAAAGAGCTCAGAAAACCTTATATTTTATCCAAGTAGTAGGTACTAATACTACAGTAATAAGAAAAATTAATATTTCTTCTAAAAGACATTTTGTGAAATATCCATTCCCAGGAGACTCGAAGTTCTTTTACGATATATTTTTCTAAGAGTGTCTTTCGTAATACTTATTTTAGTCTCACTGGAATTATAATTTTCGTAATCTTCTTTGAAGAGGGATTTGCCAAAATTATATTAATTTTACAAAGCTAAAAAATTGTTGGAACTTCTGAAGACAGTTCTCGAATTCTTGCAGTGGAATTATTTTTATGGAATGTGATATGCCAACAAACATTCCAAAAAGTCGTCTCTCGAAACAGTCCTTTAGCAAATATTTCAATTTAATTATTATTTAAATCCTAAAGATGAAGAATGAATATTCAAAACCGAATTCCTACCAATTTGATTAACTAAACCAAAATGCGGCGCAAAGGAAAGTGCGGTTACTCGTAAAACGCCAAAAGCGAGTTATTTTATTTCAAGGAAAAAGTAGGAGAAAAAATATTGAATTCGCAGAGGAAATTATTATTCTGTCAGTGACATGACTGATCTTGATCAATTAATAATTGGATCGGAAGACGAGTGCCTTTTTTCTTAATAGCGCCGCCATATTGAGGATATAAATTGAATTGCACGGCTCCGTGGCGTCATGGTAGAGGAATTCGCTTTAATCGAGGTATTTCGTGGTAGGGGGGAATGAGGGTCGCAATTCATTTAATATAAGCAATCGGAATGGTGGATATTAAACCTTATGGCTTTGACAATAGAAAGCGTTTAAGAGTTGATTGGGATAATGATAGTGCGAGAATGTATTTAAGTTGTGCGTTGTGCTAAGAGCGGGTCGACGGTAACCTCATTTCGTCGGATACCAAGGTACGACCTATCCATGTTGCATTTTAAAAAAATATGTCTTAAATACAGGGTTACTTGGGTGCAACCTGGGACGTTGAGGAACCAAAATTGCAAAAGACTTGGCCTAACAAAACTTTCAGGAAATGAATAAAAAATTCACCTCTCCATACAACTAGCCCACTCTGGTTGAGTAGTTTGTATAAAGTGGTCAATTTTATTTTTCATTTATTAATATGGTTCTTTGAGAAAGTTGTTCAGTTTCGTTGAGATTTCCCAACAAATGTTTCTTTAGGAAAGTTCCGCTTCGTTGACTAAGCCCGCCCTTCAGTTTTCCGTACACCTTCCCTTATAGTGCGGCCGATTAGCTGTTTCACGTAGACACGCCTTACAAATTCATCAAATTTTTTCCATTTGGAAATTCATGAATTGGCTCCTATCAAAAATTGAGAGCTATATGTATCTAACTAGTACCAGGAAGAAATTTGGTGCATTTATAAGGCGTATCCACGTAAAGGCGATATAAGACGTTAAGCGACTGGACTATGACACCCTGTATATGGATAGCCAGAATTGCTGTATAGGGCGTTATTTCGCGGTAATATAACGACGGACGTGCCTATGTAAATGAGGGGATAGAATGTGATGCCGTTTTATTCGAAGGGCTTATTGCTGCACAAAATGTAAACGAATTGGCATTTCCTTATCGACTGTCTAAGTTTTCACAAATAAAAGTCAAACTGGGTTTTAGAAGTTAGGGTTCTTTCTTTAGTTACTATTTTACGACGGCCTGTGAACCGCAAAAATCTTAATAATGTTATCGATCAACAGTTAAAGAGTTCATATTTGAGTTTTTAAAATTTTAACAGAAATTGGTTGAAGCTGTATGTAAGTCAACAAATAAACATTTTTCTTTCTGTCTTTGTTTCTTTCTTAACCTATAGCAACAAAAAATAATAACCCACCAAGTGCGAGTTAGTCTTTTTGTTTTTGTGGCTAACGCTTCAGCAAAATTTAACACAGTAGCTTTGAACCTACCACTGAAATTTCATCTACTACATATATTTTTATTATGTACAGAACCCTCGATGCACGATTCCGACTCGTAAATACTTTTTTTACTTATAAATAACAAAAAAAAAATGTTCTAAAGCATTTCTTTTTGTTTGAATGAAAACGGTACATCAGCAGTTACCCCAAGGAACTCTAAAATGCAAATAGGTTTGCAAGTCGAGAATGCATTGATAGTTTGTTGGAGGCAGAGAGGAGCCTGGATCTGACATCACCATTTAAACTTCCCACTGTCTGCCCGGAGCCCGGAACTTCTTCCAAGAACAGTTTTGCATCCAAATTGGATATGCTAAGTACATTATTTAGTTCGCTTAAATATTTTTTATATCCGTAGCGTAGATTTGAGTTTCCTATTCAAATGACAGCTAAATTTACATGACTGTTTAAAACGCCCCAAGTTAGTGCTTCGTGAACTAATCACAAATAGTCTGTGGATTTAATTCCATTGTCACTATTTTGGTACATCGATGACGTCTAGTACAGCACCAATCTATAGTGTACCTACTATTAGGGGTACCTATAGTTTTGACATCAGTGTAACTACCTATTTCGTTTCTCATGTTCAATGTTATGCCATTATTTGTATTATATATTCTGTGCCATTATACGAAGTTGGCTGCCAGCATTTCAAGGTCAAGCAAAGAATAGTCTGGATGATGATAATGTGGGCACTCATCTATGGCCTTCATCAATCTGCCTCACTGCCTCAAAAGCTTCTAGAACATAACAGAAAATAGAATAAAGGCTTATAACGTAACAGACGTGCGTCGGACGTGACAAATGCTCAGATTGACGTGAAATAGATTTTTGAACATGCCGCCATGTTGGAGAGCCCACTCGACCGAGGTAATCCGGTTTGCGGTGGTTCCAACAGAATTGCAATGGGTTTTAAAGATAAAAAATTGCCTATAGCACAATTCTAAAATATACAACGTGTAAGTACAATAATTGTAAAATATAAAACAAAACACACGGAAATATAACCAATTAACCTTCTTACGATTTTTTGTGAATTATATAAATGTGAAAGATCTAACTGAACGGTTGCGACGGAAATAAAGGACAAATAAACAGACTAACGCTCTGAAATTTAAAAGAGTTTAAGAGTTTTTTTGACTGAAGATGTTTTTGGCAACCCTAAATTTTAACCTGTTAGAACCAGATAACCGTCCTGCGTACAAATGTGTCTTCTAATTCGATTTGGAATTTTATTGTTTCTCGATTGAGTTGCGAACCTTCGCAGTGATTTGCAGCGGATGGTGGCAGTTTATTTTCATCAAGTCAAGATAGTTCTTGAAATAAAAAGTATGCACATCAAACACAAATAAAGAAAACAAAATCATATGTCAACGTTCCATAAAGTATAAAGGAGTAATTACTTAAGTAACAAAATCCGTCATTTTAGAATGGATTGAAGTGCAATGCTAGTTTATAAAAAGACATGGCATTAAAAACTTAAAGTCCAAACTCCAATAAATCTCTCGTTCTTAATATTCAATATGTTACCGAAATACCAAAACAGATATATCTTTTTCAAGGCATTAAATTTTACAGTAATCGCTATATACTGAAAAAAAATTTTTTTTTGTTTCAGGCGCAGTAGGCGGTGATGGAGATGACAGCGACGACAAGGAAAAGGAAGAAGAAGCGGAACGCGAACGACAAGAAGCGATCCGCGAAGCAGAAGAGCGCCGCAAGGAAAAACACCGCAAGATGGAGGAGGAACGTGAGAAGATGAGACAGGAGATCCGGGACAAGGTAAGAGATAGAAACATAAATCATTAGAAATTAAAAGGAAGAAGAAGCGGAACGCGAACGAGAAGAAGCGATCCGCGAAGCAGAAGAGCGCCGCAAGGAAAACACCGCAAGATGGAGGAGGAACGCGAGAAGATGAGACAGGAGATTCGGGACAAGGTAAGAGATAGAAACATAAATCATTAGAAATGAAAAGGAAAAAGAAGCGGAACGCGAATGACAAGAAGTAATCCGCGAAGTAGAAGAGCGCCTCAAGGAAAAACATGATGGAGGAGGAACGCGAGAAGATGAGGCAGGAGATCAGGGACAAGGTAAGATATATGTAGAGATTTAAAGCATTAAAAATGATGACCAAAAACCTTAAAGCTAAAAAGAAAGGCTTGGGAGTAGCAGTAGAGCGCTGCAAGGAGAAACACCGCCAGATACAGGAGGAGCGTGAGAAGATGAGACAGGAGATCGGAGACAAAAAGAAAAAGATGATAGAAAAGAAGAATAACTGGAGCAAAAACCTTCTTCTTAATGCATAAGTACTAAGGTAGCCGGAACAAGTTATTCAGTTTCATTATCTTAGTAACATTCTTAAATTATTTTCACTATTGCTTTAGGACTCTATTTAAGTAATAGTTACGCCAGTATTGTATTACTCTATGGTAATAGTGAGAAATTATGCCTCCGTCACGCGCTCGGAGCGACAAAGGGCGTAACTCGTGCCTGACGACAATTAGCCGGAAGCGGGTCAACAGCTCTCTCGACTGCAATTTTCGTTCACAATCCGAGTACCACTGTGTGTGACTGCTGTGATGTGACTTTGAGAGAAGGGTTGCAGGCCTCGTGAGAGCATTTTTTGTTTTTGATAATGCTAAATATTTTTTTTCGATTTCTAGGATTACTTAAATTTTTCTGACAGTAAAACCGGAATAAAGATTTTGGAGTATAATCAACTTTAGAAATATTTTAATCATTAATTAAGTATATTGCGATGACGCTGACGCACTGTATATACAGGGTGTTAATTTAATTGCGTGCCATAGCTTAAGGGGTGCTTCAGTTACGATAAAGGAACACATAAAAAATATTTAAAAAATCCTACTGAAAAAAAAAACTAAAACTCCATTGATACTTAACTAACGCAGAGCACCGCGCTATCACCGAGCCAGCGCGCGAAAATCAGCGGATAAGGTAGGCATGTACATAACTGAAACTCTTTCGCGCGTTTTGATAGCGCGGTGCTCCGGGTCATTGCTCTCCGCATTAGTTTAGTTTTAATGGAGCTTTAATTTTTTTTAAGTAGGATTTTTTTATAATTTTTTTGAGTTCCTTTATCGTTACTGAACCACCCCCTAAGCTATGGCACGCAATCAAATTAACACCCTGTATATCTCACACAAGCGCTTTGAAACATCTTTTATAATGCGCACGGCCAAGGAGTGAAATTCTCTGCCTGCGTCTGTGTTCCCGAGTTCATATATTTATTTTATTTTATTTATTTTATTTTCTTTGGGATGCTTACAGCTATATTTACAACTTGAGTGCTATAAATTAATAATAATAACCTAAATCTATTCATGTTGCGAGTAAATAGGCTTCTTCTGGGCAAGCTCTTCCCATAGTTGACCTCATCTCTGTCCTCAAGACTAGATCAAGGTCAAGAGTAAGCCCATTGACAATAAAAATAAATCTTATTGAGCCGGTGTGACTGAGGCTTAATAAATAAATAAAACCGCCATAATCCACAAAAAACAGTAAACTTTACTTAAAAAGACTCGACCGTGTAGAAATAAAGTATGATATATCCAACTCATCTAAGCACTCAAAATTAAAGTGACATAACTCAAACAAGCTGGTATGAACCCACAACAAGAATAAAAGAGCAAAACTTTTTCAAGCTTCATTCCCACAAACTTCTTAATAAAGAAATTATTTTTTTACGCAGAGACTAAATTCTTTTCATGCCTCCTTAAAACAAAGTGGGACAACTCGCATTAATCGTAAAGCAAGGCAGCTATACTCATTTAGAAAACAAAAGACTCTGGAGCGACCTTACTTATTTTTAATTAAAAAGGCTTAATCAACCCCCAGATTTCGGGCTCAGTTGCACCTCGGCTTTCCACTTAGCATAAAATATAATGAAGAGACAATTTTTACGATCTGAACTTTATGATAAAAAAAAAATTATTAGCCTTTCAATAGTTTCAATCCTCAATGACGGATATATTCGTAGTGATGTGTAAAAAATAGTAGAAGTTCTGATAAATTGAATTCCTGTAAAAATGGATCTCGGAAAAATTATTTATAGAATTCTTGAAACTTGCTACCACTAATGTTCATATGAAAATATAGGGTCTAAGTGAAAATTATTTTAAGATGTTACTTAGAACATGAAACTGAACAACTTTTCCAAAGGTACATAGATTGAAATACGAAAAAACTAATTTGACCTTTCATACAAAATGCGCTATCAGCTAATGCAGTTTCTATGAGAAGCTGTTTCTTGGGGAAAATTTTGAAATTTCATGGTTTGAGTAACATGCCAAAATTATGTTCACTATTGCATTAGGACCTTATATTATTACCAAAGAATTCATACTCCTTGCTCCGCTCGGAACAGAAGGAATACTAATTTATTTTACTATGGGATGACATCTGCCATTGTGTCCCAAGTTGAAATGTCAAATCATCAAACGTGATTTGACATCCTCATACAATATTTACAGAACGACGCCTATGCTGTTTTTACAAGGACTAAATAATTGTCAGAATACATTGTGACACATATTTTCATTAATCTTCCTTCAATTACCATTTTATAATTTTTATGATTATTACCTACTTTATAAACTATTTTTTTGTCTAGCGTCCATTTTTCATTCGGTGTTTTTTTATAGTATTACAAATATTTGCATACTTAAGCCACAACGCACATTTGTAAAATAAAATAAAAACGTTCCTACTGTTTTAATGTTTATTGTGGAACAATCCGAATGCCAAGGCAATTATTTTGTTACCCGCAATAACGTCATAAAAATTGGTGAAAGAGATTATTTCTTTAAAAATAACAATGCCAAGCCATTTGAAGCACGCGCAAAAATGCCGTCGAGGTCTCGCTCCTTTCCCTTATTTTAAAGATTTCCTGAGATATGCCCTTTTTCGCATTGTCCTCTAGGAAGAATAGGCAAAATGAGCAACGTAGACGGATATTAAATTTTTTGATGACATCATCACTGTTTTTCGTCCAGTAATAAATGCTCTCAACCTTTTTTTGGTAAAAATTATGAGAAAAAATTTTACATATCTCAAGGTCCCATTAAAGTGAAATAAATATTGAAAATAACTGTAGTAATCATGATTCGTATTTCTTGGATTTTATCCATCCTGTTTGGTCTTATAAAAATGTTTCCTACATGTAAAGTATCCCTTACACAGGTTGTTTTTTTTCCATTCCGTATTAGGAAATGAAAAAGCCATTGGAAGAAAAACTAGGTAAATTGAAAAATGTGATTGTTTTGTTCGGATATTTTTTATAAATTCGTTTCGTTAAGAGTTTTCATGAATGAGCATGTCACTTAAGCCACATGCCAATTATTTCATGTATTTATTTATTGATTGGTTCTTTATGTAATGTATGGGTCTTTGTTACTCGAAAATAAATTGGAATTTGGAAATTTTTAATTATACTAATTGAGTGCCCCTTTTCTAAATATACCTACAATTAATTTTCATGTAGTCAGTCTTCTTTACCGTGAATCGTCTTTAATTAAACCATTGCTTCATTATTTGTAGGTGACAGGAATATATTTGAAGGAGTTTTATTTTAAGGAGACTAATTGTGCACATCCTCTCGGGTGGACGCACTGGACATGAAACTGAACAACTTTTGTTCTACGACTTTTGAAAATTCGCAAAATATTATTTTGCAAATCGATGATCTGACCAAGCAATTTTGTATGCAATTGCAATTTTTTTATTGCGAATTTACAAAAGTCGTAGAACAGAAGTTGTTCAGTTTCATGTTCAGACCTACCCGAGAGGTTTTACGCAATTTACTTAACACCCTGTATAACAGCCTTGTTTTAGTCTGTGCTATCCAAAAGTTTACAAGTGCGTGTTCGGCGAAAGCGTGTCAAACCATCATTTAGACCAAAAATAGTAGTTTCTAGATTTTTGTTAACCCCCGCTGAGCTATTCGTGCACCAATCAATAAACACATTATTCTGTGAAATTTCTTTCTTCTTATTACGGTAAAAAAAGGACGTACTTAACGTCTATTGCAAAAAGCGTAAAGGTGGTAGGGCTTTTGTGGAAAGTCCGTCTGGGGAAGTACCACCCCCTTGCTTTTTTCTGCCGTGAAGCTGCAGTGTTTGCACTGCTGTGTTTCGGTTTTAAGGGCAAGGGAGCCAGTGAAATTACCGGCACATGAGACATACCATCTTAGTTCTCAAAGTGAGCAACGCGCTTTGCTGTTTGTAGTGTCAAAATATGCCATTAATAAGACAGTGGGTGCTATGGTCGGAGGTGACCACTTACCATCAGGCGGCCCACCTGCTCGTTTGCTCACTTGTAACATAAAGAAAAAAAACAATTTGACTATGATTTAACCCTCTTTAAAGCTATGGTCAACAATAGCGGTCCATGGTGTTAGCCGCAACGCTTACAAGTTGAATTAATGGAATTATAAGCCCCATCAGAAGTGAACACGTTTTAACGCGGAATTTCGTCAGGTTTGTTGTGTCGCTAAACTTATAATACGCAAATAAATGGGTGTACTAGTCTAAGCCGGAACCACACTGCGTAAAACCATTTAGAGGCAAATTGGCGGCTTGAAAACTCTGACAACGGGTTTAAGTAAGGCTGGATACAGACCTGACAATGCCAGGTTATTTATAAATAGAGCCTCATTTCATTTCTGAACTCGGGCGGCGGCTTAGGGAGAAGACGAGCGCTGGGTCATTCCTGGTGCAGAGGTTGGCCATAGCCATTCAGCGGGGTAACGCCGCAAGTGTTATGGGCACCTTTTCGCCCGGACACAGAGTGGTGTGATATATTTTTAATTTATGTAATTAAACACCATTTTTACACTTTTTACACAATTAATTTTAATAATAATAAATTGTGAAACTAGTGTGAAAGTGGTGTTTAATTATTATTATTATTCATCAAGCAATAACAACACAAAGTATATCATATTTTTAATTTAGTTTTTTTTTCTTTATTTTTGGCGTGCAATCTTTATACAAATGTATCTGACAATTATTGAAGGCCTGCTCTTTAAAACACTCACAGCGTGTAAAAGTATTTCTTAAATCCCTCTCTACACAGTACATTAGCCGTAGTGCATGTTGTGTTGTACGAGTATAAGAGCTGTATAGTTGGAGTAATGGCACTGCTTTGTAACTGTCAGCCATATTAGTGCTGTAAGACGGGCAATTTATTTACAAGCCCACTGTCAAGTGTTTAAAGTTGAATAGGGAGTTTTCCAGCATCTTTTTAAAGTTCAACTGGATGGCGCGAAAATAAAAACATTGAAAACAGTGATATTTCTTGATTTTTGTAAAACTTAACCGGGATTTTTTTGTCGACTAGTAGACGTTTTACACTTCATTACCTCATACAGACTATGTATATGACGGACTCTACTTTACTCTGTGTACTCGTACTAAACGGTCACCCAGTATGAAAAATATTTAATCAGTATGATTGCTAATGTCAAATGTCTGTAGACGTCTTAGATTATGAATAACGGCAGCTTACTGCGTCGTACAAATTAACTCTGACTATGTCATTGGTGCTCAGAAGTCAAAAATTACTTATTTTCATATGACTTGACTTCTGCTTAATTGACATAGCCAGAGTTATTTTGTGCGACGTTTAGTATAGTTTCTTCTATAAATATTTTATTAATTTTACAAAGCATTAAAAAACTATTAACAACAGTGATACGCGTGCCACCTTTCGACGCTTGAAAAAACGTAGTTGACAAACGTGAAGGAAAACTCTTTATTGTAAGGAAACTTAATTACAGATAAAACAGCGTTACTTTTATGTATTCTTGATTGCGATTTAAAATTGTGAGCTATGTAATGTTATCTTTATCAATTAGTTATTTATTTATTGGTCAAAAATACATTACATAAATTAGTAAGTCTATGTCATATATGAAGCAAAATCATACAAGAAGTTAGAAAAAAAAGGACGGGTTGCACTCCGGAGTGCCGGTAGAAGTGAAAACTTGCATTTTTGAATATTATGCTTTTTGTAAGGGTCAATCGCGCCATTGTTCGCGTACTTCTTTGATGTCACTGAATAAAAACCCGTATTGTAATAACAATATGGTTGACCGTTGACTCTTTTTCGATCAGGCTACGGATCTGACGCGACATCTGACGCGAGTTTTAAATTTTTTACCCATCTAAAAAAAGTACCAAGCGCCGCTAAAGAAGTTTTCACTTCAATAAAAAAAAATTAACGCGTTTCCACAAGGTAACGTACCTTAGCAGGCTGGCAGCGTTACCTCGCTGAATGGCGAAACTAATGCGCTGACCGAGCTGCCAGCTCTGCAGTCGCCAGAGACCTCATTGAGACGCGCCGATAGACTTCTTATAAGGTTTTTAGACTCCGGGCCCCAATTGTCATAGCATCATTATTGGTTCAGGTTGGTAATATTGGAATTTTTCATATACTCGTATATGAAACCTTCACGACCAGCGAGCGACACTATCAACTGAAAAGATATCGCAGTTATAATGTAAAGCTCCCTTAAAGCTATATGAAAACTTTCTTTGTCAAAACAGAAATAATCAGCAATAGATTTAAAGTAGCATTAAATTTAAAGACTTGTGAAACAGGCGGTAAATATTCAAGCAATAAATCAAATAAGGCACAATTCAAGAATTTGAAGGAATGAATAACTCTTTATTTCACACCCAGAAAAAAATTACAAAAAAAATTAATTAATTTGTTCTGCAATTACTTTCAATTTAATTTTTAAAACGTTTTTGTACTCAAATTGTACGAAATGGCATGAATTACGAAATGCCTCCAATAGAATATAAGAATTGGTGGAACAAAAAATTGATAAACAAAAAATCACAAAAAAATTCTTCTTAATGTTTCTTCAAGCGAAAAAGAACTTTTAAATTCTTCTTCACAAAGTTTTGGAAAAGCGCTTCGGTACGCCTACAGGCACTTTCTTACACTTAGACGGAGGGAGTTTCCCTTCCCCCCCTTTTGCCCCCCTGTATCGCCCTGTGTCGTAAATTGGAGTAATTCAAGTCAAAGATTGCACCTCCAGTAGCAAATTACTGATAGGGCTGTCAAAGAAAGTTTCAATTTTCATCCTACCTTCTATGTGCGTTTAAAAATCGTGGTCGATTTTCAGTTGCCCATTCTGTCCGATAACGAAAAGTTGGGCAATATTGGCCGTAGTCATAACCTGGGTCATCATCATCATCATCAGAACATCCCATGAAACGTCCACTGCAGGACAGGGAGCTCCCTCCAGATCTCCAGCAAAAACGCGTGCTACTTAGGAGGCACGCTTGTTAGCGTTGCGGCTGGCGACCGCTGTTGTTGATGACCGCAGTATGTAAGATGGTAATACACAGAAAGATGCTGCTGCACATCCTCCGGTATATAAGCCCTTAGTCGCCTCTTACGACACCCATGGGTAGAGATGGGTTGGTATTATTCTTTGCCGGTAGCACACGGGCGACCCAGGGTGTTTGTTTACGCTTAATTTTCGATACAACGATACGATACTACTTCGATACATAACTTCATTCAATATACGAACTCAGTTTCTCGTGACAAAGCAGTTGACCCCAACATAATTCTCTCAGGCAGATTTTATTTGACAGTATGATAAAATATCATGAATTAAATGTAAATACAAAATATCAAAAAAAAAAAAATCATACATTTTTTGTAATTTTTAAATAAATTTTTTACTTACAGATTTTTTTTGGATTTTTTTATAGAAGGTTTGTCTCATATAGTGTAATACCCCAGCAAAGTTTCATCGACTGAGGATTTATTGCGGGGGTCTTCATACAACGATCCGCTTCGTTGCTTAGACTAAATGGTTGGATGAAATGTAAAATTGGCAGTGATTAGCATCCAACCAATACGAGTATCCTACTCTATCGTTAAGGGAAGAAGTTTTGTATTTGCATGTTTCGAATATCGTATTGATGTATCGAAAATTGTGAACAGACGCCCTGGGTAGGTGATGTTTTCTGTGCTTCAAAAAGCACGCTAAGCCATTGCTCCCGATAGCCAACAGTCATGATAGCCAATAACCTGTCAAATCCTAATCTTGGATTGAGTATGGCTTTCTCTGCTCTCATGGCAGTCGCTCTGTGTAAAAACCAGTGCTCTCATCAATTCCCCTAAGTTTGGTAACTTGTTCCTTTATAACGGTAATGATATATTATAAAGTAAAATGGTAGCAGAGTAGTAGCATGCACAATTGGACAACCCTGATTTACAAAGAATCCGGAAATGTTCAAAGTACTCTCTCCTTGTCTTGCAAAGGGGGAGGAAAGAAGAGGGTATTTCACACTTTTGAAAATGGAACATTTGCACTTACTGCCAGTGGCTCTAAAACGGTGACATATATTTTATTCTTGTCATTGAACAAACATCGCATCGTATACAATAGATCTATTTTCTTCTTCTATCTTTAAACCGAAACCACACCCCCGAACACTATATACATCGAACGCGAATCAGTACAAAAACCCTCAGAAGGACCACCAGAAGGTGTGGTGAGGGTGCGGTGGTGTACATTGCAAGGGGACGGAGAGTATCCGTTCTGTATGTTATTACTTTTACTTTATTTTGTGCCAAAACACAGAAGAGCACACACTGCTGTTTAACGGATGGACTTGGCACAAAAACCTTGAAAAGATGGTATAAAATTTTCGGTATAAACGAAGAAGTTGTGGGTTCGAATCCCGTCTATGGTCGTGATTTTTCGATGTTTTACATACATACATAACATCACGCCTCTTTCCCGTTGGGGTAGGCAGAGACCACAGTCCTCCACCTGCTACGATCTTGACATACTTCCCTTGCTTCCTGTACTTCGATGTTTTAACAGTTTATTAATACACGTCCTATGTCCTATCCATTCTTTCATTAATTTTCACGCTTACTATGAAACCAAATCGGCTCAAGTTGTCAGAAAAGTCATCATCATCATAACAACCCATCAAATGTCCACTACAGGACAGGGAGTTCCCTCCAGAATTTTAGCTTTTGGTGGAAATATGTTGAGAGAAAGTACCATAGTCACCTCGCTTATCAGCGTTACGGCTGGCACCGTGGATCACGTTTGTAGGTGACCGCTGATGGCGGCTGGTGGTGGTATGATATACTGGAGGATGCAGCTGCCCATCATATTCATATTCATATTTATTTGCTTTCAAATGGTACAATATAGGTCTTAAACTAACTTAGGTATCTCACTTGATGCCTGAACTAGGCGTAGCAAACACTGGCTTAATAATTATAGAAATGAAATAATTAAAAATTTTGTACAATCAATCAATTTCCCAAATTAATACTAATTAAAAAACAAAAAAGAAACAAAGAAACATTACAAAACATCTATGTCAGTCTTACGTATAGTGTCATAATAATTAAAATTTAAAATATTGGACTATTGTTTATATTAATTAGGATTGAGCAATTTATTCAGTTTAGAAAATCTTTAGTTGTGTAAAAACCATTTTCCAATAAATATTTCTTTAACTTTTTACAAAACTTATTATAATCGTTTTCTGATCATCCTCCAGTTTATAACCCTTAGTCGCTTCTTAAGACACTCACGGGTATGTATGGGATGGTACCATTCTTTGCCGGCACCACACGAGACGTCTGAAAAGTTTTTAAAACATAATTATAGAGTCCAGACGCACCGCAGGATATCACCCATACTTGGTTGATATTCCGCACATTCGCACAAAGCGCTTTGAAACATCTTTTATAATGCGCACGGCTAAAGAGTGGAATTCTCCGCCTGCGTCTGTGTTCCCGAGTTCATATAACCCGAATCTATTCAAGTCGCGAGTGAATAGGCTTCTTCTGGGTAAGCTTGTTCCATCGTCGACCTCATTTCTGTCTTCAAGACTAGATCGAGGTCAAGAGTAAGCCCATTTTCAAATAAAAAAAATATATATGTTTATCGTTGGAATAGTGCGTAATGTACTTATAGTTAGTTTTATGGGTGCAAAATTATTTGGAATAACAAAAATTTAAACTTAAAATTTCTTCCAAAAAATTTCTTGAAAAAGGAAAAATCTATGACCCTAAAAAAAACAAGTACTTATTTCAAAAAGGTCAGCGAAAATGAATTAAGTCCGTACTTTAAGCCGATCGTTTTAATCCTATAGGTAAGTAAATAATATGAAACTCGTGCGCCGCTCACGTAAAGGATTACCGGGATGAAAAGCACCCGTTAATTTGAATTGTTTACTTAAATAATGTCCGAAGCCGATAGATGGTTGAAAACCCCTGACAACAGGGCTTGTATGTCAAGTTTTTGTACAGTAAAAATAGGAGTAATAGGTAGTTCTTTTTGAAATTGTTACAGTTAGAAAATGCATCTTTCCGTTTGCATTGTGAGGAATATTAATAGGTATATTTCCTGGGGGTTGTGCGTACAAGCTTTGTCTATCTGTTTTTAGGGTTCCGTAGTCACCAAAGAACTCTTATAGTTTCGTATTGTCGGTTTGTCTGTCGACCTGTCTGTCTGTCCGCGGCTTAGCTCAGAGACCTTTAGTACGGTCAAACGCTTGTCGGTAGAAACTTTTTAACTCTATTACCACGCCATAAGGTCCAAAAGTGATTCTAGCGATGTGCGGCTGTGTGTACTAGAAAATTGGTATTTTTAGAGTCAAGTTCTCCCTTTGTATACGACGCACAAAATAACTGTGGCCCTGTCATTGATACGCAGAAGAAAAAAATGGCCCATTTCAATGACAGGGCCACAGTTATTTTGTGCGTCGTATAGCTGGCAATGGGTAATATCGGAATCATAAAAAAAACACAGTGGTAGTACATATAATAATGAATTTAAAAGGAAAACTATCACACTAAGTAGATTTTACAGCTTAACGAGTAATAGTCAATATGCTATTTCTATTATTCTAAGTATATACTCAGCAATCCTCTTTTTTAAGGAGGGGAAATGTTTATGAAATAAATGGTACAGCAGCACTGCACTTACTTTCTCGCAATACTCAAGGAAAAACTATCAACCGCAAACTTAAATTTGTAATGCCATACACATAGTATGGAAATACAAACTTTTATTTACGTTTTTCGAATGTTCGAATGAAATATACAGATCAATTCAGAATTCAAATTACAAAACATTAAAACAAACAAACCTCAAACGATTTCGAGTAAATCACATGTGTAACTTTTGGTAGAACTGGAACACCCTTTATATGAATTTTCACAGATCAATGGATAGTACCGTAGGATACTTGCATGGAGATTTTTTAAATTTCCCAACACATGTTCCTTATGGATAATTGTTCAGTTTAGTCTACTGAGCAACCCTTTCAGTTTTTGGTACACCCTGTGTACTAAATTGTAATTAAAAAAATCATAAATAATATCATATTTATGATTCTTTTGAATAAAATTTAGTACTTTAGTAATTTGCATAAAACTCCTACATTCAAAATCTGGTGTCAATCGGAACATTCGTTTAGCCGCTAGGCCAAAGCGTGACGGACAGACCGACCGACCGACGGACCGACCGACCGACGGACCGACCGATCGACCGACCGACGGACGGACATTTTTGGGAGACTTGTTTTTTATGATGTATAAGTGATATAGAACACATTTTTGTCAAAATTAGAAAAACTTTTTTTTTTCACGAATACAATACCTTTCTCGCTCCGCTCGAAAGTAAAAATTTGAACTTGCTTTGCAATAATAATTCCTGAGGCAACTACGGAACCCTACACTACGCGTGGCCCGACACGCACTTGGCTGGTGTTGAAATAATAAAACGAGTGTTTGTATATTAAATAAATTTGCAAAAGACGCATTAAAAATCATTTTATTCCAAGCCAGTGGCAGTGGTAGATACTTTTACGTAAGTTAAAATTAAAAATATAGTTTTATTTATCCCGAAGAGGTTTCAAAAACAATAACTGAATATCCAAGCAACGAGTAATATTACTCTACATACCTAGCCCAAAAAGATAAAGGTAAAGGCCTTAGCCTTATTTCAGTTTTTACACAGAGGGACTGCTATCTGACCTCGCAAACCAGACCTAATCGTGGATAAGGCTTTTCCAGGTTAGTGGCTAACTTGGCTGTAAAAGTATCCAGGGCTCTGACATGGCTTTGTGACTACTATCAGTGACAGATGCAGGGACCAACAGCTTAACGTGCCTTCTGAAACACGAAACATACTAGAGATATTTTACTTTTAGCGGTCACCCATCGTCCGGCAAAGAATGGTACCAAACCATCTCTGCCCATGGATGTCGTAAGAGTCGGCTAAGAGCTTATGAACCGGAGGATGGGCAGCTCTCTGTGTATCGTACCATCTTACTGCGGTCACCAACAACAGTGGTCTCCAGCCGCAACGCTTACAAGCTGGTGACTATTGTAAATCTCCTCCTGAGTAGCAAGCGTTTTTACTGGAGTTCTGGAGGGAGCTCCCTGTCCTGCAGTAGACGTTTCATGGCATGTTATGGTCACACATGGCACATGGCATGTTAGCAGACTACAAGAACTTAGCTAAACATCAAGTAACACTCGGCTACAAGCGTTTCTTTAAAGCACAAAGGACGTAAAAAGCTTTTTGCTCCAACCCTAGAACGTGTTTACACAGAGTGTTTGCGCACTGCGGGCCAATCAGCTAGCTATACAGAAACACCCTGATACACGTTTAATCCGAGTTGCACAAACAAACGGATTCGATTATCCACTGTTGTGATAATGGGACTTTGATTTATTGTGTACTAGCTGTTGCCCGCGAATCTGTCCGCGTGGGGTTCTGAAAAACGTAGCTTAAGACTTTTTACCATTGTGTATTATGTTAGCAAACAATGAATGTTTCTTTACCGTATGGGTATTTAGGTAAAAACAAAATCCTTCCTGTTATACAGGGTGTAAGGGTTAGCCTTCTGAAAACTGAAAGGACATGATCAGTTAACGTATCTGAACAACTTTCATCGAATAAAACTTACTAAGTATAATATCGAAAACCCCTTTTTAGGGTCTGTCCGTCCGACCGTATGTCACGGCTACTTTTTCCGAAACTGTAAGAACAATACTATTGAAATTTGGTAAGAAGATGTATTCTGTGAACCGCATTAAGATTTTCACACAAAAATAGAAAAAAAAAACAGTAAATTTTAAGGTTCCCCATACTTAGAAATGAAACTCAATTTTTTTTTTTTTTATCAAACCCATACGTGTGGATTATCTATGGATAGGATACCATGCAAACTTCCACCGAAAATTGGTTCGAACCAGATCTAGTAAGTAGTTTTTTTTAACACGTTATAAATCGTAAACCGCAATTTACCTTTCATTCAATCAACTCAAATATAAATTTTAGTTACTTACATCACATAGTAAAGTTTTTTAGCAATAAAAATACCATAACTTTTACTTACAAGTTTGTTGGGAACCCGCAGTGCGTGAGTCCGACTCGTATGGCCGGTTTTTAATAGGTTTAGTGGTTTGCAAGTTTATCGCGCAGACAAACAGACAAAATTCCAAAAACAATCCGAATGTGTTCTATTACCTATTTTGTGACCCCTAGACAATATTTTCGCGAAAAATTTTAATGTACAGGTTACGTCCATACTAATCCATACTTCCATACTAATATTATAAATGCGAAAGTAACTCTGTCTGTCTGTCTGTCTGTTTGTTTGTTTGTTTGTTTGTTGCTCTTTCACGCCTAAACGGCTGAACGGATTTTGATGAAATTTGGTATGGTGATAGATGGTAACTTGGAGACGGACATAGGCTACTTTTTACCCCGGGAAAATATCTCATTCCCGTGGGAATCTACACATACAATAATACTCTAGCGGGGTTGTATCTGCTACAGCACACCGAAACTACTTAACCGATTTTGATGGGACTTTTTTTATTCAACTAAGTATCGCTGATTACGAAAACTACTACAATTTTGAAATCCAACGTGGTAGACGTAAACTACCATTATCCCCTGGGGATAAGGTTGAGGTGCGATAGGGTTGAAATGTCTAAAAATCAATATGGGTGTCGTTTGTAAGGTTTATCGAGCCGCTGATTACAAAAACTACAACAATTTTGAAATCCAACATGGTGGACGTGAAATGCTATCATCCCTTGGGGATGAGGTTGGGGTGCGATAGAGTTGATATGTCTAAAAATCAATATGGGTGTCGTTCGTATGGTTTATCGGGTCGCTGATTACGAAAACTACAATGATTTTGAAATCCAACGTGGTGGACGTGAAATACCACCACCCCTGGGATGGGGTTGGGATTCGATAGGTTTGAAATGTCTAAAAATCAATAAGTTGTATGTTTATATAAGGATAGGGATAGCGGTTAAGATGGCGTTAGGGGTAGAAGCAGGGATAGGGGTAGGGTCAGGGATAGGGAGAGGGAGAGGGGGAGGGATAGGGAGAGAGTGTAAGGGAGGGGAAAATGAGGGGAGAGAAAGGGGGAGGGAGGGGTAGAGGGCGTGGGAGGGGGTAGAGGGAGGGGGGGGTAGAGGGAGGGAGAGGGGGAAGGGGAGGATGAGTGAGGGGAAGGGGGAAAGGGAGGGGAATGGGAGGAGGGCGAGGGGGGAAAGGGAGGGTGATGGGGAGAGGGGAAGGGGGGAAATGGAGGGGGAAGGAAGGGTGAGGGGGGGAAGAGGGAGGGGCGAGGGAGAGGAAGAGAGAGTGGGAGAGGGTGAATGAAAATTCCGCACTACCTACCAGTTAAATAAAATCAAAAGATAATTAAGTTTGTAGTAAGATGCATTTATTCAACTTGGATAAGTACAAATGCATCTTTTACGTAGGGATCAAGAAGGATAAGCGCTCCGTAAAATATGTTTCAATTAAGTTCGAGTTCTGTTTTTTTATAAAATCTACGCGGACGAAGTCGCGGGTAACAGCTAGTTATATTATATGTACTAGTTGTACTACCTACGACTTCGTTCTCGTGAAGTTACAGTGTACACAAACAATTGAACTGATTCAAACGGGGTTTTCAATAACGTGGAATGTCACATGCTAGCTAATGTCAATCCCATAAATTTTTAGGGTTCCGGTGAGGGTACAGGGTGAAAAACGGGACCCTATTAATATGCCTCCGATGTCTGTCTGTCTGTCAGCGGGCTGTATCTCATGAACCGTATAGCTAGACAGTTGAAATTTTCACAGATTATGTGTTTCTGTTGCCGCTATAACAACAAATAATAAAAATAAATAAAAATTAAGGGGCTTCGTGTTCTTTTAGGCGATTTATGCTCGATTTTTATTTTAGCTCTATACTAAAAACGGAAACACAAGCGTGAAAATTGGTGTGTTTATAAGCTATAAAATAAAAACAAATAATAAAAACTTGTCAAGTACGTGTCGGACTCGCGCGAATGTGATGAATTGATGATACACTTCTGCGTGTCTGTGCGTCCATAACTAAGACGATTTTATTTACCTTAGTGATACGGAACCTCGGTGCGCGAATCCAATTCGCACTTGACCGGTTTTATTGTTCTATTCATTTCATTTTATTTATTAAATTCATAAAAAACAATTTACATTGTGTTTGAATATTCTTAAAATCTAAAACAGTACCTTCCATTCTATTAGCGTTTGCGACTATAAAAAGCCCGCTAGTCTACCGCACTTCGACACGGTAATTTCTAACTAGTCACCTTTTACGACACCCACGACGGAAGGGATCTAAACGGCCTTGTAGGTTCAAAATTATTGTACCCTATCTCCAATACGACCACTATGAGCCCTATATGTATTTCTAGAACCTTTTATTAACCCTTCATTTGCCGCTACTAGAAACAAAGTATTCATCAAAAGGACCCAAAACTATTTTAACATTTCACTTACAACTATAACACAATTTACATTTTAATTGGCGACAATTTACAGAACTTTGCTGTCCATTGCGTACCATGTACATACGGCCGCTCGTCGGTGGAAACACTTTGACCTTGAGCGGGGTCTCTGGTTTCGGGCGTTTTAGTGAAGCGCTGGTTCAGCTTATAATGGTTTTGTTTCTAGGTGCTTGCTGGCGTGCGTACAACCATTAAAATGGTATTGTTTCTTTAGCTACTGCCATACAAAAATAAATAGTTCATTGTCTGAAGTACACTTATTTGAAAAGAAAATTTATGGTATGCGTTAAATTAGTACACAAAATTTCAAACGTGAAGCTAAAACGGTTACGGGTCGGCGTCAGTCAGTCACTCAATCAGTCAGTTAGTCAGTCAGGATATGTCATTTTATTGACATTTTTGTGAATTATATTTCATACCAAGTTTAACGCACGAATTAATAACCGTTCTTACGACAGGAAAAAACAAACAAAATACGTTTCTTGTATGGCGAGTCCCATATTTTATATTTTTTTTAGTTTTGATTATTAGATTATATATTTGACTTAACAACACATATCTTGTGAAATTTTAACCAGCTACCTATGTCAGTTCAAAAGCTACAACTATGAACTTAGCAAAACACGATATATTTTCGACCTTACGCCCCACTGTGCGTCTCTGTCGCGTCCTGCCGGGGAGTACCACTTCTTATATGTTACTTTTAAGTGTTTACTTGAATTGTGCCAAGTTTCATCCCAGCAGGGTTTCTGCAAGGTACCCCATACTAGCTCGGCCTTGGATCTCCTACTATACGGCCAACGTTGATTAAAGAAAGAGCTACTACCACTTGGCCACGAGCACTTCACACATAATTTATTATACATATTTTTTTTTGTATGGAAAGGGTCAGGAATTCATTTGTAGACCGTCAGTGTACATCTAACGTAGGAGCGTAATGTCATTTGAACACTACCTCAAAGTGCTACGGGTCCTCTACGAGACCGCTACGACGGCGTAGCTAATTACTACGTTATATGACCTAAAGACCCTACTACATAATAACAGTATAATATTCTAATTACAAAGAAACTTGGGTTGGAGAAAGGAAAACTTTCGGTCATCCATACAAAATACTTTGTTGGCACTTGATTTGAACGGAAAATAAAAAAAAATCTTTGAGTTGTCGATTTTCTATGGGAAGTAATTCAGATTTATGTTTTGAGGACCATACTTTCAGCAAAAAAAATCGGTAAAAAGTACAAGAAAATTAAAAAAATCAGAGAAAGTAAAAATAAGACTTCAATGAAAGATTTTTGAGTAAAACACATAGGACTCAGCCAGTTTTTAAACTCAAAAGGTCTGTAAAGTCGTGAAAAGTGATACAAGCTCTCTTTGAAGGAAGGCGGCGGATGCTGCTTTAACTTGGCGTAGCAAATTTACTTAAATTCACTAAAGAACAGGAGCTCCCTCCAGATTTCCAGCTTATGCTGAAACAATGTGGAGGGGAAGTACCATACGCTTGTAAACGTTGAGGCTGGCACCATGGACCGCGATTGTTGGTGACCGCAGAATGTAAGATGATACGATACACAGAAGGATGCTGCTGCCCATCCTCTGGGTCACTAATCCGTAGTCGCCTCTTACGAAACCCACGGGTAGAGGTACTATTCATTGCCGGCACCACGCGTTTAGTTTAAAACGTAATATTTTATTATTATTTTTATTCTATTATCGAAAATATTTTAAAAAGTTATTTGATTTATAACGTTGCCCAAAAAACAGTATAAATATTCTTAGGATTCTACAGAATTCAAAATAACGCTTCACTTAAATAATTCCCATATCTCATTTCTACTACAAGAACCAAGAACGAACTTCAATTTCCCAAACCATGTTTCCTTTATTTCTTTCATTACGCTAGTGGAGTGCACAAACAAACACACAAACACAGCATACAAACACTATTAGTGTGGGTAAACACTAGGACGAGAAAGTCTCGAAGAGGAAGGGGGTTCCTAGTGTAGCATATTGAAGTGTACTCAAAATTTAGATTTAATGATTATACTCAATACTTTATTGCAACCATAATGTGCAGTATAGGTGACTTAAAACTTAAGTATCTATTATGGAGCCTGTTGGGCACTGCAAAGTTTACAGAAATTATATTCTTAAACTAAAAACTTATATTTTCAAACTAAAAAAGAATTGATAATTTTAAACTAAAAACATAAGAAAAAAATAAACAAAAAATAGTCCTTGTGGTGCCAAAGAATAAACTAAGCTATCTCTATCCGTGGATGCTGTAAGAGGCGACTAAAGGTTTATGAACAGCATTATGGGCAGCAGCGTCTTTCTGTGTGTCGTACCATCTTACATTCTGCGGTCACCAACAACCGCGGTCCATGGTGCCAGCCGCAACGCTGACAAACGTGGTGACTGTGGTGACTTCCTCTCCTCGTTGTTCCTGCAGTGGACGTTTCGTGGGATGTAATGATGATGAAAAACCAGCCAAGTGCGAGTCGGACTCGCGCCCTAAGGGTTCCGTAACTTCTACCATGTGATATACTAAAAGCTTTTGCTCTTTGATTTTAAAAACTCCGCGACCATCCTACTTGACCCCTCTTTTATAGAAAAGTTCTTGAAACGGGAGCTCACCTTAATTGGTTACTATTATTTGTGAGAAAAATTGAAATATTTAATGATTTTAGACTTTTCCCTTTATTTGTACTGTGAGATCTAGCTTCTTGTCAAATTTCATAATCAAATTTCATAGTCAAAGGGAAGTACCCTGTAGGTTTTGCTTTTTTGCATAAATGTATGGAGATGAGGACATAAAAAGCCATATCTTTTGATTGCGTCGTTGTAAAAAATTCAAATTTTCAGATCTTGTGTGGTTCATGGACCTTAATATTCGTTAACAATTTCAACCTGATACCTCTTCTCGTTCGTGAGAAAAAGGGTCTTGACAGACAGACAGACGGACAACAAAGTGATCGTATAAGGGTTCCGTTTTTTTATTTTGAGGTACGGATCCCTAAAAATTAAAATGATGGTAAAAAGATCGGTCAAGTGCGAGTCAGACGCGCGCGCCGATTTAGAAGCAATATAGTCCATTTTTAGGAACGCAAAACAAAATTTATTCAAAAAGGTTTTGTGCATATTTCTAATAAACTATGTGCCCCCGTTTCCCTTTACAATAATAACAAGAATATTTTATTTCTTTTTTCGTTTGCAATAAAATTGGGCAATTATATCCACTCCAATTCGATAGCATGAGTGGTTGCTGAGATAAACAGGTGTGACAGACAGACGAAATCGCACCATAAGGGTTCCGTTTTTACCATTTTGGTTCAAAACCCTAAAAATTACAGCGATATTGCCAATGTCTAATGAAAGATTTACTCATGAATCCTAATCATGAGGACTGCATACTCACCTCTGATAAGGTGATAGCAGACATTTAGGTCAGCCGCTTATCAAATTACCTACTATCGAAAAGTCTAAATAAATGGTTCCGTTTTAATCAAATAGCTTGGAACCTCGCTTCAATTTTTTATTTAATTTTAAGTTCTAAAGTCATTATTAATAACTAGAATCCATTTTTTCGTTTATTACAAAGCTTACCAATTATAGGTATTTTGCAGCCATGACACTAAAACCAGAGTATATATCACGGAAAAGGCTAGATGATCGTAGCACGCATCTTTACGATATTACTAATACAAACAAAAACACCAAAAAAATATATTTCTTGTATGAGTTTTAAAGTTTTCGTTGTTTTTATTATTTGTTAGATAATCCGCCATAATAACACATGTTCTGTGAATATTTCAACAATGTAGCTACTACAGTTCAAAAAATACAGCTCTTTAAAGTTCGGAGAGAGAGACAGACGATGTAGGCTTAGTAACTGAAATGCACTTTGGCAGATGTAATAATTTTAAGTTAATATGTTGCTAACCAGAATAAACTTCATTTTAATTTTTCTTTTCTTTTTTCAATAGTAATAGGATGGGTACCGATGGCATTCTTTGGGTACGGAACCCTAAAATTTACACAGAATATTGCTATTAAAACTTTACCGCTAAAAGATAAAATGAATTCAATTTCTCCCTACAGACTAGGGGGGCATAAGGTTGCAAGGGTGGTGAGACGACCGGTCTTATAACTGCATTAGAAACTCATCTGCGCGGAAATTGATGAGACGCCTTTGTGCAGCTGTAGTGGTTGGGCTGGTATAGGCTATTAGCAGGTCACTGTAGGCTGTATAACGCAGCTACAGGCTGTAAAAGGCAGCTATATGCATTAATGATTACATTGTCATCATAATAATATCGTGTGGATTGCAAAATCGATGACCGACTTTGCAATCCTGGTTGATGATGATGAAGAGTTGATGAGTTGAGCCGCCAAAGGCCTCTGACATGACTCAGTCGGGACTAACGGCTTAACGTGCCTTTCGAAGCACGGAATCTTCTAAAATTTCGGACAATCAGGTGATTCATCCTGCATTGTCCACCGGGAATCGAACCCAGAAAGTATTTCCTCTTTTCAGCGACGCAGTTGGGTTTTTGTTTTTTATTTAATCAGTTTATTAATATATTTTTTAACATTTTGATTTTAAACCAGCCTCTAACAGCCTCCGTGGCCTAGTGTTTTTTTTTTTTGTATGTCCCACTGATTTTCCACTGCTATGTGGCAGAGGCTTTTTGTAGCAGACGATCTTTTTATTTAAATAATTATTTACGACTTACTCGTTTGTTGGGTCATGATTAACACTGATTAATCATGATACGGTTCGGGATTAAATGACGATGGGAATAATTATTGGCTCTTTTTTTGTCGCTTTGTTCGATCCGGAGGTTCTGGGTTCGACTCTAGGAGAGAAAATTCCATGGGATTAGGCTATGGTTCGAACAGGCTAATTCTAAATTACTTTTTTTTTTATATTGTTTATTCAACACAAATTTTGTACACAAAATTATTACAGTGAAACACTTATCTAAAACCTAAAGAGGTTTATGCGAAAAGTGATTAGTCACAAGATCGCTAATATACATAATATTAAATCGCTAGTTAGATATTAGGCATTTAGATAAAACTTTTTTACAATTGTTTTACATTTGTCCTTATTATTAAGGATATTTGACTTACATAAGTTTATTGTATCAACCCTGTACATTCAAACATATAATAGGTCTTTACCTATGAAATTGCCGTTTTGTATGGCGAATTTTAGGTAAACTCAATTTTCAGTACTAACATTTTTGCATTTTTCTTAGGACTTATAAATCCTATTTTTTTTATTTTTTTTAGCATTATTGAGAAGACATTAAGCTAACAGAAGCTTAAATTTAATTTTCGAAAAATATTATCTGTAATAAAATATAACAAATCTAATGATGAAATCGGATGACATTTAAGACGAACAATTTTCAAACCTTTAATTTTATATATCAAACTAAAAATAAAAACTTTATTTTATGCGTAAATTTATAATCTTGAAGTCAACTTTCAAATATAAGACAAATGAAAAAAATAGCATTAGAATTATAGGAATTATGATCTCATTAATCTGTAAGAAAATTTCGGCAATTTCATAGGTAAAGACCTATTATAAAAGAGCGCGTGGGTTTTTATTGTCGCTTCTTTTTTTTTTCACCATGGCGCCACTTTGTTTGTGAAGCGATGTAGTTAAGCTGACGTCATTAAGGTGATCCGTTTTCCATACAAATATTCAAATAACTTACATTCTTACGCGGGACATAAAATTCTGTTGAAAAACGAACGAATACTGCTATTTTTAGTTAAATTTTTCGCTAATTAATACAAAAATACAGGTAATGTACTGAAACTACTATTTTTGTTAGCAATTTTTGGTTCAATATTACGATTGTGGGCGTGCGGTCAAAACTGTACGGTTGTGCTTTGAGTGCATGTGTGAGTGATCGTACTCATGTAAACACGGACTGACGAGAGTAATTGACTTTAGTGGATATATGGAGATATTTTTCTTATCGAAATTGTTGTTAGGCGTTGAAGTTGCACGATGAAATTTACGCGAATCAACTTTTTGCACATATATAGTTGGTACTTATTGCATTTAAAAATAAAACCTTTTATTTGCAGCAGTGGCTCCATCTAGTTGCGTTCGGGGCTAAGCTGGCCGTCACAGATCACCTTAAGGCGATCCGTTTTCCATACTAAATTCAAATGATAATACAAAGATACAGCTAATGCACCGAAAGTACTACAGTATAGATCGCACACCCACAAATCCACAATGGTAATATTGAACCAAAAATTGCCAACAAAAACTAGTACTTTCGGTGCAGTATTTGTATGTGTGTATTAATCAGCGAAAAATTTAACTAAAATAGCAGTATACACTCGTTTTTCAACAGCATTTTAATCCCGCTTAAGAATGCGAGTCATTTGAATTAAGTATGGAAAACAGATTGCCTTAAGAGAATGAATAAACTATATTTGATTTGATTAATTTGATTCCCGGTGGGTACACTGTCAAACAAAAATTATTTTGTGTGACTTCCCCAGTCTGGTTGGGACTGTGCTTCGGAAGGCACGTTAAGCCGTTGGTGCCGACTACTATCTACGGGTGAAGTCGTTAATAAGCCACTTCAGAGGCCTTGGGTGGCCCAACAACTTTGACACCAGGCATGGTTTGTGAGGTCGGTCATCGACTTCGCAACCCACATGATATTATGATGATTCCGGACTAAAAATACAGACTAAAATACTAAATACTACTTATTTAACACATTCCTGGTGGACCGGTAGGCATTCCAAATGTCTGGGCAAACTATGAAATGGACGACGATAATAATCATATTATTCCATACATTACCTGAACGTACCAGGCATTCTACACATTGCCTAGTCATTGTATGGAATGCCTGAATTATACAGATGGCCACTAACATTGAAACCAACGTTAACACATTGAACTTTGTACGAACTTACTAATATAAACTTCAAAGCTTGAGTTGTATTGAAAGTGCATAGTTTGACGTGCTCTTGACTGTACGACTTAAGTATGTTACCCAGCTAAATGAGGTAGGGTAGGTAGAGGCTATTACGAAGTTTCCTTAATTAAGTCTAGTTTTAGTTTTGGCGGGTAATGTAACGGCGAGAGGTCGCAATTGGATTTAGTTCTATTGTACGCTATGCTAACTTTCTACATGATATTGTGTTTTGAAATAGCTTTGCTGTCCGTGTGGTGCGCCGGTAAAGAATAGCACCAACCCATCTCTACCCGTGGGTGTCGTAAGAGGCGACTAAGGGTAATTTGCACCAGTGCTGAGCGAGAGAGCTAACCTGTGAGATGGAAAATTGAAAAAATGTGGCAATTCTATTGGTTGAAATTTTCCCAACGCTTAGCTCCTAGCTTCCTCGCTCGCACTGCACTGGAGGATAATCAGCCTAAGGCCGTCCGCTTAACTAATATTAATCTGTAGTTTTAATTATCATGGATAATTTAATGTTAAGTTAATAGGTTTGTAAAAAGCAGCAAGAAATTTTGTCCTCTTAAGCCAGAAATATCATTCAAGATCCATAGCAATTTCCGTTTTTTTTGCAATAAAAAGCAGCTCTTTTGAAGCTTATTAGAATGCCAGCAGGATAGAGCTATTTGGAGAGCAGGATGGAGCGATACGTGTCTCGCTCGCTCCAATATTTTACGCATCGCTCTGTCCTGCTCTCACACTGCTATAATTTTAATCAAGATACAATATTTCGGCAGTGGGTTGTCAGTGACAACAAAACTTTTTCCAATAGGTATGGAAAAAAGAAGAAATAGAAGATAGAAGAAGAATGAAGAAGACAGCTCATGGATGTGAAATTGACTCTAGTAGGGAGTCCGTTGCTCGTAGCGACTCCCTAATCGAGTCAGGTTGACTTCTTTGAGGCTATCCCGGCAGAGAACAGAAGAAAAAAGAAGAAGAAGACGAAGAAAGAAGATGAAAGTGATTTTATCTTTGTTGGCGTTTGTTGTTATTACCATAATGTTTATACGGAGTTAGGACTTTTCTAACTAGGAAGTAGGAATCAATTTGCCTAAGGAACATAGGTGGAAATACAAAAAATATATATCAATAAAAAAAAAAATCGTATCTTTTATGACCTATGTTCCTTGGGGAAAGTTGTTCAGTTTCATGGGAAGAAGATGCGGTTTAAAGGATCGCAGTGATTTGCTAAACACCCTGTATATTCAGGGTTATATAATTTTGGAAGAAATGATGATGTATTGTTCCTCCGTGAAAAGACCTACATCAAACAATTGCATAGCTAACTTTCAAAACTCAAACCAAAAAAAAGTATTTATTTCCTTGCGGGTTGCCAGATTAAAACTTTTTTATATTGATTGATTTTTCTTAACTACAAAATAAATTGTGTTGCTCGGACCATAAAACTGAACAACTTTCTCTTATTTATTTCTAAGATGATAAGAGAAAACAAGATTTTTTGGATTTCGCATGTAAACTTCTTTTCTCTCTTTTTTTTGAGAAACTGACTTTTTTTTTGGTTTCTGCCTACCCCGACGGGAAAGAGGCGTGTTATTATGACTTTTTCTTATGGTCAGAGTAAAGTTGCGAAACTGGGTTGCCAAGGCGCCATACTCAGCTTAGAAAGCCACGTGTATTAAAAAAATATGCACTTACCAACAAACTATAACGTTAACTATAAGAATAACAGTTCCTTAATTATCTGCAACTTTACAAGAAAACTCAATAAAAGAACAGATAAATGAATCCCCGAGGCGCAAACTACGAACAAAAAGGAGCTAGCGATAATTACACCAACTATGCTACGATCTCTAAAGATCACGTTCATAATATCCAAGAAAAATACTTTTCCCGAAGCTTGTTACTACGGCACTTCCCTAATGAGACCTCAGAGGGATACCCGAGCAAAAAATCCCTTTAAAATTAAAATAAATTTCTCCCTAGCCACACCGATGTAATCAATTGAAGATTAAAGCAAAGAGGATTTGCTCAGCTCCGTTTCTATTTCAATAATTAAGCCGCTTATTCGGATATGCTTTTTATTACAGACATATTTTAACTTTAAAACTGTCTATTTATTTTAATATTGTGTTTAAGAAAGCTTGGACGGAAAAGAACCCAATCTATTTGAGTACTGGTAACACTGGAGCGTTTCAAAAATCGAACGCGAGGCCCTCTGGGAAATTAGTGCGGGAAACCGGAGCTTTGCGGTGGTACCACTGTGACGCGAATGTAACTCGCAAGGCGATTGAGCTCAAACAAATCTTTCACAAAAGAGTGTTTGATGTTTGAGAGAATATCAGATGTGGTTCGGTCTATAGGTAGTCTGTATGTTGTAGAGATTCTTGAAAAGGTAATGAAAATGAGGTCTCCGATATTTTTTTGTATATATCTCTTGTCGTGAGTAGTTTTTTTTTTAAAGAAAAAACGCAATATTTTTTTCTCTTTTTTCAATGGTCACCAGGGTAGAGCTATAGAGCTCTTTTATTTTCAAACCGAATATAAATGAACTTAATGGAAAGGTACCGTAAGTTTATTAAAAAGTATATAATTTTGCATAAAAATACTAACCCGTTAAGAACACTTTTAGGAAAAAAAATTGTCCAGCATTTTGCTACAGCTGTACTAATTCACATTCTAATAAACAGTGAAGACCTCTTACTTAATTTCAAACGCATACAAAGCCCGTAAAAAAAACAGAAACGAAATAAGGCTAGACAAAGCCCATAGTACCCATAGTACCACTTTAAAATGTAACGTTCCAAAACGTCACATCTAAATCTCTCAATAATATGAAATAAAATGTCAATTTCGAGGTTGATTTACGAGGACTGCAATGACGTACGATCAACGTACAACTGTACACGACTGCATCCCCTGTATCGCACAAATGGCACTGAGCTTTTTAACAAAAGACATACATTATGAAGGATTTTCTTTATTAAGATTTTCTGAAAATATGTTTGTTAATGCCTAAATTCTTAAATAAAATTGCAAATATGTAAGTTAAGTACAGTCTCTAGAAGAAATCTACATTACATATACAGCCTCTTGTGTCTAGTGGTTAGAGTGTTCGGCTCTCGATGCGGAGGTTCTGGATTCGATTCCCGGTGGAGACGTTATAAAACAAAATTTAATTCGTTTGAGTTCTTCAGTTTGTTAAGAACATTGCAGGATGAATCACCTGATTTTCCGAAAAGTAAGATGACACCGTGCTTCAGAAAGCACGTTAAACCGTTAATCCCGGTTACTATCTAGGGTAGGTTGACCGTGTGGTGCTGGCAAATAATAGTACCAACCCATCTCTACCCGTGGGTGTCGTAAGAGGTGACTAAGGGCTTATGAACCGGAGGATAGGCAGCAGCATATTTTCGTTTATCGTACCATCTTACATACTGCGGTCACCAACAACAGCGGTCACCAGCCGCAACGCTTACAATCCCCTTCTAAGTACAGTCAACGACAGGTCAAGCTTGACACTCGCAGTGCGACTCTAGCCCGTACCTCTATTGAAATAAGAAATGTATAAAGTCCAATGTGTCAAGCTTGATGTGCTCTTGACTGTACCACGTGTTTGCGCTGGAATTCTGAAGTGACCTCCCTGTCCTGTAGTGGACGTTTCATGGGATGTAATGATGATGATCTAGGGTAGTAGTTGGTGAAAGAGACATGTTAAAGGCTTTTGGCGGCTCATAAACTCTGATATCAGGGTTTGTAAGGTCGGTCATTGATCTTATAACATACTGGAACAAGCTATGTCTCTATCATGAATATTGCGACCAAAAGCATCTTAGGTACAGTCAGACCCGGGACACTACATACATCGAGCGCGAATTAGAAATTTGAAATTGGAAGGTCGCGTAGGCCCGCATATTCAGTACGAAAGACCCTCGGAAGGACCACGAGAACTCGCAGGCGGGTGCGCGCGGGGGTGCGGGGTGGATTGCAAGGCGAGCGGAGAGTCTCCGTTCTGTGTGATAGTACTATCAGTTTATACTGTGGCACAGAATTCATAATAGTACTACATAACTGTGGTACAGTATCGAACAATTTGTTACTGAAATTGGCGTTTCGAGTAATGTACAAAGAAACAGTCTTTATTGAAATATATCGAGATGGATTTTATATGAAATTGAGTTATAAATTTCTCTTTCAGACGTAAAGTAAAATTGCATTGTCTGTATCTTGCTACCTTGCTACTGTCTTGAATAGAATTGTTATATTATTAGGTACAACTAGGTTCCAAAAATGGTGTAGCCGAAGAACTTTGACAGGTATTAGCAATGGGCTTTTTAATTATACTATCATACAGAACAGACACTCTCCGCCCCCCTTGCAATCCACCCGGCATCCCCGCGCGCACCCGTCCGCGAGATTCTCGTAGTGCTTCTGAAGGTCTTTTGTACCTACTGACTACAGAGGCCTACGCAACCTTCCAATTTCTATTTTTTTATTCGCGCTCTTTGTATGTAGTGTCAGGGCTTTGCCACAACTAAGTCTACTTACGTAACAGCGTTTTTTTTTTTGCAATTGACCCCGATTTCACCTGGTGGTTGTTGGGAACAACAATAAATTAGTTTAATTTTTGTATCGAGTGTGGGCAACCCCGCTCTCTTCTTTTGTGACCGTGACACGAGCAACATCGTATATCTGTGTAATTATCCAATCATCATCATCATATCAGCCGGTAGGGGAGTTCCACTCCCTAGCTCTTCAGCGGATCTCCTCATTTCTGATTCGATCGCGCAGAGAGACTCCGAGCATAGCCCTTTCCATAGCCCTTTGGGTGACTTTGAGCTTTCTGATAAAGCCCATCGTGAGCGGCCACGTCTCGGTGCCATATGTCATCACGTGCAACACACACTGGTCAAAGACTTTCGTCTTGAGACACTGCGGTATTTTGGACGTGAAGATATTGCGGAGCTTCCCGAACGCTGCCCATCCGAGTCGGATTCGACGAGTAACCTCTTTCTCTAAGTTGGATTTACCCAGCTGGACTGTTTTTCCCAGGTATACGTACTCATCAACAACTTCGAGCCTAGAGTCTCCAACTTTGAGTGGAGTGGGTACAACAAGGGCGTTAGACATAATTTTCGTCTTACCCATGTTCATTTTAAGACCCACTTGTTGTGAAACTCTACTGAGGTTATTGAGCATCGTGCCGAGATCTTTCAGGGTCTCAGCCATTACGACAATATCGTCGGCAAATCGAAGGTGGGTCATGTACTCGCCATTGATGTTGATACCAAGTCCTTTCCAGTCCAGGAGTTTGAAGACGTCTTCCAATGCAGCGGTGAACAGTTTAGGAGATATGACGTCTCCCTGTCTCACTCCTCGCTGCAATTGGATAGGTTTCGAGTCCTGGTCCTGAAGACGAACTGACATAGTGGCGTTTTTGTACAGATCCTTAAACACTTCTATGTACCGATAGTCGACTTGGCACCTCTGGAGAGATCGTAGCACGGCCCTCGTCTTGATCGAATCGAAGGCCTTCTCATAGTCCACAAACGCTAGGTAAAGTGGCTGTTTATACTCTTCGGTCTTCTGTATAACTTGCCGTAGCGTATGTATGTGGTCTATGGTACTGAAGCCTTTACGAAAACCGGCTTGTTCGGGAGGCTGGAAGTCGTCGAGCCTGCGCGCGAGACGGTTCGTAATGACTCTCGAGAACAGCTTATAGACATGGCTCAGAAGTGAGATGGGTCTGTAATTCTTCAGCAGGGTCTTATCACCCTTTGTAATTATCCAATATATTCTAGTATTTCGACCATTTTCCGACGTTTTACTTATTCTGCCCTACGGAGCGACCTATCGTCTTTATCATACAGTCCACGTTTCCAACAGTGGTAATTGACGATGGGTTCGAACATGTTGCATGCCTGCCTGTTCACTCTAGCCTTGAAAATATCCAGATAAAAAAAAGATCGGTAGGGGAGTTCCACTCCCTAGCTCTTCAGCGGATCTCCTCATTTCTGATTCGATCGCGCAGAGAGACTCCGAGCATAGCCCTTTCCATAGCCCTTTGGGTGACTTTGAGCTTTCTGATAAAGCCCATCGTGAGCGGCCACGTCTCGGTGCCATATGTCATCACGTGCAACACACACTGGTCAAAGACTTTCGTCTTGAGACACTGCGGTATTTTGGACGTGAAGATATTGCGGAGCTTCCCGAACGCTGCCCATCCGAGTCGGATTCGACGAGTAACCTCTTTCTCTAAGTTGGATTTACCCAGCTGGACTGTTTTTCCCAGGTATACGTACTCATCAACAACTTCGAGCCTAGAGTCTCCAACTTTGAGTGGAGTGGGTACAACAAGGGCGTTAGACATAATTTTCGTCTTACCCATGTTCATTTTAAGACCCACTTGTTGTGAAACTCTACTGAGGTTATTGAGCATCGTGCCGAGATCTTTCAGGGTCTCAGCCATTACGACAATATCGTCGGCAAATCGAAGGTGGGTCATGTACTCGCCATTGATGTTGATACCAAGTCCTTTCCAGTCCAGGAGTTTGAAGACGTCTTCCAATGCAGCGGTGAACAGTTTAGGAGATATGACGTCTCCCTGTCTCACTCCTCGCTGCAATTGGATAGGTTTCGAGTCCTGGTCCTGAAGACGAACTGACATAGTGGCGTTTTTGTACAGATCCTTAAACACTTCTATGTACCGATAGTCGACTTGGCACCTCTGGAGAGATCGTAGCACGGCCCTCGTCTTGATCGAATCGAAGGCCTTCTCATAGTCCACAAACGCTAGGTAAAGTGGCTGGTTATACTCTTCGGTCTTCTGTATAACTTGCCGTAGCGTATGTATGTGGTCTATGGTACTGAAGCCTTTACGAAAACCGGCTTGTTCGGGAGGCTGGAAGTCGTCGAGCCTGCGCGCGAGACGGTTCGTAATGACTCTCGAGAACAGCTTATAGACATGGCTCAGAAGTGAGATGGGTCTGTAATTCTTCAGCAGGGTCTTATCACCCTTTGTAATTATCCAATATATTCTAGTATTTCGACCATTTTCCGACGTTTTACTTATTCTGCCCCACGGAGCGACCTATCGTCTTTATCATACAGTCCACGTTTCCAACAGTGGTAATTGACGATGGGTTCGAACATGTTGCATGCCTGCCTGTTCACTCTAGCCTTGAAAATATCCAGATAAAAAAAAGATCGGTAGGGGAGTTCCACTCCCTAGCTCTTCAGCGGATCTCCTCATTTCTGATTCGATCGCGCAGAGAGACTCCGAGCATAGCCCTTTCCATAGCCCTTTGGGTGACTTTGAGCTTTCTGATAAAGCCCATCGTGAGCGGCCACGTCTCGGTGCCATATGTCATCACGTGCAACACACACTGGTCAAAGACTTTCGTCTTGAGACACTGCGGTATTTTGGACGTGAAGATATTGCGGAGCTTCCCGAACGCTGCCCATCCGAGTCGGATTCGACGAGTAACCTCTTTCTCTAAGTTGGATTTACCCAGCTGGACTGTTTTTCCCAGGTATACGTACTCATCAACAACTTCGAGCCTAGAGTCTCCAACTTTGAGTGGAGTGGGTACAACAAGGGCGTTAGACATAATTTTCGTCTTACCCATGTTCATTTTAAGACCCACTTGTTGTGAAACTCTACTGAGGTTATTGAGCATCGTGCCGAAATCTTTCAGGGTCTCAGCCATTACGACAATATCGTCGGCAAATCGAAGGTGGGTCATGTACTCGCCATTGATGTTGATACCAAGTCCTTTCCAGTCCAGGAGTTTGAAGACGTCTTCCAATGCAGCGGTGAACAGTTTAGGAGATATGACGTCTCCCTGTCTCACTCCTCGCTGCAATTGGATAGGTTTCGAGTCCTGGTCCTGAAGACGAACTGACATAGTGGCGTTTTTGTACAGATCCTTAAACACTTCTATGTACCGATAGTCGACTTGGCACCTCTGGAGAGATCGTAGCACGGCCCTCGTCTTGATCGAATCGAAGGCCTTCTCATAGTCCACAAACGCTAGGTAAAGTGGCTGGTTATACTCTTCGGTCTTCTGTATAACTTGCCGTAGCGTATGTATGTGGTCTATGGTACTGAAGCCTTTACGAAAACCGGCTTGTTCGGGAGGCTGGAAGTCGTCGAGCCTGCGCGCGAGACGGTTCGTAATGACTCTCGAGAACAGCTTATAGACATGGCTCAGAAGTGAGATGGGTCTGTAATTCTTCAGCAGGGTCTTATCACCCTTTGTAATTATCCAATATATTCTAGTATTTCGACCATTTTCCGACGTTTTACTTATTCTGCCCCACGGAGCGACCTATCGTCTTTATCATACAGTCCACGTTTCCAACAGTGGTAATTGACGATGGGTTCGAACATGTTGCATGCCTGCCTGTTCACTCTAGCCTTGAAAATATCCAGATAAAAAAAAGATCGGTAGGGGAGTTCCACTCCCTAGCTGTGCCCTTCCGGAACGAAGAAGCCGTTTCCATTTATAACACCTTCCACAACATAGTTCCACAACACCAAAAGAAATATCTAAGCCGTTAATATACAAAGATTGAAATAAATTTCTCTTTTAATTCCAGTACAAAATCCCTAAGAAAGAAGAGGTGGTGGAACAGCAGCAACAAGAGCCTGATAACCCTTTGATGAGGAAGAAGAAAACCCCTGAGGAGTTAGCTGCCGAGGCGGAGTTGGAAGACCAGGATGAGTTCACAAGTGAGTACCATACACACTCAGACCTAATAAAAATCACAAGTAATTTTTTATACGGTATTAGCCTACAGAAAATGATGGAATACCAACAGTCTCCGTGGTAGAAAAAGAAGATTCCTGAGGAGCTAGTGTTGAGGTGGAGTAGAAAAACAAGAATGAGTTCACCAATGAACATCGTATCCTTTGTCTGGTCTGCAGAAAGAAAGGGAAATGTAAAAAGCTTGATGAAATTCTAATAAGAAAAAGAAGAAGACTCGTGTAGAGCTGTCGGTCTGGGCGTTTTTTTTTTATTGAAAATGGGTTACTCTTGACCTCGATCTAGTCTTGAAGACAGAGATGAGGTCGACGATGGAACGAACTTACCCAGAAGAAGCCTATTAACTCGTGACTTGAATAGATTCGGGTTATATGAACTCGGGAACAAAAACGGTGTTGGAAAACCACAACCAACACGTCATATTCTCGGTCTTTAGGAAGGTGAAGGTGAAGATTCAGGAACCGTTGATGAAAAAAGGCAGACACCGGAGGAAATGGCTAGTTAGGCCAAGGCTGAGTCAAGACCAGGAAAGATCGTTACTTAAAGACTAATTAAATTTTGATAGTCTCAATACTTCACCTCAACTTGAGGCTCTAAGGTTTAAATAGGGCATTAATATAATTGGGGTCTGTGAGGTCTGTCATCGACCTTGCTACCCACAGGATATGATGATGATATAATTTTAATACAACATGTAACGGAAAGGTCTGATAATACTGGAGCTTGTGAATCTGCCCATGAAACTGAACAACTTTTCCAAAGGAACATAGGTCGAAATATGATTTGAAACCAAATTTGAAATCCAACACAAAATCCGCTATCAGCAGCTGCAGTTTCTATGGGAGGTCAAAAATTTATATTCGTATTTCGACATATGTTCCATTGGAAAATTTGTTCAGTTTCATGGGCAGATTCACAAGCTTCAGTATTATCACATCTTTCCGTTAAACATCGAAGTTTGGTTTTGAATTATTCTTCCGAGGTTTTGAATGAGTCTCATGATTTTTTTATCCATTGATGTTTCAAATTTTTTTTTTTTAGTTAATTCTGATAGCAAACCTCTTTTGATTTAAATTCCGCTTGAATAACACTTGCAGTTGTGTTTAGATTGGTTTTGTTAGAAGTATATTTTCAAATTTCACTATTACAATTTTTGACAAAAGACAGGATCAGCCCGAGTTTGGAGGGATCAATCCTGTACCTTTTTGGCAAAACCTTTCAAAAGAGAATCAAATTCAAGAAGAAAGGTCACGTTACGTCGTTGTTGGCTCAGATCCCAAAGGAAACCCTTTCCCAGATAAAATCTCTAATTACAACACTTGACTATAATTTCAAATTACAGTGGTCCCATAACTGCCCGAAGACTTTTTGCATAAATCCAGAAATTTTATGTCGAACGAATGAGATAACCGGATTGAACGTGACTTTTCAAAAAGTTGAGCAATGTTTTGAAAAAGTTCCGCAATGAAAACTTTTTCAATCAACACAGCCTGCGTGCGTCCGTAGATATGGGGTTGTTTAATTAAAATTCTTCAGATTTATGACTTACAATGCGTGGTTTATTGTGATGTGGAAAAGGAAGGTAGATATTTGCTTTATACTCGTAATTCCCACGTATTGTATGATGTAATCGCCCATTTCAAAACGCGATTACTTAGTAGTAAAAGCCATGCTGGTTTCCAAAAAAATTGGCGTACCAATCAGAGCGAATTGGTACTCCTACATGGGGAGTGTTCTGAGGAAATGGTGCTGGTGGTTCTGGTGTCTGCAGTACAGTTCCACCATCGGACCCCACGCCACAGGTAGTGGTTTCATCAACATCATTTAGATGCTTGGTGTTGCGAAACAACATGGTTTGCGCCATCATATGTTTTATGGACATGCAAGATATGAATTGTCCCGTGTGGTGCCGGCAAAGAATAGTACCATCCGACACATACCCGTCGACTAAGGGTTATAAACTGAAGAATGGGCAGCAGCATCCTCTTGTGTATCATATCCCATCTTACTTATTGCGGTCACCTACAACCGCGGTCCATGGTGCCAGCCATAACGCTGACAAGCGATGTTACTGTGGTACTTCCCTTCCACATTTTTCCAGCAAAAGCTAGAATTCTGGAGGGAGCTCCCTGTCCTGTAGTGAACATTTCATTTCAGTTTTAACCAGTAGTTACAATATGGTGCACTAGCATCGCGTTTTCTGGTGTTAAAAGTGTCAAAGGCAGCAATTGACACTTTTCATCAGGTGAGCTGTCTGCTCGTTAACGGATAACGATCACCAAAAATGGCTAATGATTTATGACTTAGGTCCTGAAAAAAAAATACATTTCAATAACGTCTAATTAGAAGTCAGATGTTCTACTCCTGATGAAGTTTTCAATGCGCAAAATAATATGTCAAAAAAAGTCCACTACTAATCCCTTAAACTTCACAGCTAATAAAAAATAATGGTAGAGTTTGGGGGAAGTATCTTAGTCTGTATTAGGCTGCTTTTCCACTAGTGCTGTGCCAGGGAGCTAAGCTATGAGTTGAGAAAATGCCAACCAGCAGGATCGCGCCAATTTCCTGTCACACAGGACTGGTGTAAATTTACACTAACGGCTGGCTCAAAAGATCGCAGTGGCTGCTGACTGCAGCACGGTTCGCATTTAACCCGCGTTTAAGCCCCGTAATAGACTTTGGCCACGCTTTGGCGAAATGGGACGGTGCCGCTCTTAGGTGGTACCCAAGGAGGTTTTAACCCACGCTACGCTCGTAGTAAAACCTCCTTTGTAATACCACTTTACATTTCACTACGCAAAATGCCAAACCTAATGAAGCGGCTAATATTTTTTGCAATTTCAGTATTCGTAAAATTTGTTTGTTTAGTCATGCTCATTGACTTAACACATCGACTTTTGGTTTTGATTTTCCGTTCTTATGTCTTTTTACAACTTGCAGGTGCAAACCTTTTAACAAAACTTTGTATTTTGTGTGTTGCAGAACTGAAAAACACCATCGAAACGCAAGTGAACGAACTGAAGTCACAGATCGAGAGTAAATGTGTGATGCAGTGAGGCGCGGGAGTGCGCCGCCCCTACTATATATTACTCTGAATACATGATGTAGCTGTGCTAAGGTCATTGTTACGACGATGTTTCACAACCCACACCTCGATTCACCCCCACCCAGAAACAGAAACAAAAAAAAAACAACGTTTCGTTCCAAATACACCGTAATCATTCGCGCTCAAAACATTTCGTAGGAGAGATTCGAATTCTAAATTTTTTCGGAACGTAGTTGGCTAGTGGCGCGTTGGTGCTTGATAATGAGCAATAATATTTTTATACATTCATAAATGAAATTGTGGAGAGCAGCCCTCGATAGAACAGACAAACAAGCAATCAAGAGGCGGAGCGCGTTCTAAACGTAAGGTCAAAAAGTCATCGACTACACCGGGCGAGGCGACAGGACGCAAACTGTGTGAAGTGAAACAATCCGTTATATGTTGACGCTTGTGATATATTGTTATTTAAGTGTAAAGAGGAAATAAATATAAATACAACTAGAAAAGACGGTGTAATATTATTTAAAAAAAGAGGGAAAATGTATTATAAGAAGTCTTAGCACGCGTGTAGTTAACTTGATACTGTTTTACCTGCGGTACTTTCTGTCTTCTCAACTGCAAATTACATTGAAATAACAATGTATTGACTGAGTATTTGTTTTCATCCAAATTCCGTGCCGGTGCCCGGGCCGGCTCTATGTGGCTTACGCTCTTCGCTCTCTTCAAAGCCTAACTCTTCCACTTTTGCCTCTAAATCTTTTGCATGCGTGCTTATGCAGTGTACATCGGTATTGTGTCAGTGTATTTTGTTTAGGTGTACATACCTTTAATGAAACCTAGCCTTAATATCCACATCGAATATAATAGGTACAATATTGTTAATTGAATCCAAATCTCAAACGTCTGGACGGCCAGTCTGATGAGATTTGATATCGTTGTCCGTTTGGTTCTTGCATGTCTCTAATATAAGATCAATGTTCGTTTAGAATAATGTGTAAAGATTTGTAGATACCAGTAACCACTTCGCGTTGTTTTACCGTTCAACCAGGTAGCGTAGTTGACGCCATGTTGGTTTTAATCTAATGTTTTATCGGTGTTTACGCTTAGGATAAAGTTAACACGACGTGCGAGCAAATTCTTCGAGCGATTTGGTGTGGTAAGAGTTTGGATCCGTGGCAGTAATGACTATATCATCAACATAAACAAAATACACAATACGGACACTGTAATAAACTTGGAAATATTCCTATGATCTGCACGTTGATCAAATTAATATTATTCTGAACACCCTTTCAGAGATTAAGGTCATTAAAGGTTCACTATCACTACTATGGTAACCATTATTGTAGTATGAACATAATGTCATAGTAAGATGTTATCATGATAGTAATAGATGAACGGCACCTTTCTGAAAATATCATCTAATTGGTACAAGTTCGCTAATTTGATCAACGACATCACAAATACACGAATTTTGATAAAGTTGTTGAAATCGCGGAAAGAAAAGACAGGTTTTCGATGCAAAGCTAATTGTTCGAACAATTAACTCCACTTTTAAGCTGCAAATGCAAAAGATTTGTTATCGTCAAAAGCTGTGATATATGAATAAAATATACTAACGCTGTGCGCCGAAGCGGTTGACCGCTCGCGCCATTGCAGTCCTCTTAGCTTCTATAACTTCTTCTACTTTCGACCTATCACTAAGTACCTCATATCGATGATCGACATTACTCTGTCATCTTCTTCCTTCTTGTGGATCACGATAACGATCGCGATCTGCAATTCAATCAGCACATCATGTATTTCCACTTTAGGTTTAAGATTCATTTACGTAAACAGTATAGCGGCAACGCTTGTGACTAAAGAGATTATTTACTTAGAATATAATTTTGCGTATTTACTTTATTATTCGAAAGTTAACGTCAATTAAACTTACCTTAATTGCAAATCAGATCATATAAAAAACTATTCAATATACACGTAATAATGTAAATATGAGAAAAAACAATAATAATTTCAGATTGTTTATTATAAATGCTACTATTTTCTGATGTATAAGATTCAAAATATTTTCTCGCACTCTACTTGCACACATCTATATATGTATATTTTCATAGCTTGTTTCTATAGGACCTTATTTCCAGCACGCATAGCTACCCAAGTCTTCAAAACCTATATATAAATATATATAACTTTAACTAAAATGTTACCTATAACGATGGGCATAGCTATCCACCGAGGCGTTATACCCGTCCGACTTCATTCAACTTCACAATCTTAAATATATTAAGATATAACTTTAAATTTCACAGTGTATGTGTGGTTAGCCTAGGTTTATCATGTATTACAAAAATAGTTAAATGTATGTGCATGGCAATTCTAGCTAAACGGTTGTTCGTAGTTATTGGGCATAAACAATAATAGGTGTAAGGTCAGGACCTGTCGATTTTATATCATTTACACGACCAACGTTCACCGGTTTCACCTCTGTAACTTCAATGCTCTCCTTAATATAGTATGTGTGTTAGCTACAACTTTCTATATTATAAAGCTACCCTATTATCTATCTTCTATCTTCGATCTAAATAGTACCTAGTATGACCTTAGTCTGTGTCCTTCGTTGTTAACTCTCATTTTAAGTAGTAAATATAGTCTTAGAAAATTATTTTGGTACGTAGTAAAGTCTAGGTACAACTAAACGCAGATCGTCGCTATCTGTCACTATATTAAAACAAACGATTTATTTCAGCGTGTACGAGCAATATCTGCATGAGTTTTGGATTGTGTATTTATGTCTAAGTGTAAAAGCTCTTGATAAGTGCGTTTGAGTGTCGTTTTCTCTTCATGCGTTGGTTTTATTATTTTCAGTATCTAACAAATGTATCTAGATGCTTCTATTTAAGCTGTCTTTGTATGTTTAAGCTTTCGATGTTCAGTGTATAGTAAATATGTAATTAGATTTATAATGTTGCTTGAGTGCGCAATATGTGGGGGAATTTGGGTGATATCAAATGGTTGTTGCATTGATTTCGGTCCAGATTACTTTAAGAATTTCTTCGTTTGATGTCTTGAACATTTTCAGGGTTCGAAACATTAAACAGTTCGTGTAATATATCAGTGTTTAAAAACTCTCTTACTACCACTACTCGAATTACACCTTTGTCTTACCCACTTGTCTTTCAAATCGTAGAATTATTTACAATGGTAACATATTCCTGCACACCTATAATTATATACTTTTTATTACCAAATTTTTCGTTGGTATTAAATACTATATAGTGAATTTATAATGAGGTTTATACAAGGTAGATGTGTAGTTTAGTCATAATTGTACGTTATTTAGAGAATATGACATTATTTTTTTGATTCACGCCCGTAGAGATAATTTTAAGAAATTTTGCAAGTGACTTGTGACCAATTTTAGATTTCTCCTCAAATTAATTGATTGATCTTATGATTCTTGTACTCAGGGTAAACATATATCGACTATGACTTGTTATATATTTATATATCTATATCTACGTTCAGTTTAAGTCTTGTAGGACGGAGTATGACTTTTTGGCCTTCGAAGGCTTCACTTGAACTTGGTGATAGTTTCTCTTGAATTTAATCCATGTTCCTCGTACCCTCACAAGTAGGAGGTTCTAATTTCACTGTTGTCTTATCCTTAGAGGAGTTAAGAAGAGGTAGACTTATACAATTTAAATACCTTGTTAAACATTTTATTGATAAATTTAATCTACGGAGGGAGTCTATTAGTTGCACTAGGTATAATTAGATCGCATGTTACTGAAGATGATATTTCTGTAATATTCATTGTTAACTAATATTATACACATGAAAAGACTATACAAGACTTATCATGTTTAATAAATACATCATAAAAATTGTTGATAAATAATAAAGAGACGTGGTTACTCAAATATAACTGATATGTCATCTTCTTTAATCTGAATGCTGAAAGAAGACACCGATAGTGTGGTCATTGATTACCTCTCAAGTACAAAACCAAAAATTTCTTGTTATAATATTCAATTTAGACCAAATCTTTACTATATTCACAAATGAATATTCTATCGGTGTCTAAGAGAAGAACATAATGATTGAATGTTCTCTGGAAGACGAAGATCATAGTAAAGAACTATAGACGATGTAGAGACAACGACACTATAACACACTTCACAAGAGCTTCAGAACACTTTGACGCCAGATTTATAATTAATCACTAAATTGTTAGCACTCCTGAGACTTTCAGGTGTCACAGAGTACTTACTAAATAAAGAACTGATTTAAAAGTGCCACAGTTTGCCAGTTTTTGCGCTTTACATTTAGTTATGAATAAAACGGAACTTTGTGCCAGTTGAAAGTCTTCAGGTGATCTGTACAATAGAAAATATGATACAGCACACATTTGAGGGAATAATCCAGTCGTTTGCGTTACTATTTGATTTTTTTCTTGAAACATTTAGTTCATAATAATGAAAATGTGAGTCTGTGATTTTTTATTCAAAATGACAACAGTTTCATGCAAATAATCAATGATAAGCAGTGACATCATTGATTACAACAAGGGTCAACATTTCCACCAGTTTGACAAAATCTACTTAGATATCCTTCCTTCTTTTTTATCACACTATCTAAAAAGCGTAATTGCCTAAAAATTCTGGACTAATTGTTCCCTCGAATGCCACTTGGTTAATACTGTAAGTATTATTGGCCAATATAAAGATCACACGACAGTGCGTTACCTTTTAATATTAGTGACATCTAGAATATAAAATGCAAATTTACTAAAATCGAAGTGTATCAAAAATGTGTAAAACAAAAATTTTAAAATGGATAATACCATTAAGCTCTGTATGAACGCGGTTCATATATATGTTGTATTGTTATTATAAAAAGGTTAGTAGTTTATCCACAAGTACATTAACTTAGACTAATGGATTAAAAACGAAAAACGAGGTTATTGTTGAAAATGTTTTTAGGTAATTAAAACGGATTGAGCTTTTGTGACTGTTGCTAATATTTTAGAATTTCGTTTGCGGCTTACTATACTGCCAAGATAATGATTAATATTGTATTATTCAAGCCAACCTTAGTTCGTCCTCTGCTCTCTACTTGAGTAGTCTATTGTATATTAAATGCTTCAGCTGCATTATTTTGAATATAACTATTGCGATACGCATTGTTAAATTTATTTGGAAGGTCCCTATTAGTTATGTATAAAAGTTTAGAGATAGCCATTTTCATATGAACGTGATCAGTGAGTGTGAAAATGGTTTATCTACCATGTTGTTAAATAATAAATAAACTACATTGTACCACCATTTCGTAGTTTTATTTTATGATAAAGTATAATTTCTTTACAACTTCAATATGAAGATCTTGACTACTTAGTTATTTAGCTATACAAAAAAATATGTGTGACAAATGTGCTTTTTAAAGATATAGACGCACTATTAACTAACCACTAACAGCAGTGATTTTTCTCATTCGATTCTGAAATAATATAAACCCTTAAAAGTCGCATTTGCCTCCATAGTTGCACGCTTACTACTACTACCTACTTAAATCTCATTAATCTTATTCTAAAAGAGTTAGAGCATTCCAAAACCTATTTAAATTCTTATTTAAATCGCTTAAAACTGAAACAACATTGTTGATAGTAGATTTCAATATTCCATGCTTTGTTTTCTCTTTAAAGTTTATAGTAGCACCGTCTTCAGCCATTTTTGTTTTGACTATAAATTGTTCTTCGTCTTTTGATTCCGTGTTTTCTGAATTTTCATTCTTGTCGTGTTCCTCTTCAATAGAGATATCTTTTATTTGTTTATGAATTTTGTGCAAAATCCTCCAAAGCTTCATTTCTTTCGAAGATTCTGCGTCAAATATTTCGTTTTCTGAAGTAATTTCGTTTTCTGAAGTAGCATCTTCACTTTTGTGAGATGTGTCTTTTCTATCATCATTGATGACGTTTCTTCGTTTTCTGCTCAATTTCGAGTTCATATCTAAAGCGACAATATCATCAAGCGAGTTGTTTTCGATTGTGTCTGCTTTGCTATATTTGGGACTTCTGTTAGTACCCTTCGATTTAGAATTTCTTACCGCTTTTCTTACTTTATTGTGTCTAACAGATCGTTTAACTTCAGATCTAGGATTTATTCCAATAAGTTTCCTGATAAAGTCTAATCTTGGTTTAGGCTCATCAACAGACTTGACTCTGTTCTTGAAAAACTTCTTAACTTTCCTTTTCGCATTTTCTAATTCATCTTCAATATCTATCTGCCTCCTTCTTCGACTCAAAACTGTTTCATCGTTACATTTTTCTTCAAAGAACTTATTCACATTATTTATGTTAGTTTTCAAAGCTTCTACTCTTTCCTTCAAGCCTTCTTTAACTAATGTCTCTCTTGATACATCACTGGCTGTTTCTTCATTATTTATCATCGATCTTTTTGTCTTAACAGTATTGGAGGAAGCAAATTCATCATCATCAATGGGTACGGCTTCAACAAATTCCTTCTTAGTGATATCATCATCATCGTTTTCATGGCAAGCGTCGACTTTTGTGTTGGCAATGACCCAGAAACCGAAGGAACGCGGTGGTAGGTTCAGAAGTAGGGTTTTGTATGGACGAACTCGTTTGACAACTGGCCGAATATCCCCCTCGAACATAGGCCTGCCGTTGATAATTATGTTTCTGTAAAAAGTACAAAATTAACATTATAAGATATAAAAATAAAGCTTTTTTGTAGTGAAATACAAGGTAATAAATGAATATAAACTAAAAGTTATTACGTTTTATCGAGTATTCTACTAAAAACATACCAAATTTGAATGTTAGAGTTTCTTTATAATGAAACTTTGTTGAAATTTTGGATTATTTTTTAACAGAATACTTGATAGACCATAATTACTTTCCAGATTATTTGAAAGCGCCATCTAGTTTCAATGAGTTTTATGATTTTTCGGGTTACATTTTCTAGTATGGGGATTGTCAGCCAAGGTCAGTCCTATTATTATTCGTCTAGATGCTAATATTTAGCAAGCATAGAATTCTGTGGTCACTAAAACGTAGAGGAAACAATAGCTGCAGAATGCTTTTTTTTATCAAAATTTTAAAAATTAATTGACGCTACAGAAAATGTCCTATTATTATGGACGGACCAACTCTTCTCCAACTAACGAAAAAGCTCTTAAATCCTGCTCACCCGTTAAGATCATGTCCAAGAACGAACTGCATTATATCTCCTCCATCTTCTCTTCTCGACAGCTTCACGGCGAACCTCGCAGTTTCATCATCCATGTTCGCTCCGTACAGAGTGACAGCACCAGGTACTGCTTTGTGACGAAGCGATGTACAGTGCGCGAAGATGACGGCTTGAGAGACGTCCATCGAGACATCCAGTACGCGTTCGCCGACTAGGTTCTTGAATAGTAGGGCTGTGTAGAAGCTCTGAAATTATTGAATTGATATTTAGAAATAAATTTACTCCGATAATCTCGTTTCGAATATAGTACCTGGGCGACTTGCTACTCAACAACAGATGGCGCTATAAGTTTCTTAAACGCACTAAAACGCGCAAAAAAAACAGTGAAAACGGATTTTTCGAAATCGTTAGAGCCGTTTTCGAGAAACCGATTACAAATATATATATATTGCTCGTTTAAAAGTATAGATAGGATTTAATTACTACTAATAGGTCAGCGACCAACTTTAAACGCCTATATAATGTTGCTAGAACACAAAACTCGGGTAAACTTACAAGTGTAGGTTCATAAAGTTCCTCTTCTATCAACTCCCTGAAGTGCACTGCGAAGCCATTTCTAGCAGAGTACCCGAGGCTGGTCATCCAGTCGGCTGCCCTGTGGATACAGTTAAAGATTGTAGAAACTTTAAGGAAGGGAACAAGAAAGCTGGGGTCCCTTTTTAAGTACAAGCAGATGTGGTCACCTTCGCCCAAAGAAACTCTGGAGGTAGTTTTCAAATAGATATTTGCCGATTTAACCTGCCAGAATTTCTTAAGCTGTGGTTTTTTTATGCGAAAGTACCAGGACCAAATTCAGGACGTTCTGATTAAGGGCCAGGTTAAAAGTACCCTAAACCGACGAGCATGTATGAAAGGATTGATGAAAGTACAGGAAGCAAGGGAAGTATGTCAAGATCGTAGCAGGTGGAGGACTGTGGTATCTGCCTACCCCAACGGGAAAGAGGCGTGATGTTATGTATGTATGTATGTATGTGGTTTTTTTTTCAGTTTAGAACTACGCAACTCTTAAGGACAATTCAAAGTACATTAGCTGCATCAAGACCAATCGTTTTGACACCCTTAAATATGGAGAAAAAGAATTAAGTTTGTAATTTCATTTTCTAATTAAACTGCGTGTCCAAAGAACAAGTGTATGAGAGTTTTTATACATTAATATATATTATAGATAAACAAAAAGCAATGAAACACTTTGTTAATGAATGAATGACCCTGGCTACAATCCCTGTAAACCTGTGACTCCTAAATCGAGAAATTAAAAAAACAAGAGAAAAAAAAATTGTAAGCAATAATTTCTGCATCACCTGTCACCTTAAATACTTTCGATTTGATCGTAACTTCGCAACACTAATTCACCGCCTCAGTTGTCTGCTAGCGGCAGAAGTGACGAGACGTGTGCAGGTGTTTAAATTTACTGTGACCAAAAATAATTATCGAATTGTCGCCGCTTATATTTGTAACCGTAAGTTAATTTTTTTCTGCCTACAATAACTTAAACATTTATAAAACAGTTTTGGTTAAAGTTTCACTTGATTATAAAGTACATGATTCCAGCTTTGGGGTGGAGCATGTATAAACTCTCTGCATGATTTGTTTGCCAATATCTGACGACATAACGATCATTTTCTCATGAACCCGTTTCTAAATAACCTGTCAGTACCGTACAGGTGGATGAGATGTGTTCGAGTGAATGAGATTGCTTTAGCTTTGAGACACAGTAAAGGTAGTGTTGATCGAAACTTTGTCTTTTATTAAGCCTTATAAAGACTTATATTTAACGCCTCACGACTAGACTTTGCCCTTATAACGCTTAGAACTTAATCTTAGTCATAATCATAAACCTTTAGTGTTTTTTATGCAGATTTCTTTTGAATTAGAAAATGAGTCATGATTAAAAGGGACTTCAGCCCTTTCGTCGATTGAGTCGGGAGTTTTAAGGCGTTTGTCAATTATTTGTCACATAAAATAGGCTGTATATTTTGAGCCGTAATAGTTTAAAGGTTACTATTGCAAATATATTATATTTCATAATTTTTAGCCTCATCATCATATCGTGTGGGTTGCAAGGTCGATGACCGACCTCACAAACCCTGGTGTCAGAGTGGTTGAGCCGCCAAAGGCCTCTGACATGGCTCATTTACGATTACATCCGTAGATAGTAGTCGGGACCAACGGCTTAACGTGCCTTCCGAAGCACGGAATCATCTAACTTTTCGGACAATCAGGTGATTCATCCTGCAATGTCCTAACCAAACTGGGGAGGTCGCACAAAGGGATTTTTGTTTTGACAGTGTCCCCACCGGGAATCGAACCCAGAACCTCCGGATCGAGAGTCGAGCCCTCTAACCACTAGACCACAGAGGCTTAGCCTAAGAGCTTTAGTTGTATTCAATATTGTGTCTTGAAAAATGTAAACTAGTCTTGATATAAACGACATAAAGGACTTAAGTCTCTTTCATCACTATACATACCTTAGCAGATCAATTGCTTAAGCTGCTTGTGTTTTTGATTGTAGGTCAACAATGGTTCGACCAAAAACTGGTTCTACAACTACAGAAGAAATAAAAAATCGTAAAAGGGAACTAGAACGAATAAGATACCGAAAAACCAAAGGAGATCCAGTATTGTACGCTCAATATCAGCAAAAAAATAAAGCTAAATATGAGAAAAGGAAGGCACAGAAAAAAGTGATTTCTATCAAAGATATGACACCTAGAGCGAGAAAAGTGCAAAGGAAAAAATGGCGTGAAGCCTTTAATGCCTATTATAAAAGAAAGAAAGATGCAAAAGCCGCTGCAGTAAGATTTATGGAGTCACATAGCCCACCGGATAGTGAGGCTGAAGAGAATATCGAGCAACAACGCACTACAGAAATGAATATAGAAAATAGGAACTCTCCTTCTCTTTAAATTTTTGCCTCTATTCAATCAAAATCACAGGTCTCTGAAACATCTTCTGTTTCCAGCAGAGGTAATTCGCCTTTCCAATCAATCAGAAAATTGCGATACAAAAGGACAAAGAAATTCAAGCACTTACAAGACAACTGGAAGGAGTTAAAAAAGTAAACGAAGCTTATCGGAAGAAATTAAAAACACTAACTAGGGAGTAAAAAAAAACAATAGGAATATTATAAATGAAAAATTACTGCTGTCATATACAGCTCTGAAAACTCATAAAGCTAAGCAACTGCCAAGCAAATTTCCCAAGGGGGTGAAATAAGAGATGAAAGTTTGTATGAAAGTCCTTTGTTTCTTGACCTAGATTCACACAAATTTGAATTTAAGCTTCTGGTAAAAAATAAAGAAACACATGTTTAAGCATTTCTTAAAAATCACCCTTCAAGGGGGTGAAATGGGGATGATTTTTTTTCCGTATGTTGGTCTATAAGTCTTTCAGTTTTAAGGGTAGAATTATAGAAATTTGTATTTAAACTTTTGGTAAAAAATAAAAAAGTACGTGTTTTAAAATTTTCCAAAATTCATCCCTTATGGGGGTGATATAAGGGATGAAAGTTTGTATGAAAGTCCGTCAGTTTTAAAGTTAGGATCTTCAAAATTTTATTTAGACTGACAACTAAAAATTAAGTTTCACGTGTCTCAGGGTTTTTGAAAATTTTACACCGTAAGTGGTGAAAAGGGGGATGAAGTTGAAACTCCTTCATTTCAAAGTAATATCCACAAAATTTATTATTTAGGCATTAGGGTTGTAATTCTGTAGAACATACATCTCTGTTATTGAAATTCCACCCCAAATTCAACCCCTTAAAGAGGGAAATGGGGTGAAAAAGTCTAAAAACCAATATGGGTATCATTTGTATGGTTTATCGGGTCGCTGATTACGAAAACTAAAACAATTTTGAAATCCAATGTGGTGGACGTGAAATACCATCATCCCCCGGGGATGGGGTTGGGGTGCGATAGGGTTGATATGTCTAAAAATCAATATGGGTGTCGTTTGTATGGTTTATCGGATCGCTGATTACGAAAACTACAACAATTTTGAAATCTAAGGTGGTGGACGTGAAATACCATCATCCCCTGGGGATGGGGTTGGGGTGCGATAGGGTTAAAATGTCTTAAAATCAATATGGGTGTCGTTTCTATGTTTATATAAGGATAGGGATAGCGGTTAAGACGGCATTAAGGATAGGGATAAGAGAAGGGCTAGGGTAAGGGGCAGGGATAGGGAGAGGGAGAAGGAGAGGGAATGGGATGGAGGTAGAGAGAGAGGGAGTGGGAGGGGGAAGAGGAGAGGGAGGGGGAGAGGGAAAGACTGCACATTGTGTGAATATTACGCGGGCGAAGCCGCGGGCACAGCTATTAATTAATAAAGGTGAAAGTTTATATGACTTTTATGAATACTTCCTTTCTATTCATTCACTCCCTTCATTGCTTTCATTTTTAGGTTCGCCTGTAACGACTGACACTCAAGATTTTCTCCTTGGATTAACACAACAATGTCAATTGGAAATACTGTAAAATTCTTACACACACAGATATATGTCTGACACTTATGATGACATAGTAAATAAAAGTGAAAGTTTATACCCAATCTCTCCCTTCATTACAAGGAGGGCTCCTTTTTAGGATCGCCTGTAATGAATGACTGCTAACACAAAAACAACTTCATTTAAAAAAATAATGTCTTACACAACATGATTATCCACACATACTCATAACATACTCAACGTGAAAGTTTACATGACTTTCATGAATACTTCCACGCCGTGAACAATCCTTGGAAAAAAACTGCCAAATTCTTACACAATACTGATTACTTGTCTAACATTTCATAATATCCTACTAATATTATAAACGCGAAAGTTTGTAAACATGTATTATGTATGGATGTAAGTATGTTTGTTACATTTTCACGTAAAAACTAATGAATGGATTTCAATAAAACTTTACAATAATATAGCTTATACATCAGAATAACACATAGGTTACAATTTATAAACCTGCGCAGACGAAGTCGAGGACACCAACTAGTAGTAAATAAAGATGAAAATTTATATGACTTTTACTAATACTTCCTCACTACCCACCCGTTAAATAAATTCAAAAGACAATTAAATTTGTAGTAAGATAGCATTCAACATGGATAAGTACAAATGCAACTTTTACGTAGGAATCAAGAATGAGAAGCATTTTCCGAAAAGTATTTCAGTTAAGTTCGAGTTATGTTTTTTTATAAGATCCACGCAGCCAAAGTAACAGCGGGTAACAGCTAGTTGATAATAAAAAATCTACCTGTGAAGCTCACTATGAGGAATGGTCTGTGGGCTGTCAGTTAGCCAGAGCGGTGTAGAACTGGTGCTAAGGAGTTTGAGAAGACTAATGCGGTCCTGCTCTGACATGCGCTGAAGCTCCCTGGCTGACGAGTTTCTGGAAATGGACAGAAGAAAAAGTATGAAAAACAATGTTAGGTACTTGATACGAACAGTCAAGTTTAAATTGAAGAAAATGTAAGTTAACAAACAGTTAAGGGATGTTTAACTTTAAGGTAGCTTTGAAAGTGACATTCCTGTAGTATTTTAAGAAGCAATAAAGTCCATTTTTAGGACCGCAAAACGAAGTTTGTGCAGGATTTTTGCAGATTTCTAAAACACTGCTACTTAGAGAAATTGTTTTATTTTTGCTTTTTTACATAAACTTCTATCGATTATAATTAATTCAGATTTTTTCTTAGCAAACTTCGGAGTTAAGGGGGATGGTATCTTTTAGATTTTTTTATAATATCTTGAAGAGTTTGGAGAAAGATGATCTTAACAAAATTCTAATAGTTTGAAATCTACAAGTAAAACTAAGGGTCTAAAAAATATATAAAATATTTTGAAATCCACAAGTAAAACTTTTTTATATGATACCCCACTCGACCTAGTAATAATAATTACAATTCTATTTTAAAATAGGAGCATCCATCATATTATCTGTAAGCGTCACGTAATCACGGAAGTCGCTCTTGGGCCTCCAAGCTTGAAGACACTTGGTCACGTCACCGCCGGCTGATCTCCAACCTTGAGCTGATGAGAAAGTGCTTACCATTTAAAACAACAGCATCCATCATGTCAGTAAGCGTCACGTAATCACGGAAGTCACTCTTGGAGTCAGCTTGAAGACACTTGGTGACGTCACCACCAGCTGATCTCCAACCCTGAGCTGATGAGAAAGTGCTTACCCATTTAAAACAACAGCATCCATCATGTCGTCAGTAAGCGTCACGTAATCACGGAAGTCACTCTTAGAGTCAGCTTGAAGACACTTGGTGACGTCTCCACCAGCTGATCTCCAACCCTGAGCTGATGAGAAAGTGCTTACCCATTTAAAACAACAGCATCCATCATGTCGTCAGTAAGCGTCACGTAATCACGGAAGTCACTCTTGGAGTCAGCTTGAAGACACTTGGTGACGTCACCACCAGCTGATCTCCAACCCTGAGCTGATGAGAAAGTGCTTACCCATTTAAAACAACAGCATCCATCATATCGTCTGTAAGCGTCACGTAATCACGGAAGTCACTCTTGGAGTCAGCTTGAAGACACTTGGTGACGTCGCCACCGGCTGATCTCCAACCCTGAGCTGATGAGAAAGTGCTTACCCATTTAAAACAACAGCAGCCATCATGTCGTCTGTAAGCGTCACGTAATCATGGAAGTCACTCTTGGAGTCAGCTTGAAGACACTTGGTGACGTCTCCACCAGCTGATCTCCAACCCTGAGCTGATGAAAAAGTGCTTACCCATTTAAAACAACAGCATCCATCATGTCGTCTGTAAGCGTCACGTAATCACGGAAGTCACTCTTGGAGTCGGCTTGCAGACACTTGGTGACGTCACCGCCGGCTGATCTCCAACCCTGAGCTGATGAGAAGGTCTCAACGATCGCTCGTAAGGTTTCTAAGTCGTTAAGGTAGTCGTCCACTGATTGGTTTGTGCATTCTGAAAAGATTATAGATTTATTTTTAGCTTTGAGTGGCTTATGTTTAAGTAAAAATTAGTTCAAAAACTAAAACCCGACTACTGAAACCACTAAACAAGAATATATTGTGATCTGAAATTAATATGTACAAACTATGGTATTTAATAAATATTCATAGTGATGTTCAGATAATAGCCGTGGTCATATTTATCGCTCTTAAGGGTTCCTAACCAAAATACTAAAAAAACGGAACCCTTACGGTGCGACTTCGTCTGTCTGTCACACCTGTATATCTCAGCAACTACTAACGCTGTCGACATGAAGTTTGGAATCGTTTTAGAATATGCTTGCCCAACTTTATTGAAATCTGAAGAATAAAAAAAATTTTCAGTATTCAAGTTATGATGAAAAAATCGGCCAAGTGCGAGTCGGACTCGTGCACTGAGGGTTCCGTACCACCACATTAAATTAATAAAATTTGCAATTTGAGTTGATTGAATGAAAGGTAAATTGAGGTTTACGAATTTATGATTTATGACTATAATGTAACTACTTACTAGATCTCGTTCAAACCAATTTTCGGTGGAAGTTTGCATGGTAATGTACATTATATATATTTTTTTTTGTTTTATAATTCTCTTATTTTAGAAGTTACAGAGGGGGGGGGGCAAACATATTACCACTTTGAAAGTGTCTCTCGCGCAAACTATTCAGTTTAGAAAAAAATGATATTAGAAACCTCAATATCATTTTTGAAGACCTATCCATAGATACACCACAAGTATGGAAAAAAAATTAAGTTTTTCATTCTATGTATGGGGAAACCTAAACTTTATTGTTCTTGTTCTATTTTTGTGTGAAAATCATACTTACATCTACTTACCAAGTTTCAACAGTATAGTTCTTATAGTTTCGGATAAAGTGGCTGTGACATACGGACGGACAGACAGACAGACAGACATGACGAATCCACAAAAAAAAATGTCTAAATAAATATGTCTAAAAAAAGACCAACCCCATTATCTCCAAAGATTGCCAAACGCAAAATTAATTATCGATAGAGGTTCAAATGGCAACCTTTACAAACAAATTTTTTGGTCCTTTAAATGGACTTTATTGTTTCTTAAATATTATCGGTATATCGGAATTAGGAACCCTAATAATTCGGAATAATAATAAACTGATGTTTGTAGAAAGCCTAACTTTTTATCCTATACTATTTAACGATTTCGATGAAATTTAGTATACAGGGCTTTTTGGGGGCAAAAAATCGATCTAGCTAGGTCTCATGTCTGGGAAAATTAGTTTTCACCGTCTTTTTTAATATTTCTTAGCGCGTTTTAGTGCGTTTAAGAAACTTACTGCGCCATCTGTTGTTGAGTAGCATAGCTTGCTCACCCGATGATACTTTAATCATACAGAGCTGTGCGTTTCAGAAACCTACAGCGCCATCGCAGCAGCGGTGGGTAGCATAGCTTCTCATATAAAGCGGCTTTTATGAGTTAGGTCCTATTTAAATTTTTACCGAAAAATCACCCGGTGCAGAATTTCGCTTTGTAAACTGTAGTATTTCTACTCCATACTAGATGGCGCTTAAGCTTAGGTAGTTCCATTTTAGTAAAATTATTAGAGCGAAGCTGGTTCGTCCAGGTACCTAATAAGTAATAGGAACAAGAAAATCAATAAATTACAGAAAATCCAGGTACGTACCATAACCAAGCTGCCAAAAAATATCACTGACATTCGCCTGATCTGCCAGAGTCAAGATACTCAGAGCTGGATTCGGATCCCACAGTCCATTAGGCGTCTTCTCTTCATTGTTTAAAGCAAACACCAAATCAAAACCAGTCTTCTTCGTCCAATGGACGAATTGTTGCCATTGGGAATGAGTTACAGCCAGTTCTTTCATCTCTTTCTTTTCTTTTCTTCCGAATACATCTTTCCCTTTCTTCAGGAGTCCTTTGTTAGACTGTCGTTTGTGTTTGAAGCTAAGGGTCTTCTTAGTGTAATGCTCATCAGATTCGGAGTCTAACGTTGGAAGAGACAGACGTCTTCTGAACCCGAAGGTGTCTTTGCTTCTCTTTGTGTGCTCTTCTTCTTCGTCTGAATCGAAAACTGGAATAATAGAAATGACTAGGTGACATTTATCTTTAAACAAATAACACTCAGATACAGAATAAACACCAACCGTCTTACTACAAAAAAAATAGACAGCTGTTGAACACTTGATCAAACAAAGGTACAAAATAACTCTGGGTATGTCATTGATGCGCAGAAGTCAAAAATGATTTGTTTTTAGGGTTCCGAACTAAAATGGTAAAAATGGAACCCTTATACCACCCCCTTGTCTAATTCTGCTGTAAAATAGCAGTGTTTAAACTGCTGTGTTTCGGTTTGAAGGGTAAGGGAGGCAGTGAAATTACCAGCACATGAGGCATACTACCTTAGTTCTCAGGGTGGGCAACGCACTTTGCTGTCTCATTAGTTAGACAGTGGACCACTTAAGTACCATCAGGTGGCCCACCTGCTCGTTTGCTTAGTTGTTGTGTTTAAAATGTCATGCCATAGGTATCAGAGGCCTTCGGCGGCTCACGGAACCCACACGATTCAATGATGTGGTTAAAAAATAATCTCAACCTTACCTGAGGATTTCTTCCTTCCATCCTTATTCTTCTGAGTTTCTTCCTCATCAGACTCAAGAGCCACGTCTGCCAGGTCAGTGAAGGTGATGGTGGAATTGTGGAAGGTCATGTGAGCAGTGGAAAGACCAGCTATGCGGATGTAGGCTGGAGTGAGGGCTGAGGCCATGCATACTGAGTCTTTGCTGGAACAATCAATGTTTATTACAAACTGTTATCAAGCTAAAATTGTACAAGAAAGGTTATTAGAAAATATCAGATTACTTAGAAAAGAAAAATCCATGGTAGTCCAGTCGCTTAACGCCTTATCTATATATGGCCTTTACGTGGACACGTCTCTTAATTGCACCAAATTTTTTCCTGGTACTAGAATTTCCATTGAAAATGCAAGAATTGGCTCCATTAAAAAATTAAGAGCTATGTTCCTAACTAGTAACTGGAATTTTTTTTTTGGTGAAATTGTAAGGCGTGTCTACGTGAAACAGCTAATCGGCCGAACTATGGGATTGAACTACGGTTCTAACAGGCTAATTCAAACTGGGCCCTGAGTCAAGATGCTTTCTACAATCGCAAACGCTAGTAGAATAGAATGAAAATGTACGGGAATGACATTAGCGATAGAAATGTTGCGTGACAGCTAATGTCAATCCCATACATTTTTATTCTATTCTATAGCGTTTGCGATTGTAGAAAGCATCTTGACTCAGGGCCCTGCCCAGGTAGCAAAATGTCGTCAAAATGACGTCATAATACAGTCATTTTCGACGTAGGAGACGTCATATTATGACGTCTGTATGACCAGCCAATGACGTACTATTGTCACAGCCTTATGACGTCATATGAGGACGGTAGGATGACGTCTCTGAAGACGTACTGATGACGTCTCTTACGACGTACTGATGACGTCTCTTACGTCGTACTCACGACGTACTGTAGTAGTTCATTCTGTAGACGTGGCTTCAAGACAAAGGCAAAGCAGCGCTGCTGTAGGTGGCTTAATAAAAATAAATAGCTGCATAACTGAAGATGTGATGTTAAGTCACTTTAACCAATCTAGCCATCTAGGAACGTTATTTATAGGTATAACCTATAACCCTACATTTCCACCACCAAGGAAATGTCACGGCTACATACCACGTCATACTGCGAGAGGGTCATTCTACGAGAAAAAATCTCAATACCACGATATACAAAATGCTGCGTTTTGTACAGCGCCATCTCCTACATATATTTATTACTATAAAAATGACGTCAGTTTGACGTACGATTCCGACGAATGCAGTACCCTACCAACCTTATATTAACCAAAAAAAAAAATTACGTTCAATTTCGATAAATAAATTACTGACCCGTTATTCATTGAATAAACTGTAAGATTACGTCACTCTCCCGACTTTGTCGACCTACCAAAGACTGACCACAGCTGACCTTTCGCTAACTGACCCAAAGTGACCAGGATGGACATTAAATTTGAATGACCTTTAATGGACTTCAGCTGATTCTTGAAAAACGCTCACTGTTCACTGGTACAGCACAGTCCTAAAATGACCAAGAAGTGACGACATTTTGACCGACGATTTTGACCAATACAGTACGGTCTTAAACTGACTTAAAAATGTTAGACGAAAGATTCCGACCAATGTAGTACCGACCCTATACTGACCAAAAGTGACGTCAGTTTTACGTCCTATCTCGACGAATTCAGTACTGACCCTAAATTGACCTTAAAATGACGTACTTTTTTCGTCCTAGACGTCATTTTGCTACCTGGGGACATGTTTATCTATACTACATCAAACATACTTAAAAGATCGCTTGGGTTTTTTACTGTCGCTTCTTTTTTTTCCACATGGCGCCACTTTGTTTGTGAAGCGACGTAATGACTGACGTCATTAAGAGATTTTTAATATCCTACAATGAATAAAGAACGTTTTCGATTTTAATTATAACATCCATTGTCTAGTGGTAAGAGCTTCCGGTTCTCGATACGGAGGTTTTGGGTTCGATTCCCGGTGGAAGTTAAGCTCCTTGACACTCAATCAAACACTCTTAAATTATTGAAGACCATCAATAATCTAAGCAAACACTATTTGCTTTGTTAACAAAACTTTGAAGAAGCATTCTCACAGCCAGTGAGGCTGCTGAGATTATTATCAGTGTTTCTCTTTAAAACTAGCTTCTGCTTGCGACTTCGTTAAGAAATGGGAAAAAATTGTAATATATCCGGTTCCTATAGGTACCCAAAAAAAATATCGCGAAATATAGCTATCAAACTAAAAAAGTTTCGTTAAAATCGGTTGTAGTTTTTGCGCGATGCTCGAACAAATAAACAAACAAAAAGTAGAAAAATCTGTCGTTTGGATTCAAAATAGCATTTAGGATAATAATAGTATAAACTGGAGGATGGGCAACAGCATCCTCCTTAGTATCTTACATCTTACTAACTGCGGTCACCTACAACCGCGGTCCATGGTGCCAGCCGTAACGCTAACACGCGAGGTGACTCCCTCTAAACTTTTCCAGCAAAAGCTAGAATTCTGGAGGGAGCTCCTTGTCCTGTAGTGGACGTTTCACGGGATGTTATGATGAATAGCAGCATCGTGATTTTTTTAAAATAAATATCCTCAACGTACAGACAAAATCAATTTACAATTTCCTGAGATGAGGGGCGCTATTAGCGGGAACGTCTCTGCCACATGGAAACCATTTCGTTTGCAACAACTTCCTGCGCAAAGCTCGGTAGAGAGAAGCCCTACGCAGCATTCCTCTCTGCCCAAGGCAAAAATGTCAGAACTATAATATTTGCGGGCTTTGCACGGTAATTCGTGTTGCAAAGGAAATGGTTCGCATAAGGCAGACACGTCTGGCTACCGTAATAGCCCCCATAAGACTTACCTATTATGCTTTTCAGAATTAGAAAACAGATACTTCGGATCGACGGTAAAACTCAAAAATCTACTGTCTACAACATTAACATGATTATCCGTACTTATTTTCACACTGTACGTATAGCAGTCTACTAAACTTAAAATGGCGAGAAATATCACAAATGTTACGTAATTACTTAACCTATCCATTTCTGCAAAAATACTGATTCTAAACAGATCGAGTAGACTTTTATGTATTTGCCATACGGAAGAGTGTTTATGTTGCAGTTAAAGTCTGAAGTTTGAGCCTAGCTGTTTGAAAGAAACTAGTTGTTCATGACATGTTCTAATGTAATAATGAACATAATTTTAACATGCTACTAAGACTATGAAACTGAATAATATTATCAAAAAACAATAAAAAAACCTTCTACACAAAATTTGCTATCAACTAACGCAGTCTCTCTAGGAAGTAGAATTTATTTTTTTTGTATTTCGACCTACGTTCTTTGGGAAAAGTTGTTCAGTTTCATGGTCTGAGTAACATGCTATAATATGTTCACTTTTTCATTAGGACCTTTTATGGCTAAATTCGCAAAGAAATAAACTGATCGGTCTAATTAATTAGAAGGGGAAGTTGTAATGTTTTACACCAATATTTCGTGTTTGTATAGAACCCTGCAACCCTTACGGTGAGTTGCACCATCCATCTTAACCATAACCGTTTGAAAATTATATAGTCTTTGCCATAACCGAAATCTGAATATCCGCCTCTTGCTCTCTCCAACCTATACAGAGCAAGACGCGTATATTCGATTATGTGTGAGTTGCGTAACGGCCAGCGTTCCTTCATGCCGTTCATGATCTGTCAACGACACTGAACAAGTTTTAGTGATTGAAACTTTCAGGAAATAAAAAAGAATCACTACCTATCTAAATACAAAATTGAAAACTTGATCGGACAGTTTGTAAGGGGACGCCGATTATCTTTTTCATTTCCTTTCATTCACAGAAAGTTAGAAAAGTTGGAAAGTCGGAAAGTTACACCCTATATGATATATTAAAAAAAAAACTGTTGGTAAGATTGGCATCCTTCAATGTTGTTATGTACACACGGCGGCACATCGGTAGAAACACTTTTGGACCTTATGGCGTGGTAATAGAGTTAAAAAAGTTTCTACCGACAAGCGGTTGACCGTACATTAGTCGTAGCGCTTCTTAAATTACCTGAAATATCTTACTACCTGCAACATAAAACTGCTGAGCAACATCATGGCACAAACTGCGCGTCCGGCAAATATTTCACATTGTTTGTCTTTTACCTTACCTTAACTCACGCAGATTTAAATGCAAAATAGACAACATTATGGATTAGGATTGTATCACGTTTTATGGATGTGTTTATATTTAAGTCACTTATTTATTATGTAAGGATTTGTATGTGATTAAAACAACAGGTTGGCTAAGAAATGAAATTTTTTACAAAAATTTCGCATTAAGGGGCTGATAAGAGCTAAATTACCTCCCTTTCTAACAAAGAACAGAATGCGCGTGTTAGAATGGAGCGGATTCGCGCTGTTTTACGTTTTTCGCTCATTTTTGCATTTTTCTCAAAATCTGTACCCATAATATTAATTATAAAACAGCTGTATTATTACGCATAATATATTGAATAATGTGTATGAATTTTGGCATCATCGATTAATGGGTACTTAAGAAAAACGGTTGAAAAGCAAAAAGCAGAGGTAAATTTGGATTTTTTTTTATGGCGTACAAAATATATTTAATCGTGTTTCAGAGTCGGCCATATTCTTGGAAAGATATTCTCATAATTTATTTTCACGGCCATATATTTATCACTTTTCGTTCAAAACCTGCTTAAGTGAAGCGTATTTAGCTCTTATCAGCCCCTTAACTTGTAATTAACTTGGAAAATAAAACCGGTTAAGTTCGAGTTGGACTAGTGCGTCGAGGGTTCCGATATACCTATAATATTTTAGAAGAAATAAAGTCCATTTTTAGGAGCGCAAAACTAAATTTGTTTGTTAAGGAGTTTTGCAGACTTAGAAAGATCGTTTAATTTTGTCAGTAATATTCACATAAACGTCTATCGACTTGAAACAAATAGTCGTAAAAAAAATGCGAAAATCTATTTTGGAATGCACAAATGAAGCCTTTTCATATGATACCCCACTCGCCTAGTAACGACAATTTGAAATTATGACCCCCCATTGGGGGTCCTTTACAATAATAATAATGTTTTGATAATTCTTTCATTTGCTATAAAATTGGGAAATTATATTCTAACACTATTCCAAATTTCAAGTCGATAGCATGAGTGGTTGCTAAGATATACAGGTGTGACAGACAGACAGACGAAGTCTGCACCATAAGGGTTCCGTAGCCAAATGGCAAAAATCGGAACCCTTATAGATTCGTCATGTCTGTCTGTCTGTCCGTCCGTATGACACAGCCACTTATTTCCGAAACTATAAAAGCTACACCTACTGTTGAAACTTGGTAAGCAGATGTATTCTGTGAACCGCATTAAGATTTTTACACAAAAATAGAAAAATAACAATAAATTTTAGGGTTCCCCATACATAGAACTGAAACTCAATTTTTTTTTCATCCAACCCATACGTGTGGGGTATCTATGGATAGGTCTTCAAAAATAATATTGAGGTTTCTAATATCATTTTTTTCTAAACTGAATAGTTTGCACGAGAGACACTTCCAAAGTGGTAAAATGTGTCTCCCCCCCCCGTAACTTCTAAAATAAGAGAATGATAAAACTAAACAAAATATATGATGTACATTACCATGCAAATTTCCACCGAAAATTGGTTTGAACGAGATCAAGTAAGTAGTTTTTTTTTAATACGTCATAAATGATAACCGATTAAGGTGAGCTCCCGTTTCAAGAACTTTTCTATAAAAGAGGGGTCAAGTTGGATGGTCGCGGAGTTTTTATAGTCAAAGAGCAAAAGATTTTAGTATATCATATGGTAAATAGGTACGGAACCCTCGGTGCGCGAGTCCGAATCGCACTTGGCCGGTTTTTTTATCACTTTGACTACCCTAAAAAATAGGCTGATGCGGCAAGAATGCGTGTAAACAACCAAAATGGTACCTGAAGGATATACAGTAAACTGCATCATCATTATCATATAGCATCCCATGAAACGTCCACTGCCAGTAGGACAGGGTACTCCCTCCAGAGCTCCAGCAAAAATGCGTGGTACTTTGGAGGGGATTTACCCAGTCACCACGCTTGTAAGCGTTGCAGCTGGCGACCGCTGTTGTTCTTGGCCGCAGTATGTAAGGTGGAACGATACACAGAAAGATGCTGCTGCCCATCCTCCGGTTCATAATCCCTTAGTCGCCTCTTACGACACCCGTGGGTAGAGATGGGTTGGTACCAAACCTGGGATGGATGGGTTGGTAAACCACAAGTCAGTTCAGTAGAAACATTTGTAACTCTAGTCTTTATACTGACTTAAATATTGGCGTTCGGAAAGCTCCGCAATATCTTCACTTCCAAAATACCGCAGTGTCTTAAGAAGAAAGTATTTGACCAGTGTGTGTTGCCAGTGATGACATATGGCACCGAGACGTGGCCGCTCACGATGGGCCTTATGAGGAAGCTCAAAGTCACCCAAAGGGCTATGCTCGGAGTCTCTCTGCGCGATCGAATCAGTAATGAGGAGATCCGCAGAAGAACTAAAGTAACTGACATAGCCCTGAGAATCGCTAAACTAAAGTGGCAATGGTTCTAGAGTGGCGACCACGTACCGGAAGACGAAGCGTTGGCAGGCCCCCCACAAGGTGGACCGACGATCTGGTCAAGGTCGCGGGGAGCCGCTGGATGCGAGCAGCGCAGGACCGGTCGTCATGGAGATCTTTAGGGGAGGCCTATGTCCAGCTGTGGACGTCTTTCGGCTGATATGAGGATGACTCTTGGGTGTACTTGTTAAATCGTGTGGGTTGTAAGATCGTCGTCGTAAGTCGATCGACTTCACAAACCCCAGTTTCAGAATGGCTCATTAAGACTATACCTTCCTGAAATTAGCAGCTACACGCTCGTCAATGTTAACTGTTACGACCAACGGTGACAACAAAACTAACAAAAATGAAAGAAAAGTATTTTTCTTTTTTTTATTATGTTTCAAAAATATCAAAAAAGTAAAAATTACGTTAATAAATATTGTTTTGTCTAAAATATCGTAAACAATAATATATTTTTGATATAAAATGTAGCAGAAAAATGGTTACAAATGGAAAAAAATCGATAAAACAAGAGTCATTTCTTATATCTTGTAAGTTACTACTTTTTATGTTAAGATAAATGTCATATATTTGATGTAAAAAGTGGTTACGAATTTATTTAGTCTCAAGGTCACTTTCAGTTAAAAAAAATCTTTATGTTAAGATAAATGTCATATATTTGATGTAAAAAGTGGTTACTAATTTATTTAGTCTCAAGGTCACTTAGGAAGGATTACCAAAAGTCTTAACTTAACGTGCCTTCCGAAGAAACTGGACCGCTTTCAGTTAAAAAAAATCTTTATGTTAAGATAAATGTCATATATTTGATGTAAAAAGTGGTTACGAATTTATTTAGTCTCAAGGTCACTCAGGAAGGATTACCAAAAGTCTTAACTTAACGTGCCTTCCGAAGAAACTGGACCGCTTTCAGTTAAAAAAAATCTATAATAAGTAGTGAAGAATGATTTTCTTTGGAGGTAAAGTAGATAAGTAAGTTGAGCCAGTAGAGTTTGATTCTTGACTAACATTAGTATAGGAAATATTATAATTCACCTTTAAGAGATTTCTGGGCTTTTTCAATTTTTTAAAGCCTCAAGTATCTCCGGTGATATTAAATTTATCAACTTCGTCAGCTGATAGTACATTTTGTATGGGAGGTCTAATTTGGTTTTTCGTATTTCGAAACGACCTTTCGACCTTAAAGTTTGTAACGGGCCGATGGTCCGACACGGAGTTACACGAAGAATATAACAGAGGAAATTTTATTTTAGGAGTCTTAAAATGAGTAATAATACAATAGGAATCTTAATATAAATGATCATAGATTTTTGTTCAACTCGTAAATAAAATAAAGGTCTAATCTAAGCGCACGGCAGTTCCCGCAACAGGCCACGCGCATGCCGTGCACTATTTACACGAACCGTTTCGACCCGCTTTTGAACCCCCTGTAGCTCAGTGCCTATTGCAAGTACAGAGATAAAACTGTACCTCCATAATCATATACAGGGTGTTAATTTGATTGCGTGCCATAGCTTAGGAGGTGGTTCAGTAACGATAAAGGAACTCAAAAAAAATATTTAAAAAAATGCTACAAAAATTTTTTTTTTACTCCATTGAAACTAAACTAATGCGGAGGGCAATGACCTTGAGCACCGCGCTATCAAAAGCGCGCGAAAGAGTTTCAGTTATGTATGTGCCTACCTTATCCACTGATACTGCGTGTACCACTGATGCTCCGTCCGGGTCATTGCCCTCCGGGTTCGTTAAGTTTCAATGGAGTTTTAGTTTTTTTTAAGTAGGATTCTTTAAATATTTTTTATGTGTTCCTTTATCGTTACCCAAACACCCCCTAAGCTATGGCACGCAATCAAATTAGCACCCTGTATACTAATACTGAAGCAATTTGCCAAATTTCATAGATATAGCTACAGTAGATCCTGAAATATGACCCCGTGAAAAAAGCTAATTTTGGCACTCAATGACTGACTGACTGACTGACTCACTCACTGACCGGTAATCAAAACCTCCAGGCCACTTCCAATTGTCTAAGCGTTATGAAATTTGGCATTTAGGTATTTGTTAGGATAAAAGTAATGGAAAAATTTGAAAATTGGAAATTGGTCAAGTGCGAGTCGGGTTTTAGTCAAAATTATGTATAAAATGTTGGTAATACTTCTCTAAGACCTAAAAATCTGAAATTTGGCATGGGGATAGTCGTTAGCATTAAAAAAAGTATAGCAAAAATTTTAAAATTGGAAATTGGTCAAGTGCGAGTCAGGATATAGTCATTACTATGCATAAAATTGTTGGTCATACTTCTGTGAGACCTACAAATCTGAAATTTGACATCGGGGTAGTCGTTAGCATTAAAGTAAAGGAAAATTTTGGAAAATGAAAAATAGTCAAGTGCGAGTCAGACTAAAATTAATGTTCCAAATATTAAAAAGGTAGTATTTCTAGAAGGTCAGACTTAGTCATGCATGAAAACAAGTACCTATGTTTTAACGCAACTATGGAAATACAAACAACGTTGCTATAGTTACTATAAATATAATATAGCAAACTGAACAAAAAGTATTGAAATCCCACCAAAAACATAACTGTTAAAAAGGGGGCCACCTTCCTATCGGCTAATTGTTTGCCTAAAAAAGGGTTGAAATCCGATCCAATGCCAAGTTTAGATGCACTTTAATATCGATCATAATCGTCTTCATCAGCAGCCTGATCCACTAGTAAACATTTGCCATTCCCAAGACTGGCCACCACATCCAGTCCTCCGCCTTCCGCATCCAGCCACTATCCGCCACCTTATTCACGTCAACGGTTCATCTGGCCGAAATTTACTTTACCATACACCCAACTTAAAATATGGTATAGCTGTGAAAATACGCAGGTTCGTTGAAAATAATATCTAAAATGAAATACTTTTGAATTTGAACTTGGCAGGTTAATTTAATTATATTATATAAATAATCAATCTCCTCGTGCCTTTGGTTGGTATCGGTCACTGTGCATCCAAGATACCTGAACTTGTCCACCCCTTTATAGGTTGTATCATCATCAACCACTAGGTCTTTTCTACGTGTCCTTGTATCTTGGACGTCCGATTGGTAGACGCCCCGTCGGACGTCCTAGGTATCGTTGGATCGACCAAGTCAAGAAAGATCTGTTGGAGCTTCAAATAGCCGACTGGCAACTAGCTGTACACAACAGAGAAGAATGGCGGCTCTTAGTGTCGGAGGCCAAGATCCTCTTCGGGTCGCTGAGCCAGCATAAGTAAGTAGTATATAAATAATAAATCTAATTACACAAATAATCAAGTGTTACTTACAGCACAAAAACCTGCCAAGTTCAAATTTAGAAGTATTTCATTTTAGATATTATTTTCAAAGTACCTGCGTATTTTTTGTACTGCGAAAGTGAATTTCGGCCACATGAACCGTTGACGTGAATAAGGTGGCGGATAGTGGCTGGATGCAGAAGGCCTGGATGTGGTGGCGAGTCTTGGGAATGACAAATGTTTACTAGTGGATCAGGCTGCTGATGAAGACGATTATGATCGATATTAAAGTGCATCTTAACTTGGCATTGGATCGGATTTCAACCCTATTTTAGGCAAACAATTAGCCGATAGGAACTTGGCCCCCTTTTTGACAGTTATGTTTTTGGTGGGATTATACATACTACTTAAAATAATTATTTAGAACCTCCTTGTTTCGAACTACTTTGTCAAATAGGAAATAGAAAAAAGTGTGAAGGAAGTGGGTAGGATTGGTGAAGCTGGCCATGGCCTACTCGATTGCCGATTCCTGATTGGCCGGTTTGGGCGGTCTAAAGACAAAATTCGAAAAGTGTGGAACATGCAAGCTACGTCACCCTTTCCTGCTGCGACCGCATCGTGAGCGCAATATGGACTCCAACAATGTGAGAAAATTCTTCAAAAAATGTAAAACTGTGGATGTACGCCGAGTTTCAACGCTGCAAATGACAGAAGCTAAGTTCCTAGGGCATTCCACCACCCAAATTAGTAAATTAAGTTCAATTCGACATTAAATAGCACATCGAGATTTCCACCGATGGCGGTCTTTGTCAAGAAAATTATTATTTTACTAAATGTTTTTGTGTTATAGCGACTTCCGAGTACTCTGAACGTCAAAACGCGTGTTGAGTAAGAAAATAAACCAATATTTTTAAAGAGTAGCCCTTATCTAAAGGGTGGCTAGATGTTCTAGGGGCTTAGTCTCATCTTTTTTTTAAACTTACAGGAGGTCGATGGACCATGTGTTACAAACCTACATCCGTAGTGGCTACTCGCGGCTTGCGGTGCTTCGCCCCAACCAGGGCTACGGGGAGCAATTAGTGTCTCCACCGAGGCAGCCGATGAGACTCCAGCAGCCGATGAGACTGAATGCAGGCCAAAGGCAGCTCCAGGCAGACCAGACTCCATGTCAGTAAGGCAGCCGCAGACGGGTAAGATTTTAATATTTATTGCTCCTCAAAATCGGCCAATCTACTTTGAACGGCTTCCCATGCCGGTCTAAGGAGAATTATTTGAGCATATCTATCCTTCTCTGGGATTATATGCAATCAATTTTACTAACTATAAATGGTATAGCTACAACTGAAAGCTACTACCCACTTTAATATAAAATTCAATTCAAAGTTTGGTCTTTTTTGGCTCAAATGCTACAAATGAAACATACATTTGATTCATCTAATAAACTCATCATTTTCTATGATACAAGCTAAGATACGAAGCTGATGTTATATAAGCTCGACTTGGGAAAGACCACACCCAGTATGCTGCGATACATAGAATACATGAAACTGCGATACATCCTAACCGGGGTTGCAAATACAACAGAAGTCAGTTTGTAAGTTATCTCGCAGATAGAAAGTAATAAAACACCTTTTATCTATATGGAAAGATTGAGCCAAAAGGACTGGATGTATTTCAGGCCTTTCCACTATTAAAATAAACTTAATATTCTTGAAGGAAGTCAAATGTCAATCTTGGAGAAGTTTAGATGTACTATTTTGATGTTTTCATGTACCATTTACAGCCATCGGATCTGCCCGCTTCCTTTCACACAAATTATTTACAGTACCTATAGGCTTATACCAATCAATGCATTTATTCTAGGAAATTAATCGTATAGGAACTCAACTTATTCATGGTCCACACTCAAATGGATTAGGGTTACTCGTTGCTCACCTCGTCTTGTCCTAAAAACAGCTGCTAGACACAGAATCGGCCATCCGGCGACCAGAACAATCCCAATACAAGCGTTAGGTAGTGCTAAGACTTTCTTTATTTTCCCCTTCAGGATCAGCTAGGATAGTTAAAAATTTAGACATTACCACATTCAGATAAACATACATCAATAAACAGTTAAACTTATACACACCTTTATACATAAATACAATTTACTAGCCTCTAGGAGTTAGGGACCTTTACAATCTGATGCTTGGGTTCGTGCTCAGGAAACTAGTAAGTAAGTTCTAAGTAAGCCGTTAGGAGACATTATAGTCCTGGTTAGCCGTGCCCATGATATGAACCTGGCTCCTGCCCGTTACAAGTTCCTTTACTTTTTAGGTGCACAGTACACAACACAGCGAGCACAAGTTTTTGGAAGTTGCAAATTTGGATTATCACCCAACTAGTTAGCAAATTTCCCTTGGTCATAAACCTTATAAGAGCTAAGGTCTTATACTAGGCTTATATGTGTTCTGATTAAGACAGAAACCCTAATAAAGGCATGTTATGAGTCTATTTGGGCTTTAAGAGCATTCACCCTCGTAACGCATTCTTATAGACGTATGAAAGTAAAATTTATACAATATTAATAAGAGTAGTGGTATTATACGCGCACTTTATAAGTCTGATTGCACTTGATTCTTAATAAACACTTATATATGCATTTTGTAAGTACTTTTGAGCTTAGAAATGACTTGCTTAAGTGTTTTATTAGACTTCGTCAGTTATACTTATGAAGTTAACGTTGTAAGCAATTAATAAGAGTAATAGTATTTTAAACGCATTTATAAGTCTGATTGTCATTGACTCTTAATAAACACTTATAAATGCCTTTTATAATTACATTCGATCTTAGACGTTGCTTTACTAAGTGCTTAAAACTCTTACTACGGCATCATATAAATCAACTTTAAAACCAAGTATAAAATCTATATGTTTTATCTCACCTAAGCTTATTTGGTATCATAAAAGCATCAGAAAGAGGCTTATAAGACTGAAAATACACTTTCAAGACCATTGTAAGGCAACAATAAGGGTGAAAACACTTATAAAGTGCGCCCAAATAGCTACTTACGGAGATCTGTAAGCATGATATAAGAGTGACTCTTGAGACGTCTGAAAGATCAATTTTTGCTAGTTGGGCACTCCCTTTACTGGTCCCTACAACATAATAAAAAACCAGAACTAGAATCAAGCTTTGCGATTTCAATGACGATTCTACGGGCTTTACCTATTAGCTTATAATCGGGGGGCACGGCAGTGCCCTCGCCAAGTCGAGCACTGCCGTAACCAAAACACTGCCGTACCATCCTTTACTGGAACCATTTCGCCGCATTTTCAGGCCCCTATTTGAGAACCTCTGGATAAGACCAGAACGCAGAAATTTTTATCATCCAAAAAGCTATAATCGCATACTTAAAATCCAAAATTTCAAGTCTGTAGGTCATTTAGTTCCAACCGATAGATAGAGTCGCAAAATTGCGACCATAGAGCTAAATGTATGAAAATTGCATGCAATCACGCTCCACACATTGCAATTTGGACACAATTTGTTTGACAGATTGTAGATTGCTAAGATTGGATTATCAAAGCGCACGACAGTGCGCCGGCCAAGTTCTAAGCACAGGCCGCGCGCACACCATGCACTATTTACCCGAACCGCTTCGAGCCACTTTTGACCCCCCTGTATCTTCTTACCTTATTAATAGATCTGGATGAAACTTTACGGAAATAATAACACCATTTAATATACTTTGAATAAAAAGTTACAATATTGTAGCTATTACAGAAAAAAGTTATAGACTCGAGAAAATTGTAAATTTGGTACTCACTGACTCACGTATTCACTGACAGCTCATCAAAATGTTTGACTACTTCTAGAAGACCTACAAAGCTGAAATTTGGCATTAAGCTAGTCGTTAGGGTAATAGTAATGGGAAAAGTCGAATATTGGAAATTGGTCAAGTGCGAGTCAGGTTTTAGTCAAAATTATGTATAAGAATGTTGGTAATACTTCTCTAAGACTTAAAAATCTGAGATTTGGCATGGGGATAGTCGTTAACATTTAAAAAAGTAAAGAAAACATCGTAAATTGGAAATTGCTCAAGTGCGAGTCAGGTTATAGTCATTATTATGTATAAAAATGTTGGTCATACTTCTCTAAGACCTACAAATCTGAAATTTGGCTTCGGGGTAGTCGTTAGCATAAAAGTAAAGGAAAACTTTAGAAAATAGAAAATGGTCAAGTGCGAGTCAGACTAAAATAATTTACTAAATACCTAACTATGTTTTAAAGAAACTATGAACGAACATTCAGATTTTAAAAAACATATCTATCTTAAAATATTGGTTTGGTAATCAACATAAGCTGGGAGTACCTCCACGCGGTGAAGGCGGTAACAGTTTAGCGCTTTGATACTGGCAAAAACTCCCATTTTAATTACTTTTTATATGCCTTCGGGCTTATGTTGTGTGTGTGTGTCGTTTACATTTACGTGTTATTTGGCTAGGCTACCCCGGTAACGCAGAGGTGGGGCCGCTATCAAATTTCTCGTACATTTTCGATATCATTTATCATTACTGATTCGAATTGAACCTCGAATAATATGGAGATAATCTAACTTTTGGTGGGTGAAGAACCCATGCCACATTCATCCCAAGATGTCGTGCACCGTATCGTTTTGCAGTTTAAAATAAATGTTTAAATTATTACCTGTTACATAAAGCTATTATTACATCTGGTGGACCAGACACACTTCATTTTAATAATAATAATATAATATGAACAACGCTGCGATAGGTACTATAAAGCAAACTGAGCAAAAAGAAATGAAATCCCACCAAAAACCTAAATGTAAAAATGTAGGCCAAGTTCTTGTACATAAAAAAAGAGTTGAAATCTAAACTACAGCCAAGTTAATAATAATCAGAACCGATATTAATCATTCGAACTTGGCGGGTTTTGAAATTTTAATGAAGGAAAAAAGTCCAACTCTAAAACTTACCTCCGCAAGATTTGCTCTTTTCGGAAGTAGGTATTGGTGTGATGAAAACCCGCCAAGTTAGAATGATTAATATCGGTTCTGATTATTATTAACTTGGCTGTAGTTTAGATTTCAACTCTTTTTTTATGTACAAGAACTTGGCCTACATTTTTACATTTATGTATTTGGTGGGATACAAAGTGAGCCCCAATCTGCCTACTTACGTTGCAATCTGTTGACAATCTGCAGATTGCGATAACTGATTGTGATCGAGATTGTTGCGTGAGTAGAGCCTATTACAGATAATATTTTTTACTTTTTTACAGATAATATTTCTCGTAAATAAGCTTCTGTTAGCTTAATGACGAGTGAATACGAGCAAGTTTTAAACCGACTATTAGCGCGCTAAAACCGCACACAGTGCTCATATGCGAGTAATAAACCGTAGTTGTCATGTCATGTCAATTTGACATTAGTCATACGATACATAAACTTACTAATCTGGGATACGATACGAGCCACGCTATGGAAACGTCAGTGTAAAGTCAGTGGATGTTATTTAACTCCATTCAATTTTAGTTTATATGACTTAGCGATTAAGTCTAAAATCGGCTGCTCAAAATTTTAGTACCACATTTGGCAATACCACGGCGCTAGTGTTCACCAAAGAGAGTTTAATAAAAATGTTGACGTAAGAAAAACGCTCATCTTTCAAAAAAAACGCTCTTTCGTTTTTCTTACGTCAATGATTTGCCGCATGACATGACACTACCACGTCTGGCATGACATCTTGCATTTCGCGCTTGTTTATTAACCCCCGACGCAATGAGAGGAGTGTTATAAGTTTAACATGTGTATATATGTCTATATTTGTGCGACATCGTAGGTACTTTTTCATTTAAACGGGATGGATTTTATTCAATGAAAATCTGTATAGCTGTTTTGAAGTTATGAGCTCTTTTCCGATTAAATCTTCAAAAAATAATTATTTGCGAATGTTTAGATGCCGTACGCTGCCTAAATTATGATAGACTAGCTGTTGCTCGCGACTTTGTCCGCGAGGGATTCTTTCTACCATCCATCCTTCCGTCTATCTGTCGTCAGTCCGTCCGTCCGTCCAACCATCTGTCCAACCGTCCGTCAAACCATCCTTGTCCCTGTCCCTCTCCCTCTCCCCCTCCCCACCCCTCCCTTTTCCTCTCCCTGTCCCTCTCCCTCTCCCTACCCCTATTCCTATCCCTTACCCTATCCCTACCCCTAACGCCATCTTAACCGCTATCCCTATCTTCTTATAAACAAAGAAACGACACTCATATTGATTTTTACACATTTCAACCCTATCACACCCCAATTTCACGTCCACCACGTTGGATTTCAAAGTTTTTGTAGTTTTTGTAATCAGCGACCCGATAAACCATACAAATGACACCCATATTGATTTTTAGACATTTCAACCCTATCGCACCCCAACCCCATCCCCAGAGGATGATGGTATATCACGTTCACCACGTTGGATTCCAAAATTGTAGTTTTCGTAATCAGCGACCCGATAAACCATACAAACGATACCCATATTGGTTTTTAGACTTTTTCACCCCATGTCCCTCTTTCAGGGGTTGAATTTGGGGTGAAATTTCAATAACAGCGATCTACGTTCCACAGAATTACAACCCTAATGCCTAAATAATAAATTTAGTGGATTTTACCTTGAAAATGAACTTATAGACCAACATACAGGAAAAAAATCATCCCCTTTTTCACCCCCTTGAAGGGTTATTTTTAAATAATGCTTAAACACGTGTTTTTTATTTTTTACCAAAAGCATAAAGTCAAATTTGTGGGAATCTAACTCAAGAAACAAAGGATTTTCATACAAACTTTCATTCCTTATTTCACCACCTTAGGTGATGAATTTTGAAAAATTCTTAAACACGTTCTTTTTTATTTTTTACCAAGAGTTCAAAACCACATTTCTATAATTCTACCTTTAAAAATGAAAGACTTATAGACCACCATACGGAAAAAAATCATCCCCTTTTTCACCCTTCTAAGGGTGATTTTTAAGAAATGCTTAAACACGTGTTTCTTTATTTTTTACCAAAAGCCTAAATTCAAATTTGTGTAAATCTAGCTTAAGAAACAAAGGACTTTCATACAAACTTTCATACCTTATTTCACCCCCTTGGGAGATGAATTTTCCAATATCCTTTCTTAGTGGGTAGTTTTGAGGTGCATAGAACCTGTGTACAAAATTTCAGATCTGTATCTATAGCGGTTTCGGCTCGGCGTTGATGAATCAGTCAGTCAGTCAGGACAAGCTCTTTTATGTATTTAGAAGATTATAGTAGGAAGGATAGGATACTGTGGTGTACAGCAGGCAGTGCTAGTGTCCAGCTTGGACAATGGCTGTCAACGCATCAACAACGTCCGAGACGATGACGATTCAGTCAGTCTCTGTTTAGTTGGGCCGTGCTACGGGACACACGTCTTAATAAATTAAGAGTTATTAGTTATGGCATTGATTTGTTACTTCAACCATCAATATACGACACCATCTGTAAGTTATGGTGTTGTTTCTTACAAGACCCTGTTGTTGACGAGTTCCCACTTTTGGAAAAACGGCTCCTTCTCAGGAACAACCCCTTTTGCGGCGGTCGACCAGGACAAGACAGCCACCTGGGTACCTTAGGGACTTTGTATGTGAGATTTAAGGAGGGGATAATGACATGATTATGTCAGGTTGTCAGTACGTAGTAGAATTTTACGCTGAATAAAGCCAAGATATTCCGGTTATTTCTCTTATTTATTACAGAATTTGCAGCCTACTACGCACCAAAGTTTTGCAACACCAAAGAAATAGTGGTATAACATAGGTACCTACCTATTCTATACCGCTAATCGTTCCTTTCCTATAGCTGCATCCCTTTTTGTTAATTGTGCATGCTGGATGGTGCGTACTAGTCTAAAAGTTAATTATGATGTTATACTTGTTGGCGTATGTTTCACCTTCGGCGGTTGTTTTAAATTTTAAATTTATTTTTTTGTCCGTTATCTATCTCACTTATCAGTTATCAGATAATAAGTATATTGGTTTTGATTTATTTGTAAATAATGAGCGAAACTAAACTGTGTGTGTAAAATGGGTGTCTTTAAGTGTTGGGTTCCTAGCTGTGAAACCAAAAGTAAAGCAGTTTGTGCGTAACATTTCGAGCGAAAAATTTTATGAACATGGGCCACCATGCCACTAAATTGGCTTATTGCGCAGCCAACTTTGTTTACAGTGGCAGATATTTGCAGTGGATTTCCAAAATGCCCAAGTAAGTACCTAGTTTCCTGTCTTTAATAAACTGTTTTGGCCAAAGTTTTTATACGATCATCTAATAAATTGCGGGAGCAGAGTATTTAAAACATAGCAGAAAATAAGGATGTCCTACTATAAATTTGTATTATTTATCGACTATCGATGTTTTAAAAAATACGTTTATAATTCATTGATACATCATACAACATCATCATCATACAACATCCACATGAGGCGAAATTATTGATTGGTAATGTTATGACATATAATGTGCCACTTCATTTTGAAAACTAAGTACATACCAATTTTAGATGGGTCGTTTGTCAGCATTTGAAGATGGCAGTCATGTACATGTTGTAATTTTTATTCTTCCTGTTTATTTAAGAGTTTAATATCAAATTTTGCTAGGATGTTATCCAGACTTTTATAGTGAACGTTACAGGGAAGATTGAAACACATTCATTTTACTGAGAGTTTCGAATGGTGAAAAGCGGCTGTCATTTTGACTTCAATAACTTTCTCTATCAATTATCCGAGTCCTTATGGTACACAAGACTTTGTCTTTGTGGTGTGAATTCCTGTGTAAATCTTCCACTAGAAATTGGCGACATCGCCATAATTTTGTAACAAATTATTTACTTTGACATTGGTGAAATTGGACTTGTAATAAGATGTGACCGCTAATAAATAAATATAATATTACTAATTTTAATATTTTATCATTTCAGGTGATGAACTGTACAATGTTTGTGAAATACCATATATCATACTTGGATAAAAGAACGCACAGATGATACACTGAGACAAGAGCTCCATCCGAACGAGGTTGTCGATGCAGCTAGTTTTACATACGTATGTGTTAACGTACATATGAATATGATCATGTAATAAATTATATATGAGAAGGTAAATACTTAATAAACAAAGCATCAATTATTTCATAGTTTCATTTCACGTTTACCAGGAATAGGTATGGTATGTTTATCGATGGTTGTAGTACATCACTAGCAACAATGAGAAAGATAGCACCATATATTCGTCTCTTTCTATGAACACACTAGCGATGCCTTATTCCCTTACATAAACTAAAATTAGCATCCACAGCCGTGATTGGCCCGATTCCTATCTGTACTCTGTACATAAACTTACTAATCTGGGATACGAGCTACGATGTTGTGTTGTTTGGATTATTTTTGTGATTTTATCGAAAATATTGTTGTATATTAATCTTTTTATCTCTCTTAGTTACAAAGTTGTTCCTATCAGTAATAGACTTTGCAATAGTCATAACTTTAACAGTGCGAATCATGTTGAAATTGCAAAACTGCGACTTTGCCATATTCATATCAATGAAAGTTTATTACAAGTGATTATGATTATTGTTCTTCGAAGTACAGTTGTGAAATGAAAATGCAGAATACAAATGAAAATAGTGATATAAAGTCACAGGAAGTGGCAGCACAGAAAAAAGAAATTCCGCCCAATTTACAGAAGATATGCCTTGTGTGTGGTGACAAAGCCCTTGGATACAACTTCAATGTTATTTCATGCGAAAGTTGCAAAGCGTTTTTCAGACGAAACGCACTCACTGGGAAAGAATTCAAATGTCCCTTCACAAACAATTGTGAAATCACTGTTGTTACTAGAAGGTTTTGTCAAAAATGTCGATTAGAAAAATGCCTTGCAGTAGGCATGGTAAAAGAGTTCATAATGTCTGACGAAGATAAAGCAGAGAAACGGAGAAAGATAGAAGAGAATCGTGCAAAGAAACGGCACAATACTGAACAGGATGATGGAGTTTCAAGCTCTAAAACTTTTAAAAGAGATTTGGAGACCATAAGTTACATGCCGGTCCAGGAATCAACTGTGCAGTATGACGTTTTGAATAGTACAACTTGTAGTCCCAATAGTACAGTACAATCTCCGTTATGTAACGAACTAGACTCTTCTTTGCAATCTCCACCAGTCTACACTCAATATGCACCAACAAGTAATGAAGTTCCATATATGAAGGTTTATCCCATAGATGAGAAGTTGGTGATAAACCGATCTTTATATGAACAAAGGAATGTAATTGATCAATATGCAATGTGTGATAGTATGGATAATAGTTTGTACTCGGAACCGCCTAAGCAGAACTGTATAAGGTTTGTATTTCTTACTATTTATTTATTTATTTGCAGTAAGTAACATGACATCACACCTTAAAATGCTATCATGGATATCCTATTGTTCTTATTTTTTCTTTTATTAATCTTACACTACGGATTGTTTCTTGAATTCAACGCACACATCACATTCACTGAATATAGTCGGTTTATTTCTATATGCGTGCATTCGTCGAATACAGTTTTAAACCAGACTAGAGCGCGCTTATGTCAATGTCACTGAGAAAAATTAAAATTTTGATTTTGTTTTGCGATTTAAGAAATTATTGAGAGATGATTATTCGATAAGATAATTAAATCTAAAAACCCCAAAAAAAGTTGAAAACAACCTCTCGAAAACGAGATTGATGACAAATGTCTTATGAATTTGACGTTTCGCACACGCTGCACTACCTCATTTTCGTATGCAATGATAGCGCGCTAAAGTGACGTCACTTCGCCTAAACGAGTGAATACGAGCAAGTTTTGAACCGACTATTAGCGCGCTAAAACCGCACACAAAGCTCACGAGCAGGTTTTAAACCGGGCTGTTAATCTAATGCTGTGTTCCAAATTGAGCAAACACTGCTAAAGCCTAAATGCATATAATGGTACTGACGAACAGAAATCAATTTTGCATGCTAACATAACTATCACTAGTTTAATGACTCTAGTCGATTTAGAATGAATTTAAGCACATTCAAGGTGATTCTACCCATGAAACTGCTAAAAAAACAATGTTAAGTTATCATACAAAATTCACTATCAGCTGCATTCAGCTTTTATGGGAAGCTTTTTTTATTTAAACTATGTTTATCTTGGAAAGTTGTTCAGTTTCAGGGCAGATTTACCTTTAAAATTTATCAAGGTGATACCTAAAATAGGTATGTTGCTCTAATACCATGCCTAACATTTTTTCTATGCTAATTAACAACAAATTAAAAAAGATATTTAATATCTACACTGTATTCACACACCTCAAAACATGGCATGGTTAAATAATAACAGGACTGACAATCCCCATACTAGAAAATGTAACTTGGAAAAACATAAAACTCGTCGAAACTAGGTATTTCTTGCCATTTCTTTTACGCTGTCCTTGCAAGATACATACATACATAACATCACGCCTCTATCCCGTTGGGGTAGGCAGAGACCACAGTCCTCCACCTGCTGAATTTGCAAGATCCGAAATGAAATAATCAAAATCTGATAGTGCTTTCAAATAATGTGAAAAGTGATTATGGTCAATGAGTTTTCTTCTTAAATATCATTAAAAATTTGAAGATTATTATTATTAGATATAGGACAGGCAGCAATTTCGCTGATGTGTAAAGAAATATAACGAAACATTAACATTAAAATTTGGTATGTTTTCTAATCATTAGAATTTCTTATGCTATTTATTAGTGCCATCTTAGTTGTAAGATTGGGCAATAAGTTTTTATGTAAACAAATCAAAAAGAAAAAATCATAAAACATTTTTGCTGAACGAGAAATGAAATAAATTTAAGTTAGGTCAGTTAGCTTCTCGTTTGCTCACTTGTAACATAAAAAAAATAACAACATGCAAGGTGGGTCGATAGATGTGACTGGAAGCTTAGTGCCCTTATGTGTAAGTAAAGGGTAATAAGTTATTTGTCAGACAAATTAATGTTTATGTAGGGAATATGTAAATATACAAGATTGTAAATGCTTGTTCACAAATTAAGATAAATTAAAACAAGTTTGTTGTTATCACTAATAGTCTCAAGAGTTATAAATAGTAAATATGTGTCCTAGTAGCTATTGCTCTTTTTTTTCTGATCACGAAAGGGAAGTAATAGTAGTAGTATGGTCTTGGCAGGTAAACAGAAGGATAACCACTAGTAGTATAACAGTTATAGAATTTTCCGGGCTACAGAGGGCACATTCTGTAGTTGAAAGAAACTAAACAATCCGCCATCATATGAATCGTGATCCCTGAAATACAGCGTGAATTTGTATTGGTTTTGCACCTGAAGCCCAGTGATTCTACTCATGAAAATAAGCAATTTTCCCGAAGAAAAAAAAATTGTTTTCGAAAGAAATTTTTCGCCTTCCCATACAAAATGAGTCGATCACGTGACCACTTTACTATGGAGAGGCGAAAATTTTTTACGAGTAAGTTTTTTTTCTTCGGGAAAGTTGCTTGTTATCGTGAGTAGAATCACTGGGCTTCGGGTGCAAAACCAATACAAATTCACACTGTATGTTAAGGTCAAATAGAGCTGACTTCTATATTATAAATTGAGTGTCTGCAAACGAACGAATATAGCTTAATTAGCTCTTTCTATATTATAAATTGAGTGTCTGCAAACGAATGAATATAGCTTAATTAGTGTGACAGCATAGCTTAATTAGTGTGACTGCCGGACGGAGTGATGCGGACGATATTGGAGCAACAGAGACAAGTATTGCTCCATCTTGCTTTCACACATAACTCGGTACTGCTGTCATTTGTAATAATAAAAACCACGCTTTTAACACCCTCTGCACAATAGTTGTGATATCCTTCAATTTTCACCTTGCTTTAAACCATGTGAAGTACATAGCACTTATTTCTATTGCATGCACAGACATAAGAGTCCAACTCCGGAGAGAGACAAAGCAGAGAGCTGTATTCGCGATCCAAAACGACAGTGCTGCCACCATAAGGAAATCGGGTAAATAAACTGAATCCCAATATCCCTTAAAATTGTACTAGAAAATTCCCTATTTCATACTTGTATTATTTTCTTCCTTAGTTTTAAAATCAGGCTCTATGAAAGGCATACTTTTTAATCAATGAATTATTTTTAAGTTTTCTGGTCATATCCTGGTCATGGCACCATTCAGTTTCATCCCAAGTAGGGATGGAGCCATACATATTTCTTTTTATTGAATTTATATGTTTGTAAGATAATAAACTGAACAATTTATCCTAAGAAGCGCAGTTTAAAAATAAGTCTTGGTTGTCTCATACAAATACAAAATCGTTTGTCAGCACAAGGTTTGTTTTGTTTAGTAAAGCCAAAAAAATTGTAGGAAAAATGTATGTTTAATTTTTTAGTACTTCCTCATAAATATATTTTTCTTCAGTATTTCCTTCTAATTTGTCGTTTTGGGTCATGAATATTGAATATTATCAGACTATTATTGTGAATTCAAGCTCTAAGAACCTATACTTCCTGTGTGAAATTTTTTCCTTCCTTTTCTCATGTACAGTCAAGAGCACATCAAGCTTGACACATTGGACTTTGTACCGTTCTTATTTCAATAGACGTATGGGCTAGAGTCGCGCTGCGAGTGTCAAGTTTGACCTGTCGCTGACTGTACCACGTAATGCAATGACTAATACAATAAAAACAAAGAGGGTCTTACTACAAAAAAGTTAGACATCTGTCGAACACTTGATTACAAAAATGCGCACAAAATAACTGGCTATGTCAGTTGATGCGCAGAAGTCAAGTCATAAGAAAATAAGTTATTTTTGACTTCTGCGTATCAATGACATAGACATAGTTATTTGGTACGATTTTTTTTATTAATTGTTCAACAGATGTCTAACTTTATTGTAGTAAGACGGGTGTTTTTAACTGCTATTTTGGAAAATTAACACTCCGATGGCACACCCTGGACACTACATACAACGAGCGCGAATTTGAAATTGGAAGGTCGTGTAGGCCCGCAAAATCAGTACAATAGACCCTCAAAAGGACCACGAGAATCGCGCGGGCGGGTGCGCGCGGGGGTGCGGGGTAGAATGCAAGGGCGGCGGAGAGTATCCGTTCTGTATGATAGTACTATTTACTCTTTGCCAATGGGGAGTGTGGATGGAAAGTTTCCTATTTCAGCTGTAGTTACATATACGAAATTTTAGTTTGTATGTAAGTATATTATACAGGGTGTCTCATTCAAATCGGTCAGTATGGGAAAGTCTGAAACTATAAGACATACGAAGATTTGTTCTTAGGAACCATGTCACCGATTTTGATAAAAAGAAAAACTGCATTCATACATTTGAAAAAAAAGTGTACCCATATTGTATTGAAAAAAACGGTGGTCACTTCGAACACCTACTATGATAAATTAAAGTATGTAAAAACAATGCATTTTATTCATTTTAGACATCGTGTTTCATAGAGACATGTACTGCTTAAGACCTACACAACCGTTATTTAAACAGAAAAACTGTAAGCTTTTTTTTCAAAACTACCGGGTTCGATTCCCCAGCTGGGTACACTTTTTTTTTCAAATGTATGAATGCAGTTTTTCTTTTTATCAAAATCGGTGACATGGTTCCTAAGAACAAATCTTCGTATGTCTTATAGTTTCAGACTTTCCCATACTGACCGATTTGAATGAGACACCCTGTATATAGTTTGTATGTATGTATAGTTTACATAGATATATTGGCTCACAGCTAATATCCAAACCGCCCTACCTTTGGGAATCGTGACACAGTTTATTAATAATATGTTGGCTCGGAGATTTGCTTGCTGTACAGTGGAGGTAAAAGTAACACTTTTTAAAGCCTACTGTCAAAGTCTTTACACGAACAGTCTCTGGGTCAATTACACAAAGAAAACCTACAACGCACTTCGAGTCACCTATAACAATGCCTTTAGGTTGCTGTTGGGGCTCCCACGTCACTGTAGTGCCTCTAATATGTTTGCAGAAGCGCGAACCAATGATTTTTTCACGATAAGACGCAAGAGCGTAACATCCTTGCTACAGAGAGTACGTGCGAGCTCAAACAGCATCTTGATTGTGCTCAGGGACAGGTGGGAGTACCCCATACTAAGACATTGGAATCTTATCATGGTGGGGTTGAACGACAGCACAAGATGAAAATGAAAAAATGTGAAATTCTTTTATTAAATTTAATCTTAATAATATGAATGATAATAATAAATTGTGATAATGATAAGAATATAATATGACAGATTTGTTGACTTTAGCTACTAACATAGTTAACTAAGTTCTTTTTTTTTTTTACTTACAATGGACTGTATGTTGTCTGATAATAAATCAATTTGAATTTTGAATTATGACTGAAATGGTGCGCCTTATCACTGTCATCTAGGTGCCAGGATATCCTCATCGTTCTGTACACCTCAGCTATGATTCGCCAACATTGCCCTAGAGCCATGTCAGAGGCCTTTGGCGGCTCAACAACTCTGACACCACACGATATGATGATGATTATTCCGTTTTTAACAAGGGTTTTTCGGAGTCGGCTACCTAACCAAGGGGATTTGACGAAGGCATTGGTTTTTACACAGAGCGACTATCATCTGACCTATGCAACTCAAAGGGCAAATCAGATCCACTCTTAGATTAGACTTTGCCAGGTTAGTGGCCAACCAAGCTGTAGTTTTCAAGCCGCCAAATAGCCACTGACTGGCTTTGCGACTATTACATACATAACATCACGCATTGTTCCCGTCGTACGATCTACGATCTTGACATACTTCCCTTGCTTCCTGAACTTTCATCAATCCTTTCATACATGCTGGTCGGTTTAGGGTACTTTTAACCTGGCCTTTATTCAGAACGTCCTGAATTTGGTCCGATGGATGCGTGGCTAGAGGCGAGTCTAGTCGATAGCGGTCACAACGCCCTGGGCCCGGGCGAACCCAGAAATAGGCTAGCCTTGTCCTGGTATGCGGGGCTCTGCCAGGATGGACCACCTGAGTATCCCTTGCTGCTCGTAGGAACGCAATGGATTCTACGACTATTATACAGTTGAAATCGCAGATTATTTTTTTACTTCTCCATACAAACCTTCATTAGTCGACAGTGCAATTTGTATGAAACACTCACAAAAAAATATCCGATTTCGACCCCTGTTTCTTTGGAAAAGTTGTTCAGTTTTGTGGTCTGAGCATTCCCTTAAAGGGAAACTCACAACAGTAGCCGGGGCCAACGGCTTAACGTGCCTTCTGAAGCACGGAATCGCTCTAGTTCGGACACCCATCCGGGTTCTGACCACGGCCAACGTTGCTTAACTTTCATTATCGGAAAGAAAGAGCAACTAGTAGTTGCCAACTACCACTCTGCCACGAGCGCTTCATACACACCTCCGCTATGATTATAGTCCGATAATTCCATGTTTGACCCTTCCGCGGGGTGTTGTATGGGGCTAAGTAAAGAATGGAGAGCTGATAGTCGTTCTGGGAAAGTACGGTCAACCGCTTGTCGGTAGAAACTTTTTCAACTCTATTACAACACCATAAGGTCCAAAAGTGTTTCTACCGATGTGCGGCCGTGTGTACCACTCCTTTGCCTATTTCTGCCGTAAAGCAGCAGTGGGCACTGCTGTGTTTTAGTTTGAATGGTAAGGGAGCCAGTGTAATCAAGGGTAAATGAATAATAAAAAAAAACCGTCAGAATCGGTATTACACTATTAAATACAATTAGTTGATATTCCACACATTCGCAAGTGCTTTGAAACGTCTTTTATAATTCGCACAGCTGAGTGGAATTCTCTGCCTGCGTCTGTGTTCCCGAGTTCATATAACCCGCATCTATTCAAGTCTCGAGTAAATAGTCTTTTTCTGGTCAGGGTCGTTCCATAGTCGACATTCGACCGACCTCAGAGCTGGATCAGGGTCAAGAGTAAGACCACTGACAGAGAAACATTTACAATAAACTGAATACAGTTACCCCTCAGAACGAACGAACACGAACAAACGTTCGTACGAACTTGCTGAACTATTTTTTTTCTTTTTACAGACAAATTCTAACAAATGGAGAGACAAGTCTGTACCACGATCCCAAATCTCAACACGTTTGCGAAGAGATCCCATCAACGAGCTCCGATCCTAATGTCAACAAGGCCAGGGATATCCTGCAAGATGTTGAAAGGTATAACAACCTACCTGTTCTAGTGTACGTAACGTAGATTGAAGAAAGAAATCTACCAGGCGAGAGTGAATGGAAACGTTCGAAGGGGAAGGCCTAGGCGAACGTACCAGGACCAAATTCAGGACTTTCTAAATTAAGGCCAGATTAAAAGTACCCTAAACCGACGAGCATGTATGAAAGGATTGATGAAAGTAGGAAACGAAAGAAGTATTTCAAGATCGTAGAAGGTGGAGGACTGTGGTCTCTGCCTACCCCGACGGGAAAGAGGCGTGATGTTATGTATGTATGTATGTATGTTCTAGTGTCATAGCAAACTAACTACGAGCTGCGTGTTTATAGTAGGTTTTTTTTAATGGTGCAAAATTAATCGGAGTTCACGAAAGAGTCAGGTGTTTTATAAACAAAATCATAAAAAATGTGTTAGAAATGCAGATATTTCTGACTTTCTGAATGTAAAGTGACAGACTAAGCGTTTGAGTGCGTATTGTGGTACAAACGTGTACCTTGTGTTATTCAAGATAAATGTTTTCTGAATTGAAAAATGTTTGTTTACAACATTTACGACTCTTGCGTGAACTCTGTTGTACGAAAAATTGAATACTCTCATTGGTCAATGGGGAATATGCATACATTTTTTAAATTACATTTATTAACAAAATTAAGATTAAATTAAAATTAAGTATTAAATTTAATTAATTAATTAAACTGGAGGATGGGCAGCAGCATCCTCCTTTGTATCTAACATCTTACTTACTGCGGTCACCTACAACTGCGGTCCATGGTGCTAGCCGAAACGCTAACAAGCGAGGTGACTATGGTACTTCCCCTCTACATTTTTCCAGCAAAAGCTAGAATTCTAGAGGGAGCTCCCTGTCCTGCAGTGGACGTTTCATGGGATGTTATGATGATTAACAAAATAAGAAAATACCATAGTAGAGATGACAAAAAGTGAAATTAAAACATATACACACACATGTCATAATAATAATATAACATATCAGATTTCTTGCATCGAGCTCTCGTGATCCCATGATATGATAAACACAGATAAATATCCGATTGCGATATCAGGTGACGTCAAGCCAGACGTAATCTGAACTGTCTTTTGCTTATCTAAATGCAAGGCTAAAACTGAATATAATTACGTCATACTTTGCAGTGTGCCGTGTTGCTCGTGTGGTGCCAGCAAAGAATAGTACCAACCTATCTATACCCGTGGGTGTCGTAAGAGGCGACTATGGGCTTACGAACCAGAGGATGGGCAGCAGCATCTTTCTGGTTATTGTGCTATCTTACAGTACCTGGGCGACCGAGCTTCTCTCTATAATGGCCGCCTCAACCTGACAATATCTTCGGGTGTGCTAGGGACTAGATAAATACTATACGTACGTCGTACAACCGGGTGAGCAAGGTATGCTACTCAACAAAAGATGGCGCTGTAAGTTTCTTAAACGCGCAAAGAAATTTAAAAAACGGTTAAAACGAATTTTCCCACACATGAGACCTAGCTAGATCAATTTCTCGCCCTCGAAAACCCCTGTATGGTAAATTTCATTGAAATCGTTAGAGCCGTTTTCGAGAAACCGATAACAAATACATATACTTATATATATACAAATATTGCTCGTTTAATAGTATAGGATACAGCGGTCGCCAGCCGCAACTACAGCCGTTACTATGGTAAAACCCCTCCTAAGTACCACGCGTTCTTGTTAGATTTCTGGAGGGAGCTCCCTGTCCAGCAGTGGACATTTCAAGGGATGTTATGATGATGCAGCGTGCAGTATTGTCCCCTGTTTTGAGAACCGATTTCTACATGCCCACTTGTTACTTAGTGAGGTCAAAAGCAACAACTTTTGTCCGACGACTTTTGCAACAACACATAAAAATATTTCAATTTCCCATACGAAGTGCGTTGGTCAATAATGTTACTTTTTTAGCGTTTCGTACCCAAAGGGTGAAAAACGGGAACCTATTGATATGCCTAATGCCTCCGATGTGTGTCTGTCAGCGGGCTGTATCTCATGAACCGTAATAGATAGAAATTTGAAATTTTCACAAATTGTGTATATCAGTTGTCGCTACAACAACAAATAATAAAAATTAAAAAAAAACCGCGCTCACCCCGCTCTTTTTTTTTTATTTCCATTTTTTTGATTAACGGTCACAGCTAGTTATTTTGTACGCCGTATATCCTACACTAAAATGATATTTTTTTTTTGTATGATATGACTACAACTTTGGTTAATTTGTTTAATAAACAGGATAGAGCCCAACTCTATGGAGTCGATACTGTGCGAAGCTATCAAGTTGGAGTTCGAAGCGTATACTTCTGTTAATCCTTGCAGCGGGTCTTCAAGGGAACTCAATGAGGTAACTACTATAGTTTTTCCAAGTCTTTTTCGGCTTATAGAGGCACAGCAGACGGCAGACTTTTTGTTGTGTCAGTCTGCCAGTGTGACCATTCATCATAACATCCCATGAAACGTCTCCCTCGGAGCTCCCTCTAGAATTTTAGCTTTTGCTGGAAAATGTAGAGGGTAAGTACCATAGTCACCTCGGTTGTCAGCGTTACGGCTGGCACCATGGACCGCGGTTGTAGGTGACCGCAGTAAGTAAGATGTAAGACACAGTAGGATGCTACTGCCCATCCTCCAGTCAACCCTTAGTCGCCTCTTACGACACCCACGGGTACGTATGGGTTGGTACTATTCTTTGCCGGCACCACACGGGACGTGACCATTACTGCAATTATTTTCGATATTATCATAGTCATTGACTTGCACGGCGATTTCGCGGCGTTCATACTATTTAGCGACGCAACGTATCTACGTAAAACTTACGGCTGTATCAAGGATACAGTCAACCGGGGATTTTTTAGGGTTAGGAACCAAAATAATAAAAACTGAACCCTAATGGTGCGACTTCGCCTGTCTGTCTTTCACATCTGTTTATCTCAGCAACCACTCATGCAACTCAACTCAACTTGAGTTTTGGAATAGTTGTAGAATATGATTGCCCAACTTTATTACAAACGAAATAACTTATAAAATATTATTAATATTGTTATGAAGGGGGCCCAAATGGGGAGTCAAAATTTTAAATTGTCGTTACTAGGTCGAGTGGAGTATGATATGAAAAAACTTCACTTACATTCCGAAAAATATTTTTAAATTTTTTAATAATCTTAGTTTTCAAGTTATTATGCAAAATGTAAAAAAAATACCATTCCCCCCTAAAAAAATCTGAATCAATTACAGTCGATAAAAGTTTACGTAAATTTTACAGCAAAAATATAACGATCTTTCTAAGTTGCACGGTTTTTTAGAAATCTGCAAAAAACTTTTACAAAGAAATTCAGTTTTATGGTCCTAAAAATAGACTGTATTGCTTCTAAAAATAATATAGGTATATCGGAACCCTCTGCGCGCGAGTCCGACTTACACTTGACCGTTTTTAGGGTTCCGATACCAAAATGGTAAAAAAAAGGAACCCTTATGGTGCCGCTCTGTCTGTCTGTCCGTCTGTCTGTCACACCTCTATATCTCAGCAACCACTTATGCTATCAACCTGAAATTTGGAATAGTTTTAGAATATAGTTGCCCAACTTAATTGCACAAGAAAAAATTTTGAAAAAAGTATGATTATTAATATAAAGGGGGCCAAAATAGGGGGGGCCAAATTTCAAATTGTCGCTACTAGGTCGAGTGGGGTATCATATGAAAGGGCTTTACTTGTACATTTTAAAATATATTTTTGTATTTTTTTAAATTTCCTAGTTTTAAAGTTATGATGAAAAATGTCAAGAAAAATACCATTCCCCCCCCCTTATCTTCGAAGTTTGAGTAAGGAAAACTCTGAATTAATTACAGTTGACAGAAGTTTATATAAACTTTACAGCAAAAATAAAACGATCTTTCTAAGTTGCACAGTTTTTCAGAAATCTGCAAAAAACCTTTACAAACAAATTTAGTTTTGCGGTCCTGAAAATGGACTTTATTGCTTCCAAAAATACTATAGGTATATCGGAACCCTCGGCGCGCGAGTCCGACTCGCACTTGAACGGTTTTTTTTTTATTCCAGGTGGAGCGAGCGAAATTGAACGAACTCATAGTAGCAAACAAAGCACTTCACGCTCCCATAGATGATGACGTGTCACAGTTAATTGGAGAAACGGCTTTCAAAGTAAGTGGAAACAAAAATATACATCATTGTAACACCTCATGAAAAGTCCACTCCAGGACAGGGAGCTCCCTCCAGAATCCCAGCTTTTACTGGAACAAGATGGAGGGAAGTACACGTGGCTGCTCGTCGGTAGAAACACTTTGACCGGGTCTCTGGTTCCTGGAGTTTGTTGTGTAACCCTGGATCAGCTTATACTGGTTTTGTGTATGGTATGATATGTAGAAGAACACTGATGCTCATCCTCCAGTTTATAACCTCTCGTCGCCTCTTACGATACCCACGGGTACAGATGGGTTGGCACGGTCAACAGCACGTCAGTGGAAACATTTGTAACTTTATTACCATGCCATAAGGTCCAAAGCAGCGAACTAAAATACTATAGAACAATAACTACGCTTCAAACTTGACCCCACGAAATAGTTACCTAAGTAGGCGGAGCTAAAATAGTTACCTCTCAACTACCACTAGTTGACATTGCAGCACGCTCGCGAACCAATCGCTGCTCTCGTTCTGAATTTGAACCAATTGATTCGTATTTTGAATATACGTCCTTTTGGTTTCAGGTAGGGCCACTTTTTGTGTGGAATTTGTTCTGAGTTAGAGTTCCTTAGTATTGTAGTTCGCTGGTCCAAAGTGGTTCTACTGACGTGCTGCTGGGTGTACTATTATTTGTCGGCACATAAAGCGTGAATTTTCATTCGTTTTGTTAAAACGAATCTTCTACTCATGAACACAAGCATTTTTCGAAGAAAAATAATTTTTACTCGTTAAATATTTTTCCACTCCATACTCGTCTCGCGATCGACCCATTTTTTATGGGAAGGCGAATAATAAGACAGTTGCTTGTCATCATGAGTAGAATCACTTGAATTCGGGGGCAAAATCAATGAAACTTCATATGTATTACCTTATAAGATCGTGTTATTTTTCAGGAGGGTAATAGCGATCACGATCCGCGTCTTATCACGATAGTCAACCTGACCGCTATAGCCATCCGGCGGTTTATCAAGATGGCCAAGAAGATCAACGCTTTCAAGAACATGTGTGAAGAAGACCAGGTATCTATATTAGGTGTTAGGTGTCTTTATAGGAGGGTAATATAGATCAAGACCCGTATAGGAGAGTAATAGCGATAACTACCCAAGTCTTACTACGATAGTCAACCTGACCGCTATAGCCATCCGGCGGTTTATCAAGATGGCCAAGAAGATCAACGCTTTCAAGAACATGTGTGAGGAAGACCAGGTACCTATACTGGGTGTTAGTTGTCTTTATAGGCGGGTAATAGCGATAACTACCCGTGTCTTATCACGATAGTCAAGATCAACGCTTTCAAGAACACGTGTGAAGAAGACCAGGTAAAAGACAACCGCCATTTTGGTTCGGACAGCTATTTAAATAATTATATACCGAATTATGCTCCATTTCGCTAGTACAAACTTTGCCGTCTGGTCAAAACTGCAGTGGCCAACATAGAAGACGTCAAAGTGTATGTGAATTGTAAACCCAAATTATCTACAATTAAAACATGGCGAGAACACACTGCGCCGATATCGATCACCTCTCAAGAAACTGCCTACCATCGCTATGCCGTTATCTACCTGTAGGATTTTAATTTCTGATGGTCTTGCTCTTGACCTCGATCTAGCCCTGAGGTTAGAGATGTGGTTTACGATGGGACGAGCTTGCCCAGAAGAAGCCTATTCACTCGCGACTTGAAAACACAGGCAGATAATTTAAGCGTTTTAGAGAGGGCAGATAAAGTCACTAAGCCGCCTTCTATGTCTATCGTATAACGGTAATACATGAGGACAGATGCCATATAGTTTGTTCTTTTTTCTTACAGGTGGCGCTGTTAAAAGGCGGAGCTATAGAAATGATGATTTTGAGAAGCACTATGACCTACGATGGACAGAAAAACACGTGGAAGGTATGACTACCATTTTTGATAACTTTTTTATTCTGCCCTTGAAACTGAACAACTCTATTCCTAAACTTTGTTCAGATTGACGAAAGAATCAGTGTTTTTAAACAAAGATTTTTCAGTAAATTTTTTTTATCTTCAGTTACACAAGGTATAGCGTATACAAGATAAGTTTTGCTGTGACGGTTATTTTCTGCGCATGGGTAACAGGCGGAGAGCCAATGAACGATTCGCTCGCCTCCCCCCACCTGCCGCGCTCACCCCCGCGACTCGTTTTTAGGGTTCCGTACCTCAAAAGAAAAAAACGGAACCCTTATAGGATCACTTTGTTGTCCGTCTGTCTGTCTGTCTGTCTGTCAAGACCCTTTATCTCACGAACGGGTAAAGGTATCAGGTTGAAATAATTACCATATATTAGGATCCATGGACCACACAAGATCTGAAAATATAAATTTTTTACAACGACGCGATCAAAAGATATGGCATTTTATGTCCTCATCTCCATACATTTATTCAAAAATGCAAAACCTACAGGTTACTTCCCGTTGACCTAAAATTATGAAAATTGGCAAGAAGCTAGGTTTCACAGTACAAATAATGGGACAAGTCTGAAATCATAAAAAATTTCAACTTTTCTCACAACTAATGGTAACCAATTATGATGAACTCCCGTTTCAAGAACATTCATATAAGAGAGGGGTCAAGTTGGATGGTCGTTGAGGCAATTTTTGTTTTAGTTCTAATTAAAAACGGGATCACTTACAAACTTGAAAATTGGTATGTTTATAGTGCATAAGCTATAAAATAACAACAAATAATAAAATTTGGTCAAGCGCGTGTCGGACTCAAAAAATCTAGCACATTAACTTACTGAAATTTCAACTAATACAATTGTGTTTATGTGGTGGTACGGAACCCTCAGTGCGCGAGTCCGACTCGCACTTGACCGGTTTTTGACTTCTGCGCATTAACGGTCACAGCCAGAGTTATTTTGTACGCCGTATACACATTTGTAACCACAATACACACACAGAAAAACACTTAGTCTATCGTTTTACATACTGAAAGTTCAAAATATCTACATTTTTAATACATTTTACATGAGTTTGATGTTTTTACATAACACCTACCTCACTCTTTCATGAACTGTGTGTACAGGATGTAAAAAGACCTCGTCCAAACAATTTTATTGAACTCTAGATTCAGACTATTAATCTTTTACCAAAGAACATTGCTCGAAAGACGATTTTTTTTTACTTTCTAATGCTCATTGGCAAAAAAAATCAGTTTCGTAGGCTTTCGAAAGATGACTTTTTGCAAACTGTACACGAAAGAAATAAAGAATTGAAAAAAATCGGCTTCTATACAAACTGTCCAATCAAGCCATCAGTTTTTTTTCATCTGCAAGTTTCATTCACCGAAAGTTGTTCAGTTCCTTTCACTGATTATGCCGTTTCAGTTTTCCGAAAGTTGTCCCTTTTTACACCCTGTATACAATGTGTTAACGCAATAAGCGAAACTGAGAAAATTGTTTGTTCAGAATTGAGAGTAGAATCAATTTCACGAGTTTTTTAATAAGGGTAACTTTTTTATTAAAATTTTTGCCGCTTCTGAATATTTCTGTGGATACGCGCGCGGGAGGGAAGTGGGCGTGGCGTGCGCGGACGCGAGGCGAACGCGCCATGATAGCTTAAAAATCTACTAGAACAACTATGTAACTTTAAAATAGCAATATCTAGAAGAAAACATATTTTTTTTTTTTTACGGGAATGGATTTATTTTAATAAAAATCAGTTGGGGAGTATGAGAGTTTCGCTTATTCCGTTGTATATCTCTGTCTCTCTCTTTCACTTAAACTGTATTCAAAATCTTCCAGCTCCCTCACTCTCAAGAGCAATACGGCAGCATACGAACGGACGTTCTCAAACTGGCGAAAGGGAACATCTACCGGTCGCACGAATCGTTCATTCGGTCATTCGATCCAAAATGGCGGACCGACGAAAATATCATTCTTGTCATGTCCGCTATTTTGTTGTTTACGCCCGATCGGCCTAAGGTCGTGCATCGGGATGTTATTAAGTTGGAACAGGTAAGATCCTACTAATATTATAAACGCGAAAGTTTGTAAGTATGGATGGATGGATGTTTGTTACTCTTTCACGTAAAAACTACTGAATGGATTTTAATGAAACTTGGCACACATATAGATTAGGTCTTGGAATAACACATAGGCTACTTTTTACCGCGGGAAAACACTTCATTCCCGCGGGAAAACGCATTTAATGTTAATGAAGAAGGTGACTGACTCTTTGACTGATATATCAACGCACAGCCTAAACCGCTGGGTCTAGAAATTCCAATTTTGACATGTAGGATCCTTATAAGGTCTAGGGGTGCACTAAGAAAGGGTCTTACAAAATTCCACCCCTAAGGGGGTAAAATAGGGGATGAAAGTTTGTATGAAAGTCCGTCAGTTTTAAAGTTAGGATCTTCAAATTTTGTATTTAGGCTGACGATTAAAAATTAATATTCATGTGTTTCAGGGTTTTTGAAAATTCGATACTCTAAAGGGTGAAAAGGGGGATGAAATTGAAAATCCTTTATTTTTAAAGTAAAATCCACATAATTTATTATTTAGGCATTAGGGTTGTAATTCTATGCAACGTTTATCACTGTTATTGAAATACAACCCCAAATTCAACCCCTAAAAAAGGGAAATGGGGTGAAAAAGTCTAAAAACCAATATGGGTATCGTTTGTATGGTTTATTGGGTCGCCGATTACGAAAACTACAACAATTTGGAAATCCAACGTGGCGGATGTGTAACACCATCATCCCCTAGGGATGGAGTTGGGGTGCGATAGGGTTCAAATGTCTAAAAATCAATATGAGTGTCGTTTCTATGGTTTATCGGGACGCTGATTACGAAAACTACAACAACTTTGAAATCCAACGTGGTGGACGTGAAATACCATCATCCCCTGGGGATGGGGTTGGGGTGCGATAGGGTTGAAATGTTTAAAAATCAATATGGGTGTCGTTTCTATGTTTACATGAGGATAGGGATAGCAGCTAAGATGGCGCTAGGGGTAGGGATAGAGATAGGGAGGGATAGGGGTAGAGAGAGGAACAGGGAGTGGGAGAGGGAAGGAAAGAGGGAGGGGGAGAGGGATGGCGAGGGAGGAGGATGGGGAGAGGGGCAGGGACAGGGATGGTGTGACGGACGGTTGGACGGACGGACGAACGACAGATAGACGGAAGGGTGGATGGATGGATGGTCAGATAGAAGATAGATAGAATCCCTCGCGGACGAAGTCGCGGGCAACAGCTAGTATATATGTAACAAGTAAAATTAGACAGCGAAGCGCTTTGCTCATCCTGAGAACTAAGATTTTATGTCTACCTTAACCTTCAAACCGAAACACAGCAGTGCTAAAACTGCCACTTTACGGCAGAAATAGACAAGGAGGGTGGTGTTCCTCAGACGGACTTTGCACGTAAACCTTACTATCTGCAATACCTACTTTTACTGCTAAGATGTTCTGATGAACAATACAAGCCCGGAGGATGTTGATGCAAACAAAAAAAAAATAAACAAAAGATAAATGTTACCCATGAAACTGATCAACTTTTCCGGAAATATGAAATATAAATTGCTTTCCTTTTACAGCGTGTAATTGAAAGGTGTGATAATACTAAAGGGTGTGAATCTGCCCATGAATCTGAACAATTTTTCCCAAGGAACATAAGTCATAGAACATAATCAATTTTTGACCTCCCATAGAAACTATGTATCAGATGATAGCGCATTTTGTATGGCAGGTTTGGTTCTTCGTATTTCGACCTATGTCCCTTGGGAAAAGTTGTATTCACATCCTTCAGTATTATCACACCTTTACGTTACACGTTGTATACAGAATGTATTCTATGGGAAAGTTTGTATTTTTGCTTCTCGACCTATGTTTCTTGGAAAAAGGTATAAAAGTTAAAAGTACCCTAAACCGACGAGCATGTATGAAAGGATTGATGAAAGTTCAGGAACCAAGGGAAGTATGTCAAGGTCGTAGCAGGTGGAGGACTGTGGTCTCTGCCTACCCCGACGGGAACAAGGCGTGATGTTATGTATGTATGTAAAAAGGTATTCAGTTTCGTGAGCAGATTCACATCCTTCAGGGTTGCCACTTGTTTTTTTTTTTTTTCAGAATTCCTACTACTACCTCCTCCGACGCTACCTTGAAAGCGTGTATCCTGGTTGCGAAGCGAAGTCGACATTCCTCAAACTAATTCAGAAGATCCTAGAAATAAGAAAGTTCGCTGAAGAAGTAACTGGAGTCTACCTAGACGTAAACCCTATAGAGCCATTGCTTATGGAGATATTCGATCTTAAGAACCATGGAGCGTGAGGGTAGGTGGATATTTATTGTTAATATAGGATAAAATTTTATAAGGTATTTTTATGTGATTATATCGGGTATAAAAAAGATACATGTTCCAAAAATTTAAAATGATCAACTTTTCCCTATGGACATAGATCGAAATGCGATTTTTTTTTCCTTTTTATTAAAAACAGACTGCATCGCAAATTTTTACATTAAGCCAGCTACGCACCATCCATCGTGCACGACGAGCAAAAAGAGATGCAGTTATAGGAGAGAAACAATTAGTTGTAATAGGTACAGTCAAGAGTATCCCTCTCTGCTGGACGTGCAAAACGATGGTGCGTAGCTGGCTTTTATAATTTTATTTTGGGAAAAGTTGTTAAGTTTACTGTAAATTCACATTTTCAGTTTTCATGAGATACCTTTGTGTACCCATTATTTATGCTCTTAGGATGGCAACATTTATGTTACTTTTTAAATTGGCTAAAAGACTTCTGCAGGCCAAATAATTTTACTGTAAAAAATATTTATGACAATTTAGCGGATTATTTTTATTTATGGAATAGTTTTTTTAGCTGTTGTTGTATAGATTTAAAAAGTCACAATTTACGTATAAATCTGTATTTAAGTATCAATTCCGATATCTGCCGATTCTTTTTTATTTCCGGTAAAGGGTGTCATGACAATATGATCTTGTGTCAATTTTGTATTTTGTAAGTTTTTGTCTATGGCCTAATGTCATTTTGACGTTATTTTTACTGCAAATATCAGAAAAGTGGCATGTACACTTTCCAAAGTGCCAATATTTAAATACTACAGGGTGTGAAAAAGTTCGATGATAATTAAAAAATTCCCTAGTTGGCTGTATCCTTGGCGTCAACTCTCCATTTTTGAATTCATAACTTCGTTCACTGACAATAGAGTAGAATATTGGTTGGATAAATTGTCAAATTGGCAGTCATTAGCATTCAACCAATATCCTACTCTATTGTCAAGGGCCGAAGTTATGAATTTGTATGTTTCGAATACTATCGTATCGATATATCGGAAATTGAAAGGAGATACGTGGATACGTCAATGTAGGTAGGTACAGTCATGAGCACGTCAAGTTCCCACCACGTCCACTCACCCCGTCCCCTTCTCCTCAACCCCTTTAACTCACCTCCCTCCCCTCACATCCCTTCCCTCTCCCTCTGGCTCATCAAAAGCTTGATGTAGTTCCAATTATCGCCGCCAGAGGGCCTATATCCACTTTGCACGTAATTATCTCCCAAACGAAAACATCTTTAAAGGATCACGATCGTACTTTTTTGATACCCTGTATGTAGAGTATCTTTTCTCTTACCGCCAGTTTCAAAAAGCGTTTTTAAAGTTAACTCATTTAAGTCTATTGCCGTCACTTTCTGTTTTGTTGACAAAGAAAGAGACAGCAATATATTTAAAGGAGCTTTAACTTCAAGAAACAACATATTGGTGTATTATAGTAAAAATCTTAAACTGTAAGTCTAGGATTTAAGATTTTTACTGTAATTAATACAACACAATATGTGACTGTTTGTTTCCTGAATAATAAAATAAATAAAAATAAATAAAGACGCTTTGTGCAATTGAGTGTTAGAACTGACAAATTTTTTGTGATTGATCTCTGTTGCAATGTGCATGAGGCCTTATAATTATTGTTGTTATTATAAGGCCTCATGCACATTGCAACAGGTTATGGTTGTTATATTTATTTTAAAAGTGTTTATTCACTGCAGTCTAAGCGAGACAAACTTAATCGGTAGAAAGGAAATATTATACTCTGACCGCAACCGCTGTATAGGTAGTGGCGGGGAGGTGGGGGAGTGGGAAGGAGAGAACAAGAACTAGTTACCGCCGGGGGCATGCCTATACAGCGGTTGCGGTCAGACTATAGTACCTCTCTTTTTGTCGTAGTACTAATCGTACACAATGGAGACTCCGCCCTCATGTATGTTGGATATCTCCCCTCCCCCGCTTGTCGCTGCCTTTCCACCACTACTGTACGAGGGAGGGACCTAAATTGACCTAAACTGTGAGCTGGAAAATGCCAACCAATAGGGTTCATTTCATTCATTCATTTATTGTTGGGGACGCCGCGATGCACGCAGACGGGTGATCGGATCGCGATAGTGGAGCCATTTCACCCTTTATCCCAGAAAACGGACAGCCTGCCCATGCTTTGTTGGGAATTCTAGCCCCGAGAAGGCCATGTATTTGTGATGAATAGCAGGTCAGCGATCGATTCAGTAGCCAATAGTCCAGTGTCCCCCTTCTGCTGGGTGAACCTCCGGACATAAAGGTACCTACTCATCACGCTTCCATACCATTCAGACACTTACTGTTCCTTGGTGGTGTAGATTCTCGGTGCTTGTCAAATGAAGCAACCAATAGGGTTGCTTCATTTGACAAGCTATGAAAATGGCGCAATCCTATTGGTCCGCGCGAGTTCTATTGAATTTTCGGGGTGTTTAACAGGTTTGCCTCACTCATATTGTTCACCAGATTGCATAGTGAATAGACACTTAAAGCCTAACATAACGGATTATTTTTGGACCCTTAGGGCGCGTACACATAGAACGTCCGTTTTACAGATCCGTTTAAACGTATATGTTATTAGCGTATGTAGTTGAATGAGCGAGTTCACACATAAAAAATACTGATCCGACATAATATTCGTCCGTTACCGTAATGCTGTGTGAATATTCCTCCAGTAGCGACGGATCCGTTAAAAAGGATCCTGTAAAAACGGACGTTCTATGTGTACGCGCCCTTACGGCACTTTTCCTGTCATCCGGATTTCCCTCCGCGTGCGGATCTGGTACGCATGAGCACCGTCCGCACTTGATAATTGTATATGTCACCCGAATGGTTAACTTGGCTTAAAGGTCTTTGTAACCAGGCCATAACATTCCCAAAAAAAAAAAAACAGATGGCACGGAAGACAGGAGAAGCTGAGCTAAATTACGCACTTGTCTCGATAGATCGCAGAGTCAAGAAGCCCGTTGGTGATGAGATACTGGTGAAAACCAAGTTTCACAGCCTAGCTTACCTTCGCAAGGTGTGTCGGTGTTTTACAGATTGTACCTCGAAGAGTATGCTCAAGTACTGTCCGCATTAGATAATTTTATATGCCATCCGAATGGGTGAAAAACTAAGCTAGATTACGCACTTGTCTCGATAGATCGCAGAGCCAAGAAGCTCGTTGGTGATGAGATGCTGGTGAAAACCAATTTCACAGTCTGGCCCACTGTCGCAAAGTTGCATGTCTGTCGGTCTTCTACATATTGTACTTCAGAGAGTGTGCTCGAGAGCTCCACGAGCTTATACCACCATCTCATCGGGAGTGGTAGTGGCGGGGGAGGGGGGAAATGGGAAGGAAAGAGCAAAAACTAGTTGCCGCCGGGAGCGGGACCAGCAGTGCCGTCCCCTCCCCCCCGTCTCGCCGGGAGCATACCTACACAGCGGTTGCGGTCAGACATCAGAACTAAATTCTGAACAGTTGTCCCAAGGGAACATGGGTTAAAGAGATTTTTTTTAGCTTTTCTATTTAGTAAAAACGTGCGCCAGCAATAAGTAGAATATGTATGGTACGAGTACCACCAAATTTTTTCTTTTTTTTTTCTTTGAAAAAAGTTGTTCAGTTTTATGTTCTGAACAACATAAATACTAAAATTTGGCCACGGGTCCAAAAGTAACCGAAGGCATTTCATTTTACACAGTGAATTTTCATTGGTTTTGTTCCCGAAGCCTCGATTGCACTCGTGAAAACAAGCAACTGTCCCTGAAAAAAAAAATATTCGAAGATTTTTTTTTGCCTTCCCATACAAAATGAGTAAAAAAAATCTAGTAAAAAATATTTTTCTTTGCTTATTTTGAGTAGAATTACTGAGATAGGAGCAAAAATATTAAAAATTCACGCTGCATGCATTATTATTATTATTGTAGTCTCTGGCTGGAGTTCACGGGCCGAAACCTTGCCTTGGCCTTGGGCCTTAGGCTTGCGTGGGGACATGGGTCCAACACGTAGAGGCCGTTTGAGACACTAATCTAAATTGTGAGATGGAACTGACCTTTCGGGTCTTACCTCTAAGTACACCCACCCATAAAATGCATCAGAGGTAATACCCGATGGGTGCAGTAAACTATTGCAATAAAAAGGAAACTAACGTTACTAGGGTTATGGAGGAGGGGCTATGGATTGGAGTACTGGGCTATGGGATGAGATAACGGACGCCTGCTGTATCAATATCTCACAAATTGAAAGCTAAGCAGACGGTGACTTGCCGGTAACTAAATTGGCCCCCAAAATAGTGGCGCATGCCTTGGGCGCAACATTGGTGTTACCAGCTGTGGAGTGTCGAGAGGTGCGGCCCCGATTTCACCATCACGGGCGGTTCACCTGGTGCGGGTCGGCGCCCGGAGCGGGCTTCCTCGTTATTACGCCATTAGACACTTCCACTCCCGAGCATATTGCTTTTGCGACTCCACTCTAGCCGGCCGGTGAAGGCAAGCTAGAGGCGGGTGCCTTGTAGGACCCAGGAGTACTCAGGTCCGTGATGTCGCCACTCACCAACAGCTCGCCACAAGCTGCCCTGCGGGTAGCTAAGGGTGTATTGAGAGGTGTGCACCGGTTTCACCATCGCGGGTGACTAAACGCCCCCCGGAGCGGGTTTCCCCGTAATAACGCAGATTGAGCACTTCCACCCTTCGAGTTAAAACTCTTGCGCCTCCACTCTGGCCAGCCGGCGAAGGCAAGCCAGAGGCGGGCTCCCATAAAGGGCCACCCAGGAGTACTCGGGTCCGTGGTGTCGCCACACACCAACAGCTTTATTATTATTATTTATTGTTTATTGCACACAAGAAAATACAATGGACAATACATAAAGAAAAACGTAGATAGTATGTATTTTGTTACAAATTAACATAGTTATTTATTGTATCGCAAATTTGCATTAGTTTCGCTCCCGAAGCTCAGGAAAACAAGCAACTTTCCCAAAAAAAAAAAAAAACTTTTACTCGAAAAATTTTTTTCGACTCCATAACAAAAAAGTGGTCACGTGATCGACTCATTTGGTATGGGAAGTCAATACTATTTTCGAGTCAATCTTTTTTTTTCTTTGGGAAAGACTTATTTTTGTTAGAATAATTACTGGCCTTCACGAGTGAAATCCAATGAAAACGAAAAACACTAAAGGGTGTGAATCTTCCCATGGAACTGAACAACTTTTCCCAAGGAACATAGGTCGTAGAGGAAAATAAATTTTTGACCACCCATAGAAACTGCATCAGCTGATAGCGCATTTTGTATAGGAGGTCAAATTTGGTTTTTCGTATTTCGACCTATGTTCCTTGGGGAAAGTTGTTCAGTTTCATGAGCAGATACAAACCTTTCAGTATTATCACACCTTCACGTTACATGTTGTATACTATGTTAGTTCATTTAAATATTTATTATTTTAAGTTAGTATAAACTATTACATATGTTGTAATAATGTATATAGGGTGTTAGGGACAGCCTTCCGAATACTGATGGGGCATGATTAGACAACGACACTGAACATGCCCCTTCAGTATTCGGAAGGCTGTCCCTAACACCCTGTATAGTAGCCTGATTCGATACTGTTGGAATCCTACATTGTTGATAAATTTTGTATCGAATAAAGCATAAGGACATGATTGTTATTTTTATGCAATAAAAAGTCAATTATTTTATTTATCTAAAAAAAAATTGTTTATAAACTGATAGAGAAGATTAAGGTAAAATTGAACTGCGTCATAGACATACAGGATGTAAGGTACGGTGTACCGAAAACTGAAAGGGTGTGCTCAGTCAACGAAACTGAACAACTGTCCCAAAGAAACATTTTCGAGAAGTGAAAAATTTTTTTGACCTTCTCCATCATTTCCCAAAAAAATGTTTCATTGGGAAAGTTGTTCAGTTTCGTTGACTGAGCACGCCCGTTCAGTTTTCGATACACCGTCCCTTACATCCTGTATAATAATAGGATTGACAATGCCCATACTAGAAAATGTAACCCGAGAAAGCATTAGACTCATTGAAACTAGATGGCGCTTTCAAATAATCTGGAAAGTAGTTATGGTCTACCAAGTCATCATGACATCCCATGAAACGTCCAGTACAGGACAGGGAACTCCCTCCAAAATTCCAGCTTTTGCTGAAACGATGTGGTGGGAAAGTACCATAGTCACCACGCTTGTTAGCGTTACGGCTGGCACCATGGACCGCGTTTGTTGGTGACCGCAGAATGTAAGATGATTGCTGCCCATCCTCTGGTTATTAACCCTTAGTCGCCTCTTACGACACCCACGGGTAGACATGGGTCGGTACTATTCTTTGCCGGCACCGCACGGGGTCTACCAAGTATTCTGCTAAAAATATCATTTAATTTTAACTTAGTTTCAGTATATAGAAACGATAACATTCGTACGCTGCTTAGCACAAGGACTAAATGCCAACATGAAACGAACTGGACCAGTCAAGATACGTGCCGTTTTCAGGGAAGCCTTGCTAGCATTAACAGTCGTCTGTCCCGCAAGCTGTTACGTCTCAGTAAACCCCAACTTAAGACTGGCAATCGGTGCTATGACTGGTCACGGATCTTTTAACGAACATCTTTTTGTATTAGGTGTTACTGACAGTCGTCTTTGCAGAGCCTGCTTGAAGACAGATGAAACAGCTGCTCACGTCCCCCTGGTGTGCACGGAGTTAGACACATACAGGGCAGAGTACTCAGAGTAAAAAAAGAGTCCGCCATATACATATTCTGTATGAGCTAGTGAAGTGTAAAACGTCTCACTGTCGCCCATGCTAGTCGGTCAAAAAACTCAGTTGTTTTACAAAAATCAATCTTTAAAAATCTGATGTTTTAGTATAAACTTTGTTTGCGAAATAGTTTTTTACTTGTGAATTGATCATAAAAAAAAAAAAAATAATAATAATACTAAGAACGGAAGCGTAAATAATCCGTAATAGCCATTTTATGCGTGATTTTTACACCGTTTTTTTCCTGAATGGTAAGTGTTTTGACCAGAAAAACTGTGGTAGTAGCATTTATTAGTCCCATGTCTCATATTTCTCAGAGAGAAAGATAAAAAATTTTCGTTTTTAGGATTTGAAAAAAATCCATACATTTTAGTATGGAGGTCCCCTGCAAGAAAGTGATACGCTTATGGCTCCCTCCTTAGCAGAAAGAGCTGCTACTTAAACCTTCTTGGCAGAGTACCTTGTGTTGTTCCCGGGGGCCTTCCTGAAGTAGCGAGCAACGTCACCGGCTTGCTGGGCTTTCTTCAGGAAATCGGGTGGCTTAAGTAGTTCGCTATCCTACCCACACGCAAAATAGGCGCATTGACGTCGAGTTGCGAAAATTGGCCTAAGGCACAATTACAAATTATAACGATAACATTGAAATTTGGTATGTTTTTTAGCAGAATACTCGATAAATCGAAATAAATTCTCAGGATATTTATTAGCGCCGTCTAGTTTTATACTATTCCAGGTTACAATTTCAGCACAGCTCTTATGAAAAGACACCCTAAATATGGTTGTCCTGAAATATGGAGGGGAGAGTAAGAGGAAAAACTCCCTAAACTCGCTGAACAGATCATATCAATATGCTGATAACTATAGCCTAAATTAATAAAAGCAATACCTAGCATACTTATAGGCTGCCCGCATACGGTCAATCTGATCCGGTAGAGATGCAGCTATAGGAAAGAAAGAAATATGTTCCTATAGTATTCTTTCTTTATTATAGCTGCGTCTCTACCCGATCGCGATCAAGATTGACTGTGTGCGGGCACCCATAGAGCACTCATTTCAAAAACAGGGTAGAATACTTGTACATTATTTTGTAAATGCATTGTTGTTTATTAAGGTGGTCGCAGAGCAGATATGCTGCTACTTTGAGAAGTTGAGTCACAAATACAAAAGTAGGTATTGTATATTTGGTGACATAGCTTATTTATACAAATAATAAAATGGTAAACTCGCCGATAGTGTACATTAAAAATGTTTCGCGAAAATATACTCACAGGCAAAAATAACCGGCCAGTCTATTTTCTGTCGTACATTTTCATACAAGTAAGGGATCAAACAAAGCGTCAACATCTTACCTAAATTGAATAAAAATACAAATCTGATTGATAAGGTCTTTAGATAAGATCCTTATTAACAATATTGTCAAAGATTAGGTATATCTAAAATGTTCCAGAAAACCTGTGCGACACTAAATATTTTAATTCGCTAAATTTAAGAGATATCTGACAAAATGACGTATATTTTTTTCTGAACGATGCACGGAATTTCCTGGATACCGGGCACAGGTCTAGTCTTCAAGAATCGGTAGTCAGACATCTTATTTAATGATCTCACTGTTTATTCACGGATATTTATGTCGTTTAGGAAATATATTGACGCTTCATTTGATCCCTTACTTGTATGAAAATGTACGACAGAAAATAGACCAGCCGGTTATTTTTGTCTGTGAGTGTAGAATAGAACCCACTCGGGTAATTTTTGAAGTTTTCGTTTGTTTGTCTGTTTGTGTGTTCGCGATAAACCGAAGCAATTGAAACGAAAGCTTTTTTCGTGCAACATCTAAGCTTTGTTTCTTTGCAATCGGTTCACTGTTCACTCAAACTTAAACTACACGCATGCAAAGTATCAAACGGCCTGTGCACCAATAACTCACAAACTACTTATGAAATGAACTAACTAACTAAATTAACTGTAATAAAATTTACAAAGGACTCGTAGATTATAAGACTATATTCAGTTAATGATGGGCACAAGTACCTAGTTGGAGAGTTCAAGACAGACTAACGTTTAAAAAACAAATATAAAAAATACAAAAGAGTAAAGCGAGCAAGAAGTCCATACAAAAATTCAAATGACTTGCATTCTTACGCGGGACATAAATTTCTGTTGAAAAACGAACGAATACTGCTATTTTTAGTTAAATTATTCGCTGATTAATACAAAAATACAGCTAGGTAATGTACTGAAAGTACTAGTTTTTGTTAGCAATTTTTGGTTCGATATTACGATTGTGGGCGTGCGGTCAAAACTGTACGGTTGTGCTTTGTGTGCATGTGTGAGTGATCGTACTCATGTAAATCACGGACTGACGAGAGTAATTGACTTTACTGGACATATGCAGATATTTTTTTATTGTTGTTGTTAGGCGTTGAAGTTGCACGATGAAATTTACGCTGATCAACTTTTTGCACATATATAGTAGGTACTTATTTCATTAAAAAATAAAACCTTATATTTGCAGCAGTGGCTCCATCTAGTTGCGTTCGGGTCTAAGCTGGCCGTCACAGATCACCTTAACCGATTCAAACGAAACTTTCAGTTAAGTATTTTAATTACTTTCTTGCAAAATATAAGCTATGTTTCAGTGCAATCGGTTCATTTTAACAGAAGATACGCGGAGGTTCAAATGGCGGCGCCAATAACTCACAAACTGCTGAATCGAATCAAACGGGGTTTTCAATAATGTATTTAGCTTACTTTCGTGCAACATATAAGCTTTGCTTCACTTTTTAGGTCCACTTGTTTGTATATACCTACTAGAAAAGTCCAAACTCCACGCGAAAGAAGTCGTGGGCACAGCTACCCAGGTAGCAATTTTACGTCAACATGACGTCCATTTAGAGTCCTGCTTGACGTTTTGGACGTCATTCTACGACGTCGGGTGGTCCATCAGGTGACGTCAATTTGTCACAGCCTCACGACATCCTAATTCGACGAATGCAGTACCGACCCTATACTGACTAAAAAATGACGTCAGCATTACGTCTTATCTTGACGAATGCAGTACCAACCCTATACTGACCAAAAAATGCGTCAGCTTTACGTCCTTTCTTGACGAATGCAGTACTGACCCTAAATTGACTTTAAAATGACGTACTTTTTTCGTCCCAGACGTCATTTTGCTATCTGGGAGTCTATTGTAAATAGCTTTGTATTGGTAAAGTGCTGGTAGGTACGACACGGCAGCACCTCTGCTCTCTAACCACAGAGTAATCTCTAACCACCTTAAGGGATAGGAGAGACACGACGATTTATTTCTATTTCCGTCTCGCTTACATTACATTATATTACAACATTTGCTTGTAATCTACTCGGGCTTATTTTGTAAAGATCGCGTCCCGCAAATTATTTTTATACTTGGATACTAAGTAAGTACTTGCGCAATCGAGTGAGCGGGAAAGATTTCTTTAAAAAGAATTTCATATCGGGTTAAGCCGCTATCCTTCCTACATTCAAAGATAAATTCGGCATACATTGCTGGAAGGGTTGGTTGTGTTAATTCCAATATTCTTACTTCAACCAGTAATGTATGCCGAATTACTCCTAACAAGGAGTGAAAAGTTTGAAAAATTCAAAACCTGTTTAAAGATAATAATTCCTTAAGCAACTTTGGAACCCTAAACTGCGCGTTGCCCGACACGCACTTGGCCGGTTTTTTAGTATATCTCTGTTTCACTACCCTTTTCCGGTTCTTACACTTTGTAACTTTTTAAACGGTGATCTGTCCGTACTGTCTTCCTCTTTTAAAAAAACCGGTCAAGTGCGAGTCGGACTCGCGCGCCGAGGGTTCCGATATACTTTTTGTATTTTCGGAAGCAATAAAGTCCATTTTTAGGACCGCAAAACTAAATTTGTTTGTAAAGTTTATTTGCAGATTTCTAAAAAACTGTGCTACTTAGAAAGATCGTTTTATTTTTGCTGTAATGTTTATATAAACTTCTGTGAACTGTAATTAATTCAGATTTTTCCTTTCACAAACTTCGGAGATAAGGGGAGGGGAATGGTATTTTTTTTGAAATTTTTCTTCATAACTTGAAAACTAAGAGATGTAATTTTTTTCAAAATTCTTTCATGTGCAATTAAGTTGAGCTACTATATTCTAAAACTGTTCCAAATTTCAAGTCGATAGCATGAGTGGTTGCTGAGATATAGAGGTGTGACAGACAGACAGACGGACAGACAGACAGACAAAGACACACCATAAGGGTTCCTTTTTACCATTTTTGTATCGGAACCCTAAAAATGTTGCCGTCTATAAGGTAGGTAGGTACAGGCTGCGCGACGAGTTACGGCCTCTGGGTGGGAGTGGAGTGGTATGCGCAGTTGCAATATTTGCAAGAAAAATACTACTGCACATACCCCCTCCACTCTCGCCCAGAGGCCTTAACTCGTCGCGCGAACTATATATAAATATTTGTATGTGTAAATTAAGAATGAATGAGAGAAAATGTTAACTACTGAGACAAAAAAGTCTCAGTAATTCGGTCCCGGACAAAACATCCGAACTACTGAGACTAGACGATTTTTATTGAATCTAAATTGTAAATAAAACAATTATACTTGTATGAAGAAAATATTTTTATATATAAATTAATCACTATCGTAGCATACTAAATGTAATAATATATTTTAGTTATTAAATAAATATATTAGTAGTTTGTTATAAATATCGCTTTTTATTTAAATTGAAACATAATTTTATAAGACCTTACCTTCCGAAATATAAATTAACAATTGACAATATCTAAAACTAAATTAAATTATAACAAAAACCGCATTCTTCAAATTAAAAAATAATAATAATAAAATTATGCCATAGCAACAAAATACTACAATCTCAGACCATTCTAGCATTTTATTTAAAAAGTGCTCGTATTATATCAAATATTTTTAAAATCACTAATATTCAGAATAGCACGGATGTTACGCATGTTCGAGAATCTAGATTGCGTTATGTATAGTCTAGCAAATTATACGAACAGAAAACCTACTTTGGAAAAGCTGTCTATGCCTTATCCTTATTACCTTCAATGCCTAGCGCTAACTTCATTTCTAGGGTGTAGTTCTCTTGAATTCTTTCAAAATCTACTCTTGCTTCATTGCCAATATCAGAAATACAATCTTCAAATTCGTCACCATCAGTCGAAACAAAAGATGTTGACTTATCACCTAGAATTGATTTATCACCGTCATTACCAAATATGACGTCATCGGTTTTGGTCTCATTTACATCAGCTTCGGTTTTAACGTCATCTTCGAACATGTTATTAGCGACATCAACGCCTATTTCTTCATCGCTTTCTTCTGGTTTTTCTTCACGAATCTTTTCCATCTTTCGTTGTACATTGTCTTCAGTTAAAGTGTCTTCGAATGACGTATCGTGACTGGGTACGAGGGTTGGATCGTTATCATTTTCGTTGTCATTCTCATTGTCAGATTCTGGTGGACTTACCGGGACGTATTGAACGTATTCCCCTGCGCGCCATCGTTGTTCCGCCTCGCAAATATGAGCTTCGATAATGCTCGATACTTCTGGAAGCTGTGAAAGATATTTCGGTCTTAAAAATGTGATCAAGACCCTGGTAAATGCAACAATGTGATAGAGCAGAACTATATAGATACGTCTAATAATTTATGCAATTTTCTGCTGTAGCAGCGCCGGAAAGGTGGTAATGACATTGTTCGATACCGATGATGTATTAGCAGACAGCCCGACACTGTACCAGGTAGCAATATGACGTCAAATTGACGTCATAATAGTCATTTTCGACGTAAGAGACGTCATATTATGACGTCTGTATGTCCTGTCAAGTACGTACTATTGTCACAGCCTTATGACGTCATATAAGGACGTTTGAATGACGTCATATAAGGACGTTAGAATGACGTCATGTAAACGTCTTGGGATACGTTCTACAGATTTTTTTTATGTGACATGTGGTTTGCACTAGTACCACAAATCCCGCGATAGGTGAAGTGAACAAAAACACCAATTATTCGGGATGACGTTGTATATCGCTAGTACGAGTAACTACAATCAAACCTTGTCTTGATTCGAGGAAAACAATTTATAACCGAGTTTCACGATTTGGCACAGATGATACAACGCCACCTATCATTTGCCTTCGGAACTAATTATTATAAATACAACTTCTTTTTTTTTGTTCAATTTTGGGTGGCTGATTGGGTACCATGATAATAATAATAAAATAAAATGTTTATTCCAAAAAAAAAGCAGGCAATTTACAATTTTAAAATAATTCTAAACTAGTAGGTATACATTCCTTGCAGCCAGTAGTGGGTTATCTAAAATCCCACACTTGGCTAGGCTTGACTTGTGGTGATTTTATTTAAAATAACATTACAAGTTCATATAATTGCGGCTTATACTTGACTAATAATAACCTTAATTGAAAATAAAAATAAATATAATAAGTAACTAACTTAAATGCCTAATCTGAAAATATAGACCTAAAAAAGTTTTCCGATCTCTCGTAAGTCCAATCCTGTAACCCCCTTTGAACAATTATTTTGACTTCCCGGGTTGATTTTGAGTGAATTTTAAAGATATTATTGATTTTCGTGTAGATAAAGGGCTTTCTATAAATGCTGAAACGTTTTGCAAATTTGGTGTTTATTGAAGGCAAAGGAAGAGAAAACACCCGCATCCTATCTCGACGAATGCAGTACTTAACTGACCTTAATACGTACTTTTTTCGTCCCAGACGTCATTTTCATACTTGGTTTAACAAATGTTTCTGATGTTGATTATCAGAAAGAATGTCTAACTTACCGCATACCTACCTTACCATACATTCTTTAGCCATTTTGCTTAATTTAGGTTGTGTTGTCAATCTTGCTCTCGTGATACTCGTAGTAAATCTGATAAAGACTGGCCAGTTATGACACTTTTAGGGTTCCGTACCTCAAAAGAAAAAAACGGAACCCTTATAGGATCACTTTGTTGTCCGTCTGTCTGTCTGTCAAGACCCTTTATCTCACGAATGGGTAAAGGTATCAGATTGAAATTAATACCATATATTAGGATCTATGAACCACACAAGATCTGAAAATTTAAATTTTTTACAATGACGCAATCAAAAGATATGGCATTTTATGTCCTCATCTCCATACATTTATTCAAAAATGCAAAACCTACAGGGTACTTCCCGTTGACCTAAAATTATGAAATTTGGCGAGAAGCTAGGTCTCACAGTACAAATAATGGGAAAAGTCTGAAATCATTAAATATTACAACGTTTCTCACAACTAATGGTAACCAATTGTGGTGAGCTCCTGTTTCAAGAACATTCATATAAGAGAGGGGTCAAGTTGGATGGACGCTGAGGCGATTTTTGTTTTAGTTCTATTTTAAAAACGGGAACACTTACAAACTTGAAAATTGGTATGTTTATAGTGCGTAAGCTATAAAATAACAACAAATAATAAAATTTGGTCAAGCGCGTGTCGGACTCAAAAAATCTAGCACATTAACTTACTGAAAGTTCAACTAATACAATTATGATTATGTGGTGGTACGGAACCTTCGGTGCGCGAGTCCGACTCGCACTTGGCCGGTTTTTTTTTGTTTAATGTCTAATTTAAAAAAAGAATATAATCTGACAGCCACTTTTTTTATTCATTTGTTTTATTTCCCGCTAAAAAGGTTTTTTCGACTGTTTTGAGATAGTTTTGCTTTATAGTGGATTGTAAAAAAAATATCGTTTAGTGTATTTTTCTTATTTCTTATTCTGCGACCATCTTGTTGGATTACAAGCGGCTAATAATGCCTGATTTAACACCGCAAGAAATCGTAAGGGCAGATAAAATGAGAGCAAACGGTCACACTTACAGATCGATAGCCACATGACTTCTTCGACCGGTATCAACGATTCATCGTAGCATCCGAAGGTACAGGTTGATTAATTCTCTTGTGAGGAGGAGGGGTCAAGGCAGAAAAAGGTGCACTTTAAGGCGTGATGACCGTTTTTTACAACTGCGAGTTCGTAGAAACACCCGGTTAACTGCTGTGTAAGCCCAAAACGAACTCGAAGACGCTCGAGGAGTACGAGTAAGTTAATGTACAGTTTGCAGGAGGTTCGATGAAGTTGGTTTAGGTTCGTACATACCCGCCAAAGCTCCAAAACTAGAGAACCCCACAACCAGACTGAACTTTGCACGTGAACATCGCCATTGGGTTATGAACGAATGGAGACAAGTTCTCTTCACGGACAAGTGTAGAATTCTCTTAAACCAGATTGATGGGAGACAGTGAATATGGAGACGCAAAGGAAACGTTACATTCAGTCTAATTTCGAAAATTCAGTGGCATATGGTGGCGGCTCAACTATGGTGTGGGGAGGAATATGTTTGGGAGCTCGTACGGAGTTAGTCACAAGAGGGTAGTGGTAGTCGATAGAGGGAACATGACTGCTGATCGGTATATCAGGGATATTTTAGAAGAATATGTTGTGCCCATTGCCCCCTTTATTGAGGAAGACTTTCTTCTAATGCAAGATAATGCTCCTCGGGCTCCCACTGCTCACACAGTACAGGCGTATCTAAATCATGTGGGCATTCCAGTAATGCAGTGGCCAGCAAGATCCCCGGACATGAACCCGATAGAGCATGTCTGGGACTTCCTCAAAAGAGCTGTAAAGTCCAGAGTACCACCTCCCAACAATCTGGGTGAACTGCAGAACGCATTACTTGAGGAGTGGCAGAGGTTACCCCAAGAAACCATTGATAACATTATTTGCAGCATGCCTAAACGAATAGAAACCGCTATCACAGCACGAGGGGGAAACACGCGTTACTAAACTATCATTAATTTTATGTTGAACTGTGTTAATTTAATTTTTTGTACTGTTTCTTAATTATTCACAAGATCTAAAAAAGATGCATTTCATTTTAATTTCATTTGTTTTGACAATAATAACTTAAAACTCTACAAAGTTGATTTTAAAAGATGATAGTTGCATTATTATTTAATATCTAATAGTTAACTTTCAAATTATATACGAAATTATTTAAAAAATCTTGTTTTTTTTCTGTTCCGCTAATTATGCCGGTGTGTTTATAAGACGACTCCATTTTCATTAAACCATTTCTAACTTACCGTATACTGATCACCGACTTCCTCGGCCATATTTTCAATCATATAGCATTGGTTTTATCGTCTATCTTGTATGACAGTGTGACTAATAATAAACTGTCTTTACCTATTTTATTATGTAAACATGGTTATCTTCAGCAAAATTCACCTTATTGAAGAGACTTTATCATACAAGGATTTCTATCTTACCGTTTAGTAATTATGTAGATCGTAATCCATCCATATGCTGTCAATCTTCCCTCAAAGTTGATCGTCATTTTGAATTGACCATCCATTTCTCCTGCTTTTCAAAGCTACGAAAATTAATAATCGCTCTCATTATTACTTACTGTGTACTCATTATCGAGCTCCTCAGCCATATGTTCGATAATAGCGTTGGTCCTGTTGTCAATCTTCCCCGCATGGCTGGTCATCACGTCGAATTGACGGTACATCTCTTGCTCCTCATAACGAAGAGTTCGTTGCAGGATATCGGTGGCTACTGCGTCATCAATACGCGCATTTTCTTCAGCGTCTTTGTTTACTCCTAAAATAATACACTTAGAAGTAGACTAGATTGAAAATTCTAAATATTTTTCACTTCTGAAATCGAAATTACCTTGAGAAGGATATCGATCATCTTCATAGGAGTTGAGGGTGTCAATAATAGATTTCTTAGCCTCATCCCTGTCTACGTTCAGCATAGTTTCGTAGCATGGTACTGGAAGGTTGGGCTTGGCATCACTGGGTCCTGCAATGACTGCAACATCACTCAGTTCTGGTTGGCAGAGTCAATAAGGCATGTTATTATTGCATTACATTCTTTTTGTAGATGGGAAAGGATCGAACCTGGACCTGACCAGGATCTGGTCGTTGGGGAAGCAGCCGGGTTATTACATACGAGTACTCCTACGAATTTGTTTCTTATGTCTACAGCGTGTAACGGAAAGGGGTGATAATACTAAAGGGTGTGAATCTGCCTAGGAAACTGAAGAACTTTTCCCAAGGAACATAGAGCAATATCTATTATTGACCTCCCAAAGAAACTGCATCAGCTGATAGCGCATTTAGGGATGTCTAATTTGGTATTTCGTATTTCGACCTATTTTTCTTAGGAAAAATTGTTCAGTTTCATTGGCAGATTCACAACTTTAAATATCAACTACATTATTCGGCCTATTCACATCATCAAATTCCGAAAAAAATGGTTTTACGTACTAATATCCTTTTTTGGGAGCTTTGACTTTGCTTGTCAGTCTACTTTATTCCTAGTATTCGTAGATAAGCAATTATTAAAAAAGCCTGTTACACTTTTGTATTAATTCTTTGAAACATCTGAATCTTCATAGTATAGGTACAATAAGTAACCTCTGCTCTATCTTTGGTTACTTTACCTGCTTGTGCGATTGCTTCGTCCTCTTCAACGTCACCTTCAATAGTCTCATCAAGATTGATCTTACTACGGCTCTTACACGGGGTCTTACCGACTTTTGATTTTGATGGTTCTGGTTTCTTTGGGGTACTGGATACTTGACTTTGCAGCGTACCATAAGACTTTGCTTTAGTTTTACAAGCCGTTCCTGGTCTCGCTTTCTTTACGACCTGCTTCTTTTCTTGCTCTTTTGTTTCTTTTGTCTTTGTATCTCCACCGGCGTCATCCTGTTCAGATTTTTCTTGAACCTTCTTTGGGCTTTCTTTGACTGGTTTATCTTCTTTCGGTTTTTCGACTTTTTTTGTGGTTTTAGGTTTTACGTCGAAATCTTCTTCGTCGAAAATATCTTGGTCGCTCTCGATATTTATAGATTCTGTACTAGCAGATGACGCTAAAATTTAAAGTATTTGTTTAAATAGAAAGTAAATGACAATTTTTGCAGCCTGCGAATCAGAAACATTAAGTTTTATTCTTTTCAAAGTTACGATTTTAGTTGAATTATTCATGCGGTTAGAGCGAGGAGACATTGCTTGCACGTAATTTCTCTTACTACTACATCTACTGGTTTATATCTTATCACCTATCCTATCACCTGGCACGTGTAGTTTGGCCACTTAAAGAGACACTAACCGATACATCAGTGTAAGACGAGTGTGGTTATTGGTGGTGTGGCTTGTTTTTTCTCTTTGTTCGATAGGACAAGACAATAGTAGGATATTTTAGGGTTAAATACTTACGTCGTGACTCTATTTTCTCCTCCCCTATTTCATACTCAATTTTCTCTGGTTTTGCGTCAACATACTGGAACAGCACAGCTCCAGGTACATGCGTCAGCTTTACCTTAGATTCGTCTGGAATGTTTTAAAATTCATTAAGTGGGCATAGATGGTATAATGTTATCAGGTAATTCTCCTTTCATATCACTATCATTCAACCTTCATACTTGCCTGCACTGCTAACTTCTTCCTCTGTAGCGAGGCCTGTTAAAGTGATTATTACAATGAAGGCATTATCATAACTGTTCGCTAAATTATGTGCCTTACCGCCAGTTGCACAAAGCGTTTTTAAAGTTAAAGCTCTTTTAAGTATATTGCTGACTTTCTATTTTGTAGACATAGAAAGTGACAGCAATAGATTTGAAGAAGCTTTAACTTTAAAGATGCTTGGTGCACCTGGCTGTCAATCTACTGAATTTAAATATCAGTGTCATAGCAGACCAATATTGTTATATATCTCTGTCAGTCGCTTCCTTCGTCATTATCTTCTTTCACACGGCTCTTCTAGATTTTTTCATCTTTGAAAAGTTGTGAAAATATTTTTAAACATACTAAATGTAAATGTAAGACTAAGAAACGACCTACACCATTACAATTAATTTCTTTACCAGGTTTCTCTCCAGCAGTGAGTTGGCTAAGCGCGACCCTATCGAAAGCGTTTCCGTGTTCGTAAGTCGTGTACGAACACTTCTGCTTCATTTTGATCTCATGAGCCGGAGTCGCCTCTTCATGTTTGTAAAATTCGTCCATAGTCTTCTTGTGGTAGAGTTTCTAAAAAAACGAACACCGATCTGTTTGAGCTATATTTCAAGTTTCAAAATTGGCGTTTTGTCATATTGGAATACAAATCAAACACAAATGAAACCAATCAAAACCCTCACCATAGGATCTACAGGAGGCTCCCCTCTAGCAATCCTTGCTTCTCGCTCCGCCAGGTCCCGGTCTAGCTCAGCAAATATCTCCAAGTCTTCAGCACTTGGCTCCAGATCATACTTTTCATCTTCATGGTCACCAGGGGTCGTCATGCGACGCATGAAGTCTATCAGGCCTACCCCTTCACCGTCGGCAGCTTAAATATTTATACATTATTAAACTACGCAAACTGGCTGTGTAAGCAGAGAGAAAAAGCAGGGATCTATGATCCTTAGCGAAAGATATAGAGACCTTAAATGATTAAACAAAAAATTCGGCCAGGGATATATGCCTAAAATTGCAGTTTTATTGGAGCCATCGACACACGCAAACAATAGAATTATGCAAATATACTACGTGTCATTCTAAATCCGCATAACATCTCGGGTTCAATCACGTGGATAGAACTACCCCCCGAGGTTTTGCGTATTTAGACACGTGTATGAAAATTCGGCAAGTTGTATACGCCTAAAAGAATCTTGAAAACTGCAGTTTTATTGGGGCCATTGATACGGGCAAACAATGCACATATTTAAATAATGAATGTGTAAAGACAATCATTCTCGCATGATATAATATTTTTGAAACAACAGAGTAAGTTTGAGCTTAGAACTTACGAATGCGACGTCTGGTATCTCCTTGGGCTGCTTGACTACCAGACACACTAGAACTGGCATCATTGTTGCTATTTTCCTCCTTCTTTGCATCACCTTTTTCGTATTTTTTATCTTTTTTTCTTCCCGACGTCTTTTTCTCTTCTGATTTATCACTTTTTGTTGTTTTGTCTTTAGGTATTTCTGTAATTTTTATTTTTGATAACTTAATTTCTTTAATAGGTATTTTCTTCATAGGTTTCTTCCCCTTTTGGGATCCTAGTTTCTCTTGTTCGGTTTTCACGAGATTTTCTTTGTCTTCGTCAGTTTTAGAGTTTGGTTTTCCGTCTGCTTTCTGTGGATTATTGTCTCGATTTGGTGGTGTATTTTCTAGCGTTAGTTTCTTAGATTCGAATTCATCGTGACTTTGCGGCTTTTCTTTATCCGTATTTTGATCGGGCTCAGATGCAGCGTGTTTTGTGTTTTCTTGTGTTGGTTTATCAAATATAATTTTTTTATCATGATCAATAATCATATTTCCTTCTTCTGTTATACCAGTTGCATTCTTTACTTCATGTTTTTCGTCACGTTTTGGAGTGTCATCTTTTACTTCTTCTATTAGAGGATTCTTTTCACAAGTTTCAATTATTTCAATGAGAGTTTTCTTCTCTGCATCGGCTTGTTCAATTTTTTCTTTGTCTTTGTCCAATTCTTTAGTGATTTCAGATATCTTCATTTTATCTTTTGGTTTGCGTTCTAAAATCATCAAACACAGTTTACATTTTGGCTGATATCAACTGAAAGGTCTTCATCTTTATTTAACAAAATAATGCGATTCATACAACTTACCACTAAGCTTTTTAGGTTTCATCTTGCCATCTACATGTGACGGTTGGTTGAACAACAGACTATTAAGTGCTTGAAATTCGTCAGTCATGTGTCTGTAAGAACCCACAATTCAGAGTGATTTTATCTAAGCATGATTTTTTATTCGTTTTAATCCCAAAGCCCAGTGATTCTACTCATGAAAACAAGCAGCTTTACCGAAGAAAAAAATTTTTACTCGAAAAAAAATTTTCGCCTATACAAAATGAGTCGATCACGTGACCACTTTACTATGGGGAGTCAAAAAAATATTCCGATTAAAATTTTTTTGCTTCGGGAAAGTTGCTTGTTTTCATGAGAAGAATCACTGGGCTTCGGGATTAAAGCCCGCGTCACACAGAGGCGGTAGCGGAAGCGTTCCGGGGCCGGTATTTTTTGTAAAGTATGAGTTCTTATGCACCCGTCTCACTGAAAAGCGGTCGCGGCGCGGTATTTTGTTCCCGCCAAACCGCCCCGGACCGCTTTCGCAATCATACCGCCTCTGTCTGACTTGAGCTTAAAACGAATGAAAATTCACGCTGTATAAATGTGGTTTTAAGATACGGAATAAGAACAGCGCCGATTCGTAAAGGCCTCTCGCATAAAGACTTTATTGTGTGAGTGAAATGCTGGTTGTTTTCATCTAGCTAGGATACTAATTATAATATGTCATTTCAATAATCTGCATCTTTTATTTTAGCCTCTTGGATAGATCATGAGTAATATTCTGGGCAACTTACCTGGGACCTTCCGATGTTCTATGACTCAGATCACCTCTATACCCACACCAGTATTCTTCTTCAGGCGGAGGGTTTGGAGTTGGATGTCCATCCTTAAGCTCTTGAATAAGATGCTTCCCACGTTCCACTTGCGACCACTCGATCTTGGAAGTCACTGGTTCTGTCACATGCGAATTTAGCTAGATTTTCTATAAAACTAAATATACAAATTAGGGAATATTTCAGACAAGAAAATCAATTCATAATTCAATTAACCTAGTAAGTATTTTAAATTATTTTTGGTTCGTAGTCCACTAAAATACTTTTTGAAAGTACTGCGTTAATGGATGGAAACACAAAGATATATAAAAATAATACCATCTTTCTTTTTATCTTCATCTCCGCTATCAGTTGTCGTACTGCTCACACTTGTGCTGTCATCTTCTTCTGATTCTGACGTATCGATTGGCATTCCATCTTTATTCATCACATCTTCTGGCTTCTTCCAAGCTGAACGTTCGTCGCTGGGTTCTTTAAAAGTAACGGCTTTTGATTTTTTCTCGTCTCCATTATTATCTGCTTCTTTCTCATCTTTGATTGTCTCTCCTTTTTCTATTTCTTCTTTTTCTGTATCTCCTTTCTCGTCGGGTACTTTGGCGAGTATGTTACCGTCCGCATCCTATAAAATATTCATAAAACTGTTTCTTGAGAAATCTACCAAACATTTTAATACGCACGCTATATTACGTACAAAGCACACATGCAGGTTAAAAATACATACATAATACCTATTATATATTATTAAGTATTTCCCTCGTTTCTTCTGTTCTCATCAACCATTTAATGTTCTTAGTAAATAGGGTGAGGTGGTCGACATTGAACCAGGGGTACAAGATGAACCATAACGATATTGGCGGTATGCGACGTTGCAGGGTGCCTACCCTCAAAGTCCGATATGTCGAAACGATACTATTCGAAACATGCAAATGCAAAACTTCGTCCCTTAACAATACAGTAGAATATTGGTTGGATGCTAACTACTGGAAGTTTGAAAATTCATCCAACCAATATTCTACGAGGGCCAAACCGAAAAGATCGGGAATAGAATACTCAGGAATAAATTAGATTAAAAAGTTTTTGGTTTATGACATGTAGTATTATTTCAAACACAATTCCATTTTTGAATTTTAAATAAAGTAAAAAAGAAAAGGGTAGTAGCCATTTGAATTTGACAAGGCAGTGGGGAAAATGGAGCTTACGCGGGAACATTTCCGTGCCATAATTTTTCACAACTTTCGTCGCGGTTTATCTCAGGAACAATGTCTCGCCGAGCTTGTTTCTGTTTATGAACTTGAAGCACCCAGTAAAACGACTATATATCGTTGGTATTCTGAGTTTCGTCGTGGACGTTCCTCTCTCACGACAGTTCCTTCTACTGGTCGACCAAAAACAGCGGTAACACAAGATAACATCGATGCTGTGCGCCAATTAATAAAAGAAGATAGACATGTGACATACGAGCAGATTCGGGCTTCTCTCAGCATTGGTATGACAGCGATTCAAACTATTTTACATGATGAACTGGGTGTCAAGAAGTTAGTTTCCCGCTGGGTGCCCCATCGTTTGACCGAGGAACAAAAGTCGGCTCGTGTTAATTGGTGTCGGTCTACTCTGCAACGGTTCAATAGAGGGAGCTCAAATGCAGTTTACAATATCGTCTCTGGTGATGAATCGTGGATTTATTCATATGAGCCCGAAAGAAAACATCAATCGGCTGTTTGGGTCTTCGAAGGCGAGTGTCGACGACGGAGGTTGCCTGCTAGCCTGATGCTGGCAGGCTTCTGTAAATATGTATATTTAAACTTAGACATAAGCAAATTCCAAATTACGACATTGATTAGTTTTGGCAGTCTCTCGGTCTCTACTTGATTTACTTTATATTTACTGTGTGTTTTACCGTTTTTATTATATTTCATTAACCAAAGGAGCCGTCTTCTAATTTCGCAGCCAACCAGCGCATAAATCGGTAATATTTTTGGTCCTTTCGATCCGTGTTTTCTTGCGAAATTCCAAATTTTACATATCAAAATTTGAAAATGAAGACACGCTCCCAGATAAAGGCACAGTGTGGTGAGGCAGATAATGCCTCCCGCACCTCACACAGTACCAGGGTAAGTGAGCGAACCACTTTAAGTGCCAGAAAGGCAGCAGAGGCCCGTCACCTCCGCCGCTTGGCAGACCTAGAGGAGCAGCTGGCGGAAACTAAGAAGAAAGCCTTGGAGGCAGAGTATGAGGCGGAACTAGCCGCCATCATCGGCTCAACTGCAGGCAGCATCGCTGTTGATCCCGTCGTAGTCATCGACACGACTAACCCACAGCTCCCTGCTACCGAGCCAACCCCTCTACCACCAAATGAGCCCTCTTCACCCGCTAATCGCCCTCTACCACTCACTCATACTAATTTAGTTAATCAAGTACCTTTGAGTCCCGGAGATGGGCCGGGACGTTTTACAGATTGGTTGTGTGATGTACAACGCGAGTGGGAGGCAAACGATGCCCCCCCGCATCCACCGCAGCCCACCCACGTCCACCCTGACTCCAACAGCAGCGTGTTGGCTCTGGCCCAGGCTATCGCAAGCCTAACGAGGGAGCAGATCACCGCCGCTACGAGGAAGCCAGCAGTAGTGTCATCGCTGCCTACCTTCGCTGGAAATCCGCACGAATGGCTAGCTTTCAAGCGTCAGTACGACGATACTAAGAATTATTTCTCGCCAACTGAGAACCTGAATAGGTTAAGGCTAAGCCTCCATAACGAGGCGCGCGAAGCAGTTGCGTCCTTACTTTATACTGCCGAGGACCCTACATGTATAATCGACACACTTCGCATGCGCTTCGCCAGACCAGAAATAATTATAAATTACGAACTTAATATTTTAAAAATCTCTCCGAAACTAAATTCTGAATTTTTCGGTCGTGATTTAAATATTTTGGCATGTAAATTAAATAACTTTTTGGCAACAATAAATTTTATGAAAGAATTTGGCTATCTGTTTTCACCTGAATTGTTTCAGTGTATATTAGGCAAATTAACACCATTGTTATTAGCAAGATGGCAGGACTATGCTGCTGACTATGAGGCTGCCCATCCTCTGGCTCCTCGCCTAGAAGTTTTAGGTAAATTTCTAACTAGAGAAGCTGATAGGAGTTTAAGGTTTGGCCCAACACAGCCTTTCTCTTTCTCACCTCCTACTTTTCCAAGAGAAGGGACCAGTGTTTTTATCCCACCTAGGCCTAGTCCAGCAGTGGGTCTTAGTAACCCGAAGCAACCTAATATACCAGCAGCAGAAATAATATCTTGCCTCTACTGCAAGAAGGCTCATTCAGTCAAGGTGTGCGATAAGTTTACTGCCTTGTCTGTAGATGATCGATGGCAGTGGGTGATGAACCACAAGGTATGTGCAAGATGTCTCAAAGACAACCACCGGTGGCGCACTTGCAAGGCAAAACCGTGCAGTCTATGCAAGAAACCTCATCATAGGCTACTCCACAAAGAGAGACCCGTACAGCACGAAAGGCCTATGCAACCGTGTCACAACACAACAACCATACCGTCATCATCATCATCACAACCCATCCCCTCACAGTCTGGAACCACATCTGCTGCCGTATCACCTTCCTTGCCGTCCGCGACCGCCAACCCTGTATATACTACAAACATTCCTAGTTTTCAGCCAATATACCTCAAAATTGTTCCCATAACGCTCTTCGGACCGAAAGCCTCAGTTGATACTTATGCACTTTTGGACGATGGCTCCACTGCTACACTGATGGATACGGACATTGCAAAACAGATTGGTGCAGAGGGCACACCAACAGAGATCAGTCTCGAAGGCGTTACAGGAACAAAATCAAGCATAAAATCATTCATTTTTTCTGTAGAGCTGAAAGGTAAACATTCATCTGACATAATAAGTTTGACAAACGTCCATACCGTGCCAAACCTGACATTGGCGACACAGTCAATCAAACAGCAGGACATAGATAAACTAAATTACCTTTCAGACCTCTTTCCACAAATTTACTATGTTTCCGTGACCCCAAAGGTTTTAATCGGTGCAAATAATTGGCATGCACTTTTATCAACGGAAAATCGTATCGGAACTCTTTCACAACCCATAGCATCAAAGACTAAATTGGGCTGGGTACTTTTTGGCGGGAACACAAAAGTTAACTTAGAACCTTATCTAATTAACAACGTTACACTACAAACTTTTGACGATACCAAACTAGATGTTTTGATTCGAGATTATTACAAATTGGAATCGTTAGGAGTTTCTAAAGCGGATCCTTATACGGAGTCTGAGAAACGCGCGCTACATATATTAAACGAGACCACGCGACGGCTACCAAATGGGCGGTTTGAAGTTGGTCTACTGTGGCGATCGAACGTATTTGATACCGGTCTCCGAATTTTGGGTATGTTTTGGTTACCAAAATCAGACAATTTTATGTTTAAAAGTTCGATTACCCAAAATTCTATCAAACTTACTAGACGATCGGTTTTAAGCGATCTAATGAAAATATTCGAAAAATTGGGCATTCTGATCCCACTCACTATTCACGGTCGAATACTTTTTCAACAAACGTGGCGGACAACGAAAAGTTGGGACGAAGAGCTCTCACCCAGCGAGTGTCGCCAGTGGGGGGGGTGGTACGAGGCCCTTACTAATATCGAATCTCTGAAAGTGCCTCGCTGCTACTTCCTTTCTGGCGCGCTCGCTAGGTTAGAGCTCCATACCTTTTGTGACGCCAGCGACTCAGCCTACGCTGCTGTCGCATACTGGCGCTCTATCTATGAGTGCGGAGAACTCAGAAATTTTGTAGGACTTATCGTGGAGCCGGCCGAACCGCTTCACATCCCTCTACCAGATGTGAATCGATTCAGCAGCTGGAGTCGATTCTTACGCTCTACTGCATATGTGTATACATTTGGCGCATTGTTGTTACAGCGCAGACGTCAAAACGCAGCCGAAGCAACTTCTGTTCCTCTTGTCGATGACGTCACTTTATCTTGTGATGATTTACATCTTTCGGAGCAGATGATTTGGCGACAAGTTCAAAGGAAGACGTTTCCCGAGGAGTACGAAATTCTTCGCAGGTCTAGTTCTCTCCCTTTGAAATGTAATATTCGAATTCTGAACCCTTATAACGACGAAGAACAGTTGTTGCGGATGCGTGGGCGAATTGACAACGTTAACAACGTACAAATTGTTAAACACCCTCTCATTCTTCCCGGCCGAGACACCGCAGTACGTTTATATATAAAATATTTACACGACAAGTTCGGTCATGGGAACAATGAGACGGTGCTCAACGGATGTCGCCAAAGGTTCTGGGTAATAGGCCTTCGAAACGTCATACGTTCCGTGGCACACCAATGCACATATTGCCGAAGAAGAAAAGCGTCGACCGCACCCATCCCACCGGAAGGTACCTTACCTACAGAGCGTCTGGACCATCACACTCGCCCGTTCACTCACGTCGGTCTAGATTATTTTGGACCCCTCATGGTAACGATTGGACGTCGACACGAGAAGAGGTGGGTCGCCTTATTTACATGCATGTCAACTCGCGCCGTCCACCTTGAAGTTGTGAATGAACTTACAACAGATGCCGCGATAAACACGCTCCGCCGCTTTATTGCAAGAAGGGGCCGCCCAACAACAATCACAAGCGACAACGCAACTGCTTTTCACGGGGCGGCTAATGAATTGCGTCGAGCATTGCTGGAGGAACAGAGCGAATTTTCAACTCAGCGCGGCATCATATGGAAAAACATACCGCCAGGAGCGCCCTCTATGGGAGGTGCTTGGGAGCGACTGATTGGGTCCGTGAAGAGAAGTCTGGCAGTAATTCTAAACCAGAACACTCCCAAAGAATGGACTCTAGTAACACTTCTGGCGGAAGTCGAAATAATTTTGAAGTCCCGACCCCTGACCTACGTTCCAACGGAACCAGGAAGTGAAGAAGCTCTAACTCCGTATCACTTCCTCATTGGCGCTTCTTCAGTAGATGCTCCCGTCGGACGCTGCGATCCATCAGACCAGTTTGGAAGACGTGAGTGGCGGAAATCTCAAGCCATGGCGACTCAGTTTTGGAATCGTTGGGTGCGCGAGTATCTACCTCAGTTGCGACGCCATCATTTTACAAGAGCCAGAACGGAAATAGAAGTAGGAGACCTGGTGCTAGTGGCTGATCCTAACATGCCACGGAACGTATGGCCGTTGGGGCGGGTCACCCAGAAGCTGACCGGGAGAGATGGGATCGTGCGTGTGGTAGACGTGCGAACCCAAGGTGGCGTCTTACGACGTCCTATGCGAAAGATCGTACCTCTCCCGATCCGCTGAGCCTGATGGGCAACCTGCGCCGTCGGAGTACTTTTGGTGCCACTGGTCGTGCCACCAGGAGGGGGAATGTCGACGACGGAGGTTGCCTGCTAGCCTGATGCTGGCAGGCTTCTGTAAATATGTATATTTAAACTTAGACATAAGCAAATTCCAAATTACGACATTGATTAGTTTTGGCAGTCTCTCGGTCTCTACTTGATTTACTTTATATTTACTGTGTGTTTTACCGTTTTTATTATATTTCATTAACCAAAGGAGCCGTCTTCTAATTTCGCAGCCAACCAGCGCATAAATCGGTAATAGCGAGGTCAAGCCAACAAAAGTTGTCCGCTCTCGTAGCGTGTCGAAAATAATGGTCGCTTCGTTTGTATCGAAAACTGGTCATGTGGCTACGATTCCTTTACAAGAACGCAGAACGGTTACTGCTGATTGGTACACAATAGTTTGTTTGCCGGAAGTCATAAGAGAACTTCGTAAAATTAATCCGAATCGTCGCATCATTCTTCACCAGGATAATGCGAGCTCACATACCGCTCGCAAAACGATCGCGTTTTTAAACCAGGAAAACGTGGAGTTAATGGACCATCCACCGTATAGCCCTGACTTGAGCCCCAATGATTATTTTACATTCCCAAGAATTAAAGATATGCTACGTGGTCAACGATTTCAAGGCCCAGAAGAGGCAGTCGAAGCTTACAAATCGGCCGTTTCGACTATATCCACTTCAGACTGGAATTACTGTTATAATAATTGGTTTGATAGAATGCAAAAGTGCATCGATTGTCACGGAGAATACTTCGAAAAACAATGAAAGTAAATATTGTTGTATTATTTTTGTACTTTTTTCTATTCCCGATCATTTCGGTGTGGCCCTCGTACTCTATTGTCAAGGGACGAAGTCTTGAATTTGCATGTTTCGAATGGTATCGTTTCGATATATCGGACTTTGAGAGTAGACACCCTGGTTCGTGCAATGTGCACAATAGAACTCTTGCTGACGCTCACCAGTCGGCGGCACGCTACGTTGAGTGTAGTTACTGTGAGACCTGATTTTGTGTTTTTTGATGGAAAAAGTAAAAAAGAAGCTAAGTACAGTTTTTTTTCTTATTAAGGTTGAGTTAAATATAACTTGATTATAGAGTGAAGATTTGCGCTTCTTTTGAGATATGTCCTGCAGCCACTGCGTGTGTTTGTGAACGTTTACATAACTTAAAACTTCTCGATGTAGGTGTGGTACTAACTGAGGAGGTTGACGTTGAACCTCGGTTCAATTAGTACCCATTCAAATTTGTAGCTACAATAAATAATGACCGAAAAATCTGCAATGATTAGAGCATTAAGAAGCTTATGTAAATACTAGCTGATGCCCGCGGCTTCGCTCGCGTGGATTTCGTATTTATGTTGTTACCGGTTTTCCGAAGCAATGAGATATTTTCATCCCCAGACCCCCCGCGCGCGCGCCCTGCCGTGTCTTTCGGACCGGCCGGCCGGCGTTTTTTATTACCGCGCCGGGTGGTACTTGAGTCAGCTTATCGCTTGTGGCAGCCAAATGTTTACGTTTTGGGTTGATGAATGGCTATATCTTATTTCAAATTGAGTAAGGCTAGCCTCTCAAACGATAACAGTGGCACTTTGAAGTACAGTTTAGTTTTTATAGAGGGTCTTTTTCAAGGAAGAAGAAAAAATATGTCTCACTTGGATGAATACGCTTATAAAATAAAAACATTACAAAACAGACTTGTTTTTACTATGTATTTAGTGAATTTGTGATATTTTCTATAGAAAAATACAAAAAACTACTTATGCTTACATATAAAATAAACAAGAAATCTGGATTTGAATTTTTGCAATAAGTCGCGCTGACTCGCGACAAAATTCGCGAACCCGCGCGCGATTTTTTGCAATTTTTTTTTGTTTAGTAATATCGCATGAATCGAGTAAATTTTTATATGTAATTTTTGGAAATTTCATATGTTACGAAAAACAAGCAATAAAAGACCAAAAAAACTTACATGTAATCCAAAAAACACATAAAAACAACTTAACACAAGACTCAAGGTCAGGGGTCAAAGGTCAACTAGCACAAACTTTTTATTTCGGTTTTTCACTAACTTTTCGCACAATGTTTGTCATTTATTTGTATTATTATCATAAAAGATTGACTAAACAACTATAATTTACCGATTTTTTGTCACTAATACCACAAAACACACACAAATCACTGTAATTTTACGACACGTCAGGTCAACAGCCGCGAATGAACTAACAGAAACTACGCAGCGAACTTCAAACCAAAAAAGAACGCATTCTTATAAGAATGACTTGCCTTTTATCTTCTCTGATTGGCTAGATAATTTCATTCGCTATTGAACGATATATTATTCAACCTATTTTGACCAGTATTTACGGGTAAATAAGGCAAAAGTTTAAGTGAGATCGCTGGGCCGCCATTGTGACGACATATGGCGTCACCGGTATACAACGGAGACATCGCGCTGCACGCCATATAGCGTGGTCGGGGCTGGATAGGTTAAGGTTGAGTTAAATATAACTTGATTATAGAGTGAAGATTTGCGCTTCTTTTGAGATATGTCCTGCAGCCACTGCGTGTGTTTGTGAACGTTTACATAACTTAAAACTTCTCGATGTAGGTGTGGTACTAACTGAGGAGGTTGACGTTGAACCTCGGTTCAATTACTACCCATTCAAATTTGTAGCTACAATAAATAATGACCGAAAAATCTGCAATGATTAGAGCATTAAGAAGCTTATGTAAATACTAGCTGTTGCCCGCGGCTTCGCTCGCGTGGATTTCGTATTTATGTTGTTACCGGTTTTCCGAAGCAATGAGATATTTTCCCGTCATTTCGGGGTAATTTTAAACTAAGAAAAAACAGGACTAACCCTGCGCAAATCAATGAGTATAATTCAAGATCCAGCTGAATTTTATATAATATACAGACGTTACTCATAAATTACTCAGAACAGAGGAACTTAGCAGCAGTATCCTAACAAATGTAAAGAGAGAGATGAGAGACACCTTTATGTAATATTTCAAAACAGAGCCAATTCGCAGAATTAATTGAGAAAAACTAAAACCCTCTCCCTCTTTCTCCCTCTCCCCCCTTCCTCTCCCCTCCCTCTGTCTCTCCCAATTCCCCTCCCCTCCCCCTCCCCCTGTCTCTCCCCCTCCCCCCTCTCCCCCTGTCCCTCTCTCTCCCCCTCCCTCTCCCTTTTCATCACCCCCTCCCCCTCCCTCACTCCCTCCCTCTCCCCCTTCCCCTCCTTCTCCCTCTCCCTCTCCCTCTACCTCTACCTGTACCTGTACCCCTCTACCCCTTTACCTCTCTACCTCTACCTCTCTACCTCTCTACCTCTCTACCTCTCTACATCTCTACCTCTCTACGTCTCTACGTCTCTACGTCTATACGTCTCTTCGTCTCTACCTCTTTACCTCTCTACCTCTCTACCTCTCTACCTCTACCTCTCTACCTCTCTACCTTTCTACCTTTCTACCTCTCTACCTCTCTACCTCTACCTGTCCCTATCCCTACCCCTATCCCTACCCCTTACGCCAATTTAACCGCTATCCCTAACATAGAAATGACACCCATATTTATTTTTAGACATTTCAAACCTATCGCACCCCAACCCCATCCCCAGGGGACGATGGTATTTCACGTCCACCACGTTGGATTTCAAAGTTATTGTAGCTTTCGTAATCAGCGACCCGATGAACCATACAAACGACACCCATATAGATTTTTATACATTTCTAACCTATCGCACCCCAACTCCATCCCCAGGGGGATGATGGTATTTCAAGTCCACCACGTTGGATTTCAAAATTGTTGTAGTTTTCGTAATCAGCGACCCCATAAACCATACAAACGACACCCATATTGATTTTTAGACATTTCAAACCTATCGCACCCCAACTCCATCCCCAGGGGGATGATGGTATTTCACGTCCACCACGTTGGATTTCAAAATTGTTGTAGTTTTCGTAATCAGCGACCCGATAAACCAAACAAACGATACCTATATTGGTTTTTAGACTTTTTCACCCCATTTCCCTTTTTGAGGGGTTGAATTTGGGGTGGAATTTCAATAACAGTGATGAACGTTGCATAGAATTACATCATTAATGGCTAAATAATAAATTATGTGGATTTTACTTTAAAAATAAAGAATTTTCAACTTCATCCCCCTTTTCACCCTTAAGGGTGTCGAATTTTCAAAAACCCTGAGACACGTAATTGTTAATTTTTAGTCGTCAGCCTAAATACAAATTTTGAAGATCCTAACTTCAAAACTGACGGACTTTCATACAAACTTTCATCCCCTATTTTACCCCCTTAGGGGTGGAATTTTGTAAAACCCTTTCTTAGTGCACCCCTAGGCCTCATAAGGAACCTACATGCCAAATTTGGAATCTCTAGACCCAGTGGTTTGGGCTGTGCGTTGATATGTCAGTCAGTCAGTCAGTCAGTCAGTCAGTCAGTCAGTCAGTCAGTCAGTCAGTCAGTCACCTTCTTCTTTTATATATATAGATAGATTACAGGAAAAATAAAACGATATCTCTAACTAGCACAGTTTTTTTTAGAAATCGGCATAAGTCCTTTATAAACAAACTTAGTTCTGCGGTCCTAAAATGAAATTTAATAGGTCCTCATAAGTACATATCGGAACCCTCAGCACGCGAGTCCGACTCGCAATTGATCGATTTTTTCCCTAGTGGTTCAATGAGTACCTATACTGATTCAGTTAGTACCACTGCCGGTTCAATTAGTAGCACTGCCGGTTCAATTAGTACCAATATCCGATTTACTTAGTACCATGGGGAGTACTAAATGAACCAATTCCATTATTAAAAAAAAAGTGAAAAATTACAAAAACCTAAAAGATGCACGACTTTAACTAACTTTACCAGTTTTCTAATAAAACAGGTTACTATGAGAAACAAAAATCTTTTCAAATGGGCTAATGAACAAAAAGTTACAAGCGTTCAAAAACTAGGTGGTTCAATGTCGACCAGCTCACCCTATATTCAAATCCTATTTCGAACAAAATTTACTGGTGAACAGTAAAACTCAATAGTTTTCATATCATACCCTCGGTGGCAACCCTTGCTTCTCTCTTTCTTCGTTCTCCCTCGCCAAACGAATTGCTATATTCTTGTCTCTTATGTTGATCAGGTAGCGTACGCTCTCGTTCACTTTGTCTTGATCTCTTTGTATCCAGCTATTTAGAAAAACGAATTTATTACTCAATAAATCGTGCCTGAATATTCACTGAGGCAAAGGAGACCGAAGCGAAAATATGCAAAATTAGACCAATCAGATTTGGGTTCGGAGGCATTTTAATTTAAGTAACGAGCTTGTTTGGAAAAATAAACTATTCATCCAACAAAGCTAGGAAATCAAACTGTACTCTTCAATTCTACTACGGCTTTGGACTAAACAGCGCAGATATGCAGGCTGTCACTGTCACTATAAGGTCCCATTACCCCTTCCGTACTGCTCGGCTATCGCCTGTCGTAGAAACTGGATAAATTGAGCGCCATCATGATATCGTGTGGATATTGTAAGTACCTATAACCGACCTCACTAACCCTAGTGTCAGAGTTGTAGAGCCGCCAACGGCCTGATGATGATGAGTGAGCCGCCTACTTACCGTCTCCTCTCAGCAATCTCTTCCTGCACCCCTCCCCGCTGCCACGCCTCAGCGCAAGCCCTATCTCGCGGGAACACAGGCCGGTTGTCCAGGTTAAGTAGCTCCTTCAAACGAAGAGTCAGCGTCTTCCGATAAGCTGGGATGCTGCGAACCACTGGGTTGCCGGTGAGGACCAAAACTGAGGAAGGTAGGTTCGTAAAAACGTTTTGAGGTTCGTTATACATACATACATACATAACATCACGCTTCTTTCCCGTTGGGGTAGGCAGAGACCACAGTCCTCCACCTGCTACGATCCTGACATACTTCCCTTGCTTCCTGTACTTTCATCAATCCTTTCATACATGCTCGTCGGTTTAGGGTACTTTTAACCTGGCCTTTATTCAGAACGTCCTGAATTTGGTCCTGGTACGTTCGCCTAGGCCTTCCCCTTCCAACGTTTCCATTCACTCTCGCCTGGTAGATCTCTTTCGTCAATCTTCGTTCATTCATCCTCTCTACATGACCAAACCATCTCAGCATCCCTTTCTCGATTTTGGTCACTACGTCTTCTTTTACGCCACACCGTTCTCTTATCACACTATTTCTAATCCTGTCACTCAATTTAATACCAATCATACTCCTTAACGCTCTCATTTCCACTGCATTAATTCTACTTTCATGCTTCTTCTGCCATACCCAGCTTTCACTGCCATACATCAGTGTTGGTACCAAAACACCCCTATGAACAGCCAAACGAGCCTTGTGAGACACCTTCTGACTCCTCATAAAGGCGTGCAGGGCACCATTCACCATGTTTCCAGCATTCACTCTTCTTTCAATATCACTTTCACACAATTCATAATTATCAGGTTCGTTAAGAAGTACATTTTAGCTAAAGACCAAAAAAGGAGGTGCATTTAACGATACGTCAGGTGGCCATGTGGTCGATTGGCCCCCGTCATACAGTAGCCAGCAAGGATCCATACTTTTAAGAATGATGAAAAGGCGAAAAATATGTCACGAGGGGCCTGGCACCTATGTGTTTAGGATCAAAAATTGTACCTTTTAGCACAACCATGTCTGCCAAGACATCTACGATCACTGGATCTTCTAAACGATTATATGACAGGTCCAGAACAGACAAGTTTCTTGCATATTTCAGCTGCTCCAAATCCTCTGAAAACATGGCTAAATTATTATTAAGAATTGATACTTCGTACTACCATCTAACAAATAAGCATTTTCCACGGTCTGTGACCTGTTGCCATTCAGGTTTTCACTATAAGGAAACCAACTACTTAACAATCTGGTATAATCTGGTCTGTGAGCACACTACATTAAATTATAATTATTGTGAATAATGCGTTAGACGCATATTACCCATGTTAGCCAGCATGTTGTGCGACAAGCTCAAAGTATGCAGATCAGGAACTTGGTCCAAATTCTCAATCTTCTGAATAAAGTTGTGATCCAAATTCAAAGTGTCCAACTTCGGGCATCCACTCAGTCCCTCAATCTTCCTCAGGACATTGTAATGGAGGTAGAGACATTTTAATTCGGACAAAGTGTCAAGACCTTCAATCTTTTGTATGCCATTGTTTTCGAGAAAGATACATTTTAGACCAGTGTACTCTTCAAGGTTTTCAATTTTGGCGAATCCCTAAAAAGAAAGGTGAAAATTAGCTGAACGAAAAAATTCATTCTTGCCGTTGTTGGTTTGGCACACAGAATAGGTAATAGGCTTTGGTCCCACTGGGCTAAGTTAAACCATATTCTTGTAGCCTGTTGATATCACAAACATATTTAAAACCTATCAGCAGGCGTAGGAACTTTTTACTGAAGACAATAAGATCCAATGTTTCCTCAGCTTGTATCTAAATCATACATAATTCCAAACACTTGTCTCTGTGCTCGTGCAAATCTTACGGCAGAAACTGATCGGCAAAAACTTATCAATCAACGTTTAGTCCCACATACAGCAACAAAGTACCTTAAAATGCAAGTAAAGTATATCATTCAAATGTGGCGTGAAATACAACTTGTGTTGTTTGCAGTGGTTCTTGATAAACTCCTTCGTCATCTTCGGAGTCCTGTTCAACTCCTCCATTTCCTTCTCTATCTTCATCTGGAATTCCCTCTGCTTAATCCTTTCTGCTTCGGCCTCTTTCTTTTTTCGTTCTCTAGCTTCACGTTCGCGCTTTTCAGTTAGTGTCTCTGTGGAACAAATGTTTTTACCAATGTGTTGCGATATAGTATAATAAATAGTGAAAACCCCTCTATAGAAGTCAGGTAAAAAATACTTTCTACCTAAGAATACATTTAATAGAATCTATTGTGGTACCTGTGTCACTGGGCGGTATTCCGGAAATTAAAGGGACTTTGCTGTCCATCTCTTTCAGTTTGGGATCATCTGTAACCCGCACATAATCCCCTTGAGCCTTAGTATCAGTCTCAACGCTTGAAGCCTCTACAATACCAGTTGGTGCGGCCAAGCCTTTCGATCTAGCCTCTTCTCGTCTCAAGATATTATTAGCAAGTCTTAAAACTTCCTTGTTATCTTTCATTTTGTCCTTTATATCGTAAAGAAGGCTGTTAATGCGATCGCTCCTTGCCTCCTGCTGTTTATTAAATTCCTCTAATTTTTTGTTTATTTCTCCTTTTCTATGTTCAAGGTCAACATCCCACAGTTCCTTTCGACGTTTTTCTCCTTTTTCATTTACTAGCGGTTCTATATTTTGTTCCTTAACTAAGGATTTCTCATCTTTACGTGTTTTATTATCTTCTTCTTTCTCAGCTAATTCAGGGTCTACCTGAGGAATAGTTTTAGTTGGGTGCAAAATTTGTTGAGATTTGGCCATAAGTTCGTCAACTTCGTCTATAAATTGTTTGCATTCTTTGTTTCTGTCTTCATATCGTTGCTGACTTTGATTTATTCTTTCTTCGTGATGTATTATTTCAGTATTAAGTTTTTGTATAGCTGTATGAATGTCATCTATTTGAGAGTCGGTAACATTACAATGTTCATCTTTTTTGGTTGCGTTGTCATCATTACTGTTTTCAGCATCGATCTTTTTTTCTGTAGCCTCTTCGCTTGCAATTTTTACTTGTCTCATCCTGTCACCCTCTTCTTTTAGTTTTTCATAAATCAAATTTGATTTTCTAGATTTATCTAAAGCTGTGTTAACATCATTCAATAATTCGTTCATACTGTTTAATTTATTTGTAATGTCTTCGCGAATCAAAGTACTCAAATTATCGGCTCCCTCAACAATGTTTCTAGCGAGGCCCTTCATTTCTTTGAATTCCATTTCCATGTTTTCGTGATTTTCGTTATGAGACATTTCGTAAATATTTTCAAGCGTAGCCTGCAGTGTTTGTTCCATTTTCGCGTCGAACTTTTGAGCGTTACCGTGGAAATCAACAGTTTGTATTTCATTAGTGTTAGTAAGGTTATCATCCGTATCAGTTTTCTCAACCTGAAGTTTTGGTTCATTATCAAGTGGTTTCACTTCTTTGTGTTCTTGTTCTTTATTTTTCTGGTTTATATTTTCAATGTTCTTATTTTTTACAATAGTATTTTTCTTATCCAAAATAGTGTTAATCCCAGCCAGGACTTGTTCTGTTTCTTCCAGTCTCTCCTGAAATGTTGGAAACTGTACTAAATCGAGTTGGAGAGCTATTTCACTCTTTTCTTTTTCAAGACTGTGTTTGTTTTTCAGCTTGCCACTTAAGTCGGGTTTAACAGCTGGACTTAAAGATATGTTCATAGCTTCGTTGATAGCATAGCTTTCCTTAAGTTCATCAAATGCAGTCTTTCGCCTCTCTTTAGTCATGATATGAACAGAAGAGTTTCTCAAAACAGGGTCTTGCTTTAGTTCAGGATTCCATCTGGCACCTCTAGGTGTCGGTGGAGCATCAGGGTCTTCATATTTATCAGCCATCTTAAGCAACATTTCTTGAGTTTCTTTGAACCTTGTTTCATAAGACTTGTTGGTATATTTGCTGACTTCTTTCTCGATTGCTTGAAATTCTCTCTCGTCGCTGTCTGTACTATCACTTTCTTCAACTTCATTGGATTTTTCTTCTAGTTTTTCGCACTTCGCTTCGTAATTAGTTACAGAATTAAATAGACTTGTCATATTGGCATAGTTAATTTTGTTGATCTTCTCAGAATCCCCGCCTGCTGAGGATAATTCATCTTTGATGTCCTGAAAGCTTTTGAGGTTGATTTCATCGAGAGGTACGGCTGTATAGCAGTTTTTGGACCTGCTCTCAGGATTGGTCATGATTTGGATTTGGCGCGCTTTATCTGCTATGATCGGGTTGTCCTTCAACAACTCTTTTACATCATCTCTAAATAATGGCTTCGTTTGCTCACCGATATCGCAAAATGGTTGCCCGGCCATAACATCGTGTTCCGACTGTATCTTTCCAGAACAAGAAGCAGAAATATAAGGCCTTGTCGCCTCAGTAAGAGGTTTTAGCTCATTTTCGATGGTCCTCTCGATGACATCTTTTGGCAAATTCGCGTCTTGAAAGAATATTCTTAATTCTTCCCGCTTTTTCTCGATGTAAGCCGCGTCTTTTAATAACTCCACAGGCACTTCCATAATTAAATATATCGCGAAACGTAAACTAATATTTGATCAACATGACACAAATATGAGAAAACTGCGAGATTATTTACAAATTCCCATGGAGACAAAAATATTATCGACACTTTGTTTGATCGAAGTTTGAATTTCAGATTTGGCGGCAACTTTAACACGTTTCATGTAGTATTATATAGTCTAAGGTTTCACTAGTATAGTCTAAGGTTTCATGACATGACGTTTCATTATACATATTCTCTCCTTTTAGTCTGGTATAGTGTTTGAAAACGGTGTCTGGGTCTATGGCATATTTGGAGCCTTTTTATATATACGTTAGTATTATAATAGTCTACGCTTTTAATGTTTATATTATTGCATTAGAATATCTATATACGGTGGGTTCTATCCCAAATATTGCTTCTTTAAGAATATAAAACATTGGACTTCGTGAAATGAAACTACAAAGAGATGACGTTTTTTTTTGTTTTTTTTTTCATTTATCACAGGCTTTAGCAACTAGACTATCAGCCCAAACAGAAGAGATGACGTTTGTTTGTGCGCTTCTGTGACACTTTTGTTGCAAAAAGTTTTATTTTTTCGTCTTTGATGTTGACCTCCTTGATTAGAAATAAATAAACCTATTGAGCCCAAAGATTGAGCCAGACAAACATGAATCCCTTATTATTTCTTAGCTCCCATACCTCCCTCCAGTATTAGACATCTCAGACATCTGATAGAAGAGAAATAGCAGGCTGAGAAAATAAATTTAATTTTAAAAAGTCTATAAGCACTTACTTGGCACTGTCACTAGCCTACAAAATAAGTGCGTTAATAAAAAAAAATACATGAAATCAAAGACTTGGCTTAAAGGTCTTTGTAAGGCCATAAAATTCAAAAAAAAAATTACATGAAATCAAAATGGGATGGGATATTTTCTTTCTATATTCTATAGAATATATTCTTTAGAATAAGAATTATTGTGCTCATTCGTGTGTAATTAAGGATATCTTGAGTAAGAGCCTACAATGGCTGACGAGCGAAATTTTCGGTCTTCATATTACGAGAAAGTGGGATGCCGGGGCGTCGAAGAAAAGAAATCCCTAGAAATTCTAATGAAAGAGAAACCGTGGGACCGAGTGAAGTTGAAACAGTTCTGTTTAAGGTTCACTGTGCCCGCTACTTACAGAAATTTGGTCTGGAAAGTGTTGCTTGGTGAGTTTTGTTTAGCTATTAGACTTGCCATTTTTACATCCATCCACAGAGAGGTGTAGTTTGTTTAGAAGGAGAAGCACTACCTCGACTGCGGACACAGTTTGGTTGGTGCAAACACAGCATGTGTAGGTGGGGATTCACCGACAGCTCCAACAACAAAAATATGATGGTCACTCTTAGTTCAACACTAATCCTCTGCACTAGTCTGCTACTGCAGAAACCTGCACAAAAGAGGTTTTTAAGCCAATACAATATTTCACTATGAAAATTACTAAATTATTCCAGATATTCTTCCCGTGTACCCGGACTCCCACCAGTTTGTCTCCGAACAGCGCACCGGCCAGTACCAAGACCTGCTATATGCTGTGAAGATGCTGGAAATGGTGGATAAGGATACTCCTCGAAGCAATGTGTTGCTAAAGATGTGGCTGCTGGAACTAGAACAGCTGGAGCCACCAGTGTTTCCAGAAACTGGTTTTAATGTGAGCTTTTTACTGTTTTTCTTAAACAAATACTTTTTATTTTTTATCTATGAACCAATTGCACTGAAAATGTGGCGCTTCATCTTAAAACATGGGGCATTTACTCTCTTGCGTACTAAGCCCCTGCCTGGACTAACATAAAAGGCATCAGATAAAGCCATAGTAATAATTTGATATATCACAATTGCATAAAGTTCTTAAAAAATCTTTTTAATGTGCATAGCCAAAGAGTGAAATTCCCTGCCTGCATCATGTATTGCCGTCTTCATATACCTAACCCAAATAATCCCCTGCTTGGTGAACTCGTTTTAAAGTTAAGAGCAAGCCTATTTTAATGGATGAATATTTACAGTTTAGCAGTAAAAAGTTTGCTTGTTTCTGTAAGTCTTTTTTTTTTGTTTCAGTCAGCAGAAACCTTCATACCAATAGTTGAGACTTTACAAGAGTTGTATGCAGATGAAATAGATGTATACTGGCTTGCAAAGAGCTTAACTGAAATTGTTAGGAATATGCAAAAAGATATTCCAAAATTAAAAGAAGCATTTTGTACTATGTTGGAGAAGGAAGATGCTGATGTTTATAAGTACGTATTTTTATTTAAAACAATGCGAAATTTTGTTTTAAAGCTGAAGATACCTGATAATATGGTACATCATTTTTATTTCAGCCATGTGATGGACATTAATGCTTTGGATGTTCTGCCTCTAACAAAATGGTTTAATCGCTGTTTTGCTGGAGTTCTAGATGACACATCTCTTACCAAGTAAGTTACAAAATATCACGAATGAATATTTAAATTAAGAGGCTATGGGAAAAGATAGATATTTGACAGTGCGCGCAGTCTTTTCGCTTGAAAGAAAGGGATAAAGTGCGCAATCCGCAACGCATTCGATTGCGACAGATATACTGTGCGTGTTACCAAAACTAAATGACGTAAGCGCCTGATATAAAATATCGACTTTTTGTAAAAACTAAGTAATAAAATAAAATTTTAGGTTGGGCAAACCCTAGCAACTACAAATACCATTCTGTATACTTAATTTCACTACTTGAAATACCTCCGATTCCACAAAAAGAGGAATAAATGAAAATTGAAGGGGCAACTTTGGATTTTTATTTTGTCGAGTCGATTTTCACTAATCATGTATTGGTCTTGGTGATGCCCTCACTTTAATGGTCAATAAATACATACCTGAAAATCACGGCAAGATATTGGGTAAATATAAAGATATTTCTCTTTAGAATACCCAAAAAAACTTACATATCGCCTTAATGTAACAGTACTTTTCTCAACCATGATTTACTTTTTCAGAATCTGGGACAAAGTCTGCAGTGGAGCTCCAAAGATTTTATCGTTTGTAGCCGTAATGCTAGTCATAACTCTAAGGCGAAATATATTGAAGGCTAAAAATCCGGAAGAAGTACTCAAATGTGTTTCAGAGGTACAATTTGTACTTTAGTATTTACAAACAGGCTGTATGCAGAGAGTACTTGTTCGTTAAATAAAAAAAAAAGATAGTGTTGCCAGTAAATTAATTAAAACTAAGCTGGTATATTTTATCGCTGTTTTATGTTTCAGATTCCAGAAGAGTGTGAAGAAGTTGTAGCTAATAAAGCGATAGAACTGTGGCAGTACTATGGTGCGCAACCGCAAAATGATCAAATCAAGAAATGATGTATGACCTTCTAATGAGTTTCGGCTCATTAGAAGTAAAACAGTGGCAATGTTTGCAAATGATTGGTGCTGCTGTGAACGCAGACACTGAAATCGGACTAATACTTGCTTGCTTGGATTTCTATGTATTTCGTGTATTTTATGGATAAATATTATGATTTGTTCAAAATCAGGTAGGTGTTGAAGTTGGTGTCTTGGTTTCGGGTTTTTTCTAAATTTGAGTAAAAAGTGTGAATTGGTAGGTGTTTTGAGTTTGTAAATGAAATATAATCTAGGCAGTGAATATTGTTTTTTTTACGAGTCTATCTCCTAGTTTTATGTATGCTCATCATTATATTATTTATCTTTCTGGGCAGCATAGGATGAGCCTGTAGTAGATGCTCCATAATTATTGTACGCACGGCAGCAAGCACGCAGAAACAAAACCAGTGAAAGCTGAAACCAGAGACCTGAAGGCTAAAGTGCTCACTGATGTGCAGCCAGAAGCAGATACAGAAAACAAGAAGAACATTTGAGCCCAAATAATTGAAACCGAAAACCGGCAAATTTTATACAGGCCCATAAAACTACAATCAAAGAAATCGGGCGAAAACTTAGAAAAAGAAAACTACCTTCTAAAAAGTTATAAATTAATAAATAAGTATAGTGGGATCCACCCGTATATTAAACCATACCTTTATTCCATCTGAAAGCACAAGCCGACATGTACGGTCAACCGCACATCGGTAGAAACTTTTTCAACTCTATTACCACGCCATAAGGTCCAAAAGTGTTTCTACTGACGTGCTGTTGAGGTACGTCTAACGGTATTCCCAGAGAATAACGGCATTTTTTATTCCTCTCAGACTTTTATTGCCGACTAAACGGAAAGAGAACATGAAGTTTTCTTTCTGCAACTGGCTGGCGGTCAGTCAAACGGCAACATCAAAGATTTCTACGCGCAGCGGTTTTTTTACCTCAATGTCAACAGCAACAGACAGACATTTGGTAGAATAGAGTTGTAGAAACTGGCAACACACACTTCCCAATCGCCATTTTGCAAGAATGTCAGCCAAATCATCATCTCGAGTTTTTAGCTAATTTTTATGTTATTTTCTATTCAACTACAGCGATTTTCATTTTTGAACATCGTTTTGAAAATAAGGACTCAAAATGGATCGTTTTATAAGCATGTGGAAGGTGCGGGAGCTCGCGGACAAAGTGTAAGTGATAAATTGCTTTGCTTCACTTTTATGTAAATTACATCCATCTGTGGCAATTATGCAGGCGTGTAATCACGTATATAAAGACACTTTACATTAATTTATTAAATTTTAAGAAATAAGAGGCAGTTTCTGGACATTCGCAGTGAGGTGATCCAAAGATCAAGCATTGTTTTTTTTTGTTCAAATCAGACTACTTAAGTCACGGACGTGAGAAAAGATCTTTGGTGACCAATCGCCTACGGCCTACCTATAGGTAATGCACCAGACGAAATGCCCAAAGCTTGTATTCAGATTTTTTGCAAAAAACAAATTTAACAATGAGACTGAAAGGTGCTAGGATAGTTATATCAGTTTGTAAACATTGGTACCTACTACTCCATTCATTAAAAGAAACAATACAAATAGGTATATATACCTCATGCCTCATATAAAAATGAGTATGGCATCCAATAACATGCTAGCTATCTCAGGTACATTGTATAATATTAGTATTGTAAACGCTACCTATGTGAGGAATTATAAACATTGGGAAAAAGAGGAAGGGGGATGCAGATATTAGGGAAAATGACTAATATGCATATTTGTTCCATTTTCAAATTACATGCAACAACATTTTGGTGCCTCAATCTGAATCCAGAAAGTTACAGTTATAGGAAAAAAGAAATAGGTGATACCTTTTTCTCTCTTTTCTCTTGCTGTATCTCTCTGGCGCAAATATTTTGCCTCGTGGAATTCTGCCTTTAAGCTTACAAAGTGCTGTCCATCCTTTGCTTTAGTTGCCTTATACAAGGTGTAACAGAAAGGGTATAACAAGCCTAAATGATGTAAATGTGCTAGTGGAATAAGAAAAGTTTATTTGCTAGAATGCAGTACATAATATGGTGTTTATACATTAAATCGGTCACAGTGCATTCAGCCTGGGAACAAGCATGCAAAAATATGGATAATCTAAAATTATACCCGTCTTACTACAAATAAGTTAAACATCTGTTGTACACTTGATCAAAAAAATAGAACAAAATAACTCTGGCTATGTCATGTCAATGTCTAACTTTTTTGTAGTAAGACTCTACCCATCTTACTACAAAATAGTTAGACATCTGTTGAACACTTGATCAAAAAAATCATACTAAATAACTCTGGCTATAGCATTGATGCGCAGAAGTCAAAAATGACTTATTTTCTTACGACTTGACTTCTGCGCATCAACTGACATAGCCAGTTATTTTGTGCGATTTATTTGATCAAGTGTTCAACAGATATCAACTTTTTTGTAGTAAGACGGTACATGTTTAATTATAATTAGTTCACTAAAATGTCGTACATAACATAATCTGTCAAAAATTTAAATAAAATGAAATAAATAGGTCACAAGTTACACCTTGTATGTCTCACGGGAGAACAGAACATGAGTGGTGACCTATATTAAAGTTTATCTTCCTGTCTGGTTAGGATGCCGATGATCACTATGAGTAACAAAGTTCAACTTCAACTTTTAAGGGAAATTGGCAGTTGTCCTTCTAAAGATACAGCCATTACTGCCAATGTCTTTCTCACAAGAGCACAAAATTGTTAAAATGTCTATCAATCAGGTTATGACTGTCTTCCTATTTAATTTATTTATTTATGTAGCCTCATTTCCAAGCGCATATTTTTTTTTAGATTAATTGACATTACCTACTTTTCCTGTTACTCTTTTTTTATCTATAACAAAGGCCTCCTTTAGAGCTTTCCACTTTTCTCTGACTCTCTCTTGCCCCTCCATAATGGTCATGCAACCTCTTTTGTGGGTAATTCTCAGATAAGTCTTGTCATAAGACTTCCTCGTTTGTTAGAAAATACAGCTCTAAGTAAATGTTACAATTTAAATCTCATTATTATACATAATTTTTTCTAAAACAACTCATTTGTGCATATCTGCAAGTTGGCCAGCCAATTTCAACATTACTTCCAAATTTAATAGAGGCCAGGGGAGGGATGCTAAGAGTAATAATCTTTTCCCTATTCTCTTCTAAGCTGAAAAAAAAACATACAAAAAGTAGCAAATTTCTAATTATCAGTACCTACTTATCTTAGCTATTTTTTCTCTATTTTGGCGATTTATGTGACAGGGGAAAGACGACTGGGGAGAGAATATTTCATGAGAAAACAGAGATAATTATGAAAGTAAATTCGTTTAAAAGTAACATTAAAGCACCGTTATCTAATACAATTTAGAGTAAATATACAAAGGAATTTAGATAAATGACAGCGAAATAAAAGTGGCCAGAGGAAAGACGACGCTCACGGGCCAGCATCTATAAACTATGGATGTCATCATCAAAATGATAAACAATAATTAGGATGCTAAGTTGAAAAAAAGACTAAGGAAACTGTTTAACAGAGCAAAAACACTAGGTTAGACGAAGACTGGTCAGCCTACAAAGACGCACAATATGCATACAAAAAAATGATCAGAACTTGCAGAAGAAAGGCATGGCACCACTACTGCGAGACAATAGAATCGAACAATGAAGCAGCTAGGGTAAGGAAAATTCTAGCCGCAGAACCTCATAACATCATAGGTACCCTCAAGAAACCAGACAACACATACACCACCACGGACAATGAAACTTGTAGGGTTCTACTAGAGACTGCCGAGTCACCCAGACCGACACGTGGGAAACAACAACAAAAACGGCTACAGAACAAGATTGGAGGACCGCGGAGGTAATAGTAACCCAAGACAAGGTAAGGTGGGCTTTAGAGACGTTCGAACCTTACAAATCCGCAGGGCTGGACGAAATATTCCCTGCCTTACTACAGTGGGGAATGGACATGCATGCACCGGGCATGTCTAGCTCACGGGTACGTACCACTTCTTCTTTGCGTGTCGATGGCATCGTCATTTTAATTTTATATTTGTTTAGCCCAGAATTCGGCAACATGCACTGCATTTTGTGTGGCGTCCATTAACTCTTGCTGTGTGCAGGTGGAAGGGGACGCAGAACACGATGTTAGGTGGGCCATAGTTTGTATCGCACCACACGTGCAGATCAGATTAGGATCCTTTGAGAAACCCCACCTGGACATGTTGTCTTTACTGCAGCCAACCTGAGTCCGAAGTCTATTTAGAGACTTCCAGGTCAGCCATGGCAAATTCTGTCCAGGCGAAAGACTCTCTGAAGGTGGAACAAAAGGGGAAGGAAGTGAAACTCTTTCACGCCACAGTCTGCAGCGAGCCTGTGAAGGGTCAGAGGTCAGGCTATCGACACACTTTACGAAATTTTTTGTGGCGGGATGTCAAGATAATTTTTATTCCAAAACCAGGTAAAAGTGACTATACACAAGCCAAATCTTTCAGACCAATTAGTCTAACATCATTCTTATTGAAAACTTTAGAGAGACTATGCGACAAACACATAAGAGACACAATACTGCACAAAATCCGTTGCACAAACGACAATACGCCTACACCACGGGTAAATGCACGGATTCAGCACTACACGAGGTGGTAGGGAAAATAGAGTGTGCAATACATCACAAACTATCAACACTAGGCGTATTCATAGACATTGAAGGCGCCTTTGACAAAACAACGTTCCATAGCATGAAAACTGCACTAGAAACGCACGGGGTGGGAACAACCCTCAGAGACTGGATATGCAACATGCTAGAACAAAGAGCGATACAAGTAACAGTGAACGACAAAACAAGAGCCGTAGTGGCGAGAGGATGCCCACAAGGAGGAGTACTGTCTCCACTACTATGGAATCTTGTTATAGATAGTCTCCTCACACAACTAAATGACAAAGGTTACTTCACAGTAGGATATGCCGATGATATCACGATCCTAGTCAACGGCAACCACGAGAACACCTTATGCAACCTCATGGGACAGGCACTAAAGTCAGTAGAGAAAAGGTGCGAAAAACATAATCTTTCTGTCAACCCCACCAAGACCGAAATGGTCCTTTTCACAAAGAAAAGGAAACTTCCAACAATTTAAATGCCAACATTTTTCAAAAGTTTAAATATCTTGGAATAATCCTGGACAACAAATTAACTTGGCAGAAACACCTAGACAAAACACTAAAAAAAGCCAGCATAGCCATGTGGCAATGCAAGAGACTCCTAGGTCAAAACTGGGGTCTTACACCCAAAATTGCGCACTGGCTATACACAACAATAGTAAGACCGATCACAACATACGGCGCGCTGGTATGGTGGCCCAGGACAACTCTAAGTACCGCTCAAGCGTACCTAGAAAAATTACAGAGACTAGCATGCATCTGCATAACGGGTGCGATGCGCACCACACCAACAGCAGCCCTGCAGGTGATGCTAGGCCTGCCACCGCTACACTTATACATACAACAGGAGGCAACTCTAGCATCACTCAGGCTGAGACTGTCAGGGACACTAAGCACAGACTATAGAATTCACCACACTAAAATAAAAGACAAAGCCCTAAGTCACGAACCATTAGCTGCACCATGTGATAGGGTACCTAAACAAAACACCTTTAACAAAACATATAACATAAACTTACAAGAAGAAACACATGACTACTCAGGTATAAACGAACTGCGCATATACACTGATGGGTCAAAAACAAAACTAGGCACAGGCGCAGGTACGTATTCTCAAGACCTTAATATTGAAATATCAAGCGCCCTAGGACAATATAACACAGTATACCAAGCTGAATGTGTCGGCATTATACAAGCCGCACAAGCGATAACAGCAAGGAACATTACTGACACAAGCATTCGTATAGTCTCAGACAGCGCATCAGTACTCCAAACGCTGAGAGGCAGCTATACGACCTCGGGACTGATATTACAATGTCATGAAGAATTACAAAAGTCATTACAAAAAACAACATAACATTACAATGGATAAAAGGACACAGTGGTTCCATGGGAAATGATGCGGCAGACCAGCTGGCAAGGGACGGATCCAACAAGACCTATGAAGGACCAGAACCAATATTGCCACTACCCTTCAACCAGTTTCGGACATAGATACGAGAATAAACACGTAAAGAAGCAGACAAACAATGGAATGACATTGCAACATGCAAACAGTCCAAAAAAGTAATAACATCAACCAACAGCCGTTTGACAAGACGGCTACTACAGATGAATAGGACAAAGCTCCGTAATGCAGTAGGCACAATAACAGGACACATTGCTCTCAACAAACATTACTACACTATAGGCATAACAGACAGCCCTCTATGCAGGGCCTGTATGGAAAGGGACGAAACCATCGAACACGTTATTCTGGAGTGCGAAGTAATCAACACTATCAGAGAAAACACACTTGGAGCAGACATAACTTTAGATCAATTACCAAACAAACTGGACAAACTGACTGAGTTCTGGCAACAGTTAGGGTGGCTAAATTGATGGCCAGATAGGCCCACGCACAATGGTCCATATAGGATTAAGTGCGGAAACCACAAACTTAACTTAGAACTTAGGATGCTAAGTTTGAGTTAAACACATTACTCTCTTTCATCTTGATTAAGCTCACAGGGGCGGAGACACAAAATGGAGTGCACAAAATTTATCGTAATTTATATGAAGAAAAAAGGTTTTAGTAGGTATTTTTCTTCTCCACCATTACATCCTGTAAATCGTCCACTGCAGGACAGCGCTCCCTCCAAAATTCCAGGAAAGACGTGTGGTCTGGAGGGGAAGTACCATAGTCAGCAAGCTTGTTAGCGTTGCGGCTGGCACCACGGACCGCGGTTGTTGGTGACCGCATTTTGTAAGTTAGTACGATACACAGAAAGAAGCTGCTGTCCATCCTCCGGTTTATAGACCCTTAGTCGCCTCTTACGACACCCACAGGTAGAGATGGGTTGGTTCTATTCTTTGCCGGCACCACACGGGCAAATTTCTTATTTTCTTATACTTTAGGTTACAATTATTATTTATATCTGTGTATAAAATATAGAAAATTGAGCTTTCTAGATCATTTAAAAATATTGATAAACTGTCAAAACATTAGAAGGGACAAACCAGGGGAGAGACCTTTTCCATACTTGCAAAATGCAAACATGTTTGAAGTGAGATTACAACAAAACTAAAAATATGTTACTAAGAAGATGTTGTTTACTATGGGATTCTAGTGTAATTGTTGATAATTTATAAAACATATGCATTTTTGTAGTGGGACACTGACAAGAACTCTTAACTAAGAATCACCCTTATCTCATCCTCCTATCTTTTGTTCTGTCTGCCTGTTTTCGTTTCCCATTCTCTGTAGACCAGCCAGTTAGGGTAGCTACACATATGTTCGCTCCTTTTCTTAGAACTTGAGTTGTCTGTTGTATGTAAAAAGCCAAACCAAACATACCAAATCGAACATGTGTGTAGCTATCCTTACTGTTACGTTTTCCTATAGCTATGTGTAAAAGGGTTACACATTCAAATATTACCTTCGCTAGTGTGATTGACTTTATCAACAAAATGTGGTTGAAGGAGATAACAGTACCAATAATTAATGCCATTAGAACAGCGAGAATTATCATGAAAACTACATACAGATAAGCGTTTGATTGTGTACCTGTTTGCTAATATTGTGTTTTGAAATAACAATGATCACAATTAGCAAACAGTATATTATGGGGATTTTTGGGGATGAAAAATCGATTTAGCTAGGTCTCATGTCTGGGAAAATTCATTTCATGAAAATAGCGCGTTTCATACACCATACCAAATCAGAGCGCAGAGCGAAGCTCGGTCACCCAGGTAGGTACTTAATTGTAATCGTTTTTTTTTTTTTTAATAATGGACTATTTTGATATTGACTTTAATCTGATTTGAACTGATATAAAGGGATGTAAGGGACGGTGTACCGAAAACTGAAAGGGCGTGCTCAGTCAACGAAACTGAACAACTTTCCCAAAGAAACATATGTTGGGAAAAGAAAAAAAAAAATTGACTGGTCGAAAAGTTTATATGGAGAGGTAAACATTTTTTTTCATTTCCGAAGTTGTTCAGTTTCGTTGACTGAGCACGCCCTTTCAGTTTTCGGTACACCGTCCCTTACAACCTGTATATTTCAAAAAGAAAACAAAATTATGTTCTAGTATTTCACATTGATGATGATATATTGATTAATTAAATTAAGTTTTTAGAAGATAATAAAACCAGTTATAACTGTTTTAATTCTTTTATAATCATTTTATAACCTACTCCATTATTTCCAGTCCTTTTAGTATTTTGTAATACCAAAATATCTAACAATGTATAGGGTATTATCATCCATCTTTATAGATAGGGAATTAATTAAATTGCTAGTCTTAGCTTAGGGGCGGATTCAGTATCAATAAAGCAAGAATTACAAATTTTATAGAAACCTTTCTAGTACTACATACATTTTGTGGTAACTTAAATTTTTTTTTTTCGTTCTTTCATCATTAATACTGAACCTGCTCCTCAGCTATGGCTTAATATTTATCTTAACCCTATAGATTGTGTAATTTAGTTATAATAACACTTTATGCGTGTGGTACCGGCAAAAAATAGTACCAACCCATCTCTACTCGTGGGCGTCGTAAGAGGCGACTAAGGGATTATGAACCCGGAGGATGGACAGCAGCATCTTTCTGTGTATCGTACTATCTTACATACTGCGGTCGCCAGCCGCAAGGCTTACAAGCGTGGTGACTATGGTAAATCCTCTCCGATGTTCCACGCGTTTTTGTTGGAATCCCTGTCCTGCAGTGGACGTTTTATGGGATGTTATGATGATAATGAACGCTTTTTAAGGTGATCCGTTTTCCATACAAAAATTCAAATAACTTGCATTCTTACGCGGGACATAAAATTCTGTTGAAAAACAAATGAATACTGCTATTTTTAGTTAAATTTTTCGCTAATTAATACAAAAATACAGTTAATGTACTGAAAGTACTATTTTTGTTAGCAATTTTTGGTTCAATATTACGATTGTGGGCGTGCGGTCAAAACTGTACGGTTGTGCTAAGGTGATCTGTTGCGGCCAGCTTAGCCCCGAACGCAACTAGATGGAGCCACTGCTGCAAATATAAGGTTTTATTTTTTAATGCAATAAGTACCAACTATATATGTGCAAAAAGTTGATTCGCGTAAATTTCATCGTGCAACTTCAACGCCTAACAACAATTTCGATAAGAAAAATATCTTCATATGTCCACTAAAGTCAATTACTCTCGTCAGTCCGTGTTTACATGAGTACGATCACTCACACATGCACACAAAGCACAACCGTTCAGTTTTGACCGCACGCCCACAATCGTAATATTGAACCAAAAATTGCTAACAAAAATAGTACTTTCAGTACATTAACTGTATTTTTGTATAAATTTGCGAAAAATTTTACTAAAAATAGCAGTATTCGTTCGCTTTTCAACAGAATTTTATGTCCCGCGTAAGAATGCAAGTCATTTGAATTTTTGTATGGAAAACGGATCACCTTAAGAAAAGCTGTTAATTTTATGGCCTATGCATCATACGCAAAAATCTCTGTAACTGTACAATTCCTGCAAAATTATTTGAACCAATACAGTATTTAACCCTGTTCAAGTGTGCAACAGGTTGCATAACTGACCTTGTTGTAATTGTAACCTTTCACTGATGTGATCAATTCACTGGGTCTCAGATTCAAGTTGTATGACCATATGTAGCCATACATTAATTAATATTCGTTGTGTGGTGACTTCACCTAATAATGATAAAAAAAAACCCGACCAAGTGCGTGTCGGGCCACGCGCAGTATAGGGTTCCGTAGTTTTTTAGGACTTTTTACGCTTAGCGGGTTTTGAGTAAGTATTTCATAACGTTTATAATAAAACGTTGATATTTTACATGAGAAGTATCACAAGTTTGTCAAAGCAATCAAAGGTAAATGATATTACCTAAAATGTTTTAGATTTGATTTTTTATTATAATGGTCGGTTCTTAATCTTTTTAAAATGTTTTATTGTTTGATGCTGTTAATATATATATATTTTTTATAACTGTCATTTAAACTCTCTGGTTATAAGGTTAAAAGTTCATTCTTATTAATATTTCTTTTTTTTTTTTTAACTTATGTTCTCTTGTCTTTTTCGACGTAGTGTATAATTTTATGTGGATACTTAATTGGCTTATGTGATTACCTGTAACATAAATTTTTATGTATTTATTATAGCTGTATGTTTCCCTATGCTTAAATAAATAAATAAATTGTTTACCTCCTAATGCTCAGCGAGGTCCTAGCGCCTGATTGTTATTGCTATTTTTATTATTTTTGGTTTTTCGGCTATAGCTCATTAACCTGTAAAGCTTACTTAACTGTGATAGTTTTCCTTTTAATTTAATCATATATGCTACTACAGTGTTTTTTTTTCACATTTCCAATAACAACCGTTTAGCCGGCAGGGGGGAGACTCGACTCCAACAAATAATTGCGCTTTCATGCTTAATATTTCGCAAACGGATCCCTAAATCGAAAAATAATCTTAGCAGACTTGCATTATTTTTAATGGACCTATCTAACGACACCCTACTCTATGGGGTAGACAAGAAAAAATAATTTCATCCCGAAAAAAATATTTTCTATAATTTTATTCTTCCACTTTGTCGACGTAGATGACATGTATATCCGTACAAAATTTCAGCTTTCTAGTATTAAGGGTCTCTGAGCTAAGCCGCGGACAGACAGACGGACAAGACGAATCTATAAGGGTTCTTGTTGACTATGAAACCCTAAAAACGGTCAAGTGCCGAGGGTTCCGATGTACCTTTTTAGGACCGCAAAACCGTGCTAGCTAGAGAGATCGTTTTATTTTCCTGTAATATTTACATAAGCGTCTATCGACTAAAAAACCGGCCAAGTGCGAGTCGGACTGGCGCCCTAAGGGTTCCGTACCTATCTACCATATGATATACTAAAAGCTTTTGCTCTTTGATTTTAAAAAATCCGTGACCATCCAACTTGACCCCTCTTTTATAGAAAAGTTTTTGAAACGGGAGCTCACCTTACTTGGTTACTATTACTTGTGAGAAAAATTGAAATATTTAATGATTTTAGACTTTTCCCTTTATTTGTACTGTGAGACCTAGCTTCTTGCCAAATTTCATAATTTTAGGTCAACGGGAAGTACCCTGTAGGTTTTGCTTTTTTGCATAAATGTATGGAGATGAGGACATAAAAAGCCATATCTTTTGATTGGCCAATTAAGTTGGGCAACTATATTCTAAAACCATTCCAAATTTCAAGTCGATAGCATGAGTGGTTGCTGAGATATAGAGGTGTGACAGACAGACAAAGTCGCACTATAAGGGCTTCTTTTTTTTTCGTTTTTGTAATTTGTAATAGGGAGTATTCATCTATTTTTTTTATTTGTTTAATTCACTTCTTACATCGTTATACGATGGTAAAATATAGAAATACTGTTGGAAATGTTTAAATAATTTGATAAAGTAATATTTGAACATGGTGGTGGGTAATTTTTAAGAATGAAATAAATTTTGAAGTAAAGTAAGTGCACAATAAGCGCCAACAAACAGTTTCACTGTTTGACGCTACAGAACAAAAATTTTATGCGATGTCAAATAATTTAAGTTAGTTATATACTCTCATCATTTTTAAGTCTTGACTGTAATACTAACACATTGGGCTTCAAAGCCTTTTAATAAATGAATTATTTTTATTATAGTATTTGATTAATAATGATGTTGTATAAATAAAAAAAATAAAAAAATTACCTCTGTAGTTCTCTGTATTGATTTCGTCAAAACGTTGTCTGGAAGAGATCACTCTTAGTGATAAGACCGCCTTTTGCCCACACTTTATAACTCGTTATTTGTAAATGTTACTTTATTAGTGTGCAATAAAGTGTTATTCGTTGATTCATTTTAACATCGCATATTCTTTCCAGAACGAATGTGGTGATGAACTACACAGAAATCGAAGGGAAAGTCCGCGAAGCAACCTCCGACGAGGCTTGGGGGCCGACCGGTGCTCAAATGCAGGAGCTGGCGTTGGCAACATTCACGTACGAACACTTCCCTGAAGTCATGTCCATGTTGTGGAGAAGAATGCTTCACGACAACAGGAGCCATTGGAGAAGGACATACAAGGTATGTTGTTGTACACTCGGGGAAGAAAAATGTTCGTCACCTTAAGATTGGTTTCCGCTCGCACCAGTGCCAGAATCAATCATACCAACATCTTAGTACAAGAAACAGTACTGCCAATATTTAAATATAAGTAACGTTTGGTGCAAAATAAGGTATTGTCTGTTTTTTCCACTATAGAGATTTATATTTTATAGTTTTTATTAGAACATAAAACTCTTTAGAGATTACACAGATTCCATTCCGTCAAAGTAACAAATAACTCAATAATAAAGTGACAGACACTTCAATTTATAACATTGAAAGCAAAGAGATTTGAACCTCGCTGCGCTCGGTCATAGAGGGATTTGAACGCTTGTCAAGTGTTGCACTTTTGAAACGTCAAGTTGGAACCAGGTTTGTTTTGGTTCTTTTTACACTCCTGCTAATTTAAAAAGTTATCTGATTGTTCTCTTGACAACTAGTATGACATTGTCTTTACTTTCAGTCGTCTATGAAACTATTTGTTTTGATCAAACCCCCCGTGTAAGCCGTCTCAAATGCTTTCAGCGCCTGACATTTGTGACGTCACACTGTTTAACTGTCATAATCAAGTAGTGATGAGGTATTGTCGATTTTTATATCGATGAATTTTGGATACAGGTGACAAAATTTGTGAAAAAAAAAAACAAATACTATCAGATTTTTTTTATTATTATGGATTACTTATTTTTTTATTTTTAAACTTGTATTATGTAAATAAAAAGGCCGATATAAGTTTATAATTTTATTTTTAGCTTAAAGAAAAAAGATCCTTAAATAGGTATATCCTTAACAATAACTATCATTATGACAATGGATAATCATTTTATTATTTTCCATTAGGCAGTGTATTTAATACTTAATAATACTACTAATACTTAAATAAAATGTACAAAAAGCTATTATTAGTAGGTACAGGTTTCACTCATGATTCTTCATGACCAGCAGTTGTCTTTTTCACTACGTACTCAAGATTAACAATCATAATAATCTGTAACAAAACGCATTTTTAAGTACAATATCATAAGAATATTCTATTTTAACACTTCCTGTGTTCGGATAGATCTACAAAGTAGACAATTGCCAAATTCTCAGTACCGGAGACGCTTTACCAACTAGGCTCAGGGTCCCGCATGATGTTGTAAAATTTGCGATCTCTATACGTATTTCAACGTTGCGTTTGTGCTTCCACCTAATAAGCATTACCTGTACTAGCTCAACAAGTCCTATTTTTGTAAATATAATTCAAGTCAAAAATTGGTAACACTACGTATAATTCAAAATGATTAAATTTTGCAATTTTCTACTTGGTAGATTTATCCGAACACAGGAAATGTTAAAATAAAATCATTTTCAATCAATACGTAGTGTTACCAATTTTCGACTTGAATTCTTTTTGCAATAATAGACTACTTGAGCTAGTAGTCAAGTACAGCTAATGCTTACTAGGTGGTAGCACAAACACAACGTTGAGATGCGTATAGAGGTCGCAGATTTCACAACATCAGGCAGGATCACAGTAGCCTAGTTGGTAAAGCGTCTCCGGTACTGACGGAGAAGACGCAGGTTCGAATCCTTCCTGTGGTTGTAAAATTTTGCGTTTTTCTACTTTGTACATCATCATAAGTTCAAAACTATTCTATTAAAGGGTTTAGAACAAAACTCAGTTTATTGGCCTTCCAGGCTCCGATATTAATACCACCAACAGTTGTCGTTTTCTCTCCTTATTTAAAATGTACAAACATAAACACCTGTAACAAAATACATTTTAATGTACAATATCATAAGTTAAAAACGGATGTATTAACGTGCCACCAAATTTGAGTAAATTTTTACCAAATAATATCCACCAAATTTTGTCTACCAAAATGGATGAATGTACACCGAATTTGCTTCTGGCACTTCGCCGGCAGCGGCCGCGGCACGCTCGCTCCGCTCGCTCGGCTCATGCGTTGTGGTCGCAAGATAACCTTACACAACTTAACCGAAACGGTTATCCAAATTTGGTGTACGTTCAGCCAATTTGGTGTACTTTTATCCATTTTGTCTGTAGTGTATTGGGGTATAAAAAAATATTTTGGGAATCATTTAATTTGTTGCCGTTAAAAACTATTAAAACATAACTCACTTTATTGTCCTCTCCAATATTGATTCCACCATCAGTTGTCTTTTTCACTATGTACTTATTGATTAACAATGATTAACCTGTAACATAATATATTTTATGTACAAAGTCATAAGTTATAAACTATGCTATCAAAGGGTTAAGGGTGTATCTCAGTTTATTGGTCTCCCAGGCTACGATATTGTTACAACCAACAGTTGTCTTTTTCAATATAGATAAACAATCATAATAGCCTTTAACAAAACGTATTTTATGTACAATACCATCAGTTGAAAATATGGCATCAGTGTTTAAAATTTTACTAAAACCTAGCTGAACACCTCATAAAATTAAAATATAATATATCAAGCCATTTGGTAGGTACGAGATTTGTGCTTCGCCGCAGTTGGATAAAAATATATCGATGTAAGAAATCCCATCACTATATCATGTTTTGATATCAATGTTTATCATCATATTTTTATGTAAAATTTACTAATAAAATGCGATATTGAGCATACACCTAATATACCACAATGTATTGAGTACTACACAATATTTCGTGAAGCAAAATATTGCGTATTATCAAAAATAAACTAAAAAATACTTACGCATGATACGATATGACTTCGGCACTGTTTTCTTTGTAATTTTCTCGGGCATTGCAGCCTAATACGCAACAAAACATTTTTCACTAACTTTCTGAGCAATTTCTGAGCTCAAAACATTGGCTGAAACACACTTTTATACTAAAATTTTGCAAAAACAACCACTAAGCAAATAAACAACAACTTGCACAGTCTGACAGAAAAATGGAGGCATAAACCTTCCAAATTAAGTGACACCTTACAGGAGGGGTTTTGTCCTATGTTTATGGATCCTGCATTTTTAGTCGGATTATGCTTATCATTATAATCCGACCAAAAAATGCCTGTGGCGGGGGAGAATCGAGTATAACCAGACGATATATTTCTAGCTCTTTCTATTACGATGAATCACTTCTAGTTGAAGTGAGATAAAACGTGGTTATGAACTAATGCTCAATACAATCTGTCTTTTATACGTTAGTATTATATAGTCTAAGGTTTTGATCTTGTCGTGAGCGAACCGGCTCTGTAGTTTTTATAATTTTAATGTTATTAAAATACTTATATCTAACCAAATAAGTGTTGTACACAAAAGCCTAAATGCTGAACAATACATATATCGTACCGGCATGCGGATCTCATTCTTCTAGGAAGCAGGACATCGAAGAGTTATTATGCTTTCATTTGTAAGTAATATTTATAAGCTTATTTTGCAAAAATATGTGTAATACTCATTAAAGTGACAACAAATTATATTAAAGTTTAGGAAATTCAAATTAAAAAAACCTTCCACAAAGATATGTACTGCAAATTTCAAGAACAATTCAAGAATATAAACATATCGAGAATGGTTTTGATTATCCGCCATTAGAGATGTAAATAGTGGTTATCGATAATGTCTAAAAGTTATCGAATTAAATCAGATGCTAACTTTGTTCTTCTAGTACGGTCTCTGTAAATGGTCACAATTCAATCTACCAAGTAATAAAAAAACTAGCCAAGTGCGTGTCGGACTTGGCATATTTATTGTTCAGTTGTGTTGAACGTGATTCATCAATATCAATATTTGTTAGTAAAATATACATAATAATAAACATTATCACCAAAAGATACTGCAACTTTCCCTAGACCACTGGCTCAAAATTTTGAAAGGTAGAGTGAAACCTTTGTCAAATAATAGACCTTATAATCACTATCAACTTTTTTTATGTCATCAGAATAATCATAAAGGGTAAAAAAAAGGTAAATCATAGAGGTTTTGATCCCGGTGAGAAAAAGTAATGAGGTTGCAAATGTCAGGAAAAGTGCGATTTTATAATTATTGAATTAATTGACATGATTTCAACTCCTGTCCCTAATAAACAAGTAAAAATAGTATTTGCATTGACAAAACGTGTAAAATAAACTTATTGGAAATAGTGTGCCTAAAAAACTCGCCATAAACGGTTAAAAGTCATGTCAAGTCGGTTGGAATGAACATGGTATTAAATCAGAGTAACTATCAACTCTTCATAGTTTTACTCTTTCTTGTGACAATTGCACAAAGCTGTAAAATAACACAAAAACTTAGAGACGTGCTTGTAAAGCCTATCCCTGTTTTAAGTTGCCTATTCAGACGATTCATAAAAGCCTATCTTACACAGATTAAGGACCACATTATGTCAGGCGGACTCCGCGTGGCCTTAAATCTAAATATGTAAATTTTTCAAAGCCTTACTCTTTTTTGTGTTACCTGCTCGTTTGCCCACTTGTGACATAAAATGAAAAAACAGAAAAGCAACATACACCATTCTATGGTGTAGGCTAAAATTTAGTTTTTGTGACCCCATTTAGGTGTATGGGAGCCCACTTTTAAAAGATTTTAAAATGTCGTTATATTATAGTTTGGCTATAAAACCTGTGCGGCAGACGACGGACACTCTGACGGACATAATATTGAAGTGACAACTATAGGGCTCCGTTTGGACCCTTCGAGTGTAACAAAATACAATTTTAAATCATATAGAGACGGCTTGAACGTTCTGTTATCACAGTGGTGAAGTCAAAAATTGGTCAAGCTTGACAGTCGCAGCGCGATTTTAGCTTCTACAGCTATTGAAATAATAGGTCTTTCACGATGAAATTGCCGAAATTTTCTTACAGATTAGATCATAATTCCTATAATTCTTCATTTGTCTTATATTTGAAAGTTGAATTTAAGATTAAGTATCAATTTTAGCATAAAATAAAGAATTAATTTTTAGTTAGATTTTTAAAATTAAAGGTTTGAAAACGGTTCGTTTTAAATGTCTTCCGATTTCATCATTAGATCTGTTATATTTTTTACTGATAATATTTTTCGAAATTTAACTTTTAGCTTCTTAAAGAAGCTAAGTTAATGTCTTCCCAATCATGCTCAAAAATCAGAAAATTCGCCTTACAAAACGCTAATTTCATAGTTGAAGACCCGATAAGAACGATACAAGTCCAATATGTCAATCTTGACGTACTCTTGACTGTACCATATCATTGGTAGTCGATTTATATTTATTTTCAGATCCCTTCAAGTGTTAAAGATAAAGTAAAACGTTTAAACGTTAAATAAACGTTTTATCTATCTATCTATCTATCTATCTAAAACCGCATAGCAGCGGCATTGCAACTAGGCATTAAAACCTACGAATAAATAATAAGTCAGGAAATGTAATTCAGAACAAATTCCACACAAAAAGTGGCCCTACGTGAAACCAAAACGACGTAAGTTCAAAAACCAATCAAATAGAAGCTGAATAATTGACATGCCTAGTGATTGGTTTAAATTCAGAACAAGAGCAGGGATTGGTTCGCGCGCGTGCTTCTATGTCAGCAGATGTCATAGTGGCGTGGACACAGAGTAAAGTAGAGTTCGTCATATACATAATCTGTATGAGGTAATGAAGTGTAAAACGTCTTCTAGTTGACTATGACTAGTCGGTCAAAAATCCCAGTTAAGTTAACAAAATTCAAGAAACCTTTAAAAATCTAATGTTTTAGCAAATCTTTGTTTGCGAAAGTGAAAATATATCTTTTATACTTGTGAAGTGATAGCCATTTTATGCGTGGTTTTTAACACATTTTTTTTCCTGAATGGTACGTATTTTCACCAAAACAACTGAGGTAATAACATTTACTAAACCCAAGTCAGATATTTCTCAGATAGAAAGATAAAAATTTTACGTTTGTAGGATTTGATAAAAATTCATACATTTTAGTATAGAGATCCTTCGCAAGAAATAGATAAGGTTATGACTCCATCTTTAACAGAAAGTGCTGCTACTTAAACATCCTTGGACGTGGACGATGTCATGATATAAGTGAATAGGATTAAGTCAATAATAAAACAATATTTTTTGTACTATAAACAGACATTATTTGGTTATGTTGAAACTATAATAGTTTGTCAAATTTTGTATGGCTCCTGCACCACTTCACAACGCAACCTGGCATGATGGTTCTTTGCTGATAAAAACGAAAATATTTGACGTCTGCTCGCTTGTAAGAAAAATGTCCGACTAAGTCACGTTTTGGAACGATTTTGAAGCCCCGCCTACTAATACACGACTTTCGTTGGGTCATTTTTTGAATGGAGTTACATTTCCTGACTTATTATATACGTAGATTAAAACTACTAAATAAACAACACTTGCAGAGAGACTTGAGTGAAAATGGTGACAAAAATAAGAATTATTTTTAGGTAGTAGGTAACTTTATTAGTAGATTCATAACTTTTTAAATATACATACGTACCGTTCTGTAATTTTATTTGTGTCTTTTCTTTTCTTTCTTCCTTTGTAAATGTGAGAATAAATAAAGCAGCTTAATTCATTTCTGATGAATCCTTTTTTTTAATAATATTAACTATAAATACAGAAATGCAAAAAAGACACTCTACGCACCCCTTGGAATAGACTCCTTCACCAAACGCGACCCGCGCTCGCGCATTTGCCGGGTTCTTTATCGAGTCTAGTTGTACTGCGTGGACGTGCGTAAGTCTCTGTCATTTTCAAATTATGGCAATTTGTGGTTTTGCGCTTGATGTATGAACTGTTCGGGGTGCGCTATTATAAATATAAAGCAATTTCCAGTTTCCTGTCGAGTATCTCATTTTGCAACGTCAAATTTTGGTTCTATTCATTTGATTTCTCTTCAAAGAACATTATTTTGAATAGCATACAAAACATTCGAATTCAACGATTTTTTTAAGTCACAAAATTTCGAATTCATCATGTGCGTCTAACATCTGCTGAAAGCCTCGTCTATATGTAATGTAATATGTGAGTGTTAATACTATCGTTTTAAAAAAGTCGAAATACAACATTATCGCTATCGTCATATCGAGTGCCTGCACATCTCTAGCTGGTCAAAAAGCATTACAGCGACGTTTGAAAGTAGATAATCATCATAGAAAAATAAGGGTAACTAGAAGGAGGATTAAAGAAATAAGTTGTCACAAGGTAGTGAAGGCGTCGTTCTATGGATTTGACAGGTTATTTTGAATATTTCCTAGTGATCACTGATGATTTGACATAAAAATTTGGGACACGTTGGCAGATGTCATCCCATAGTAAATTTAATTAGTAAGGTATCTATTCCGAGCGAAGCAAGGAGGTCCGAAATCTTTGATAATCATAAATATGTTTATCTCTTTTTTCTAATATGACTCTAAACATGAGTAAAAAGTCAAGCTATAGCCGACAATTTTCGGATCCCTCTATGACCGAGCGTAGCGAGGTTCAAATCTCTTTGATTGAAAGACACTAAAAATGACAATAGCTTTTTAATTGTCGTAACCAAAGAGATGAAGTCGAACCAACACGAAGGTTTTAATTTATCATAATTTTTATCTGATACAATCTTCTTGGACAAGATCTGAATTAATTTGAACTTTATTTTCGAACATTAAAGTATACTTTTGTATGCAATTTTCGAATCTTTATCACAGTTTCTAATATGTGCTCGCGACGTTAGTCGAATCAATTTGAAAACTGGCGAACATTTTTCTTCCCCGAGTGTACAATCGAAAAGTCAAAACAAGCATAAGAGATTCCTCCATCCCCCTCCTACCATTGGGAGTCCAAACGCAGCGCAGCATATCACCCAAATACATACAAATACATAACATCACGCCTCCTTCCCGTCGGGGTAGGCAGAGATCACAGTCCTCCACCTGCTATGATCTTGACATACTTCCCTCGCTTCCTGTACTTTCATCAATCCTTTCATACATGCTCGTCGGTTTAGGATATTTTTAATATAATATAACCCACACTTGGTTGATATTCCACACATTCGCACAAAGCGCTTTGAAACATCTTTTATAATGCGCACGGCCAAAGACTGGAATTCTCTGCCTGCGTCTGTGTTCCCGAAATCATATACAAAAAAAAAAAATACAAAAAAAAAATACAAAATATTTATTTCATTAACCAGAAGTGTGCTTACCATCTAGTTGCCGAAGCCTCCTTTTAAGCTTTTTATGCCTGTGTCAGGAGGCTCCGCTCTTCCATAACCGACTACGTAGTTACAGTATACAACAAGTCAAGCTTGACAGATGGCCTGACTTTAGCCTCTACAACTAATGAAAAATAACAGTAACAGGCCCGATGTCAAGCCTACTTTGCTTGTATCTTAAATTCAAACAAGTCAAAATATAATTTATGACAAAAGAGAGAAAGGTAAGGTTAGATTATTACTGATTGAGTGGTGCGAGTGTGGGTGAGTGTGTGTGTATGTGTGGGTGAGTGTGTGTGTGTGGGGGTGTAGGTGTGTGTGCGTGGGGGTGTGTGCACTAAAGCAAGTTATTACTCAAGTATGGCATGAACAAGTTCATGCATACGTGCCTACGTGCGGGGTTGTTAAATTGAAGAGCAGATAGCCCTACGACAAGGTCTTGGGATCGGTCAGATGTATATACAACTTCCACTAGCTACTCATCAATTCAACAACCCTTCCGTCATGTCATATGACTTAGTTTCTATCCAACGAGTTAACAATTTTTACACTCAGATAGCGATTTTGGATAAATTTGCAACTCTTTGTTTGTTAGATTATATAATTTAGCAGAGCGACTATTGAATTGCCTGCTTGCGAAAGTGGTGTTTGATCCTGGCACAATAGCCGCCAAATCACATCTTCTTCTACTCATGATACTGTTGTCAAAGGGAAGGGCCCTGTGTTTCCTTAACACAGCATGGACGATGTACAGTTTCCTAATCGTAAGTACGCTTGCCAGTTGATATAAGCTTTCCGTAGCAAATCTATCATCATATAACCCGAATCTATTCACGACACGAGTGAATACGCTTCTTCTGGGCAAGCTCGTTCCATCGTCGACCTCATCTCTGTCCTCAAGACTAGATCGAGGTCAAGAGTAAGCCCATGGACAATAAAAAAAAACAACAGAAATTATCCTACAGGTATGTCAAGTAGACATAGAACAAAAAAATATTTTGTTCTATGACCTATGTTCCTTGGGAAAAGTTGTTCAGTTTCATGGGCAGATTCAAGAGAGAGAACTGAGAGAACTGTTCAAGGAAATCAATATTATGACAGTGCCATGCCAGTATATCTATGAAAATATAATGTATGCTAGAAAGAACATTCATCAATTACCTAAAATTTGTGACAGGCATAATTTTAATACTAGAAATAAGCATAAAATTGATCAACCATATACTAGATTAACTAAAGTCAATACATCTTTCGTTGGTCTGTGTATACGATACTACAACAAAATACCTGACAATATAGTGCAATTACCTGAGAGAAAGTTTAAAGAATGTGTAAAGCAAACGTTATGTAAAAAAGCTTACTACAGATTGGATGACTATATGAATGACAAAGAGGTATGGTGCTCTGATATTCCAGCGAAACACAAGAAACACATTGTAAAAAGCCGACTCTTAAAGTAGGCCGTGCTGCAGTGGTTTCTTGCCGTTTCTTTTACGCTGCCATAGCACGATCCGAAACGGCGTAGACTCGCTCTATTTGCATTGTATTCTGCATGACATTCAATAAGTATTCTGTAAAGAATCTACATTGAATAAAATGATCTGAATCTGAATCTGAATCTGATTCACGCCCTTTAGTATTATCACATCTTTCCGTTACAGCCTGTATATGTCATACCAAATACTATATACAAGGTGTAACAAAAAGGTATATCAACCCTGAAGGATGTGATTCTGCCTATGAAACTGAACAACTTTCCCTAAGTAACATAGGTAATACGAAAAAAAATGTTGACCTCCCATAGCAACTGAATCAGCTGATCGCGCATTATGTATGGGAGGTAAAATTATTTTTTTTCGTATTTCGACCTATGTTCCTTAGGGAAAGTTGTTCAGTTTCATGGGCAGAATCACATCCTTCTGGGTTGATATACCCTTTCTATTACACCTTGTAGAATAGGTAGTGCTTCGAGATGGACTTTTTGCAGTCGTTCACCTTCTCTCTATTGCGCCACCTTGCATACCTTAGTGCAGTTATTTAATTTTCATTTGTTTAACTGTTAACATATTGTTTTCTTTTATATGTGTACTTTATTGTACTTTGGTTTGTAGTGTCACAATAGTTGAATAAATAGTTTTTCTTTCTTTCTTTCTATAATAAAATTGTTTGTTCCAGTGTCTGCTCCTGCTAAGCTACCTTGTCCGCAACGGGTCAGAACGCGTGGTCACCTCAGCGCGGGAACACATCTACGATCTGCGCTCGCTAGAGAACTACACTTACGTTGATGATTTGGGAAAGGATCAGGTAACGTTATTACAATAAAAACCGGCCAAGTGCGAGTCTGACTCGCGCACTGAGGTTTCCGTAGCAATAAGGTTCACACAGTTTCAGTCAGGGACGCGCAGTCGCGCATAAGACTTGACCAGTTTTTATTGTTTTATATAGCTAGTGCACTATGAACATAGCAAGTTTCACGTTTGTAAGTGTTCCCGTTTTTACGATAGAACATGTTTCTTGTATGGGGCCCCCTTATTTATTATCTTTTCATTGTTAGGGTTCTGTACCTCAAAATAAAAAACGGAACCCTAATAGGATCACTTTGTTGTCCGTCTGTCTGTCTGTCTGTCAAGACCCTTTTTCTCACTAACGAGAAGAGGTATCAGGTTGAAATTGATAACGAATATTAAGGTCTATAAACCACACAAGATAAGAAAATTTAAATGTTTTACAACGACGCAATGAAAAGATATATTATGGCTTTTTATGTCCTCATCTCCATACATTTATGCAAAAAAGAAAAACCTACAGGGTACTTCCCGTTGACCTAAAATTATGAAATTTGGCAAGAAGCTAGGTCTCACAGTACAAATAAAGGGAAAAGTCTGAAATCATTAAATATTTAAATTTTTCTCACAACTAATATGGTGAGCTCCCGTTTCAAGAACTTTTCTATAAAAGAGGGGTCAAGTTGGATGGTCCCGGAGTTTTTAAAGTCAAAGAGCAAAAGCTTTTAGTATATCATATGGTAGATAGGTACGGAACCCTTAGGGCGCGAGTCCGACTCGCACTTAGCCGGTTTTTTTTTAATTATTTGTTAGGTAATCCGCCACATACATACATAATATCACGCCTTGTTCCCGTCGGGGTAGGCAGAGACCACAGTTCTCCACCTGCTACGATCTTGACAAACTTCAATAACAATAACACATATTTTGTCAAAATTACAATCTTATTGCTACTACGGTTCAAAAGATGCTGCCATTTAAAGGTCGGACAGACCGACGACTTAGGAATAGGGTCCCGTAGGCACCGACAGGGCACACCCCAAACCTCAGAGTAAAAAACTATAGAGTCCGCCATATACATATTCTGTATGAGCTAGTGAAGTGTAAAGCGTCTCACTGTCGCCCATGCTAGTCGGTCAAAAAACTCAGTTAAGTTTTACAAAAATCAAGATATCTTTAAAAATCTAATGTTTTAGTATAAACTTTGTTTGCGAAAGTGAAAATATATAGTTTTTTTACTTGTGAATTGATCATTAATACTAAGAACGGAAGCGTAAATAATCCGTAATAGCCATTTTATGCGTGATTTTTAACACCGGTTATTTCCTGAACGGTAAGTGTTTTCACCAGAAAAACTGTGGTAGTAGCATTTATTAGTCCCATATCACATATTTCTCAGAGAGAAAGATAAAAATTTTACGTTTTTAGGATTTCCCTCGCAAGAAAGTGCTACGCTTATGGCTCCCTCCTTAGCAGCAAGAGCTGCTACTAAAACCTCCTTGCCCCAAACACTACATGCACGAGCGTAAATTTGAAATTGGAAGATCGCGTAGGCCCGCATATTCAGGGGCTGATAAGAGCTAAATACGCTACACTTGAGCAGCTTTTTAACGATGATGAATGTACGAGTATGGCCGTGAATAAAATTTATGTGATAATTAAGCATCTGTACAATAATATGATGACAATAATATGACAATAATAGCCCCGTGTGGTGCCGGAAAAGAATAGTACCAACCCTTACATACCCGTGGGTGTCGTAAGAGGCGACTAAGGGTTATAAACTGGAGGATGGGCAGCAGCATCCTCCTTTGTATCTAACATCTTGCTTACTGCGGTCACCTACAACCGCGGTCCATGGTGCCAGCCGTAACGCTATCAAGCGAGGTTACTATGGTACTTCCCCTCTACATTTTTTCAGCAAAAGCTAGAATTCTAGAGGGAGCTCCCTGTCCTGTAGTGGACGTTTCATGGGATGTTATGATGATGACAATAATATGGCCGACTCTGAATCACGATTAAATATATTTTGTACGCCTTAAAAAATCCAAAGTTACCTCTGATTTTTGCATTTAAACCGTTTTTCTTATCCCATTAACCTATGATGCCAAAACTTGTACACAATATTCAATATATTATGCATAATAATATAGCTGTTTTATAATTAATATTATGGGTATAGATTTTGAGAAAAATGCAAAAATGACCGAAAAACGTAAAACAGCGCGAATCCGCTCCGTTCTAGCACGTGCATTCTGCCCTTTGTTAGAAAGGGAGGTAATTCAGCTCTTATCAGCCCCTTCATTACAAAATACCCTCAGCAGCGCCCTGCGGGAGATTGCGGGCGGGGGGCGGAGTGGCACTTCTGTATGATAGCACTATTACTTTATTCTGTGCTTTGGGTACGGAACCCTAAAAACTGTATGTTACCCCCGATTCGTCCGCGTTAAACCAGAACGCGGGAACCGTTTATGTTTCGGAGGTAAAAGTCGATTATATGCTGTACTAGCCGCGTAGACTCAACATTTACTTGCGCAATTTCATTTAAATCTCTTCAGGCATTGAACAACCAACCAACGTTTAAACTTAAAATGATAGTGTAATTAGATCTTTAGGCCCCTTTAAATCTTCCAGCGGTGTCGTAGAGTTAGTGCTGATTTTAGAGCTCATTATGATTTATACTTGTGATTGTCGGCACTTTGAGACTCATACATACATACATACATAACTTCACGCCTTGTTCCCGTCGGGGTAGGCAGAGACCACAGTTCTCCACCTGCTACGATCTTGACATACTTCCCTTGCTTCCTGAACCTTGATCAATCCTTTCATACATGCTCGTCGGTTTAGGGTACTTTTAACCTGGCCTTTATTCAGAACGTCCTGAATTTGGTCCTGGTACGTTCGCCGAGGCCTTCCCCTTCCAACGTTTCCATTCACTCTCGCCTTGTCTCCTCCGCCTCGCGATCTCTTTCGTCAATCTTCCTTCATTCATCCTCTCTACATGACCAAACCATCTCAGCATCCCTTTCTCAATTTTAGTCTCTACGTCTTCTTTTACGCCACAACGTTCTCTTATCACACTATTTCTAATCCTGTCACTCAATTTCACACCAATCATACTCCTCAACGCTCTCATTTCTACTGCATTAATTCTACTTTCGTGCTTTTTCTGCCATACCCAGCTTTCACTGCCGTACATCAGTGTTGGTACCAAAACGCCTCTATGAACAGCCAGACGAGCCTTGTGAGACACCTTCTGACTCTTCATAAAAGCATGCAGAGCACCATTCACCATGTTTCCAGCATTCACTCTTCTTTCGATATCACTTTCACACTTTCCATCTCTCGTAAACTTAGAACCCAGATACACAAACTCCTTTACTTGTTCGACTTGTTCACCACCTATTAATATAGTACACTCTGTCATACACTCTTCTCTTTCACTTTGAGACTCCATATTCAGTTTTGTATCGAAACACTTGTACATTGGTTCACTAATTTAATTTTTTGACAAATACGGGGTTATTTTTCGACCCCTGGCCATGGCCAAATTTTAGTATGTCACTCAGAACGCAAATCCGAACAACTTACCCGAAGAAACATGGGTCTCGTTTTTCGACCCATGTTTCTTTGGGAAAGTGGTTCAGTTTCATTTTCTGAGCAACATACTAAAATTTGGCTAGGGGTTTAAAAATAACCCTGTATATTCGTATTCTCCTGAAGATGCTAAATACTTAGCGAAACCGGTAGAAAAACATAAAATTAGTGAACCTACGTACAAGTGTAAACTATTTCATAACAGTTTACATGAAGAACCCAAGTGTTATAAATAAAAAAAAATCTTATCTTTATTTCTCAGGGTATTAACGTGAGACACAAGGTGCGCGAACTCATAGAGTTCGTACAAGATGATGAAAAACTCCGAGAGGAGAGGAAAAAGGCTAAGAAAAACAAGGACAAATATATTGGTGAGTTATGAATACTTATAAAAAACTAGCTGGTGCCCGCGACTTCGTCTGCGCAGAATCTGCGGTTTCACCCGCATTAAATGCGTTTTCCCGTGGGAATGAAGTGTTTTCCCGCGGTAAAAAGTAGCCTATGTGTTATTCCAGGACCTAACCTATATGTGTGCCAAGTTTCATTAAAATTCATTCAGAAGTTTACATCCATACATGTTTACAAACTTATAATATTGGTAGGATAATCAGTGTAAAGCGAGTAAATTTTCATTGGTTGTGCTCCCAAAGCCCAGTGATTCTACTCATGATAACAAGCAACAAAACCTCTATACTAATCTCATATTAAATGTATGGGAGTGTTAAATGTCAAAATTTTGGATATTTCTCGTTTTATTTTAAAAACGTTATTGATGTCATTTTCTTTGAAATTTCTTTGAAATCTTTGAAATTAATCGCTGTCTTGAGCTTGACGCCAGACGCGAAGAACTGAAAGCCCGTCCACCTGTGGCGATCAGTTCTAATTATAGTAATGGAGTGCTCACGGGCCCGCAATGCGCGCGGACCTTTATCAATAAGATAAGCCACATGCGAGCACATGAACTCCATCTACAAAGGAGTTGAAACAGTCGCCATGACCGAAATCGGTCGGATAGAATATAATATATGATGTCATTTTACTCATTAGTAATGTGCTTTCGATATCAGTTTGGATATCTGTTGTAGTTACGGAATAATCGTCTGGACACACTTCACGGTTACACGGTGTTTAATTGTGAATTTGCATTAAGTATTATGATTTACCTTTTAACAGTTTATCAAGACGAATTTGAATTTTTAAAGTTACTAAACTCATTATCATCATATCGTGTAGATTGCAAGGTTGATGACCGACCTCACAAACCCTGGTGTCAGAGTTGTTGAGCCGCCAAAGGCATCTGACGTGGCTCATTAACGACTACATCCGTAGATAGTAGTCGGGACCAACGTGCCTCCCAAAGCACGGAATCATCTAACCTTTCACACAATCAGGTGATTCACTCTGCAATGTCCTAATCAAATTGGGGAGGTCGTACAAAGGGATTTTTGTTTGACAGTGTCTCCATCGGGAATGGAACCCAGAACCTCCGGATCGAGAGCCGAGCGCTCTAACCATTTGCATGTTCAATACAAAAGACCCTCAGAAGGACCACGAGAATCTCTTGGCGCGGGGGTGCGGGGGGATTGCAGGCGGGGGGCGGAGTGTCCGTTCTGTATGATATTACTATTCATTTATTCTGTATCCCTGTTCGGTCTATGATGTATGGTGTCACAAAATTAATTTTGCCCTTCTTTTCTAGGGATGTCGTCGGAAGCAGCCGTGATGGGTATGGGCGGTATGGGTGGTATGCGGGGAGGAAGTGGGGGCTGGGGCGAGTATAGCGACCGCTCCACCAACTGGGGTGAGATTCAGATAATTTTATTCAATGTTGATTCTTTACAGAATACTTATTGGATGTCATGCAGAATACAATGCAATTAGAGCGAGTCTACACCGTTTCGAATCGTGCTATAGCAGCGTAAAAGAAACGGCTAGAAACCACTACCTCACGGCCTACTTTCACCCATATATGCCCCTTGATTCGAAAATTAACAGAGACCTTATCTGCCCAGAACTATTTTGATGGATATCCAATTGTTGTTAATTTTGGATATGTTTGTGCTAATGTTTTTTTATCAACATAAAAATTGTATTTATAACAATCGGTAATGGGTAAGATATTTTTTTTAAGAGTTCGAAAACGAATCATTGGTCAAATCCGATACTTTTACTATAAATAATAGAATGTTATGTTTTCATATTTATTTTTAGGTTTCCGATACCAAAATGGTATAAAAAGGAACCCTTATCCCTTTATAGGTCAATGGTCGCTTAACCCTTTATAGGCCAGTGGTCGCTTAAGAGACCACTAAAAAGTTTGTAAAATGGACTTAATTGTTAATTTCACAATGTACTGACTCACCACTACTGAGCTTATATGGTAAAAAAAAAAAAAAGTTAATAGAGTTCAGTTTCCAAACTCTTTACCTGGGTGTCTGCCTATAAAGGGTTATGGTGCGACTTTGTCTGTCTGTCCGGCTGTCTGTCACACCTCTATATCTCAGCAACCACTCATGCTATCGACCTGAAATTTGAAATAGTTTTAGAATATAGTTGCCCAACTTAATTGCACATGAAAGAATTTTGAAAAAATTATGATTATTAATGTAAAGGGTGCCAAAATAGGGGGGGGGCCAAATTACAAATTGCCGCTACTAGGTCGAGTGGGGTATCATATGAAAGTGCTATACTTGTACATTCTTAAATATATTTTTGTATTTTTTTACGTCTCTTCGTTTTCAAGTTATGATGAAAAATGTCAAAAAAAAATACCATTCCCCCTCCTTATCTCCGAAGTTTATGAAAGGAAAAATCTGAATTACTTACAGTTGACAGAAGTTTATGTAAACATTCAATCTTTCTTAGTTGCCCAGTTTTTTATAAATGTGCAAATAAACTTTACAAACAAATTTATTCTTGCGGTCCTAAAATAGGACTTTATTGCTTCCAAAAATACAAAAAGTATATCGGTCCCCTCGGCGCGCGAGTCCGAATCGCACTTGACTGGTTTTTTTTTAAATGTTTTTGATGAACCAAATGAAAACCAATTACTTTAAACATTTTAAGTTTATAAATGAAAAATTATAAAGCATATTGAGTGCAGATTAGCCCCACACTTTTGGCAAGAAGTTACTGTCATGTTATTGCAGTAAGCACAGGGCAGTCACTCCGGTGCTACCAATCATGAGCTCAGCGTTGTGCTTTCGCATTGAGGTAGGAACAGTGCTAAAGAATCTTTTCAATACTCAATACTCAATACATTTATTGCCTTCATATGGTACATAACAAGATGGTATTATAAATAAGGTATCTCATATGATCCCATTTTCAGAGGCATTGCAATAATTGAGATAGACCGAGATTTTAAATAGTTATCAACAATATTTAATTATGTATTTATATAATGTAGGTATATTTTTTTAGTTTATTTATTTTTATCATTGAAATATTCGTTTAAATTATAGTAAGTTTTATTTATTAGGTATTCTTTTAATAGTTTTATCATCTTATTATAAGAATTTTCTATTCTTATATTTAGCGGTAGATGATTATTATTATTATTATCGTTCGGCCTATTTACATATAACCTGCATTAAAATATTTACAAATTAATATCCAAGTGCTGTAGCCAGTCTACAGCCGCCGCAGAAAGCCCGTGAAGTTCCTCGTATGAGCCAGGAAACCGTCTGAGGGGGCATTCTCCTACAATATGTGCCGTGGTCTGCTCTGACGCTCCACAATCGCAAGCGGGCGAGCCCGCTATACCCCACTTGTGAAGGTGGTAGTTACATCGGGCTACACCCGTTCGGATGCGGTTTAGCGTCGTTCAGATACGTCTGTTGGATTGGAAGCCTTGAACTTGTTCAGACGGGTCCGAGACCACACCCGCAGAGCACTCTAGGGTTTGCCATTCAGCCAGCCAGGACGAGCGAATGTCTGAGGACTGCCGAACTTCGGGGTCAGACCAAATGGGCTTGCGTGATGTTAGGCGATTTGGGATGACTCCATCGAGGGTCTTTCTGATCGGCATTTGGTACGGAAGTCTGCAGTTCTCCGTTTTCATCCACTCGCCCGCTGCGATTTGAGCGCGCCTAAGGTGAGGAGGCGCTATGTGGGAGAGAGCTGAAAGCCACGGTGTGAGGGTAGGGCCCAACGTACCCGAGACGATGCGCATCGCTCGGTTCAACTGCACGTCCACTTTAGAAGTATGTGCACTGCGGTACCATACCGCAGCACAGAACTCTGCAGTGGAGAACACTAAAGCTAGTGCAGATGTCCGAAGTATATCGGCCCGGGCTCCCCACGATAGCGGTAGATGATTATATATTTTTATTGATACACTTAAAGGGCCAGAACTGTGTATTTTTAATTTAGAAGGTATATTATTGATTTTATTTGTTTTATACCTGCGAGGGTACAGTCGGGGCTGATTATCTTCCATTTCGTAGAACTGCGGGTTGTTCTTAATAAATTTGCAAGCTTCTTTTTGAAAGTTCTGGCCGCTGTTTATCAAAGCCGTACTTTTGGAGTAAAGTCCGAGCAATACTACGCCGAAACTCAAGCTTATCGACATCACTACGATAAGGTTTTGCGAAAAGAGTAGTTCACGGCCAAATCGAAAAGTCTGAAAAATATAGGCGTGAACCATTTTTTGCCCCTGATTGCAATTCTGTAAGATCCTATATTGACATTTAAGCGGTCCACTCCACCGCAGTGTTATTGTCGGTAGTTGCCAATTCTACAATTACACGTACACACTCTCAAACTATCTACCTTTATTGTAAAATGCAGCCCAGCCTAAGGTGGTCAGGCGCGAACTTTGTTGATGGTTTATTTGTTGTAAACAGAGGAGCCTAAAGAGAGGAACGAGGATGAAGATTACGGCGGACGAGACGACTCGGATGAGGACTACACACACGGACCCCCGGTGCAAAGGAAACCAAACAAGTCAGTACTTTCTTTTTATTAATTGCATGAATGGATGAATGATGTATGAAAGAAGATTGACGAAATGGATGTATGAAAGAAGATTGACGAAAGAGATCTACAAGGCGAGAGTGAATGGAAACGTTGGAAGGGAAAGGCCCCGGCGAACGTACCAAGAGCGAATTCAGGACGTTCTGAATAAAGGCCAGGTTAAAAGTACCCTAAACCGACGAGCATGTATGAAAGGATTGATGAAAGTACAGGAAGCAAGGGAAGTATGTCAAGATCGTAGCAGGTGGAGAACTGCGGTCTCTGCCTACCCCGACGGGAACAACGCGTGATATTATGTATGTATGTAATTAATAGAATCAGGAATCAGGCGTTACTTTGCGGAAGTCCATTTCAAAATGTTATGGAAATTATTTCAAAATATATAGTCACTTCTGCAACAATGATGGGTGCTATGTACTCACTGTGTTCCGCCCGCCCGCTAGTAGGCAACCGCTACACAGCAACAACCCAAACCGCTGTACACGTGTTTCGCCTCCACGCGAGGCATCCTCAGGAGATGTTAGACCAACCAGTGCCAAACACCGTACGGTGTTACGCATGCGCATTTACTTGCGGGCGGGCGGTGCACAGTGAGTACCTAACCTAGCATCCATCATTGTTGTGGAGGTGGCTAATTTTGTTGGCTAACTGTTTTAGGGGCATGCCTAGTCAAAGAAACTAAACAACTTTTTCAAAGATTCATTTGTTTGGAAATCACAAGCGCTTTGAAACATCTTTTATAATGCGCACAGCTAAAGAGTGGAATTCTCTGCCTGCGTCTGTGTTCCCGAGTTCATATAACCCGAATCTATTCAAGTCGCGAGTGAATAGGCTTCTTCTGGGCAAGCTCGTTCCATCGTCCACCTCATCTCTGTCTTCTTGACTAGATCGAGGTCAAGAGTAAGCCCATTTCCAATAAAAAAAAACATATAAAACAAATCGATCGTTGCATATGCAGTTACCACATGTTTCTGTGTGTTTGCATGGAGTTCCATATTTTATTTCTTTCCAAACACATGTTTCTTTAGGAATGGTTTTCAGTTTCTTTTGATGAATATGCTCCTAATTTATAAGATAAGATAAATATATTTATTTGCTATAGATATAATCTCAAGAATATAGATTTTGTGTTTATAATATGTTATTAATCTACTTATTTATTTCCAGGGAAAACGTATACCGAGACTCGGAGCAGATAACAGACAGTCCGCCAACACCGCGAGCGGACACCCATCCCGCCGACATCCCGTCTAGCAAAACGCTCAACATCACGCTCAAGAGTCCCGCCAAGCAAAAACCTAATACACCATCTAAAAAAATTGATCTCGGTAAGAAAATTTTGTATATAACTTATAGATGGAATAATGTAATTCTGCTGACGGTTAATGATTTTTCCTTTAATTTCCTGAAAGTTTTTTTTTATTGTTAATGGGCTTACTCTTGACCTCGAGGGGGACTTATGCAACGGTACATAATGAGGGGTTATAAAATTCGAGCGTCGGTTTATGGGACGCAGGCGAGCGAAGAGAGACAAGTTCCATAATAGATGACACGAGTGTTTAATACCTGATTATGTGGAGTTGCATACACAACTCTATCTACTCTCATATCGTGAATCCTAAAATAATGTGTTCAAGAACATACCTTTTCGTAATATTTTTCTCTTTTCCCGGCTATACTACTAAGCGATGTTCCAAGTTGACTTGAAAGCACCTGAAAGCGAACCATGAACGCTTTTATCACTTATTTCATTACAAAACCAATGAAAATATGTGTAAATACAAAATCAGTTTGCTGAGTTTTTCATCATTGCAAGTATTGCAATGCAACCTTCATGGCACGCCTTTAAAAATTAAAAAGTTGTTTGATAGTTCTCCCGCGGGAAATTCAATAAATCAATATACAATTCCACAGATAAATAAATTACACTTAGAGTGTTTCAAGGCACAGATTGACATGTAGGTGGTATCCTACAATTTTTAAACGCATTTTTGAGGATTTACGATATGAGAGTAGATTATATTTGTCGAAGATCGTATTAAAAACTTTTTATGTTGATTTGAGTCGTTTTCTTTCCAAAGGCGCAGCAGCATCATTCGCGAAGGCAGCCGCGTCGACAACACCTAAACCGGTGACGTCACCGCAGTCTCAGAAGTCCCAGGAGCTTCTGGACGACCTGTTCAAGACTTGTCCGGCTCCTACTCAACCCGCCAGCCTCACCAACAGTCTCACCAGCAGTCTGGTTCCTGAGGATGACTTTGATCCCAGGTAAGTAGAGTGTTTCAAGATCAAATTCAGTACTTGCTGAAACAGGTCAAGATGTAAATCGATGGGCATGTATTAGAGGGCTAATAATAAGAGCAGAAGATGCGAGGGATAAACGGAATAATTGTGTCTTCTGTCTAAATAATATTATAGAAGACCCATCATAAACCTTCACGAAACACTATACTCATCAGTTCATTAATCAATTCACTATAAATTATTTATGCATCTACCAACCTGTCTGCATCAACCTAAGGTAGACTGTTAGATAATGCCTTTAGGCGTTAAGTCCGCCTAAAGGCACATTTGTGCATGAAGTTGAATAAATAAAAATAAACAAAGGCGGAATTCAAAAGAGAGAGTACGAATACACAAATTGCATAGATTATAAACCATCTCCAGTAACAACTAAGAGCTCGTTCCCACTATGTCGTATGTCGGGTCGGATTTTAATCGGTAGTTTTAGTAGCAGAACGTTTTATATGAATCTATTCACACTCGTCCGACAACGATTTTGTGTCGGATCCGACAAAAAATATCGTGTGTTTTGTCAGCCCTCGTCCGGAAAAATATGGCGCTGTTCAAATTGGATGTCAATTTCCCATAGAGTTCCCGGAAAATAGAAAATTCATGAAAAATGTATTGCAATTTATGCGAAATTATGCCTTGTCGCGTAAATAATTATATTTACTTTTCGTTTCCTGCGAATTTTGACATGGGGCTTGAGAGGTTAAGGCTCAGTAAAATTAATTAAATCCTTTTTGAAGAAAATATATCACGGGCTTTGACAGCAGAAACAAAATTGTCTTAATAATTTTCATACTAGGTGAAGGTTCAGTATCAGTGTTTCAATTTGCCATTTTTCTAGTGCTAACTAGCAGCGCTATCTATATTTCGTCCATCTTAAGAATGCAGTGAGTCATCGCTTTCGGCCGCTTGTAGCTAAGCCCCGTAACCAATCAGGTCGCTTTAAATTATAAAGTCTAATGCACAATGACTAACTGAAGGCGAACCTTCGAAAGAAGCGATTGTTTCCTTTGTGTGTTACCTAAAAAACTATAAAAAAAAAACTCCATTGTGAATACACCTAAACCCTGCATTTGCATTAATGACTTACTGCATTCTCAACGTGAACGAACTAATTGAACTTTGAAAAGCTGGTTGAAAGCATTCTATTACAAAAACAACTACCGATGAAGAGGTGTGACATACCTTCAACGTGTAATTCTAAATACTATTAATGAGTGATTCCCATTACGTCTCATATGCCATCGCACCATTTTGGTGCGTAATGGGAATAGAATATTTTACTTTATTTATATTCCCGATAAGTCCCACTTCGCTTTTTATAACGCTTTATGAGTAAAGTAATGCTGACAACAAAAGTGTTTTCAAAATTTTTTTTGTATGTAGTTCTTGATGTTTGCAAGATAACGAAGCACAAAATATACCAATATTTATTTATTTACTTTATTTATTTATTTTACTTTTTTAGGAAAACTTACAGCAAAAAATATACTTAAGTTGATTCAAAAACAGTAGCTTGAAACTACGCCATTTACAAGTTATTGTCTTAACTAATCCTGTCATCGGACTAAAGGCCTATGTACTATGTAGATCTATGCCTAGAATTACTATGTTGTTGAATAACAATGGAAAGAAAGTAATAATATTTATTTTTCTAGCATTTGATTGTTAATTTGCAATTATAGTAAAATCATTATTTTGTAATTTTTGTTTATTTTGTGTTGGTAATTTTTGATTCTTTAATATTGTTGATTTATATTGCTTAGTGATAAATTATTTAAACTGTTAATTTTTGTTCTAAATAAGAGTTAGATTATGTTACAAATCTGATTACTATGTCTACTTTTAATAAAGGCTGATTATGCTGTGATTTTACTGTAAAAATACACTAGCAAAATATATTATCTGCCTTTTATAATGATATCTAAATAATTAATTTAAAAAAAAATTGAAGGTTTTTTTTTTCCGAATATACTAAAATGTTTATAAAAAAAAGCTTAGGGACGTAATGGGAATACAAAATTGCCATGTCCCATTACGCACTAATTTGGTGCGTAGGTATTGGGACGTACTGGTAATTACTCCTCAAAATACCTCGCGAGTAAGTATTCAACCCGTAAATGAACAACTTTTGTTCTAGATGTTAGGAAATTAAAATAAACAATAAAAATCTTCTTAAAAAAGTAAGTATGAAGATCCATACTTTTTTTTTATTTGCAAAACTTGTAGAACAAATGTGGTTCAGTTACATGGGTAGAACTAACCCCAAGAGGTTTTTGGTATTTGGAATTACACGTTGTACAATAAGTGATCAAGAAGTATCCATATCCTATCCTACTAATATTATAAACGCGAAAGTTTGTAATTATGGATGGATTGGTACTCTTTCACGTCAAAACTACTGGATGGATTTTAATGAAACTTTGCACATAGGCTACAATTTATCTTGCGCAGACGAAGTCGCGGACACCAGCTAGTCTGTTATATACTTGGTTGTGTGTCATTAAAGTACTAGTATGCAGCTAGCTACCGTGTTCATTATTCGCCCCTTGTCCCTCGTAACTATAGATTTAACAATATGTAACTTATTGTATTTTGTTTCCAGAGCGGAGGAACCGAAGCCCGTGGAAAGGAAAGACTCGGCTGAGTTCGGTGACTTCTCTAACGCGTTCACCGCTCCCCCCGCGCCCGCGCCTGCCGGGGGCGGGTTCGCCGACTTCAGCGCCGCCTTCACGCACACACACACACAGCCGCAGCCACAGCCACTCACTAGCGGTAAGTCCACATATCATCATCCGACCGTTTTCGGCCATGGTGACTGCTGTATACTCCTTACAAAGGGTTATGGCGCCGATGTGCCTTTATATTTCTCATGTAGCCTATCTTTGCAGTGAACTCTCTTCCACAATGAGGTCAAGTGAGAACACCGTTTATATAATTGTATGATATAGCTGCAGGTGGTCGCACCTTCAGTTCATCGCGTTCAGGGCGTACGCTGCGTCAGGCGGGATCACGGCGCGCGCGTAGTATTCAGCAAAATACAAGAGCACCGCTAGCTAGCGCGTATGCGCCGCGAGTCGGTAATACGCGGCGCGTTACGCTCGGACGTGCTTATTTTACGAAATTAGTCCTAGCCGCAGAGCAGTCTTTACCATAAGGGCACACGGGGCCCGTGCCCAGGGCCTCCATCCTCACGAGGGCCCCGAAAACCGATATATTTACTCATTTCTATTTCCTAAAAAGTACTTAGTACCGCACTTTCCGCCGACTTAACTTTTTATTAGGCTGTACAAGAATATTTCCGAGTGTATTCTAACTAACTACAGCACCATCTAGCGATACCATTTCGAATCCACAGTCGAGCTTGCGCATTGCACGTTTCACACATCAAATTTATCTGTGGTCTGAACCCAAAGGGCCAGGGGAACCCCCGAAAGTCATGTAAAACAGGCTAAAACAGTTCCCGAAAGAAACCATTATCTTAATCAGCACAGGCATGCTTATCTAATTGTTAATATACAGCGTGAATTTGTATTGGTTTCGCTCCCGAAGGCCAGTGATTCTACTCATGAAAACAAGCAACAAAAAACAAAAAAAAAATTCGTCTCCCCATAGTAAAGTGGTCACGTGATCGACTATTTTTGTATGTATGGGAAGGCGAAAAAATTTTTTCTAGTAAAAATTTTTGTTCATCGGGAAAGTTGCTTGTTTTCATGAGTAGAATCACTGGGTTCCGGGGCTGAAACCAATACAAATTCACGCTGTACGGGTACCTACTTACTAGATTTAAGATTTAGAGAAATAGGTAGTATTAGATAACTGCAGAAAAATCTTTGTATCATTCTTTTTCTTTACTTCCCAAAAAGGCCCCAAATCTTGTGTGCCCAAAGGCCTCAACATGGCTAAGGACGGCCCTGCCTAGCCGCTACGTCAAGCTAGGCGCACGCGGCATATTGAATTCGTACAGTTCGGTACACATAACGACGTCTATTGATACTAAACGTGTGATTTTAAATAGTTATGGCGTCGCGTTTTTTGCTACGCAGCGTATCTAAATTCACGCTGTATAAGGGGATGGCCAGTCCTTTCCTTACTTATGTTGGCTGGCTGTGATTCAGTTCCAAATCTAAGGCCAATTTGGCCCGCCTAGCCAGTCAAGATGCATTGCTGATATGACATGCCTTATCCCGTTTGAGTTTGGCAGCCTCTTTTAAATCAGTCGAAATACGTTTTCTACTTACTAGACAAAGACCTGAGGCTTCGGCCAAGCTGAAAGCGACTTCTGATCAAATCAAATCAAAATCGTTTATTCATTGTTGGATATTAAAATCTCTTAATGACGTCAGCTAAACTACATCGCTTCACAAACAATGTGGCGCCATTGTAGGAAAAAAAAGAGGAATCATCATACGAAGATCTCCACTACTAGTCCAGTCAATCTACGAAAGTTTGTATGGAGAGGGTTGCATTAAATGCACTTTAGAGGAGAATAATATATTAAATTACCAGTAAAAAATTCAAAAATTAAAAACCTCAGTAAACAATGGTGTCGATTCTAGCAGACACAAACTAAAACTAAACTAAATTTGACAGGCCTAAAAATGTTGATATCTTTTTTCGAACCTATAGTGAATAACAAAGACAGCGACTGTTTTAGACCTGTCAAATTTAGTTTAGTTTTAGTTTGTGTCTGCCAAAATCGACACCATTATTGATATTCTTAAAACCATTATAAGGTGAACTCAACCTGTATAATATTTACCATGTAGCACAGGTCAGGTTATACTGGTACTTTTACAATAAGAATAAGAAAGTTTTATTTGCAGTAAATGTGGTTTACAAGTTGTTAAATTTTTTGTAGTATCACACACTTAACCAATAAACAAATTTGGCATGCAAATAATTATGATAAGATTATATTTAACCAAATAAATAGTTTTTTTAAAATTGCTGGATTTAATTATTTACAGCTTCAAATAGCCTATATTACTATTTAAAATTAATTTATATATATGTGCATTTAATGCAACCTCATATCGTAGATTGACTGGACTATCAGTCGAAATACGTTTACTGCTAGACAAAGACCTACCCTGAGGCTCACTGTTTACCCGTAGTCCCGGTGGATCGACCCATTACCGGGTCCACGGGTAATTTTAATTACCCGTGGTTCCATGGCACTAAGGATTGCTCCATGGACTTCTGATTATATCGTCAGGAAATGTAAACCATCAGTTACATGAAATTAAGTTTACCCAATCAAAAGCAAATAAAATAATTCCATACTTGGGAACAAAAATATACTCATAATACTGAAAATGATGAATTCATAACTAATATTTTCAGTTACATGCAATAAAATAAATCCATCCTTGGGATAAAGAACATACTCATGATACTGAAAATTATGAATTCATAACCGATATTTTCAGTTACATGCAATAAAATAATTCCATCCTTGCGGACAAAAACATACGTGTGCGTCAGGATGGCAAGTGTACCATCGCAAATTTTAATTTAATTAGCATGAGAGATTAGTACCTAATTTGTACCTTATTGTACCAATTTTTTTTTAAATATACCTATTTCGTATTCCAGAAATCTTCAAAACAAAGTATCCCGCCATCCTGACGTCAGAATGGCGCATGGCGGGATTTTTTACGTTTTGAACAATTTTCTGATTTTAAAAGCGTAGGAATTTTGTACCTAAAATGTACTTTCAGAAAATATAAGCCAAGCCAGATGAAACAAAATGTAACGTAAAATTAAAAAAATCTAATTAAACATTTTTGGTACCGGCGACGCGAGCGCCTTACAACCGTTGTATACAAGGTGTAATTCCAAATACTCTAGGGTGGTAGTTCTATACATGAAACTGAACAACATTTGCTCTAAAAGTTTTAGAAATTAAATAAAACACATTGATTACTCATACAAATTGACCAAACCAGATTTTCATTTTGTATGGGGAATCGATTTTCTTTTCTTTTTATTTCAAAATGTTGAGAGAGCAAAACTACCACCCGAGAGTTTTTGCGTATTTGGAATTACACCTTGTATACAACAGTTGTAAGGCGCTCGCGTTGCCGGTACCAATTGTAACAAAGTTAGTTCAGTCCAAAGTAGGTTCGTTAAATCGATATAATCAGAAGGCGTGATATTCATCAAGTTGTAATCCCTAGTGCTATGGAACCACGGGTAATTAAAATTACCCGTGGACCCGGTAATGGGTCAACCCAGCGGGACCACGGGTAAACAGCGCTGAGGCTTCGTCCAAGCTGAAAACGACTTCAGATCATCATATGACTGGCGCCAATTTGTTTGTGAAGTGATGTAGTTTAGCTGACGTCATTAAGAGATTTTACATCTCTCATATTCGGTAAGTAGGTCCTTATTACCCCCAAATGGGGCTTGTAGGTGACCAATTAGCGCTCTAGGGTAATAATGTAGCTAGAAAAGCCCTTACCTCGCTGCGCTCGTGCGCCTAAATATCTCGGGCTGCAATTGATGCCTTACAGCCCTAGGCTACTAATCTACTATTAATATCCACCAATGAATAAACTATTTTGACTTTGACATACGAAGATCTCCACCACCGGTCTTTAGCATGTAGCTGTTTCATAACAAAAAAACTTTGTTTACAGCTCCATCTAACGCCTCCAACGTGGATTTACTCAGCGACTTATCAGCACCCCCGCTACTACCGTTCGGCAATATGGCTGCCAATAACAACCTGACCGGATTGTCCAACGTCGACGCGCTATCGGCACAGCTGTCTTCCACTACTTTACAACCTACAATGCAGCCTACTGGTGAGTTTTTGCTTATTTTAGAAAGAAATTCCAATTATACACTTCCAGACACATCTATCGGCCCACCTAGCATTCTAAGTTTTTAATGGACCCTTAAGTAAGGCCAGTTTCTTCGTAGGTCATGATTTTTCATACATTTGACAGCTGTCACAAAGGACCTATTATATTGGCCTTACTTTAGCATAAAGGTTTGGTTATACTCACGTGCACTTGGGTATCTTTTTTTACTAGATTGCACACGTTTTTTGCCTAAATACGCATAAATTGACTTCCGAACCCAGTCGAGATCCCGGATGCCGGATACCGGATGCCATAAACTTTTTGGGCTTGCATTCTGAGAAATAAAACTTGGAGCTAGGTGTGGATAATGCACAGTTGAGCAAAAACTTTTATGCAGTAATGATGCAATAATGAAGCTGGCTCATTTGCCAACTCTTTGGCTTGCATTAAAACTTTTTGATCAACCTAACATTTATTTTAGCTAGGGTTTTTCAAAACATAAAATGCAAGGCATATGCAAGGTGGGCCGATATATGTGTCTGGGAGTGTAATATACAACCACGGAGTGCACACGAATAGCAAAAATGTCCCTGACGTTTTCTTAGACCTGTATCTCTTTCTAGCATACTGCTGGCACTGTTGCTGGAAAGAGATAGAGGCACCTTTCAGTATTTTTTTTTCAAGGACGGAAATGTTCCTTCAAGTGAGCACATACTGGAAATCTCTTTGGTTGTTTGTTATTCGAGTCATGAGAATAGAAGTGCAACAAACCATTTTTTTACACTTAACACTATTATGTAAACAGTATGACGGCAATAAGTTTAAACTACTCGCAGACCCGTGAACATGATGCTTGCAATAGCACCGAAATATCGGGAGCTCATCTAAAACCCATATCGTGGTAAGAACCCGTCATACTGTTTCCATAATAAACCACATGTCATGTCATATTTATTTTTGGCTGAGTGAAAACTGCCACGAAAACGGCTTGTTACACTATCAATACGTATCGCGACATTGAGGGGTTTGAGGGATGCAGCAATTGGAAAAAAAGAGAAGGCTACACGACTATTTCTTATTACTATACGAATATCGAGATGTGTATTGATAGTGTAAGAACCCCAAAGCAGTCAAGAGGCGAATCACTTGCGAAACGGTTACTGCTTACAGTGGAACCAAAAATTACCGGATTAGTTCAAATTCCGTTTCGATTCGGTCCGATTTTGCTCAATATTTAAATAATTTTTGTTTTCACGTTTATTTTGTACTATTTATGATATTATCTGAATACATGTGACTTTGCATTCTTTATTGGACGTGTATAACTCGATCCTATGCGGTTACTTTTTCAAACCAATTATTAATTTTAAAAGAAATGAACCATATTGTTATTGCATTTAAAGTGGTATTTTGAAGTGCTTTATTTTTAAGTGTTGCATGATCGGATACTCCTGTGTTTTACTACAATCAGTTCTGGGCACATTCAGGTTTTCTTTATTTTCAGAGAGTGAAAAAACGAAGACAAGAAGTCAAGAAAACCTCCTCAGGGCCATAAGAAACGTTCTCCACATCTTCGACGAAATCAAAATCGTCAAATCCGAAAATGACGTCAAAAATGTCAAGATATGTATCGAAAACGTGAAAAATCATCTCCCAGGACCGATAAACGTCCAAAAACTAACTGGTGTTGACGAAAAAATACTCGATACTGAAATAACAGATATGCTGTCACAGTTTCACGGTACCATAGTGCGGATAATGCTTCCCCATTGGCCGGTTTTGAATGAAGAAATAAAAAGCTTGTTCGTTTTAGAAGAGAGTTTTGAAGTCAGCTTCGAAGTTTTGACGTTACTCTGTGGGTTTTTGAAGACTGCAAAGAACTTGATTGTGTTACAAGCTTTAGCACAGATTTTATTGAAATATGTCAACAGTGACGCTATTTTGACAGCAATTATAGATTGCAGTAGTAAGAAATTTGATGAAAAAACTGAACAGTTTAAGATCCATAATGATTGGGAAAGTTATGTGCAACTAGTGGCAACATTGCCTGAAAGAGTGGCCAACCAATTGGAAAGAAACACCCCAAAAGAATTATCCCACGAACGTTATTCCTATAACTTAATTTTTCATATAATTCGTAGTATGGATTTTATGTCTGAAGCAAGTTTTCATTTAGGCATACAGTTTGATATGTCATATCTATCACATTTGCTGTCAAAAGTTATAATAAACTACAACATGAATGGCAATTCAGACGCTATTTTGAAATTTATCGATTGTCTAATATGTTGGACTAGTTCTGATAATTTGGAACCAAGCAAATTTGTTAAAAGAAAGCTAATACAAACTTTGTTGTTTCATTTGAATCGCCAAGCTGTGGATTGCGTCTCCATAATGCTGTTGCAGAAATGTCCAATAGATTACAAGACGAAAGAACAGACCATTTTGAACATTCTTGGTGACAACTTTGACAAAAACAAAGACTGGAACGAGAGTTTATCTATAAAAGTACCTTTTTATCTTAAACCGAAAGATTTTAAAGTTACGAATGTAGTCGAAAATCTTATTTATTACATTTCAACTTCGAAAGATTCAGACAAAGTATTGACAGATTTAATTCTAAGACTGAGTACTGCGTGGGCTGACGTTAAAGTATCGAATACTTCAAACGTCAATGAACATATTTATTTGTCACAGTTACTAATACTAGCTGTTAAATATAGAGTCATAGGCCACACTAAACATAACCAAACGTGGAATGTTGCTGAATTGAAGCCAATTCTATTCAAGGGAATGTCTAAGCATTTAGACGTATTATCTAAAGAATTTCGAGCTGTGGGGATGGCTACTACAGAAATTATACTAAAATTACTTGCAGAAATTGAAGAAAAGGACAAAAATGCTGTAGAAAAACTCAAGTTTGACTACGAAGATATGGGTGAGAATTGTGTTGAGATCGCTCGAATCTTAAAAGAACTAACAACCAAATGTTTAACAGACAAAAAGCACAAAAAACCTAAAGGTACTAATAAGAAGATAGATATAAACGACGTATTAGATTTCATAGCAGAAAAAGCGACAGGCGAAGATAGACCAATGCAAAATACTATAGTTTCATGCGCTGTTAAAAGTTCTGAACAGACTAAAGAAATTGTCAAAACGATCATATCCCTAAAACTGGATGCTTTGAAAATCAAAGATCACAATCCAGATGACTTAGACTCTGACGATGATCTTCAACCTTACGATATGAGTAATGATGTTTCTGTCAACGCTAGAAAGAAACCAAACTATTTGAGAGATTTAATCGAGACTATTAATGAGGCTAAAGATTTCGAGTCTTTCGAAGCAGCCTTAGAAGTCTCAGAAGAACTAGTAAACAAACAGCTTAAAGACGAAAACCAGAAACTGGCAACTGAATTACTAGATCTCTTCATACATATGGAGCCAAAGTTCCATGTCGACGATTTTGATAGCAAAAAGTTTAACACATCTGTGGCTATTACTTGTAGTCAGCCGAAAATTTGTGCGGAACATCTATGCAAAGAGATACATACAGATGTTGGAAGATATTCGATTGCGACGAAGATTTTTATGCTCGATGTTTTATCCGAAGCGGCCAATAGAATCGCTGATGTCCGGCCTCAGCAAATCGAGCCAAAAAGTACTAAAATCATCAACAAAGAACAACAGACTGAAGTTATCCCGGCAGAAGAAATCATTCGTCGTAGATTGATAAATAAAACTAGATACTTCCACACGATTCAAGCTCATCCGTTCTCAAAAGCGAAACGAAATGAATTCGCAGCTGTTTCTGATAGCTTTTTCTATCCTTTAGTAGGTGGTTTCGGTTTTAGACAATTAAGTCTCAGTCAGCACAACATCAAACAAGATTTTGACAGTATTTTACTTTACAAATACCTTTCCGTCGTTGGCAACATTATTTTAGCATCAAAGAATTGTCCAAAATGTCCGCAATATTGTTCAGAATTGGTACCAGTTTTGATGTACATGAGGTACACTCCTGATCCAAAAATCCAGGCTTGCGTCATATCTTTAATAGCGGCAATAGTCTTAGCGTTACCTTCCATAATTTTAAGAACAGAATTCTTCGAATCTATGATGGAATTTCGCTCTTGGCTGGCAGACTTGTTGACTCATGTGGATTTGACGTTACGGCTTGGTGGGCCGAAATCTGAAACGGCTATTTTTGCCGGTCAAATCCTACATTTGATTGAAAAGAGTTTGGGCGAATATAATTAAGTATTAGGCTTTATACTATACTCTGTAATGTTATTAATATAACAATGTGCATTTTCATTCGGGTCAATCTCGATGTTCCAGTGTCTACTTATAAAAACAAGCAATTTACCTGTTTAATAAAAAAATCTTAAAAAACGAATTTCGACTTCCCACACTAAAATCGTTCGACATCGATACAGCGAAAAATTTTTTTGCTTCGGGTAAGTTTCTGGTTTCCATTAGGACACTGGCCTTGAGATTGAAACATATGAGAAATTCACGATGAATAGTAATTTTACTCTAGCTGTTAAATGCAGTATTTCTTTCAAATTAAAATATTGGTTAAAAATATATTTGCTTACATTCTTCAGTTATTGAAATAAATTTTTATTTAGTGCACAAAAGCATACTGTAAATTAGTTTTTTTTATGAAATTGATTTTGTTATAGGCTCTTAAGTGTTGCTATAATTATAAATAAGCAAAATAGGTCGTTAAGTTTTCAGCTATGTGATTCATCGATAGCCATTTTTAGTTTTAAATAAAAATTCTTCATACAAATGATGTTTTATTTCTTGTTTTTTGTTTTTACTTTAAATTTGATTTCTTTATTCTTTCTCCGATAATAAAGCAAAGTCACATGCATTCAAGTCAAAAATGAGGTACGACTTTATAAATTGTGGAAGTAGTCCAGTCAATCTACGAAAGTTGTATGGAGAGGGTTGCAATAAATTCACTTTAGGGGATAATTTATTAAATTACCAGTAAAACATTCAAAAATTTTAAACCACGTAATCCCCGACATAACGTTTTTTTTTTTCTTCAAACCAGTATAAGGTGAACTCAACCTGTATAATATTTTACCATGTGGCACAGGTCAGCTTATACAAAACATAAAACACACTACTACTTACTACAAAAAATATATGTGTTTTTACAAAATTGACGGATTTAATTATTTATAGCTTCTACTATTTAAAATTAATTGTAACCTCATCTGCAACCTCATATCGTAGATTGACTGGACTAAAAGTATTTAAAGCATATTAAGACTGCAGCTGGCTCAGCATGTTGCCTTTTTACGTTTCTAGGCCCATAGATTATAGAAACAGTGTTAGCATGGTCACGTTTTCTTGACAGGTAAGCAGTGCAACTCATTTTGAAAGAAATGGACTGCTACATGTATAGTATAAAGCTATCTCTGTCTTAAATAACAAAGGCGTAGTTTGTGGGTTTGCTAAAACATTTTCTTCCAATGACATTTCTTCGCATGTGGGTCGCTATTTACGGTGATAGATTAGATGACATTGTTCCCTAAATAAACTGACATTTCTCCGAGATATAATTTTATCTCGGGCCTCGTGCTGAGCCAGCTAGACTTAGAAAGTTTACTAAAGATTCAGGTGTTTTGTAAACAGAAATTAAAATTTCTCAGTTAAGAAAAGGTTTATCATCAATCACATTAGTTTTTTAACCACAATACTCACACAGACAACGCTTAGTCTATCGTATTATAAACAGAAAAGTCAGATACATTTTTACATGATTTTGTTTACAAAAAATCTTACTCTTTCGTGATCTCCGATATACAATTTTTTTATGATCAATGCAATGGGCTTACTCTTTGATCTAGTACTGAGGACAGAGATGAGTTGATATAACCCGAATTTGTTCAAGTCGCGAGTGAATAAATAGGCTTCTGGGTAAGTGCGATCCATCGTCTACCTCAACTATGTCCTTGGCCTCAATATAGCCAAAATTTGGGCTAGATTACGGTCATGAGTAAGCCCATTTCCAATAAAAATACACAATAGAGGGATTAAAGAAAAAGTACGGACAAATCCAGTCTGGATGCCGCAGGCAAATCATATAATTCGCCGTTTACACACGGCGGGCAAACCGTAAACGGTTGGCAAATTGTAAAACGGCGCCGGCATCACGACATCGAAATTTGATCATTCGTGTGGCTACACAAAGCGGCATTGTACGTAAATTCGCCGCGAATTTGCCCCTTCTGAAAGCCATAAAGTCCGAAGTGTTTATTCTGACGTACCTACTGTTGGATTTACAAGCAATGCAGTTAAAAATATTTGTCACTTTCCGTCAACATCAAACGGCCTACATAAACCATTGTACCTATCATTTATAAAGAGCGAATACTTTGGGTCGCATTATAAGGTACACACGGCCGTACGTCGGTGGAAACACTTTGACCTTGAGTGGGTCTCTGGTTTCGGGCATTCGTAGCGTAGCGCTGGTTCAGCTTATACTGGTTCTTTTTCTACGTGCTTGCTGCCGTGCGTACATGAAGTTCATTATGTTTCCAATATCTTCATAATATTTTCTTCCAAAACAGGTATCCAACCAACGCCAGTCAACTTACTGCAACCAATCACACCTGCTACACAACAGCCTTCAAACACGAGTTCGAAACCGACAACAAAAATCGGATCCACTTGGGCCGACACGACAGGGGCGATAAACATCAACGTCGATAACTTACTCGCCCCTAGATCACCGAAATCTGGCCCTGCACCATCGATAAACCAGTTAAAATCCAGCCCCAACAGTCCCGCACATAAACCTAGCATCAACCCTATGGGCAGTATTGGCATGCCAGTTAATTTGAACATGCCAAGCAATATGTCCATGCCATTGAATAACAACATGATGCCCATGGGTAATATGGGTGTGCCATTCATGCCAAGTCAAAGTATGAACAATAATTTCATGCCAGCGCCTGGCATTTCCAATAACAACATGCAATTTAATCAGAATCTTCTACAATGATATTTGGTACTGGCAGACGGTTGCCAGACTCATTAGGTATTTTCAAACTGACGTTTTTAAAGGCGTATCTTTGATAGATAGGGCTGAGTCTCTGTTGGCAGTTTAACCTAGAACCAACCCAGCGTTTTGTTTTCGGTAGATGGGGCTGTTTCTATGGCAGAAGTCAAAGAAATCATTTTTGATATATGCCATAAAACCAGCCCAGCATTAGCCAGCTAGCATTGTGTCTTCGATAGATGGGCTGGTTCTATAGCAAATTTCTAATTAACCATCTTTGATATCTGCCATATAACCAGCTTAGCATTAGCCAGCTAGCGTTTTGTCTTCGATAGATGGGCTGGTTCTATAGCAAATTTCAAAGAAGCCATGTGATATCTGCTATAGAACCAGCCTAGCATTAGCCAGCTAGCGTTTTTTCTTCGATAGATGGGCTGGTTCTATAGCAGATTTCAAAGAAGCCATCTTTGATATCTGCTATAGAACCAGCCCAGCTGTTGCCAGCTAGCGTTTTATCTTCGAAAGATTGAGCCGGTTCAATGGCAGATGTCAAAGGAACCGTCTTTGATATGTGCCATAGAACCAGCCCAGTATTTGCCAGCTAGCGTTTTGTCTTCGATAGATGGGCTGGTTCTATAGCAGATTTCAAAGAAGCCATCTTTGATATCTGCCATAGAACCAGCCCAGCATTTGCCAGCTAGCGTTTTGTCTTCGAAAGATGGGGCTGGTTCTATGGCTGATATCAAAGAAATCATCTTTGATATCTGCCATAAAACCAGCCCAGCATTTGCCAGCTAACGTTTTGCCTTCGAAGGATGGGGCTGGTTCTATGGCAAATGTTTTGATATTTCACATGGAACCAGCCCAGCATTTGCCAGCCAGCGTTTTGTCTTCGAAAGATAGGGCTGGTTCAATCTTAATAGTATCAGCCAGAAGCCAGGCCAAAAATAAAAAACGGAACTTGCGAACGACATTCTAAAATATACCCAGGTTCGGTTAGGTTAGGTTTTACAAGGTTAGTTTAGTTAGATTGGTGTTTCGTTTACTGTTTTCCGCGATTTAACGGTCCACCATCCGTTAATGTGCAAATTAACTAGGTAAAGTGCGAAATTCGGCTACTTTGAAAAAAAATTCGCTCTTTAACGTATCGGATCAGGTAATCTGCAGATTACCTAGTTAATGAAAACCAGCGCTAAGCCACTAGGCATAGCAATATGCTGAGACTAGTACCCATTGCCAATTGTAGATTCCTGGAGTATTCCTTGTGTGTTAAGATAGACAGATTAATACGTAGATTGTAAAGCCTCTTATGTTTTGTATGTATCTTCATTGGCAATAAGATTTTTTTTACTTTTCAATTTAATTAATTAATTATGAAATAAATCAGAGGTATTGTATGTATCTATCTTATGTATTGCATGTGTATTTATTGGCAATAAAGAATTTTAATTTAAAAATTTAATTTAATAACATTAACGTATTCCGCACTTTAACTATATATAACATATGTACTATGTAGAGATTACTAGGGTAGGCCATTTTATCAAGAGTTCCAAATTATGAGAGGATTTAGATGGGACAAGTTTGAAGTAGGTATTATTCTATTTGTATTTCATGACTGGCCATACATTTGAATTTAGATTCACACCATCTGTTAAAGGTGATACCAGATACGCCTTTTTAAACTGTCAATTTGAAAAGAGATCAATATATTTGTATTTTTGTCTACGGGGCAATGTAAGAAATGTAAGTATAACTTATAATTTTATTAAATTTTTTATCGTTTCATGTACAGTTTGTGTGAAAATTTCGCGTTCAAAGCTCAAGTATAGTTACTTTTTTATGTTTGTGTAAAACCTTTTTAATATGAAAATTTCGCGAGGACTGTATAGTTTAGATATCATATGGGTAGGATAAAGGATCTTGTACCGAAAATTAATAAGAAAATAAATGGGAACTAAGGCCGATATTTCACTGGGACACCATGGCGGCGCAACCAGTCGCGCCACCGTGGTGTCCGTAACTAGACACCAGTAAAGACACCAGAGTCGCTACACCCTGCGGCCACAGTATTAAGGGCTATATTTCACTGGGAGTGGTAGCTCGACCAGCATCCGAGCTGGTCGCGCCGCCAAATTGGTTGCGCAACCAAACGGACACCAGGTGAGTAACTCTCTACAGAGCTGTATACATTTTGTTGGTAGCGGCGACTGGTTGCGCCGCCATGGTGTCCCAGTGAAATATCGGCCTAAAATGCCTAAATGTTGCCACTATCAACACTACAGGGTGTAGGGGCGGTGTACTGAAAACTGAATGGGCGTTGCTCAGTCAACGAAATTGAACAACTTTCCCAAGGAAACATTTTTGGGGAAAAAAAAATGACCTCTATAGAAATTGCTGACTCTGATGCTATAGTTTGTATGAAGAGGTAAAAAAATTTTTTCGTTACCCAAAAATTTTTGTTTGGGGAAGTTGTTCAGTTTCGTTGACTGAGGACGCTTTTTCAGTTTTCGGTACCCCGTCCCATACACCCTGTATATAGGGTGACTTTTAATTAGTTCTTGATAGGAAAAGATATGCATGTACTCATGATACTGAACAACTTTTCCCAAGGAACATAGGTCGAAATACGAAAAACCAAATTTGACCTCCCATACAAAATAAGCTGATGCAGTTTCTATGGGAGGTCAAAACTTGAATTTCGTATTTCGACCTATGTTCCTTGGGGAAAGTTGTTCAGTATCATGAGTACATTCATACCTTTTTCTATCAAGAACGAATTAAATGTCACCTTATATTATTGCGACCACTTCCGTCGGAGGCGATGTTCTACGTAGGCGATTCGATGCGAAATCGATTAAGCGAAACTTTTTATGAGCATAATAACCTCATAACTTATAGGAGAGCTGATGCAGTTGTGGTTTTTTGGTACTTAGACTATTCCTTTGTCGGTTTGATTAACTGAACATGCCTATTAATTTTCTGTACATCGTCCCTTACCCGATATATTTGGTTCAAATGTAATTATTTTTATATATTTTATTTTATATTTAATACCATGTCATGTAAGTAACATGCCAATAAATACTTTTAAAATACATTGCTCCTGCCTAACCCTAAGTACTTTTAGAATTTTTTAAATTAAATGGTTCTGAGTGAATAAGAGTGTAAGTTGCAAGTTTTGTAGTTTCGATATTAACATAGACAAATAATAAGTGAGGACTAACGTTTTCTACAACGTGTGTGCTAATACTGAAAGGTGTGAATCTACCCATAAAACTGAACAACTTTTCCCAAGGAACTTAATAGGTCGAAATACGAAAAACCAAATTTGACCTGGAGGCTTGTATGAAAAAACCGATTTCTTCTTTTCATTTTCCAACACGTGTTTGTTAAGATAAGTTGTTCAGTTTCGTCACTTTCAGTTTTTGGTACAACCTGTATAAGAGGTGAAAATGCTACTCTCGGTGTACCGTGCCAATGCTCATCCAACTGAGCTGTTACGTCATCAAACACTCTTTCTTCCTAATTTCTTTTGTATTTTTTTTTTTTTTGTTGGGGATTATCAGTCCTTTCTAATTATTTATCTATGATATCGAGTAGGTACCTCACTATGGTAGGTAGGTACCTGAGTGCATATCAACATATATCACAAGATATTAGTTTGTTTAATGAGAAGTTTTTTTTTATAATTAATTATCTATAAAGCGTGTCAGTAGTCTACATATTTAATATCAAAATAAATTTATTTGTTTGGTGAAATCTACATTCCCTGTGTTCATTAATTTTGCTTCCAATACGTGTATTAATTACTATCTAACTATTTATTATTGGGAATAATAAACATGTATAAATGGTATAATATTTATGTATACCAATATACTCGTACACCTCTTTTTTCGTTGCTACTTACTGCAAAGAAATTAAAATGAATATGGAAAATTTAATGTAAGGCAACAGGAAAAATAAACAATAATATTGTACCTATGATAGATACTTCTGTATGTCATTGTGGTTAAGATCTTTCAAAATATAAATTTCACGTTTGTGTATTCAAGTAGGCCAATTTTTTTACGCAGAAATTACTGGCTGAATTCTTGCAATACTAAAAATTTGATATGAGAAAAAAATGAAAGGGCTCAAAATTTTCGAATGCTTTAGCTGACTTACAAAAAGGTAATTTAAATGTTTTTAGACAAGATCTAATTTCAATGACATTGTAACTTGTAAATAATGTTTATTTATTATACAAAGTAAAATAAAATCGTAAATTATCTTAGGATGAATAAGATAAAAGGTTCTTTAGACCTTACATTAATTGAGCATGTAGGTACCTCCTGGTTAAAAAATATATCAAAAATCTGACCTTAGTACCTTTAAAAACAGGTTGTAGTTTGAATAGTTGTTGGACCTTGATGTTATTACTATAGAATATTTTTTATACCCGCTTCAGAGTTGATAATTATGATATGACCTAGAGCCCAGTTGCGCCAATGTAAGTCCATCTAATTCGTTCGGCAGTACTTAAGTCGTTTATGTTTAGACCGTTTGAAGTCTTAGTAAAATATTTTGTACTGAGAATCCATTTTTGAATTTCATTTTATTGTGTAATGCGACTGATGTCAACTTGCGACGTAATTGTTTTTTTTTTTAAGCTTGTAAAAACAAATCGATAGTGTCGCAATTTTTGTGTTTTAAAACGATTTAAAACACAAAAATTGCGACACTATCGATCGAGTGGCGACCACGTACCGGAAGACGAAGCGTTGGCAGGCCCCCCACAAGTTGGGCCGACGATCTGGTCAAGGTCGCGGGAAGCCGCTGGATGCGAGCAGCGCAGGACCGGTCGTCATGGAGATCTTTAGCGGTTGCCTATGTCCAGCGGTGGACGTCTTTCGGCTGATATGATGATGATGAAACAATTTTATTGGTTGATAAATGGCACCACTCCACTCAGTTACCACCTTAAATGCACAGTTGCATTCATGATTTGTTTTTACAGACCATCGGTAAAAAAAAAATATTATCGCATTTGCACATTTTTGGTGCAAAATAAAATTGGATTAGTCGGGTAGAATTAAATTGATTACATTCAATTATTTTATATAAATGGTAAAATAACTAAAATTAAATGGCAACACTGGTGTAACTGGGCCTATAAATTCGATGTAGGTGTGTCAAAAAACTAGTATACATTACTTAAATAAGTGTTAATATATACCGTATATTGAGATGTGGCAATGTATACCTAGTATATCAAATTGAACGTTGAATGTGTAAACTTATCTTCAGTTGCAGAAAGACCGATTACTTTTAATGTTACATTAAATTTCTTGCTGTTTTCTTGACAGTGTCAGCAAATATATTCAACTTTATACTGTGTTACTGCAACTTACTGTTAAAAACATTTTAATTTTCTTTCTTATATTTCCTTGAAATTGTACTTAATTTGTGTAATTTATATACATTTGTTTATTATTATATTGATAACTATTTATGATTTAAACAATTTTGCTTAAGTTGCATGCTGTATTTTTTTTCGCAAATAAAATACAGAATTGTTTAATTAGTCTCGACTTTTGCATCTTTAATTATTATTTTTTATATTTTGTAAAATAATGTATGCATTTAATTCATTCCTCAACGTTGTGTTTTGGGCAGCTGTAAATTCATAGTATTCTAATTAAAATAAAATATTTTGTGTTGTTAATTTTTGTAGTACTGGCAACATCGCATTATTTACAATAGCAAATATTGGCTAGCATAATTAGTTTTTTTTTTTTAAACTGACAACGTTGCAATATTTTCAATAATCAATGTTGGCTAGCAGTTTAATTTCTATTCTAATTATTTTTGTGCTCAACTGTATCCATTTAACGTAGAAAAAAATTTGTACACATATTTTAGTTAGTAAAAAAACGGTGTTGCCAACGCGATTTTTTTAAAGCGAACACACGAAATTTTGAACGGAATTAAAAGTTTGGGACCAAAGGCAGAAAACGTCATAGCAATTTTTTTTATTGAAACAGAATTCGTGTTTTTGGTAGATTTACTTGTGTGCTTTTGTAATCTATTGGTGCATAGTTTAATTTGTGATGTGACGGTGTTAGGTAAACGATATTGTCTACATTTTTACATTAGTCCCCACCCCCCCGCGTCTCGGTGTGACAGAATTGGAAGGGCCACAAATGTATGACAAATTTACATTCTCCTTTTACGCGATTTTTTACCATATAGTGCGCCACCGTCACAGCACATAAATGTATATAAAATATCTTTATTTAACGTTTAGTTATACATGTTCTTCCATACAAATTCATGGAGATTAAAAAGCAATAATAAAGGTTTAAATTTATTTTAGTTTATAAACAGATGATTTTATTAGTTTAGATTTAGAGCGTTTTTTGCGCGAGTGGATTTGTTTCCATATTTTAGTATACATCTGTTTGGAAAGGCACTATTAGTTTAAAACTACATGTTCTGTCCATAAAACTTAACAACTTTGTCCAAGGAACATAGGTCGAAATAAGAAATAAAACAATTTCCCATACAAATGTGTTGGTCACTAACATCTTCGTAAGGGTGTTACCAGATCGTCGATCGACGACATCGATTGATGGTAGAATGGGTCGATCGATAGTTTCTACCAGACCAGACAAGTCGATCGTCATCGATCGACATTGACCGATGCCGTCGATCGACGATCGATCGATTGGTCTGAAAATTCCCTAAGAAGCCTCGTCGTGACAGCAGCTGTCAAACGTATGAAAAATTATCTGCAAAGAAAAATGAATCCAATGTGTTGATGTTAAGGAATGCACGTCAGTTGAAACTCTGACCTTGAGCATGGTCTTTGGTTTCAGGCGTTTGTAGCGTAGCGCTGGTTCAGCTTATACTGGTTTTTTTACCACTTACTTGCTGTCGTGCTTATCTATTTCGACCCATGTTCGTTCCTTGGGAACAGTTGTTCAGTGTTGATCAGTAGATCATTTGGTTCTTTAACACTGTGTAGAAATAAATTGTACTGTTGATGAGCCTTTCCTTCTCAAAAATATTTCAGATTTATAAGTAATTTTCATGCATTGATTTGACAACCTTTTTATTGTATTTATTATGAAAAACAAATCCTCTTGAATATGAAAATGCTTGTAAAGAGAAATCTACGAAAGAATGTGACGTTTAGTCACTTGTTTAGATAAGACAAGGGCGTACGCTGCGTCAGGCGACATCACGGCGCGGAGTCGTGCGCGTAGCAAATTCAGCAAAATGCAAGAGCACCGCTAGCAAGCGCGCGGCAAACGACTACGCGCCGCGAGCTGGGGTATACGCGGCGCGTTTCGCTCGGGCGTGTTTGTTTGACGAAATTAATCCGATCTTTGGTCCTAGTCGCTTTGTCATGCGAGAAGTTGTTATACAGAGTTGTACAAATTAATTTGTTGAACCCTGATTCAATTAAAATAATACTGGCGGCGCTGCGCGGAGCACTCTCACCACGCGTCGCGTATTTTTTTATTTTTACTACTTATTCGTCGTGATCGCGTCTGACGCAGCGTACGCCCTAAATGCCCTTGGACTATTGTACAACATACAACTGGTCAGAAATATCTACATGTTTTTTAACGTCAAATATTTAGTGGAATGCTCTTTATATTTTGATGTTTAAAGTGTCTGATTAATTTGTTCGCACAATTATTTTACTTTTATAAGAATTTTATTCTTGCAGTCTTAACAAATTCAATTATTTTAGCACGTAATAAGAACTTCCTTCCATTAAAGAAAACGAGCAAGTTCACAAAGAAAAAGTTTTTACTCGAAAGAAAAATTTACTTACTTTAGGCTTCGGAATTAAGGGCGCTTCTCTAGTGAGAATCTGATCTGCGTCCGTCGGCATTTGATCAGTTCATACACGCTTCTCCTGTCTTGCGTGCCACGTGCCAGATAGGCTTCATACTGTGAGGACTTCGTCCAGTCAGAACCGGTTCCCACTATGTCGGATGTCAGATTCCGATTTTAATCGGGCGTCTGCGCCTCTGTTCCCACTATGTCGGATATAGGATTCCGATTTGAACTGCGCCATATGCAAGCGTTGATCTGACACGAAAATCGGCTGACAAAACACACGACATTTCTTGTCGGATCCGCCACAAAATCGTTGTCGGACAAGTGTGAATAGCTTTATATAAAATGCTCTGCCACTGGAACCTTTGATTATTAAACGGATCCGACACACGACAAGTGGGAACCGACTCTCACGCGGGATTATATGCAGACGGCACGTTGTTGACGCAAATCCGCTGAGTGACCGAAAAGCACTCTTAAACCATATTTTATCCGTCTTAAGAATGCAGTAAGTCATCGCTGTCCGCCGCTGTTAGCTACGCCTCGTAACCAATCGGGTCGCTTAAAATTATAAAGTCAGTTCACAATGACTACAGGCCGCGCGACGTGTTAAGGCCTCTGGGCGGAGTGGAGGGGGGACTGTAATTGAAGGCAGACCTTCAAAAGAAGCGGTTGCGTTTTTTTTTACCACTGTGAATACACTTTTACCCTGCAGTTGCACTGATGTCTCACTGCATTCTAAACGCGGACAAACTATAATGAAATTAGCTATAGCTCTTTTTTTATAATTTGTTGAGACTGTACTGTCTATGATCAATTATTTCGTTTATCCTAACGCTGACCAACACATTTTGCTAAAGGTGTCAGAAAAAACCCTCCCGACGCATAAAGTCACGTTCGCAAAATGTCACTTTCTCAAAATGTCACGTTCGCAGAATGTCACGATCGCAAAATGTCACGTTCGCAAAATGTAATGTTTTTTGGTTATTTATTTTCCTATTGATTTGAATTTGGGTGAGTTTTTTTACTATCTATAGATTTTGGACTTAGAAAATTTTTAATTTTTTGTGGACTTAGAAAAATATTCATTATTTTTTTCGCAGAATGTCACGTTCGCACAATGTCACGATTCTTCTTCTTCTTACGTGTCGGCAAGAACACAGGCTAAATCTTACTTGCCCAGAAAGCGGCTACCGTGGTAGCCCTCTGGTTACCGTCAAGTAAGTCCTCACGCGAGCAGGTGGTCGGGCACGCGGGACAATTAGTGAGGTGTGCCATGGTTTGCAGGAGTTCTCCACATTCACAGCTGGCGTCTGCGCTACTTAGGAACCCCCACCGGCATAGGTTATCCTTGCTTCGGCCAACTTGGGTCCTCAGCCTATTTAGACTTCTCCAGGTTGGCCAAGGTTCCTTATAGCCAGGAGACAGGTTTTCGTTGGGGGGGTACAGTGAATGTGGGTATTCACTTGCCCAAAGTCTGCACCTCACGTCGGAAGGGTTTTGGTCGGTAGGCTGTGTCGATCGCAGGAAGCTTTTGCGGCTTCGCAACCGACCTGCGGCGGGAGAGAGCCCGTAGAGTGGATGTCTCGGGTCGCTTTCCTGTTTTTGTTTTTCTAGCGAACAGGTCACTTCTCTACGGACTCTGGGAGGAGCTATCCCCGCAAGAGGGAACAGCATACCGACAGGAGTTGGCTTGAGACAGCCAGTCACGATGCGGCAGGTGTCATTTAGCTCCGCGTCCACCTCTCTGGTCACGATTAAGTGTGACATTATGCGAACGTGACATTTTGCGAACGTGACATTATGCGCCGGGAGGGAAAAAACAAGTTTGTAAAACAATGTTATTCTTTTCGTCAAAGCGTGTTAATTTGGTTGCGGCGTGCCATAGCTCAGGGGCGGGATCAGTATCAGTAACTGAACAACTTTTTCCAAGCTACATACGTTATACTAAAAATTAAATTTGATCTTCCATGCAAAATGCAGCTGATGCGGTTTCTATGAGAGGTCAAAAATTGATTTTCGTATTTCGACCTATGTTCCTTGGGAAAAGTTGTTTAGTTACTGATACTGATCCCACGCCTGAGCTATGGCACGCAATCAAATTAACACCCTGTATATACTCTGATTTTAGTGGCATGGCTGCAAAATATGTTGGTAAGCGGTGGAATTAACTTAAAATGGATTCTAAATGTCTCTTTGGACAACGCTTAGGTACCCATTCAATTTTTAACTGTTATACGCTGCGTGTTATTTGGATAGAGGTAAGAATATGTTTGTTGAAAACGAGATGTATTAATAAACTTAAATAATTATGTATTACAGGAAATCATCGGTATTTTTATTTAACATAAACCATTTCACAACTTTTTACACTCCTATCACATCACATAGTACGCTCACCCACAACCACGGTCCATGGCGCCAGCCGCAACGTTAACAAGTGTGTAGGTAATAGAAGCCTTAACTTGAATACAGGGTGTACAGAAAGCTGAGAGGTGATTCTTCATCAATCTAAAAAATACCCAAATAAGCATGCAAGGTCCGTTTGGTGCCGGCAAATAATAGTACAAACCCATTTCTACCCGTGGGTGAGGGTTGATACACACATACTCGACCGAATATATGTAGATGAACGTTCGGGGCAAAAGCCGCTCGGCTGTGCCGCACGTATACACTAGGCCGAACAACAGCGGGACGGCTTTATTCGGCAAAGCCGGGCGGTAAAATCAAAATGTTCGAGACTGCCCGGCTGCCGCTTGGCAACTGCCGACTTATGCTAATCGGCTTTTGGCGATCGATTTTAGTTCAGATGACAACCGAGTTGTGCCGATCGGATCCAAAGCAACAAACAACAAACCGATGGGCCCAACAAAAGCCGAACGTGCAGTAGTTGCTACGGGTCGTCTTTGTCGTTCCACAAATACCGAATATGTGTTAGCCGTTCGGGTCGGCTTTGTTGTTCGACAAATACTGCCGAACCGACTATGCCGGCCCGAGTATGTGTGTAGCAACCCTAACCGGCAATTGCATTTAACAATTATGTTTAATGTTTTTGACAAAAATCTCCAAAATTTTACTATTAATTGCTAACAGTGTTTTGTATTTTTTTTCTTAAGGAATGTTTGGCCAGTCTGATGAGACTTTTTTTTAGCATCTGTGTCATCAGAAAAATATTCTGAAGCTGTTTGAAGTTCAAAATAATTTTTAAAATGAATAAAACTGATTTGTTTAAGGCATTTAAAAAAATAACTAATCAAGCTTAATGCGACTTCGTCTAAGACAAATATGGCTTATTATGTTCTAAATGATCTCAGCTATCACCCCTTTAAGGCTTTGCACCCAGCTTCCAATCACCTGTATTCTCTATACAAATTGTCTGGATCAGATTTTTACTTCGTATGATGATAACAATATTTTAAAATTTCTAATCGAGATGTTTTGCGTTATAGAGTTACCTACACGTTGTATAGTATATTATTTTAGTTGAGCAAAACCTCATAAGGACTGCAATAAAATTTGTGTTAAATAGCACACATTAGATTTTAGAACAAACAATGAAAGAAAGAAGAAATAACCTATTTCGCCCCTGTGTGAAAATTTTATTAAAATTTATTTTACAAAAGAAAAATCTGTTTCTATTTTTACATACAATAACTATTATACATTTTTCAATAAATAACCTAGTTATACTTTCAATCCCTTGAATTTAGAAAATGCTTACAATACATATTTTCTTGATTTTTGTTAAAACTTATTCAATAGACAATAGGTGGACCACGGGCGATAGTTTTAAATTCGTTTTAATTCAAAAATTATCAGGTGTTCCACGGGAGAAAAAACGGCACACGGCCGCACATCAGTAGAAACACTTTTGGACCTTATGGCGTGGTAATAGAGTTGAAAAAGTTTCTACCGACAAGCGGTTGACCGTACACCTAGATGAACCACGCAGGTGGACTACGAACAATACCTGGTCAAAAGTAACCGGGTAAAGCTGTCAGAAAAAACAAGTTTGTAAAGCAATGTTATTCTTTCCGTTAAATACACTCAGGTTTTAGTGTCTTGGCTGCAAAATGTGTTGGTAAGCGTTGGAATGGAAAAATGGATTATACAGAAATTTAGAGCGTTGGCAGCGTATGGATAAAATCGGAAGTATTGAAACGAGACCGCTGCCCTAAGAATTTGGCACATTTACGCAAAATATTTGACAGCAGCGTGCCAATAAATTCTTGTCGCTAAATGGTACGGAACCCTCCCGGCGCACTAGCTCATTCGCACTTGCCCGGTCTTTTTCTTACTTCGTTCTACTACGTTCCTTCTAAAAAATTGTATGTATGATCCATTTTTAGGGTTCCGATACCAAAATGGTAAAAAAAAGGAACCCTTATGGTGCCGCTCTGTCTGTCTGTCCGTCTGTCTGTCACACCTCTATATCTCAGCAACCACTTATGCTATCAACCTGAAATTTGGAATAGTTTTAGAATATAGTTGCCCAACTTAATTGCACAAGAAAAAATTTTGAAAAAAGTATGATTATTAATATAAAGGGGGCCAAAATAGGGGGGGCCAAATTTCAAATTGTCGCTACTAGGTCGAGTGGGGTATCATATGAAAGGGCTTTACTTGTACATTTTAAAATATATTTTTGTATTTTTTTAAATTTCTTAGTTTTAAAGTTATGATGAAAAATGTCAAGAAAAATACCATTCCCCCCCCCCTTATCTTCGAAGTTTGAGTAAGGAAAAATCTGAATCAATTACAGTTGACAGAAGTTTATATAAACTTTACAGCAAAAATAAAACGATCTTTCTAAGTTGCACAGTTTTTCAGAAATCTGCAAAAAACCTTTACAAACAAATTTAGTTTTGCGGTCCTGAAAATGGACTTTATTGCTTCCAAAAATACTATAGGTATATCGGAACCCTCGGCGCGCGAGTCCGACTCGCACTTGACCGGTTTTTTATCGTTTATTCCTACACTTACCAACACATTTTGCAGCTATATTAAAAGTAATCAGCTAAAGCTGTCAGAAAAAACAAGTTTGTAAAACAATGTTATTCTTTCCGTCAAATACAGGGTGTTAATTTAATTGCGTGCCATAACTTAGGGGGTGTTTCAGTAACGATAAAGGAACACAAAAAAATATGTGAAAAAATCCTACAAAAAAAAACCAAAACTTCAATTGAAACTCATTGGAGCACCGTGACATCACCGAGCCAGTGCGCGAGTATCAGTGGATAAGGTGGGTAGGTACATACTAACTGAAACTCTTTCGCGCGCAATTAAATTAACACCCTGTATACTCAGGTTTTAGTTTTATGGCTGCAAAATGTTTTGGTAAGTGTTCGAATAATCGAAAAAAATTATAATAAGTATGTGTTGTGTACAAAAAATTTGCGCGGTACAGACCTCTTATTACGCTGAAGACAGGACTTATCGCGACGAATAAATAGTTATAATAAAAGAAAACTCATGAATTAAATTTAAAGCATTTATTCGTGAAAAATTGAGCGTATATAAAACTAAGCCTAACATAAAATTATCTATTACAAGCTAATCTAAATCATTCATTTAATTTAAAAACATAGTTTGTCATTATTCACTTAATTGAATTCATTTAAAAATTATAATCATATTCAATTAAAAATTAATTAATACTGAGAATTGATATAATAATAAATAATCATGTTCGTTCGAAAGACTCAGTCTTGAAATAGCAACTAAATTATGGAATTTAATAAAAAATCGGAATGAAATATACATTTGCTTTGCGCTTATGTATTTCTACTTCTTATTATAACACAAAAAAAGACAAATAAAATAATACTTATTCAAGTACCAAGAAAATAATAAAATTATACAAAATTAAAATTATCGGAATGGATATAAAATTATAAACTGGAGGGAATCGGATAAAATAATACTAAAACACAATTTATGCAATTAAATATACATTTAAATAATTAAAATTATGGCAGTGAATTAGAATTAGGAATATCAAAAACAAATACTTAAAAATTTCAGGCACATTGTAATCAATCATTGAGAGCTACCTTTGCTTTATTTATTTTTAAATTTATCGAAGTGCCAAAGATATTCCAAAAGTGGTCCAAAAAAGTGTACCTAGGTATAAAATTTTAAGCATAAGAATAACAATCTTTTCATCGCTATGTTATCGCAAATGCTGCTGAAGTAATGGACATATACAACCACGGAGCAGAGGAAGTTCCACTAGCAGTTCACTATTATCTAATCTGTGCTACTAGCAGTTCACTATTATAGGTTAGTGGCATATACCCCCATTGTCAAATGTCCCCGCGTCATTTGCCCCCGATAAATTTTATTCAGAGAAATACCTAGAAATATTTGTTTTACAGTCGAGGACTAAAGTGCTAGCAGTTTTTTTTATTAATCAGTCTTCTGGGTGTAATAATTTATGTATTAAAATATATTTACGTGGCATATAAAGACCTGTTTCACTCCGCACTGTAGGTATGACCCGCGGCGGTAGACTGCGTCTTTACTAAGGCAGTTGAATGTTACTCATATCAAGCGCTTCACGGACGGCACGACTTCAGAAAAAATCACCAAAACATGTTTTTGTGATTTTTTTACAATCAATTAAAAACGTGTTCAAAGCAGTACATTGCAAATACGGACTTTGTGCTCTATACGTAAGGTTGAAATTTGACGGCACCCAATCTGGGAACGACGGATTTGTAAAAGTCAGTTTACTATTATCTAATCTGTGCTATTATCTAAGGAGGAGGTGCCTCTAGCAAATCTCTATTATCTAATCTGCGCTTCTAGCAGTTCACTATTATCTAAGGAGGAGGTGCAAATTTTGGTACGAAATCGTGTGACGCCGCGCGGGGGTGAAGATCGAGTTAGTGGGACGGTAGACTTAAAAAGTTCAAAAGCAAAATGACATTAATCCCGACCCCTTTCGTGACGTCACGACTTGATTCATATCAACATCTCCTCTCCCTTCTCTGCTCCGTGAATAAGACTGACTATCCCCGTATGTAAAACGTAGCCCGGTAAAGTATAAAACTAGATGGCGCTAATTAATACCTGAAAAATTAATAAGTTTCCTAATGAAAACAAACATAATTTCTACATCAACTTTTTTAAAAGAAAACTACGTTGATGTGCGTTGTTTTACAAAGACTCTCAAGAGTTTATAGTAATGAAATAACTTAGTTTACTATAGAGTCAGCGCTATCTAGTTTCTGTGAGTTTAAGGCGATATGTAAGTTTTTTTGGGTATTCTAAAGAGAAATATCTTTATATTTACCCAATATCTTGCCGTGATTTTCAGGTATGTATTTATTGACCATTAAAGTGAGGGCATTACCAAGACCAAAACATGATTAGTGAAAATCGACTCGACAAAATCAAAATCCAAAGTTGCCTCTCCAATTTTCATTTATTCCTCTTTTTGTGGAATCGGAGGTATTTTAAGTAGTGAAATTAAGTATACAGAATGGTATTTGTAGTTGCTAGGGTTTGCCCAACTTAAAATTTTATTTTATTACTTAGTTTTTACAAAAAGTCGATATTTTATATCAGGCGCTTTAGTTTTGGTAACACGCACAGTATATCTGTCGCAATCGAATGCGTTGCGGATTGCGCACTTTATCCCTTTCTTTCAAGCGAAAAGACTGCGCGCACTGTCAAATATCTATCTTTTCCCATAGCCTCTTAACCTCTAACTCCGTACTCCACCATACAATAATCTCTGCGTTCCAATTTGCGCTAACAAACTGCTTTGGAGCACTGTGAGCGCGCTTAAGTCGGTCCAAATTGACCAAAAGCGTGCTCTAAAGCACTCGCTCGTTCACCGCCTTACGTCATTGATGACGTTATCGTTTCTGCTATCAGTGCTTTAGTCAAATAGGTGGAGCAGTGAAAGCGCTATTGTCAAAATCGATTTTACACATTTAAAATCCCACACATTTGCAGCCAGCTGACGTTTCTCAGGTTTTGATTTTAATGAGTTTGTCTCTAATGGAAATGAGATTGGATTAAACGCCATTTTTTGAGGGATTAGGTCAGGCTTTGTTAAAGAAAATAAAATTAAAACTGATTTTTACACAGATGAACACGTGAGCGCGTTTAAATCCGTTCCAAATTGACTAGAGCCACTAAAGCAGTGATAGCTTTGTGAGCGTGTAAAATCAATAAAATTTGGACCGTCCGTCAGTACTGTATACGCTTTTAGCAGCGTTTGTACATTTTGGAACACAGCGAACACAGCAAGTAAACAGTTGCGAATTTACAGGGTCGTTTTACATTGGCCTTGAACCCATTGGCCTACTCAAATCGGTAGGGTAATACCACGTGACCCGTTAGGGTTGTACCTCCGCTTCTCGCCAACTTTTGTCTATGATTTATACGTCATTCGATAGGTAATTTCAATAGGTCGTAAATCGCCATACATGCCAAACCAAAATAAACCGTAGTTTCAACGCAATAAGGCATAATCTCGAGTTCCATCCCGTTCGCACTTAGCGGTGCCGATCGGCATCACCGGATATTTTGCTTTACCAGAGGTGCTACCGTCGAACTCCATAGTGATCGATTCTCTCTTTTTTTCTACACAAGAAGAAAAGAGAGATTCGATAACGGTAGCGCCTCAGGTTAAGATTTGAAAACGGGGATAGTTTATTTATTTATTTCCTTTCATTTGTCCATTCTAAAATGTAAGAAAACAGACAACGTTGAAATTTTCATGTGTTTATCCTCTATATGTGTTTATTTGCTTGCCTATCTAAAATATGGAACTAAACTACAATTATTCTTTTCTGCAAACTCGGGCATAAATCATCTGAACGGAATAGCGGTATTGCGCTCTCTCTCCCACTTAGTAGTAGTTAGTTATTTTTTTATTTTTTGTTACAAGAGAGCAAACGAACAGGTGGGCCACTAGATGGTAAGTGGTCTCCACCGCCCATAGCACCCACTGTCTTAATAGTGACATATTTTGACGCTAATAAGACTGCAAAGCGCGTTGCCCACCCTAAGAACTAAAAGGTTATGTCTCGTGCCAGTAATTTCACTGCCTCCCTTACCCATCAAACCGAAACAGCAGTGCAAACGGTAAGAAGGTAAGAAGGTGATACTACCCGGTGGTAAGCCCTACCACTTTTAAGGATACGGGCCTTTTATCACAGAATAAATGCATGCCTATTTCATGCCGAGTTTACAGCGAAAGAATAATATTAGTATTGTTTTTGTATAAACTGGATACTACCTACCCTACTGTAAAACAACCTATAGCACAAACCTTTTATTGTCCTCCTAGCTACTTTATTATGAGGCACAGCAGACGGCAGACTTTTTGTTCTGACAGTCTGCCAGTGTGGCCGATACTGCAATTACTTTAGATATTATTATAGTCATTGACATGAGAAAAACGCTCCGCTTCTATGCGCGTATTTTCCAAATTCTTTGGTTTGGAAGAAAAACGGCTTGAATAGTTGTTCAGTTCAAAGAGTTATTTAGTCGAAAAGGTTGATTATTATTTTTTTTTTTTTTAAAAATGATGTTTGAATTTTATTCTGATAAAAACTATAATTTTCGCAATACCGGCCACACTGACGGACAAGTCTGTGACTGCCCGGCTCTCGTCTGCTGAGCCCGATAGGGTTTCCACATAATCATCATTTTTTTTCTTTTAAGTACTTAAATAAAAAAAAAAACATACGCTCTGTCGAGAACTAATTTGAAATTAGAGTAAATGCTATTATTTAGTACACAAATTGTAAAACTAGACTAATTTCAATAATATTTTGTATTAAAAATAAAGAATTCCGGTAGATAATAAAATAATTATTCATTTAGAGTAATAGTGGACAACCCTAACGACGTATTTGTTTCTTTTCATATGTCTAAAATTTAAATATGGTGCGATTCTAAATATTATCTAAAATATGTGTTATCTATATGAGCATTTAGAAAATATCAATATTGTACACTTTTAAAACTAAATCGGTAGATTCAGACTATAAAACTAAAAGACAGAAAAACAGACTTCCGAATAGAAACTGCATCATGTGATTAGAGTATTTTGTATGTGAAGAAAACCTATGAGCGAAGATGAGATTTTTTTTACAAATTTTGCGTTCCTCCGGACAAGTTGTTCAGTTTTCTGAATTTACCGTTTAAGTTTTTCCTGTCGTTTACCGAGCACATTGTAATTTTTAACATTAACTGAATCTAAGCATGATCTAAGGCACGTTTTGCGAAAAATATGTAATAAATTAAAATTATACGGATATTAAAATTACTTACATTTATAATCACATTTCAAATAGTTCGATGTGAAATTACCGAAAATAATTAAACAATATTTTGTTTATACTGTATACAAAAATAAAATAACACTAAATACTGTGTAAGCTTAACAGTTATTTTGAGTACAAACACATATTTAAAAAGAATACTGGAATTAATTAATTAATTTTTTATAGTTTAAAATTATTTTTGTTCATGAAATGCAGACGAAAACTTCACTTAAAACTGAACATAATTACTTACACGTATATACGTATTTTTTGTAGTTTTTTTTATTATTTTAAAACAATACAAGACGTACAGATTTTGTGACGAATTGAAAAGAAGCTGCGAAAAAAATAATTTCTAGTTTTGTTCATCACATTCATTATAATAATATAAATAGAGATTCACGATTTGAGACACATTATTTTTTACAGATATTGGATAATAAACACAACACATAACAGTCTGTTGCCGAAAGGCCAATTAATATAAAGTATCGGGTTTTGTTTTATACTCCCATTCTTCAGAATTAGTGTCGAAAAGTTTAGTAGAGTTAGCAGAGCTATACAACGTGTTACTTAAAGGTGTGATAATACTAAAGGGTGTAAATCTGTTCACGAAACTGAACAACTTTTTCCAAGGAACATAGGCCATAGAACAAAATCAGTTTTTGACCTGCCATAGAAACTGCATCAGCTGATATCGTATTTTGTATAAGAGGTCAAACTTGGTTTTTCGTATTTCGACCTATGTTCCTTGGGAAAAGTTGTTCAGTTTCATGGGCAGATTCACACTCATCAGTATTAACACAACTTTCCGTTGCACGTTGTAAAAGTTTAAAATAATGTATTGATTTTGGTGCTTGTAAAATGTTCTGCATAATGGATTTGATTTTCCGTTAAAATTCTTGATCAAATTCCGTACAGTACAAAGAGTTTCAGTTTTGACTACCGGTTAGATTTGTCTGTGGCTCCATCCTTTTACGACGGGAATAAATAAATGAAGTTGTTTAAAAGTAAAGTCACATGTTATAGAGAATAAACCATGGATCTACACAACAAACAGGTGTGAGTACTATGGAAAAAATGGGACGACTATGATTCCAAACTATAGTATTGCATCTCTCTCTATTTAGGAAAAAGTTCTTCATTTACTTTTTTAGACAAAAGCAATCCACCATTGAGTTTGATTTTAAAGCACGATGACTCAGTCCAGTTTGATGTAGTAGATCCTGGGTTAGTTTTCGATACCACAAAAGTTTCAATCAGTTGCCGGTGTTCGCCGATAGATGTCGCCGTCCGGCATGGCGGCGGCGAGAGTGTAGTTGTGCCGGCGGAGATAAGCTGCCGTCTTGTTGCGGTAGGTGGCGTCGGTGGACCGCACATCTAGCACCTGAAGAAAATACACTTTCATTCAGCGAACTATACAATACTATAGCTAATAACTACGCTTCAAACTTGACCCCACGAAATAGTTACCTAAGTAGGCGGAGCTAAAATAGTTACCTCTCAACTACCACTAGCTGACATTGCAGCACGCGCGCGAACCAATCGCTGCTCTCGTTCTGAATTTGAACCAATTGATTCGTATTTTGAATATACGTCCTTTAGGTTTCACGTAGGGCCACTTTTTGTGTGTAATTTGTTCTGAGTTAAGAGTTCCATAGTTTTGTAGTTCGCTGCTTTTATTAGACAAAGGTTACGCCAAAGATAACTGACCTCCTTGCTTCTCGCTCAGAATAGATACCTTGCTAATTTATTTTAATATGGGATGACATCTGCCAACATGACCCAAATTTGTCACATCGTCAATGATCGCTAGGAAATATTCAAAATAACCCGACATAGAACTAGAGCGACGCCTTCACCACCTTGTGACGGATTTAATTATTATTTATGTATTATTATTACAATTTATGTATTATTTATGTAATATTATTATAATTTAACCCGTATCACTGACGCCAATAGAAAGGCTGCCACATTAAAATGGGATTGGGTAGGCCACGTGTGTCGAATGCACCCGGATAGGTGGGCCACACGCGCTACAGAATGGGTGCCACACAACGGACGCCGGGGCAGAGGAAGGCCAAAAAAGCGATGGAGAGATGACCTGGTGGCTTTCGAAGAGGGGTGGCCGAAGATGGCGATCGATAGGGAGGAGTGGAAACGTAGGGGGGAGGCCTTTGCCCAGCAGTGGGACAGCACAGGATAAATAAAAATAAATAAATTGTAATTTATGTATTATTTATGTATAATCATATTTTTTCTTCTTTTTGGATAACACATTACATAATGCGTTTCTCCTACTAGGGCGACGGCTGAAAATCAGCGCTTTTGCTCACTGAGCAAATCTCTTTAATGAGCCTCGGCCTTTTTGGACCACGGCACTTACATGTACTTACTTTCTTGTCTGCACTTTTTCCATTTCATTACACATTGTAAATGTAATTTCCGTGATGTTCAAATAAACGTTCATTCATTCATTCGATTATTTCTTTGATTCCCCTTCTAATACCCTAATTTTTCTGTGGGTTACGCGTTTAGCCTGGCATGAGCTCAGTCCAGAGGCGGCTCGTGAAATTTTTTAATGGGTCTGCACAAAAAAAATTTATTACTTAAATAAATTTACTTTACCATTTATTGATGAAATATTTTTTATGGCTTTATTGTTACCTACATATTATGCGCGCCAGCGCCAGCTCCAAATACTCGTACCAGACACGGGAAACAAAAAACAATTTATTTATAACCGCACATCCAAGGTGTTTTTAAATATTGTTCTGGTTTGAAAACACGATTAAAAGTGAATTTTTGTACAAAATTTTTGAACTAGCGCGATTTCAGATTGTGGCGGCCCCTTTTCATTGAGTTCAAGTCGTATTTGTAAAGTCTTTTTCGCATTTTTTAATGTAAACGACACTGTATTCGTCCATTTTTACAGTAATTAAGCACGTACACTATTAAAAACAATTATTTCTAAATTTTCAAGCAAAATTGCGAACAGTAACTGACAGCTGTATACGAAAAGTTTGTTAACGTATGATCGGCAACAGCACTTTGTCACCGAACTGCATGCGAATCGCGCGCGACCTGGCAACGTAGCATTGAGTGAGCAGCGCTCCTGATTAGGCAAATTTCTCATAGAAAATCTTTGTTTCACGCGCTCGAGCGTGTTGATGTTTCTCTTTCACACTCATTGAATTCTGTATAAGGAATTGTACTGAAGATTTCTTCATAGGAGCGGAATGGCTGGCGCGCCACTTAGTACAACTTGACTACTTATTTGTTGCGTAATTATTTCTTAGGCTATTATAAATGTATACAACGTATAGGGTTATGAAAATAGGTATGTAATCGTATTAACTTAACTAGGTAGGTAATACATCCTAAGTTTCAGTTTTGTGAAAGAGGGAGTGCACTGCACCAGTGCTCTTTAGGACGAGCCGCCTCTGGCTCAGTCCATCAGTTTGATAAGATTATGGGGATGGAAAGAAAACAGCTTGAATTGTTTTTCAGTTCAAAGAGTTATTTAGTCGAAAAGGTTGTTCAGATTGAATTTTATTCTGATATAGCTCGTTCAGGATAAGTCGGGCTATGACGGTTATTTTCTGCGCAGGGGTGACAGGCGGAGAGCCAATGAACGATTCGCTCGCCTCCCCCCATCTGCCGCGCTCACCCCGCGACTCAATTTTCGACTCCTACGCATTAACGGTCACAGACCGAGTTATTTTGTAAGCCGTATAAAAACTATAATTTTCGCAATACGGCCACACTGGCGGAAAAAGTCCGTGACTGCCCGTGTCTGCCCTCTCGTTTACTGAGCCATAGAAAAATATATCAACCAAAATTTTGCAAATTATCAACAATTGGACTTTTTTTCAATAAGTTAAAATAAAAAAAAAATCAGTGCGTAAGATATTATTCCATACCTCGAACAGAAAATATCAGTTATTTTAATCAAAAATAAAAGCAAAATAGGAACGAGAACGTCCAGGAAATAAACCTGTTAAACATGCGTTTGTCCGGATTATTTTTATGATTAACACCTCAGCCAATAAAGTAATATATTGTCATTACTGAACAGAACTAAATTTACAAATAATTATTACGATTTAACTCAAATAAAAGCAAAAAACTGCAAAGCTGGTTTTTCGCGTGACAAATTGTGGTAATCTGTCATACAAAAACAGTTACAGAGCTATTCGATTCGCTATCCTTTTTTATCTTGCAGTTTTACCATAAGGGCCCGTCCCCATTAGGCTCACAGTCAGCGGCTGACTGTCCGCTGACTGATTTTGAGCGGCGGCGTAGTGAACTGACTGAGCTACCGACCGCGAGCATCGTCGCAGCGACTCAGCTGCTCACTGAATGAATTTGCAAGCGAAACGCCGCAAACTGCGAACGTACGCGCTGAATAGACACTCCGTTTAAAATATATTGGGAGGCGAACTAGAGGCAAATAGCCGCTTACTGTGATCCTAATGGGGACGCGCCCTAAGAAATTGATATCTCGCTCGCACTTCATTGGTGGTCTAAATACATACATACATACATAACATCACGCCTTGTTTCCGTCGGGGTAGGCAGAGACCACAGTTCTCCACCTGCTACGATCTTGACATACTTCCCTTGCTTCCTGAACCTTCATCAATCCTTTCATACATGCTCGTCGGTTTAGGGTACTTTTAACCTGGCCTTTATTCAGAACGTCCTGAATTTGGTCCTGGTACGTTCGCCGAGGCCTTCCCCTTCCAACGTTTCCATTCACTCTCGCCTTGTGGATCTCTTTCGTCAATCTTCCTTCATTCATCCTCTCTACATGACCAAACCATCTCAGCATCCCTTTCTCAATTTTAGTCACTACGTCTTCTTTTACGCCACAACGTTCTCTTATCACACTATTTCTAATTCTGTCACTCAATTTCACACCAATCATACTCCTCAACGCTCTCATTTCTACTGCATTGATTCTACTTTCATGCTTTTTCTGCCATACCCAGCTTTCACTGCCGTTATAAAATAATAAACTAACCTGCAAATTAACCGCATCGAATGGCACATGATGCAGAGCGTTGAGCACGTTATCTCCGCCCAGAATCACGTAGTCAGCGCTAGTAGCCTCCGCCGCCAGTAGCACCTGTCAGATTATAGTAGTTTATGCAACTGTCATATAAAACAGGTTCTTAAAACACGAGCTTGGTTTTATAACACGAGGCGTAGCCGAGTGTGATAATAGCATCAAACGAGTGTTTTAATACCATATTATATGCAGTTGCGTACACTACTTTATCTTCACTCATACAATAGGTAGGTACTTACTTATAAAAATCAAACAAAAGTAAGTAAACAACAAAGGCAACTTATATAATGTACGTATATTACAGTTCGAATATAAGTCAAAAGAAGGCGCCTTAATATATCCGCTAGGTCTTCTTTGAAATATACAAGCAGAACATTTTCTTAACATGACATGGTTTTCTTATCGATTTTCATTCATTCCTAATTCATTGTAGGTTATGTCGTAAAATGTCCTAGACTAATATGAGAGAAGATCATAAGTTATTGAGTATCTTATGGTGTGACTGCAGTATCCTGACTGCACCACTTTATCTACTTTTTTCAATAAACTTTCACATTACTTTCACGGGCACAAAATACTTGAAAAAGGTAAATGTTTGAAAATAGCGGCAAATCCTCAGAGTAAAAAACTATAGAGTCCGCCATATACATATTCTGTATGAGCTAGTGAAGTGTAAAGCGTCTCACTGTCGCCCATACTAGTCGGTCAAAAAACTCAGTTAAGTTTTACAAAAATCAAGATATCTTTAAAAATCTAATGTTTTAGTATAAACTTTGTTTGCGAAAGTGAAAATATATCGTTTTTTACTTGTGAATTGATCATTAATACTTTGAACGGAAGCGTAAATAATCCGTAATAGCCATTTTATGTCTTATTTTTAACACCGTTTTTTTCCTGAGTGGTAAGTGTTTTCACCAGAAAAACTGTGGTAGTAGCATTTATTAGTCCCATGTCACATATTTCTCGGAAAGAAAGATAAAAATTTTACGTTTTTAGGATTTTGATAAAATTCCATACATTTTAGTATGGAGGTCCCTCGCAAGAAAGTGCTACGCTTATGGCTCCCTCCTTAACAGGAAGAGCTGCTACTAAAACCTCCTTGGGCAAATCTTATATCTATTTCCAAGTCCTTTCTAATTTCAGGCTGCGCGCGCATATTTTCAGCCACAGATGAAATAATTGTAACTATAGTAACTGTTACTCTAACTGCTCCAAAATAATAGGTTGTTTATATGGTACACTTTGTAATATGCTACTGATATTTGACAGCTACTAAGAAAAACTGATACATTACTAACGGGCTCTCTAAAAGACCTTTTATTCAGTCTTCTTAAAAAAAGTTTAGATTCAAGGAGAATTGTATCCAAGTGTTATGTAATGATTAAAAACTTAAATTACGTAACACCTTTGCAAAAGTTTCATACAAAAATCGTTACGTAATGGTAACTTTTTAATTTTTTATAGATACTCTGTGTAATATACAGCCTTACGTATTAACTTTTTGAATCATATTTCAAAGTTTCCGACATGAGTGTAGATAAAACATTTATTTCTACTCGGTAGACCATAATTTCCGGATAATTTGTGAGCGACATCCTAGTTTGTGTTTTTTTTTTACTTTAGTATTAAAATTAAAAACTGAATAAGTATAGAGTATCACTAAGTGCCGACAAATAGCAAGTATAAATTATTCATCACAACATCCCATGAAACATCCTCTGCAGGACAGGGAGCTCCCTCCAGAACTGCAGCCAAAACTCGTGGTACTTTGAAGGGGATTTACCGGATTTAGCACAGTCACTACGCATGTAAACGTTGCGGCTGGCGACCGCTATTGTTGGTGACCGCAGTATGTAAGATAGTACGATATCCAGAAAGATGCTGCTGCCCATTCTCCAGTTGATACGCCCTTAGTCGTCTCTTACGACACCCACGGGTAGAGATGGGTTGGTACTATTCTTTGCCGACACCAAACGGACGAATAAATGACGGATACATTATTACATGGTGTCATGCAACTAGTCTTGAGCTAGTGCAACAAATGCTCCCTAGGTGGCAGCACAAACGCAACTCCAAAGCGTGATTGGATTGGATTTAAAATTTTCCATCGCTGGGAACAGGTCTCCTCCACCTATGGTTTTAAGTTATGAGATGAAGCGTAGGTGGACCGACGATCTGGTAGCGGTCGCGCTAAGCCGCTGGATGCGAGCAGCGCAGGACCGCGAGTCATGGAGATCTTTAGGGGAGGCCTATGTCCAGTAGTGGACGTCTTTCGGCTAATATGATGATGACACAAAAAATAAATCTATTCTATTCTTACCGTGTATAGAGGGAGACAGAGCACTCGAGAGCTAAACGCTGTTTCGTGGCTGTCCGCTTCATGATATGTCACCTACAAATAAACAATCAAATACTCAATCTTCACAGTAGAAAAGTAGTTGAAGGAGTGGCAGGTTTTTTAAGTCAATTCTTATTAATTTCCTGTATTTTTCAAAGAAGATTCCACAAAGAATCCGGTCATTGAGTAAACGGACATGTTGACGATCGGATTAGAAGAGGTTGCTCTTCAATCACATTCACAGATAGTACCGTGGACTGGGGTTACTTTGATATATGTGGGGCGACTTTGATAGGCCTATTGAGTCTCTATCTGCAGGTTTATAAGGTAAGTAATCCTGGCAGGGACAAGCTGACTAAGGCCGGTATTTCACTGGTGGTGCGACTGGTTGCGCTACTGGTGTCCGTTACTAGACACCAGTAAAGACACTAGAGTCGCTACACCCTGCGGCCACAGTATTTAGGGCTTTATTTCACTGGGAGTGGTAGCGCGACCAACAGCCGGACTGGTTGCGCCGCCAACGCAACCAGTCGCTCTACCAGTGTCCCAGTGAAATACCGGCCTAATGTACTATTGGCCAATTTCATTGATATTTGTGGGGCGACTTTGATAGGCCTATTGAGCCTCTAACTGCAGGTTTATAAGGTAAGTAATCCTAGCAGGGACAAGCTGAATAATGTACTATATGCTAATTTCATTGATATTTGTAGGGCGACTTTGATAGGCCTATTGAGCCTCTAACTGCAGGTTTATAAGGTAAGTAATCCTAGCAGGGACAAGCTGAATAATGTACTATTGGCTAATTTCATTGATATTTGTGGGGCGACTTTGATAGGCCTATTGAGCCTCAAGTACTCCTGGCAGGGACAAGCTGACTAATGTACTGTTGGCCAATTTCATTGATATTTGTGGGGCGACTTTGATAGGCCTATTGAGCCTATATCTGCAGGTTTATAAGGTAAGTAATCCTGACAGGGACAAGCTGACTAATGTAGTATTGGCCAATTTGATTGATATTTGTGGGGCGACTTTGATAGGCCTATTGAGCCTCTATCTGCAGGTTTATAGGGTGAGTAATCCTGGCAGGGACAAGCTGACTAATGCACTATTGGTCAATTTCATTATTGACGATGCTTGATTACACTCGTAATAATAAATTTACCCCTGCGTTTCAAAGTAACCCCAGTCATAGGTACTTCAGAGAGTAAGCACAATAGTTTTTTTTTTTTAATCATTTATTCATTACATTTTTTTTACATAAATTTGATAGCTACGACGCGCTACAGAAACCTATCAAGGTTTATACGTTGGGCGAACGAGTCGCTTCACTCACACAGACTTAAAAAGTATGAATATAAAATAACGCCAACCTAAAATTAGGAACAGTCAACGACAGGTCAAGCCTGACATTCGCAGTGCAATTTTAGCCCTTACTTCTATTGAAATAAGGTCGGCACAAATTCCAATGTATCAAGCTTGATGTGCCCTTGACTGTACAAGAAGCAGCATCATTCATCACAAAAATAATATTTTTTAAGCACTAAGTTAAGGGCACTGCATGTTATCCTACGTCATCTAGTACACGAAATTTGAAACTTTGTAGCGATAGTAGTGACCAACGTTTTGTAGACCTAGTAGGCCACTACTATCGCTACAAAGTTGCAAATTTCGTGTATTAGATGACGTAGGATAACATGCAGTGCCCTTGAAGTCGATTTTCGATACTAGTGCGGAATAGAAGTAAATCCTGAAGACTTGTCTCCTTGTAGAACACGAGTCAGGATTTACGAGTGCTGAGCACGTGTATCGAACGAAATTTTACAATGTATTGTATTGCAAATATATCTTTACCTCAAGTCACCAAAGTTCAAATATGAAAAATTGTAAAGAAATATTAAACACTAGCTGTTGCCCGCGACTCGGTTCGCGTGGGGTTCAGAAAAAGTAGCTAATGAGTTTTCCCATGGTTCAAACTATCTTCGTACCAAGTTTAAATTACAATCGGTTTATCGGATTAGTCATAACAGCTTAACAGACAGACAGACAGTGCAGTTCTCGCCTGTATACGAGGGCCAAACCGAAAAGATCGGGAATAGAATACTCAGGAATAAATTAGATTAAAACCTTTTTGGTTTATGGCATGTAGTATTATTTCAAACACAATTCCATTTTTGAATTTTAAAAAAAGTTAAAAAGAAAAGAGTAGTAGCCATTTGAATTTGACAAGTCAGTGGGGAAAATGGAGCTTACGCGGGAACATTTCCGTGCCATAATTTTTCACAACTTTCGTCGAGGTTTATCTCAAGAACAATGTCTCGCCGAGCTTGTTTCTGTTTATGAACTTGAAGCACCCAGTAAAACGACTATATATCGTTGGTATTCTGAGTTTCGTCGTGGACGTTCCTCTCTCACGACAGTTCCTTCTACTGGTCGACCAAAAACAGCGGTAACACAAGATAACATCGATGCTGTGCGCCAATTAATAAAAGAAGATAGACATGTGACATACGAGCAGATTCGGGCTTCTCTCAGCATTGGTATGACAGCGATTCAAACTATTTTACATGATGAACTGGTTGTCAAGAAGTTAGTTTCCCGCTGGGTGCCCCATCGTTTGACCGAGGAACAAAAGTCGGCTCGTGTTAATTGGTGTCGGTCTACTCTGCAACGGTTCAATAGAGCGAGCTCAAATGCAGTTTACAATATCGTCTCTGGTGATGAATCGTGGATTTATTCATATGAGCCCGAAAGAAAACATCAATCGGCTGTTTGGGTCTTCGAAGGCGAGGTCAAGCCAACAAAAGTTGTCCGCTCTCGTAGCATGTCGAAAAAAATGGTCGCTTCGTTTGTATCGAAAACTGGTCATGTGGCTACGATTCCTTTACAAGAACGCAGAACGGTTACTGCTGATTGGTACCAATAGTCTGTTTGCCGGAAGTCATAAGAGAATCGTCGCATCATTCTTCACCAGGATAATGCGAGCTCACATACCGCTCGCAAAACGATCGCGTTTTTAAATCAGGAAAACGTGGAGTTAATGGACCATCCACCGTATAGCCCTGACTTGACCAATGATTATTTTACATTCCCAAGAATTAAAGATATGCTACGTGGTCAACGATTTCAAGGCCCAGAAGAGGCAGTCGAAGCTTACAAATCGGCCGTTTCGACTATGAAGTGGAAGTGGACTTCAGACTGGAATTACTGTTATAATAATTGGTTTGATAGAATGCAAAAGTGCATCGATTGTCACGGAGAATACTTCGAAAAACAATGAAAGTAAATATTGTTGTATTATTTTTGTACTTTTTTCTATTCCCGATCATTTCGGTGTGGCCCTCGTATTATTAGGTATACAGAGTACCGATAGTACGGATTTTTATAAATTAAACACGTCTTGTTTACGTGTGGAGTGTTAGGTCGCCCACTATCCTCGTAAGTGTAAAATTATAGTCGAATTCCACGCGGACGATACGGGTTTCGTTATATCTTATACAAAACAAAGCCTAACTAAATCTGAGGCTTAGCTTCTGTGGCAACTGAAAAAAAGAGCGGTACAAAGTCCAACGTGGCTTCACATGCTTTTAACTGTACATGTACCTGCATACAAAACGGTTGGACTACACTTCTGTACCATCGTTGTAACTTATTTCTCCCCTTAAAAGACAATTCCTAAAAAACAATGATTCACATCTCTCTTTATTTATTTAAGTATTTTGTTTATAAGTACCTACTTCCTAAGTTTTCAAAACTTTAGAACTCATATTTTTTTTACATTTGTTGCACTGCCATGCCGAAACAGGATTTTTTTTATTATTATTTTTATTATTAAACTAAATCTAGATTTTACCAATCTTTAGCTGTACCCACAACTTTTACACAAACAACTGGACCGGATCAAACGGAATTTTCAACAACGTATTTGGCTTGCTTCCGTACAAATAGAACCGTTTTTCCCCCGAAGGGTAAAAAACGGATATTTAGGTTTCTGCCGAAGCTTGAACCATATTTGAGATTACACTCCCGTATCTCAGCCCGTTTCACTCAGATTTCATATCTTGCAGCGCCCTCTGGCGACTATTTTGGTTACTAAGGTCCCCCCCCACGCCCGTCACAAGCGCCCGTCTGTTCTTTGATCAGTACCTTTAAATTAAGCCGGCAAGGCCTTCAGGTATGGTTCAAGCTTCGGCAGAAACCTAAATATCCGTTTTTAGGGTTCCGATACCAAAATGGTAAAAAAAAGGAACCCTTATGGTGCCGCTCTGTCTGTCTGTCCGTCTGTCTGTCACACCTCTATATCTCAGCAACCACTTACGCTATCGAGCTGAAATTTGGAATAGTTTTAGAATATAGTTGCCCAACTTAATTTCACATGAAAATTTTTTGAAAAAAGTATGATTATTAATGTAAAGGGGGCCAAAATAGGGGGGGCCAAATTTCAAATTGTCGCTACTAGGTCGAGTGGGGTATCATATGAAAGGGCTTTACTTGTACATTTTAAAATATATTTTTGTATTTTTTTAAGTTTCTTAGTTTTCAAGTTATGATGATAAATGTCAAAAAAAATACCATTCCCCCCCCCTTATCTCCGAAGTTTGAGTAAGGGAAAATCTGAATTAATTACAGTTGACAGAGGTTTATGTAAACTTTACAGCAAAAATAAAACGATCTTTCTAAGTTGCACAGTTTTTCAGAAATCTGCAAAAAACCTTTACAAACAAATTTAGTTTTGCGGTCCTGAAAATGGACTTTATTGCTTCCAAAAATACTATAGGTATATCGGAACCCTCGGCGCGCGAGTCCGACTCGCACTTGACCGGTTTTTTTACCCTTCGGGGGAAAAACGGTTCTATTTAGGTGTTCGTGCCTTCGCTTGAACCATATTTGAGACGTGTTTAACTTCTGACGGCGCTTTGGCGGGCGTACTGTGACCTGTCTCATTTAGTAAAATTTGTCTTTAATGCGTAATTTATAACAGAGTTAATTTAAGAATTTTAAATTTAATCAAACAGTCTTGTCGAAACTTTCTTCATAATAAATAGGACCAACGAAACAAATTAGTAAAAGAAAATCTAAATATTTCATTTTCTTGTCTAGATTTTCTAGCGTTGCACACGGTTGCAATACTTTATTTTTTATTTGTAATACTAATAATAATAAATTGTGTAGATAATTTCGAATAATTGTAAGATTACAAACATCAAATATTGAAAAACTGCAGGCAATTTGAGATGATGCTAACAAATAAATCTGTTGACCTGTCAAATCTTTCTTGGAAGTAGTTGAAACTCTCATCAATGCTCAAAGTTTTTCCTGCGTTCAGTAACCACTCACTACACCAGATGCTTTGCGACGATGAGTAGGGCTCGTTTATCTTATTACCTACAATGAGTGATTGAAAAATAGTATATTACAGTTTAGTATGTAAATATGCAGTATATGTAATTTCTCTTACGACAGCTCTTTGATTGTTTATTTTATGGAAAATGAAACTTTTGGACTCACAACTTGTAAAAGTTACTTAGGTATCGCCTGCAGATTACAACCAATCTGAGCATCCGACTTGTTTGCGGTGGTTAGTGCTCTAGACGGTATGCCTCAGATTATTCGCGCCCAGCGCAATGGCTAGAACACCTCATTGAATTCGTGAAATGACTACAATACGAGTTATTTCTCAGGGGCATCTGGTAAGGTAAATATATAAATTAAGCAACGACAGTTATAGGAAATGCCCAAAGTATAACAAATACAAAATTCTTAGGTAAATCTATAAACTCCAAATAACAGTGACAGGAAATTCCAAGCGTATAACAATGGATACGAAAAGCCTTCAAGGTGAGAAAATAAAAATTTGGATCTATATCCATAAATTGAAGTAGTCTGCAGTGGGAGCCGTGTGAATATTCTAATTGTCGAATGACGCTCTTCTAGGTACTCAGCAAATACTGAGTATAAACAAGGTGAGGTCCACTTACAAAATGAATGAAAATCGCAAGTGATTTCGTGTTGATCTCATGTTAATATGAGAAGGAACAAAACGGCTGAACAAAATGATCGATCGATTAATTCGATTTATTTTAATTATTTTAATTTTGTATGTTTATTTTGTAATGTTCAACCAACCAACCAATTCCAAAGATAAAATCCAATACCGTGGCGAGGCAACCAGGTGTTATAGCGATGTTGAAAACTGGCTGGTCTAGTCCATATGCAGAATATAACAACAAAACAATTTCAATTTACCGTGGTGACTTCTTGTTTTAATAGTCTTATCATGCTAAAAGAGCAAAGAAGATTCGTCGAGAGTTGAGATAGTTAGGGATCAAAAACTACTACTTTACTATGTCATTGTACTTACAAAAGTATTCTAGAATGCTTAAAGGTAACAAGGATTTTTGTAAAAACCATCAAACCACGATAAAAATATAGTGAAAAGTTATTTATGTTTAACTATTATTGATGGTTTTTAAAATTTACAACAAAGGCCTTAATGCAAAAGTTGTCGAAGTCTTCATTGTTGGTGCATACAAGTTAGAACTAGAGTATTGGGATTTTTGGGATACCAACAAAATACGGGTATCCTTGATCTTACCACAAGTTCATCAGAACAAGCTGTTGCTGTTATAAGAAAGCAAACTATAGCAAACCGACCAAAGATTGTTTTTCGAAACTAACTCTGTAGCGGAATAAAGAATTTTTTGGACTGTTCAAGAAATCTTTTTACTTTACAGTGGAAAAGCAATCAAACTGAAAAAGTGCATTTATGACAATGCAAAAAGGCTACTGAACTATAGAACAACTAAACTCCAGAGCAACCGAAGCAAAGTTTAAATTAAATATGAACATTATTGCAGATTTAACAATAATTTGTCAATTCTAACAGGCCGAATTCAAATACTTTTAGCGGGTCGTGATAGCTATCAGATAGACCTGATATTATTATTATTAGCATGGGTGTTTCCCCTTTGTACGGTTGCACTTAGGATGTGAGCATCATCTGGGAAATAAAGCTATTGATTAATGTTAGCAAATACATAAGTCTGGGTAAGGTTGACTTAGGCATCTGCAAGAGATCCTCGATCTACGACATCATCTTTTGGATCTGAAAACTCATACAAGCAAGAAGTAAATAAGTTACTGCTGCCTACTTGATTGCATCTGCTTACTCAATAGCAATGATTTGAGGCTTAGCTTACTATAGGTAATATGCAATTAAGGGTATCACAAATTCAGCTGTAAACATGTTGGTTACCTATCTAAAGCCTGTAGCTTAGTTAATAGGGTCTAAAAGGTCTATATTGGCGAAAGTTACCTACTTTTTCTTACACGATGACCTTTACAATACCACCGATGTGCTGGCTGCCTGTCATGTGTGGTGGAGTATTTTGTTTGCTCAATAAAGTATGCCTAAACGTATCACGCCAGAATCGGCTCGAAAGAACAACACATTTTAGTTGTATGTTCATTATTTACTTGCTGGAAAAAGCCTTCGTCAAATGCCCAAAATTTGGTGAAGAAAGTACTTACTAGATCCTGGCATCGGATAATTTAATACTGTTTTTGTAAGCACAAAACGATGGTTAAGAAGCTTTTTGACAAGAGAAGCTAAAGTTGCGTGTACTTGTCTTAGTCTTTAAGCGCAATATTACTCGTATTTAATCTTGCGACTCGTGAATAATAGCATCATATTCACAGAAACGGTTATAGCATAGATGATTTTTTTTTTACAAATAAAGAAAGTAACGCAACATAAGTTCTGGGTATGGTTAACTGCGGCAGCTATAGCGTTTTTTGTGCTTCGGAAGGTCGCAGTTGTCTTCTTGGTTAGTGGATACTTAATCATCTCAGAGGCCAAAATCTTTTGATATCAGGGTTGTCCTGCTTTGACTAGAAAGTGTTGATACGCTTACTGGCTATCACGCAACAAGCAAGCTTAGGAAAGCTGGCAGGAACTCAGATTTATTAGCTAACCCCGTCTTTGTATACTGTGTGCAAAATAACTCCGTCTGTGACCGTTAATGTGCAGAAGTCAAGAGTCGCGGGGGTGAGCGCGGCTCCCCCCAGGGGCGAGCGGGTCGTTCATTGGCTCTCCGCCTGTCACCCATGCGCAGAAAATAACCGTCATAGACAGACTTTTCCTGAACGCGCTGTAATAACATCTTACTCTGTGTTTGTATGTATGCGTTTGTGGACATTAAAGAAAGAAACGTTTAGAAGTAGTTTTAAAATAAATTTGACGTGAATAATGAGTATTTTGTGTAGCTATTGTCATCAGGCTGCAGCTGTGAATAAAATTGTAAGTTTCACTTTACAGAAATTCACTTAGACGGGGAGCGGATAGGTGAAACCGTTTCTTCCCCCCGCTGAAAGTGAGGCTGTCCTTGTTGGACTGGTAGTTTTTATTGCCCCCCCCCCCCCCTCTCGTTCTATCTATCAGAAGAAAGCGGGAACGTACTTCCCAAGGTAGGTGTGCTGTGTTATTATTATTCACAAACTATTAACATCAATCGTTATGGCCATGCAAGCAAAGATATGATTCTGTGGGGGGATAAGGAAATTCATATTTTCTTATTAGTACTTATGTCCCAACTTGTCGAGGAATCGTTCTGTAAGCCACGTATAAGACTTTCAATTTTCGCTTGTCTGTAAGAACAAAGGAATGAAGGGAGGATACGTTACAATTACTTCGGCGCAAGTGGCTAAGAATATTTTATTTTTCGTCTCATACGGATAAACAGTGTGTGGTTTAAGTATGAACCGTGTCGGCTTTGAAGCGCCACACTGTGCTACTCTGGATACAACGTCCTTTGAGGCAACAAAATATCTTCTTAATTTTGAGGTTACGAAGTGACTTTTTAATAATTTTGATTACCTCCCTTGTCGTGTTGTTGTTTGTTTGTTGCCTACACATTTATTTGCGGACAAGCAAGCGGTAAAAAGTGAGTGCATGGCATCTATTTTGGAAGTTGCTACATATTTTCCACAAATTGTAATAATGGAATTTTGCAAGGTAACGTCTGACGCTATTAACAACATAGAGTTCTCTCAATTTTAAGAACACCGGGTAATCTGACCTCTCACAAGTCCAAGTCATCAAAAGAAATGATTTTGTTTGAAGAGAGAATAGCTTAGCGCCCTGGTCTGTTTTGATTATAAATTTCAAAATGAAAGGATGACCATTAGCTGACAACAAGTTTTTGTGTTAGGCGACAAAGATTATTGATTGAGGCAACATGCATAGGCCACTTAGACTGCAGACCGTCCATAATTACCGTAGAAGTACTTGCCATGTTCTGTAACTAACATGTAAGAGAAGCGCTCGTGGTCGAGAGGTAGTTACTCTTTCTTTCTGATCAAGAAAGTTAAACAATGTGGGCCGTGGTCAGAACCCGGACGGGAGATCGCTATAGCTAGACTGTAGTGGCACAACGACTAGAGCGTTTCCGTGCTTTGGGTGGCGCGCTAAGCCGTTGATTCCGGCCTGTCAATGGTAGTAATTAAGCCAAGTCAGAGGCCATTTGACGGCTTGGGGCTCTGACATCCAGGCTGGCCACTAGCCATATAAAACCTTGTCTAGGTTTTGATTTGGTTTACCTTCCCTCTGGGTTGCAGAGGTCTGATAGCAGTCGCTCTTTGAGAATACCAGTGCTATTGTCAAATCCCCTAGGATAGGTCGCATGGAACAAAGCTAGGGCAATGACGATGATCGGCTTGTGAGATTAGTTTCAAAACTGGCCACTGTTCCTTGTCGTGTCATGGGCCGACACGCGTCGTCTCGTGAGACGACGCCGGACCCGCGTCGTCACATGAAACGACGCAGGCCAATGAAGCGACACGCGTCGTCTCGTGAGACGACGTCGATGAGTGAGGCGACATACGACGTCTCGTGAGGTGACATGACGTCTCGTGAGGCGACACGTCGTCTCGTGAAGCGACACGTTGTCTCGTGAAGCGACACCCGTCGTATCACGAAAGCATGGCATTTACAATAACGGTGCTTAAGGGAGGCAGCCGTATGTGGCAACATACGTCGGTCAATGAGACGACGGTTATGACGGTGCCTAGAGAGGCAGCTGCGTCTCGTCACTGGACCCAAAAGTCCGAGCGGAATTTACAGCGTTGCACGAAAAATCATTTTACAATGACTTCGGTAATGACGGTGCCTAATAGAGGCAGCTGCGTCTCGTCGCTGGGCTAAAAGTCCGCGTGTTACTCGGCTGAGATACAAAAGCGTACTGATCAAAGAACAGACGGGCGCTTGTGACGGGCGTGGGGGGGGACCTTAGTAACCAAAATAGTCGCCAGAGGGCGCTGCAAGATATGAAATCTGAGTGAAACGGGCTGAGATACGGGAGTGTAATCTCAAATATGGTTCAAGCGAAGGCACGAACACCTAAATATAAGCTTTGTTTGATATCAGCCTGGTTTCACAGCTTGAAACTTTGAACTCGCCCATTTTCTGTTTGAGTGAACCGATTGCAATAAAAAAAAGTTCAAATATTGCACGAAAGCAACCCAAACACGTTTTTGAAAATTCCGTTTAAGTAGTTCAAGTACTTTGTGAGGTATTGGTGTGGCCGCTTAAAGTTTCGCGAACCTTCTGTGTGAATGAACCGTTTACAATGGAACAAAGCTTATATGTTGCACAGAAAGAAGCCCGATGCGTCATTGAAAACCTCGTTTGAACCAGTTCAGTAGGTGAGTTCTTGGTTCTGCAGCTTGAAACTTTGCGTATCTTCTGTCAGAGTGAACCTTTCGCAATGAAACTAAGCTTGTTAATTGCACAGGAGTAAGCCAAACGCGTTACTGAAAGCCACGTTTGAATCTGCTCAAAAGTTCGTGAGTCATTCGCGCCTTTTGCTTGAAACTTTGCGTAACTTCTATCTGAGTGAACCGTTTTCAACTAACCTAAGCTTATATGTTGCACGAAAGTACCTAATCCAAGCACGTCATGGAAATGCCAGTTGGAATCGGTACAGTAGTTTGTGAGCTATTGGCACCGTCTATTGAAACTTCGGGCATTTTCTGTCTGAGTGAACCGTTTTCAATGAAAGTAAGCTAATACATTGCAAAGAATTAAGCTCAACACGTTATTGAAAACCCCGTTTAAATCCATTTAGTAGTTGGTGAGTTATTGGGGCCGCCGCTTGAAACTTAGTGAATTTTATGTCTAAGTTAACCGTTTGCAATGAAACTAAGCATACACGTTGCATGGAGTAGCCACATACGTTACTGAAAACCTCTTTTAATCGGTTCAGTTGTTTGTAAGATATTGGCGCCTCCGCTGGAAATTTCGCGCACCTGTCTGAGTGAGCCGTTTTCAATGAAAGTAAGCTAATATGTTGCAAAGAAGTAAGCTTGACAGTTTATTGTAAACCCTGTTTGAATCCGTTTAATAGTTTGTGAGTTATTTGCGCCGCTGCATGAAACTTAGCGTACCTTCTGTCTGAGTGAACCGTTGGCAATGAAACTAAACTTTTATGTTGCACAAAAATAAGCCAAACTCGTTATTAAAAACTCAGTTTGAATCAATTTGCGAGTTATTGTCGTACAGGCAAATTAATACTTTACATTGGTGTAGCTTCTGATTGAGTGAACCGATTTGAATGAAACATAGCCTATATGTTGCTCAGACCTAAGCTTTATCTATCTGCGAAAATTGCGAGAAAATCCGTTCAGTAGTTTCGGAGTTTATCGAAAACATACAGACAGACAGACAGATAGACAAAAAATTCAGAAAACATATTTTTGAGTTTTATTAGTCGTTTCTTATCGCTCATACTAATTTTTTTATAAATTTATCAAAAGTACAGACACGCGGTTTCTACTCTTTTATTATATGTATAGAAAATGGCGTCGCGACTACGCATGTGCAAACATGAATCAAAATGCCTATTTATATATCGGAGTTACAATATTTAAATTTATTTTTATAAAAAAAAAAATATTCACCAACAAATTAATATTTTTTTTTGCGCATTTAAAACTTATGACTTGATAAATGAAGTACTATACCGCACAGGCTATACCATGCTAGAATTTGCTATTTTTGGCAAGATTCGCTTGCATGCTTTGGCGTCTTTTCGAACAAATGCATTGTAAAATTATTATTCCGCCATCTCCCTTCTACCATCGGGGTACAAACGATCTCGACCACGCTTGGGTGATATTCCGTACATTCGCACAAAGCGCTTCGCCACATCTTTTATAATGCGAACAGCCACAGATTAAATAGCACTATCATACAGAACGGACACTCTCCTTGTTCGTCGCGCATGTATCATCCTTGCAGCACCAAGTAGAGCTAGGTAGTCCCAACTTTGCGTCGCTTCTAGGTACTAGGTCGTATGACTCTCCTCTCTAGAATGGGTCGTGGGGCTGATGCAATCATGAAGCGTCCTTGCGGCACCAAATAGAGCTAGGTAGTCCCAACTCCGCGTCGCATCTAGGTACTGGGTCATATGACTCACCTCTTTAGTATGGGTCGTGGAGCTAAGGCAAGCATGTAGCGTCCTTGCGGTAGATAAGTAGAGCTAGATAGTCACAACTTTACGTCGCTTCTAGGTACTAGGTTGTATGACTCTCCTCTCTAGGATGGGTCGTGGGGCTGAATTAAGTATGTAGCGTCCTTACGGCACCAATTAGAGCTAGATAGTCCCAACTTTGCGTCGCTTCTAGGTACTGGGTCGTATGACTTACCTCTCTAGCATGAGTCGTGGGGCTAAGGCAAGCATGTAGCGTCCTTGCGGAACCAAGTAGAGCTAGGTAGTCCCAACTCTGCATCGCTTCTAAGTACTAGGTCGTATGACTCTCTTCTTTAGGGTGGGTCGTGGGGTTGAAGCGAGCATGTAGTGTCCTTGCAGCACCAAGTAGAGCTAGATAGTCTCAACTCCGCGTCGCTTCTAGGTACACGGTCGCATGACTAACCTCTCTAGGATGGGTCGTGGGGCTAAGGCAAGCATGTAGCGTCCTTGCGGCCCCACGTAGAGCTAGATAATCTCTCGCCGCAGCCCGGACTACCACGCCGTCCCAATTTCTCGCCGCTTCTAGATATTGGGTCGTTGGATCTCGAGGACCGCGGGGTAGGAACTCTATGAAGGTGCCATTGCTCTGAAAAAAAAAAAACCTTACTAGACGTGGGCCTGAACCTTATATATTTTTTTAAATCCATTGTAAGTGCCTACCTATGCTACTATAGTTCGACAAGCCCGTTGGTGTGGCTGGTAGTGTGCCTGCCTTTCACGCCGTGGGCCGCAGGTTCGATCCCCGCCCAGGTCAAAAATTTGAGTGATGATCACAAGTGTTTGTTCTGTGTCTGGGTATTATTTATCTATTTATGTATGTATATCAGTCTCTGACACCTATAGTACAGGCTTTGCCTAGTTTGGGATCAGATGACTTCGTCTGAAATATAAAAAATATAAAAAATAACGTAGCAATTGAATGACAGCAGGTCAGAGCTATGCGTGAGAGCAGAACGGAGCGATATGTGTCTGTTACTCCAAAGCCTTACTGGAGCGGTTACATTCTAATCACATCCAGTACATCTTCTTTCAAACTTGTATCTAATTCATCACTTTCTAATTTCTATCTCACCATTTCATCCAGTATCTCATCTAACACATCTACTTCCCAATTCCTAACTCTCCATTTCGCTCTTTATCTTATCTTATCAGACACAAGTGCTTTCTATTTTGTAGCTCACCATTTCATCCAGTCTCTCATCTAACACATTTACTTCCTACTTTCTAACTCGCCATTTAACCCACTGTCTTATCAAATACATCTACTTTCCAATTTTCAACTCATTTCACCCTGCAGACCATAATTTAGCATATCTACTTCCTCCACCCCTATCTTACCTTTACCTTAATTTTTAACTCACATACATACATACATAACATTCTTACATTTCCCACTTTCTTACATACATACATACATAACATCACGCCTCTTTCCCGTCGAGGTAGGCAGAGACCACAGTCCTTAACCTGCTACGATCTTGACATACTTCCCTTGCTTCCTGTACTTTCATCAATCCTTTCATACATGCTCGTCGGTTTAGGGTACATTTAACCTGGCCTTTATTCAGAACGACTTTCTTATCTAACCAAAACCAGCTTCTTCCTAATTTGTAACTCACCAATTCACCCACTATCTTATCTAACAGCTTCTTCCTAATTTGTAACTCACCAATTCACCTACTATATTATCTAACAGCTTCTTCCTAATTTGTAACTCACCAATTCACCCACTATCTTATCACACCTTCTTTCCAATTTCTAACTTACCAATTCACCCATTATCCTATCATACTGCTTCTTTTTAATTTCTAACTTACCAATTCACGTACTATCTTATCAAACACAGCTTCTTTCCCTTTCCAACTCACCATTTCGCCCACTATCTTATCTAGCACATCTACTTCCCAACTTCCAACTCACCATCTCGCCCAGTATCTCACCCAGCACGGGCACCCGGGGCGTGGCGCGCGGCGGCGCGGGGCGGCGGAGCGGCGCGCGCGGGGCGAGGTGCAGCTGGCGCACGTAGGCCACGAGCGGCGCCGACTCCTGCGGGATGCGCGCCAGCTCGTAGTCGCGGGACATGTTCAGGCGGAACTGTTGCGCGCCCAGAGCTGAAACAAGCCAAATCCGACGTAAAGCAACACAAATACGTTGCATTACACGTGAAGTGCACGTTGTGTACTCCACGACGTAATAAACAGTAAACGGTGCAGACGATTAACTGTGCAAACCTCAAGAGTAAAAAACTATAGAGTCCGTCGTATACATATTCATGAGCTAGTGAAGTGTATCGCGTAACCCAGTCGCCTATACTAATCGGTCAAAAAACTCAATTAAATTTTACAAAAATCAAGAAATCTTTAAAAATCTAATGTATAAACCTTGTTTGCGAAAGTGAAAATATATCTTTTTTTACTTGTGAATTGATGATTAATACTAAGAACGGAAGCGTAAATAATCCGTAATAGCCATTTTATGCGTGATTTTTGACACCGTTTTTTTCCTGAATGGTAAGTGTATTCACCAGAAAAACTGTGGTAGTAACATTTATTGGTCCCATGTCACATATTTATTAAAGAGAAAGATAAACATTTTACGTTTTTAGGATTTGATAAAAATCCATACATTTCAATATGGAGGTCCCTCGCAAGAAAGTGATACGCTTATGGCTCCCTCCATAGCAGAAACTTCTGCTACTTAACCGCCTTGGTGCAAAAGGTAAACAGTGGAGGTGATAAACAATGTAGACTCGCTCTATTTGCATTGTATTCTGCGTTCAATGTCAATGTCTCAATGTTCAATAAGTATTCTGTAAAGATTCTACATTGAATAAAATTAATTATCTGAATCTAATCACATTTCTCTCTGAATGTACCGAACCCTCATGGTCCAATATTCCTGTATGGACATATGATATTACATACATGGCCTCCGTAGTCAGTAGTTAGTTAGTGGTGTTTGGCTTACAATATGGACGTTCTGTTAGGAACACATTGTTAAATGAGACTCCCCAGTTTGGCTAGGATGTGTCGGGAAAAATCCCCCAATTGTCTAAGACTATCTCGTGCTTCAGTTACTATCTGCAAAAACAGTTCTAAGTGACCCATTTCAGAGGTCCTTGGTGGCTCAACAACTCTGACACCAAATTCTATTAGGTCTGTTATCCCTAAATATTACAACCTACACACACAATCGATGATGTAAAGTCTAATATAAATGAATAAATAGATAAATAACGCCTATAGTTCGTCTATCTTAAAAATGCAATCAGTCATCGCTTTCCGCCGCTGGTAGCCAAGCCCCGTCACCAATCAGATTGCTTAAAATTATAAAGTCAAATGCACAATGACTAACTGAAGCAAGCCTTCCTCAAAGCGGTTGTCTTTTGTACGTTACCTAAATAATGATAAAAAATTAAATATTTATAAATAATATTTTTATTTGCATTTGTGAATACACCTTTACCTTGCATTTGCATTAATGACGAGCACAAAATATAGCCTTCGAATTTTTAAGAATGTTGATTGATATAAGGGATGGTGTAAGGGATGGTGTACCGAAAAGTTGAAGGGCTCAGACAACGAAACTGAAAAACTTTCCCAAAGAATCAATTCCCAAAAAAAATTTTGACAGCTCAATTTTTTTTTTTCATTTTCCATCAATGTTTCTTTGGGAAAGTTGTTTCCTTTTCAGTTTTTGGTACACTATTCCCTACATCCTGTATTACAATTTTACATAACTTAAGCCTGTATTACAATTTAACATAACTTAAGCCTGTATTACAATTTAACATAACTTAAGAAACAGGACTTATTTACTTACCAACAGTATCCATATAAATTAACAACATTGTCATTATAGTGACAAATGTAAGTAGAAACAGAACGGCCGGCAGCAACCGTCTGTACAGATCATTTGGAGAGGTCTTCGTAAAAGATGGGACTGACAGCCGAGGCGTTGGAGTTACAGGTATTACTACTGCAGGCTTGTCAGCCGGTGTAGACGGTTTTTCTGCAGGTTTTGGGTTTGCGGCTGTTTGTGGCTCCATTTGTGGCTGTGGGTCTACAGGTAGTGGATTTTCTTGTATTTTCTGTGGTAAAATCAAACAAAAATTTATTCATATTAGGTTTGAAATTAACCTAAGCTAATAATATGAGTAGCACTATGATGTCAGTTAAATAACAATGCTTCACACAAAGTGGCCCCATGTAAGAAAAAAACTACATGAAAAGTAGAGTAAATTTTTGCAATTTAACACTAATCACAACACTTTGGGTCTTACGACAAAAAAGTTAGACATCTGTTGAACACTTGATTAAAAAAATCACACAAAATAAGTGGCTGTGTCAGTTGATGCGCAAAGTAGAAAATAAGTAATTTTTGACTTCTGCGCATCAATGACATAGCCAGAGTTATTTTGTATGATTTTTTAATCAAGTGTTCAGCCTAACTTTTTGTAGTGTTTTTGTATTATTTGTGTTTTTTTGACAAAAAATGTGTCAGCAATAGATTTCAAGGAGCTTTAACTTTAAAGATGCTATTTGCAAGAGGTGGTTAATTATCTGTAGTCCAAACTAACCAACGACATAAAGCCCATTGCATGAACAAAAAGGATGTTTACCAAACAAACATTTTGCAGCTAAAAATTTCATTTATAGGCACAATATATGCACAGGAAAACATAATAACATAGTAGTGACTATGTGTGAGAGTGTTTAATAGTATAGACTATACTTTAATAAGTAGAAACATAAAATTTTTGCACTATTTTCATTTGAAAATCTGACACAAGTGCAGTTATATACACGCATCAAAACCATGTGCTGCTAGTGTATTACTAAAATAACAATAAATAAATTGTAGTGCAAAATTTTTGACATTGTTTACAAATACCCTAAAATGAGGAGTGTGTATGAAAGGGTTGGTGAAGGTAGAGAAGACGAGGAAAGTAAGTCAAGATAATAGCAGGTGGAGGCTGACGTCTCTGCCTACCTCAACGGGAAAAAGGTGTGATGTTATGTATGTTACATTGAAAATTTAAGTTATTTTGGTCAATAACTGTCCTATTTTTTAAGAAATGAAAATGATTCACATAAAATCAACATAGAAACTACAAGCCCTATAATCTAAACCATACAAACATCAAGAATTTCACACAATTTCAAAACATTTACACAAAAATTTAGATCACAGAGATATTATTAATAACTTAAAATTAACGAGAAAGCACTGAAAATTTCAAGTTTCAAGCCAAAATTGGAAGAAGCCATTGACTGACAGACAGATGTGACATTTTTTGTGCACCAATTTCTACAAAAAAGTTTGTGCTGCTTACAAGTTATTTATTATTATTATTGGTGTTTTGAGGCTACAGAAAGACAGTTATGGTTATGAGATTCTTAAACTAAGCTTGTTTACTTACCTTTTCAGCCATTATAATGTTTTTTTGTACGAACAATGAGACATCAAAAACAAACACAGGTGTTTATACTTCCTGTTCAAAAACACAATATTTACAGTCTTAAGAACCTTTTAAGATACACATTATTTATTGTATTCTGTTTAATTTACTTTTCACTTACACATCAATAAAAAAGAAAAGATTTTTGCTTAATTATAAATAAATAGACACATGAAAAGCGTGCATGAGTCAGTGACCGCAGTGCTTGGTGTAACCAGTATCGATAAAAAGTTTTCTACCAAAAAAAAATTGGAATTTGTTGTTGGTTGGATTGACTATATGCCTTGCAAAGAACTGTAGAATTTTATGGTAAGATTTTCATTAAATGTTGTTAGTTTACCCGCTGCTGCGGGTTTAGCACGTTGCCCGAGATAAATAATATCTCGAAGAAATATCACTTTATTTGAGGTATTATGTCATTTAATCTTTCACCTCCATAACGCCATATGGCCCATATGTTTGACAAACCCACAAATTACGTTTTTGATATTTAAGACAGAGATAGCTTCATGCTTGACTACATGTAGCTGTCCTTGTCTTTCAAAATGTGTTGCACTGCTTAGCTGTCCATAAAACAGTATTATATAGTCTTAAACGTCCCATACAAAGCCCTGCCTGCAGGGCCCTGCTTGCAGTGCGCACTGCCAATCGTACCGTGTGTGGTGTTGCAGGGCCGATGTAACGGCAATTTTGTCGGCCCTGCATGCCCACACAAAGTACGATTGGCAGTGGCACTGCAAGCAGGGCCCTGCAGGCAGGGCTTTGTGTGGGGCCCTTAAGACTGTAACTGATTTTAGGGTACTAACATAACAAGTTCTGCACAATGGGTGTATCTTGATCGCGATGATGTATTTTATATTCATATTCTTTTATTTGGTTATAATATTTAGTATAACACGTCAAAAAAAACACATTAAAATTAAAAGTTTAAAAATTAAGATAAGGATGCAGCTATAAGAAAGAAAGAGAAAGCTAAAGGACCATAGACTAGGTGTATATGACAATTTCTTTCTTTCCTATAGCTGCATCCTTATCTAAAAATACATCATCGCAATCAAGAATGGCTGTCTGCGGGGCATCTATTTACCGTTCTATAGTGCGGGGTTTCTAAAATATTACATTATACAGTTTATCTTGATCGTGTTTGGGTAGACATGCAGCTATAGGAAAAAATGAGATAGACTAGTTTTAATTTTTTTTAAACTTTTTTAAACTTTAATTTGGTCTGAAATGGCATATTTTCCTAAATATTTTATAATCTACACTTGCGAGTAAGAAACTGGTATCACTTCATCGCGGGTTGCTCAAGACAAAGTTGTGCCATTTCTCAGCAATAAACTATAGCTTGTGTTATATTATTTGAAAAGTAATTTTGTTAGCTTTTAAAAAAAAATATTGGGGGACATTTCACCCAAGGTCATCTGATCCCAAACTAGGCAAAGCCACTATGGGAACCAGAGACTGATCATCATCATCATATCAGTCGAAAGACGTCCACTGCTGGACATAGGCCTCCCCTAAAGTTCTCCATGACGACCTGTCCTGCGCTGCTCGCATCCTGCGGCTTCCCGCGACCTTGACCAGATCGTCCATGTATCGTCGGTCCACCTTGTGGGGGGCCTGCCAACGCTTCGTCTTCCGGTACGTGGTCGCCACTCTAAAACCCTTACGTCCCATCGGCCATCGGTTCTTCTTGCGATGTACCCTGCCCACTGCCACTTTAGTTTAGCGATTCTCAGGGCTATGTCAGTTACTTTAATTTTTCTGCGGATCTCCTCATTTCTGATTTGATCACGCAGAGAGACTCCGAGCTCCCTTTGGGTGACTTTGAGCTTCCTGATAAGGCCCATAGTAAGCGGCCACGTCTCGGTGCCATATGTCATCACTAGCAATACACACTGGTCAAAGACTTTCGTCTTGAGACACTGCGGTATTTTGGGCGTAAAGATATTGCGGAGCTTCCCGAACGCTGCCCATCCGAGTCGGATTCAACGAGTTACCTCTTTCTCAAAGCTGGATTTACCCAGCTGGACCGTTTGTCCCAGGTATACGTCTTCATCGACTACTTCGAGCGTAGAGTCTCCAACTTTGAGTGGAGTGGGTACAACAAGGACGTTAGACATAATTTTCGTCTTATCCATGTTCATTTTAAGACCCACTTGTTGTGAACTCTACTGAGGTTATTGAGCATCATGCCGAGATCTTCCAGGGTCTCAGCCATTACGACAATATCGTCAGCAATTCGAAGGTGGGTGGGAAGTCTCCCGACTGATATACATACATAAATAGATAAATAACACCCAGACACAGAACAAACACTTGCGTTCATTACACAAATGTTTACCCTGGGCGGGGATCGAACCCGCGGCCCACGGCGTGAAAGGCAGACTCACTACCAACCACACCAACAGCTTGTCCAAGGAGGAGAAGGGCTAACCGAAGAAAGATACATGAACGACATTCTGCTAAGCCATGTGCTCAAAATTTTATTTTACATTTCACTAGACAGTACATGGAACAAGTTAGGATTGCCAAAATAGACTAGCCAGCTTTCCAATTATATTAAAAGATTTAAAACTGATTTCAGTTTCCTATCAAAAATAAAAAATTTACTGCAATAAGTCTAAATGTTAACGTCTAAGTAAAACAAAAATTATAAGAAAAAATGTCCTTAAGCCCTATAAAAAGCGAACTTTTACGAAAAAGGTCTTCAGTCCTAAGTTTCACGTCACTGGAAATACTGAAGCCCTAAGAAAATGGAACTGCAGAAGCCGCTCAAATCGTTATCCTTATTCGGCAAGGCTTGTCGCAGCGTGACATCACTCCACAACTTCATTTGAGCCAGTCTTGTGTCTCCAAGGTGTACAAAAGGTTCAGGGAGACTGGTAACTTAGTTGGAAGACCAGGATCAGGACGACAACGATGCACTTCGGTGCAAGAAGGCCGATTTATTGTCACCACCTCTCTACGTAATCGACACCTGACCCGCGTGGACGTCCAGAAACAGCTCATACAGTGAGACGAAGACTAAAAGAAGCAAAGTTACCCACAAAAGGCCAGCCCCTGGACCCCAATTGTCCCCAGCTCACCGACGAGGCCGGTTACAGTTTGCTCGCGACCACTTAAATTGTAATTTGGAGCAATGGAGCCGAATGCTGTTCTCGGACGAAAGCAGGTTTTCCCCTTATGGTAGCGACCGTCGACAAGGTGTCTATAGGAGACTGGAAGAGCATTTTGCACAATGCTGTATTACAGAAAGAGTGGCATACGTGGGTGGATCCTGTATGATGTGGGCGGGCATTTCTGTTACAGCAAAAAGTGAACTGGTATTCATACCTGGTGGAGGTCGAGAAGGAGGGCTAACCGAAGAAAGACACATCAACGACATTCTGCTAAGCCATGTGCTCAAAATTTCATTTTACATTTCACTAGACAGTACATGGAACAAGTTGGGATTGCCACAATAGACTAGTCAGCTCATAGTCCCAACTTGAATCCTATAGAACATTTGTGGGACGAGCTGAAAAGGCGGGTACGAAGAAGGTGTCCAGCTCCGGCATCGATAAAAGAACTGAAAAGTGCTTTAATCGAAGAGTGGCAAGAAATCCCACATGATTCCATTAGGAATCTCATTCGGTCAATAAAAAACCGTTTACAAGCACTAATTAGGGCCCGAGGGGTAACACAAAATACTGAGGGGAAATAACAGATATGTATTGTAAATATATTTTTACTATTTTCTTACGATTTTCGTTTGATTTAGACGTTAAAATTTCGACCTGTTACAGTAAATTCTTGAATTATGGTAGGAAACTGACATGAATTTTAAATAGTTTAATATCATTGGAAATCTAACAAAATTACCTTTCAAATGATATAACACAAGCTATAGTTTATTGCATATAAATGGTTAAACTTTGTCTTGAGCCACCCGCGATGAAGTGATTCCAGTTTATTGCTCGCAAGTGTATTGTATTTACCAAAAATTTTTGTTAGGGCTCCCGCACACGACCGAGTTTTTGTAGGTCCGATTATCGGGCACATTTTTCCCCCGATTTTACGACCGATTTTGTGGCCGACCCAACGCACACGAGCGATAATCGGTGACCGATTTTCTTGTATGACGAATGACGATAGGGAGGTGATCGATCAAAATAATATCGACACACGATGTCGATGATTTTATTTTTTGTTAGTGAGATAAGATTCCATGAACATATTTTTTTATAAGTCTCGGTATTATCAAAAATGCTTTGGTCATTATTTGTTAATATACAGGGTGTTAGGCTAGGATACCTATACAGGATGTAAGAGTAAGTATAAAAGGTGTTAGGTTAGAACGACTAAGTACTATACATACAGGGTGCTAGGGTAAGTATACTGGGTGTTAGGTTAGGATTATTATACAGGATGTTAGGGTAAGTATACAGGGTGTTAGGTTAGGATAAATACACACGGTTTCAGGGTAAGTATACAGGGTGTTAGATTAGGATCACTATATGTATAGGGTCTTATGGTAAGTATACATGGTGTTAGGATAGGATAACTATACAGGGTGTTAGGTTAGGATCACTATATGTACAGGGTTTTAAAGTAAGTATACAGGGTGTTAGGTTAGGATTACTATACAGGGTGTTAGGGTAAGTATACAGGGTGTTAGATTAGGATCACTATATGTACAGAGTCATCTATACCCGTGGGTGTCGTAAGAGGTGACTAAGGGCTTATGAACCGGAGGATGGGCAGCAACAACTTGCTGTGAATCGTACGATCTTACATACGGCGGTCACCAACAACAGCGGTCGCCAGCCGCAACGCCCACATGCGTGGTGACTATGGTAAATCCCCCTCAAAGTACCACGCGATTTTACTGGAGATCTGGTGGGAGCTCCCTGTCGTGCAGTGGACGCGTTTATGGGATGTTATGATGATATTACGATATGTACATCGTGTGGCCTGGAGCAGCGGCAAATAAAATTAATGGACCGTCCATAGGGTATCACTGATCGATTGACAGTACTTGCAGGTATCCTAAACCAATAAATTCTGCACAATAAATACAATAAACTTTTAATTCACTACCCGACTACGGCAAAGAGGAGGGTTATGATTTTGAACGGTATGTATGTATACTGGTCCTTCATAACTTCTAAACTAGTTATCGTAATTTGACAAATGAGGTACCGTTAGGAGCGTCTTGATCAACCGCTGGGTATAGTAGGTAGGACTAGGCCCGCCCCGGCTTCGCACGGGTAGATATAGTGTTTTTTTGTGTCACGGGTTACTAAATAAAAAACCGGCCAAGTGCGAGTCGGACTCACGCACTGAGGGTTCCGTGCCACCACATAAACATAATTGTATTAGCTGAAATTTCAGTAAGTTAATGTGCTAGATTTTTTGAGTCCGACACGCGCTTGACCAAATTTAATTATTTGTTGTTATTTTATAGCTTATGCACTATAAACATACCAATTTTCAAGTTTGTTAGTGTTCCCGTTTTTAAATAGAAATAAAACAAAAATCGCCTCAGCGACCATCCAACTTGACCCCTCTCTTATATGAATGTTCTTGAAACGGGAGCTCACCACAATTGGTTACCATTAGTTGTGAGAAAAGTTGTAATATTTAATGATTTTAGACTTTTCCCATTATTTGTACTGTAAGACCTAGCTTCTTGCCAAATTTCATAATTTTAGGTCTACGGGAAGTACCCTGTAGGTTTTACATTTTTGAATAAATGTATGGAGATGAAGACATAAAATGCCATATCTTTTGATTGCGTCGTTGTAAAAAATTTAAATTTTCAGATCTTGTGTCCTAATATGTGTCCTAATATGTGGTATTAATTTCAACCTGATACCTTTACCCGTTCGTGAGATAAAGGGTCTTGACAGACAGACAGACAGACAGACGGACAACAAAGTGATCCTATAAGGGTTCCGTTTTTTTCTTTTGAGGTACCCTAAAAAGAGGAACCCTAAAAAGAGTAAAAACGATTTGGATTTATTTTTAATTTGAATTTATTTTTAAATTACTTAGTGGTAGGGATTTTGTGCAAAGTCCTTCTGGTGAAGTACCACCCCTTTGCCTATTTCTGCCGTGAAGCAGCAATTCGAAGGGTAAGGGAGTCAGTAAAACTACCGGCACATGAGACATACCATCTTAGTTCTCAAAGTAAGCAACGCGCTTTGCTATCTTATTAGTTTCCAAATATCCTATACTATTAAACGTGCAATATTTGTACAGTACCTGGTCGACCGAGCTTCGCTCTATAATAGCTGCCTGAGCATTAAAATATCATCGGGTGAGCAAGCTATTCTACTCGCCAACAGGTGGCGCTGTAGGTTTCTGTCTTAAAGGCGGCCCCCGAACGCTCTCTTATAGTAAATTTCATCGAAATCGTTAGAGCCGTTTTCGAGAAACAGATTGCAAACATATAGGTATATTTGTATACAAATATTGCTCGTTAAATAGTATTTTCCCAAGGAACATAGTTCGAAATACGAAAAACCAAATTTGACCTTCCATACAAAATGCGCTATCAGCTGATGCAGTTTCTATGGGAGGTCAAAAATTGATTTTCGTGGGAAAAGTTGTTCCGTTACTGATATTGATCCCTGATCTATGTCACGCATTCAAATTACCCGGTATATATATATTTGTAAACGGTTTCTCGAAAACGGCTCTAACGATTTCGATGAAATTTACAATTTCTCCGCGATTTAGACAGAAATCTACAGTGCTATCTGTTGGCGAGTAGAATAGCTTGCTGTAAGGTATTGTAAACTAGGCTGTATGAGTGTTACCCTTAGTCTATAATGACAGATTGTAAAAAGGAGTAGATTTCTATGGTGTGCCTAGCCGTGACTTGTATAAAATTAATAATAAATATATTAAAGTGAAACCACGGACTTTTCCACTTTCTCCAATCACCCAACTCCACATCACATGGCGCTGAGGCTCACGAACGGAAAAAAGTGAGAAGTTGTCAGGTATATACATGCAAAAATAGTACATTATGGAACTGCTAAGACCGCCGCCGCCATTGAAGCTCCTTGGATCGCACTGATATGATTATGCATATCTACAATAAAATCAGAAGTCCGTAGCTAGCAGAAAATACTGTGTATTATTTTATTTACATGACAATCAACAAACGTTGCTATGAATAATTTACATCATACAAAGAAGGCTTTGAAGAGTTGATACAAATCTCCTTAATATCCTCCCTTTTGTATGACTCTTAGTGTATCAAGCCAATCTGGTCACCAATAGACACAAGACGTGGCTTGTGCAGTGCCTTTGTGAGGATGTCCGCCAACTGGAACTCGGTTGGGACATATTCCACCTTGAGTTCGCCTTCTGCGACAAGCTCTCTGACATAGAAATGCCTTATAGCAATATGCTTTGTCCTCCGATGGAGTTCAGGGTTATGCGAGATCTTGATAGCTGCATCATTGTCTACCTTCAGAGTTGGAATACTCTTTAAGTTTGATATCTCAGCGAACAGTCTTTTGAGCCACACAATTTCACGAGCTGCTTCGCTGGCAGCGACCAATTCAGCTTCTGTGCTTGATATCGCAACACAAGTTTGTCGACGACTTGTCCAGGATATTGCTCCTCCAGAGTATAAACACAATATTCCTGACGTCGAACGTCCGGTTGATTTATCTCCACCGTGGTCTGAATCACTGTAGCATTCTAAGATGCCAGCATTACACTTCTTTTTGTAAAGAATTCCGTAGTCTAACGTTCCTTTTATGTATCTCAGGATACGTTTTAACCTTTGGATGTCTTCCTTAGAAGGATTCTCTAAAGTCCGAGATACGACGTTCACAGCGTAGGCTAAATCGGGTCTGATACCAACAGTTAAGTATGCAAGAGCACCTACGGCTTCTCTATAAGGAAATTGAACAGGTTCTACCAAATCTTTATCCAGTTCTGGCTGTCCATCTTTCTGTATAGGAGTTGTGACTGGTTTACAATCGCTCATACCGAAGCGATCCAGTATCTTGTGGGCGTAGTGCTTTTGTGACACTTTTAAGTTGCCATCCAGATTCTCAATTTCTAAACCTAGAAAGTATGTAGCATCTTTTATAGTTATTTTAAATCGTCTCTTCAGCTCATTAATGAATTTCTCAGTGTCTTTCTGATCAGTCGCAGCGACAAGTCCGTCGTCCACGTAGAGAGCTAGAACAATTTTGTTATTTATCCGGTTTCTAGTAAAAAGGCAGGGATCAGTATTACATTGTTTGAAACCAACGCTTTTCAAATAATCTACCATGCATTTATTCCAGCACCGGGGTGCTTGCTTTAAGCCATACAAGCTTCTTTTAAGTTTGCACACTTTGTTTGATCCATCAGAGTATCCCTCAGGTTGACTCATGTATATTTCTTCATCGAGTGATCCATACAGAAATGCTGTTGAAACATCGAATTGTGTGAGTTTTAGTCCTTCATTTGCAGCTATGCTTAAAACAGACCTTATTGTTGTCATCTTTGCAACTGGGCTGAAGGTCTCATCATAGTCGATGCCTTTTTTCTGTGTGTAACCTCTAGCAACTAGCCTTGCTTTGAATTTGTCCAGTGAGCCATCTGCATTAGTTTTAATTTTATATATCCATTTGCAGGATATGGGCTTTCTACCTTTAGGAAGATCAACCATTATCCAGGTTTTGTTCTCCTTTAAAGATTTCACCTCATTTTCCATAGCTTTGATCCACTGATTCTTTTGTGAACTAGTCATTGCTTCTTTGTAGGTTTTCGGCTCATTTACTTCATTGATATCATCTGCTGACATCATGATATAATCGTTGAAACGAGCAGGCGGTCGTATTTGGCTTCTGTCTCGTAAAGTCATTCTTTGATCTATTTCATCTGAGATTTCTGGCTCTTCAGCATCATCAAAATCGTCTACTGTATCTTCGAATTCAGTATATTCATTCTGTTCAGTATGGTCCTCCTGACTTGGTTCTTCTTGACTCACGACCAGACCGGGTGATGTGTGAGGCACCGTAGAGCTAGGCTCATCAGGGTTGCTGTCATTGCGACCTGTGATGCTTTCAGCGCGATCATCCTCCCTTGCTTCACATGTCGGAGGTGCTTTCAGTGGAAGATTGATTTCTATAGAAGACTCTTCTTCTTCAGAATCATTCATGTCAAATGGATTCAAAACTGATTCATTGAACGTGACGTCTCTTGATCTTATAAGTTTACCAGTTTTACTCAGTAGGCGATAGCCTTCATCACCATCGTAACCGATAAGGATGCACTTCTCTGCTTTTTTCGAAAGCTTGGATCTCTTTTGTTTCGGAATATGGGCATAGCATTCACATCCAACGATTCGAAGGTGTTTAATTGATGGTTTCTTTTTGAACCATAATTCAAATGGTGATTTACCATCTTCAGAAGTGGGCCCAGTTCTGTTCAAGACATATGCAGCAGCATTTACTAACTCTGCCCATGTGGCGGTAGGTAATTCTTCATGGGCATGCATCATTGTTCTAGCAGCTTCAACTAAGGTTCGATTTTCACGTTCACTTAAGCCGTTTTGTTGTGGCGTGTATGGCATCGTAAGCCTTTGTCGAATTCCAGCTTCTCGAAGAATGCTTTTTACTTTCTCATTGTCAAATTCGCCTCCATTGTCACTTAGGAATTCTTTTACAGAGTGACCAACCGTTTTGCATTCTTGCAGCATTTGTCGGAGCTTTTGGGGAACTTCCGATTTTTGTCGCATGAAGTAAACGTGTCGATACTTGCTGTAGTCGTCTTTGAAAAGAACGAAGTAGCGTTGTTTGCCAAAGGAAGGAGGAAACGGACCGCAAACATCAGCGTGTATAATTTCCGCAGGTATTTTCGCTCTCTCTCTTGTTCCAAATTTGCGCCTATGTGCTTTCCCGTAGATGCATCCAGTGCACAGTTCAGAATCTAAAGGAACTTTTATACCAAACTCCTTTTCAAGCAAGTTTTTGATATGCTTTTTATTCTGATGAGCAAGTCTCTCGTGGTAGAGTTGTAGCAAGTTTTCTTCAACTGAAGCAACATTTAGATGGGGATCTGATTTCGCTTGTTCTACACTGAGCTTGAAAAGTCCTCCACCTTTGACTCGTTTGCCAGTCAGAACTACTTCACCATCAACTTCAAGGGAGCAGTGTTCTCTTTCAGATTTAAAAAGGCTTTTATTTAGTCTGTCTTGAGCGGCTAGCACAGAGAATAAATTGCGTGTAATATCAGGTACGTACCATACATCACAGAGTGTTATCATAGACTTCTTGCCATTTACTTTAGTTATCAAGTCGACCGTACCTTTTCCAAGGGCTTTCACAGAGCTCCCATTTGCAGTAGTTACTGTTCGAGTATCTTCGAAGCGTTCAAAACTAGTGAAGTAGTCGTTTCTGCAGGTGACATGACTGGTTGCGCCATTGTCAACAAACCAACTTGTTCTATCGTAGTTTGAATTAGTCGAGTTCACTTCGGAATCTGCAGTAATATGCATTAGCATTAAGTTCAGGTTGCTTGAAGTCTTTGCGTTGTTCTCTGGTTTTGATGGTTTACCATCCGCTTTCCATTTTCGACACTGTCTAACTTTATGACCGACTTTTCCACAGTATCCACATTTTTTCATCGTTTTATTACTATTTTGCATAGCTAGAGCTTCAGAATCAGCTTCATTATTAGATGAGATTGAACGCTCGTAGGCACAGAGTTGCGTTGTCAGGTTATCGATAGTTCTATCTGTTTTCGACATCATCATCCAGCTTGATTTGAAGGAGAAGTATGATTCAGGTAGAGTGTTCAGAATCTTGCAGATTAAGAGGATATCTGGTAATTCTGTTTCATCTATTTTGAGTAATTCTGTCTTCAAATCTGACCAAATTGTTTTTATTTTTGAGATATGGGTAGTAATGTCGTGCGACGGATCTTTACGATAGCCAAAGAACTCCATACATAGCGCATAGCTCTTGTCTTCAGACGTACCATCGAATAAGCGATGTAATTCGTCCCAAACTTCTTTTGACGAGTCAAATCTCATTATTTTCTGAAGAGTTTCGTCTGACATATTTGCAGTTAGTAATAATAATGCGGAAGTGTCTGTTTCGTTGTATTTATCGAGTGCTTTTTGGTATTGGGAAATTTCATCAGGTTGGGCATTGTCAACTAGTACAGGTTTTTTTAGTTTACCTTGTATCGCATCTAATCCTCCGGGCATACCTCTTAGCAGTAAGGTAGCTTTGAATTTCCACGTAGCCCAATTTTTCACACCTTCCAGACGACCAATATCAACTTTGCAACTTGGTGACTGCATTTTGAAAATTACGTCAATCTTGGAATTTTTCGAAAAATTGTTTAAATTAGCACTGATTTATACTTTATACACTTTTATTTTTCTACTTTATATTTTACGGCGATGCTACCATGATATGATTATGCATATCTACAATAAAATCAGAAGTCCGTAGCTAGCAGAAAATACTGTGTATTATTTTATTTACATGACAATCAACAAACGTTGCTATGAATAATTTACATCATACAAAGAAGGCTTTGAAGAGTTGATACAAATCTCCTTAATACGCACAAAAGGAATTTCGAGGAATGGAAGCAAAAATTCACCATATACGTATTAGCGAGTGGTGCAGATGAAAAATTAAAGGATGATCAACGAAAAGCATTGTTACTCCATTGTTTGGGAGACGAAGGACTCCAAATTTTCAACACGTTTGAAGACAAAGAAAAGCTGACGTATGATCAAATAATGACGCAACTCGAAACCCACTGCAGTCCACCATCTAATGAGACGTATAATAGATACTTATTTTTCAGCAGGAAACAGAAAAATAATGAACAATATGAGGAATATGTGACTGTTTTAAAACAATTAAGTCTAGATTGTAACTTCAAAGATCTGAAGGACAGTCTCATTAGAGACCAGGTAATCTTAGGCATGTTGGATGACAGCCTGAGAGAGAAATTATTAAGAATTGCCGACTTGACACTAGACAAATGTTTAACTATTTGCAAAGCTGCACAGGTAGCTCAACATCAAGTGAAGAAATTAAGCAACGGAGAAACATCTAGTAACATGGTTGGCAGAATCACAAAACCTTCTAGATCCAGGTCGAGGACAAGAGAACCATCTGTAAGTTTCCGTAGTGCTGGGAGGACTCCAAACCCTACTCCGAAGCCAAGGACAAGTGAGCGTGATGACCAGAGGTTGCAGTCAGGTGAGCGTAATAACTTCTCTAATAAATCAAGAACATGTAGCAAGTGTGGCAAGTGCCATGCTTATAAACAATGTCCTGCATATGGTAGAAAGTGTTTAAAGTGCGGTCGTCTGAATCATTATTCATCGGTGTGCTATAATAATATGAAATGTGCGGTTATAAATAGAGAAAATCAGACTGATGTGAATGATATTTTTAAAATTGACTCGGTGCATGCTGTAGGTACAGTGAACAAGGACTGGTATATGAAATTAAAATTAAATGACTATGCTATAGAGTTTAAAATTGACACAGGTTCACAGGTGGATATAATAAATAGGAGTATATTGAGAAAATTGAATCTAAAATTAAATGCATTTAAAAACATTAAATTGAAGAATTTTGATGGATCTGACATAAAAATAATTGGTGTATGTAATGCAAAAATAAAATTTAATGAAAATGAGATTATAAGTAAATTGTTTGTTGTTGAGTTTGACACTCCATGCATTTTAAGCTATGCTACAGCTGTCAATCTTGGCATATTACAAAATGTGAATATTATAAATACCAGTGACATTGTTAATGAATATGATGAGTTATTTTGTGGTTTAGGCAAAATTGATTATGAATATAATATAAAATTGAAAGAAGGTTGTGTACCGATTGTGGAACGACCTAGAAAAATTCCTTTTAAATTACAGGATAAAATTAAAAATGAATTGGATAAATTAGAAGAGTTAGGTGTCATCCGAAAGGTCAATGAACCTACAGAATGGGTTAGTTCCATGGTAGCTACTAAAAAATGTGATGATTCCATTAGAGTTTGCCTAGATCCACAAAATTTAAATAAATGTATTGTGAGAGAAATATTTAAAATGAGTACTTTTGAGGAATTGGTAGCTAGAATGCCGAATGCAAAGTATTTTTCAGTACTTGATGCTTCTAAAGGATTTTATATGATTGGACTGTCAGAACAGTGTCAACTGTATACAACATTCAATGCTGGTGAATTTGGTAGATATTGTTATAAGCGATTACCCTTTGGTTTGTGCTCAGCTCCTGAAGTATTCAGCAAGTGCTTCTATGACATATTTCATGATTTAGAGGGTGTAGAACAATATGTAGATGAGCTTATAATATGGGGTGAGACCAAAGAGTCGCATGATATAAGACTAAAAGCAGTGTTAGAAAGAGCCAAACAGAGAGGTGTTCGTTTTAACAAACAAAAGTGTAAATTTGGTGTCACCGAAGTTAAATATGTCGGTCACATCTTAAGCAAGGATGGTATAAAACCTGACCCTGAAAAAGTCAGAGCCATTGTTGACATGAAGGAACCCACAAACAAAAAAGAATTACAAACTATACTTGGAATTGTAACATATGTGTCTAAATTCATACCAAACTTGTCGGATATTACCTATTCCTTAAGGGAATTGATTAAAAAAGATTCTGCTTTTATATGGGGAGAGCAACAAAAGAATGACTTTTCTAAATTAAAACAAGTTTTAACATCAGAGCCGGTTTTGAAATTTTTTGATGTAAACGGTCCTATAACTTTGTCTGTTGATAGCAGCAGTACAGGTTTGGGAGCAGTTTTATTACAGAATGAAGCTCCAGTAGCTTATGCTTCTAAAGCTCTCACTGAGTCACAGAAATCTTGGACTCAGATAGAGAAAGAACTTTTGGCGATTGTCTATGCTTGTGAGAAATTCCAGCAATACATTTATGGTAAACAGGTGATTGTAGAGACAGACCACAAACCTTTAGAACAAATATTTAAAAAGTCTATGAATGAAACACCATTAAGATTACAGAAGTTAAGAATGCGTATTCAATATTATGATCTTATCATCAAATATAAACCCGGTAAAGAACTTTTAGTAGCTGATGCATTATCAAGAAATTATGTTGATGATTCTATCTGTAATAATGAGTATGATGAAAATGTAGAACTTCATGTGTGTATGATAATTGAAAATATAAATATTAGTGAAGAAAAATTGAAAATATTTCAACAAGAAACATCTAAAGACAAAGATTTAATCTTGTTAATGAAGTACATAACAACTTCATGGCCTAAGTATTCAGAAATTCCATTTCATTTAAAAATTTATCATTCAGTTAAAGATAGTTTAACAGTTGTTAACGGAATAATTTTCAAAGATTCAGCAGTATTGGTACCTAAATCAATGCGCAAAGAAATGTTGAGTAAACTCCATTATAATCACATGGGTGTTAATAAATGCAAAAATAGAGCGAGAGGTTTATTGTTTTGGCCATTTATGAATAAAGAAATAGAGGATATGATACAAAATTGTGATGTGTGTCTACAATACCAAAAAAGACATTCATTTGAACCTTTAAAACTAAGAGAAGTACCAGAGAGACCTTGGAGTACTGTAGGCGCTGATATGTTCTTCTTCAATGATAAAATTTTCATGTTGATAGTAGACTACTTGACCAAATATGTAGAGTTAGTAGAGTTATCAGATCAGACAGCGGAAGAGCATGTCAGAGGCTTAAAAAGTGCATTTGCTAGATGGGGAATTCCTGATATATTGTACACAGATGATGGTAGACAGTATAAAAGCTCTGTATTTACAGATTTTTGTCAACAATGGGGTTTCAAACATGTAACTTCAACTCCTTATTATGCAAGATCAAATGGCATGGTGGAACGTCATATACAAACAATTAAAAAGATGTTAAAGAAATGTTTATGTGATGGTAAAGATATAGATTTAGCTTTGTTAGAATACCGAAACATGCCAATTGATTCTGAATTAAAATCTCCGAATGAAATGATGCTTGGTAGACAAGTAACATCTGTATTACCTGTGAATAAAGATAGTACAAATGAAATTAATTATAAAAAGATTAAGAAAAATGTGGAGACTAGAAATTATAAATATAAAATGTATCATGATAGAAAAAATAAAGGAAAGGGAATAGAGTTTGATAAAGATGAAAATGTATATGTAACAGATAAAAATACAAATAAATTAATACCTGGAAAGATTGTAGAGAAAGGGGATAAAGATAGAAGTTATAAAATTTTATTAGAAAATGGACAAAATATAATTAGAAATAGATATCATGTATATAAAGGCTCTAGGTACAGAAATCTTAGAATAAGGAACACATATGATTATGATGATGAAGACTTTGAAAATATTGGATATAATGTAAATAATAATAATGATATAGATAATAATGACATGGATAATAGTATAAATGACAATGAATGTATAAATATAGAAATAGATAGCAATGAGAATGAAGCGTGGAAAGATCAAGTGACGAGAGAATGGAATGAAGCGAAAGAGAATGATGAATGTAATAATGAGATAGATAATGAAATAAATGTTATGGACTATAGAGATATAGACTACAACAATTGTTCTATTGATGATGATATAGTAGAATTTAACGCATATTGTAATGATGATGAGAATGTGAATTTAAAAAGTTGTATAAGTAATCAACCCAGTACAAGTAATGTTAAAAAGTCAGTAACTTTTAACTTAGAAGAAGATCCTGAAGTAAAGACCAGAAGTGGTCGAGTAATTAGAAAACCCAGATTTTTCGATGATTACTTTTAGATTTTTTTAAAATGTATTACTTAATTTGCTTATTTTAAATTGTAACCACTTAGTACAGACTGTTCAAACTTTTGGTAAAGAAAGGGGATGTAAGGTATTGTAAACTAGGCTGTATGAGTGTTACCCTTAGTCTATAATGACAGATTGTAAAAAGGAGTAGATTTCTATGGTGTGCCTAGCCGTGACTTGTATAAAATTAATAATAAATATATTAAAGTGAAACCACGGACTTTTCCACTTTCTCCAATCACCCAACTCCACATCACACTTGCTTATCCAATGATATTTTAATGTTGTGGCGGCTATTATAGAGCGAAGCTCGGTCGACCAACTACTGCCACTAATATGGGTGCTATGGGCGGTAGTGAGCACTTATCAGGTGGCCCACCTGCACGTTTGCTCACTTGTAACATAAAAAAAATGGTTAAGGTTCATAAGTAATAGACAAAGCTAGATTTCTCATCATCGCATACACTCTTTGATGCTCTACCTATGGGATAAAGGCGTGATGATGCGTTTGATTAATATTAAAATAACTTTAAACATCATTAAACCAATTCCTCATAATATCTAAGAGAGCCTATACTTTAATTATTTGCCCCTGTTATGTACAGGACAGGTTGTAGGTACGAGTATATACCTAATCCGTTTCAAGCTATGGTTTCAAGAGTCAATGCCAACACTTACCAACACATATTGCAGCCATAGAACCAGACAAACCACCAAGAACCAGACGAACTAGAGTATATTTGACGAAAAAAATAACATTATGTTACAAACTTGTTTTTTTTCTGACAGCTTTAGCTGATTACTATTGATCATGGTGCACAATAGCCTTGATATAGGTAGCTGCAAAATGTGTTGCTAAACTTTGGCATTGACTCGTGAAACAGATTATATTATATTCACTAGTACCTACTCTAGCGCACCTAATGTACTTACGCAGAGCAACAGAGGGGTACTTGCGGTGAAGCGGGGGGAGGGGGGCGGGCATCGTAAATACGGATACGGAGCACCTTGTTTTAAAGGTTGATAACTAAACACTGGCTCTACACGTTGGCCGCGTGACCGCGCCGGCGCAGCCAACGTCTACTAGGCCCGTTTGAGTGAGTTTGCCGTTTGCGACCAACGCTCGCCGGCGTGCCGCCGTCGGTTATCGGTTTTGCCACAAGCCGCAAACGGCGTTCACACGTTGGCCGTGTCCTCATTTCCAATAAGTGGAGTAGATGGACGTTTTAATTTTTTTTAATAAGTAAAAATAATTTCGTCTTATTTTTCAAATATGGTGCAGCTGGTAATAAAAATTAAAAGCACTGTAAAAGTACATTGCAGCGGCAGTAATAGTCTCCGCGTCTACGTCCATCTTGCTTGACAGACCTACACGCTACACCTACACACACCAACGTGTGAACGCTGTCATCAAGCTTGCCGGCCGGCGCGGCGGGTTGGCCCAAAGTCTACTGGGGGCTAAAGGCTCATCCACATATTCGGCCATGCATGACCGCCAAATATAAGCCAACACGCATGTGTAGGTATAAGGCATATACAGCGAACATAACCCTCCTGTTTTGGGGCAGTCGGGTAAAAATAACTCTTACTGTGGCGCAGAAGTCAAGAAAAGAGTCGCGGGAGTGAGCGCGGTAGTGGGAGAGGATGCGAGTGAATCGTTCATTGGCTCTCCGCCTGTCACCCATGCGCAGAAAATAAGAACCACAGAGCTCTGAAGTCCATCTACTTCTAGAGACGAATTCTTTATGTCATTCTTTACAAATCAGTGTCACCATTTACTAAAACTAACACGTTTTCCTTTGAGTGCGATAAACATAGTACCATTATCGCGAGAGAGTAATATGCAAAAAACCAGTGACAGCGTCTCTATGGCAACGAATGTGTTTATGATGTGCATTCAAAATAAGCACCTAGGAACATAAATTGGAAAGTATACCTATTCAATAAGGAACCAATGTTTTTTACTATATTCGCTTCTATGGGGGGGTGCGCGCGCAGGCGGAGTGGCCCTATCGTAGTTCTGTGGTCAGAACTAAACTTAAGGAGAGATCACACCTGGCTTAATTCAAAGACTAATTCGGCACAGTATATCACGCCCCGTGTGGTGCCGGCAAAAAATAGTACCAACCTATCTCTACCCATGGGTGTCGTAAGAGGCGACTACAGGGCTAATGAACCAGAGGATGTGTATCGTATCATCTCTCTTATATTCTGCGGTCACCAACAACCGCGGTCCATGGTGCCAGCCGTAACGCTAACAAGCGTGGTGACTATGATACTTCTCCTGCACATTGCTTTAGCAAAAACTGGAATTTTGGAGATAAGATAAAGATATTTATTTGCTATAGAAATTTAGGGAGGGAGTTTCCTGTCCTGTAGTGGACGTTTCATGGGATGTCATGATAATATTACGATATACATCGTAATATAGTAAAGGAGCTTTTATTTTTAAGAAGATTTCTGCAACTGGCAGTAAGACGCATATTTATAGAAAAGTGCCTACGTACAGTTGACCGCACTTCAGTGGTAACACTTTGTCCATTGCGGGTCTCTGGTTTCGGGCGTCCTGTTTATGTTTTGACTGACGTGCTGTTGACCGTACCTACCTAGCATAGCTATCCAAACCTGAAACGAAACTGGAAAAAAAAAACAATGAAAACCGGTTGTTTCGGTTGTTCCAGTCCAAAAACCGACCCTACCCGTAAATAATCCGTTCTTGAATTTTTTTTCGTAGGTCCCTCGGGGGGTACTGGGAGTGTAAATTTAAAAAGGAGACTGAATTAGGCTCCCGTGTATATTCGAAAAATGGTTTATTTTTTCAAAACCCGCCCGCTCTCTAAACCGGTCCTGAACTCATTGTACCTGCAGCCTACCACCGAGCGAGAAATTTACAACGTAATTAGGCACATGTCCAATAAATATAGTTACGGTCCAGACGAGATCCCACCTATTCTAATAAAAACGTGTATAGATGAGTTGACACCCCCTTTGACACTATTAGTCAATCAATCCTTTGATGAGGAATGCTTCCCTGATAATCTGAAGGTGGCCAAAATAAGACCCATACTGAAAAAAGGCGGAACAGGAGAAGATGTCAGCCAATATCGCCCCATAGCTCTTTTGCCTGCCTTATCTAAGATTTTCGAAAAAATCATGTCCAATCGACTTTATAACTTTCTGGAAAAATTTAACATTATTAACAAAAATCAATTCGGTTTTCGGAAAAAACGATCCACGACAGACGCGGTATTTACATATATTCAAGAAGTATATACTTATATAAAAGACAAAACGTATGGAATTGGGATCTTACTTGATTTAACGAAAGCGTATGAAAAAGTTTCCCACAGCATCCTTCTGCAGAAGTTATATGATTTAGGCGTTAGAGGGAAAACGCATAGATGGTTCCAATCATACCTGTCCAATAGGTCACAGTATGTAGAGCTGGACCACTTCGATGGACACACTGGGGAGTTGGTAAAAATAAAATCAGACACACTTACCATGAACTCATCTATCCCTCAGGGTAGTGTAGTCGGGTGCGTCCTGTTTCTGGCCTATCTAAACAACCTACCGGATGTAGTGAACTCGACATGCGTTCTCTTTGCAGATGACGTATCGCTGTTATTCAAATGTGAAGATGAAACCCCGGAAAGTTACAATAATATCATAGACACTTTTCATACAGTCGAAAGTTGGCTAGGTGAAAATAATCTCGAAATAAACCTTAAAAAAACGCGTATTATGCAATTTAGACCATACCAAAAGAAGGCTTTAAATTTAAAAACCATAGTAACCAAATTGAGAATAGATGAGGTTAGTGAATTTAATCTACTGGGACTCACAATAGACACTAATTTAAATTGGAAAAACCATGTAAGTAAAATAAAAACTAAACTTTCTCAGTTTACTTACGCACTATCGGTCTTGAAGCGTACCACCCAGTATGAGGCAGCGTTAAGTGCATACTATGCCTATGCGTTTGCTTGGATGAGATATGGCGTAATGTTATGGGGCCACAGTACCGACGGAAATGACATTTTCATACTTCAAAAGAAATGTGTTAGAATTTTACTAAATTTAAGACCGAGAGTCAGTTGCAAACCACATTTTATAAATGAACAATTGCTTACTTTCCCGAGTATATACGTATATGAGGTAGTAAAATTTGTGAGAAGGAACATAAGTAAATTCGAATCGAGTAAAAGTGAACGACGTAAGGACCAATTAATTCTCCCGACACCAAAACTATCGATTTTCAAGGATAGTCCCCTATATAGGGCGATAAAGATCTATAATAAGCTACCTGCTGCAATAAAAAAGGAACCCAACGAAAGTACTTTTAATAGATTAGTAAAAAAACTACTTCTCAGCAAAGCATACTATTCTATAACGGAATTCCTGAATGACCGAACAATTTAATTTAATTTTTCGTTATTTTTTTTTTTTTATTCAATTATGTATAATTAATAACAATGGATGTAACATAAAAGGGACCGACATATTTATTTGATTAAGTGTAACCGGATGATTTAGTTAAAGTTAGAATTAATATTACTATTGACATATCTTGACATATTATTACAATTTTTTTATGATTTAAGTAGATTAATAATTCTTGACAAATTTGTTATTATGATGACTAAATTATGATTGTTCTGAATGACTAATGTAAGTAATTTGATTTTGAATTTTACGTATTATTTATTATCAATTATCAATACTTTCAATCCAGTCTTTTATATTATTTGTTACAAGTTTTAATAGTGCACTCAGCTGTTGCGACGCCCCTTACGGGGTTATTGTACCTACTTAAGTTAGACTAAGACCTGTCATATTATATAATGTACAATATGCAACTAATTAAACAATAAACAATAAACAATAAACAATAAAATGGTTTTTCTTGAATAACTCGGCCATTTTTGATTTCACAGTAAAACCGTACTGACAAAAAATGTAGGAAATTTGAATTTCTACAAGTTTAGTCCTCACAATTTTTCTTCAAGGATCGATATTTTAGAAATTAAACCTGAAAAACGCAACAAATTCAAAATATTACCATTATCTCCTATGTTCCACGTTTTACGGCATGAATAAAAAGAAACAAAGTTGTAGAAAATCAAATTCTGAACAATTTTGGTCCCTACCTTTTTTCTCCCAAAATCGATATTTTGGAAATTAAACCTGAAAAACGCGACAAATTGAAAATATTATCATTATCTCCTATGTTCCACGTTTTACGGCATGAATGAAAACAAACAAAGTTGTAGAGAATCAAATTTTGAACAATTTTGGTTTCTACCTTTTTCCCCCCAAAATCGATATTTTGGAAATTAAACCTGAAAAACACGACACAAATTCTAAATATTATCATTATCTCCTATCTTCCACGTTTTACGGCAAGAATGAAGAGAAATAAAGTTGTAGAGAATCAAATTCTGAACAATTTTGGCTCCTACCTTTTTTCCCCCAAAATTGATATTTTGGAAATGGAACCTGGAAAACGCGACCAATTCAAAATATTATCATTATCTCCTATGTTCCACGTTTTACGGCATGAATGAGGAGAAAAAAAGTTGTAGAGAATCAAATTTTGAACAATTTTGGTTCTTACCTTTTTTCCCCCAAAATCGATATTTTGGAAATTAAACCTGAAGAACGCGACAAAAATTCTAAATATTATCATTATCTCCTATGTTCCACGTTTTACGGCATTAATGAAGATGAACAAAGTTGTAGATAATAAAATTCTGAACAATTTTGGTTCCCACCTTTTTGCCCCCAAAATCGATATTTTGGAAATTAAACTTAATTGATTAATTAATTACCCATTAATTAATGACAACTTAAATTGTTCAGAATCTGATTCTCTACAACTTTGTTTCTCTTCTTTCATGCTGTAAAACGTGGAATATAGGAGATAATGATAATATTTTGAATTGGTCGCGTTTTTCAGGTTTCTTTCCCAAAATATCAATTTTGGGGGAAAAAGGTAGGTACCAAAATTGTTCAGAATTTGATTCTCTACAACCTTGTTTCTTTTCATTCATGCCGTAAAACGTGCAACATAGGAGATAATGATAATATTTTGAATTTGTCGCGTTTTTAGGGTTCCGTACCTCAAAAGAAAAAAACGGAACCCTTATAGGATCACTTTGTTGTCCGTCTGTCTGTCTGTCTGTTTGTCTGTCTGTCTGTCAAGACCCTTTATCTCACGAACGGGTAAAGGCATCAGGTTGAAATTAATAGTATATATTAGGATCCATGAACCACACAAGATCTGAAAATTTCAATTTTTACAATGACGCAATCAAAAGATATGGCATTTTATGTCCTCATCTCCATACATTTATTCAAAAATGCAAAACCTACAGGGTACTTCCCGTTGACCTAAAATTATGAAATTTGGCAAGAAGCTAGGTCTCACAGTACAAATAATGGGAAAAGTCTGAAATCATTAAATATTACAACTTTTCTCACAACTAATAGTAACCAATTGTGGTGAGCTCCCGTTTCAAGAACATTCATATAAGAGAGGGGTCAAGTTGGATGGTCGCTGAGGCGATTTTTGTTTTAGTTCTATTTTAAAAACGGGAACACTTACAAACTTGAAAATTGGTATGTTTAGTAGTGTTAAGTTTAGTGCATAAGCTTTAAAATAACAACAAATAATAAAATTTGGTCAAGCGCGTGTCGGACTCAAAAATGTAGCACATTAACTTACTGAAATTTCAACTAATACAATTATGATTATGTGGTGGTACGGAACCCTCGGTGCGCGAGTCCGACTCGCACTTGGCCGGTTTTTTCAGGTTTAATTTACAAAATATCTATTTTGGGGAAAAAAGGTAGAAACCAAAATTGTTCCAAATTTGACTCTACAACTTTGTTTCTTTTCATTCATGCCGTAAAACGTGGAACATAAGAGATAATGATAATATTTTGAATTTGTCGCGTTTTTCAGGTTTAATTTCCAAAATATCGATCCTGGAAGAAAAATTTTAATATACAAACTTGTGGAGAATCAAATTTTCTACAATTTTTGTCTTCATGGTTTTACTATAAATTCAAAAAAACAAAATTAAAAATTTTGAAAAAACCCACGACGGTTGTTATTGAAAAAATATTAAATAAGACTTTTGAAATACCCCCGACTTAAAAGGAAGAAGGTAACGAAATATTACGAAGAAAGTACCCATGAAAATCCGTCGGGCTGCCATTCCGTGTCCTACGAAAATTAATATAGAATTTAATCAATATAAAGTCTATACGAGCTAGTTATTAAATAGCTTTAGTTGGCTACAGTTATGTATAAATTATGAAAACATGGCAATGGCAACCCCGACAGATTTTCAAGGGTACTTTCTTCGTACTATTTCGTTACCTTTTTCCTTTTAAGTCGGGGGTATTTCAAAAGTCTTATTTAATATTTTTTCAATAACAACCGTCGTGGGTTTTTTCAAAATTTTAATTTTGTTTTTTATTTTTAACTTTTAAGAGAGTTCCCACTTTACTGATTATTACAGCGCCCCCTGGTGAGTTGACGCCACAACTCTAGTCTAAAAATAATCACAAATAAATCATAAATTCTTTACTGAAAACCGCATCTAAATCGATCAAATCGTTTTAGAGATAAATGAGAACATTTGTGTAAATAAAAGTGATTATTACAGCGCCCCCTGGTGAGTTGACACCACAACTCTAGTCTAAGAACCGTCACTGATAAATCATAAATCTTTCACTTAAAACCGCTTCTAAATCGGTCAATCAGTTTTGGAGAAAAATGGGAACATTTGCTTAAATAAAAATTATCATTACAGCGCCCCCTGGTGAGTTGGCGTCACAACTCTAATCTACAAACCATCATTGATAAATTATAAATCCATTACTGAAAACCGTATCTAAATCGGCTAAGCCGTTTTTAAGATAAAAGGGAACATAACTTTGCCCACACAAACGAACAAACACACAACCTCTCACCCTAAACGCATACACCTTCTCCGTTCCGTCACAGTAAATATATAAGCTAAAGCAGTATGGAAACTCGGGCCTTTTTTTGAAAAAAGAACTATTCTGCGTCAGAGCGTCAGGGTTGTAACCCAGAAATTTGAAATAAGAATAGTATGATGAACTCAAATATTGGTTTGCTTCTATCAACTTAGTTCCTTTCAGCATGTTTTCGGACCGTAAAACCAAACAATTTTTTCCGGAACCCTTAGTCGCCTTTTACGACTCAAGGAAATATTAAGACACTTAGTCGCCTTTTAGCACCTAAGGGCAGATCGAAACACTTAGTCATCTTTTACGACACAAGGAAAGGTTAAGAAGTCACTTAGTCGCCTTTTACGACACACGGGAAGGTTAAGTCACTTAGTCGCCTTTTATGACACAAGGGCAGATAAAGACACTTAGTCGCCTTTTATGACACAAGGGCAGATGAGGACACTTAGTCGCCTTTTATCACGCAAGGGCAGGGTAAGATACTTAGTCGCCTTTTATCGCACAAGGACAGGGACATACTTATAGGGACTCTATATAGGGTGATCTTTAATTAGTTCTTGATAGAAAAAAGTATGAATGTACTCTACTCATGATACTGAACAACTTTCCCCAAGGAACATAAGTCGAAATACGAAAATCAAGTTTTGACCTCCCATATAAAACTGCATCAGCTGATAGCGCATTTTGTATAGGATTTCAAATTTGTTTTTTCGTATTTCAACCTATGTTCGTTGGGAAAAGTTGTTCAGTATCATGAGTAAAAGCATATCTTTTGCTATCAAGAACTAAATAAAAGTCAGCCTCTATGTACCTATTTGTTTGTATTATGGTTTTAGCACCCAGGACTTACTTCAGCGCGAAAACTGCTTATTTTCCTGTAGCGGTGTGCGCATGTGTGAGTGTGCCTGTTTTGGACGTTTGTTAGGAGTTTCCATACTGCTTTAGCTTATATATTTACTGTGGTTCCGTCGTGGGTAAAAATGGTCGAGTTATTCGAGAAAACCCATTTAAAAACAAAACATTTTTCGAATAAACACAGGAGCCTGATTCAGTCTACTTTTTGAATTTACACTCCCAGTGACCCCGAGGGCCTACGAAAAAAAAACCAAGAACTGATTATTCACGGGTCATAAATGTCATAATGATTGAACTATTTGTTATTATCTCCAAGCATACAAACATAAAAAATCCGGCAGTGCGAGCGTTTCATATTGTTTTACTAAAGTTTCTAGAACCTAGCCTAGGCACCTACCTAAGTACCTTTGTACCACAAAAGATGTAAAAACAGTATAATTACAACTACCTACAAGGTGAGCACAGTAGCAAGTAAGTGTTAACAAAGCCAGTAGGTACCTATAACTAGAACCAGCGCTAAACTACAAACCCCCGAAACCAAAGACCCGCTCAAGGTCAAAGTGTTACTACCTAACGTGCGGCTGACTGTACCTACCCACTACGGCCGCGGTTGTTGGTCAAACATACACAATCACTCTGATGATGACTAGGTAGGTTTAGGTTACCAAGAAGGTATATTATTATACAACTTGTAATTACCAATACGCAAAACCTCTCGGGTGGTAGTTTTACTCGTTCTACTCATGAAACTGAACAACTTTATTGGAAATTAGAATAAAAAAATTGAGAATCGGAATTTTGTATTTTATTTTTGTTGAACAAAAGTACCACTCGAGAGCTTTTGCATACATTGTATATCTCACGGAACTGTTTAATCTACAGGGTGTAAAAAAAGTTCGACTATACTTCTAAGGAGTGATTCTACATCGTATAAAATATAAAAAAATATTTTGCTCTATAAAAAGTTGTTTTAGCTCAAGAAGAAGTGAAGCACAAGGGTTAAACGACGCAGACAAGGATGTTTACTGTTATTTAATATCCACTCACTAGCACATTTCAATAAATTACTGGAATGTAATTCGGAGGAAAAACTAATTTAATGATCAAACAAATTAGAAATTAAATATTAATTAAAGTATTTTTATTTTACAATCTGTTAGTAATGTACACACGGCCGCACTTCGGTAGAAACACTTTTGGACCTTATGGCGTGGTAATACAGTTGAAAAAGTTTCTACCCACAAGCGGTTGACCGTACAATCACCCCTTAGAAGGATCATCCTACTTTTTTTTTACATCCTGTATTCACATTCGTCCACGGCTGGCAATGTTGATCGTAGTGGCACGACAATTTCTGTAGGTAGGACAAGGATTTCCAATTTCTATGAGATAGATACTTACCAAGAGGTACTTATGTAAACCTACCTAGAAAACTAAACGTGAAGCAAATCTAGAATAAAATAGGTATATAATTTTACTTATTTATCGTTGTTCATTCGTCCGGCGGAAAACAGAAAAACGTTCGGTTTTTATTTTTGTCTGAGACTTGTCTTCATACGTTGTTTATTACCTACACGTAACACAGGAATCAAAATCTCGATGTCAATATCCATCGTGCGTGATTCGACACGCACCTCTCCCTAGCGAGTGTACGGAGCTGACTGACGAGACCGCGACGGCCGGCGACGGTGAGTCGTGTGCGTTGAAGTATAGATTTACGTATGTTCTATTTCTCACCGACAAACGGATCGGCCGTGACGGCCGATTTTATTTCTCACCGAGTTTTTGTCGGTCGTGTGCGTTGAAGTATGGCAACCAGTACGTTCCATTTTTGACCTACAAAAAATCGGTCACCGATTCTCGGTCGTGTGCGGGAGCCCTTAAGCATGTTATATTAAGCATTTTATTACCTATCATGTGACATTATACCTCTTTAAATAGAATAAGTGGTTGTTGAGATATTAGCTAAACTTGATACTCGGTTTTCGCATCTTTCCCCTCCCCTTCCTCCCCCCTCCACCACTTTATAGTGCGACAACCAGTCAATAATTCTTTGGGTGATCATGCTGAACACAATGATACTAGTTGTCGGTGGAGGAATCTTCGGTCCAACGGGACATGCCATTTCTCAGCCTGGCATCTCCACTACTGTGCATTGATATGTCAGTCAGTGAGTCAGTCAGTCAGTCACCTTCTTCTTTTATATATATATAGATTGTATTTGGCTGTAAGTTTTCCGAATACTATAAAATAAAATAAATAAAAATTTGACTCAATCGCGATCCACACTACACAATCTGATTGCCAATCTAGTCTGATTGGTCGCGAAATTGCCGTGTGTGGAAGGGCTATTAAGTCCGCGATGGTATATGTCTATCTCTTAGGGATAACCTACAATAACAATTTTTATCCTTTCGAGAAATAATGGTTTATTTACGAAGCGATTTTAAGCAATACAACATTAATCCTTATCCAATGAAGTACATTTAATACATTGTGCATTTAATATGGCCCTTTACAGCATGTAATTTAAATGAATATTTTCGAAGATATTACAGATTTAAAATGCAGGGACATAGCGGTTGCGCCGGTACCGGCCGGGTGGCCGGGTGGCGCGATAGCGCGTCGAAGGCCGCGCTTCGCCCTATACTATAGCACTATTAGTCCTATGACTTCTGTAGTGTATTTAGTATCAGCATTGCATCCGTGCGAAGCCGGGGTGGTCGCTAGTTTTTCTATTATTGTTAATTGAGAAAAATCAATCAGGTATTTCTTGTTGTTCTACAACGATCTGCACTTTGGATTTGCATACACTAAAAAAATAGAAGGTTCACATATGGATAGGCACCTAAAATTGTAAATTGAATAATACAATGGTACTTCAGGAAAAGTTCTTTATTGTCAAAGTTACTATAAATTTCACAAAATTAACTGCGATTTATTGGTGGAAACTGTAGAATATTGCGTTATTTATTACAAAAACTGTCTTAATAGAAACATTTACTTATTTACAAACTTTGTAAAAAGCATTAGATACTATTCTCATGACTTAATTTTAGTTGTAAATACTTAATATGATGAAAGTTTGTGCACAATGTCAATAAAACCCTACGAAAACGAAATAGCTCATTAATTCTTTGAAGTTGATAATTTAAGGTATGAAATACAGATTAAATTAACGGAATACAGATTAAATTGCGAATTTTACTAAGAAGGTAAACACACTCTAGTAACAGTACCTACGTAATATTATTAAAATAATAGAAACTAAAAATTCACATCTCAAGGCAAATCTAGGACGACAAGGCATACATAACTCAAATATTGTAATTATGTGTAACGAAAAAATTGTATTAGTGCCATTTCCAAAATCAGCAGCCTTGCAATAGCAACATAATATCACACAACAAAAAACATGAATGCAATAAATAATTGTCAACTTGCATTTTATTAAAATGTGACGTTGTCCGATCGAGGTCAGAGATGCAGATCGAGCATTGTTCTTAAGGTACCTATATTACATACTAAAATAAACAGTAATATCTAACAAATTGCATTTTTATTGTTTTCTCGTATTTAATTGCACTACTTACATTAAAAAAAAAATAACAACAGCGCAGGCACACGTAAATACTTTATACCATTAGTACAAAAAAATAGATAACAGGTTTGTAATCGTCCTGTTACAAATACAATCAACATTAACTGATTAAGGAGTTTTAAAAATCCAGTGAAAGCATTCAAAACATTAAGTAATAAAATATATCTAAATCATTGTATAAAATAAATAATACTAATAATCTAAAACTATTGATTCCTTCTTATTCATTTTTAATGTTGATACTGGTTCTGGATATGCTTTCGTTTACAACTGAATTCTTCTAAAAATTAAAACGCAGTGTTTTAGCTCTTCTACAGTCGTAAATTGGTAGTTATTTGGTAGGCAGAACTTAAGGCAGAAAGGATAATAAATTTATCTAAAAGTGATGCTGTCTTTTTTCAGCATATAGGCGGTAACAAAGATAGCGAAATTTTTAGCGGCCACGCTAGAATCGCCCCCAATGTACTAACAAAACAGAACTTTCCCGGGTAATCATGGGTTGAATTGAAAACCATTGTTTTTGTCCGGTCGCAAATAATCTATCAACTGACGAGCTATTTATACTTTTTTTACCTCACGATTCTTGGTGAAATTAGTTCCTTAGTAAATTAGTTAATTCTTGGTGAGATACGTGTTCCTTCGTATTTTGTATCATTTTTGTGACGCCTTGTATAAATTATTAAGATTTAGCTAAAATTTCAATTTTTATTTGTGACATTTAAAAGTTTGTTGATTTTTGCCTTGATATCTTTTGTTTAATCCAAATAACTGTAATCAGTTTATCGGTTTTACGTATTTTGATTGGTATCAATTTGACTTAAATGTTTATGTAACTCAAAAGTCATAAAATCTAAAAACGTATTCCTGAAAATGATACATAAGATAACAGACGAAAACTTTGAGACTGTCAAGCCATTAATATAATTGCACACTGCACGTTCTATATCTTTACAATAAGTAGTTAACTTCTAATAAAATTCTTACGTTATAACAGAAATTTGTGCATCAACATCTACAGCTACAGAGTGTAAAATGATTTTTATAATTACTTACTAGTTTATCATTTCCTAAATTACGATACAATGCGTAAAAGTTTCAGAAACCTATTCTATAGTCATCATGAGTCCGATTTTATTGTCATCATATAACATGCAACAAGTTTACAAGTAGGATAATTTTTAAAGTCGTTATTTATTGTCATAATAATAGCGATTAATTCTAAGTGTATTGAGCAACATAACTTTATACAGGGTGTAAAAAAAGTGCGATGATCCTTCTAAGGGATGATTCTATTTCAGTAATAGATTATTTTTAAAATACTTTTTTCTACAAAAAGTGGTTTTAGCTCATGAAGAAGTAAAGCGTTTGGAGGGTTCATTGACCTCTATGATCAGCTAGTGATGCAGACAAAAATATTTTTTGTTATAATATCCGGTCATCGGCAAGTACCTATTCATTTCAATAAATTACTATAATGTAATGCGGAGGAAAATCAAATTTCATGATCAACCAAAATAAAAAAATAATAAAAAAAGCATTTTTAAATATTATTTAACATTATTATTTTCATTTGAAAACTTAGCGAATTAGGAAGAAACATTCTTCTTTCGCAACTAGTTGCCAAGGAAGAAGCTAAAATCCTTTTGCGCAACTAGTTGCAAAACTCGGTTGCGTAGGCGGCTGAAACGTATCCAAGGGATCGATGCTTCGGAAAACCGCTGAATTGAGGTTCCAAGGAGGTGTTGAAGCCAGGTATAAAAGTTCATTATATTTTTTTAAATAGTCATTTATTTTCTGGGTCATTCTCACTAGTTATTGAACTCCGTAGCATCCGATAAATCTATCGAAGCTCCCTACAATGTTTTTTTTTACAATCTATTGCTGATGTAGAATCACCCCATAGAAGGATCATCGTACTTTTATACACTCTGTAGTTCGGAATACATGATCTAAATACAATGTGAAAACAATAAGATAAAATGCGCTAGTAAGAAAATATGTGCGTTTCAATGTTGTTGCACGAGTTGCGATGTTGTTCTCAATATCTCTACGTTCAGTATAATACTTCCTTAAAATTATTAAAATTATAGTTATTTTACCTCAAAAAATGTTTAAAGTAAAATGATTGTAATTTTTAAAAGGTAAATAAAATGTGTTAATACTTCACTATGGCAAAAGCCAATGATTACTAATTAGTATATATATAGGTATTAAAACTAAAAGTTAGTACAAAATATTTGCTTACTCTATTGCATATAAATTATTGTCAATCATAATTCACATTATTTACTTAACTTATCCCATAATTACTTTACTTTATATATACCTAACCGAAAAAGTTGGGTCATTGTTGTCATTAGAAGCTAATGACAATAATTAACCAGGTAACATACTTTTTGGTTGTATTATTGAAACGACTTCGCTAGTTCGTCGTGTCATTTTATTTATTGTAAATAAGATCCAGTTCTATTTTGTTAAGTTAAAATTCTAGTAAACCCGTAAATTTTGTTTATAAATTTCTCCACGATTATTTTTTGGAAAACAAATACGTCATATTTAAGTTCTAATATATGTAATAGTATAGGAAAACTTTTAAAATCTATAACAATATTATTGTCAAGCATAAATGGCTAGGACGTGTTAACTCACGTGATTATTTAAATCTAAAATAAGTATTAAAGTTAAGTTATTTTAATTACAATTTTATTGTCAATGTTTCCATTCTATATCAAACGAATTGCACCAGTTAAACAGTATAAAGGCATCAATACGCCTTTTATGATGACGCCTTTAAGAACGATATTGAAAATATTAGGAGATATGAATATTCCTAGTGCTTATCACAACAGGGCTAGCTGTGAAAGAAATCGTACTCTGCCTTTATTTGCAATTGTATTATTTTCTATAACTCATAGACCATCATATCATAGCTCATCGTATCATAGCTTTCAAAATTTCAAAATGCACTCTACACCAGTAAAAGTCATAACTAATAAAAAGTTGAATGCCCAAAAAGTCCAAAGAGTGTTTTTACTTACTTTCATAATGTTCCGGATCAATTTGTCTAGATTGTACTGAGAAGTGCTCAAACGCACTTAATATGACGACGTTATGATTGATATGAAATTGATATAAATGTAGATTGATATAATCTGCCCATATTTAAAAACCTGTACAGTATAAATCAGCGGACTCTACCATTTCATTATTCCCACAAATAATATCACAATCTTCGCTCATCTCATGTATAAAACTCTAACACCAATAACTTATGTATAACGTACATAGGTAGTAGATTTATTTATTTTCATATTTGTTCCAATAGTTCCCACTTTTATAATAATGAGTTGCGATGATATTAAGAAGTATAGCGTTTTAAATATCTATGAGGATGACAACCCTTTTTTCTGACAGATTTTTTTTTTCAGTAACGTATGAAGAAAGTATTATTTTTCCATCAACATTTTTCTTTTCCATCATTAGCTGTGTCATTAGTTCACATCGAGCATTGAAAATCCTACCAAAATGTAGAGTCCGCGTGAAATGAACGCGATATCCTTATCTCGCCGCCATGTTGAGGAGAGCTGTCAGAACTGTCAAGATGGCAGCTAGAGCGGGTGGCGGGAAAACGGTTGCAGCATTCAAACCTGCTCGCTGGTCTTTCGGGGAAGGAATTGCTGTCCCAGGGTCCACCACGTGGATCTTCCAGCCCAGATTATTGTGAGTGTAGCACTGAAAATGTAAGGAGAAACTTTAAAAATTTATTCTGGATACGAGCACAGTTGCGGGTTTTGTTTTTGGTTATTTGTGCCTCCCCCTAGCCAGCTAAGAGCCGGTTCCCACTATGGGTTCGCGCAGACCGACCGGCAATATGCTCGAGCATGCTAGAACATGCTTACATATACCATGATAGCGTACTCTTAACAATTTGTACAGAGGCAAAACGAGCAGAGCAAGACATCATAGGCGATGTACTTCGTCCCTTTCTAATTATTGCCATACTAATGAAGTTTGCACAATTTCCGTGCAAAAAGTTAAGTTTTATATCCACAAATTTTTATTTATACGTATTTTTAAATACTTATTTGATAATTTTTAACGTGCAAAGTATAAACTTCTCTCTCAGTTTTCATTATATTGATAAATGCAGAAAATCATTTTATTTTAATTTATCTGGATTAAAAACTTTTTGGTAAAATGATTTTTAACAAAGATTTTGCATGACATTTTGTTGATGTTGTCATGACAACATAAACAAAATGTCATGCAAAATCTATTAGAAAGGGACAGCTTCCTCTCATCTTACGTCCTACTCTGCTCGCATAATTTTTGGAAGAGCGCAATCTGGTTGAAAGCGCCACGCGCGAAGTAATAAATCTATGCCCGGCGGCGGTTTCTCAGGGTTGCCATGCCATGTTACTAATTTGTAGCGATAATTCAACACTGGGACGCATGCGTGAATGTGATGGACTGGGATATTGTAATTATGCACTTTTGGCGGAAAAGGAAGGAACAGAATTATATAAGAATATCTGAATTTTCAACATAGATGGAGGAGACCCGACAGGAGAGATATTTTTGGAGAAATTCTCTAACCTTTTCTAATAATTTACTATTCAGAACAATTTTAATTTATATTTTTATGTAATACGAAAAATAAATTAAAACTACGAAAAATTTCAATTACGAATATGAATTTACGAAGAAAGTGTGATTCGGTCTTAACAATTTACAAAATACCTACTCCTTTTCGAGTTTATTACAAATAGTAAAAAATGCTATATTTAGCCCTAAATCCTTCAAGCAGGCAACACTGCGACCGTGCGTCCGCGCGAGTTTTCATGCCTCTCAGGCAATTTTGCATTTTATTCCTATGACTATAAAGTCGATTTTGCAATGTTATCAAAAACTGCCCTCGTCTGCTCTCGTCTGCTCTGTCTGCTCTCGTCTGCTCTGTCTTTTGGTATGCGCGGACCCTATGTCGGATGTCGGATTCCGATTTTAATCGGGTGTCGGCGCCTCTGTTTCCACTATGTCGGATATCGGATTCCGATTTGAACAGCGCCATATGCGATCATATGCGAGCGTTGATCCGACACGAAAATCGGCTGACAAAACACACGACATTTCTTGTCGGATCCGACACAAAATCGTTGTCGGACGAGTGTGAATAGCTTCATATGCTACACTTATGCATTCTTTTCTATGTAGATAAACTAGTTCTTTTTATTTTTTTTGTACTTATATCGTGTTTTCCTTTGTTATCCTCTTGTTTTTTTTTTATTAATAGCTGTTATTAACTTCTGAATGTTTAACTGTGAGATCTTATTAATTGGCAAGCTCGATGTATTATGTTTGTGTTTATGTTTATAAACACATTTAATGCTGTAAGATTTCCTAAATAAATTATTAAACGGATCCGACATACGACCAGTGGGAACCGGCTCTTAGCCGTCCAGCCTGAACCAAAATCGGACGCTTGCAATGGAAAGATAAAACCGGCCAAGTGCGTGTCGGACCACGCGCAGTATAGGCTTCCGTAGTTTTTAGGGTTCCGTAGTCAACAAGGAACCCTTATAGTTTCGTCCGCGGCAGCTCAGAGACCCTTCGCACAAGAAAACTGAAATTTAGTATGGATATGTATTTCATTTACACCAAAGAAGTGGTAAAATAAAATCTAAGAAAATATATTTTTCACCTCCAAAGCTCGGAAACATTTGTTTTGTCGGTTAAATTCTGCGGCCAAAAGCGATTTTTGGCCCCTAGCGGGCAAAAGGTTTTTGAAATTCGAACGCGATGTACTTATTATTTTATAGTATGCTGCAGTACTGGCCGCTTGTAAAACGCCAGTGTTTTCAAGATGAGAAAGAGGGATGCAGCTATAGGAAAGAAACAAATAGTATTATGAATAGTGAATGCCTGGTGGGTAAGGTACTGGCTGATAATGAAAAGTAAATTTAAAATTCGATCGCCTTTTTTTGTTCTCTTGCCCAGATTAATGGACTCGCCCTTTGACTTCAAATCAACGCAATGCAAAATAGATTTGCCTGTCTCCATATTGAAATCCAATGAAAATGAACCTTGTTCCGCAAATTTATCAAGTAGTTTATAGGTAGAGTCACGAACATAAGCACAGCAGTCCCAAAAATAATAATAATTTAATTATAGTGATTTCCTTTTAATGTCTAGTATTCTTTATCTATACATGGCCACTCGTCCGTGAAAACTCTTTGACCTTGAGCTGGTCTCTGGGTACGGAGGTTTGTAGCGAAGCGCTGGTTCAGGTTATACTGGTTATGTTTCCACTTGCTTGCTGCCGTCAGTACCATTATGTAGGTATGCCCTTACGTTATTAAAACGGTTGAGTAATTATTTCTTATATTTGAATTGCTATTCTTGCATTATGTTAACATTTCCTCGCTTTAATGAGGTGAAAAATTTTGTGTTTCGCTCGGCAGCAAAGTTATTTTGCGTCTCGTGCCTTGAAACCTTCGCCACGCTCAGGATTCTTCTTTTGAACCACTCGCTTCGCTCGTGGTTCAATCCTAGAATCCTTCGCTTGCTCAGGTTTCAATACGAGGCACTCGCGCCAAATAAACCTTTTGCTGCCTTGCATAACAAATAACTATTTTTAGCGTACCTCCCCTACAAGTAAAGTGGGGGTGAATTATTTTTTTTCTTGTTCACCCCATTGTGTGGGTATCGTTGGATAGGTCTTTTAAAAATAATGTGAGTTTGCGAAGATCACTTCTCGATTTAGGGATCCGTTTGCGAAATATTCAGCTTGAAAGCGCAATTTTTTGTTGGAGTCGAGTGTCCCCCCCACTGCCTGTTAAACGGTAGTTAATGGAAATGTGAAAAAATTCATAGTAGTAGAATATATGATGAAATTGAAAGGAAAACTATCACAGCCTTTACAGTAGACTTTACAAGTAGACTTTACAGGTTGATGAGCTATAGCTGAAAAACTGGAAATAATGTAAATAGCAGTAGCAATCAGGCGTTACGACCTCGCATAGTATTAGGATGTAAACATTTTATGTTATGAATGTTATGAAATACTTAGTCAATACCTGCTTTGCGATAAAAATTGCAAAAAACTACGGAACCCTATATTGCGCGTGGCCCGATACGCAATTGGCCGGTTTTTTTATGATATTTTATCGCAAAGTATTTCATTACGTTCATAACAAACTTTTTACTTCATAATGCTCAGCGAGGTCCTAGCGTCTGATTGCTATTGCTATATTAATTATTTCCAGTTTTTCGGCTACAGCTCATAATATTAACCTTTAAAGCCTACTTAGCTGTGGCAGTTTTTTTCTCATTTCTAGTAACTACCGTTTAGCTGGCACGGGACTCAAACGACTCAAACCACGGAGCAGAGAACAAAAAAATTGCAAATATTTTGCAAGCGGATCCCAAAATTATATTAAGACTCACATTATTTTAAAAGACCTATTCAACGACACCTTGATTACACGATGGGGTACATAGAATACATGAAACCAAGGAGGTTTTAACCCACGCTAGAAGCGTAGTAAAACCTCCTTACATGAAACAGAGTTAGAAAGGCAGTGCTGACAATTTTGTACGAGACCCGGTGTCGCCAGGTTGCACACATTTACACGATGAATCATATTTTCACTACATAAAAAAACCGCTAGCTATTTGTCGTCTACTGTTGAATCGAAAAAGTCAAAAGAGCTAATAAATCCAAGCAATCAAAAATTTTCCATCTCTACCTGTGGATTTCGTAAGAGGCGACGAAGGGTTTATAAACCGAAAGATGGGCAGCAGCGTCCTTCCGTGTATTGTAGCATCTTACATACTTCGGTCACCAACAACCGCGGTCCATGGTGCCAGCCGAAACGCTAACAAGCGTGGTGACTATGGTACCTCTCCTCCACATTGTTTCAACAAAAGCTGGAATTTTGAGAGTGCCCTGTCCTGTAGTGATGATGATGGCGCTTTCAGGACAAGTCTGCCTATGACGGTTATTTTCCGTGCAGGGGTGACAGGCGGAGAGCCAATAAACGATTCGCGCGCCTCCCCCACATGCCGCGCTCACCCCTTTAGCGCACTAACGGTCGCAGACAGAGTTATTTTGAACGCCGTATAGAAGTAGTAACTTACCTGATAATAGACCAAGTCGGGTGTTTCGTGGGCGACAGTCCAGTTAAGTATGGCAGGTTCTCCCTGGTTGCATTCAAGCTGGAGAGTCTTCATGTAGTCCTCGAACGTTTCAGACTTAGCGGCCTGGTCCACTGTCTTGTGGGTCCACTCGCAGTACCTCCCAACTGTGTACAAACATTTCTAGTTATTAATGAGGCGAATTAAAAGTCCCGAGTGTTCCCGAGTTCGATTTTACTTATTCAAGCCGCGAGTGAATTTGTTTCTTCTGGGCAAGATCGTTTTATCGTCAACTTCATGTCTATCCTCATAGACAGATACGAGTACAAGTAAGCCCATGGAGATCCTTGATACGGCCGTAAGTTTTACGTGTGGATACGTCTACGTAGGTAGGTACAGTAAAAACTACGTGTTAACGCAATAAGCGAAACTGAGAAAATAGTTTGTTGAAAATCGAGAGTAGAATCAATTTCACGGGTTTTTGATTGGGGTATTTTTTTTTAATTTAAATTTTGCCGCTTCTATTCTAAATATTTCTGTGGATACGCGCGCTGGCGCCGCGGAACGCGCGAGTCATGAGCGGTGAGGAGGGGAAGGAAGTGGGCGTGGCGTGCGCGGAGTGCTCGGACTAGAACAACGATGAAACTAGAACTATGATGAAACTTTAAAATAACAATATTTAGAAAAAAAATCTTTCTTTAAGATTTTTTTACGGGAATGGATTTATTTTAATAAAAATCAGTTGGGGTGTATGAGGGTTTCGCACGTTGTATACAATTTACGTTTTGGTACAGTGAAGATCACGACAAACTCCTACCCACGTCCCTCCCCTCAACCCCCTTCAGCCCGTCCTTCACCCCCTCCCCCTCACCGCTCCTCCCCTCACCCTCTGACTCATCTAAAGCTCGATGTAGTATCAGTTATTCCCGCCAGAGGCCCTACTCGTATATCAACTTTACACGAAATGACCCCAAAAACGAAAACATAGACTTATCCACGTCAAAAAAGTCTCCATTGACCGTTAAGCCTAGACCCAGTTTTATATGATCAACACTAACCTCCAGTTGCACAAAGTCTTTAGACTTAAAGCTCCTTTAAGTCTATTGCTGACTCTATCTATTTTGTTGACAAAGAAAGTGACAGCAATAGGTTTAAAAGAACTTTAACTTTAATGACGATTTGTGCCACTGGCTGTAAAAGATTATCTTACCAGCAGTAGGATACGGGTACTGTTCACTGTCGTAAGCAACGCCGGCGAACACTCGTTGCTTTCTCTGGTCTTCTGGTTTCTTCTGACCGTAGCCTCCTTCTGCTGAGTCGCTTATGTAGAATGGATGGAACCTGGTAACAAGAGAATAATAATAATAAAAATCTTTATTTACCGAAATCGGCGTGAATCTTAATTCTAGGGTACAATAACATTTATATTTGGGTACAAGTTGAAGTAGAACACAGACCCTACCTTCTGAACTGGGAAACCTGTATTTCAGAAAGCAGTGTTCAAAGCTGGTTAATTTACGTATTTTACAGAGATTAAGCAATTAGACTCATGGAGCAAAAAGGGGAGTTAGACTCCTTCATACCAACGGACAATTGCACCAACCAAATACCCATATAATTCTGTGCGGTACCTCGGCAGCTATCAGTAGCGAGTGCTTCGCAGTTAGATTCAGTATTTCGTACTCCCCTCAAGTAACTGCTGCCGTTTAGGTAACTGCTGAATCTAACTGCGGAGCACTGTGTTATTCTGGTTTTATTCAGGCATAGGTTATAGATGGTTCAACTTTGGTCTGCGTGCTATTCACTAAACAGATCTACCATCGATCAAGTAAATTGAGCAATACACTTTGGCGTATCTATCCTTCTGAATCTGATCTGGCACGTCGTTTGGTAATTCTGAGCTATTGATTTGCTTGGCCGCTGCAGAGAAAACATGCTGAGACCAGTTGTTAAAGAAATGTGAGTGTGGAGCTTCGTCTCAAAACATGGCGCATTGTCCCTTCCACCTACTACCTGAAACCACCTGTAGTCACCAGACCTCCTGTACTGTCAGGCATCAGGTCACGCCATTGCAGTAGCAACATTTTGGGAGGTGAACATTTGGTTTGTGTTTGTATTGGACGCAATTAAGAAACTTTTCGGTCTTTTAAAGAAAGTTAGTAATTCAATTTCATGTTCTGAGTAATGTACTAAAGGCTAAAGCTCCAAAAATTGCTGTATGCGATTATCGCCATATTTGACTATATTTTGATGACGAAATAGGATACAGCGCGTTCAGGACAAGTCTGTCTATGACGGTTATTTTCTGCTTGTGGGTGACAGGCGGAGAGCCAATGAACGACTCGCTCGCCTCCCCCACCTGCCGCACTCACCCCCGTGACTCACTTTTTGACTCAGAGTAAAAAACTATAGAGTCCGCCATATACATATTCTGTATGAGCTAGTGAAGTGTAAAGCGTCTCACTGTCGCCCATACTAGTCGGTCATAAAACTCAGTTAAGTTTCACAAACATCAAGATATATTTAAAAATCTAATGTTTTAGTATAAACTTTGTTTGCGAAAGTGAAAATATATCGTTTTTTACTTGTGAATTGATCATTAACACTTTGAACGGAAGCGTAAATAATCCGTTATAGCCATTTTATGTGTGATTTTTAACACTGTTTTTTTCCTGAATGGTAAGTGTTTTCACCAGAAAAACTGTGGTAGTAGCATTTATTAGTCCCATGTCACATATTTCTCGGAGAGAAAGATAAAAATTTTACGTTTTTAGGATTTTGATAAAATTCCATACATTGTAGTATGGAGGTCCCGCGCAAGAAAGTGCTACGCTTATGGCTCCCTCCTATGCAGGAAGAGCTGCTACTAAAACCTCCTTGCTTTTTGACTTCTGCGCATTAATGGTCACAGACGGAGTTATTTTGCACGCAGTATACTTACTGAATGATGAGAAGAATGAAAGTAAATGTAAGCAAGACTAAAGTAATGGTACTTGAAAGAGAAGAATGTATGACAGAGTGTACTATATTAATAGATGGAGAACAAGTCGAACAAGTGAAGGAGTTTGTGTATCTGGGCTCAAAGTTTACGAGAGATGGAAAGTGTGAAAGTGATATTGAAAGAAGAGTGAATGCTGGAAACATGGTGAATGGTGCCCTGCACGCCTTTATGAGGAGTCAGAAGGTGTCTCACAAGGCTCGTTTGGCTGTTCATGGGGGAGTTTTAGTACCAACACTGATGTATGGCAGTGAAAGCTGGGTATGGCAGAAGAAGCATGAAAGTAGAATTAATGCAGTGGAAATGAGAGCGCTAAGGAGTATGATCGGTGTTAAATTGAGTGACAGGATTAGAAATAGTGTGATAAGAGAACGGTGCGGCGTAAAAGAAGACGTAGTGACCAAAATCGAGAAAGGGATGCTGAGATGGTTTGGTCATGTAGAGAGGATGAATGAACGAAGATTGACGAAAGAGATCTACCAGGCGAGAGTGAATGGAAACGTTGGAAGGGGAAGGCCTAGGCGAACGTACCAGGACCAAATTCAGAACGTTCTGAATAAAGGCCAGGTTAAAAGTACCCTAAACCGACGAGCATGTATGAAAGGATTGATGAAAGTACAGGAAGCAAGGGAAGTATGTCAAGATCGTAGCAGGTGGAGGACTGTGGTCTCTGCCTACCCCAACGGGAAAGAGGCGTGATGTTATGTATGTATGTAGTATACTTACTTAGCTGGATTAGTCCTATCATCACCACCTTCAACAATGAAGGTGTAGGTCTTGCCTCTCTCTACGTAAATTTCAGGAATCAGCTGATCATTGATGTACCATGCTATTCCCCATGATGGGTGTCCTGGAATGATAAACAATTGTCATTAGGCTTATTTACCTTCAAATATGAAAAATGGTTGTGTACTGAATTAATTCTTGAAATCTTCAAGTTTTTGTTACCTGGTAGAAATCCGTTATTAATTTCATTGTCTGCGTGAAAAGAAAACCAAACAGTGTTAAATTTAAAAAGGAATAAAGGCTCAAAACTTATTCTAGAAGCTTTTTGCTAGGTCTGTGGTACCTACTGACTGAACAAATAGAATCAGGCATCATTACTTACTTTGCGGAAGTCCATTACATTAAGTTATGGAAAACAAATATATACCCACCTGCGCGACAATGATGTATGCTGTGTACTCACTTTGCACCGGTTGTGCATGCGCAGGCAACCGCAACACAACAGCAACCACCCACACCACTCCCACTCCTTTACACCTTCTTGTGGTGGTTGCTGTGGTGCTGTTGCCTGCGCACGCGCATTTTTTTGCAGGCGGGCGATGCACAGAGAGTAGGTAGGTACATAACATCCATCAGTGTTGCGGAGGTGGCTATATATTTGTTTTCCATAACTTAATGAACACTTAGTGAACACGTTACTATCTCTTAAGATAGGAAATCTTAACCTGTTGAACACGTGTCTGATTTAGAGTGTCTTTTAGATCGCGCCCCTTTGTCCCGTGGTACACATGGCCGCACGTCGCTGGAAACACTTTAGCTTTGGGCGGATCTCGGGTGCAGGCCTTTGTATATAGCGTCGCGCTGGTACCTATAGCTTATACTGGTTTTGTTTCCACTTGCTTGCTGCCGTGCGCACCTAACGGACCCCAACTGTAGCCACGCCACAAGCGAGGGAGAGGATGTAGTAGGACAAAGGGAGGGTGCATTCTATTTGATGCATTTGCACAAAGCGTTTTGTGCAAGAGTGGAATTCTCTGCCCGAATACTTGGCAAGCTCATCCCATGTTAGACCTCATCTCTGTCCGCAGGACTAAATCGAGGTCAAGAGTAAACGTATTGACAATAAATAAAAGGTTTACGTTTAGGACAGAATGTCTGGAAAATGCTTTACACTCTTTGGTGTCTCTAAGAAGTTTCCTGCTGTCCCTCTCTTTTGTATGAAGTTACCTGTGATAGGCGTATAACCCCTCGCCCCTCCAGCTGGTCCGATCCTGGCGGTGAAGTTGGTGACGCCGGCGATGACGCGCGTCGGCCAGGGAGTCGGCCCGTTTACGTCCAGCTCCGCTAGGCCAATACAGGTGTTGTCGTTCTGGAAAACGTTATAAATATAAACTTTAACCTTTATTAGTCCAGTCTGAATAGTAGTTCAGTCACAAGAACCGATGGCCAATGGGGCGGGCGGGTTCTAGAGTGGCGACCACGTACCGGAAGACGAAGCGTTGGCAGGTGGACCGCCGCAAGGTGGACCGACGATCTGGTGGCGGTCGCGGGAAGCTGCTAGATGCGAGCAGCGCAGGACCGCGGGTCATGAAGATCTTTAGGGGAGGCCTACGTCCAGCAGTAGACGTCTTTCGGCTGATATGATGATGATGAGTCCAGTCTGTGTCTCTGGTTTAGCTCCTTTATAAAGGAATCTCATTATGACATTCCATGAAACGTCCACTACAGGAAAGGGAACTCCCTCCAAAATTCCAGCTTTTGCTGAAACAATGTGCAGGGGAAGAATACCATAGTCACGCTTGCTAGCGTTGCGGCTAACACCATGGACCGCGGTAGTTGGTGACCGCAGTATATAAGATGAATGGACGCTGCTGACAATCCTAAGGTTTGTAAACCCTTAGTCGCCTCTTACGACACCCACGAGTAGAGATGGGTTGGTTCTATTCTTTGCCGGCACCACAAGCACCGGCACTCTGGTACTTCGTCTCCAAATTGCACTACGCGTTTTTGCTAGAATTGTGGAGCCTAGTGGACGTTTTTGAAACTGCATCAGCTGGTAGCGCATTTTGTATGGAAGGTCTGGGTTTTCGTATTTCGACCTATGTTCCTTGGGAAAAGTACTGTTACTGATACTGATCCCGCCCCTGAGCTATGCCACATCAAATTAACACCCTGTATTTAGACTGTTTCCTCACAGCAGTCCCGAAGTCAAGTTGCACATCCTGTCTAGTAGTGTCCATGAAAGAGTGGGCATTGGCCTCGTATCTCGAGTTGAGAGGGCCAAACGCCGCTATGACGGACTGGGAGCGAGTTGTCAGGATCTCCTTGTCTTTGGATGGCTCTTTGGCTGCCAGCGGGCGACGGTACGTAATTGTAGTTACCCCGTTCTTCTGCTGGCCTGACACTGTTGAAGAGTGGAGATTCGTGTTAGTAAGATTTTCTTTGCGACAATGCCTGAGCAAAGGCAATCTAAATTACTTATTGTTAGGGTTCAGATACCAAAATGGTAAAAAGCAGGAACCCTTATGGTGCGACTTTGTCTGTCTGTTTGTCCGTCTGTGTGTCACACCTCTATATCTCAGCAACCACCCATGCTATCGACTTGAAATTTGGAATAGTTTTAGAATATGGTTGCTCAACTTAATCGCACATCAAAGAATTTTGAAAAAATTATGATTATTAATGTAAAGGGGACCAAAATAGGGGGGGCCAAATTTCAAATTGTCGCCACTAGGTCGAGTGGGGTATCATATAAAAGGGCTTTACTTGTATATACTAAAATATATTTTTGTATTTTTTTACGTCTCTTAGTTTTCAAGTTTTGATGAAAAATGTCAATAAAAATATCATCCCCCCCCCCCTTATCTCCGAAGTTTGTGAAAGGAAAAATCTGAATTAATTACAGTTGACAGAAATTTATGTAAACATTACAGCAAAAATAAAACGATCTTTCTAAGTTCTTTCTAAATCTGCAAATAACCTTTACAAACAAATTTAGTTTTGCGGTTCTAAAAATGGACTTTATTACTTCCAAAAATACAAAAAGTATAAGGAACCCTCGGCGCGCGAGTCCGACTCGCACTTGACCGGTTTTTTTTCTGCTAACTTCACACCGCTCTACGTATTACGATTCCTGAGATATGCCGCTGACAGACAGACATCGGAAGCATATTAATAGGGTCCCGTTTTTTAACCTTTTGCCTTTGGGTATGGAACCCTAAAAATGCTCTTAGAAAAGACTGTTTAGTTTGGTATCAGTTACACGTAAAAGTACGAATCAAGAGTATTTTGAGCTATATTACCCAAAACAGCATCATTGCTGCCTCCGAGTCTCTGGTCAGGACACACGCCCCTCTCCCCATCACACTGTGAAAGATGCGTGATCGTGTAGTCTGCTACCCTTGGCTGGTCAGCTCTGAAACATTATTTAAAAATTATTTGTTATCTTAGATTCATTGTTCCGTTTGTTTTCGTTGCATTTCTGTAGGCCCAAACCGTTGCTGTCATAGGATTGGTAGAAAATGTTTTCAAAACTTGTAAACCTTGTCAAGGTCAGTCAATCTTCTCTAAACTTTCATGAGAAGTTGAGATCTATAGTCTCAACCAAAGAATACCCAGCACAGCTCTGGTGAAAGGCACCCTGGTCTTGTATGAAGAAGATCTCTTACCTAGTATCCTAATAAGCTACGACCACATCAGCCTCTAACATTTTTGGGCTGACTTCTGCACCAGATGTTCCAAAAGTCATATCGTAGTTGAAAATTCAATGCCTCGTATGGACAATTTTTTTTCCTTAACTATAGCAAATTGCCAGCTCTTTATTTTGGTAACACTCCTATGGGCGTATCATTCGTATTTTAGAAGTTATGACTGTTTATAAAAATCTCCTCCCATGCTTAGGCGGTCACAAAATATCTTATGTGCTAGTATTTTCAGACAGAATAATTTTACCCAAAATTTTTTTTTCAATTACTGTAAAATTTACCTGTTTGCACAATGCACATGCAAGGTCTTGAATTTACAACGACAATATATGGCTCCTTGCGAAGTCGGGCTGACAACGTTAATACGTTATTTTGTTGGATATCTTCCAGCTCACGACTAACGAGCTGGCACAGTTCTGTTGGAAAGGCACCGCAGTCCTGTAATTATGAAGAAGATCTCTTACCTAGTATCCCAATAAGCCACGACCACATCAGCCCCAGACATTTCTGGACTGCCTTCTGCACCAGATATTCCAAAAGCCATATACTGCTCCTTGCGAAGTCGGGCTGACAAAGTTATTTGCACCTGGTCGCCCTGGAAAGACAGTTATTCTATGATAAATACATGGAAGGAAAGGAAACTGATAGTTATCACGTAAACATAGCCTGTGTCATGTCATGGGTTAACGACCAATATAATAGTTGTCAAAACCAAACCGTTGCAACGTTGGTGTAACGTCTCCTGCCTCCTGGGTACCTAGACAACTAACTTTGTATAATCGTAAATGCTAGTAGGTAGAATAGAATGAAAATGTATGGGGTTGACGTAGCTGTTAGGTACTTTCATGCAACATTTCGTTCAACTGGCGTTTACGATAATAAAAAGCCACTTTTCGACGGCCCCTGTCTTGCCTCCACGGGGCGATATTAGGAGGAATGTCGAATGGGACAAAAGTCAGACGTTCTAGCTTGCAGAGTCGAAATCTTTACTGCGAGATGATCTCAATATTACTCACCTGATTGTCCAAAAGTAAGATAATTTCGCATATCAAACTACCACTCGGCCACAAACGCTTTAAAATTTTAAGTACCTAGCTTTCCAACAATTCTTTCCAAAATACCATCTCTGACAACGTAATGGAGTAAATGCATCTAATAGATAACCGAGAGGGAGTTCCTCAAAGACATTAAAATGCAATATTCTAAACATAAAGCAATAATGCTAAGCGACACTTTTCCAAATTGCATAACGTTGCCGATCCTCCCCTGTGCTCTTAATTCAAGGGGTCCCTTGCGCCCCGCTGGGAGGCATTTTCGACACGTAAACGGCAATAAAAATTATAAATTTTCCGACTATTTATCACAAAGAGTTATTTTGGATCCCTGGCCAAATTGTCAGATCATATCATTAAGAGATTTTTAATATCCTACAACCAATAAAGAACATTTAGATTTTTTTTACAGGTTAAAAAAAATTTGTTCGTCATTTGGCATGGCAAAGTAGAAAAAAAATCTTGTTTTTCGACTATTTGTGTTCTGAATAACACTGGCAAGTAGTCCAAAAATAAATCGGTGGGGTAGTTAGTTACCTATGGTTGGGGATCCGAGAATACTTTTTCCTTGGATTTTCCCGTGATTTTAGGGCGAAAAGGAGATGAGTAGATAGGGGACAACAAGAAAAACCATGTAAGAACTTCTAGACCGGAGCGCGATGTTCAGATTGGGCAGTAACATTGAGCCTTTTTCAGATTTTTAGGCTGGTCTGTACCCGGCTTTCTTTTCCGGCAAATGTTTTTTTAGTATCAGTATTATAAGCTCAGTACTCTATTATGGCCCCGTGTGGTGCCGGCAAAGAATAGTACCAACCCATACATACCCGTGGGTGTCGTAAGAGGCGACTAAGGGTTAACTGGAGGATGGGCAGCAGCATCCTCCTTTGTATCTAACATCTTACTTACTGCGGTCACCTACAACCGCGGTCCATAGTGCCAGCCGTAACGCTAACAAGCGAGGTGACTATGGTACTTCCCCTCTACATTTTTCCAGCAAAAGCTAGAATTCTGGAGGGAGCTCCCTGTCCTGTAGTGGACGTTCATGGGATGTTATGATGATGATGACTCTATTATGAGCAAGAACTTTTGTTCGCTAAATCAAACCAGCTAGAAAACCAGAAAGAGGCCTCTTGAATACTTCATACGGTTTTTTGTGAACTTGTAATCATCCCCCATCTACTAAGACTTTTTTCGCCCTGATTTTCACTTTAAAAAAACCTTCTCAGCCACCGGTACACTGCTTTATACGGGGAGACAAAGGCGTCACTTGAGATTAGTCAATTAGAACTTTGTCTGTAGAGTTTCCAATCGTACTGTTTTCAAGAAATCTTCAAAAAGACAGTGAAATGAATTTCTTTCGACCCCGAAACAAAAACCCATGGATAGAACTGTAAGAATTGTGAAACTTGAACAGTAAGTTTGCCAAGTTTGACCTCTCGTTGACTGTATCTATCGTAATAGCTGGAAGGAACGGCGTAACGGGCCATCCGAAGCACGGAAAACACTAGTCTAGATGTTATAACATTCATTACTGATTGCATTAGACCTGCGACGTACGATTACCAACTTAATACGCTGTTGCAAAACATTTTTTTCATAAAACAATATAGGTTCAGCAAACGCAACAATAAGTTTGTGTGTGTTTTGTGTCTCTTCTATCTTACCTAATAATTAAAGGTAGGTAAAACTTACTTAAAGCTAAAAATGTAGAGGATTTAAAATTATTATTAGTATTTACCTTCACATATCTCTCACTCGCTTGGATGTGAAAATATTAAACTAGTTATTTTTTGAGAAAACTTAAAACAATTTTATTTCCTGTCAAGCAAATAAATTATTTGAAATCAAGTGCATGCAAGCAAAGAATACCAGATAACTTGCTTGAACATAGCTCGCAAGACTTCGATAAGGGTAGGCGCAAGCTGAAACGCGAAAGGCGCAGCGCAGCACAGAACGGTATTTATATCGTTTAGTTTGCGCGGGAGACAGGCAGCCAACCGCGCGGGGAGCGGGGATCTTAGACCAGAGGCCCTACCGCCGAACTGAATCGTTATCGATTCTCTCTTTTTTAGGGTTCCGTACCTCAAAATAAAAAAATGGAACCCTTATAGGATCACTTTTTTGTCCGTCTGTCTGTCTGTCAAGACCCTTTTTCTCACGAACGAGAAGAGGTATCAGGTTTCAATTGGTATCAATTGATAACGAATATTAAGGTACATAAACCACACAAGATCTGAAAATTTAAATTTTTTACAATGACGCAATCAAAAGATATGGCTTTTTATGTCCTCATCTCCATACATTTATGCAAAAAAGCAAAACCTACAGGGTACTTCCCGTGGACCTAAAATTATGAAATTTGCCGAGAAGCTAGGTCTCACAGTACAACGAAAGGGAAAAGTCTAAAATCATCAAATATTTAAATTTTTCTCACAACTAATAGTAACCAATTAAGGTGAGCTCCCGTTTCAAGAACTTTTCTTTAAAAGAGGGGTCAAGTTGGATGGTCGCGGAGTTTTTAAAATCAAAGAGCAAAAACTTTTAGTATATCATATGGTGGATAGGTACGGAACCCTTAGGGCGCGAGTCTGACTCGCACTTGGCCGGTTTTTTTCTATACAAGAAGAAAAGTGAGATTCACACTCCGCACTTTAGGTATGCAACGCGGCGCTAGAAGTCAACTGGGTGAGGCAGTCGATTTTACTTTTCTTTATGTCATCTTAAGCTTATGGCGGCAAAATAGGTTAGTAAGTATTTGAATGTTTGATTAAACAATATTACATTCCTACTTGCATCTCGCTCAGTATCTCATAAAGTGACAAAATCATCGCCTTAGCCCACGTGTCCGCGATCATCCGCGATTTAAAAACGTGGCCTAAGCGGTACACTGCAAGTACGTATCGACTTTATGCTTAGACCGTAAGGTTGAAATTTGTCGGCACCCCGCCTGGGAGTGACGGATCTGTAAACGTTAGTTTACTATTATTTAATCTGAGGTAGGGCCCCAGTTCGAGCTTAAGCCGCTATCACCCTTCCTAAATTCAAAGACTAATTTGGCATGTATTGCTTCCGGCTTGGTTCTGTTAATTCCTATATGTTTACTTCAACCAGTAATGTATGCCGTTTTAGTCTCTGACCATAGGAAGGCGTGATCGCGACTTTACCGCTCGCGAGAATTAATAAGTGCTATTCAAGCATGGAAAACAGGAACGAAGCCGCGCTCGACTGCGGACAGTCAAGTCGCTCCCGTTCCCGCACCCGCGCCGAACCCCGCGCCCGCTTTTGCAATATGGCCAACCACTAAAGCGAGAGGGAAGACGCGTTTTGCCCAGCGCTGCGCCATCTGCGTTTCAGCATACGCCCACCCTAATACGAGTACATAGCAGTGGCAGAATGATTTTTATATGACTACAAATATTTTAATATGTTACTTAGACAATAAAACTCTACAACTTTTTAAAATACGAGAAATAATTTTGATCGCGTCCCATACAAACCCCTCGTTGACGGCGCAGCGGGACGCTTATTATACAGTGTGTATAAAAAGTATGAAGATCCTTCTAAGAGTGATTCTACATCACTAATGGATTGTAAAAAAAATATGTATATATTTTTTATTTTGGCGATTGGGTGATCATGAAAATGTTTGGGAGGGCAAAAATTATTTTTCGTTTTTCGACTTATGTATGTGTCCTAGGCAAACTGATCTATTTTTATGATCTGAGTAAGTAACATATATTTTTAGCAGTAATAAAAACCCCGTAAACAAACAAAAAAACAAAAAAGTCGTTGTCTTTTCTCTCCTTTGAAAGATTTTTATGAAACATTTGGGGGTCTATTTATTACGGTAGCTGGAACGCGTCTGCCACATGCGAACCATTTCCTTTGTAACCAACGATGTTTTATTTCTAGATTTCCTATCGAACTAATTTGAAATACGACCATAGGTACACACGCTGTCAGTGTGGTCTAATTTAGAGAGCCGTTTTTCATAGTCGCTGAAAGGGCAGGCTCGTGTGCAAAGTCCGTCTGGACTGCTTGTACAAAGCAGTGTTTGCACTGCTGTGTTTCGGTTTGAAGGGTGAGGGAGCCAGCGAAATGACCGGCACACGAGACACACCACCTTAGTTCTCGGGGTGGGTAACATGCTTAGCTGTCTTATTAGTGTCTAGTTATGCCACTAATAAGACAGCGGGCTCCATGGGCGGTGGTGACCACTTTCCATCAGGTGGCCCATCTGCTCGTCTGCTCACTTGTCACATAAAAAAAATCCTTGGTTGCAAAGGAAATGGTTTGCATATTTTATTGTAGACAAGTTCCAGCTACCGATTACGGTAGCTGGAAGGAGGTCTATTGAGACCTCCTTATACGAGATGTAACAGAAAGGGTAAATCAACCTTGAGGGATATTATTATGAACAACTTTACTTAAGGAACATAGGTCGAGATACGAAAAAAATTCTCTTATTCTCTCTTTGACCTCTCATGCAAAACACGCTCAGCTGATTAGTTTTCTATGGCAGGTAATTTTTTTTTTCTCTATCTCGACCTTTAATTTTCATTTAACCATAAGGTAACTTTTCTAATGGTTTAAAAAATATTTTTTTTTCTTTTAGTAATGTGTGGTTCACTTACCAAAACATTTTTTTTTTAAATGTTTACTATTTATTTACTCACACTTTTTGAATTTTTATGCACACAATTTTAGAAAGTTAGTTTTTAGATAGCTCTCTGAATTGTTCATTATAAATTATTGTTTGTAGCTAACCCTAACACAGGCTTCAGTCTTTTTTGGGTTGCCACTGCAGCACCTGATAGCTGAGCGTTTAATTGTGTCTCGTTATCGTAACTGGTGTACAAACTGTCAAATGTATCTTATGTTTAAGTAAATAAATAAATATTCTTTAGGGAAAGTTTTTCAGTTTCATGGGGTGATTCATATCCTTCACGGTTGGAATACCGTTTTTGTTACATCCTGTATGATGGGTACACAAACTTGCGAAGCGAACTTTGTTCGACGTATACGTGTTTGCATATTTTATTATGTAATAGAAAACACATTATCTACATATGAAAACAGTGGACTCTCACCTGAATTTCCCACCGAATCTGCAGCCTTTTATCCAGAATTTCTTTGCAATTATTAGCGGCATTAAAAGGTATTTGGGAAGTCGTTGAGCTTGTCTGAAAAATAAACTTGTATTAGCTTCAAGTATTTGGTCCAAGGCAATTTTTTGCTCTGATTAAGGGTCCGCGCAGACCGACCGGCAAAATGCTCTGGGATACTTGGATATTGTAATTATCACTTACTCCGCGGTAATTATACACTTAAGGCGGAAGACGAAGAAACAGAATTATCAATAAATTAAAATATAAAAATATCTATATTGTCAATTCACGGAGACCCGACCGGAGAGTTATTTTTTGAAAAATTCTCTAACCTTTCCTATTAATTGCCCATTCAGAAGAATTTTATTTCATAATTTTTTGTAATACGAAAAAGAAATTATAACTACAAAACATTTCAATTACGAATATGAATTTACGAAAAAAGTGTGATTCGGTCTTAACAAATTACCCCTTTTCGAGTTGATTACAAGTTGTAAAAAATGTTACTTATATTTAGCCAAAAAAAGGTTATACAGGCAACACTGCGACCTTGCGTCCGCGCGGCTGCTCGAGCATGCTATGCCTCTTAGGCAAATTAGCATTTTATTCCCATAAAGTTCATTTTGCAATGTTTTCAGAAACTGCTCTGTCTTTTGGTATGCGCGGACCCTAAAACCGCTTTCGTGAAATCAAACATGCTTACTATAGAAATAATATTTTTCGTGTCTTTATTTTAAAAGACATCTGACCCAGTATGTAATATGATTGTGGTAATTTTTGAGGGAGATGTGCCATAGTCGCCACGTATATTAGTGTTGCGGCTGGCGACCGAAATAGTTGGTAACCGCAGTATTGGTAGACCAATACGCAGAAGGACGCTGCTGCCATTCCTCCAGATCCTTTAGTCGCCTTTTTAAATGAGGTGGCATTTAGCTGGCACCACACGGGCTAAATTTCATAAATAATATCATTGAGTGTCCTTTAAAATTAAATAAAATTACCGCGGTTCACAGAGCTAGGATTAATAGGGAACATGCACGAATTTTTTTTATTTAGGAAATTTATTCCCATTCATGTAATTAACAGACTTGTAAAACTATTTTTCGAATAACTATAATATTAAAAAAGATATAAGCTATCGAAGATTTGTTTCTGTCTCTTTCTAGCAAAACGAAATTTAATATGGAGTTTATATGGCTGTAGTGAATTGTGACGTCACTATTCATGTCGGATCTCTCTGTCTAATTAGTAGTTTTAAATGCTTATATCGGCCGTATTTCTTAGCTGATTTAAATTTTAATTTCACTTTTTGTCATCTCTACTACGGCATTTTCATATTTTATTAATAAATGCGACTACTAAAATTTATGCATGTTTCCTATTGGCCAGCTGCAAAGCTACATGCGTGGTGACCGACTACTTATAGCACTTCCCCGTACGTTTAAGCTGGAATTCTGGAGAGAGCTCCCTGTACTGCAGTAAACGTGTTTCATGGGATGTTATGATGATGAGTATAAAGAGAGTGAAAACAGTACGATGATCCTTCGGAAAATTCTACATCACTAATAGATTGTATAGAAAATATAAAAAAACTAGCTTTCCGCCTGCGGTTTCACCCGCATTAAATGCGTTTTCCCGTGGGAATGAAGTATTTTCCCGCGGTAAAAAGTAGCCTATGTGCTATTTCAGGACCTAGCTTATAGTGCCAAGTTTCATTAAAATCCATTCAGTAGTTTTTGCGTGAAAAAATAACAAACATCCATCCATCCATACTTACAAACTTTCGAGTTTATAATATACTAGCTGGTGCCCGCGACTTCGTCTGCGTAGGTTTATAAATTGTAGCCTATGTGTTATTCTGATGTATAAGCTATATTATTGTAAAGTTTCATTAAAATCCATTCAGTAGTTTTTACGTGAAAAAGTAACAAACATCCATCCATACTTAAAAACTTTCGCGTTTATAATATTAGTAGGATCACAATAAATTACTGTCATGAAATTCGAAGAAAAATCTAATTTTGTGATCACCAAAAAAAGTGTTTTTATACATATATTTTGGACAATCTATTAGTGATGTAGAATCACCCCTTAAAAGGATCATATCCTGGTATAGATGCAAAAGGCACTGATATAATATAAAAACGAGTAGGTGTATAAAAGGAATAGGTACTTACAGGATTATACCACCAAGCAGGCTAAAGAATAGTCCGAAAATCCACAGGAAAGCAAATGAGAGAAACATGGTAAAAAGTTAGTAAATAAAGAATTTATTGACATTTAATTACTATGTTAACAAGATAACAATAACATTTAAATAATTAAAATCTTTGGTAGGTATTGTACGAATTGAGTAGGTTCATAATATACTTATGGGCTCTACTCACGCAACAATCTCAATCACAATCAGTTGTCGCAATCTGCAGATTGTCAACAGATTGCAACGTAAGTAGGCAGATTGGGGCTGACTTCCAACTAACTGTCAAATTGTATAATCCAATCTTAGCAATCTACAATCTGTCAAACAAATTGTGTCCAAATTGCAATGTGTGGAGCGTGATTGCCTGCAATTTTCATACATTTAGATCTATGGTCGCAATTTTGCGACTCTATCTATAGGACGAATTAAATCTAATCTGTGGCTGTCATTTATTATTGTTGTAAGATAAAAGCGATAAAAGCAATGTTTTAGCCACTATCATCTTCTTTTCGACGCTAATTGCTTGTAATTTGATGAATCGATGGTAAGCACAAGTCCCGCATGTTGAAATTTCGATATTTTTGAAAATTTTGAAATTTCCAAGCATGAAATTATGATGAAATTGCTTTGTGAGTAGAGTTCAGACAATCTCGATTCTATAGATTGTCACAACTAATTGTGATGGAAATTGTCGCGTGAGGAGACCTTTTTAGTTTGTTTTTAATTCTGACCTTCGAAATTTTATCCATTATCTCAAGATGTGATGTTGCACCCCAAATAAATTTAAATTGAACAAACTTATCAAAAAAACGAACTAGAACGAAGTTTTTGAGACCTACAATGACCTACATCACTTAAAATAACAGACTCCGGACTCAGGTCGGTCAGCAAGGAAAACAGACAGGTGGGGATTCAATAATGAGACGAACCTATCTTGCGAGTGTGGTAATTCTCAGCACAGCATGGCCCACCTCCATCCTCAAACCATGCCCCACGTGCCCTAAAACCTGCACGGGATGAATTAATGCTAGCTACTGAAAACGTTGTGCTCGTAGCTGAACATTGGGCCAGTTTTATTTAATTACAAGAAGAAGAAGAAGATACTTGAAGTGGCAATTCAGTGGCTTTATATTTAAGAAAAAATCTAAACGTCTTTAGCTATATAATTTTTAATTAAGATCAGGTAACCAGTTTGACGGCTTCTTAACACGATATAACACTTTAGTGAGCTCCCGAGAAACCGATACTTCGACGCTGTAGCAAGCTCCATGATCAAGGGCCTCAGTATTTTTCGTGAGCTCACAAAAGTCCATCCAAACTGTAATATCATAAATGCGAAGCTAACTCTGTCGTCTGTCTCGCTGTGTTCACGGCTGAGAAACAATTTTGATGTTTGGTATGAAGATAGTTTCAGCGTTATGGGGAAAGACCTAGGTAGGATACTTTTTTCCTGAGTTCCACGCGCACGAAGTCGCGGGCAACACCTAGCTAGTGCTATATAAATCAAACTTTGATCAGTGCAGTGCACGCGAAACTCTTTTTTAAACAATATGTTCTAGATCAGACCTTTTCTCAATTCGCACAAATTATAAACTAGGAAGCCAGTCAAAAGAAAACCAAGATGGCTGAACGAACTTCGGTTTGTAGATTAGTTTTTGTGATTTAATGTTAGATGGACGTTTGGTTTTCCTCCTTCCCTGTAAATAAATGACTTGTTAATTTTGTTAAAGTTAATGATAAATATATAGATAAATTCCAAGGAAAGCGCTGAAAAGAAAATTTGTTACATCCTTTGTTAGCTGAAAGCACACAGATACAAATACCAAAATATTGTCATTAGAATTCGGTTAAGACAATATTATTAGGATAAACCCAAAAATTTTCGATTATTATCATTATTACGATTACCTTACGCAGGGGAAATAATTTAAATTCAACGGTTCGCTTGTTGCGGAATATTGTTAAAACGACAGTCATAATTATATTCATCGTCGATGAAAAATGTAAAAAGTTATGGAATTCAACGAAAATAAATTATCACTCCATACAAAATAATCAGCTGGTCTGCAAATTTCAGAAAGTTGTGGAACAAAAGTTGTTGCTATATGCCTCCAGAAAAAAGCCTTCAAACATTCCACACGATATTTTTTAAAGTCTGAATAAGGTACCGTTGACCCTACAAACTTCGTCTTTTGACTCCTACATGTCCTTCACCTAGATACCTACGTGATAAGAAAGAGATTAGGACTTAAAAACTTTAGTTACTTTGTTTCCCTCCTCTTTATCCTCAATAATTTTCCCCCTTTTTCTTGGTTGTCATTCTGGTTAGTCAGGTCAAATAATGATTAAACAGAAAGAGGCTAAGAGGACTCCCCGCGCTAACACTCACAGTTATCTTGGTCTGCCCGAGCGCTGGTGGCACATCCAGGTCCTTCGGTATAAATACGTGTCCGAAGTTATGCCTGTACTCCACACACCAGACAGCAAGCCAGTCGATATCGTAAGCTGTCATCCTGCCAGGTAGTTGGATCTCTATGTCTTCGCCTTGGTAGCCTCGGAGAGGGCTAAGGGAACCCATCTCGCTTGGGACCTGAAACATTTTACGGCTTCATATATTTATCATTGCATCAAATAAAATGTTAACAGCTGGACATAGAGCTGCTTTAGTGTAGACTGTGTAGTTTGAGGAGGATGTACCTATCACTTTATCAAAATGGGTACTCCGTCCTAAATGTCTGCTTCGCAAAATTACTATCATTGCACAATAGCAGATGGTTGGCTAGGACCTTGGACACTTCAATCTCGCAATATCACTACCTTTTAATTGGCGTGCCAGAAATGCGAAAGGTGCGGTATTAGAACTGGCGGAGGGCTAAGTGTCCTTTTTGTATATATGATATTCTTATGGCCTTCGCTAGGGATGTTACTCACCTTAGTTCCAAAAGGATTAGGCTCGCTGCCATTCCCGACCCAGAAGTATGCATCTGGACCAGCCCCATCGTAATGCAAATTCGGGATATAGAAGGTTTTAGCGTCGAGCACACTAATGTTACCAGACCGAAGGCCGTGGGCTAAACGCTTGAATTCTGGTAACACTCTCGGTCTTGGCGGGTCCAGGCCTGGTGGAATGAATACGTCACCGAAGTTTACCTGAAAAACAAAATAAGAATAAATTTCATTAATTCCACAGAGAATGCGTTTACAAAAGAATGCACTAGAGGTTCCCAAACTAGGACGCAGCCTGTCTCTTGGGCAACCGATTAATAATTACTTTGCATAATTTGGATAGGATTAGAGGCACGCTTAACATAGTTTCATAGCTCAGTTGCAAGGAAGTTGATAAAATCACAATTTAGCAAAATAAATAATTTAAGTGATGTGAGTGGCTTATAATTATATGTCAGTAAGATTGGTAGGCTTCTTAAAATTATCCGAAACCCGTTAATAGTAGATTAGTAGCCAATGTCTTTTGCTACGTTTTCGTAGTTGCTACTCTAGAATATTTTGCCCCACATCGCCCATCTGTTTTTCGCACGATATTCCCTGCCCACTTGAGTATGAGATTGGCGATTTTTAGACCTATATCAGTTATTTTAATTCTTCCGCGGATCTCATTATTCCTGATTCGATCTCTCAAAGAGACTCCAAGAATAGCTCTTTCCATAGCCCTTTAGTGAGGTCCATCATCATAAGTGACCACTCCTTGGAGCCATATTATGTCATCACTGACAACTCGCTCTGACTTTCGTTTTGAGAAACTATAGTAATTTGGACGAGAATATATTGCGGAGCTTCACAAATACTGCCCAGCTAAGTCAGATTCGACGAGTAACCGCTTTAAGTTGAAACTACATAGCTAACTGAACTGTTCATCTCAGCTAAATGTATTCGTCAACAACTAAGACTTTCTTACATTCATCAGAAGCATTACTAGGTACCTACACCATGAAAAAAGTAGTAGTTCTTGTTTCATCTAATGCTTTCTCTCGTCTTGTTTATTTTGAAAGCAGTTTCGTAAATTCCTCCCCCGTCATCCAATGAAATGAAGGTCGAAGGTCCCTATTGAAATGAACCGGTGAATGGGTGTCGCGGTAAACTCCAGAAGTGTCAGATTTTGGCGGGAAATCTGACGCATGCGCGATACTACTAATCGATATTTTGACCGTGTTGTCACAGGGCACGATAAGTTTATATGGAAAGCAAACCTATGTACTTGTTTATATTTGATTTAATTAACACATTTTGTAATGCCATATTGCGTTTAAATCAAAGGTTTTCCTGATTATTTGCCAAAAGAAAATCTTTGCAGTTGCGCTCAATTGAAAAGAATAACTGTCTCGAGATTTAAAGTACCAAATCAAAAAAAGCACCTAAATAAAATAAAAACTCATTAAATTGATAGCATAAAAGTATTATAGGTACCACTAAATATTTTGGCGTAGGTACTTAATACCAATGCATACACAACGTGTTATAAGTAAACTACGAAGAACCTCTTGGATGGTAACTCTGGACATGAAGCTAAACAACTTTAATTCTTCGACATCCAATTTGTTCATACAAATTAATCAGCTGACCAAGCCACTTTGTATGAAAAACGAATTTTTTTTTGCGAATTTATAAAAGTCGTAGAACAAAAGTTGTTCCGGAGCTATCACGTGAGGTTTTGCGCAATTTACTTACCTAACACACTGTAAAGGCTGATATTTGTTTTTATTTCCCGGATTGCTCCCGCAGATTTTGCCAACCGCTTCCTGAACTCCTTGCATGCTATCTGATCAATACACCTGTTATGATTTATATGCCTCACGAACGTATTTATTATAAAATAATTTTACCTACAAATGAACAGCTCGTGCAAGTAGCGTTATGTGCTTTGTTCTATTGTTTCCGATATTATACTAACATGCGCATAACTATGATTGTGTGGTAACGCCACTCTAGTAACGTACGTAACGAAATCCAGTTGCGCCGCACGATCATAAGAACATGTTTGTAGCTGTTATTAATAATGAATAACAGAAAAGAATCATCGTTGACATTTTTTATGTAATTATTATTGTAATAATTGTTCAATTAAATATGAAGACATGTGAGACAGAATTTATTTAAACCCAAGCAGAAGACTCGACCACTCAGTACAATGTTAAATTATTCCAAGATTGGAGCGTTCTCAAATCAAATATTTCTGATATGTGTTGTGTTTACGCTGATATCAGTCTGCAATGGAAGCATGTGGGAGCTAATAGAGTATTTGAAGAAGGAAAAGGTGGTTAAATCTGATATTGTATCGAGAACTATGTTGAATGTAGATCGGAAGGATTACTGTCCGACAGCCGCTCTTCCTTACGCTGATATTCCACAGCCGATTGGATATGGAGCTGATATTTCTGCTCCAAGAATGCATGGAATGGTTCTGGAGCTGCTGAAGGATCATCTGGTTCGTGGAAATAGTGCTCTGGACATCGGATCCGGGTCTGGATATATGACTGTCTGCATGGCGCTCTTACTTGGAGACGGAGGTATAGTCAAACAATTCAAATCATGGTTTACATAGCAAGTTTTTCAAAAATACTTTATCACAACAATAGTTATTGTACAACCTGAAAAAATTCACTCTTTTCCCACCTAAAAGTTATTATGAACTACTATAATTTTGTTTAGATGTATCAGATTCAGTTTCAGATAATTTTATTCAATGTAGATTCTTTACAGAATACTTATTGAATGTCATGCAGAATACAATGCAAATGTATGAAAGGGTTAATGTATTGATGGAAGTAGAGGTAGCGAGGGAAGTACGTCAAGATTTTAGCAGGTCTGTGAGGGCTGTGGTCCCCGACGGGAAAGAGGCCCCATCTTATGTATGGATGTATTATTGCATAAAGAAAGAACTGGACTTCTTTATTCTGCGTAATTTATTAACTTCTGTAATTTACAGAACATACATTAAGACCTCTTACCCAATGGGGTAGTTAGTGATCACATCTCTCTATTTCTTCTTCGTCTTCACTACGATTCTGACACACTTCTACTACTCTTATTTAATCCTGGTACTTTCAAACTCATGAACTCTTGAATTCGATCGCGGAAGTAATTAAATAAACACATGCATACCTACTCAAGTCCATACTTAATGCGTGTGGTGCCGGCAAAGAATAGTTCCAGCAGTGGACGTTTCATGGGATGTTATGATGATACATACACAATATTACGTTTCTTTTCCGTCGGGGTAGGTAAACAGAGACCTCATCTTCCACATGCTGCGATCTTGACACAATCTTGCTTCCTCAACTCTCATCAACCCTTACTATCACGCTCGACGGCACTCTTGACCTGGCCTTCATTTAGAACGATCTTAGTTTAGACATGAATCGTTCGCCGAGGCCTCTATTTTTCAGCGTTTACATTTCGTCAATCTTCGTTCATTCACTTGAGTGGCCCGTTGGCGTGGTTGATAGTGGCTGGTCAAATATTTGTGTGATGAACACGAGTGTTTGTTCTGTGTCTGGGTGTTTATCTGTAAAACAGTCTATGGGTCCGCATTGATAAATACAACAACCGGCTTATCTCAGACCCGCATAAAAATGTGTATGTAAGTCAGAAAGTTCCGTGTACGTAATAGGTCCGATGCACCTTCCATTAAAATTTTTATAAACAAGATGAAGCTTTGGCTTCACGAGCAGTTATTTTATTATTATAATACCTTTTTATATTGCCTATGCAATTGTAAAATATTTGTTATTGTATACAATTTAGACGTGTAGCAATGTTACCAATAAGTTATTTCATTTTCATAGTTTGGCTTTGCCTAGTTTTCGATTAGATGACTTTGTGTGAATTATTTGACCTTAGTATAACAAAACATCTCAGCTTTTATACCTAATTAAGATAACTTCAATATTATTTGCAGGAATGAGCACAGGCATCGAACATATTCCAGAATTAGCAATGGCGGCGTTTAACAACACTTTACATAAACACAAGTGGCTTATTGTTGGTAACAAGATCAAATATTTCATAGGAGATGGTCGCGATGGTTTCAGTCAACATGCACCTTACGATGTAATCCACGCTGGTGCCAGTTTCAATCAGGTGCCAGGTACCCTCCTTGAGCAATTGAAACGTGGCGGTCGCTTCGTAGGGCCTACAGGAGACCCGAATGATCAGCATCTCACAATTATAGATAGAGGAATGGATGGGAAGTTTACGGCGAAGAAAATGAGGGCTGTTCGTTTTATGGCCATGCAAGATAAAGATGATCAACTCAAACAAATGCATGTACCTCTATTTAAGGTATAGAAAATCTTGGTTTTGAATCTTGTTACCTATTTCAACAATATCTAAATACTTATATTTTATTTTGTTGGGCTCGTGAAATAGGTTTTGAAAGGTAAAGTACGCGAAAGCTCGGGAGTGCAGGTGAAATGTATGGACACACGGCCGCACGTCGGTGGAAACACTTTGACTTTGAATGGGTTTCTGGTTTCGGGGGTTTGTAGCGTAGCGCTGGTTCAGCTTATACTAGTTTTTGTTTTCACTTGCTTGCTGCCGTGCGTACTATAAAGGTCTATTGGATAATTAATTTTGAACAGAAGAAGATAGTATGAAACTGTAGGACCTCATTCTAATTGTAACATTTTTTTAAATAAAGTAGGCAGTAGTCTGTAATATAATACTTTTTGTAATTAAATTATTTGTAAATAAGTAAATAAAATTTTGTAATGCTGAAATAATTGTGTTATTACTGCAGAAATAAACATTCTGAGTGTATTTTTTTTACATATTAAATGGTCTACTTAAATTAAATCTAGCCCTAGTCGACGATCGAACGAACCAACTCAGAAGAAGCCTATTCACTCGCAGCTTGAATAGCTTACATGAAAAAATACTTATTCCACCTACAGCCAAACTAGCTTTGTCAGTAGTCGGCGGAGAGGCAGATTTGGAAAATGATGATGAGATTGACATCGAATTATTTTCGGATATGGTTGGTTGGAAGCCTAAACAAAGCTTAATTCGAAGAGATATACAATACAGCCTCTGTAGTCTAGTGGTTAGAGCGTTCTGCGATCCGAAAATTCTGGGTTCGATTCCCGGTGGGAACATTATCGAACAAAATTACTTTGTGAAATTTCCCCAGCTTGGTTAGGACATTGAAGGATGGAGGATCCCCAAAATTTCTGAATATTTAGATGATTCCGTGCTTCGGATGGCACATTAAGCCGTTGTTGCCGGCTACTACTTAAGAAGTAGCGTAAATTCAACAATTCTGCATTGACACCAGGGTTTGTGAGGACGATCATGGACCTTACGACTCATGTTGATGTTGACAAATTCAAGAAGATGCTTTGTTCAGGTACATGAGAAATAAGTGTAATTATGTACTTGATATGTTACAAAATATCCTTTATTTTATTAAATTTGAAATAACAATATAAAAATTATTCCTAAATCACTGACTAAACCTGAAAACCTATAAACAGACATCAAAGATATTACTTTTCTAAACCAAATCTCTCTCAACAGTAGTCTAAAGCTTTTGCTGGTAATTCGTAAGGGCATTCTGTGTAACTTACTAGAAAAATATCCAGTACTATCGAACATTGCAATAAACGTTAGCGATAACTTTTTTATAGCTAACAATTTTATAGAAGTTTTATAGTGAACTAACTTTAAAATTAGTTCAAATTTATACGACATGTAAGGCCGAATTCTATCGAAACACGAGTAGGCATATATGTACGATGTTACAGTCTTCAAAGTTTAAATCATGCAGACACAAAATGTTTACAACATGTCTTTTGTTATCTCTACTATCCCTTTGCAGTGGAAACATGCTTGAATTGGTCGAGAAATTAAAAAAGCAGAAGGTGATCAAATCGGATGTTGTCTCAAGAACTATGTTAATGGTAGATCGTCAGAAATACTGTCCAAAAGCACAGCACCCGTACGCTGATATTCAACAGTCGATTGGTTATGGTGCGACGATAAGCGCTCCTCATATACATGCTCATGCTCTTGAGCTATTGAAGCATCATTTGACAGCTGGTACCAGTGCTTTAGACATTGGATCCGGGTCAGGATATATGACCGTTTGCATGGCTATCATGCTTGGAGATGGAGGTATGATCATTACAATTTTAAATGTTATATTTAAATATATATTTTTGCCCTAGTTTCATTCTGTTTATGCTTTCACGAGGGCACTAGTTCTCTTCGTCTGCCATCTGATTTCCGTAATTCTGGATTCCGATCCAGACCTACACTAAGATTGGGCTGAATAACTTTACCTTCTATAGGGATGGTTCAAACACTAAATAAAATACTGTTTCAATCGAAAAAGAGACCTGTAAAATTGCTGACAAGCTAACGATCTCAATCAAATGCATGCAGATTTAAAAAGATCGTAGAAGACGAAACTGGGTTTTGACGTCGTAGCTATCATATTATGTGATTTTAAGCAAATTACGTGGATTATGTAAGTTTTGACATTAATAAAGTAGACAGATTTGACTAAATATAACATAGAAAACAACCTCTTAAAGGAACAGAAGTATGGTTACGCACCTACATAATGTTAAAACCGGCAAAGGTCTCATGCAAATATTTTGAATTTATTTGAGACTAGTGGGACGAAATGAAAACTTTAATATCTTTTTTTTCTTTTTGGGATATAATCAACTTTGTTTCAGGAATGAGCACGGGGATCGAACACATACCAGAGCTAGTGATTGAAGCATACAATAACACTGAGAAAAACCACAAATCACTTATTAGTGGCAAAAGACTAAAATATATTATAGGTGATGGACGCGAAGGGTATAAACCGCATGCTCCTTACGATGCGATCTACGCTGGTGCCAATTTCAAACATATACCAAGCAGAATATTTGAGCAATTGAGACGTGGTGGGAGATTTGTCGGACCTACAGGAGATCTATACACACATTACCTTACAGTGATAGACAAAAACATCGATGGCACTTTCACGGCAAAGAAAATATCCGTAGTTAATTATTATGAGCAAGTGGACGACAAGAATGTTCAATTGAAAAGAATGAGAAATAATGATATTGTAATTTAATTGAAGATATCACCAGGAGTTTTACTGATCTTCCTTCCCATAGACGACTGGGTGTAAATGCAAAAGCGTGCGACAGCTCAACACGGTATAGTCAAACGACGAAACTGAATAACTTTTCCAATAATGGTCAAAATCGGAGAACTACTTTGGGCTTCTCCATACGAAATCCACTGTCGTCTGTTGAAGGTTTGTATGGAGAAGTGAAAATAAAATTCTCTGATTTCGACCCGTGTTTCTTTGGGAAATTTGTTAAGATACAACTCGGATTAACTTTTGGACACGGATAAGGTCAGTTTACTATTATCTTATCTGTGCCCGGATTAGCAAAGGCACTCTGAATGAGACTTTTTCTTGTGCTTATGATTATGTTCTTCCGGAAAAGGCCAAGCCTCCAATATTATCCGAAATTGCTTGTTTTATTGACAATCAATAATAGTAACTGAGGTATTAAGTCCAAAATGTTAAACAGTTTTGACTCGGTTTTGTTTCACCTTGTTTCACCTTTTCCAAGCTTTTACCATTGAAATTGGCGTTTTGTACTCAATTTTCAGAACTATAACGTAATTTTTTTAGGAATTATAAATCCAAATTTTATATTTCTTAAGTATTAAGCTTACAGCATCTTTAATTTCACCTTTGAAAATACATATAAAAAATGTAATGAATGAAACGGACTACATATAAAACGAACAATTTTCAAACTATAATTTCAGATATCTAACTATGAATAAAAACAATATCTAATGTGTAGATGGATAATCTTGAAATCATCTTTCAAATATAAAACAAATCATGAAAAAATTCGTAGCTGTAATTATGATTATTTCTCCACCGTTTCTCCTACTCTTATTGACCCTTGCATACATGGTGGTCGGTTTAGGGTACTTTTGACCTGGCCTTTGTAAATACTTACAGTGAACCGCCTGCACCAAACACTGATCCACTTGATATCCCGTAGCCTCCTCCCTGCCGGCAATCGCAGCAAAATATCCGAGTTACTATGCGCCGTCAGGATCGGTGGGTCTCTGAAAACATATGAGATTTGTTGTTATCTACTCATTTATTGCTAAAGTTTCTAGTCTCTACGAGAGGAAAGATACAATATGTATGTAGTCATAGAAACGATTTGAGTAAGTAGTTATCTAATAACAGGAAAATTTAGGATAGGAATCTAACCTTGGCACTTAATTTACTTTCTTCAAGGTAATATAGGTCGATTAAACTGTATGGCTTCAATCAGAATATTGTTTTTTTTGATTGGAGTTGTGTGTTTCATTCCCAGAGTTGCTAGCTTTCCATTTTCGAGAAATATCCTTAAATGAGACTCAATTCTCATTAACAGTATCCTGTTCTTCTAATTCCTCTTTTTGATAAATTTTCATAGACCTACTTCTTACAAATGCCATAGAATACTTGTTGGTTTGTGCTTATTTCAAGCAAACATCAATATTGATCAGATTCACATTAGTTTATTCACTGTAGATTCTTTACAGAACACTTATCAATTTCATAACAAATAGAGCGAGCCTACTACCGTATTGGATCGTGCTATGGCAGCGTAAAAGGAACTGCAAGAAACTCTGCAGCACGGCCTACTTTAAGAATTGGCTTGTCAGAATCTGGAACATCAGAGCACCTTACCTTTTTGTCATTGATATAGTCATCTAATCTATAGTAGTCATATCATCTAATCATCAGAACCAACGCCTCAGCCACTGTTTGAGCAAAATATATGACAGCAGCGCCCTACTTGGTCGTTTATATGCCAAAAGATCTTTGTCGCTACATACTCGTAGCAACAGATATTATGCGAATAGATATAATTTTTTGTGCCTGACGTGACGACGTTATAGGCTTAGACGGAAAACGAAATATGCACTTTGGTAAATGGAATGAAGTTTGAAGATGTCCTATTAAATTCCTTAGCGGCATAAAGTTTACGAGTATGCAAAAGATTGCTGGTGTGGTGACCCACATAATGTAAATCCAGACAAAACTCATCTTCATAAAAATGTTCATGCCCGTCTCAAAATCAAAAGAACAATAGAATGCTTTGTAATTGGAGCCTCCACCATTAGCGGACAAAAATATGAATAATACAAACAAATTGGGCAGTAATTATATAATCATTGTCGGAGGGGCGATGTAATGACTTGGGACCAGGGTTGGCAGATATAAACTTGAAAATTCTGGATAAAGACTGTGAGTGCAGTTAGCATGATGGTTTGCAGGGCATAGGGGTGGGAAGGGTTCATCATTATAATCATATCAGCCGAAAGACGTCTACTGCTGGACATACGCCTCCCCTAAAGGTCTCCATGACGACCGGTCCTGCGCTGCTCGCGTCCGGAGGCTTCCCGCGACCTTGACCAGATCATCGGTCCACCTTGTGGGGGGCCTGCCAACGCTTCGTCTTCCGGTACGTGGTCGCCACTCTAGAACCCAATCGTCCATCGGTTCTTCTTGCGATGTGCCCTGCCTACTGCCAATTTAGTTGAGCAATTCGCAGGGCTATGTCAGTTACTTTTCTTCTGCGGATATCCTCATATCTGAGTTATCCAAAATTTAAAGTAGGGTTACAAGCCTAAGGGCACCTTGCGGGGATTAGATCATGCTGTCACCTTGGCCTGGATTATGCTAATCGTTTCAAAAGAAGGGGATGCTTCTGCATTGGGAGTAACGACTACCCCACCAGATAGGACGGTTATCCGTGTTAGTTAAGTACCTAAAGGAAATCCACATCGAAGCTTATAACGAGGATCTTTGAAGACTGCGGAACATCAGAGGGGCATTAAGGCAAGGGAAGCAAAAAAGATCCCGGAGGGTCTTCTGAGGTCCACTTATTAAGGAACTCAGCCCCATGAGTATGCCGTATTGTTGTTGAAAGTTTCAGTGAACTTAGTGATGTTGTTACCGTTAGTGAATTTAGTTTTAAAAAAACCGGCCAAGTGCGAGTCGGACTCGCGCACAGAGGGTTCCGTACCACCACATAATCATAATTGTATTAGTTGAAATTTCAGTAAGTTAATGTGCTAGATTTTTTGAGTCCGACACGCGCTTGACAAAATTTTATTATTTGTTAATATTTTATAGCTTATGTACTATAAACATATCAATTTTCAAGTTTGTAAGTGTTCCCGTTTATAAAATAGAACTAAAACAAAAATCGCCTCAGTGACCATTCAACTTGACCCCTCTCTTATATGAATGTTCTTGAAGCGGGAGCTCACCACAATTGGTTACCATTAGTTGTGAGAAAAGTTGTAATATTGAATGATTTCAGACTTTTCTCATTATTTGTACTGTAAGACCTAGCTTCTTGCCAAATTTCATAATTTTAGGTCAACGGGAAGTACCCTGTAGGTTTTTGTTTTTTGCATAAATGTATGGAGATGAGGACATAAAATGCCATATCTTTTGATTGCGTCGTTAAAAAAAATTGAAATTTTCAGATCTTGTGTGGTTCATGGATCCTAATATGTGGTATTAATTTCAACCTGATACCTTTACCGGTTCGTGAGATAAAGGGTCTTGACAGACAGACAGACAGACAGACGGACAACAAAGTGATCCTATAAGGGTTCCGTTTTTTTCTTTTCAGGTACGGAACCCTAAAAAATTGTAAAGTGGATTTCCAAACGGGCATAATCTTATTCCTCACAAACTTAAATATGATATTTTGAAAAGTCGAAGATCAATGATACCTACGATTTAATTGATTATGTTCAAGATTAGGTATCAACACTAATTAATTAAAGTAGGAATTTATGTAGTACCAATTGATCACATGTTGACTGTGTACAACCAAAGCAGACATCCTAAAGTTTGTCAAAAATTGCTGAAATTAGAAAAGTTAGTAGTTTGCCATTAGAAATGCTGGGAACCCTACACATTAAAGGAAGGTCGGCGATGTCATAATTGTCGTAATGGCCGGGATCCTCAATAGTCCGCTTTTTTACATCGACAAGGGGGCATTTTAACTTACAAATTAGTCTGGAACAACTTGCACACAGCGGAAAGCTATGAAAAAATATATAATACCAAAAAAGGCACGTTGTTGTGTGCGACTAATCTTTTCGTTTGTTCGAAACTGTTATTTCATATAGAAGGAGTTAGGTACCCGGTTGATATTCCACAAATTCGCACAAAGCACTTTGAATCATCTTTTATTATGCGCACGGGTAAAGAGTGGAATTCTCTGCCTGCGTCTGTGTTCCCGAGTTCATATAACCCGAATCTGTTCACGTCGCGAGTGAATAGGCCTTTTCTGGGCAAGCTCGTCCCATCTTCGACCTCATCTCTGTCCTCAAGACTAGATCGAGGTCGAGAGTAAGTAAAAAAAAAGTTACATTTCTCTATTTAATCCATGACACAAATAACTTTGAAACAAATTGACAAAAAGGTTACCGTTATTTATTATATCCATTACGTCAATCATCATTATATCGTGTAGCTTAGTAAAGGTAGGTTAGTGTCAGTGTACCTACAGGTAGGGTGTTTTAGGAAAGTATGCGATCATTTAATCAGGGTATGAAACTGAGCCAGGCTCCCCTAGAGCTGTGCTTTTCCATACAAACTAACTTTTGCCATAACTTCTAAACTAGGTACAGAACGCATTATGGCATAATTTTGTACATACAGTTGGAAAAGATGTCTTAAGGTTCGAAATAGATTTTAAATATAGAGATAGACCAAGTTGGAAGTATGTATGCAAAATATTAACTCGCTCTATCTCCATAATGATTAATTATTTTCAAATAAAAACCAAACCTGTCATAACATACTGTGTTTTGTAGTTTAGAAGTTATTGCAAAAGTTAGTTTGTTTGGGATGTCTCAAATCCAGGGGACTTTATCATGACATCCCATGAAACATCTACTACAGGACAGGGAACTCCCTCCAAAATTGCAGCTTTTTCTGAAAGAATGTGGAGGGGTAAGTATACCATAGTCACCACGCTTATTAGCGTTACGGCTGGCACCATAGACCGCGGTTGTTGGTGACCGCAGAATGTAAGATGATAAGATACACAGAAGGATACTGCTGCCCATCCTCTGGTTTTTTAACCCTTAGTCGCCTCTTACGACACCCACGAGTAGAAATGGGTTGGTAACTATTCTTTGCCGGCACGACACAGGGCTAGGCCCAGTCCAGGGGACTTAGCTTGTGAAATAATTTACAAGAAGAAGGTAACGAATGGAATCGAAAAAAAAGTCCTAGCGCCCTGGATAAAATAAAACGTTTCAGGCAATTAGACATGCGACCATCGATTCTAAAAAGGATTCCAAGGTTGACGAACTTACTAGTAACATTTTTATGAAGTCAACATTGACGAATAATGGTAGAATGATATTTGGATATATATTTTTCAAAAGGAGATGTTACAGCGTTCGTTCTGAATAGTAATTTTAAAGTAATTTCTAGGAACAATGGATAGGTAGGCCTGCGAGTTATTCTACAGGGTGTTAATTTGATTGCGTGCCGTATAGCTCAGGGGAGGGATCAGTATCAGTAACTGAACAACTTTTCCCAAGGAACATAGGTTGAAATACGAAAAACCGAATTTGACCTTCCATACAAAATGCGCTATCAGCTGATGCAGTTTCTATAGAAGGTCAAAAATTGATTTTCGTATAAAGTTGTCCAGTTAATGATATTGATCCCGCCCCTGAGCTACGGCACGCAATCAAATTAACACTCTGTATACTTAATATTTTAAGAAGACAGTTATCAAGGTTTTCTTGCAAAATTTCACGCTTTTAGATAAACTGGAAGTATCCTAAATGTATGGAGATGAGGACTATGGCCGTATCTTTTGATTGCATTGACATGAAGCCAAACCTATACGAGACAACTTTCAGTAATTGAAACTTTCTGTCCAATCAAGTTTACAATGTTGTTTTTTATTTCCTGAATTTTTCATTCACTGAAAGTTATTCAGATGTATACCCTTTCAGTCCTTAAACAAGGCTTGAAATGTTTATAGCTCATTAACAATGCCTCCACCTCCACTCGTTGCCGAGAAAACTGCAGACAGACAGACAACAAAGTGATCCCGTAGGGGATCCGTTTTTAGGGTTCCGATACCAAAATGGTAAAAAAAAGGAACCCTTATGGTGCCGCTCTGTCTGTCCGTCTGTCTGTCACACCTCTATATCTCAGCAACCACTTATGCTATCAACCTGAAATTTGGAATAGTTTTAGAATATAGTTGCCCAACTTAATTGCACAAGAAAAAATTTTTAAAAAAGTATGATTATTAATATAAAGGGGGCCAAAATAGGGGGGGCCAAATTTCAAATTGTCGCTACTAGGTCGAGTGGGGTATCATATGAAAGGGCTTTACTTGTACATTTTAAAATATATTTTTGTATTTTTTTAAATTTCTTAGTTTTAAAGTTATGATGAAAAATGTCAAGAAAAATACCATTCCCCCCCCCTTATCTCCGAAGTTTGAGTAAGGAAAAATCTGAATTAATTACAGTTGACAGAAGTTTATATAAACTTTACAGCAAAAATAAAACGATCTTTCTAAGTTGCACAGTTTTTCAGAAATCTGCAAAAAACCTTTACAAACAAATTTAGTTTTGCGGTCCTGAAAATGGACTTTATTGCTTCCAAAAATACTATAGGTATATCGGAACCCTCGGCGCGCGAGTCCGACTCGCACTTGACCGGTTTTTTTATTCTTTTCAGGTACCTACGGAACCGTAAGAAACAGGTAAGTACCAATAACGACTAAGAATCAGAACTCAAGAAAAATACATATGTAGGTAGAACAAAAAATGTTCTTACGCCAGAAAAATATTTTTAATTAAACCGAACTAATTGTAAGTCATTTTGTTTTGTTAGAGAGGACACAAAAGACTGTCATGTCATATCATAAGTCGTAAACGAAAAGCCGAATGTTTTTTATAAACCGTAAGGGCACTGCATGTTATCCTACGTCATCTAGTACACGAAATTTGCAACTTTGTAGCGGTAGTAGTGGCCTAATAGGTCCACAAAACGTTGGTCTGCCAATCCGAAACCTGGCAGGTTTTGTACAGTAGGAGAGAGAAGTGGTTAAATGACAGATTACACGAATGAAATATATTCGTAGAAATATAAGGTACCTATATAATAAAAACCGGCCAAGTGCGAGCCGGACTCGCGCACTGAGGGTTCCGTACCACAACATAATCATAATTATTGTATTAGTTGAAATTTCAGTAAGTTAATGTGCTAGATTTTTTGAGTCCGACACGCGCTTGACCAAATTTTATTATTTGTTGTTATTTTACAGCTTATGCACTATAAACATACCAATTTTAAGTTTATAAGTGTTCCCGTTTTTTAAATAGAACTAAAACAAAAATCGCCTCAGCGACCATCCAACTTGACCCCTCTCTTATATGGATGTTTTTGAAACGGGAGCTCACCACAATTGGTTACCATTAGTTGTGAGAAAAGTTGTAATATTTAATGATTTCAGACTTTTCCCATTATTTGTACTGTGAGACCTATTCTTGCCAAATTTCATAATTTTATGTCAACGGGAAGTACCCTGTAGGTTTTGCATTTTTGAATAAATGTATGGAGATGAGGACATAAAATGCAATATCTTTTAATTGCGTCATTGTAATAAATTTAAATTATCAGATCTTGTGTGGTTCATGGATCCTAATAAATGGTATTAATTTCAACCTGATACCTTTAGCCGTTCGTGAGATAAAGGGTCTTGACAGACAGACAGACAGACAGACAGACAGACGGACAACAAAGTGATCCTATAAGGGTTCCGTTTTTTTCTTTTGAGGTACGGAACCCTAAAAACAACAGGTCTGCCTTGCATCCTATTGGCAGTTTCGCTAGTCGGACCACAAAATATGGTCGGATGTGATCGGACCACAAATTTGGTCGGACTGGCGAAACTGCCAAGAGGATGCAAGGCAGACCTGTTGTTTTTTACTTATATAGGTACCTTCTATTTCTACGAATATATTTCATTCGTGTAATCTGTCATTTAACCACTTTTCTCTCCAACTGTACAAAACCTGCCAGGTTTCGGATTGGCAGACCAACGTTTTGTGGACCTATTAGGCCACTACTATCGCTACAAAGTTGCAAATTTCGTGTACTAGATGACGTAGGATAACATGCAGTGCCCTTACGGTCTATTATGAGAGCAAGTCTGGATAAGAAATTGATAAGGCTATCATAATTTATGGTATTTAGTGTACAAGGTGTAACAGAAAGGGTATATCAACCTGAATGTGAATCTGCCCGTGAAACTAAACAACTTTCCCCAAGGAACACAAGTCGTAATACGATATTTTTTTTCACCTCTCATACAAAATGCGCGGTCAGCTGAATCAGTTTAGGGGATCATAATTTTCTTTTTTGTATAACCGACCCATGATCCTTGGGGGTAAGTTGTTCAGTTTCATGGGCAGGTTCACCTCCTTCAGGGTTGGTATAACCTTTTTGTTCCACCCTGTAAAGAGATAGAAATTTAATATCATATAACTTTATTCCGTTTTTACTAAAGCTTTTTCGGAGTCTGCTATCTAACTTAGGGGATTTGACGAGGGCAGTGGTTTTTACACAGAGCGACTGCCATCTAACCGCGCAATGCAAAGAGCAAACCAGATCAAAGAGAATTGCCAGGTTAGTGGCCAACTAACTTGGCTGTCAGAGTTGCTTGGCCTCTAAGTCTGACTTGGCTTCAAGACTACTATCATTGACAGTAGCCGGAACCAACGGCTTAACGTGTCTTCGGAAGCACGGAAACGCTCTAGTTGTCGTGCCATTAGCGGTCACCCATCCAGGTTCTGGCCACGACCAACGTTGTTTAACGTTCGTGATCGTAACGAAAGAGCAACTACCACTCGGCCACGAATTTAATATCAATGCAAAAAAAATTGAATAAAAGTCGTCCCATACAAAGCTCTTAAGTTTCATAGGTTCTTCATATTTATTTATTTGCATTATATAGATATTTGGTTTCAAAGTATTGGGAATCTGGCACCCTTTTTTAAGGGTTAGTTCCATCTAGTCACGCTTGAAAAATACCTAGCAAATAACTAATATGATCAAGAACCAAATTTGCGGACTGTTGCAACGAAAAGTGTTACGGTTTGCTTGAAAAGTCAACTCAGCCAGCATATCTAGTCTTAAAAAAATATAGGTATCTTTATTTTACATATCTCATATTCGGTAAGTAGGTCCTTATTACCCTCAAATGGGGCTTGTAGGTGACCAATTAGCGCTCTAGGGTAATAATGTAGCTAGAAAAGCCCTAGGGCGGTAAGTAATTAAAACGCCCGCCGCCCCGCTGCTGGAGGCGGCCATCAAGGCGGGCGTTAAAATTACTTACCGCATTACGCCGCTACATTATTACCCTAAAGCGCTAATTGGTCACCTACAATTTGGTGGTAATAAGGACCTACTTACCTCACAATCGAGATGTAAAGCAGAGTAGTTAGCTCGGGTGTAAGCATCAATATCTCGGGCTGCAATTGATGCCTTACAGCCCTTGGCTACTAATCTATTATTTATGTTGGTACCTAATCATAAGGCTTTTGTAGGTTGCATGACATTGAAAATTCTTGTACATGCCTACGTTTTTATTTGCGCCTATACATATTCAGGGTTCCGTACCTCAAAAGACAAATAACGGAATCCTTATAGAATATTTGTTGTCCGTCTATCTGTTAAGGCCCTTTTTCTCCCGAACGGGTAAAGATATCGAGTTGAAATTACAATTAAATATTAAGAATCCACGAAACCTTGAAGCTGTGAAAATTCCAAGCTTCTACAGCTCCACAATCAAAAGATACGGTCATGTATTTCTCCATCTCCTCCATACATTTATGAACCAACCAAAAACTTAGAGTACTTCCTGTGGACCTGGAATAATGAAATTTGAAAAAAAGCTAGGTCTCATAGCACCACGCTTGTAAGCGTTGCGGCTGGAGACCGCTGTGGTTGGCGACCGCAGTATGTAGGTAAGATGGTACGATACGAAACACAAAAAGATGCTGCTGCCCATCCTCCGATTCATAAACCCTTAGTCGCCTCATACGACACCCATCTTTTCATTTAAGATGAGCTCCAGATTCAGGTATATTCATATTAAAGAGAGGTCAGGGTAGAGTGGACACAAAAGTTTTTAAAATCAAAGGGCATAAGCTTGAAGAATATAAGGTGGTTGCGTATGGAACCCTTAAGGCGAGGGTCCGACTCGAACTTGGCAGGTTTTTTACTTAATGTCCCCCTAACTAATAAATAAGAAAAGCGGCAAAGTGGAATACGTGTGCCTACTTAGTTGTTATTCACTTGGGCCTTTTTACAAATTTATCCACATTGGGGCCGAGCTCGAAACGAGGTAGGAATACTAATATCGTCTTAGGAGGATGATTAATCTACACGATAAGTATAGAATTAGTATAGAAATTTTGGTATTTTTAAGCATTATTTCATCTTCATCATAACATCCCATAAAACGTCCACTGCAGGACAGAGAGCTTCCTTCAAAACTATAGCAAAAACGCGTGGTACAATGGAGGGGTTTACCATAGTCACCACGCTTGTAAGCGTTGCGGCTGGCTATCCCTGTTGTTGGTGACCGCAGTATGTAAGATGGTACGATACACAAAAAGATGCTGCTGCCCATCCACAAATGAGTGTGTGAACACGATACTTCTCATGCCCCTGCCATTGCCACTTGCGTTACCCGGCGCTCCCCAAAAGACCGCTTTTTTGTGCGGAAGCACAGATTTAATAATAGGCGGAAGTCAAAGCACAGATTAAATAATAGTAGTCAAAGAACGGGTAGCGCGAGCGTCAGTGCGTGTTTACATCTTGCCGGCTTAAACGTGTAGAGCCTGTGTTCCTCAAATAAAAAGATATTTCTCCGAGATATATTTTCTCTCGGGGAGCGTGCTAAACCCGCTGCTCCGTTTCTTAGTTCTCGCCTAGCGCCCGGAGGAATTATTTCGATGTCTGCCATTGCTGGTGGTCAGAAGCGAATTGAGCGCTAGGGCAGTATCTGAATACACACTTCTCTCAATCCTGCTGCAGCAGTTTTTGGGGAATTATTTCCTGCTGCGCGTGGGCAGCAGCATGGGCTCAACCCATCAGACAAACTCACCTAGTAGTGTAGTCCTCAGGATACGGCACGAGGATTCCTTCAGGCGATGGCTGAGGAGTATCTCCGACCCAGAAGTACGCATCCGGGCCAGTGCCGTCGTAGGCGAAATTACGGACGAAAATTGTATTCTCATCAACTGCGTAGACTGAGCCTCTGATGCCGTGAGCGTATTGAGTAAGGCGACCGATCAAGCGGCCGAAATAGGGCTCCTGGCGACGGGTGAACGCTGTACCTGCAACAGAAGAGAGGCGCAATGTGATTGATGGTAAAAGTCCAAGGTAACCTGATTCGAAACTAGGCGAAGCCGTACTATGGGTATCAGGACCTGATATACATACATAAATATAGATAAAACGATAGGATTGAAAGCCTCCAAGCTATTCATAATTTTGGGGGTGTGTGATGGCGCTAAGTTAATTTTACATTCTATCAACAGGCGGTACAACCAATCCTGCACATAGTTTAAGTACGAGCTATTACCTCAATGGTACGAGCACACATGGACTAGTAAGGTGATCTTCGATGAGCGATCAGTCGAAGCGAATTTGTCATGGATGTAAGTTACTAGTCACTACCACTACCAATATTATAGTCCGGCCAATATTCTGTCCTCAGCTTTCCTGAGGCTGTCTGGTCCCCGTCAAAAAGAGGAAAACAAAGAACTAAAAAAAAACCTACTCTGTATCTGTGGGAATTATTATGATCCCAAATTCTATATTTCCTCTACTATAAACTATGCCGAATTAAACAAAAATCATAACATATAGGCCTTCTAGTAATGTATTTCAGGTGTACAAAGACATGGTATGGCCCATAGTAATCTGAAACTACTCTTTTCCTTGAAAAATAGTTTCGGCTTTCTTTAAAACTTCCCAGGGTCTTTGTTGTTAAGTAGGTAAGTCAACATACCGTTCACGGAAACCATTGACTTGCTTACTTCTAAGTACTACCGAACCTCTCATCTTACCGAAACATGAGACAACAATGTGGATAGACCATTGTGTACTGTGAATATGTTCTCAGTAAGATTACCCTTTGTCCGGCGCCCGTCGCAATATTGATCCGAAGATATATCGCGTTTTCTATTTGCTTTTCAATTCTAATATTGGCTTGTTTGATTTAATTTTTAATACCAAGAATGTGTAATAGGCATAAACATCAAAGGAGGTAGGGCTTTTGTGCAAAGTCCATGTGGGGAAGTACCACCCCCTTGCTTTTGTCTGCCGTGAAGCAGCAGTGTTTGCACTGCTGTGTTTGGGTTTGAAGGGCAAGGGAGCCAGGGAAATTACTGGCTCTCAGGGTGGACAACTCGTTCTGCTGTCTTGTTAGTATGCTACTAAGAAGACAGTGGACGCTATGGACGGTGGAGACCACTTAAAATCAGGTGGCGCACAAGCTTGCGGACGATAGCCTTGGACTGGACGTGCTATATCTAAGGTTCCTTTACCTCAGCATTAAAGGTTTTCAGAACAGCCAAATCAATACTCGTAACATGTTTACGGATTTCTCATACCAGGTTACGGAATTCGAGCCCCTAACAATAAGTGTGTTACTAATCAAGGAACATTTACTAAGCATCAAATGTAGATTCTTATCATCATCATTATAACATCCCATGAAACGTCCACTGCCGGACAGGGAGCTCCATTCAGAATTCCAGCTTTTGCTGCAATAATCTTGAGGGGAAGTACCATAGTCACCACGCTTGTTAGTTGCATGCCGCTATTGTTGGTGACCGCAGAATGTAAGATGGTAAGATACACAGAAGGATGCTGCTGCCCACCCTCCGGATCATAAACCCTTAGTCGCCTCTTATGAAACCCAAGGGCATAGATGGTTTGATGGGCAGAATTATTTGCCGGCACCACAAGGGAGATTTTAGTAGCGGTGTAGATTCTACTTTATGTATTTTATCAGGTAGAAGACCAGGTTGTGAGATCCCGAACTATAACTAAACACGTGCAAATCGGGGCGTCTAAACTCAACCCGACTCCTGTCATTAGAAGGGGGGTATTTATCTAATATCCTAAGCGGAACGCACCATTATGGGATATTTTGATTGACACGCTCGCCCCAAAGATTTCGTTTGGCGAGGGGTTGGTAGGGCTGTCAAAAGTTTTAATTTGCATAAATGACGCAAGTTAAACTCTAAATAATGTTTTCGAAGTAAAGCTTTAGATTACAGTAAAACACTAATAAGCTCTTATATTAAAATGGAATTTATAGTGAACTTGAACGGCGTCTTAGAAGAAATAGTAGAGAACGCCGCGTCGTCTGCCTATGCAGCGCGTATTACGAGTATTATTACCTATAAGTATATCTGTATGGGTGGGTACGTTTGCGACTCGGGGCAGTTTTTTTGACCAATACGTTTAACGAAATAATTTTTGATGATGATGATGAACAATAATATCAACTTTAATTAAATAATTCAAGCCTATGTTTTTAATGTAGGTATTTATTTAATTTTAGAATGAAGTCATTGAGCTGTCAATTATCAACTTCCCTGAAATAAAGAGATTTTTTTAAGTACCGTTTGTAAGCGCCAGCCCTAGATCCACCCTCGCTACATCCCGCCATCCCCTAAACACGTACACTTAATACAGTTTTGTCTTTCCATTTCGATACTCATTTGTATCTGCTTCTTACTACCATCCAGACACGTATTAGTAGGGATGATAAATAATGTTTTATGCCAAGAATAATAACGATCTTTTACATAGTCAAAAGTCCGAAAATTCCGAAAGGCCGTAGTCTTTCTGTGTATTGTACCATCTTACATACTGCGGTCACCAACAACGGACGTCTGTCCTTGTCTTCAAGACTAGATCAAGGTCAAGAGTAAGCCCATTGACTATAAAAAAAAGAAAAAGGTTGCCAAAAACAGCAGTCGCCAGCCGCAACGCTTACAAGCGTGGTGACTATGGTTAATCCCCTCCTAAGCACCACGCATTTTAGCTGGAGTTTTGGAGGGAGCTCCCGTCCTGGACGTTCCATGGGATGTCATGATGACTTAGTCGAATCTTTATTTCATATGTTAGTAAATAGTCAAAGGGCCATTTGCACTAAACTTAAGAATCGCCCCTAACTTGTTTAGGACACTCCTAGCAATAGTTTGACGGCCCGTAAGAAACAACTTGGGCGATTCTTAAGTTTAGTGCAAACGGCCCAAAGAGATTTGAACCTCGCTACGCTCGCAGCGAGGTTAAAATCTCTTTGAAAATACTCCATACGTTTTTAGGGTTCCTTATTCAACAAGGAACCCTATACAGCGTGATAATGAAATCTCTGACTGTACTTTCCCTAAGAAGCATAGATGAAAAAAAAATGGCTTCCACATATTAACCTTGCGCCGACAACAATACCTACAGGAATTGGTATGGGACGGCCGAAAAAAAACTAATTTAAAAACTAATTTAAAAACAAATTTTTCGACCTATGTTTCGTCATGTCCGTCCGCCTGTTTGTCTGTCCATCTGTTTGTCTATCATTATTAGAAAAAAATCTTAAATTTCAGATTTGAAATATCACATAGACATTTCTTATCTATAAATTGTTAGTTACAAGAACTTATTAGGGTAATATATATGTGACTCCAAATGGTTCGTGTTATATAATATAACACACGGTTGCTGCGTCGCCACTTTCTTCTGAATCAGAATATCTATATTCCCTAATACAAGTGGTGATGATTTATTTTCGTCTATCGCATGATTATAGATGTGTGTATGCAGTTTCAAAATTTTACGGCTCTGCGAAGACCATTTTACGAATCAGGGATTCTATTATTTGTTAGCAACAAGTCAAAGTTTTCAGTCCAAGTCCGTTCTTAGCAATAACAATTCCTATATATAGCAACTACGGAACCCAACTCTTCACGTGGCCTGACATACACTTGGCCGAAGAATTTTGGCTGGATGAAATCTCATGTAGAGACAAGCCCGCCTTCGTAAATGTCCTGTTGTATGTAACTTCACTATCACTACATATTATAAAAGAAAGTCCCCCGAAACGTTTTTCTGTCGTCATAATGTCTGTCTGTGATCGCTAAACTCAGGAATTACTGTATTGATTTTGATCCGGTTTTCACTTGTAGATAGATTAATTCAATAGAAAGGTTTATGGCTATAATTTATAAATATTTAGTGCAAATTAACTGAACTGTGATGATGTTTGTAGGTCGAGTCGGAAAAAAACGTGCCTCTAGAGAGCTTTCTGGGCGTACGCTACGTAAATGGTTTCATTTATATGAAAGTCATGTATGAAGGAATTGTTGCTCTCTAAGAGTTCTAAAGAAAAGTCCACTTTAGTATTTATCTATCTTTTAAGGATAACCCACAGTAACCAACTTTTATAGCATGAAAGTAGATTTTCAAAATAAGGTATTTTTGAACGTACCTTATCTAATTGAAAACGTTAGTAATAATAAGCAATGAACATAGATAAAAATTGTCCTTTACACCATGTTATTTAAATGAATATCTTGGAAGATATCACAATATTAAAATCCCTCTAATTAAAGTCCTAGAATGAGCTTCACCCGTGCGGGCCGCTAGTTCTGTTTATAAAAGTGTGCAATAAAGAGTATAACAATTTTTGGTTTCCCAACTTAATTTTATTTGGCCCATAAACATGCTAATTTAAAACTACCTACATAACAGCTTTTACGGAAAAGTTCATCTTTCTAAGATGATTAAATTATAAAACAGGTGGGAGAGCGTTGCCATAGCATTACCCTCTGCAATGTTGAGATTGCGAATAGCCCTTCATTTATTGTTTGCCGATTTCGGAATTATAACTGTGTTTGAGTGACTTTGAAAGTTTGGAGCTTAGAGGCGAGATTCCTCTTTGGCTTCGGCCCGGCAAGACTTTGACGCAAGGGTCGATTTATACAACGTGTTAACGGAATAAGCGAAACGGAGAAAATAGTTTGTTCAGAATCGATAGTAGAATCAATTTCACGGGTTTTTGATAGGGGTAAGATTCATTTTTATTATTTAAATTTTTGCCGCTTCCATTATAAATATTTCTGTGGATACGCGCGCTTGCGGCCGGGCGCCGCGCGGTTAATGAGCGGTGAGGAGGGGAGGGAAGTGTGCGTGGCGTGCGCGGAGTGCACGGACTAGAACAACGATGAAACTAGAACAGTGATAAAACTTTAAAGTAACAATATCTAGATAAAAAAAACTGTTTTCAAGATATTTTTTTACGGGAATAGATTTATTTTAATAAAAATCAGTTGAAGTGTGTGAGGGTTTCGCTTATTCCATTGACACGTTGTATAATAATTTAAGTACCGGCACAGATTAAATAATAGTAAAACCGGGGCGACCGAGCTTTTCTCTGTATTATCTTAACCAAAGCCCACCAACAGATGGCGCTGTATGGTTTCTGAAACGCGATATTTTCAAGAAATGTTAAAAAAAACAGAGATTGAATTTTCCCAGACTTGAGACCTAGCTAGATCGATTTTTCATCTCCGAAAACATAGGTCATAAAACAATAACAAATTTTTGTCCTTCCATAGAAACTGCATCAGCTGATAGCGCATTTTGTGTGGGAGGTCTTTGAATGTTCCTTGGGAAAAGTTTTTCAGTTTCATGGGCAGATTTACACGTTGTACGAGTATATGTCGCAGCCAACTGGTTTAATCAGGCTGTTAATTGAATGCCTAGGCCTTATTTACTGAACTATGTACTATCGTTCATCAACTTTTAATGTTTAACTGTGAGATCTTTTTAATTGGCAAGCTCGATGTATTATGTTTATAAACAAACACATTTAATGCTGTAAGATTTCCTAAATAAATAAATTAAATTTAAAAAAAAATTAACGAGTTGGCCAATCGATAGCTTGCCCGAATTAGACGGCTAACCTTGAATCAGCCGGGTGATCCAAATTCAAGATTGTCAGCTTATTATGATTAGCAAAAATCCTGATTGAGCAGCTCTAAATTTATTTGTCCAGCAAAATAATTATTTGTGCAGCAGAATAAATTATTTGAACTTTTAGTTTTTAAGTTGTGGTGAAAAATGTCTAAAATATACCATTCCACCCCACTTTGCAAAAGGAAAATCCTGAATTAATTATAATGTAGTCAATAGAGGTTTACGTAAATATAACAGGAAAAATAAAACGATCTCTCTAAGTAGCACACTTTTTCAGAAACCTAAAAAACCTTTACAAACAAACACATTTTTGGAGTCCTAAAATCAATTACTTCATTGCTTCTAAAAATACTAGTAGTGGATCGGAACCCTTGGCCTCATCGCACGAGTCCGACTTGCACTTGACCGATTTTTTTTTTTATGTGGCCTCATATTCCTCATTTCATCATGTTTTGCGCCACAAGGTTCTCATAGCACAATAATTCTAATCGGGGCCTAGAGACGGGTGGGTGGAGGGTAGGCGTAAGCTAAGACGCAGTTGGCGCAGCGCAGCACAGAACAGTATTTCTATCCTGTAGTTTTCTTCGGTATAAAATAACTCTGGCTATGACCGTGAATGCGCAGAAGTCAAAAAATTTGTCACGGGGTGAGCGCAGCAGGTGGGGGGGAGGCGTGCGAATCGTTCATTGGCTCTCATAATAACCGTCAGAGCCAAACTTAACCTGCGCACGCTATCATAAACCGAGAGGCACAGAAAGGAAACCCCCCCCCTTGCGATCTACCCCGCACCCCTTCAGGCACCAGCCCGAAAGATTCTCGTGTCCTGAAGGTCTTTTGTACTAAATATGCAGGCTTCCACCCGCTTCCAATTAGTTCGCGCTCTTTGTATGTAGTGGCTGGGGCAAGGAGGTTTAAGTGGCAGCTCTTTCTGCTAAGGAGGGAGCCACAAGCGTATCACTTTTTTGCGAGGGACCTCCATACTAAAATGTATGGATTTTTTTCAAATCCTAAAAACGTACAATTTTTATCTTTCTCTCTAAGAAATATGTGACATGGGACTGATAAATGCTATTGCCACAGTTGCCTGAATGGTTCAGGAAAAAAACGGTGTTAAAAATCACGCATAAAATGGCTATTACGAAATATTTACCCTTCCGTTCTTAGGTATTAATGATCAAATCAAAAGTAAAAAATCGGCCAAGTGCGAGTCGGACTCGCGCACCGAGGGTTCCGTACCACCACATAAACATAATTGTATTAGTTGAAATTTCAGTAAGTTAATGTGTTAGATTTTTTGAGTCCGACACGCGCTTGTCCAAATTTTATTATTTGTTGTTATTTTATAGCTTATACACTATAAACATACCAATTTTCAAGTTTGTAAGTGTTCCCGTTTTTAAAATAGAACTAAAACAAAAATCGCCTCCGCGACCATCCAACTTAACCCATCTCTTATATGAATGTTCTTGAAACGGGAGCTCACCACAATTGGTTACCATTAGTTGTGAGAAAAGTTGAAATATCCAGCCCCGACCACGCTCTAGAGCGTCCAGCGCGATGTCTCCGTTGTATACCGGTGACGCCATATGTCGTCAAAATGGCGGCCCAGCGACCTCACTTAAACTTTTGCCTTATTTACCCATAAATACTGGTCAAAATAGGTTGAATAATATATCGTTCAATAGCGAATGAAATTATCTAGCCAATCAGAGAAGATAAAAGGCAAGTCATTCTTATAAGAATGCGTTCTTTTTTGGTTTGAAGTTCGCTGCGTAGTTTCTGTTAGTTCATTCGCGGCTGTTGACCTGACGTGTCGTAAAATTACAGTGATTTGTGTGTGTTTTGTGGTATTAGTGACAAAAAATCGGTAAATTATAGTTGTTTAGTCAATCTTTTATGATAATAATACAAATAAATGACAAACATTGTGCGAAAAGTTAGTGAAAAACCGAAATAAAAAGTTTGTGCTAGTTGACCTTTGACCCCTGACCTTGAGTCTTGTGTTAAGTTGTTTTTATGTGTTTTTTGGATTACATGTAAGTTTTTTTGGTCTTTTATTGCTTGTTTTTCGTAACATATGAAATTTCCAAAAATTACATATAAAAATTTACTCGATTCATGCGATATTACTAAACAAAAAAAAATTGCAAAAAATCGCGCGCGGGTTCGCGAATTTTGTCGCGAGTCAGCGCGACTTATTGCAAAAATTCAAATCCAGATATCTTGTTTATTTTATATGTAAGCATAAGTAGTTTTTTGTATTTTTCTATAGAAAATATCACAAATTCACTAAATACATAGTAAAAACAAGTGTGTTTTGTAATGTTTTTATTTTATAAGCGTATTCATCCAAGTGAGACATATTTTTTCTTCTTCCTTGAAAAAGACCCTCTATAAAAACTAAACTGTACTTCAAAGTGCCACTGTTATCGTTTGAGAGGCTAGCCTTACTCAATTTGAAATAAGATATAGCCATTCATCAACCCAAAACGTAAACATTTGGCTGCCACAAGCGATAAGCTGACTCAAGTACCACCCGGCGCGGTAATAAAAAACGCCGGCCGGCCGGTGCGGAAGACACGACAGGGCGCGCGCGCGGGGGGTCTGGGGATTCAGAGGTTAATGATTTCAGACTTTTCCCATTATTTGTACTGTGAGACCTAGCTTCTTGCCAAATTTCATAATTTTAGGTCAACGGGAAGTACCCTGTAGGTTTTGCTTTTTTGCATAAATGTATGGAGATGAGGACATAAAATGCCATATCTTTTGATTGCGTCGTTGTAAAAAATTGAAATTTTCAGATCTTGTGTGGTTCATGGATCCTAATATATCATATAAATTAATAAATTTCAACCTGATACCTTTACCCGTTCGTGAGATAAAGTGTCTTGACAGACAGACAGACGGACAACAAAGTGATCCTATAAGGGCTACGTTTTTTTCTTTTGAGGTACGGAACCCTCAAAACGATATATTTTCACTTTCGCTACAGAATATATAATAGTAAACAACTTTCGCAAACAAAGTTTATACTAAAACATTAGATTTTTAAAGATATCTTGATTTTTGTAAAACTTATCTGAGTTTTTTGACCGACTAGCATGGGCGACAGTGAGACGCTTTACACTTCACTAGCTCATACAGAATATGTATATGGCGGACTCTTGGCGGACTCTATAGTTTTTAGGGTTCCGATACCAAAATGGTAAAAAAAAGGAACCCTTATGGTGCCGCTCTGTCTGTGTGTCTGTCTGTCCGTCTGTCTGTCACACCTCTATATCTCAGCAACCACTTATGCTATCAACCTGAAATTTGGAATAGTTTTAGAATATAGTTGCCCAACTTAATTGCACAAGAAAAAATTTTGAAAAAAGTATGATTATTAATATAAAGGGGGCCAAAATAGGGGGGGCCAAATTTCAAATTGTCGCTACTAGGTCGAGTGGGGTATCATATGAAAGGGCTTTACTTGTACATTTTAAAATATATTTTTGTATTTTTTTAAATTTCTTAGTTTTAAAGTTATGATGAAAAATGTCAAGAAAAATACCATTCCCCCCCTTATCTCCGAAGTTTGAGTAAGGAAAAATCTGAATTAATTACAGTTGACAGAAGTTTATATAAACTTTACAGCAAAAATAAAACGATCTTTCTAAGTTGCACAGTTTTTCAGAAATCTGCAAAAAACCTTTACAAACAAATTTAGTTTTGCGGTCCTGAAAATGGACTTTATTGGTTCCAAAAATACTATAGGTATATCGGAACCCTCGGCGCGCGAGTTCGACTCGCACTTGACCGGTTTTTACTCTGAGGTCTGGGGTGTGCGAGAGTGAAGACGCGTTCTCTTTGCGTCTCAACATAGGCCATGAGGTAAACACGGCCGCACATCGGTAGAAACACTTTTGGACCTTATGGCGTGGTAATAGAGTTGAAATAGTTTCTACCGACAAGCGGTTGACCGTACAATCCGTTTCACGAGTCAATGGCAAAGCTTACCAACACATTTTACAGCTATATCAAGGCTATTGTTCTCCATAATCAATAGTAATCAGCTAAAGCTGTCAGAAAAAAACCGGTCAAGTGCGAGTCGGACTCGCGCGCCGAGGGTTCCGATATACCTATAGTATTTTTGGAAGCAATAAAGTCCATTTTCAGGACCGCAAAACTAAATTTGTTTGTAAAGGTTTTTTGCAGATTTCTGAAAAACTGTGCAACTTAGAAAGATCGTTTTATTTTTGCTGTAAAGTTTATATAAACTTCTGTCAACTGTAATTAATTCAGATTTTTCCTTACTCAAACTTCGGAGATAAGGGGGGGGGAATGGTATTTTTCTTGACATTTTTCATCATAACTTTAAAACTAAGAAATTTAAAAAAATACAAAAATATATTTTAAAATGTACAAGTAAAGCCCTTTCATATGATACCCCACTCGACCTAGTAGCGACAATTTGAAATTTGGCCCCCCCTATTTTGGCCCCCTTTATATTAATAATCATACTTTTTTCAAAAATTTTTCTTGTGCAATTAAGTTGGGCAACTATATTCTAAAACTATTCCAAATTTCAGGTTGATAGCATAAGTGGTTGCTGAGATATAGAGGTGTGACAGACAGACGGACAGACAGACAGACAGACAGACAGACAGAGCGGCACCATAAGGGTTCCTTTTTTTTACCATTTTGGTATCGGAACCCTAAAAACTAGTTTGTAAAAAAAAATATTTTCCATCAAATATACTCTGGTTCGTCTGGTTCGTGGTGGTTTGTCTGGTTCTATGGCTGCAAAATGTGTTGGTAAGCGTTTGCATTGACTCGTGAAACAGATTATAAGGACATAGTAGATGCATACCTAAGTTAAAACAACTATATTGCTCCGAGATGCTGACTATTTGGCGAAAACCACAAAAGCTCATCTCGATTCCTCCGTTTGAAATAAAATCTAGTAGGAGCCATAAAGAGAGCAGTCTACTCGAGTGCAAAGATATACGACCGACACTTAAACTTTACTCGCGAGGTTTTTGGGTAACATTTCAATATTCCCCTTTGTTTTTTGCGTATAAAAGGAACAAGTTTCTTGTAAAAAGAATTTATTCTTTATGACGTCAATTAAATTACGTCGCTACTTCTTAAATTAACAGCCTCTGTGGTCTACTGGTTAGAGCGCTCGGCTCTCGATCCGGAGGTTCTGGGTTCGATTCCCGGTGGGGACACTGTCAAACAAAAATCCCTTTTTGCGACTTCCCCAGTTCGGTTAGGACATTGCAGGATGAATCACCTGAAGATTGGCCGATAAGCCAGATAATACCGTGCTTCGGAAGGCTCGTTAAGCCGTTGGTCCCGACTACTATCTACGGATGCACTCGTTAATGAGCCATGTCAGAGGCCTTTGGCGGCTCATCAACTCTGACACCAGGGTTTGTGAGGTCGGTCATCGACCTAGCAACCCACACGACATGATGATGATCAATTACGCAACTAAGAGGGGGTGTTTAATAAGAAGTGAGAATGAGCAACATTTTGGTGGTAAAGTCGTTTGATTTTTATGAGTATTGGTAGTTTATTTCAGTACAAGGATGACACTGAAAACGTAGGACATAACATTTAGAAAAGTATAAATAATAAGGTAAAGTCCAACAGCTAGTCAGCCAATCCGGCAAGCAACTTGAAAATTGAGAAAAATTAAAGTTTCGATAGAATAGAATAGAATAGAATAGAATAGAATAGAATAGAATAGAATAGAATAGAATAGAATAGAATAGAATAGAATAGAATAGAATAGAATAGAATAGAATAGAATAGAATAGAATAGAATATTGTTATTCGCTTGAATAGGGTACAAGTTAAGATGTTACAATATTTAAGGTTTCTCCATATTCAGCTATGTACACAATAGCATGCAAATATTTGAACTTTAAATAATAATTACAAACAAAAAAAAAATTATCTAATTACAAAACAAAAAATATTATTTCAATCTAGTCTAATTATTATATTATTTTAATTCTATGTTATCTAATTTAAAAGCCAAAAATTCAGCCACAGAGTAAAAATTATAATGGATAAGCAGCTCATAAAGCTTTTGTTTAAATTTTCTTATTGGATTAGATGCCATTCGCTAAGCCTAGTTTGAACTGTTTAAATACTCTCCTCACGTATTATATTTAACTGACAGTTCTCTTCTCATGGTAACTTCTATCTGTTCCCCAAAACCGAAGGAAAAACAAATAAGGAAGTCAAATCGAAGTCATGGATCCCATGCGGAGAGCTTTGGTAGGGCCAAAATGAAAACTTTATTTTTCAAAGGGATGGACGCTTCGGAAAACTGGGAATTTCAGGGTCCAAGGAGATGTTGAAACTACCTACGTAGAAAAGTGCATCATTAATTATTTATAAATAGTCGTTTTATTTCTGGGTTATTCTCACTACTTATTGAATGCCGTGGTACACTGAACCTAAACTCTTTCCAAACATGCTGTAAGAAATTGAATACAGCGATGAGGCTGCTTTCAAGGTTTAGTCACAGATTAAATAATAGTAAACTGTTTAGTAAAGTTTGCTTTTTCGTCGTTCAATATTTGTTTTAATCCTTTTTAGGGTTCCGATACCAAAATGGTAAAAAAAAGGAACCCTTATGGTGCCGCTCTGTCTGTGTGTCTGTCCGTCTGTCTGTCACACCTCTATATCTCAGCAACCACTTATGCTATCAACCTGAAATTTGGAATAGTTTTAGAATATAGTTGCCCAACTTAATTGCACAAGAAAAAATTTTGAAAAAAGTATGATTATTAATATAAAGGGGGCCAAAATAGGGGGGGCCAAATTTCAAATTGTCGCTACTAGGTCGAGTGGGGTATCATATGAAAGGGCTTTACTTGTACATTTTAAAATATATTTTTGTATTTTTTTAAATTTCTTAGTTTTAAAGTTATGATGAAAAATGTCAGAAAAAATACCATTCCCCCCCCCCCCCCCCCCCCCTTATCTCCGAAGTTTGAGTAAGGAAAAATCTGAATTAATTACAGTTGACAGAAGTTTATATAAACTTTACAGCAAAAATAAAACGATCTTTCTAAGTTGCACAGTTTTTCAGAAATCTGCAAAAAACCTTTACAAACAAATTTAGTTTTGCGGTCCTGAAAATGGACTTTATTGCTTCCAAAAATACTATAGGTATATCGGAACCCTCGGCGCGCGAGTCCGACTCGCACTTGACCGGTTTTTTTTTACAGGATGTTAGCAGTAATCCACCTCAATATAAAAATAAGTTTTAATAGCAATTCGATTGAAGCTTTCGTGGCCTTACTTGTAAGGGTCCGCGCAGACCGACCGGCAAAATGCTCGAGCATGCGCGAGCAGTCCGGCGGCGGCAGTTTCTCAGGGTTGCCATGCCATGTTACTAATTTGTAGCGATAATTCAACACTGAGATTTGCATGCGTGAATGTGATGGACTGGGATATTGTAATTATGCACTTTTGGCGAAAGAAACAGAATTATAAATAAATTAAAACGAAGGAATATTTGAATTTTTAAAATAGATGGACGAGACCCGGCAGGAGACATATTGTTGGAGAAATTCTCTAACCTTTTCTAATAATTTACCATTCAAAAGAATTTTATTTTATAATTTTTTGTAATAAATTAAAGCTACGAAAAATTTTAATTACGAATATGGATTCACGAAAAAAGTGTCATTCGGTCTTAACAATTTACAAAATACTCCACGACCTTGCATCCACGAGCAATTTTTATACCTCTCAGGCAATTTTGCATTTTATTCTTACGACTTTAAAGTCCATTTTGCAATGCTATCAAAAACTGCCATCGGCAGCTCTGCCTTTTGGTGTGCGCGGACCCTAAAAGTACGCAGTGCCTGTTTCTCTGGGGGGGGGAGGAGACGACAGGATTGCCCCCTTTTTGAGGCAACGCCTGTTAAGTGGTGCAACGCCGGGCGCTTCGCGATTAATGAGATGCGAAGAAATTTACAGATCAGTAGAAATTTTGCGGTTTAATATGCCCGGAAAAGTTTGTAAAACTGTGGTTCTTGTGTTATTGAAGGTAAATAGTTTTTGTTGTTTTTATACGGACAGTACAGGGAAAACAACACGCGTGCGAACTTTTTCTTATACCTCATATTGTTTCGCGCAACGCCCGTAGACTGTAGAGGCACTACTAGAGGCGCTACGGAAACCTATTATTACAATGAAAAGAGGCTATTGAGGGAAATGTGTATTATTGAAGATTACAGCGAGTGAATGCCCTAGCTATATGATGATTACATAAAAACAAATACCGAATTTGTGGGTATATCATCAAAGAATATTGATGTAAAAAAATATAATAAAAACGTTTATTCAACTTAATAACATAATCAGACCAAAGGGCCTCCGCCGAGGGGAGGAGGCTGATTTCGTTGCTGGCCTGTCAGTAGGGCGGCCGTCTTACCAACGTTACGTTTTTTTTTACGTTAAGTGCCATCCACCACCTGTCGAGCCAGTCCGGTAGGAGATTCAGGAGTCTCTGCATTTGTTTGCTGCTACCACAGTCCGACGTGATGACGTGAAGTAAGCCTGCACTATCGTCGACAAACAGTGCCAACTCCGCGCCCTCCTCCAGGGTGGAATTGTCATTGGTGTATAGCGTATATAGCGTGGAGGAGAAGCAGCTGCCCTGTGGCACGCCTGTGGCGATGGCCTTCTCGTCCGAGTACTCCTGTTTGACAGCTACTCGGAAGCTGCGGCCCTCGAGAAAATAATCTATCAGCTTGATCAGGGCTGGTCGCATGTCGGTGGCACGGAGTTTACAGATCAGGCCTGAATTCCATACACGGTCGAAGGCTTTCTTTATATCAAGAAAGACCCCGATCATGTATCGATTTTTACTCCTCTCCTCGGAGATGTAATGGAGCCCTGTTACAGGCCACACGATGTATATCGTAAAGTCGATATTTCTGAAAGTATCGATAGTGCAGGCAGGAACTAAACCATCGATACCTTCGTTTCGATACTTAATTCTTACGGATTCGATCGGACGGTGTGCATTGGGTCGTTCACAAAATCGGTCGTAAAAACGCAGGAAAAATCTGTTCGATTATCGGTCCTACAAAAAGTCGGACGTGGGCAGGAGCCGTTAACCCCTTCCTTCCGAAAAATACTTTTTGCTCGTGTACAGTCAAGAGCGCGATTGACACATTGGATAGTGTACCGTTCATAGTACAATCATCGTTTTGGCTTGAGTCGCGCTGCAAGTTTCAAGCATGGCCAGCTCTTGAATGTATCTTTTGCTTCATAAAAACATAACTGAAAGGGCGCTGGGATATTGATTGCATACGGGCGCTTCATGGGTTAGAGCCGCCGCTGATCAGAACACATGAAGTCCTGCAGCCTGTGGTAGTTATATTATAACTGACTGCAGTATCTTCCCCGCAACACTTAAGATATGTCTTAAAGATAAACTAAAATTTTAAATTAAACACTATGATACTGATTAAATTAAATTGGAGATTCTGAAATACGTAGGAGTGCTTTTTACTAAATTTAGTCGTTTGTATAACATGTGTATCGCATGAAAGACTTTTAGTGAATTTTCCTGTTATTAACTGAGTACTTTCTAATTGCGAACTTTTACCCACAAGTCGGGGCAAAGATATGCACTCTGACATTGTTTTCTTTTCCTCTATAAAAAGAATAACGTTATACTCGTATGTATCTTCCTATTCCTGTGTATATTCAATGTTGTATAGAAAAAACAAAATAACGATCCATAAAGACTAACAAAAGTTGTTACCCCAAATAATTCTTACTAAGTGATAACATTTATTTACCCACTTTCAAAAATCAATCTAAATCCATGAGTCCACTTATCGAAAATCCCCCTTTTTTTCTCCGATGAAATCAGGACTTCCCAAATTCCCATTTCGACGCCAAATCATATGCACCCTCGCCATCTGTCTTGACTAAACGAGGAGTATCGTAGAGTACGACACGGAGGTTTGTACTGCGCACTATTTTCTCAAAAAGATCTTACCACATTTAACTTATATTATTACTTTTACTTCCCCTCTACATTTTTCCAGCAAAAGCTAGAATTCTAGAGGGAGCAGTGGACGTTTCATGAGATGTTACGATGAGTACTTTTACGGATTGTCCCGTGTGGTGCCAGCAAAGAACAGTACCAACCCATCTCTACCCGTGGGTGTCGTAAGAGGCGACTAAGGGCTTATGAACCGGAGGATGGGCAGCAGCATCTTTCTGTGTATCGTACTATCTTACATACTGCGGTTACCAACAACAGGGGTCGCTAGCCGTAACGCTTATAAGCGTGGTGACTATAGTAAATCCCCTCCAAAGTACCATGCCTTTTTGCTGGAGTTCTGGAGGGAGCTCCCTGCCCTACAGTGGACGTGTCACGTTTTATGCGGTATTTAATTCAGATTTTATGTCATATTTGATACTAATAGGTATAGACCTCGTAAGTTAGATTGTGATGACATGATATAATATAATTGTACCTCACTAATATTGCATAATGCTGCAAAAGAGTTTCATTCAGAACTATATGTCGCAGGCAAATTGTAGAATTCGGCGTTTTACATTTAATTTTATGCCCAAAATGCCGAGTTTTAATTGGGCATTTTACAAAACGGTCCGTAATCGTTTTTGGCACTCGCCGGTCGTTGTCGCGGCACGCTCGCTCCGACCGCTCGGTTCTTGCGTTGATCTAACCTTATACCTTGTTTACCTTGTTGGTTTGGTTTACCGTGGCTAACGGACCAATGATCTAAACCCATCTGCCGACGCCGTTATACAATATTCCGACCGTTTACAATTTTCCAGGCATTTATAAACGGCGAATTATACGATTTGCCTGCGACATATACATTGAAAATAAGACGTATTGTCTATCAGTAGAACCCCGCCCTGAACATAATTTAGTTAGATCATTATACTCATGAAGGCAATAAATAATATATATTCTTTATTGCACATTTAACATACAGAAAGTAAACAAACAAAAGGACATTTACAAAGGCGGCCTTATCTCTACAAGAGATTTCTTCCAGCCAACCCATGGTTGTGAGAGAGAATATTCATAGCGGGATACAATCGTGCATGTAAATGGAAAAAAAAACAAAAATAAATAAATAATACCTACAATTTCATAGTAAATAATTAATACCTGTATATAAAAATATATACTATATAAACACTATATACATAATATATATAATAAATATAAATACATATAAATAGATATATAAAAATATGTACATAAATATTTAAATAAATACAACGACGAAATTCACAATGATGACTACGACTACGATGACGAAATAGCGGTTTGAAGAAGAAAATGCTCTTTCACTTTCTGTTTAAAAGAGGCAATAGAGGTACTCTCTTGTATGGCTTTGGGAAGGCGATTCCATAGTTGAACAGCACGAACAGAGAAGGAATGAAAAAAGAAATTAGTGTTGCTCCTAGGCACCTCAAGCATCGTGGTGATACAAGGGCGCCTAGGTCGAGTGGGAGGAGGAAGAAGTTGGAATCGGGCACGAAGGTAAGGAGGGGAGTGCGGGTCATTGAGGATGTTAAAGAGAACAGATAGGATGTGCATATCTCGGCGAAGGCGGATAGGGAGCCACTTAAGTTGAGCACGAAAGTTAGAAACACGGTCATATTTCCGCAACCCGAAAATAAAGCGTATGGCAAGGTTTTGAAGACGCTCCAGTTTATTAAGTAGCTCCTCAGTCGCATCTAAATAGCAGACATCAGCGTAGTCGAGGATAGGTAAGAGAAGAGACTGCGCAAGCATAACTTTGGTGTAGAAAGGGAGAAAAAATTGGAGACGCTTGAGAGAGTGGAAAGTGTAATGCATACGTCTACTAACGTCGTTGACGTGAGATGTCCAAGACATATTGCAGTCCATGATCAGGCCCAAGTTTTTTACTTTTTTACTGAAAGGGATTAAAACACCAGCGTAAGTAAGTCCAGATACTGAACCCCATTCTAAGTTGGCCCTGAGTCTACTGCTACCGATAACTATTGCTTGGGATTTGTCAGGGTTCACAAGAAGACCAAAGGATTAAGCCCATAGCTCAACAGCAGTAAGATCACCGTTTAAAATTTCAATAGCCTTGGACATCTCAGTCAACTCGAAATGCCTATAAAGTTGTAAATCATCTGCATACAAATGGAAGGGAGAAGTAATCACACGGGATATATTATTAATAAAGATCGAAAAAAGCAAGGGTGAAAGAACGCCGCCTTGAGGAACACCAGCAATGAGGTCAGACCACTCTGACGAAGCATCGTTAGTCTTCACACACTGCTGGCGACCGAAAAGATAAGATTGAAACCAGTCTATAACCGCAGAAGGTATGTTAACAGCCCGAAGAGTGCCGAGGAGGATATCAAAATCAACAGAGTTGAAAGCACTGCTGAAATCCAATAGGGCCATCACAGTGAGCTTGGTATTATCCATAGCACACCGGATGTCCTCCGTAATATTCAACAGTGCACCAACCGTGCTGTGGGAAGGACGGAAGCCAGACTGGAAGGGACATAAAAGGTTGTTGGAAGTAAGAAAGGAGTACAATTGCTTATGCACAATGGATTCTAAGACTTTTGAAAGGATGGGTAGTATGGATATGGGACGGTACTGCGAAAAGGAAGTGGGGTTCGGGGTTTTAGGTAACGGTATGACAAAAGCCTTTTTCCACGATACTGGAAAGACATTGCGAGACAGTGAGAAGTTAATAATGTGAGTAATTACCGGCGCAATGTCCTCCAGCACGGGAAGTATCATGTCGAGGCTTAGACTGTCACTGCCGATAGCTTTGGTGGAAATGGAGCGGACACTCTTCTTGATAGAATCAACTGAGACTGGCTGGAATTCGAAGTGGGGACAGTCGGGCGGGGCAAGATTAGATAGGTAAGAAAGAGTGACTGATTTAGTTAAAGAGTCTAAAATGATAGGAGGGTTAGTGAAGTGAATATTCAAAGCATTAAGGTCCACGGAGCTTTGACAATTGTTCGTGGTCTTGCCCACACCCAAAGATCGTAGGAATCTCCAAACCTGGAATTGGCAAAGATCTTCAATAGTAGAGTGAATATAGCGACGTTTCGCATCCCTACACATTCTGTTGCAGATGTTACGGAGTTTTTTATAAGCATTTAAGCTCTCCTGAGAAGGATCTTTTTTGTGTCGTGCTTTAGCTCTGTCGCGCTTAGCCATAGTCCTCCTGATCACCGGCGTTAACCAGGGAGCAGGAGCACGCTTTACCCGTACTGGCCGCACTGGCGCATGCACATCATATCAGTTCAGTAGTCAGAACATCTACCATGTCATCTATATTGTCAGACAACAACACAGATGACCAGTTAATTTTTTTCACATCCTCTCTCAAACGTTCCAGATCCATATGCTTGAAATTGCGCTGCAGAAGGACCTTGCCTCTAACCCTCGGAGGACGTACTTTGTAAGATAGGAAGACTAAATCATGGTGGGAGAAGGGAGCAGCCATTTGACCGTGAGAGAAAACAAGGTTAGGGTTAGACACAATAATCAAATCTATGAGAGAAGGCCTACAGTTAGGAAAATAATGTGTTGGGGACTTAAAGGGAAGAATGTGTAGGTTAAGTGATGACGTAAGGGCATGTAATTTATCAGCGCGGCTATCACCTTTCAGCAAACACGTATTAAGGTCTCCCATAACAATGACGTCATCATAAGTAAGAACAAAATTCTCTAGAGTACTTTCTAAGGAACTAAAGTAGTCCACCTTATCGTTTGGGCTATAAAGGGCACCAAGGAGAATTTTCTTGTGGTGAACAACTGTTTCGAGAAAGATATACTCTATGATGTGTATGAATAATATGATGTGACAGAGTTGATGGTGAGTAGGTACCTATAATGATACGGTCAACCGCTTGTCGGTAGAAACTTTTTCAATTCTATTACCACGCCATAAGGTCCAAAAGTGTTTCTACTGAAGTGCGGCCGCGTGTACATCCCCTTTTTAAATACAGTGTGAATTTACATTGGTTTTGCTCCCGAAGCCAATAGAATAGAATAGAATTGAAACGTTTATTTGCAGAGATACTTACAAAATACAAATTCCAGATCTTATAGAAAAATAGTCTTAGTATCTAGTCTGCGAAACAGGCATGCAAATATTTATATAAATGAGCAATAGTCGTGCCTATCACTAATTATTCGTGGCTTTATACTCTCTATACTCCTTTAGGCTATAAAAACAATGTTCCATTAACCATTTAGTCACTCGTGTCTTAAACATGTTTCCATCTAATTGTTTTATTTCATCTGGTAGTTTATTATATATCTCTATACACATATTGAAAACATTTTTCGTATAAATATATTTATTACATGCTGGCTTATATAGTAAGTTTAAATATTGAGTTCTTTTTGGCCTAGTATGTATATCATGATATTTACTAAAGTGGTGAGGATGATCTTTTACAAAACAACATGCACTTTTTATGTATGCGCAGGGGAGGGGCAGGATATTTAGACTTAAAAAAAGTGGTTTACACGATTCAAGATAATCGGCCTGGCAAATTGCTCTTATACACTTTTTTTGAAGTCTAAATAGTCTGTCTACCTCCACGCAGTTTCCCCATAAAACAAGACCATAATTTAATGTTGAGGATACATAACCATGATATGCCGTCAAAGCTGCTTCTTTAGAGACTGTTTGCGATAACCGTTTCAAAGCAAATACAAATTTGTTTAACTTTTGGCAAACCTCACTCACATGCGCTTTCCAGTTTAGATGTTTGTCAACCGTTAACCCTAAAAATTTTGTGTCATTTACTATTTGTATATAAGTATTATTATGTTGTATTTGTATTGGTATGAGATTTGAATTATATGGTAGAAATTGCATTACTTTAGTTTTATTTATATTGATATGTAGTTTATTCTTATTCATCCAATCTGTCGTCTCACCAATAGCCTTATTTAGAATTGAAGACGCATTCATATTTTTTGGAATCTCTACTATTAATGTTACATCGTCAGCAAACAGTACTGATCTAAAACTAAGGGAGATAGGCAAATCGTTTATGTAAACGAGAAATAGTAGGGGTTCAAGGATGCTACCTTGTGGCACTCCTGTTTTTTTCAGTTTGAAATCTGATCGAAATATTTTTTTACTTAAAATGTCATTGCTCTCTTTTAGAATTTTTGATACTTCCGTGCATTGTTTCCTTTGGTCTAAATAGCTTTTTAACCAGTCATGTGCTTTTCCCCTTATTCCACATAACTCCAGTTTATGTAATAATCTTGAATGACAAACGAAATCAAATGCCTTACTCATGTCAATGAATATGCCGAACATTTTAGCGTTTTCATTAACTCCGTCTGATATTTGCTTAACAAAGTCAAAGCAAGCGAGTGTTGTAGACTTTCCCTTTCGAAACCCATGCTGTTCTGCTCTTAATACATTATGTAGTGTTAAAAACTCATTGAGCCTACTATAGATAGCTTTTTCAAGTATTTTTGATAGTACAGGAACAATTGTGATCGGTCTGTAGTTACCAGGATCGTTGTTATCACCTTTCTTATACAGGGGTTTGATTATGGAAAGCTTTAGTTTGTCAGGAAACACGCCGTGCAAAAAGGAAAGATTTATGATGTATGTCAAAGGCTTACATATATAAACAGCACACAATTTCAGTATTTTCGTTGTTATGTCATCGTATCCACTACATTTACTATTGTTAAGAGACATAATAATCTTATAAGTTTCTTCGTCATATATTGGACGTAAGAAAATTGTATTAATGTTTGTATTTATGGAAGAGTAATTACTATTATTGACATTATTATTGTTATCTGATGTATATGTCAAATTTATAAAATAATCATTTAATATGTCAGATAATTTTTTAGGGTCAGAGTATATTATGTCATCATATTTAATATTATTAATGTCATTTTTAAATATATTGTCATTAATTGTAGAGTTTATGGTTTTCCACGTCGCAATACATTTATTTTTATGATTTCGAATATATTTATTATTATTAATTTTCTGTGACCTGTAAATACATTTTCTTAAAATAGTACTATAGTTTTTAAAAGTAGTTTTACGTTTATCTTTAATATATTTATTACTTGTGCATTTATAATTCAAGTATAGTTTCCTTTTGTGTTTACATGAGCGTTTTATACCTCTAGTCAGCCACCTTAGCTTTCTAGGCCTGTTATTTAGCTTAACTTTAATGATCGGGAAACAAAGATCATAGAACATACATAGTATTTCATGAAACAAACCAAAAGACTCATTTACATCATTAGTACTTAATACATCAGAGAAGGACAGAGCTGAAATACATTCAGAAAATTTATGCATGTTTGATATACTATAATCCCGTTTATTTTCAAACCATGTATAATACTTGTTCCTTTTTTTTACTTTAAAAGATATAGTCTGTGCAGTTTCATGATCTGAAAGATTCAAATGATGAATCTGAGATTTGATGTTTGCAATGTTACTAGCGATTTGATCAATACACGAATTTAATCTAGTAGGTGTCTTGATATGAGTTTCCAAGCCGTAACTAAGCAAGGTGCTTAGGAGATCTCTTGAAAAAGAAGTTTGTTTAAGAACATCAATGTTCCAATCTCCACAAACGATAATTTTTTTCTGTTTATATGTTTTTGTTAAATAGTGCAATAAATTTTCTAATTTATGCAAGAAAAGTCCAATGTGAGCTTTAGATTGTTGCGGTATTCTATAAATGCATATCACGATTATGTTGAATCCTATAATTTCAATTCCACAGCATTCAAAATAAAACTTTGTTGCTGCTTCCAAAGTAACTTGTAAGGGCTTAAATTCCAAGTCATTTTTTATCAATATACATGTCCCCCCCCTATTAGTTTCCCTACAGTAAAAAGCTGCTAATTTATAATTATTAAGCCTAATATTACTCTCTGTGCCTAATTTCACAAAAGTTTCACTAAAACAAATAATATCTATACATTTATTCGATTCTGTAAGTTCATTCAAAGCTAACTCTACCAAGTCAAGTTTATTGCAAAGGCCTGCTATATTTTGATGAAAGATTGTTAATAATTCAAAAGATGCATTATTAATGTTGAATTGATTCTCGAAAAAACTCATTTACCGGTTTGTCTGGTTTATTTCCTTTACAAATTTCATTTATCAGTTGTTTTATATCTTCAAATATAGTCCTTACACCACGATTGTTGAGAGATCCACTTCGTCTATGAAACATGATGTAATCACAAGTAAGGTTCAAATTCGAATCCAGTATGTAAGCATATTTGTGCGTAGAGTTATCCAGGTACAGAAGATTATTGAAGCTCTCTACTCGGCAATTATACATATCTAGTTGTTTTCCAAATTTATACGTTGGTAGGCAAATTATTATGTTTGTAAAGTCAATCTTTTCACAGGTTTGTCTAATTTGTTTTACTAGATCGATATATTTTTTTGTGTATTTAAAGTCTTCTTCTCCGATAAGTATGATGCAATAATCTCTCATCGTATAGCCTTCTATTTTCTTATTGAGACCATTTAAAATCTGGATTGTGTTACTTCCAGGCGTTAAGTGATGACAGATTGAGTGTCCTTCCAACTTGTTTTCTGATATAGATAAGATATTGTTTACTTTATTTGAGCTTAAGATGCATATTTTTGGTCGGTTTTTCTCAAAATTTTGTAATTTATCGTTTGCCTTAAAATGTTGAACTTCTGGTTTTTTTTGCTGTTTTTGTTTCTTATTACTCAATGTAGAGTTGGAAACATGTAAAGGTATGTTGAGATTAGAAAAACTTTCGTTATTGCCTTTGTTTACAACATGAGTATGGGTATGTGTTGATTTTTTCGCACTTTTAGTTTTATTACTGCTTGTTGTCTGAGATGAGGGTTGGCAAACACGATTAAGGTAACGAATTTTCAGTTCGTATGCCTCCAGTTTTTTATTAAGGGTGTTATTTTCCTCTAACAACAATTCTATTTGATTGTCTGCACTTTCTAATTTCTTTTCTAATGTTGTAATGACCTTAAGAGCTCTCTTAAACTCTTCGTAATAGTTTTCCTCTATAATAGGGCAACTTCTATTTAAATTACTTGGTGTTTGGACACCTTCACAGTAATTTTCCTCCTCTTCGTTTTCGGTACTTAATGATGAAAAGGAATTACTGTGATTCTACTCATGACAACAAGCAAATTTCCCGAAGCGCCATATAATAACTGTGATTTTTTAGAACTACTTTTGCTTGTCTGAAAATTTCCCATTGCAAATCCAACTAACTCTGTCGTCAAGTTTCTCATATAGCTTGCTAGTAAAATTTGTATTTTATAGAATAAAAAGAATGCTTTCAAATAGATAAATGCCTGTGGAAAGCGCTAGAATAACATTGCTGTAAACCATCACAAGAATACAGGGTGTAAAAAAAGTACGATGATCCTTCTAAGGGGTGATTCTACCTATCACTAATAGACTGTAAAAAAATAAAATATCTCTTATTATTATTTTTTTCCTTTTTTGGTCAAAATACATTACCGTAATTTATTGAAATGGATAGCTACTTGCTAGTGACGGGATATTATAACAAAAAACATTTTTGTCTGCATTACCAGCTGATCATAGAAGTCATAATAACCCTCCAGGTGCTTCACTTCTTCTCGAGCTAAAACTACTTTTTTAAAGAAAAAATATTTTTTTATATTTTCTCTTGAATCACCCCTTAGCCGGATCATTGTACTTTTTTTACACCTGTATATTGCTTATGAGTTGATTTCCAGGCATGTTCTTTCAGATGTACAAACAACAGTTATTGTTCTGTACATAACTTCTGTTTGACATAACTTTAATAAAATAAAACTGTGCATTTGTAAGAATTCCAACTTTTGCAAACTTCGAGAAGTTTATAACAACGGTTTATACACAGAAATGGCTTCGTCTGTAACTAAATAAACAGAAATAATAAGAGGTTAAAAAGTTTTTACCCAACCACGGTTATGATGTTGACCAGTATATGTATGTTTGTTCATCTGTTCCCTAATAACTTCTAAACTACTTATTTTAATTTGATAAATATAGCTATTGTTATAACATAACTATAAGAACGATATAATATAATATAACGATAAGACAAAACAAATTTAACACACTTAGTTTTCTTTTCGTTAAGTAGAAGATTATTTACGGTGAACCACTCAACTACATTAGAGATAGAGTATTTACGTCGTCAAAATTTGATTGTTGTCTTTTGACCTTAAAAATCAAAGACGTATCATCTGCAAGTACTATCTCATTCTTGTCCTTTACAAAGTTTGGCAAATCGTTAATATTGTTATGAGCTAGCGGTTCAGGATTGGAGTGAAACGCCAATTTAGGATTTTCCGTTTATTTAGGAGTTATTTACAATCCGAGCTTCTTATATACACGTCACCAAGTTCGCCCTCTGAGCCTCTTCCACGGTCTTCCCTCCTTGCACTCTACCCTCAGGTATCTCGTTTATGGAGTTTTCCCTCCGAGCACTCCTCGCTCTAAGACCTCTTCAACGGAGTCTTCCCTCCTAGCACTCCTCCCTCTGGGACCTCTTCTTCGGAGTCTTCCCTCCGAGCACTCTTTCTCCGGGACCTCTTCTGCGTACTCTTCCCTCCGAGTTCCTCTTGCCTCCGGGACCTCTTCTATGCGCGACTACCCTCCAAGCACTCTTCCCTCCAGGACCTCTTCTATGCGAGACTTCCCTCCGAGCACTCTTCCCTCTGGCACCTCTTCCTCCGGCACCTCTTCCTCCGGCACCTCTTCCACAGAGTCTTCCCTCTGTACCCTCTTGAGTTACCTCTGAGGTTTCCTCTTCCTTAGGACTTTTCTTCTCTTCCTTGTTCCTCACTTTAGATCGCTTTCCACTGAACTACGGCGTAGCCGCTCGGTGGCGCGGCTTATACCCGGGTATATACCCGTGCTACTCGTTCCCGAACATTCTAGACTCATTTTCGAATTTAGGTTTTTGTTATATTTTTCTAGTAATTTGCTCTCTTTCTTCAGCTATCCCTTTCTTTTCTTTCTAGAATGTTCTAATCAAATTATAAATGATAAAACATTCATGGGTAGGTGGGGTTCGAACCGGTGACCATCGGCTTGTTAGTCCAACGCTCTATCCCTTGGACCACGCGGCTTTTAGCTGACTTGTCGAAATTTTGAAACAGTTCTTTCACATGACAGCTGGCAGCACGACATCACGTTCGTGACAGTATGGCAGCTAACATCACGACGGCACGTTCGTAACAATATATACAATAAACAGGAATGGTCCCAGGAGTGAGCCTTGTGGAACGCCCATACATTTTTTTTATCCTAGTGACCTTTTCTCATTTACATCAACCTTCTGGATCCTTTCACTTAGATACGATTCCAGAAGGCGTAGAGCCTGGTCTCTAATTCCATAATGCTGTGATTTCCTGATAAAAATATCATGATGCACACAATCGAAAGCCTTGGACAAATCACAGAAAACGCCAATGGCATCATTTAACTCCTTACTTACAACATCACGCCTCATTCCCGTCGGCGTAGGCAGAGACCACAGTCCTCGAGGTACTTACTTGTGATATATAAATAAAACATTATCTAGTTGTATTTTTAATAATGTAAATGCAGTATGAATCCATCTTCGATGAGCCCTTTAACCAATTTAAAAAGTTAAATCCGTTGTCACTATACAAAATTAGGATTTCAACAGTTGAGTAAAGTAGGCAAATTACCACGGAGCAAGTGCAAATTACTGTACAACAGTATTTAGATTTAGACCATGAGAACTACTATTGAGTTAGCTTACTTTTGAGTTTCTTGAAAAGAACTCATTTTCTTTTTTCTTTCGACCTCAGATAAAACACTAAAGGACAGCGAGGTTAAACTTAGCACCTTCTAATTTTAATGATTACAAAATACGTTCATCTCAATCTCGCAAATAGTATGGGGATTGGACAGAGTAAGACGTATAAATTCGGCAATTTTTATAGTCAATTGATGCAACTCAGCGCTAATACGTGCGTACATACAAGTGTGGCTCTATACTCTTTCCGCCAGTAGGTAGTAACTATTATCTAATCTGTGCCAGTAGTACGTAATACGAGTCTCTTTACCGAACCCTTGGACACCCTACACAGCCATTAGCATAATGCTGGATTGAAGTGAGAAAAGTACGTCTACTAAAGAGTAGAGTGATATATTAAATTCATGGATCGAGCTTCCTCTTGAAAATTATATTAAGTTGACGACGGGAGAAGAGTTGTAGAGGTTGGTAGGTATGTATTGTGGTATATCCTATGGAACAGTTGATATAATGCCTTGATTTCTACCCCTTCTTCTCTTCAACACGATCTTGAGTAGGACAGTATTGTCAGTGGCGATAAGATCTTTGCTTGATCAAAATGGACACAGCACCCATGGCAACTAGGGTAAGAAAAACCGGCAGAACCATACGCTACAAACGCCGAAACCAGACTCGCTCAAGGTCAAGGTGTTTCTACTGACGTGCTATTGGGTGTACGTGCGACCGATTACTGTTGATAATGGCGCAACATTTTATTTACATAAAGTCATCTGAATCCAAACTAGGCAAAGCCTAACTATGGGTGCCAGAGTGTGATATACATACATAAATAGATAAGTGCATTTGCCGAAAGATATGATCGGAGCCTAGTACAGTCAGGAGTACATCAAGCTTAACATATTGGAAGGGTATTAATCTGCCCATGAAACTGAACAACTTTTCCCGTGGAACATAGGTCGAAATACTCGTATATGCCCGTGTGGTGCCAGCAAAGAATAGTACCAACTAGAGATGGGCCGACTATACACCGACTAGTCGGTAAAACCGACTATTCGGCATATTTTATAGTCGGTTACTAGTCGGCGACTAATCGGTAAAAACTGCGCCGATTATTCGGCAGTAAAAGTATGAAATAAAAATAATAATATATATTCAGATCCTGAATATTTATTATGTTCTGTCCTTAGCCATATGACATAAGCTGTGCATCACTATCATCGTTGCTCAAGGAATCTTTAAAACTTCTAGTAAAAATTGTAACCTCATTGTTAATATATTTTGCGGCTCAAAAAAACTGCAGATTATATCTCGGATCAAGTACGTAATAAGGACTGGCACTGCCGACTAGCCGGCCGACTATCCGGCAATATCAAAACCGACTAGTCGGCTAGTCGGCTGTTTGACAAACCCCATAGTCGGCCCATCACTAGTACCAACCTATCTCTATACGTGGGTGTCGTAAGAGGCGACTATAAGAGCTTATGAACCGCAGGATGGGCAGCAGCATCTTTTTGTGCATCGTACCATCTTAGTCTTACATACTGCGGTCACTGACAACAGCGGTCTCCAGCCGCAATGCTTGAAAGCGTGATAGTTTACTATTATTTAATCTGTGGCGTGGTGGTAATTACCACGCGTTTTTGCCGGAATCTGGAGGGAGCTCCCTGTCCTGCAGTGGACGTATCATGGGATGTTATGATGAGGCGTAAGGGCTAGTCGCTCTGCGAGTGTCAAGTTTGACCTGTTGTTGATTGTACATTCTAATGTTGTTCACACTACGGTTTGTTTCTTGAATTCAACGCAAACATCACATTCACTGAATATAGTCGGTTTATTTCTATATGCGTGCATTCGTCGAATACGATCGAACCAAGTTTTAAACCAGACTAGAGCGCGCGTATGTCAATGTCACTGAGAAAAATTAAAATTATGATTTTGTTTTGCGATTTAAGAAATTATTGAGAGATAATAATTATTCGATAAGATAAGTAAATCTAAAAACCCCAAAAAAAGTTGAAAAAAACTCGAAAACGAGATTAATGGAAAATGTCTTATGAATTTGACGTTTCGCACACGCTGCACTACCTCATTTTCGTATGCAATGATAGCGCGCTAAAGTGACGTCACTGATGACGTCACGTCGCCTAAACGAGTGAATACGAGCAAGTTTTGAACCGACTATGAGCGCGCTAAAACCGCACACAAAGCTCATGAGCAGGTTTTAAACCGTAGTGTCAGTGTACATTCCTGTCAAAAATATCGTGTAATACTTGAAAACTCCAATTGGAACGCACCCCACCCTACCCTGCAGTTTAGACTGGTATTGTGTTTATTCAGCACTTCCTCTACCCTATATGGGGAGACGAGGGTAGCTGTGCAAATCGAGATTGAGTCTGTCTGCAAGTACTGAGCGCATTTAATCGTATTTTTGGGTATGGAGTGTTGACCGGAACTCGCACTTGACCGGTTTTGACATTGGAAATGTCTTATCGTTCGCTCCAGTTCCGATTTCACGAAAAAATACGATCCTCTTATATCTCGGAGAGTTTTGAAGATATGATATTCAAAAAAGACTCAAATGACGCGTATTTACGAGAGCTGTAAGAATAGAAAAGAATTATTGGAGAAAGTCAAAAACGAGAAAACGAAACGATATTTTGGAAACGTAGAATAATAACAAAAATTTGAGAAAAATGTCCGCTGGACAAAGATGATCGAGTTAACGGTTTGCCCTGTAGCCTAACCTTTTTGAAAAAAGTCAGAAAGATACTTAGATTATTATAATTTTCAGAAGCTTAAAATTTTCACATCTTCCAAGAATCCATAAACTTTATATTTGATACGAGTATTAGTTTCAGTTTGATACCATTACCTGTTCGTGAGAAAAAGGGTCTTGACAGACCGACTGACAGACAGACGGACAACAAATTGATGCTATAATAGAGTCTCCTGTATGATTGTTATAAATGTTTTTATGTGACAATAAAGAATTTATCTATCTATCTATAAGGGTTCCTTTTTTTAGGGTTCCGTACCTCAAAATAAAAAAAACGGAACCCTTATAGGATCACTTTGTTGTCCGTCTGTCTGTCTGTCTGTCAAGACCCTTTTTCTCACGAACGAGAAGTGGTATCAGGTTGAAATTAATAACGAATATTAAGGTCTATAAACCACACAAGATCTGAAAATTTCAATTTTTTACAACCACGCAATCAAAATCTATGGCTTTTTATGTCCTCATCTCTATACATTTATGCAAAAAAGCAAAACCTACAGGGTACTTCCCGTTGACCTAAAATTATGAAATTTGGCAAGAAGCTAGGTCTCACAGTACGAATAAAGGGAAAAGTCTAAAATCATTAAATATTTAAATTTTTCTCACAACTAATAGTAACCAATTAAGGTGAGCTCCCGTTTCAAGAACTTTTCTATAAAAGAGGGGTTAAGTTGGATGGTCGCGGAGTTTTTAAAATCAAAGAGCAAAAGCTTTTAGTATATCATATGGTAGATAGGTACGGAACCCTTAGGGCGCGAGTCCGACTCGCACTTGGCCGGTTTTTTTAGGGTTCCGTACCTCAAAAGAAAAAAAACGGAACCCTTATAGGATCACTTTGTTGTCCGTCTGTCTGTCTGTCTGTCTATCTGTCTGTCAAGACCCTTTATCTCACGAACGGGTAAAGGTATCAGGATGAAATTAATACCATATATTAGGATCCATAAACCACACAAGACCTGAAAATTTCAATTTTTTACAACGACACAATCAAAAGATATGGCATTTTATGTCCTTATCTCCATACAATTATTCAAAAATGCAAAGCCTACAGGGTACTTCCCGTTGACCTAAAATTATGAAATTTGGCAAGAAGCTAGGTCTCACAGTACAAATAATGGGAAAAGTCTGAAATCACTAAATATTACAACTTTTCTCACAACTAATAGTAACCAATTGTGGTGAGCTCCCGTTTCAAGAACATTCATATAAGAGAGGGGTCAAGTTGGATGGTCGCTGAGGCGATTTTTGTTTTAGTTCTATGTAAAAACGGGAACACTTACAAACTTGAAAATTGGTGTGTTTATACTGCATAAGCTATAAAATAACAACAAATAATAAAATTTGGTAAAGCGCGTGTCAGACTCAAAAAATCTAGCACATTAACTTACTGAAATTTCAACTAATAGAATTATGTTTATGTGGTGGTACAGAACCCTCAGTGCGCGAGTCCGACTCGCACTTGGCCGGTTTTTTCCTTTTGAGATACTGAACCCTAAAAAGGCGCGTAACTCTGACGATTTCGCAATAGTTGTTACAGCACCAAAACGCCGCGGCGAGAGTTATAACGTGAGAATCACTGTATTTGAACACGCGTATTGTCGTCATCCAAGCGTGGATCCTTCTACTAAAGAGGTGTTTTTAAAAGGATTTTTATTTTAACACTTCCAGTGTTCGGATAAAATCTACAAAGTAGAAAATCGCAAAATTACCACGCAACTAATATTATTAATATTATTAATTACTAACGCAACGTTGGAATGCGTATAGAGATCGCAGATTTCACAACATCAGGCAGGACCACAGTAGCCTAGTTGGTAAAGCGTCTTCGGTACTGACGCAGAAGACGCAGGTTCGAATCCTGCCTGTGGTTGTGAAATTTTGCGATTAAATACTTTGTAGGTGTTTTTAAGATATGTACAGGCAACAGCAGGTCAAGCTTGACACTATCATTGCGACTTCCGTCTTTACGCTATTTAAGTCGCGAGTGAATGGCTTCTCTGGGCAAGCTCGTCCCATGGTCGACCTCATCTCTGTCCTCAAGATATCGATATTTATATCGTAGAAGATCTGTTGCCTAAACTTGGTAGAAACCTGTCTTTTAAGAAGCTTAGATATATCTAACTTAAAGATGCAGTCAATCCTTCAAGGTTAGACCAGTCACGACTTACCTTATAAACCGTACGTACGTTAAAAGCCCTGAATAACAGAATCCCGACAGAGGACTGCTGCTCTGCGGCAGAATTAGGCACGGATACCTCACCAGTCAAACACTGCACTTATACGTATTCTGTACTGCTAGTTGAGCTTTTTAAAAAATGATCTTGCAATCGTCCTCAAAAGCGTATCCTAGTCTAAGAAATAGGTATATGTACAAACTATTGCTGTCGCACTGAGCCCTAACAATCCTCCTATAGTGTGCGATAGGGACAACCTACAGCTTAGACAGATTTTACTTACAAAACGATCTTCCGCTTTCCCCTGTTTTCTTCTCCAAAACTGTGCTGATTAAATTATTTTTGTCATCAAAATTTAAAGGAAAAGCAGTCTAATCTCTTATTTTTTCTTTTAGGTTAAAAGATATATTCAAAATTTTCTGGTAGTCGTCTAAGTATGAAGGGAAAACGGGGCATTTTTTTTAGGTTTTTGGATAGTCGTAGTTCTTTCGGAAATTATATTTTTCGTAAAAAAAATAATTGACAGGGGCTTGCCTACAGTAGACCTTAATTTAAAAACAAAATACCATCGCTCTACATAACAGGCGTTATCCAGGGAGGAAATAGGGGAATATATTTGTATAAATTTGTATGGAAGATTGGAAGCAACGCAGCTAGGATACCTTCTTAAATAAATAAGCCAAGTTAAAATAAGACTCGATAATTTATAAGAACCCTGTTATTCTAGGTCTACTTCTTAGGCGTGACCTACTTGGTAGTGGCCATGTGCATAAATATAATAAATGAGATCATATCACCTTTATCAAGGTAAAGTCATGCACTTTGCTGATTAAAGGCTATGCTTGGCTATACAGAGTGTAAGGGACGGTGTACCGAAAACTGAAATGGCGTGCTCAGGCAACGAAACTGAACAACTTTCCCAAAGAAACATTTTTGGGATATGAAAAAAAAATCCTCTCTATACCAACTGTTCGATCAGAGTGAGCAATTTGTATGAAGAAGTCAATATTTTTTTTCATTTCCCAATAATGTTCTTTGGGAAAGTTGTTCAGTTTCGTTGCCTGAGCACGCCATTTCAGTTTTCGGTACACCGTCTTAGTTTGAGTGACTTAATTTTAGTTCTGCTTCAGATATCGTTGCTGTCATCATGAATTCGTTTTCCCGAGCAGAATTCGGCAAAAATAAATAGTTTAGTATTATAAAACGGATTTCACGGATTCGTAAATAAATATAGTGTCTTAACATCATATTCACGTAAGATATACATAAAAAGTAGCTATTAACATTTAATGTTTTGCAAAACCGTATTTTTACTGAGCTACTGTTAAAAAGAAATCTGGATAAAATCAACTAAAAATATGGACTCAAATTGAAAGTGGAGATTACCGCACAAGTTTTGCAAGTACCATAGCGGTCATTTTTGCCTGGCCGCCACTAAACAAATATTGTGTTCGCCCTCAAAAAAGCGCTTTATGTCTCATAAGGCCAATTCTTGAAAATCACTGGGTGATAATATGTCACTTTTTAGACTTTAATAATTCTTTAACTTGATAAGCCCCGCGAAGGCAAATCACATCATCATGACATCCTATGAAACGTCCACTACAGGACAGGGAACTCCCTTCAAAATTCCAGCTTTTACTGAAACAATGTAGAGGGGATAAAGCATAGCCACCACGCTTGTTAACGTTCTGGCACCATGGACCGTGGTTGTTGGTGACCGCAGAATGTAAGATGACACGACGCACACAAAGATGATGCTACCTATCCTCTGGATCATTAACACTTAGTTGCCTCTTTCGACACCCACGGGTAGAGATGGGTTGGTACTATTCTTTGCCAGCACCACACGGGCCGGGAAAATTACAATACATGAAAATTTAAAATTAAAAATCAAACATTACTTTATTATTTAACGAATATTTTTTGAAATTTTTTAACATTTTTTAACATTTGAAAGAATAAATCAGCAATTTTGAATTTTTTGAGTGACATTTAATTTTTATCAGCCAGTGATATTCAAGAATTGGTTCCCTGGGAGGAATAGGTCCCACTGAACATATCTGGAAAATTCTCCGTTGATCCCCCCTCCCCATTCTCAAACAGGTCCCTGATTTTACCAAAATGTTCGAGATCCTCCTCATTTAGACAACTATTACAAGAAGCTTGCTAAGAGGTATTCAGTTGTAAGTGCAAACTTAACCCTATATTTCAGCTACTATAGATCACATTGAAATAAAACAGGTGCCAACGGGTTGGTAATTTTATAACGTTTAAATTAACGTTAACGATTTTCATCTATCTTTAACCGTTTCTGAGATAAATGACAAAAACTAAAATCAGGATGTCCCTCAACACAGAATCCTCAGAGAAAAAAACTGCATAAAAAATATTTTGACTATGCCAAAAAATTGTCATGAAATAGTCATAAATAGTCAACATAAAGAAAAAAATAGTCGCGTTACAATTCTAGAGTTAAAGCTATGGTTTGCTGAGGATTATGGGCATAGGCTATACCCAGAATCCTCAGCCTTGATGCATGCAAACCGTGGGGACTATCGACTTGGTTTTTATTTACAAAAATAGTCATGAAATAGTCGTCTTGACTTCCAAATTCTCGAAAATAGTCGTTCAAGGATTTCAGAGTTACAGGGGTAGCTTGCTGAGGATTCTGTCCATAGCATTTCACGGACGCAGATTCCTGCAGAACGTTTAGGTTTTTCTGTTTGATACTGATGTCAAAAATAGTCAACAAATAGTCGTCTCAAACCATAATCACTTTGGTCTGGTTTACCATGTAGAAGTATGTTAAATATGCATGTTAACTTCGCCATACATTTTTCAACTCAAGTACAGTCCTATTCAAAATCCATATCATCTTTCATGGTAACTATTTAGTTACTTGAAAAAGTTTTTTTTATGTATTTGGAACCATATTTGGTTATGAATTTCATAGCGTGGGGGGTGTTTCAGTAACGATAAAGGAACACAAAAAAAATCTTTAAAATAATTATATTCTGAAAATTTTAAAATTAGCCCTACGCAGAGGGCAATAACCCGCAGCGCAATGACCTGACCGAGGCTGCGCTTTTAACGAGCCAGCCACTGTTAGTTTTGGAATTTACATCCAATTTTTAAGTAGGATTATTGAAAAAATGGAAATCCTAATTTGGAATAACGCGTTGAATATTTACTGCTTCCATAGGCTGTAGTGTAGGTTAACTTTACATTTCATATAATTACCGTAGAACACGGCAATTGTCGTTGTAATAGCAACACTGTAGGGCACATAAATACGCGCTGGCGGCGGTGAGCTCCAGCTCGGTCATACAATTCGGTCGAGCCGAACGCCGCCATGCTATTGGTTAAACACATCTCGTCGCAGAATATTGGTGCTTTTTCTATTATACGATCCACGTTAAACATTTCCAACTCTGTTACTATGCCATTAAGTCACTGATTTGTATTATTCTACCACGCTAACTGTATTCATTACTTTAAATTACCACTACAAATTGTGAGAGAAATGAAAAATTGTATTTTTATTATTCTACTGATGTGCTATTGGGTAAAAAAAACACATATGCAGCGACATTTTAATTTTTAATGAATAGTTAAATGCGTAGGCAAACAACATTGATCAATCAAGAAATTAGTAAAGTTAGTGTACTTAGTTAATTTAGTAATATTTGCGAACCTACCAATTATTATTAAAGTATTTTATTTACTGTATGCATCTGGGTGTAAGCCCGATATTCTAGTTTTACCTTTCATTAAACGTGGAACCTACATTATAAGTTTGTAGACCAAAAGGTTGGGACTGTGCACTGATATGTCAGTCGGTTTATCCTCTTATTTACCTAATAAAAATAGATAACACAAAAATAGGGTCTGCAACAACATATAAAAATAAAAGCCTCTAACAATATCAAAATATATTTTTTTACTTGAAATAAATATCAAATAATTTTGTGTACGCAACTTAGTATTGAATTGAAGTTCGCTGACGCGACTGTACAAAGAAAATATGTATGGCGAAGTTAACATGCATTTTTAACATACTTCTACTAGGTAAACCAGACCGAAGTTATTATGGTTTGAGACGACAATTTTTTGACATCAGTATCAAACAGAAAAACCAAAACGTTCTGCAGGAATCTGCGTCCGTGAAATGCTATGCACAGAATTCTCAGCAAGCTACCCCTGTAACTCTGAAATCCTTGAACGACTATTTTTCAGAATTTGGAAGTCAAGACGACTATTTCATGACTATTTTTTAAAATAAAAACTAAGTCGATAGTCCCCACGGTTTGCTTGCATCAAAATTGAGGATTCTGTGTATAGCCTATGCCCATAATCCTCAGCAAACCTTAACTATAACTCTAGAATGGTAAAGCGACAATTTTTATCCTTATGGTGACTATTTATGACTATTTCATGACTATTTTTTGGCATCGTCAAAATATTTTTTATGCAGTTTTTTTCTCTGAGGATTCTGTGTTGAGGGACATAAATCAGGGACCTGTTTGAGGGTGGGGAGGGGGGAGCGTACATGGGATCAACGAAAAATTTTCCAGATATGTTCAGGGGGACCTAAGGAACACTTTTAAAACAAGAAACCTCTTACAGTAATTTAGCCTAGGTTATTGTTTGACTTTTTTGGACTAGTAGGATTTTGGCTTGACAACATTGATTTTTGAATTCTGCGGTGTTCAAAACCCCAGAAAAACTTGACTGTCAGATCTGGTCCCATTTAAGTTCTGACACTAAGAAGGAGAGCCAAATTATGAAATTCATCCCAGTCTACATAGAAAAAGTGTTTGTTAACTTTAAGCTTAAGTATCAGCACAAAACATAATTTCCAGGAGAAATTCAACATCTGTAAAATAATACACGTCTGGTCTATCGCAAAATAGAATAACCGGTGTAAATACACGTTAAATCGGTAAACAAACAAGAATATTCCAGGAAAATTCAAGTACTTACCGGCATTTAGGAGCAGGATCAAAACCGCGAGACACAGACGAGGCTGCGAGCCGCGCGGGGGCGGCAACTCAGACGTCATTGGCCGACCGCCCCGCCGTCCTTCCTTCCAACACAATAAATATATACAGCCTTCACTGTAAAACCTCTTTTCACTAAACACCGGTTTTTGAAATTTTTACTTTCGTTCGAATGCACTTCACTTTTTAAATGTTGATTGTTGACAATGACAGCGCGCCCTTTTGTTTTTTATTTTTTTCTTGTTTTGTTATGGCGCGTTCGCGTTCAGCCAGTGCTTATGCTATACTGATTCCACTTTCACTGTTATGTTGGTTCACGTCACTTTTTGTTTGATACGCTGCGCTGCTGGATCCTTTCACTATTACCAAGTTTGAGAAGTAGACACTGATTGTCGTCACCGTTGGCTCAAAATAACGTTACATCTGACCTTATGCACTAATTATTGTCGGAATTTCATAACAGTCTTTTGTTTGGGTTTTGTTGTAAATAATTGCTTTTTGGGTTATTGCTGTGGGAAGAATGGTTTAGTTATATTTGCGGTTCCTTATATTTAAATCAACAATAAGTACATTCACAAAATTGTCAACAGGCTGGTGCGTCGTTCTTTATTTGAATAATCTGCCTCTCATAAATAGTATTAAATTTTTATTATGCAGTAGTTTTTTAAACAAATGCGACTATTTAGGAAGTAAATAAATGCACTTTTTTTTTGTAGAGCTGCAGTAGGAGTTTTGGACTATGCTGGATTAATGTTCATGTGGAGGTACAGTCACGAGCAATAATCGATATGTAAGTGAACATGCCACATTTTTGAAAGTAACTTAATTGATTATATTATATCTAAGTTAATAACTTATTAAGTACTTATACTTCCCACAAGTATTTATAGATTAGCTTCTGGGAAGTCACCGTTGCATATTATATTGTACCTGTTGAGATTCTTGTAATATTCTTTCCTTATTTAATTATTTTTTTTATTAAGACCTAAATTAACATGGGTGGTTTTAAATTTATAAGTACATGCTCTTTGATTAAAGCGAAAAAGCTTGGACAGTAGTATTCAAATTATAATTAAAAGGCAAATATCATCCCCACAACCTCCACAACCAACATGGCATAACATCGTATCTCCAAAAACAACTATAAACTTCGCCCGTATATCACTAAAAGCCGTTGCGCAAGTCTGCAAGCATTTGGGTCCATTCCGCTATCGTACAATAACTCTATGCAATCTTGCAATAAGCCCCATTAAAGTTAATCCTCCTTAATAAAATACTTACACATACTGTCTTATGCAGCGTGTAACGTGTAAAAGTGTACGTGAATCTACCCATGAAACTGAACAACTTTTCCTAAGGAAAATAGGTCATACAACAAAATCAATTTTGACCTCCCATAGAAACTGCATGAGCTGATAACGTATTTTGTATGACAGGTCACATTTGGTTTTCGTATTTTGGCCTATGTTCCTTGGGAAAAGTTGTTTAGTTTTATGTGCAGATTCACACTCTTCAGTATTATCTCACCTTTCTATTACACGTTGTGGACACTGGCCCTGAGACAAGTGGCTTTCTATTATCGCAAACGCTATAGAATAGAATAAAAAGTATGGATTGACATTAGCTGTCACGCAACATTTTGCTAGCTAATATTCTAAGTTCTAAGTTAAGTTTGTGGTTTCCGCACTTAGTCCTATATATTTGTGCGTGCTAGCTAATATTAAACTCATACATTTTTATTATTTTCTACTAGGCCTCTTATCTGTAGGCCAATATCTTTGTTAACGGAACCAAAGAGGAAAGCACAAAGCTTAAATTGGCATTAAAAGTAATGTACCATTGTGCAACAGCATGTTAAATAGGAGAAAAAAATACCTTTGCAAATAAATACTACAGGAAAAAGACTTCAGTTCTACACCAAGCAATGAAAGGTACAGGAAAAAGCAGATACCATATTGCGTTACGCTAGTCTAGTACCTACCTACTATTACCTATTCTGTGATTGCGTCTCTAACTAAAAGTTTGGAAACAAACAAACAACACGAAAACTATCACGTTCCTAAAGACAAAGATTTTTTGACAAAAAAAATTTTCTGGTAACAAAATGTTACACAAATGTTTACTTATTATACTCGCATTCAAAGAACCTAAATACCTAATTAAAGGTTTATATAAATATTACAGAAAAAATTAAACGATCTCTTTAAATACCACAGTTTTATGAAATCTGCAAAATATATTTACAAACAAACCTAGTATTGGGGTCCTAAAAATGAACTTTGACTTTATTGTTTCTAAAAATACGAAAGGTATATCGCAACACTAAGCGCTCGATTCCGATTTGCACTCAACCGGTTCAATTAATTTTCAAACTAAAATGTCGTTTTTTTAAGCAAAAAGGTCAAACTGAAAAAAATTATACAAGCTTAATTATACTTTTTTCTCAGTTATCTACTTATCAAAACTTTCGAATCTTAATCGGGTTTTTCCAGCAATTTGCATGCCAAAGAGATGCAAAAGCAAAAATGTCACAGTGGAATGACCCATTACTTTGTATGCCTGAAGTAACTGGAGTTACATTACAAATGAATATTATGTACCTACCTACTGTACCAATATTCTGTAGAATGCTCAGCACGGAAAGTCGCTGAACAAATTCAGATTTTCAAAATCTATTCACTATTTATTTATTTTTTATCTTTTTATTTTTTTTATTCATACTACACCATGATTATGATTTTGGAAATCTGAATTTGAACAGCTACTTCCGATACTGACTGTACTGTACAGTCAAGAACACATCATGCTTGACACATTGGACTTTGTACCGTTCTTCATAAGTTTATTTTTTATTGTCAATGGGCTTACTCTAGACCTCGATCTAGTCTCGAGATGAGGTCGACGGTAGAGCTTGCCCAGAAGAAGCCTATTCACTCGCGACTTGAATAAATTCGGGTTGTATGAACTCGGTTACACAGATGCAGGCAGAGAGTTACACTCTTTAGCCGTACGTATTAATAAAGATGGTAACAAAACTAAGGAGAACTTACGCTACGCCACAACAAAGCCCTAGAAATCAAAGAACCTTCGGGTACGCAACCCTAAACATGGAAAAACAAATTTCTATTATAATTTTTGTTTATTAAAAGGAGATGGATTTTTTCGGTCTTTTAATCAAATTCCGAAAAAATCTAACCACTATGTAGAAAAAAAACATAGATTGTAGACTTAAAACTGAGCCTACATGCCCAGTTGTGGGACTTAAACGCCCACCATTTAGGAGAAATAAATTTTTAAAAATTAGCTAATTAGTCCACTCAGAAAGTCTATAAAACGCATCTGCCACTATCTAACTCTTTCTAACGCCTAGTCATTAGAAAGAGTTACGTTAACTGCTAAGTAGGCGTTAGAAAGAGATAGATAGTGGCAGATGCGTTTTATAGACTTTTTGAGTGGACTAGTTAGCTGATTTTTGAAAATTAATTCATACTAAATGGTGGGTGCTTAAGTCCCACAACTGGGCATGTAGGCTCAGTTTTAAGTCTAGAATCTATGTTTTTTTTCTACATAGTGGTTAGGTTGCTTTGGAATATTTTTAAATAAAAGACCGAGCTCCATACATTTTCCACCCTGTCCTTTATGTCTCTATGTCACTCAGTTCACAGTTGCACATCGCTCTATCAAATCGATTGCAGTAATTTTCTTTTTTGAGGACTGAGAGCTTTAACTTTAAAAACGGTTTTTGCAATTGGCTGGTATGTTTTATAAATGGTCTGTTAAGAGTGATGCTGTTTGTACCTAAGAATGGAATGACAACGTGACGACAATGACACGAGACGACCAAAATAACTTGATTAAGAAGATTTAAAAAAATCGTATTGTATAGTTTTTGTAGTTGAATTGGAGGAATTAGTTACATTGTGGTTGTATTTTTTACATATATTTATCAAAAGGACAAAGGTATACGAGTCATTCGGTTTTTCTTCTAAGTAATATCGTTTTAGGGTTCCGTAACCAAAGGGTGAAAAACGAGACCCTATTATTATGCCTCCGATGATGCTCCGATGTCTGTCTGTCAGCGGGCTGTATCTCATGAATCGTAATAGGTAGACAGTTGAAATTTTCAAAGATTATGTATTTAATTTGCCGCTATAAAAACAAACACTAAAAGTAAATAAAAAAACACATTTCCACTGAAAACGTGTTTTTAGGCGATTTTTGCTCTATTTTTTGTTTTAGGTCTATCGTAAAAACGGGAACATTTACAAGCGTGAAAATTTGTATTTTTATAGTACATAAGCTATAAAATAACAACAAGTAATAAAAAACTGGTAAAGTGCGAGTCAGACTCAAAAAATCTAGCATAGTAAGTTACTGAAATTTCAACTAATTCAATTAATAATTTGTGGTGGTACGGAACCCTCGGTACGCGAGTCCGACTCGTACTTATCCGGTTTTCTTATTGCAGCTTGGTGTAGTTCCTATTGCATTTGCGTAAAATTACGTCATTCTTTGAGCTTTATAACGTAGGCGTGCGACCCTCGGCATTTAGCTCGAACTTCATCTACTTAAGGGCCTTCCTGCAGTCAACTAGCGTTACCAAATTCCCATCAGTTAAAAAAATATTACTCGCTAAATACAAAACTTATCGAAAATCCGGAAACAGACTGAAGTAATTTTCGATTTAGTCTTGTATAATAATTCAGTGTACAACTCTAAGAAATACGAGTATAAGGGTAATACGTAGAAGGAAGATTTTAAAAAATATGTGTCACTTGTTTTACCAAATGAATGTCAGAATACCTTGGTACTCTGACATTCATTCAGTAACATAGGATTTCAAAGCACGTGTGATGGTTTGATATTTCAACTTGGGACATAATGGCAAATGCCATGCCGTAGTATTCCTGCTATTCCGAGTGGAGCAAGGAGGCCAAATCCTTTGGTACCACTAGTTAACCGTTGAAGCCTTGGCAAGGCCTTCGGGACTTGCCAAGTGTTGACATTTGATCCCTATAGTAGTTTTCCATAGAGTTTCCGGAAAATAAAATTCCTTTTCTGTTCCTTCCATTTCGCCACGGTACCACAAAGTACCTTGAACTAATTGTGATCAATGTTACTTGAGTCACAACAGTTAAATTATTGATAAATTTTTAATGTTACAAGTGAGCAAACGAGCAGTTGGGCCATGTAGCACCCACTGTCTTATTACTGACATTCTTTGACGCTAATAACACAGCAAAGTGTGTTGCCCACCCTGAGAACTAAGATGTTAATGTCTCACGTGCCAGTAATATCACCGGCTTACTTACCATTCAAACCAAAACACAGCATTAGAAATAGGTAAGAGGGTGGTACTTCCCCAGACGGACTATGCACAAAGGGCCTACCACCTACCTTTGTTTTTTTTAGGGTTCCATACCTCAAAAGAAAAAAACGGAACCCTTATAGGATCACTTTGTTGTCCGTCTGTCTGTCTGTCTGTCTGTCAAGACCCTTTATCTCACGAACGGGTAAAGGTATCAGGCTGAAATTAATACCATATATTAGGATCCACGAACCACACAAGATCTGAAAATTTAAATTTTTTACAACGACGCAATCAAAAGATATGGCATTTTATGTCCTCATCTCCATACATTTATTCAAAAATACAAAACCTACAGGGTACTTCCCGTTGACCTAAAATTATGAAATTTGGCAAGAAGCTAGGTCTCACAGTACAAATAATGGAAAAAGTCTGAAATCATTAAATATTACAACTTTTCTCACAACTAATGGTAACCAATTGAGGTTAGCTCCCGTTTCAAGAACATTCATATAAGAGAGGGGTCAAGTTGAATGGTCGGGGAGGCGATTTTTGTATTAGTTCTATTTTGAAAACGGGAACACTTACAAACTTGAAAATTGGTATGTTTATAGTGCATAAGCTATATTAAAAATAACAACAAATAATAAAATTTGGTCAAGCGCGTGTTGGACTCATAAAATCTAGCACATTAACTTACTGAAATTTCAACTGATACAATTATGATTATGTGGTGGTACGGAACCCTCAGTGCGCGAGTCCGACTCACACTTGGCCGGTTTTTTATAATCAAACCTGAACCCACTACTGGACGGATCTGATAGTCACGGCCTTCCTGCACCTACATAAGATTTGCCTGCGTGCGACATAGTCTAACATAATATAAGGTCCTAATGAAATAGTGAACATAATTTTAGGATATTACTCAGACCATGAAACTAAACAACTTTCCCCAAGAAACATATGTCGAAATACGAACACCAATTTTTGAGCTCCCATAGAAACTGCATCAGCTGATAGCACATTTTGTATGGGAGGTCAAATTTGGTTTTTCGTATTTCGACCTATGTTACTTGGGGAAAGTTGTTCAGTTTCATGGACTGAGTAACATACTAAAATTATGTTCACTATTTCATTAGGACCTTATATTTGAGCGAAGGTTTAACTAAACTAAGTTTAGAATTAAGCAGCGCATATGAAATGCCATGCGTGGGATTCCTCCAATAGGCGTGGGCGACAACTGCGAAAATTCTTCATGAGCGAAGCTATAGTTCAAAATATACAGGGTTCTATAATAAATTAATTGTAAAACCCGTAATTGCCTTTACAGGGTGTAAGGGGCAGGTTAGCAAATACCTAATAATATAGGTTGCCTGGAAGAGATTGCTCTAAACAATAAGGCCGCCTTTGCGCGCAATTAGATATGTTGTTCGTACTTAAGTGTTGCAAATTTGTGTGCAATAAAGAGTTTCTATCTATCTATCTACTAAAAGAGCATGATCAGTCAACGTAACTGAACCTCTTAGGCCACGTTCGCACGGACGTTACTTTATCGCGCGTTGAAGCGATTTTCTGACGCCTTGAAACAGAACATATGGACTTTCCCTAATCCGTTCACACGCGAGCGATTTTTTTACGCGGAGTAATTTTATCGCACATTGTCCGATTGACGGATATTTTTACGTCTATGCGAACACCTCTGGTTCCTAGGCGTTGACATTGCGATATCGCCCCGCTAACGCAACGCCTTTCTGCACGTCCGTGCGAACGTGGCCTTACGGTGAATAAAACTTTGAGGAAATGATAAAAAACCGGCCAAGTGCGAGTCGGACTCGCGCCCTAAGGGTTCCGTACGTATCTACCATATGATATACTAAAAGCTTTTGCTCTTTGATTTTAAAAACTCCGCTACCATCTAACTTGACCCCTTTTTTTAGAAAAGTTCTTGAAACGGGAGCTCACCTTAATTGGTTAATATTAGTAATGATTTTAGACTTTTTCCTTTTTTTGTACTGTGAGACCTAGCTTCTTGCCAAATTTCATAATTTTAGGTCAACGGGAAGTACCCTGTAGGTTTTGCTTTTTTGCATAAATGTATGGAGATGAGGACATAAAAAGCCATATCTTTTGACTGCGTCGTTGTAAAAAATTGAAATTTTCAGATCTTGTGTGGTTTATGGACCTTAATATTCGTTATCAATTTCAACCTGATACCTCTTCTCATTCGTGAGAAAAAAGGTCTTGACAGACAGACAGACAGGCAGACGGACAACAAAGTGATCCTATAAGGGTTCCATTTTTTTATTTTGAGGTACAGAACCCTAAAAACGGCCTCCATACAAACTGTCCAATCAAGTTTGAAATTTTGTATGGAGAGGCAGAAATTTCTTTTTAATTTCCTGAAACTTATAAAATCAATTTTCTAATTTCCCATAGAAACTGATAGCGCATTTTGTATGGAAGTTCGAATTCGTATTCAACCTAAGTTTCTTGAGAAAGTTGTTCAGTTTCAAGGTCTAAGTAACATGCTAAATTATTTTCACTATTTCTGTAGGACCCTATACAAGGTGTAACAAAAAGGGTATCATCAACCCTGAATGATGTGATTCTGCCCATGAAACTGAAAAAATTTCCCTAAAGTAATTTTCCCGAAATACGAAAATAATTTTTTGACCTCCCATAGAAACTGAATCAGCTGATCGCGCAATTTCGCGAGGTCAAAATTTTTTGTAAGGAACAGGTAATGTTCTTTACGGAAAGTTGTTCAGTTTCATGGGCAGAATCACATCCTTCATGGTTGATATACCCTTTCTGTTACATCTTGTAACAGAAAGGAGGTTAGTCTACTTCAGTTAGCGAGGTTAGTCTACTTCAGTTATTTCCATAGTCTCATGTCATATGGCCTTTTGTTATGGGGTCATGCTGCGGATGCAAACAGCATTTTTTTACTACAAAAGCGAGCTGTTCGTGCAATTTATAAAATGAAGCCTAGAGAATCTCTTCGAAATAAATTTAAAGATATCAACATTTTGACTTTTGTGTCGCAATACATTTATGAGAATTTAATATATGCTAAACGGAATATACATATTTTTGATAAAAATTGTGACAGGCACAGTGTCAACATAAGAAACAAGAATCAACTTGCTTCTCATGTCAGCCGTATTCACAAAATTAGTAAAACATATAAAGGTCAATGTATACGCTTCTATAATAAGGTACCCACTGATATTGAAAGTGTGTGACGTCATGATTGATCAAGCAGTAAAGTGGCGGCGTAGTGGCGTAGGCGTGCGACCCTCGGTACTAAGCTGAACATCCCACGCACCTTTAAATATGTTTGACGTACAGGGTTGATACAATAAACATAAGTCAATTTGAATTAGCCTGTTAGAACCGTAGTCAAATCCCATGGATTTTTCTCTTATAAGTAATCTCATATTTTACTATAAAATAGCCATTCTTGTACAATTATTGCTTGATAACAGTTTTGATTTTATCTAACGGTAAACTTCAATCTCAGTGGGTACCTTATTACAGAAGCGTATACATTGAGCTGTAAAATATTTACTAATCTTGTTAACACGGCTAACATGAGAAGCAAGTTGATACTTGTTTCTTGTGTTGACACTGTGCCTGTCAATATTTTAGTCTTATATTTCGTTTGACATATAAGAGAGAGGAGAGTATATATATTAGTACAGGAGATATAGCCTTAGGGGTCATAATAATTCCCACAAAAACGGGTTTGTTTTTTTAGGTCTTTGTTTGTATCTTTTTGACATACTAAAAGTCTTCAAAAATCGGAGTAGGTATGCCAAACACGTTTTTTTTGAAAAATAAAAAAAATTACTATTACCCAAAAAAATACCAAATAGCATCCTTATATCGCGTATGCTGCTGAAACTATTGACAAGTAATGTACTACAGTTTTATAGAAGACATCAATATCTACAAAAAAAAAAAGTGCATTAACGTATGCCTCAAGTTAGGAATCTGTATGAAAACTTCGATAATGTAACCCAAGGTGTGGAAAAAATACCAAATAATATCCTTATATCGCGTACGCTGTGGAAACTATTTACAATAGAGCAAAGTGATGTACTACAATTTTATAGAGCACATCAATATCTACAAAAAAGTCTTGCATAATATATGTCTAACTACTACAGTTATGTCACAATAACTGTCTTTTAATGCTAAAATATACATTAGTAACGCCGGTACAAACCATATAGGCCACATTATTCGTACCTTGGTATTAATCATTATCCAAATAAATAGCTTCGTATTCAAGGCTATATACCGGGTACCTGTAAATTACTTTTTGAATTATTCAAATCGGACATATGTGTGTATGTTATCATGAGTGCAATATTTATCATAATTGAAATTTAAGAAACAGCGCCTTAAGTGACTCAAATGGTTTTATCTACAACAGAGAATAGACACGTAAAATTTGGCTAATGGTTCCTGTATGTGTAAATGAGTGTATCATCACGCCTTTATCCCTCACGGGGTAGGTAGAGCATCAAAGAGTGTATGTGATGCTGAGAAATCTCGCTTTGTCTATTACTTAATAACCTAAACATTTAATTAAAAATTATGTCCAAATTTTCTTTTTCTTTTTTAGTAACCCCCGACGAAACAAGAACCTATATCTACCCGTGCGAAGCCGGGGCGGACCGCTAGTATAAAATAAAAATAAAAAACTTATTGGTTGCTGAATAACTGAAAGTTAAGCCGTGTTTAGAATCATGGTTTCAATTAAACGCATTGCGTTTTGTTACACAAATGCACATGTATTTCAGCAACCTTACATATTACACAAGAGAAAATCTATATTTACCCCTAATAATCTTTAACTTATTTGAAATTAGTTTGATTCTGTGCACTATTTGTGCAATCTCTACCAGAACAGTTAAAACATATTTCAGTAAGTACATTCAACACCATAACTTCGACACGTACATCTGCCACTACCACATGGTTCGTTTGTATCCGTTTTGCAGGTGCATCGAATCGTGTTTAACAATAACTCTTGTGCAAGGCTCAGTTCACATGTTATGGGATGTAGTTGGTCTCCTACTTTTTTCTAACCCCACTGTTATATGCGTGTAAAGTTGTACTTTTGTAGTAAGTACAATATAGGCAATACGAGAAATCATAATCATCATATCAGCCGAAAGACGTCCACTGCTGGACATAGGCCTCCCCTAAAGATCTCCATGACAACCGGTTCTGCGCTGCTCGCATCCAGCGGCTTCCCACGACCGCCACCAGATCGTCGGTCCAGCTTGTGGGGGGCTGCCAACGCTTCGTCTTCCGGTACGTGGTCGCCACTCTAGAACCCATTACGCCCCATCGGCCATCGGTTCTTCTTGCGATGTGCCTTGCCCACTGCCACTTTAGTTTAGCGATTCTCAGGGCTATGTCATTTACGTTACTGATCTCCTCATTTCTAATTCGATCGCGCAGAGTGGCTCCGAGCATAGCCCTTTCCATAGTCATATGGATGACTTTGAGCTTCCTGATAAGGGCAATCGTGAGCAGCCACGTCTCGGTGCCACATGCCATCACTGGTGTACACACTGGTTAAAGACTTTCGTCTTGAGACACTGCGGTGATCTGGACGTGAAGATATTGCGGAGCTTCCCGAACGCTGCCCATCCGAGTCGGATTCGATGAGTAACCTCTTTGTAAGCCGTCGGGGTTTTGGATATTGGTGGGTGCTGGTCGGAGCGTAGACTTCGTCAGTCGAGTTCTTTCCAGCTTTAAGTTGATATTCAATTTGCCTCTTACCAACCGGTGATTGCTTCCGGTTTTATCTGCATTGATCACAGAGACATCATTGAATATTTGCTTCTTCGTCGACATGATAAAGTCAATCTCATTTTTTGTAGCACGATTGGGACTGATCCACGTCCATTTTTGGTTTTCCGACTTTCTGAAGAAGGAATTCATCTTAAAGAATCCTTCTTTCTCCAAAAAGTCGGCTAACATGTGGCCTCTGGAATTCCGATATCCAACACCAAATTGCCCCACTCTCAGCTCACCATCGCCTCGCTTGCCTAATTTTGCGTTGAAGTCCCCCATCACAACGGTATAGTGGGTCTTAGGCGTATGTATGGCTTTAGATATATCCTCATACATAGCCTCGACTTCATCATCAGAGTGACTCCAAGAAGGTCATACAGGTATACCTTTTGGTGATTCTGAGCATAAGGCATGCTACCTGCGACGACACACTCTCGATCATGACCACGTTGTTCACGAGAGACTTGTGGACCAGAAACCCGATACCTCCCTGGGACAGTTCATCGCCCTCCCGGAAATAGAGCAAGTTTCCTGATTTTAGGGTTATGTGTCCTCCCCCTCTATTCGGACTTCAGATAGACCCAGGATGTCCCAGTGTAACCTGCTCAATTCCGTGTCAATTCCTCTTCAAGTTCAGCAACCTTCTCGTCGGTACGCAATGTGCGCGTTTTATATGTTGCCAGGGCCAGAGGTCGTCGTTGTTGGTAGCTCGGCATCTGCTCATCATCTGGGATTCTTAGCACCCCCTGCCCCACCGCTACCATGGCAGTTACTGGAGTCAGAAATAGCTTGGCCGCCAGGGACTAGGCGCCGGTGCTTGATTGTGTAGTTCATGGTTAGATTTAGGATTTTATACCATAGTCGCCACGCTTGGCAGACGGGTTGGCATCCGCAGTGTGATGGGATATTACACAGAAGGACGCTGCTGCCCATCCTCTGGATTTAATTCCCTTAGTCTCCTCTTACGACACATACGGGAAGAGATGGGTCAGTACTATTCTTTTCTAGGCTGGCACAGCACAGCTAATACAAAAAATAATAAAAACTTTTCAAGTGCAAGTCGAACTCACTCGCATCTAATACACTTCTGCGCGACGGTGCGCAACTGCCTAAGATGGTATTTTTATATTAGTGGTACGGAACCTTTAGTTCGCGAGTCCGACTCGCACTTGACCGGTTTTTTATAGGCCTTATAAAGATTATAAAAGCATAAATTTTATCTTCTCTACGAGCGTGGTATTGAAGTTTCTTTGACAAAATGGCAGATTTTTTCATAATTTTTTTTTTATTTTTCATGTTTCAGCATCACATACACTCTTTAATGCTCTACCTACCCCGTGAGGGATAAAGGCGTGATGAAACACTCATTTACACATACAGGAACCATTAGCCAAATTTTACATGTCTATTCTCTGTTGTAGATAAAACCATTTAAGTCACTTAGGGCGCTATTTCTTAAATTTCAATAATGATAAATAACACTCATGATAACATACACACACATGTCCGATTTGAATAATTCAAAAGTAATTTACAGGTACCCGGTATATAGCCTTGAATACGAAGCTATTTATTTGGATAATGGTATCGATTCTGGCAGACTCAAACTAAAACTAAACTAAATTTGACAGGTCTAAAAGTGTTGCTGTCTTTGTTACTCACTACAGACTAATAAACGACAGCATAATTTTTAGATCTGTCAAATTTAGTTTAGTTTTAGTTTGGGTCTGCCAGAATCGACACTAACTATTTACAGGTACCCGGTATATAGCCTTGAATACGAAGCTATTTATTTGGATAATGATTAATACCAAGGTACGAATAATGTGGCCCATATAGTTTGTACCGGCGTTACTAATGCATATTTTAAAATTAAAAAACAGATATTGTGACATAACTGTAATAGTAAGACGTATATTGTGGTAGATTTTTTTGTAGATATTGATGTGCTCTATAAAACTGTAGTACATCACTTTGCTCTATTGTAAATAGTTTCCACAGCGTACGCGATATAAGGATATTATTTGGTATTTTTTTCACACCTTGGGTTACATTATCGAAGTTTTCATACAGATTCCTTACTTGAGGCATACGTTAATGCAATTTTTTTTGTAGATATTGATGTCTTCTATAAAACTGTAGTACATTACTTTGCTCTATTGTCAATAGTTTCCGCAACGTACGCGATATAAGGATGCTATTTGGTATTTTTTCGGGTAATTTATTATTTTTTTATTTAAAAAAACGTGTTTCGCATACCCCGATTTTTGAATACTTTTAATATGTCAAATAGATACCAAGAAGGAACTAAAAAGACCACACCCCGTTTTTGTGGTAATTATTATGACCCTCCCATACTGGGTATTCATATATCTCCTATATTAATATACTAAGTTTTCATAAACGTATTGCGGCACATATGTCAAAATGTTGATCTCTTTAAATTTCTTTCTTAGAGACTCTCTAGGCTTAATTTTGTAAATTGCACGAACAGCTCGCTTTTGTGGTATAGAAATGCTATTTGCATCTGCAGCATGACCCCATAACAATAGGCCATGTGACATGAGACTATCCTCTTATCTTATTTATTTCCCTGCGTATGTAGCAGAACTGAGTCTGTTCGACAATTTATTAATATATTTATATCTAGAGTAATACCAAGGAACACAGTAGATTCCACATGACTCAATGTTTAATTTTCTAGTGAAATTATAAATTACCTAGTTTATTAATGTACCTAGGTAAAAATAATTCCTAATAACTAATAATTCAAGGTAATCCTCTACACAACACGACATGCAATCTCCATGCAACAAACAAATATCATTAAAAAAGCGATATAATCTAAAAATAAACTTAGTAACGTCATAATTACCACGCTGCGACGATTTGCAAACTATTATTATAGTCAGCATAAAATAATTTTATAATCCTTTGGTCAGAGAGAAACGTGATAACCCTTAAAAAAGGACGGGTTGCACTCCGGGAGTGCCGGCAGAAGTGAAAGCTTGCATTTTTGAATATTATGCTTTTTGTAAGGGTCAATTGCGCCACTGCTCGCGTATTTCTTTGATCTCACTGAATAAAAACCCGTATTGTAATAACAATACGGTTGACAGTTGACGCTTTTTGATCAGGCTACAGATCTGACGCGAGATCTGGCGCGACATTTGACGCGACATCTGACGCGAGTTAAAATTTTTTTACCCATCTAAAAAAAGTGCCAAGCGCCGCTAAAGAAGTTTTCACTTCAAAAACGTTTTGTGTTTCTAAGTCACCTCATACGACATGAGGAATTTATAAAAAAAAAAAAAAACATGGCATGAAAGGTAGAAGGAAAGAGATGAAGAGGTAGACCAAGGTTAACATTCACAGACCAAGTAAAAGAGAAGGCCAGCGTCATGTCGTATGAGGAGGTGAAGAGGATTGCTGAGGACAGAGGCGTGGAGATCGATTCATTCTTAAGAAGTTGCTACACCGACCAAAGTCCGTCTCTTAAATTCAATGATGAAGTTATTATTGTGTAATTTTTTAACGCTTCACTATAAGATTGTATGTTTCTCCCAAACAGAACAGAATTAAAGATAAATATTGGCTGAACACAATTAAGGTAGTTTAGATACAAATTCCGTGGTAGGGTTATTATGAGTTGAAGTTTTTTAAGCCCGAGACGTAGTCGAGTTTGAAAATATTCCTACGGACTTGTATCTTACGAAATTTTTCAATACATCTTACAAATTGTGTTTTCGCATCGTAACTAATCCAAATTGCAAACTTTAACCAAAATGGCGCTATAACACTTGCCACTACATAACTCTTTTTTGAAAATTTTATTTTTTTGGCAAAGGAGTTTCGAATATTATGCTTTAGCCTTGAGTTACGATTTTTTAGAATATGTAAGGAAAAAAATGTAAATTATTGCAAAACAGGTTTTGATTAAGTATTTCATAACGTTCATAACATAAATCTTTTTGCCTCCTAATGCTCAGCGAGTTTGTAGCAGCTGATTGCTGCTGCTATTTTTATTACTTCAAGTTTTTCGGCTAGAGCTTATCAACCTGTAAAGCCTTCTTACTTAGCTGTTATAATTTTCTTTTTAATTTCATCATATTTATTACTACTATGATAATAACAACCGTTTAGCTAGATGTTTTATATAGGGGGGATACTCTACTCCAACAAAAAAAAGACAGGTTGCACTCCGGCATTGCCGGCAGAAGTGAAAACTTGCATTTTTGAATATTATGCTTTTTGTAAGGGTCAATCGCGCCATAGCTCGCGTACTTCTTTGATGTCACTTGACGCTCAGTCAGTTGACTCTTTTTCGATCAGGCTACGGATCTGACCGGAGATCTGACGCGACATCTAACTCGAGTTTAACATTTTTTACCCATCTAAAAAAGTGCCAAGCGCCGCTAAAGAAGTTTTTACTTAAAAAAAATGCGCTTATAAGCTAAATATTTCGCAAACGGGTTCCTAAATTGAAAAATATAATAAGCAAGCTGACATCATTTTAAGGAGACCTATACAAGGACACCCCACACGATGGGGTAGACGAGAAAAAAAAAATCACCCACACTATACTTGTAGGGGAGCTACACTAAAAAAATATTTTTTCAACATTTTATTTTACCACTTTGTCGGCGTACATAAAATGTACATCCGTACTAAATTACAGCTTTCTAGTACTAATGATCTCTGAACTAAACCGCGGACAGACAGACGGACATGACGAAACTATGAGGGTTCATTTTATACTACGGAACCCTAAAAAAACCGTAATTAAATCGCACTAGTTCTGGAAGTGACTAATTGCGAGCAATGTTTACCTTCTTGTAAGTACATTTTTCGAGCAAATGTAATGAATAAATATTTAAATAGTTTAAAGAGAAGATTCTAGTTATCATTCTCGACTTTGTTTACGTAGAGTTCTTATTAATTTAATTAACTATTTCAAAATGAGCGGTTTAGCCGTAACCACACAGCAAATGAAGTCAAACATTAATTAAATGTATGCGTAGTAACAAATATTGTATCAGAAAGAAGATCAGAAAATCATAATAATTGTCTTTAAACTCATTGGCTTTCAAAATAAACAAATTCGATTTATCGCGATAAACTCCACATTTTTATTTAATAGTCTTCGTAAGATTTCGTATTGTGACTTGAAAAGAACCTTTTCAAAAACATTTTATTTCGACACGTTCCAAGGATTTTCAAAAAAGGAATTCCGGACGGAATTGACACACGCGGATAAGAAAACGCCGAAAGCGCGGTTTCCCGGCACCCGCCATTTTGGTATGTCATTCGAGCAAGCATTTTTCTAAGGGGACTGGAATAAAAAGCTGGATTGAATAGTAGGAATTTCTTTTGTTTTGCTTGTTTGAGAGGAACATTTTTACTGGGTTTGATTAAGAAATGCGAGTTTTATATTTTCTCAAATTGTCCTACAAGTTCAATTTATAATTTCTCTATCCTCGATGTAGTATTTTTGTAAAATTTGTTAATAAAACTAAAATAAAATAAATAAAAAGTTAGAAAAGATATTTCAATACAAACAATATTTAAATAATATTATTATTATTTTTGTAAATAGAAAATCGGCGTAAAGCTACTTTACTTTTTAAAGTTCTCCTTTCGAAAAGTCGATAAGTCATTAAAATTTTCGGTTTAATATGAATACGTTTCGTCTATTTAAATTTTAAGATTTGCAGGTTTAGATTTTAATTTAGATACGTTGTACCACGTCGTTCCAAATCACTCAAATCCCACAAAACCACATCATTCAAATGAAATCCAAATCACGGACGAAAAAATCAATCCGTAGGTAAAGCTTTCGATTAAAGACACTGGCACACACGAATTTGAATAATAATAAAACACACAGCCTTCAAACATTGACTTTGGAATTTCAAGGTGTTTTATAAGAGGCAGATTATAGGTTAAAAAATAAATGAAATTTTAGTTACTCTGGTGGTTTTGGGCCGTAAATTTGGCGGCACGAGCTAGCCGCGGCGCGGCGGGGCTGCTACTAAATTATCTTCAAAGGGGAGGTGCTAAGGGGTAAATCCGCCTCGTTTTGGGGAAACGTTACTTTTTGCAGTGGTACAATATCAATGTTCACGTAAGACTGATTTTCTTTCACTTATTAAAGATTTCAAGCCTCCTCTCCGGTCGGGGTACACAGAAATGACATCCTTTACTATGATCTTGGTAAACTTACTTCCCTCGCTTGTTCTTATCTCATCAACCCCTTCATTAAAATTTTTCTGTTCAAGATAACTACTTTTGTACTGGCCTTTATGTAGTCATATATAGTACATTCAGAATTTCAATCAAAAACGATATCAATGCATTTAGTAATAAAACAGTGGAAATAAGTACAAAAAGTGGAAAAAAGTATAAAAGTACCCTAAACCGACGAGCATGTATGAAAGGATTGATGAAAGTACAGGAAGCAAGGGAAGTATGTCAAGATCGTAGCAGGTGGAGGACTGTGGTCTCTGCCTACCCCGACGGGAAAGAGGCGTGATGTTATGTATGTATGTATGTACAGTGGAAAAACCGCGACTTTACTAAAGATTGAGTGAGGAGGAAATGTAAAATAGATTTTTTTTTACATTACATATTTCGAAACGTTAAATTAAACCTCTACTTTTTATCGATATGACCCTAAATCCGTAACTTTTAGGTTTTATAGATGTATTATTAATTAAATACCGATTTCACAATAGACCCAAAATACAGGGTGTTAATTTGATTGCGTGCCATAGCTTAGGGGGTGGTTCAGTAACGATAAGGGAACTCAAAAAAATTTTTTAAAAAAATCCTACTTAATTTTTTTTTAACTCCATTGAAACTAAACTAACGCGGAGGGCAATGACCTTGAGCACCGCGCTATCAAAAGCGCGCGAAAGAGTTTCAGTTATGTATGTGCCTACCTTATTATCCACTGATACTGCGTACCACTGATGCTCCGCCCGGGTCATTGCCGTCCGCGTTCGTTAAGTTTCAATAGAGTTTTAGTTTTTTTTTTTTAGGTAGGATTTTTTTAAATATTTTTTTTGTGTTCCTTTATCGTTATTCAAACACCCCCTAAGCTATGGCACGCGATGAAATTAACACCCTGTATATTTTTTCAAACACCTTTTGCTTTTATTCTTCTGACCATCTTATTTTATTTGTTAAGAAATCCGTGTTCTGTGAAAGTACATACACACAGACACTGCGCGTTGGGTTAGTAATAGGCTCCCATTGGCTAAGGAAAAGGAACCCAAAAATGGATAGAAATTATTTTTCCGAAAAAGGAATGTAAAATATTTTTCACAAAACATTTTTGATTAAAAACAATGTATTATACCACGAATCATACAATAAGAATACGAATTTCTCTTGTTTAAAAAAATGGTCCATAATTTTGGGCAATTTTCAGCACATACCCTGGCAACCCAGTCTACGCCGCCCTGCGTAGCGTAGTCCCGCCCGCTACGCGCGCTACGATATACCTACGAGCTACGAGTCGTAGGCATTATCTATACTTCTAGCATGTTATATATTATGTTGTGTTGTATTGCAGTACTTGGTTTGAGGTTTGTAAAAGAAATACATAATATAGGGTCCTGAAGAAATAGTGAACATAATTTTAGCACTTCACTTAGACCATGAAACTGAACAACTTTCCCAAAGGTCGAAATACGAACAAGCAAATTTTACCTCCCATACAAAATGCGTTATTAGCTGATGCAGTTTCTATGGGAGGTCAAAAATTGATTTTGGTATTTCGACCTATATTCCTTGTAAGTTAATTAAAAGTAAGAGGGGCGTGCAAGTGGTATATGAATGAATGATTAATTAAATTATAATAAATTAACAGCATGCAAATTTGTCTTAAACATTATGAAATATTTATCATTATAACATTAAATTTAATTAGCCAAAAAAAAATTTCATTATAGAAACAAAACATGGAAATAACAATTATAAAAAGATACAATATCATACTAACCAAATACAATAAGTTCATCAATTTCTAAGATAAAATCTATTCAAGTTATCAAATAATATAATAAAAATTATTTGTCAGCGAAAAATTCTTGAACGCTATAATAATTCTTGATCTGTAGGCATTGGTATAATTCGTTTTTAAATCTGGGCTGGGGAAGTGTTTAGAACTAGGTATCTTATTGAAGATGTTTTTCACATATAAAACAGTTTCGTAAGTAACAAGTAGATTTTGGGACCACACCAGGCACAAGTCTATTCGGATAACGAAGTTGCCTATAGCATACATCACCTGCCTCTACAAATAAATTAGGATTCTCCTTGACAAAAGTAAGCTACTTCTAGAATATACAGGCATGGAAGAGGTAATATTTGCAACTTTTTAAATAGGGGTCGACATGAATCGATAGGGCCTGCACCACATATAGAGCGGATACATCTTTTTGGGCCACGATTACTTTATTTATATCTGAGCAATTACCCCATAAAAGTAATCCGTATCTTATTACGCTTTGTACGTATCCATAGTATGCAGTTATAGCAGTAGATCGAGAAGCTACCTTGGTTAATTTAAATAATGGATAGCTAAAACGTTTTATTTTTTTACATACTTGGTTTACATGTTCTTTCCATTTAAGTTTATTATCAAGGTAAATGCCTAAAAATTTTATTATATTTACAGGTTTTATAGCTTGGCCATCGTAATTAATATTTAAATTGTTATTTATATCATTATAATTTATGTAATTGGTTTTGTCTATATTAACTTTTAAATTATTTTTGTTTAGCCAATTAATTATTTCATATATTACATTATTTATTGTGGACTAATGTTCAACTATATTTGTTTTACATTTGGTAGAGACTATTACTGATACATCGTCAGCGTATAGGACTATTTTATGTTTAATTATTTCAGGCAGATCATTTATGTATATTAAGAAGAGAAGGGGGACCCAATATACTTCCCTGTGGTACTCCGCAATTATTACTAACAAAAGGTGATCTGTACTTTTTTATTACACACTCTGTATCTATCTTACTTATCTCTACAGATTGTTTTCTGTTTGATAAATAGCTTTCAAGCCAAGATAGAGCAAGTCCTCGTATGCCATACTGATAAAATTTAGAAAGCAACTTAAAATGTGAAACAAAATCAAATGCCTTTGACATATCAAAAAATACTGCAGTTGTCAAGCATTTGTCATTATACATACATACATAACATCACGCCTTGTTCCCGTCGGGGTAGGCAGAGACCACAGTTCTCCACCTGCTACGATCTTGACATACTTCCCTTGCTTCCTGAACTTTCATCAATCCTTTCATACATGCATTGTCATTATTTTGTTGCAATATTTCATTTACTACATTGTATGTGGCAAGAATAGTAGACTTCCTCTTTTGGAAACCATATTGAGCTTCATTTAATATTTTGAATTTGTTTAAAAAGTTGATTAGCTAGATATAGATAAGACTGTAGCTTTGCAAATACATTTATAATTGCCCTATGTCACATTACGAAAACGGCGTAGTTTAGTTAATTCGCCCTAGTTAAGACGATATGTAATTTTTTTTGGGCATTTTGAAGACCAATATCTTTTTATTTATTCAGTATCTTGCCGTGATTTTCAGGTATGTGTTTCTTGACCATTCAAGTGAACATATCACCAAGACCAAAACATGATTAGTGAGAATCGACTCGACACCTTCTTTTTAACTTTAATTTTTATTATTTTATTTGTTGCGTAATCTGCAATAATAACACATATCCTGTGAAATTTTCAACCATATAGCTGGTACGATTCAAAAGATACAAGATTGGACAGACAGACAGATAAAGTCGCACCAAAAGGGTCGTTCGGGTTACGTAGCCAAATGGCAAAAAACGGAACCCTTATGGATTCGTCATGTCTGTCTGTCCGTCCGTATGTCACAGCCACTTTATTCCGAAACTATAAGAGCTATACTGTTGAAATTTGGTAAGTAGATGAATTCTGAAACCGCATTAAGATTTTTACACAAAAATAGAAGAAAAACAATAAATTTTAGGGCTCCCAATACATACAACTGAAACTCATATTTTTTAGGGTTCCGTACCTCAAAAGAAAAAAACGGAACCCTTATAGGATCACTTTGTTGTCCGTCTGTCTGTCTGTCTGTCAAGACCCTTTATCTCACGAACGGGTAGAGGTATCAGGTTGAAATTAATACCATATATTAGGATCCATGAACCACACAAGATCTGAAAATTTAAATTTTTTACAACGACGCAATCAAAAGATATGGCATTTTATGTCCTCATCTCCATACATTTATTCAAAAATGAAAAACCTACAGGGTACTTCCCGTTGACCTAAAATTATGAAATTTGGCAAGAAGCTAGGTCTCACAGTACAAATAATGGGAAAAGTCTGAAATCATTAAATATTACAACTTTTCTCACAACAAATGTTAACCAATTGTGGTGAGCTCCCGTTTTAAGAACATTCATATAAGAGAGGGGTCAAGTTGGATGGTTGCTGAGGCGATTTTTGTTTTAGTTCTATTTAAAAACGGGAACACTTACAAACTTGAAAATTGGTATGTTTATAGGGCATAGGCTATAAAATAACAACAAATAATAAAATTTGGTCAAGCGCGTGTCGGACTCAAAAATCTAGCACATTAACTTACTGAAATTTCAACTAATACAATTATGTTTATGTGGTGGTACGGAACCCTCAGTGCGCGAGTCCGACTCGCACTTGGCCGGTTTTTTTTTTTCTTCAAACCCATACGTGTGGGCTATCTATGGATAGGTCTTCAAAAATAATATTGAGGTTTCAAATATCATTTTCTTCTAACGTGAATAGTTTGCGCGAGAGACAGAATGATAAAACTGAAAAAATATATGATGTCCATTACCATGCAAACTTCCACCAAAAGTTAGTTTGAACGAGATCTAGTTAGTAGTTTTATTAAAACGTCATAAATCGTAAACCGCAATTTACCTTTCATTCAATCATCTCAAATATAAATTTTAATTTTAATTTTAATTTTAATTTTTTTTTTTTTTTTTTTTTTGAATTTTTTAAATTTTATTTTTTAGTTACTTACATCACATAATAAAGTTTTTTTGCAATAAAAATACCATAACTTTTTCTTATATACGTACAAGTTTGTACGGAACCCTCAGTGCGCAAGTCCGACTCGCATTTGGCCGGTTTTTTACCCTTTTGGTTCGATTCCCTAAAAACAATGGGATAACTTTATATCTGCCGCAAGTGTCGCAACCATCATTTCTGTCGCATGTCTAACTACGTTATAACAGCGTCGTCGTCGTGGCTCGGTAAACGAATCGCGGCATATTGCTGAGTGGGCTTTTCTTTGGGTGCGGTATACTAGTAAGCCATAAAAATCTGTACTGCAAACTAGTTTTATTGGTACAAGTAAACTTGTTTACTATTATATTGTGTGGTACAAGTTAAAGTTTTCGTTGTGAATAGTGTAAAAATTAGACCGTTCCCAAATAAAAGTTTTATCTATCTATCTGTTGTGTGACACAGCGTCGGAACCACAGAAAAATAAGGGTAATTAGAAGGACGATTAAAGAAATAATTCGTCACAAGGTACTGAAGGCGTCGTTCTATGGATTTGACGGGTTATTTTGAATATTTCCTAGTGAGGATTAGAAATAAAAATTAGGGACATGTTGGCAGATGTCATCCCATAGTAAAATAAATTAGCAAGGTATCTATTCCAAGCGAAGCAAGGAGGTCCGAAATCTTTGGTCGGAACGATCCTCGACTGATCTTTCTCTCAAGTATGACACACTAAAGTTGAATTTCCTCTTCGGAACGATCATGGGCGTAGCTAGGGGGTGGCAAGATGCCGACCCTAGAAAACTCATTGCCATCCTAGAAAAATCAACGTGTTTTATTTTATCGCACAAACACAAATTTTAAAATTATTTTAATATCCCTTATCCATAAAATGCCCGTTTCCCAAAACGTCAAAATGTTATGAGTTGTATGATGTAATCAAGTTTACAATTTTCATAACTTAATCAAGTGCAATCTGCAACGGGCAACCACGAGTCGGTTGCCAACCCTAGAAATGTTCTATAGCTACGCCAATGGGAACGATCCGCAACCACAAAGCCAATGTCACAAGTGACAAGACCTTGCCGGTAAGTTCTATCGCAAAAATTCTGCTCTAATATCAGACTTGACGGAAAGAAGTCGTCCGTGTGGTGCCGGCAAAGAATTGTACCAACCCATTTCAACCCGCGGGTGTCGTAAGAGGCGACTAAAAGCTTATGAACCGGAGGTGGGCAGCAGCATCTTTCTGTGTATCATATCATCTTACTTAATGCGGTCACCAACAACAGCAGTCGCCAGCAGTAACGCTTACAAAGGTTTTGCCACGCCTTTTTGCTGGAGCTTTGGAGAGAGCTCCCTGTCATGTAGTGGACGTTTCATGGGAAGTTATGATGATGACGGAAAGATCCGTCGCGGAATTCCCTACACTTACACAATATTATCGTAACACTGCTTATTAAATTTCTCATGCTCCTTTGTTTACAAATAAAATCCTTAAAAAGATAATATGTAAATTCCATCGCAAAACTATTTTTAGCTTAAAGTATCGTGTCACGTTTAATTTTCTTTTTGATTTTTAATCCGCTAGCTCTCAATATTTTCATAGAACGTCAAAACAGGAAAATTCGGGAATTATTACGTCATAATTTCTTGACGTCATCGTTTATAAACTTAGTACAACATGGTTTGTTACTTTTAGGGTTCCGATACCAAAATGGTAAAAAAAGGAACCCTTATGGTGCGACTTTGTCTGTCTATGTCTGTCTAGACAGAAAGTGACAGGCGTCACAACTGTTTATCTCGGCAACTGGTCATGGTATCGACTTGAAAATTGGAATAGGTTTAGAATACAAGTATGGTTGCCCAACATAATTGCACATGAAAGAATAAAAAAAAATTATGATCATTAACATAAGCGTGATATTTTTACAGGCGATAACTTGTAAATGGCCTATGTTTAACTATCTTGTTTAACTACAATTATTTTTATAGCAAGGCTGTAAGTTATCCGAATAAAATAAAAAATAAAGGGGGTCCAAATAGAGAAGCCAAATTTCAAATTGCCGCTACTACGTCAAATTGGGAGTCATATGAAAGAACTTTACTTGTACATTCCAAGATATATTTTTGTATATTTTTACGACTCTTAGTTTTCAAGTTATCCCTCCCCCCTCTTACCTGAGAAGTTTGTGAAAGGAAAAATCTAAATTAAATACAGTCGATAGAAGTTTATGCAAATATAACAGCAAAAATAAAACGATCTTTCTAAGTTGCACGGTTTTTTAGAAATCTGCAAAAAACCTTTACAAACAAATTTAGTTTTGCGGTCATAAAAATGGACTTGATTGCTTCCAAAAATACTATAGGTAAATCGGAACCCTCGGCACGCGAATCCGACTCGAACTTGACCGGTTTTTTATTTAATGGCAACTGGTATTTAATTTTATTTTTGGCCTGTCTTTACTTCTTATGAAGTTGTAGAAATTTTCTTGCCGATTCAGAGATAAATGTTTTTATTCGTTTTTGGATTGATTTTAGGTATAATATATTATGGAAAATGATTGAGTTCAGCAGCGACGATGAATTCAACATCTGTACAAGTAGTACAACGCTTTTCTAGCATCTGTAGCATTTTTCTCTGGAGATAAATAAAATTGTGTTTCACTGAAAACCTCGCTCTGCTCAAAGACCTGATTCTGAATATCAACTTCACTTACGAAAAGAAATATTTACTTGTGGTCTTTATTTGTTTTTTGTGATATTTTATAACCCAGTGTTATTCGAGAATCGAACTCCAGGCTGACTTGAAAGTCATTAAACAGACTCCGGACCCAAGTCGGTCGGAGTAACGAAAACATGTGCAAGTGGGGCTTTGGCGCAGATCCTGCTTGTCTGTATGGCTTCTCTCCGCAAACGATGGCACAACTTTTGAGCCCTGTGTGCCTATATGTACCTGCTCAAATCAAATCAAATATTTGTAATATGGCTTCTGTCAACATGGACAATTTTGCCAGTGTCGAAGTTGGAGAATACACGGCACTACATCACTTGAAGACAATGCCATCGATAGTGCTGTCTGTGCATTGACGTAAGAAAAACTGGCGTAGTTTCCAAAATCTTTGTGTCTGTGTGACATATTGGTCCAATACAGTATATAAATTACGCCAGAATCGACTCGAAAGAAGAATTGTCTTTGACTAAACCTAACTGTATCGACTCTATTTTAAACATTTAGTGTATAAAGCAATCACAACAATAACTTTTGTTATCAAACCCGGACAACTATAACAACTACACACGTATTCCGGACGCGTCCGTCCCCCAGTAGGGTGGCTAGGAAGAAGAAAATAGCAAGACAAGCAAAGATTATGCCACCAAAAGCAACAAAATGGGGACAAGGTTCGAGGCAACGGCTCCGCAAAAAGAAGTGCGATCTAAATTAAATGGGTGCATACAAAGTTCAACAGAATTTTCTTTTTTTTATGTAACAAGTGAGCAAGCGAGCTTGTGGGCCACCTCACAAATGATCTATACTTGTTTACCAAATTTCAAGTGCCTAAGATATTTGGAAGTAGTCTTAAGTTTTATTGAGTGATCCATAAAAATTGTGATTTTTGGACGTCGATTTCTCAAGAATAGCAAAAGATATAATAATGTTACTATGTGATTAGCTGTCTTACTATGCATAAATGAATGACAAATACTGAACATGATTATTAGTCATGAAAAATTCTTCTTGCTCATTTGAAATATTGAGCCTTGAGGTTCTTTGGGGCAGGCTGTGTGGCTTTTTAGAACAGGCCTCGTGGGTCCATGGGGCAGGCCTAGCGGCTCTATGGCGCAAGCCTCGCAGCTCTATGGCGCAGGCCGTGTTACTCTTTAGAGCATGCCTTGTGGCTCTATGTGGTAGGCCTAGCGGTTTACTCGCGCAAGCCTCGCATCTCTATGGCACAGGCCTTTGTGGTCCTTTAGAGCAGGCCTTTTGACTCGACTCGCAGCTCTATAGTGTAGGTCTTGTGACTCTTTAGAGCATGCCTCTCAGTTCTATACAACGTGTAACGGAAAGGTGTGATAATACTAAAGGGTGTGAATCTGCCCATGAAACTGAACAACTTTTACCAAGGAACATAGGTCCAAATACGAAAAATCTAATTTGACCTCCTATACAAAATGCGCTATCAGCTGATGCAGTTTCTATGGGTAAAGAAATAAAATTAAAAACAGGCCTCGTGACTCTTTCGAGAATGCCTTGTGGCTCTATGGCACAGGCCTTGTGACTCTTTCGAGAATGCCTTGTGGCTCTATGGCACAGGCCTTGTGACTCTTTCGAGAATGCCTTGTGGCTCTATGGCACAGGCCTTGTGACTCTTTTGAGAATGCCTTGTGGCTCTATGGCACTGGCCTTGTGACTCTTTCGAGAATGCCTTGTGGCTCTATGACACAGGCCTCGTGACTCTTTTGAGAATGCCTTGTGGCTCTATGGCACAGGCCTTGTGACTCTTTCGATATTGCCTTGTGGCTCTTTGGTACAGGCCTTGTGACTCTTTCGAGAATGCCTTGTGACTCTATGGCACAGGCCTTGTGACTCTTTCGAGAATGCCTTGTGGCTCTATGGCACAGGCCTCGTGACTCTTTCGAGAATGCCTTGTGGCTCTATGGCACAGGCCTTGTGACTCTTTTGAGAATGCCTTGTGGCTCTATGGCACAGGCCTTGTGACTCTTTTGAGAATGCCTTGTGGCTCTATGGCACTGGCCTTGTGACTCTTTCGAGAATGCCTTGTGGCTCTACGGGGCAGGCCTCGCGGCTCTACGGAGCAAACCTCGCAGCTCTGTGGCACAGGCCTTGTGACTTTTTTATAGCAGACCTAGTCGCCACTTTTCGTGATCTATTCTTCGTAATTTCAAATGTGACAAGTAACGAATGCTAGCGAGTGAAAACAACTAAAACTGGCTTCCACCAAACCGTGCTCTTGAGGAATTATCCCAAACACTGGGCATCTCATTGCTACCCTAACAGTAAGCGCTCCTTACCAATTCGATGTGCATTAAAGTAATCGCCCCGTTGCACCCTCTTTCTCTCGTACCCCATCGGTTAAACCGAGGGGAGGCCGCCCCCGCCCCAAAAGGAAATTATATGAATTTTTTATACAACTTCTCCACACGTCATCGTTTTTGGTTTTGCAATTTTGCATGGGTATTTTTTTTTATGAGGGTTGTTTAGTTGCTTCCAATTTACTACCTACTTTTAACGCTACGGCTTAGTGCCAAGAGCTCTATCTTACCGTTTATAAAAGGTGAACCACAAAGCTGCCGGTTTAGCACGCTGCAGTTGTCAGCTTATTGTTGGCCCATAGATTAAAGACTTTAAGCATGGTCACGTTTTATTGACATCCGAGCAGTACGACACATTTTGAAAGACAAGGACGGCTACATGTATTAGTGTATAAAACTATCTCTGTCCAAAATGTCAAATCGTTTTGTGGATTTGCTAAACATTTTCTTCCGCTGACATTTCTTCGCGCTTTTAGGTGATAGATTAAATGACATAATTCCTCAAATAAAGTGACATTTTTCCGAGATATATTTTATCTCGGGCAGCGTGCTAAACCAGCTGGATGGGTGGACAGGTTTTATAATCACCTGCGCCTTTTCCGTGCTACTAAAAGCATGTTAAAAGTGGTCGTCAAACCATATCTAGCGCATTTGGACCAAACTATTGAAAATGGGCAAAGAAGGTAGTTCGATCTTAACTACGGCCACATCATAAAATGCTTAGCAATTGATTAAAAAACCGGCCGAGTGCGTGTGGCTACGCGCTGTATAGGGCCGTAGTATTTTTTTTTTGGATTTTTTGTCGCAAAGCAGGTTTTGAGTAAGTATTTCATACTCGTAACATTCATAACATAAACTTTCAATTTTACCTCCTAATATGTGCTAGCGCCTGGATTGATATTGCTATTTTTATTATTTCTAGTTTTTCGGCTAGCTCATTGAGCTTTCAAGTTAAATATTTCGCAAACGGATTTAGGAATCGACAAAGATATTTGCAGTCACATCATTTTTAAAAGACTAACAACACACGATGGGGTATACAAGAAAAAAAAATCACCCCCACTTTAAAATCCTTTAAAAAAATTCACAGCATTTTATTTTACCACTTTTTTGGCGTGAATGAAATGTATATCAATACCAAACTACAGCTTTCTAGTACTAAGGGTCTCTAAACTAAGCCGCGGACAGACAGACAGACGGAAATGACTAAACTATTAGGTTTCCTTGTTGACTACGGAATCCTAAAAACTGGCCAAGTGCTAGTCGGACTCGTGCCCTGTTTAGCACGCTGCGGTTGTCAGTTTATCTAGGACCATAGACTAAAGACTTTAAGCATGGTCACGTTTTTTTGACATCCTAGCAGTGCGACACATTTTGAAAGACAAGGACGGCTACATGTACTTATTAGTGTATAAAGCTATCTCTGTCTAAAATATCAAAAACGTAATTTGTGGATTTGCTAAACATTTTCCTCCACTGACATTTCTTCGCGCTTGGAGGTGACAGATTAGATGACATAATTCCTCAAATAAAATGACATTTCTCCGAGATATATTTTCTCTCGGGCAGCGTGCTAAGCAGACTGAACACTGCCTTCGTAACGTTGGCCTAAAGGTCAACGAGCGACTCAACCAGTGGACTCAACAATCTGATAAAGGTTAAAGGTAATTTATAATAAAATAACAAACTGTCAATCAATCTCAGTGCAATACCGACCGACCCCTAACAATAGATTCCAACTGCCCCTTATGGGAATACTTTAGCAAAGCTCTCTGCTTGCTCGATTTAAGTTGCCCTGACGAATTCTCTAGGTGGTTTTGTATGGAGACGATTAAGGGATTTTGAGATGTGGGGAATCCCTGGGGATGGTTTTGGAATATAGAAAAACAAATCCAATGGGTACCAAGTTTAACAGAAATTTCTTAAGTCATACAAAGCAAGTTCACTTATTATGAGATAGGTACCTTATTCGGATCGGCATTCGGAAAATTTGGCATTTGATCCAGAATTTTCCATAGAGCTTCCGGCAAATGGAATGAATTGAAATTTTTCCGGAACTATGCCCTAATATGTCAATAACTACATGTTCTTTTCCATTTCTTAATGACACGGTGCTATAGAGGCTGTAGAGGGTCTAATCGAGCTGCCGTTATTCATAATCTAACGTCTAATCTAACGTTAGTTTACTATTATTTAATCTGTGTCTGTCTATTATGTATGTGTCTAAGACCCTGTCCAGAAAGGGCGAATTCGCCGCGATTTACTCGCGCGTGTTTCGCGCGTTCGACTGGACGCAAACAAGGCGCTCCTAGTATCTCGACTCGCGCGAGCCGAGAAAATTCGCGCGATGCTTGTGGACGCAATGTATTGACACCCAGTACCTCGCCTACGCGCGTAGAAACTCGCGCGTAACAATTCGCGGCGAATTCGCCCTTTCTGGACAGGGTCTTAAACGAAGGTTACACAGTCAGTTTTTCATCAAATCAGTTCAGCAGTCTCACACCGATTTACTACCAATTTAGAAAAACGAAATAGAAAATTTTCGAAAATCCTTCAGTCCACCAGTCACTGGGATCCAATCCCAAATCCGAACTGACGAACACGAACGACTAATTAAAACAGAGCCATCTATCAAATATTTTTGTCCCTATCGAAATCAATCTGCAGTTCATTGTGTTCGGTAGGCGGTTTGCAAAGTGAGGTTCCAAACTCTTTGCTTGATTAGTTCCTATTATTTCTGATAGATGGCACGTCACTTCATCTAAGAAAAGCCTGTGGTAAAGCACAGAATACCAAGTATATCAAAATAGCACGTTTCAGAAATCACAGTCCATCTGCTGATTAGTACTTTTTTAAAACGATGTTTTTCATCATGAATAAAATTTTCAAGTAAAAATTAGTGATGTGCAAAAACTGTTACCGGTAACGTTACAATTTTAAATGAATATTATTCTAGTTATTACTTGTACTGCACTATCCTGGAGACATAATAAAAAAAATACATTAGGAAATTCGAAAAAAAAAAAATCCTTTTAAAATAATCAACTGATCGATCAAACTACTATGGAGTTAAAATATATTTTATGCTAGTTTCCAAAAGTCGTAGAATAAAAATTTTCATATTTTTTTTACTAAGCTCTTAACTCTGTTTGTAGATATTGCATCTTAGTTATGGCACAAATATTTCTCAGTTCTTGGACTGGGCAACGCGCTTTGCTGCATTATCAATGTAAAAGTATGCAAAGTATTAAGTGATCAGGCAGGCTATCAGCTAACGGCTCACTCACTAGAGTTTTAGGTTTATTCGGTAGATAAAATGCAACAAAGTTCAAATTGCTTTTGTTGTTAATTCCATAAAGTCGTATACAACAAATTGTTGTTGTTACATCCAAATTCGAATAGTCACAAGCTTTTTTATACATGTACATGTAAAAGGGTTTAATAACTTTGGAAGATGTTAATCTGCTTTTAAAACAGAACAGCTTTTTTCGTTGGAATAAGTCAAATAGGTATGAAAAAATCTATTTCCCATTGAAACTGCATCAGCTGACAGATAATGCATTTTCTCAGCAAGAATAAATTTCTTTTTTCGTATTTTGACTAAGGAAGGAAAGTTGTTTAGTTTCATGGAAAGATTCACAATCTTTAGGGTTGTTATACCTAACATTTTTACACCTAGTGTTAAATTATTAGTAACATCATATTATTATCAGCAGGTCAAACGATTGAGGGTCAATGCGCGATGATTCATAAGAAATTGATGACGCATGACTTATAAAGCGACCAAACTTATTAGACATCGGCTCATATGAACGTTTATTCAAACCATGTGCTTTATTGTTCTGGTCAGACAGCGATCAGGTAGGCATCATCATTTTTATTATTACACCTAATGAATAGACGCAATAAAATAATTTAAATGTAGTTATTATGCCTTATGACTTATGTCATGCAAAGGCTTGTTGTTTTCGTATAGATAGTCTAATCATAAAACTTTAGTATTATTTCAGTTAACTCTTGACTATCGGATGATATGTTCTAATTTTAAAAACTTATGTTTTGTTTTAAGTTGGAAAAGCCATTTAAGTGATGTAAATTACTATTGAATGATTTATTGTAAATCAATAAAAAGACGACTTTACAATTTATTGTAAAGTCTCTCTTGTAAGTTCTCTTTAGAGAATAACAGATTTTGTGATACCAATTATCACACTGCACTGAAAATATCTAGTGACTATTTTTCAGTCGAGGCTGAATTCTAAAAATTCTAATTTATTAATTACTTTGTGGACCTATGCCAATTGTTATTTATCAGCGAATAAAAATACTATTCCTAACTTTTTTGTTTTAACAACAGTTATGGCAGCTTACTTACCTAGTAACAGGGACTCACTTCTTGAAATATTACCGGATAGCATATCAATCAAAAAAATTAAAATTGCTGATTTTTGTTTTCGTCAGTGAAGATTGATATTCGGTAAATAAAACGTAGTGTTTGATTGTTAATTTTCATTATTATTTTTTTAATTGAATTTTTAACATCCCAACAGTGATATTTTATCAGCCGGTAATATTCAAAAATTGAGTCCCTTGACACGTCATAATTGTCACACACAAAGTTATTATTACCTACCTAATCATTTATTTCGGTTCAATTTAATGTAATTTTTCCGGGTTAGGGTTCCGAACCAAAATGGTAAAAACGGAACCCTTATGGTGCGATTTCGTCTGTCTGTCTGTTTGTTAAGGGGGCCCAAATAGGGCAGAGGGCAAAATTTTAAATTATCGTTTCTAGGTCAAGTAGCAAATGGCTTTATTTGTAAATTCCTAAATAGATTTCTGTTTTTTTTAAGTTACGTTGAAAAATGTCTTAAAAGATACCATTCCTCCGCCTCTTATCTCCGAAGTTTTCGAAAGGAAAAAATCTAAATTAATTGTGTTCGATGGAAATTTATGTAAATATTACAGGAAAAATAAAATAATCTTTCAAAATATTTTTTTTTAGGGTTCCGTACCTCAAAAGAAAAAAACGGAACCCTTATAGGATCACTTTGTTGTCCGTCTGTCTGTCTGTCTGTCTGTCTGTCTGTCTGTCTGTCTGTCTGTCTGTCTGTCTGTCTGTCTGTCTGTCTGTCAAGACCCTTTATCTCACGAACGGGTAAAGGTATCAGGTTGAAATTAATACCATATATTAGGATCCATGAACCACACAAGATCTGAAAATTTCAATTTTTTACAACGACGCAATCAAAAGATATGGCATTTTATGTCCTCATCTCCATACATTTATTCAAAAATGAAAAACCTACAGGGTACTTCCCGTTGACCTAAAATTATGAAATTTGGCAAGAAGCTAGGTCTCACAGTACAAATAATGGGAAAAGTCTGAAATCATTAAATATTACAACTTTTCTCACAACTAATGTTAACCAATTGTGTTGAGCTCCCGTTTCAAGAACATTCATATAAGAGAGGGGTCAAGTTGGATGGTTGCTGAGGCGATTTTTGTTTTAGTTCTATTTAAAAACGGGTACACTTACAAACTTGAAAATTGGTATGTTTATAGGGCATATGCTATAAAATAACAACAAATAATAAAATTTGGTCAAGCGCGTGTCGGACTCAAAAAATCTAGCACATTAACTTACTGAAATTTCAACTAATAAAATTATGTTTATGTGGTGGTACGGAACCCTCAGTGCGCGAGTCCGACTCGCACTTGGCCGGTTTTTTAATCTACAAAAACAATTTTAAACAAATTTTATTTTGCGGTACCTACTGAATTGGAAATTTTTGCTTCTAAAAATGCTTTATACTATATTGGAACCCTCTACGTGCAAGTCCAACTCGCAATTGACTGGTCTTTAGGGTTCAGTACCTCAAAAGAAAAAAACGGAACGCACTTATAGGACCACTTTGTTGTCCGTCTGTCTGTCTGTCTGTCTGTTATCAAGTTGAAATTGATACCATATATTAAAATCCATGAACCACACAAGATCTGAAAATTTCAATTTTTTACAACGACGCAATCTTAAGATATGGCATTTTATGTCCTCATCTCCATACATTTATGCAAAAAAGCAAAACCTACAGGGTACTTCCCGTTGACCTAAAATTATGAAATTTGGCAAGAAGCTATAGGTCTCACAGTACAAATAATGGGAAAAGTCTGAAATCATTAAATATTACAACTTTTCTCACAACTAATGGTAATCAATTGTGGTGAGCTCCCGTTTCAAGAACATTCATATAAGAGAGGGGTCAAGTTGGATGGACAAGGAGGCGATTTTTGTTTTAGTTCTATTTTTAAAACGGGAACAGTTACAAACTTGAAAATTGGTGTGTTTATAGTGCATAAGCTATAAAATAACAGCAAACAATAAAATTTGGTCAAGCGCGTGTCGGACTCAAAAAATCTAGCACATTAACTTACTGAAACTTCAACTAATACAATTATGATTATGTGGTGGTACGGAACCCTCGGTGCGCGAGTCCGACTCGCAATTGGCCGGTTTTTAGGGTTCCGTAACTCAAAAGAAAAAAACGGAACCCTTATAGGATCACTTTGTTGTCCGTCTGTCTGTCTGTCAAGACCCTTTATCTCACGAACGGGTAAAGGTATCAGGTTGAAACTAATACCATATATTAGGATCCATGAACCACACAAGATCTGAAAATTTCAATTTTTTACAACGACGCAATCAAAAGATATAGCATTTTATGTCCTCATCTCCATACATTTATTCAAAAATGCAAAACTTACAGGGTACTTCCCGTTGACCTAAAATTATGAAATTTGGCAAGAAGCCAGGTCTCACAGTACAAATAATGGGAAAAGTCTGAAATCATTAAAAATTACAACTTTTCTCACAACTAATGATAACCAAATTGTGGTGAGCTCCCGTTTCAACAACATTCATATAAGAGAGGGGTCAAGTGGGATGGTCGCTGAGGCGATTTTTGTTTGTTCTATTTAAAAACGGGAACACTTAAAACTTGAAAATTGGTATGTTTATAGTGCATAAGCTATAAATAAAATAACAACAAATAATAAAATTTGGTCAAGCGCGTGTCGGACTCAAAAAATCTAGCACATTAACTTACTGAAATTTCAAATAATACAATTATGTTTATGTGGTGGTACGGAACCCTCAGTGCGCGAGTCCGACTCGCACTTGGCCGGTTTTTTTAAGTTCGCATAACTTATACACCTACCAGAAACGATTAGGTATATACCTATAGTTAGTGATTTGAAATTATTTGATAACAAAGTCTCCAGAATGCATTACAGAGCAGCCATAACAGTAATATCATTTAACAGCCATCAGTCAAGAAGAAACCGTTAAAAGGGAATGGTTTCACTTCTAAAATTAGAATCGTTTCAAACACTGTTCTATTGTTTTTGGTCTACCACATTACAGGGTATACATTTATTATGTGTAGGTATGCAAGATCTTAAAAAGGAGCCATAGACGTAATGTTGATTTGTTTTTTCAAAATCTCCATAAAAATGCCTTTAAAAAAATCTATTCAACCTTACAAAAATATGTTTTTATTAATTACCTACGTTATTTTAAGAAAAGTTGATGAAATGGTTTTAGCTTGAGTCATGCGCAGATGGCTCAAAGCTATGAAATATTTTTCAAACATTCCACATTATAAATATTATACTGAACTGCATAATGTTATTGTCTTAATGGTCCATTAATGAATAAGCCACGAGTCAGATGTTGGTGTCGTACTAAACTTAATAAAATATAAGCAAGCATAAAAACTTTAGTCATCTCTTAGAATAACACTTAATGTGAAACTAAAGTGACAGCAGAAGTATGTCGCACGTACGGATCATTTTACTGGCATACCAAAATACAACATTGCAAGAAAAGGTTTAGTTGTAGTTCTTTCTGAGACGAACTCTATTACGTCAGTAACGTCGTCGTTATAAAACTAAGTTTCAGTTCTGTTTTCATGAGTTATTCAGTTAATTTGAACTTCTTTCATTAAAATATCATGTCGTTTGATAATTAAATAGCAATAGTATACCATTAGGTCCAAACTTAGATAAGGAATGGACACAACAGAACAGTAGAATTACATTAAACTTTGCTTATCTTAGATCTACATGGAATCTAACTAGACTTTCGTGCACTTATATGGGATCTAATGGTTTCTAATTGAAATACAGCCAAATTAAAATACTTAAAAGACGATTCACGTTCTTGCTTTAGTAGCTAGAGACATGAAGTCAACCACATCCCATGTCAGTATAAAAACTTTGTTTCATCATCACCTTGATAACGTAGCTATAGTACTGATATTACTAGTACCTACAAATGTGATTTTACTGTAGGATAAATAAAAAAACCTTTGCTACCGCAACAAAAGCAACCGTAAAATGTAATTAATCTAACAAATTGTTTACAAACATAAGGCCCAGAAAAATAACTGAAACTAGCAAGTTCTGCAGAAACTTAATTAAAAATGTTTGATATAAATAATAAGAAATAATTATTTATTCAGTAAAATTCACATTTTGTTTGCTTATCGTTATCTATCAATATCGTTGCTAAATTACTGTTTGATGAATTGGCATTTGCAATTTGTTCACAACATTAATTCAGTGAAAACCCTCATGAGAAAGGTCAGTAGATAGACAGCCTTTTACACGTAACGGTCACTAATGACAAGATAAAAAGCCTATATCAATCACTCTTCACTGTAATGTAATGTAACGTCAGGTACAGTTATCATATCACCCAGAAAGTAATGGACACTATTGATGAATATTTTAATTCGCATTAAGCAGCTGTTAGACACGAATATATTATTACTTTGTAGCCATCGTCTGTATAAACTTAGCTGTACCTAATTGAAATTATTTTGTTTATTGATATCGGAAAATGATAAATTCCTCTATTAGAATGCAAAGAAATAGGTACAACTTATTTAACGGTACGTGATGGAATTTTATCATCATGCACATTTCCGAAGAACGAGAAACAGCTTACACCACGGAGGCTTACACCCATACATGCAATAAAAACGCATCATATCAGCCGTCGCGCCTTCACGAGCCTCTGTCTTGTAGGTGGCAACTGCATTTATTGTCAGTTTAACGGTTTGAATTATGTCACTGAAAAATATTGTGTGCGCTGTATTAAATAATTAAAAAGTTCGTTGGCACTTGGTGGACAACTGGGTCTGTTTGTTGAAGCAAATTCATGTCAAAGGCGGATGCGTGATGAGAAAATTTGTATAAATGAGGTGTGGATAGTTCTCTCTCAAAATAGACGACTTAAAACTTTGACATCATGACGAAAGAATGGTCTAATCAAATAGTTTCTTCAGAAAACCGGTACCTATTGCTATTGTAAAAAACCGGTTTGAAATTAGTCCGTTAAAATACTTGTATTGTATATATTTGTTTCTAAAATAATAGATACTAGTACCCAGTCGATCAAGCTGATTAAAATAATTTTGTTCTTCTTGCGGTCCAAATCCACCCTATCCTTATCATGTAAGTTTTACAGTTTTGGTGTCAAAGTTTTCATTGAAGGATGCAATAAACAGAAGCCCAGTGCAATATCTTCTCAGAAGTCATGTCATGATCTTATGTTATGTTCACATTTTACGATCTTGTCAGGATAACAACGTATAAATAGGCCGTCGGGTGAATGGACGTAGGATCAGAAGAATAAATACAGGGTGTAACGAGTATTTTTAGGGGATAATTCTGCATCAGAGATTGTTAGAAATATAAAAAGAAATATGTTATACTTAAGCTACTGATCAGGAATATAACATATATTTTTGATGTTTCAGAACAGCAATTCATTTAAATTAGGCTAATAAAATAAGGTAATACTTTTTAGAAACTTTATTTCTATGTAACTAAGGTCGACCAGGAAAGTGGTCTGGCAATTTTTCAAACACTTCCCGTCAAACCAAAATGCAAAGTTAACTAAGGTTAAGTACCAGTTACTGTCAGAAGGGAAAATCAGCCTTGTTGTTTTATGACGTACAAATTAACTTCAACTGTAAAATCGACTAACTGGTAACTGGATAATGTCACAAAAATAACTTACATCCACATCACCAGCTTACAATAAAGATCATTGACCAATCTAGACCTTCTTCTAAGTAAAAAATGTTTTATTGAATAAAATTTATTTTTCGTTTATATTTTATCAATATTTTTTTGGATAATCGTGCTTTTTACACCCTTCATACAGGATCAAATATTTTTGTGACTGATGCGGCCAGGAAGCAATAAATGTTTTTAACATGTGCAAGTAATTTAAATAAGGCCCTCGATGATTTAAAGAGTGTGAAATTCTTGCTTCAAGTCATTCTAAATCTTACTTTCTTTTTGATTGAAACCAAATTTAAACATAATCATCAGCATAATATCCCATAATACGTCCACTACAGGACCGGGAGGTCCCTCAAGAATTCCAACTCTTGCTAGAAGAATGTGGAGGGGAGGGGAAGAACCTTAGTCACCATACTTGTTAGCGTTACGGCTGGCACCATGGACCGCGGTTGTTGGTGACCGCAGTATGTAAGATTTATTTATTTATTTTTATTTATTTAATTTCATGCACAAAGGTACGATACACGTAAGAACGCTGCTGCCCATCTTCCGGTTTATAAACCCTTAGTCGTCTCTTACGACACCCACAGGTAGAGATGGGTCGGTACTATTCTTTGCCGGTACCACACGAAGTTTTAACATTATATGAATGAAATTCACTGCTTAATAAATGTTGATAACCATCAGCAAAGCTGGCCTTACTAAGAGGAACAAGGCATATATAAAGAAACACAGAAACATGTTTTCATCTTGAAGCCTCTTTTTAAAGCAAAATCTTGAAACCCTTCAAAAGCTCAAGGAAGTTTTAACGAACATATTGTAGTACAAAGTTGGCTATCGTGAGGTAATCGGATTGACTCGGCCGACTACGGCTACCGACTTCTTTACAAAGGTAAACCTCAGCCTGCCTGACCCCGTTTCCAAATATGGGAAAGTTTTGTAAGGCTAGCCGCCTTTTGCCTTGTGTACTGTTAAGAAAAAATTGTATAAGTACCTATTTTTCTGTTGTATTGTTTCTGATTTTAATTTTTACCAGCTTATATTTGTTCAAGATTTCCAAGAAATTCGATTTGTCAAGATGCATCGCTAAAATGTATTGAATTTTGTATATTTTAGTAAATAAGTGTCACGAGTTTTAGGATCTACCTATACCAAAATCATTGTGACACTCGTTCTGTCTTCCAGCCTACAATTCCAGTCGTCTCCAGACATATCTGTACCATTAGATCAGACATTGCGAGATTAGCACAATTAAATCACTTTATCTGTCTTGTCACCCACACATTCTGTTCTGCCTTAACATTTGCCTTGCCTTGCCTTTACTCCATCCATAAGTCGCTTTACGCTCGGTCGTTTCACCAGAATCAGTTAAATATAGAATTTCCGTCTGTTCCCTACTTGGTTAAAATGTGCTCAGTGTTGAAGACTCCCCAGTGTGATTAAGACTAGTGTCAATACATTCTTGTTTCGACTGTTCAAGTAATTTTGTAGCGAAAGTCTTAAGTTTATTTTGTCCTTTTTCTGAATGGCAGTTTATTTATTGTTCAAGAGTCAATAGGTAACTATCAATCAAGCCTGTTTGTTCTTGCTGTGTTAATATTAAGTTGCTTTTATATTTGTGATAATATATTTTGTTTGAGGCTGTGAAAAAGGTCACTCGGATACTTATTTCTATCGCATATCAGAGTCGTTTACTTGTTGTAAGTACCAAGGTCGGTAAATCTAAGTAGCGAAGAGACACGTTTACTTTAAGCTAAGGACATCACTATTTTTTGTACCTAATGGATTGATATAAAAATTGTAATTGACAGATAAACGTTAGTAAAATTGCTTGAAAATAAGTACTCAGTATCAGATTCATGAATACAATTAGAAGATAAAATAATAATAAATAAAATCAACGTTACTTATGACAAAATGTATTGATTACAAAACGAATAGCGGTATGGCAATAAAATATTACATTACATAGATACCTAGGTATCTTATCAAACTACAATACACATGCATCACTAATTCTTACTAAACTCTACTAAGATTCTACGAACTAAGTATCCTAGTCCAAGACAACGACCAACGTAAACAAAAAGCGTAAACATCAAGTCCGATGACTCACGATGACGAAGTTTTCATTATCATATCACAAGCACATTATGTTAGTTAGTTCCAATCCAACACTCAACGATAGTTCTCGTCGGATTTAACGAGAATTTAATCTTGTTTTAACTCCGTTTTCTATCAACTTTAATTGCATACGTCACCCTATCAAGGCCAGACAATCAAGCGAACGTACGTAACATAGTATAAAGTGCTGCGTACGTATTTCACACATTTTCCTCAAAAGGCAAGAACAAAGAGATTTATTGGCAAAATTATTTTAGCACTCCCTAGTGAACACACCAGCCTGTTGATCTAAACACGTGTGCGCGGTACATACAGTTAAAACGATAGGATGCGAGCATTCGACGCGAGTGTATGATAAAAATCGAATAAAAAATGATTAAAAGGAATGGTGATAATGTATTTGCGATCGCGTCGAGCCACAATCAGTGCCCGGGCGGTAGGAGCGCTGTCTCGCTCTCCCCCACGAGTAGCAGTGGCAGCGCGAACACGCGGATCCCGCGCGCCACTACCGCCAGGATGACGCCTCCCGACGCGCATCACAACACCAAGGAGGCAAACATTGCGCTCTCAACGTACGTCGAAAAATGGAAAAACAGATATGAAGAGTCCGAGCGAAAATACAAAACGTATCTCCTTAAATCAGAAAAAGGTAAGTTTCACTCATTATTTAAGCTAAACGTGATTATCATAAAGTTTTTTGCAATATTGCAACTGCGCATGCTCAAAGTGCTTGGTCGTATGCAAACGAAACACAAGTGGAAATCTAGAAAGGCTATTCGCGAATTCGGATTATGAAGGATAACCTGTTGCTTACACATTAAATATTCTTAAACTTTTACATTGTATGCACATGTGAGATTAGCTTATATTAATTTCTTCTCTTAAGTTAGTTAAGTTTTGTAAATTCAATAATAGTTTTCGTAAGGTCGTCGTATCGCATTGTTGTCATGTTTTAAACCAGTTATCGAACTGCGCAACACATTAACAATTTGTTAACAATGGCTTGTGTCGCGCCTAGAATAAAAAAAAGAAGTAAAATTGTTATCCTATTACCGATCGATATTTTGTAAACGGTATTGATTTCCTGTTACGCAACTTGCACATCACTATATTTTTGCTTGATTTGTTGAATGAAACGTCAAAAGGTCATTCATTGCAACTGTGCAACAGCTGTTTGTAAAATTGTTTTTTTTTTTTATTAATTACCGGTAGTTATGTTATACCCGGCAGGATCTCTATAAATCAAAAGCAGTTCATAGGTAGGTCACAGATTTTGGTTAAATTATTTAGGCAGTTTTATTTTCTCATTTTTACCAAAATTTCTCTATCTTCCCCTAACCTGGCTATGACTAACTAATGTATATAAATAAATACCTACTGTATCGCTGCTACTGTTGGTAAATAATAAAATGAATAGGTACCTACAGATTTTCCTGGTTACAATAAGATAAATCTATGTAGAAACAGCAGTGGCAAAGAATATATAATATTACGCTAATGCAGTGGGTTGAAAATTGCTATACCTATATATTTCAATTTCACTAACATATGACTGATATATGGATATCTACTATGAATCATTATGTAGGTACGTACAGTGTTTGTCACAAGGTTTTGAGTCATTACCATTTTCCTTAATGTTATTTTGAATAAGTTATTATTACTAATGTTTGAACCTTTTTATTGATGTGTTTATTTGTTTATTGTACTTTATGTTTTGAGGGTAAAGGGGCCAGGCTCCTAACTCCCAACGGCCACTGGGACCTGTATAGATCTGTTGTAGCCAAAGTTATTGTATTTACACATGAACATACGATCAAAACCTTGATTCAATGTTACATTGGGTACTGTAAAGAGCAGTTCAAGCTTGACACTCATTGTGATTTTAGCTTCTAAGTTGATTAAAATTAGAATTGTATGGTACACACAGCTGCAGGTCGGTGGAAACACTTAAACCTTGAGCGGGTCTCTGGTGGTAGCATAGTGCTGGTTTAACTTAACAGCCTCCGTGGTCTAGTGGTTAGAGGTCTCGGCTCTCGATCCGGAGGTTCTGGGTTCGATTCCCAGTGGGCACACTGTCAAAACAAAAATCTCTTTGTGCGACCTCCCCAGATTGGTTAGGGCATTGCAGGATGAATCACCTGATTGTCCGAAAAGTTAGATGATTCCGTGCTTCGGAAGGCACGTAAAGCCGTTGGTCCCGACTACTATCTACGGATGTAGTCGTTAATAAGCCATGTCAGAGGCCTTTGGCGGCTCAACAACTCTGACACCAGGGTTTGTGAGGTCGGTCATCGACCTTGCAACCCACACGATATGATGATGACTTATAGGGTCTTACTACAAAAAAGTTAGACATCTGTAGAACACTTGATTTAAAAAATGCGCACAAAATAACTGGCTATATCAGTTGATGCGCAGAAGTCAAGTCATAAGAAAATAAATCATTTTTTAGTTCTGCGCATCAATGACATAGACAGAGTTATTTGTTACGATTTTTTTTAATCAAGTGCAACAGATGTCTAACTTTTTTGTAGTAAGACGGATATTGTTTTTGCATACAAATTCCAATGTATCAAGCTTGACATGATCTTGCCTGTATCTACCATTTAGATAATAATCTGATTGAAAGTAAGATGATTCCGTGATTTTGCCAGTTACCATTGGAGAATTTGTATTAAAATTGATGAAAATTGTTTTTTTTTTTTTTAAAGAAAAGCTTGGAAAAGAAGGCTGTAATAATACTAATAATGTGTTATTTTAAAAGGTTATTTTACCTGTTATCTTTTTACCTGTTTATATGAGGTGTAACAGAAAGGGTATATCAACCCTGTAGGATGTGATTCTGCCCTTGAAACTGAACAACTTTCTCTAAGGAAAGAAAGAAAGAAAGAAAGAAATAATATTTATAGGTCGAAATACGAAAAATAAATGTTGACCTCCCATACAAAATGCGCGATCAGCTGATTCAGTTTCTATGGGAGGTAAAAATTTTTTTTTCGTATTTCGACCTATGTTCCTTGGGGAAAGTTGTTCAGTTTCATGGGCAGAATCACATCCTTCAGGGTTGATATACCCTTTTTGTTACACCTTGTATAGGTCAAACGTGACAACTTTTGTTCTAAGACTTTTGGAATGTTCTAAAAAATATTTGTTTTACAATATTATCAGCTGATCCGTCAAATTAGTTAATATGGGTATTTTTTTTTTTTGGGAAGTTGTAAAAGCAGAATTAAAGTTGTTGCTGTTGACCTCACTAATAAGAGGGCAAATGCATATCAGGTAATAGAAAAATAACCTTGCATGTAAAAATATTGCTTGTTAACCTTATGTGTTATTTGGTTGAGGTGGTAGGGCTTTTGTGCAAAGCCTATCTGGGGAAGCACACCCCCTTACCTGTTTCTGCGGTAAATCAGCTGTGTTTCCAAGGGTAAGGGAGCCATTGAATTACCGGCACAACAGACATACCATCTTAGTTCTCATAGTGGGCAACGCGCTTGTCTTATTTGTGTCACATTTTGGCACTAATAAGACAGTGGGTGCTATGGGCAGTGGTGACCAGTTACCATCAAGTGGCCCACCTGCTTGTGACATTAAAAATATTCTTGTTTTCTTTATTACAGCAAAACGTGAGCAGGATGACTTACAACGCCGCTTCAATATCCTGGTGGAAGAGAGGAACCACCTGTCTACGGAGCTGTGCGAGAGGGAAAGAGAACTTGGCAAGCTCCGGACGGTCTCCGAGAAACTGTTCAAGGAATACCAGCAGCTCAAGCACCAGAGCGAGGTGGATGCCGGGCTGATGCAGAAGTATGTATAACTAGCTGACCCGGCGAACTTAGTTCCGCCTTACAGACAATGAATAAGCAGATTTTATTTTTTATTAAGTAAAATTTTTTTGTCCTGCCCCTACCCCTGCCCCTACCCCCCCTTCCCTACCCCTACCCCTGCCATCCTATATCCTTCTCCTGGTTCTAAGCTACCTCCCCACCAATTTTCAGCCAAATCGGTTCAGCCGTTCTTGAGTTATACCGTTCTCCTACCCCTACCTCTACCCCATACACCTACCCCTACCATCCTTTGTCCTTCTCCTGGTTCTAAGCTACCTCCCCACCAATTTTCAACCAAATCGGTTCATCCGTTCTTGAGTTATAAATAGTGTAACTAACACGACTTTGTCAGCCATTCTCCTACCCCTACCCCTATCATCCTATATCCTTCTCCTGGTTCTAAGCTACCTCCCCACCAATTTTCAACCAAATCGGTTCAGTTGTTCTTGAGTTATACCGTTCTCCTACCCCTTCCCCTACCCCTACCATCCTATGTCCTTCTCCTGGTCCTAAGCTACCTCCCCACCCATTTTCAACCAAATCGGTTCTGCCGTTCTTGAGTTATAAATAGTGTAACTAACACGACTTTCTTTTTATATAGGTAGATATGCGTTTTCCCGTGGGAATGAAGTGTTTTCCCGCGGTAAAAAGTATCTAATGTGTTATTCCAGGACCTAACCTAAATATGTGCCAAGTTTCATTAAAATCCATTCAGTAGTTTTTGCGTGAAAGAGTAACAAACATCTATCCATCCATCCATCCACACTTTACAAACTTTCGCGTTTTTATTATTAGTAGGAATAGTAGGATAGGAAGGATTAGTAGGATAGAATATAGAGTGTCTGAATTGAACAACTTCCTTTTAGGAACATTGGTCGAAAAAAAGTTGAGCTTTTTCATATAAACCTGGCACAGCCAAGGGATAGTTTTTATTTTAGGGTTCAGTAGTCTACAAGGTACCCTAATAGTTTCGTCATATCCGTCTGTCTGTCTGTCTGCGGCTTAGCTCAGCGATCCTTTGTACTAGAAGGCTGTAATTTGGTATGAATATAAATATTAGTCACGCTTACAAAGTGGTAAAATAAAATGATGAAAAAAAAGTGTTTTACCCCACACGTAAAGTGGGGTGATTCTTTTTTCTCCTCCACCCTGTGGTGTGGGGTATCGTTACAGGTATTTAAAAAATATTGTGAGTTTGCAAGGACCATTTTTAGGGTTCCGTACCTCAAAAGAAAAAAACGGTACCCTTATAGGATCACTTTGTTGTCCGTCTGTCTGTCTGTCTGTCAAGACCCTTTATCTCACGAACGGGTAAAGGTATCAGGTTGAAATTAATACCATATATTAGGATCCATGAACCACACAAGATCTGAAAATTTAATTTTTTTACAACGACGCAATCAAACGATGCGAGCAGCGCAGGACCGGTCGTCATGGAGTTCTTTAGGGGAGGCCTATGTCCAGCAGTGGATGTCTTTCGGCTGATATGATGAATCAAACGATATGGCATTTTATGTCCTCATCTCCATACATTTATTCAAAAATGCAAAACCTACAGGGTACTTCCCGTTGACCTAAAATTATGAAATTTGGCAAGAACCTAGGTCTCACAGTACAAATAATGGGAAAAGTCTGAAATCATTAAATATTACAACTTTTCTCACAACTAATGGTAACCAATTGTGGTGAGCTCCCGTTTCAAGAACATTCATATAAGAGAGGGGTCAAGTTGGATGGTCGCTGAGGCGATTTTTGTTTTAGTTCTATTTGAAAACGGGAACACTAACAAACTTGAAAATTGGTATGTTTATAGTGCATAAGCTATAAAATAACAACAAATAATAAAATTTGGTCAAGCGCGTGTCGGAATAAAAAATCTAGCACATTAACTTACTGAAATTTCAACTAATACAATCATGTTTATGTGGTGGTACGGAACCCTCAGTGCGCGAGTCCGACTCGCACTTGGCCGGGTTTTTTGATTTAGGGATCGGTTTGCAAAATATTTAACTCGGAAGCGCAAATTTTTGTTCGAGTCAAGTGTCCCCACCCCCTGCCAGCTAAACAGTAGTTATTAGAAATGTGGAAAAATTCATAGTAGTTGCATATATGATGAAATTATAAGAAAAACTATCACAGATAAGAACACTTTACATGTTAAGGAGTAATTGTCGAAAAACCGAAAATAATGGAAATATCAATAGCAATCAAGGGACCTCACTGGTCGTCAGCAGGAAATAGTTTATAAAAAATCAAAACCTCTCAAGCAACTTTGCTACGGAACCCTACATTGCGTGTGGCCCGAAACGCACTTGGCCGGTTTTTATGGTACTTACAACAAAAAATATATTTCTCATTTTTCAACCCATGTTATTTTGACAAAGTTGTACAGTTTTATGGTCCAGTGACATACTCGTACTCAATTATTCGCAGTTAAAGAAGAAGCACCTTATTTTAGTGCAGTTTGAGACTCCGTATTTCCTAAACACGTGGCAGTCCTAATTGCATACAATTTAAAACTGGTTTTCGATGTCACATTGTAAAATTAAATGCCGCATTCAACTCTACAACAGAACTGGTTCGGACCTTTAACATTTTGAACTTCATTCAGAACGTTTTAAATAAAGGTTACATCAACAGTACGGCACCCAAACCGACGAGCGTGTATGAAAGAGAAACGTGTATGAGAGAGAGAATTGATAAGAGATTGAGAGTAGAAGAGAGGGAAGTATGGCAAGATCGTAGCAGGTGGAAGTATGTGGTCTCTGCCTACATCAACGGGAAAGAGGCGTATATAGGGTGTCCCAGAAAGTATAGCCAAGCTACACCCCGGACAATTTTTTTCGTTTATTTTATCGGTTACCAATCTATTTTGCAGCCGTGACACTAAAACGAGAGTGTATTTGACGGAAAGAATAACATTGTTTTACAAACTTGCTTTTTCTGACAGCTTCAGCCGATTGCTTTTGGCTGCAAAATGTGTTGGTAAGTTGGAATAAACGAAAAAAAAGAGCGCGAAGCAAAATTTGAAATTGAAAGAAGTGTTAGACTGTATATTCAGTACAACTGACTCGCGGATGCACCTGGCGTGCGCGCGAGGGTGCAGGGTGGATTTCAACGGGAGCTTAGAGTGTCCATTCTGTATGATAGTATGTACTAAATGTGGTCAAACCGAAGCCCAAAAGTAGAACATCGTCAGGGGTACATGAATCACCCCTACTATGTATGTTGCCACCGGAAACTACTCAGCGGCAGACAGAAGTTGAGGATCCTCACAGGGTCGTGGTCGTAGGGGTTAGGCAAAAACCAACTTAAGGGAACGAGTTTATTATGAGAAAGTAGGTACAAAATACAAGGCGGTGGTCGTGCTGCGCGCGGGCACGTCCGAGCACGACCAGAATCAAAGGTAAACTGACTGTTTTTGACACGAATGACACCGAAAGACAGAGATAGAAGACATTTGAAATAGGAATTTGGAAATTTGGGCCAGGACGATAGAGCCAGGATCACGAAAGGAGGCAGCATGCGAGGCATGCAGCCCCGCTCCGTGACAATGTTCCGCATTTTTTTGTACTTTTCGAGTTCGCGGAACAATCATAGGGGACAAAAATCGCGGAATGTACATGAATATACGTGATTCGGATAAATCTTGGGGTGTTTTACCTTTCGGCTACTATTCGGTTTGACACAACTTTCTTGGACACCCTGTATGTATGTACGAACTTTCGTATGGCTCTTTAGTAATTAACAGACAATTATCAACTTAACGAACTGGTAATTAATACCTAGCGGTTTGCTACTGATTTCTCTTTTGGGTTTTATTTGGATTTTTCTTTAGTTTGGCAGTTTTAGTGCGGTCGATTAGATGTTTCACGTAGACACGCCTTCTAATTTCACCAATTTTTTCCAGGTACTAGTTAGGTACATAGCTCTCAATTTTTGATAGGAGCCAATTCTTGAATTTCAAAAAAAATCCATAGAAAATTCAAGAATTGGCTCCTATCAAAAATTGAGAGCTATGTACCTAACTAGTACCTGGAAAAAATTTGGTGCGATTTGGCGATTGAAGACGTTAAAATAAATAAAATAAAATAATTTTATTTCAGACCGTGATCCATATTGAGTGTTAGTACGAGTAAATTACAGGAATCTTAAGAAACTATGTTAGTTAAATTACACTAGAAGCGCCACTACTTCATATATCTACCTGCTCTTGAGTCACTGGGCACAAACACATGTGTATGTATCCAGTGCCTCAAGATAGGGCAATCAGGCGTTAAGCGACTGGACTATTTCGTAAACATTTTCTATGCGCTTACTTCTATATAATTGAGAAATTTCGTCAAAGCAGTATTTTTAGAGTATTTTTTTTTTTATTGAAAATGGGCTTACTCTTGACCTCGATCTAGTCTTGAAGACAGAGATGAGGTCGACGATAGAACGAGCTTACCCAGAAGAAGCCTATTCACTCGCGACTTGAATAGATTCGGGTTATATGAACTCGGGAACACAGACGCAGGCAGAGAATTCCACTCTTTAGCCGTGCGCATTATAAATGATGTTTCAAAGCGCTTTGTGCGAATGTGCGGAATATCAACCAAGTATGGGTGATATCCTGCGGTGCGTCTGGACTCCCGATGGTAGAAGGGAGATGGTGGAATAAGCTCGTGGAGCTCTAGAGCACACTCTCCGAAGTACAATCTGTAGAAGACCGACAGACATGCAACTTTGCGACGGTGGGCCAGACTGTGAAACTTGGTTTTCACCAGCATCTCATCACCAACGAGCTTCAAGTAACGCTTAACCTTATTGAGGATGCCCAGCTTTTTTGCCGCAGTTTGTAGTATATTTTAATCTTATAGACGAAATAATATAGCTTGATTGAAATGACAGCAGAGACCAGGACAGAGCGATGCGCAACATATAGGAGCGACAGAGACACTTATCGCTCCATCCTGCTCCCACGCATAGCTTTATCCTGCTTTCATTCTTATCAATCTACATTATTTCGACTGTAATGTGAGTACCGCAGCATGTAAGAAGATACGATACGCCAAAGGACGCTGCTGCCAATCCCCCAGTTCAAATTCTCTTAGTCGCCTATTAGGACACCCACGGACAAAGAAGAAATATGTTATGTTCTATTATGTTCGTTGTGCGTTCGGCATTTGCTACACCTGCCTTTCAGGGGTCACGGAAGACCAGTGCTACAGCAGCGCAAGGTGCTGTAGCATAAGCTGACTGGCTACCTTTTTATTTAGCATTGTTTCACTAAAATAAACATTTTTCTTTCTTTCTTTCTTTCTTTCTTTCTTTCTTTCTTTCTTTCTAGAAATAGGTTGGTACTATTCTTACCCGGCAACACACATACCTTATCGACTAGCACGGAAACTTCCGACGTTCGAAGGCCTTTCGTGTGCCTTTTCCACCTGAGAGCGCTAAAGAGAAGTATGATTGGTGTTAAATTGAGTGACAGGATTAGAAATAGTGTGATAAGAGAACGATGTGGCGTAAAAGAAGACGTTGACCAAAATCGAGAAAGGGATGCTGAGATGGTTTTGGTCATGTAGAGAGGATGAATGAACGAAGATTGACGAAAGAGATCTACCAGACGAGAGTGAACGGAAACGTTGGAAGGGGAATGCCTAGGAGAACGTACCAGGACCAAATTCAGGACCTTCTAAATAAAGCCTACCCTAAACCGACGAGTATGTATGAAAGGATTGATGAAAGTAGTACAGGAAGCGAGGGAAGTATGTCAAGATCGTAGCCGGTGGAGGGCTGTCGTCTCTGCATACCCCAACGGGAATGAGGCGTGATGTTATGTATGTATGTATTCCACCTAAGCTATACGAGGTAGTTAGCTGTGCTGTTTTTCGTGAGGTGAAAAAAATCTAACCATTGCTACATTTTCCGAGCTTAGAGCTGAGCATTTTTTTTATATCACAAGTGTGCAAACGAGCAGGTGGGCCACCTTATGGTAAGTGGTCCATCGCCCATAGCACCCACTGTCTTATTAATGACACTAATAAGACAGCAACGCCCGTTGCCCACCATAAGAACTAAGGTGGTATGTCTCTAGTGCCAGTAATTTCACTGGCTCCCTTACCCTTCGAACCGAATCACAGCAGTGCAAAAACTCCTGCTTTACGGCAGAAACAGGTAAGAGGGTGGTACTTCCCCAGAAGGCTTTGCACAAAAACCCTACTACCTTGCAGCATGCGTTAAGCTAGGAAATGGAGCAATCCTATTGAATGGAATATTCCAGCTCACAGCTTAGCTTGCTCGAACTGGTCTGATGGAAAGTAAGGCTCCCCTAGCTTAGGTTGTAGGATAGCTCGTAAATCCGAAAGTTTCTATCAGGCACAAACACAGACAGACAGTTCTGGGCGCTAGTATGAACTCAATGGGAATCGTTATGAAGCTGATTGAAAGCTGTCAAAGACAAATAAGAGCCCTGTCGGATCACATGGTTAACCTGCGCAGTAGACAGTTCGCAGGCCATTTTGTAGGCCATTTTGTCGCAAACTGTCTACTGCGCAGGTTAACCATGTGATCCGACAGGGCTCTTCTTTCGTTGCGCGCATTGTATGAAGCTTGATCCTTTTCATGGCGTAAATGGGATCCAATAGTATGAAGTTGAAGGTGGATCTTTTTTATGGCGCAAATAGGATCCAGATTCAATAGGATTGCTCCATTTTACTAGCTTAGGAAATGGAGCGTTCCCATTGGTCTTCTTCTTCTTTTCGAGTCAATGGCAAAACTGACTATAAACGCTTAGCCCAAAAAGTAGCCACATCAATAGCCTTTTGGTTGCCTTCAAAAAGGTCCCTCCGAGTGCAGGAAACTGGAGAAGTTGGAGAAGTCCCATTGGTTGGAATATTCTAGCTCACAGCTTAGTTTCCTCGAACAGCTCTGGTGGAAATGCACCCTGAGCTGAGGTTGTTGGATATAGCTCGTAAGTCTGAAAGTTTATGTCAGGCACCAACACAGACCTGGGGCGCTAGCATGTAAACTCAAACTCAAAAATTAAAGCCGATTGAAAGCTGTCACTGGCAAGTAGTATGAAGCTGGAACCTTTTTATGGCGTAAAAGTGATCCAGTTTCATACTATTTGTTGTTTGATAGCTTTCAATCGACTTCAAAATGATTCCCATTGAGTTTCAATTCCAGCACGCCTGGTCAGTGTTGGTGCTTCCCATTGAGGTTACATCATACATTACAACGCTCTTATGAGATCAATTTTTTTTCGTTTAGTCCAACGCTTACCAATCTATTTTGCAGCCATGACACTTAAACCAGAGTATATTTTGACGGAAAGAATAACATTGTTTTACTAACTTGTTTTTTTCTGACAGCTTTAGCCGATTGCTTTTGACATAGCTGCAAAATGTGTTGGTAAGCGTTGGAATATAAGAAGAAAAAAAAAGGTCAAGAGCAAGTCGGACTCTCGCGCCGAGGGTTCCGATTCATCTTTAGTATCTTTAGAAGCAATAAAGTCCATTTTAAGACCGCAAACCTAAATTTGTTTGTAAAGTTTTTTTGCAGATTTCTAAAAAACGAGACAGATCGTTTTTTTTTTTTCCTGAAATAGAAAAGGGGGAGTGGGAATGGTATTTGTTAAGAGGCAAAAAAAAATTAAATCTATTTTGGAATGAAAATTTTAAATTTTCACCCCCCCATTTGGCCCCCCTTTACAATAATAATAAAAAAAATATTTTTTTTTGTTTGAAAAAAAGTTGGGCAATCATACTTATTCTAAAACTTTTCCAAATTTCTAGTCGATAGCATAAGTGGTTGCTGAGATATATAGGTGTGACAGACAGACAGACAAAGTCGCACCATTATTGTTCCTTTTTTTACCATTTTGGTATCTCTCTCTCTCTCTCTCTTCCAGTCGGTCCCTCACTGCACTGGTATCGGAACCCTAAAAATACGTCATACATCTAAAATTTAACTAAAAGGAAATCCGTATATGACACAGCTAATACATTACTACGCTCTTACGTACTATTACTAGCATCTTTACTAATAGAAAGCTACGCGACATTATATAGTTACAAAATCTGTTAAAATATTCATAAGTGGTATAAAATTATCGTTTCAACACTTAGACGTTTTCACCAATAAACATATGTTCGCAATTTTGTTTATTTTGTATTCAGTTTTCGTTAGGTTAACACGTGTTTTAGTCTTGGATTTTTTTTTTTTTTTACGTTCATCAAAGTGTCGAGTTTATACCAATTTAGTGTTTGAATATTATGACAAATGGGGGACAGGATGAACATTAAATAGGGTTCTGCCGTGCTTCGGAAGGCATGTTAAGCTGTCGGTCCCGGCTAATGTCAATAATAGTGGTCGTTAGTCCAAGTCACAGCATTTGGCGGTTTTTGTTTGAAATCTCTGACAGCTGGTTTAACCACTAGACTGACAAAGCCTTAATTGGGTTTAGGTCTGTTTTGCCCGTTCTGTTGTGGAGGTCAGATGATAGTCGCTCTGTGTAAAAATTTGTGCCCTCGTTGAATCTTGTAGCCGGCTTCTTAGAAAAATAAAGTTTCTTCGAGCTAGGGCGGAAAGAATGTCTATAGTGTTTGTGAGAAAGTTTTGAACAATTTTTGATCTTAGTGTTGAAGAGTGAAAGTGATTGTGCGCAGATATGAATTTAGTGATCTTTGTATAGTTTAGCGTCTTTGGATTGGATTGTTTATGTGCGTCAAAATGTGAGTTAAATCTTGGATGATTGTTTAATGTAAAAAAAAATTGGATGATAAATTCGAATCAGCTGGTGCAGTCTCTACGGGAAATTGTTTTTTTTTTCGTATTTAGACCTATGTTCCTTTCGATTTTATCCACCAGCCAATATATATTCCTGACGCTCTATAAGGCGCTCAGCAGATAAAGGGGCGGGCAGACGCGGGCAGTCACGCGGACATTGTCCGTCAGTGTGGCCGGTATTGCGAAAATTACAGTTTTTATCAGAATAAAATTCATAATTATCATCTTTTAAAACCAAATAACAATCAATCTGAACAACCTTTTCGAATAAATAACTCTTTGTACTGAACAACTATTCAAGCTGTTTTCCTTCCAAGCCAAAGATTTTGGAAAATACGCGCATAGAAACGGAGCGTTTATCTCATGTCAATGACTATAATAATACGAAAACAATTGCAGTATCGGCCACACTGGCGATGGCGGACTGTCAGGACAAAAAGTCTGCCGTAGGTTTTACTACGCTTCGCTTTAGTAGCGTGGGTTAAAACCTCCTTGGTCTGCAGTTTGCTGTGCCTCTAAGATGGCGGTCGTGTTTCTATTTCAATTTTAGTTTTATTTGTTTATTGAAGAGTTTAATGAATAATTTGATTGGGTGTTATGCAGTAAACGTCTTTGAAAATGAACATCTATTAGAAGATTGGAATACATGCATTTATCAAGATTTTTGGATGGAGAGAAGCGGCCCATCGAGACTTCAATAATTTTCCTAATAATTCCTGTAATAGTACACAGGCCCTCGTCCTCGTGATGTGGATTCCTGTGTAAATCTTTCACTTGACATTGGCGAACTCGCCATAATTTTATAATAATTTGTTAACTTGACATTGTGCAAAATACATCTGAGATGTGACGCCATTAAATAAATATCTATCTAAGATTTACTGGATTTGAGTAATTTGTGTTGTCTTTAATCTGTTATTTATTTATATTTTCTGTATTTATAATTGCAAGCTTTTCTGTGCTTTTTTTTATTTTTATTAAGTTCTTTTGCTCTTGCTCTCTGGCAGTGACACTCTTGTAGAGTAATTGCCAGTAAAAAAAAAACTAATTACTAAGTTATTTTTTGTACCTGACTTCCGTTTGCCCACTTGTTCATCATCATTATCATCATAATATCTCATGACACGTCCACTGCAGGACAGGGAGCTCCCTCCAGATCTCAAGCAAAAACGCGTAGTACATGCCCACTTATTAGTTAGGTCAAAAGCAAAATTTTCAACTTCCCATACAAAATGCATTGGTCACTAGTAGGTACGGGAAGTTGAAAATTTTTTGTGCGTTGTTAGCAAAGTCGTAGAACAAAAGTTGTTGCTTTTGACCTCACTAATATGTGGGCAAACGGATGTCCGGTACAAAAAAAAACCGGCCAAGTGCGTGTCGGACTCGCGCCCTAAGGGTTCCGTACCTATCTACCATATGATATACTAAAAGCTTTTGCTCTTTGATTTTAAAAACTCCGCGACCATCCAACTCGACCCCTCTTTTACAGAAAAGTTCTTGAAACGGGAGCTCACCTTAATTGGTTACTATTAGTTGTGAGGAAAATTGAAATATTTAATGATTTTAGACTTTTCCCTTTATTTGTACTGTGAGACCTAGCTTCTTGCCAAATTTCATAATTTTAGGTCAACGGGAAGTACCCTGCAGGTTTTGCTTTTTTGTCTAAATGTATGGAGATGAAGACATAAAAAACCATATCTTTTGAGTGCGTCGTTGTAAAAAATTGAAATTTTTATATCTTGTGTGGTTTATAGACCTTAATATTCGTTATCAATTCCAACCTGATAACTCTTCTCGTTCGTGAGAAAAAGGGTCTTGACAGACAGACAAACGGACAACAAAGTGATCCTATAAGGGTTCCGTTTTTTTATTTTGAGGTACGGAACCCTAAAAATAACCTTGTATACCTGTTGTACTGTTTGTTAGCTTGTCTGTCAACCCAATAAAACAATAGGTTAGCTGGAAGAGATTTGATTGTGAGTTAATTATGGTGACTTTTCTCTAATACTAAAATGTACAATGTTTCGTGCACAATAAATAAGTACCTGGGCCACCCGAGCTTCGATCTATAATAGCCGCCTCAACATTAAAACATCATCGGGTGAGCAAACTATGCTACCCGCCAACAGATGGCGCGTTTTAGGTTTTATCTAAACAGCTTTGCTAATTCGTATAACTAACTCAATCCATTTTTTTCACAGGGTGATGCAACAGGCTGGCGAATGGTACAAGCAGAATAAACAGCTCAAAAGACGAAGCACCGCCATACTCAGCGCCCTTCCCAACAAGATAGACATCGACCTAACCGACTGCACGGATAATGGTAAGCACATTAGTTACAATGTAAGCATGGGAACAATAAACAGCTCAAAAGACGAAGCACCGCCATACTCAGCGCCCTTCCCACCAAGATAGACATCGACCTAACCGACTACACGGATAATGGTAAGCACGTTAGTTACAATGTAAGCATGGTAACAATGAACAGCTCAAAAGACGAAGCACCGCCATACTCAGCGCCCTTCCCAACAAGATAGACATCGACCTAACCGACTGCACGGATAATGGTAAGCACATTAGTTACAATGTAAGCATGGTAACAATAAAAAGCTTATAAGGTGGTTGCTGAGCAGAAGTGCTGCCACTTTGAGAAATAAATTTATTGCGTCATAAATACAAAACATTTAATAAGGATTGTTTGATTGGCGGCAATTTGGGGTAGTTCTATATTTTATTATCCATCACATCACATCTTAGCTTATCGTGAATAGCTTTGTATTGTAAAACTGCCAAAAACGGCCACTTTTAGCACTTTACCAATACAAAGCTATAAATGATAAGCTAAGCTATGATGTCATGGGTTATAACATATATAACTACCCTATATTGCCGCCAAACGAACAATACTACTGAAAAGTTTTGTATTTGCGACGCAATAAATTTATTTCTAAAAGTTAGGTGCTGCCACCCGGCAACCGCCTTAAAAGACGAAGCACCGCCTTACCCAGCGCCCTTACCAATAAGATGTAACCGAGACTGCAAATAAAATCTTGGTCTAAAAAGTATGAAACAATAAAATATAGTAATCTGAAATTGCTATGTACAAATATTGTATCTAATAAATATCCTTAATGATGTCCAGATAATAGCCACGGTCATATTATTATGCCACTTTGCCATAAAGCGTATGATCGCTTTTTTAGGGTAGGTGGCATATTATATGACTAAATTTGGTCATTGGTGATTTTAATTTATTCAAAGCATATTTTCCTCCTTCCAGCATCAGATACAAGCAGCAACGAGGAAGTGGAATTCTTGAAGCAGCAAATATCGGAGCTGTCTCAGCAGGTGGCTACTCTGCAGACGGAAGCCAACGCTGCCAAGTTGCAGGAGTTCGAAGCTCAGGAACAGAGCGTGGCTTTAGCCCAGGTAATTGTTAAGGATATGGGGCAGCAGAGGAGTAAAACACAGTGAAAACGGTAATAAATAAATATAATTTAGTTGGGCCTAGCAGCTTGTATACAGAACGTAAAGACAGTAGAAAAATATCAACAAACACCGTTCCTAAGATACCTACTGCTCTTTAGTTTAACTGGCCAGTGTGGATCGCCAAACAGACCTATGAGGTCTAATAGTAATGTCATAATCCTTTCCACTATCTATAGTAGGTTTTATTTACGGTGCAGTACGGGAATCAATCTGTTTATATTGATTCATCATAACATCCCATGAAACGTCCACTACAGGACAGGTAGCTCCCTCCAGAATACTAGCTTTTGCTGGAAAAATGTAGAGGGGAAGTACCATAGTCACCTCGCTTGTTAGCGTTACGGCTGGCACCATGGACCGCGGTTTTAGGTGACCGCAGTAAGTACGATGTAAGATCCAAAGGAGGATGCTGCTGCCCATCCTCCAGTTTATAACCCTTAGTCGCCTCTTACGACACCCACGGGTATGTATGGGTTGGTACTATTCTTAGCCGGCACCACACGGGACACATTATATTGATTGACTTGTTAAAAAAGTGGGGATTCCGAGCGGGGTGAATATAAACGTGAACAATGAACATGCTAGAGGTGTTTAAATACGTGGCTAATAGAAATGTTGTAACGATGCCACTATAGAAGTGGTGGCTATTAAGTTGTAACTACAAACGAGGCGACTATTTCAACTATATTTTTGACGTTGTGTCCGGGGTGTGCTTTTAACTTTATATTATTTTTCGTTTTACAGGAACTAGAATCAGAAAAAGAAAAATGTGCATCCCAGAGCAAAGAGTTAGAAGAACTGAGGAGTCAAGTGGAGAGGCACAACCGAGTGTCAAAACTACTGATGGAAGAGGTCACGGCATTGAAAGATCACGCAGACAAGGACAGACAGATGGCAGAGACGTAAGTTAGAGAGAGATAGATAGATGACAGAGAGTAGAATAAGTACTAAGAAGCCAATGGCATTGAAGAGCCGAGTAGTAGTAGGTTAGACTAGATCGAGGTCAAGAGTAAGCCCATTTTCAATAAAAAAAAAAGGCAGACAGATGACCGATACGTATGTTAGAAAAAGATAGATGATAGCGTAGAATAGGAATAAAAGAGAATAATTAAAAATACTGATAGAAGAGGTCACTGCATTGATAGACTACGCAAATAAAGATAGACAAATAGCAGAGATGTAAGTGAGTTAGATGATAGAGGGTAGAATAAGACTGATAAAAGAGTTAATAGCTTTGATGAACCAAGTAGACAGAAAAATGATAGAGTTAGAGAGAGATAGTTAAATATTCAATTCAATTTATTTACTCGTAAACTAAAATTAACAAAATACAATGTCTACAGTGATATCCCAATAACAACAATGCACATTAATAATGGTAAAATTAATAATAATTCCGTAATCAAAAACACACAAAATACTTAATTAAAACTAAAACAAGAATAGTCAATAACCAATAACATAATTTAGGTAGTCAGAAATATAATTATCTCTTAGTCAAATAACGTAGCATGGCCACTGTGAACTCCGTCAGTTTGCAATTAAACAAATCTATACCGTCTTTACATATTTCATTCAGTAAACGAATGGCGATTGTTAGCGAAGCGTATTTTAATAGATTAGTTCTGCACATTGGTATGGCCAAATCTCTGTGACGTGGTCCCCGTCGTAGTATTGCACTAGGAATACGTGTGAAATAGATTAATAACGTGGAGAAGTTAGGTTAAAACCAACAACCATGTATCAAAAAAGAAGTGTGCAACCAAGAATGATCCTTGAAATATAGACATCTATCGCGGACTTTTCTTAAGTCATTTTAGAAAGGAACAAGTCGTACATTACTTTCATAATTTAAAGGATGCACACGAGAGGCACGTTTTTCCCAATTTGATCGACAATCACAGTTTAGCCAATTTTCATTAATTATTTGTAAATTACAAATAATATTCTTCAGCTCGTGAATCAGTCTATCCGATCCCATACTATTTAAACGAGCAATATATATAAGGTCCTAATGAAATAGTGAACATAATTTTAGTATCTTACTCAGACCATGAAACTGAACAACTTTCCCCAAAGAACATAGGTCGAAATACAAAAAACCAAATTTGACCTCCCATACAAAATGCGCTATCGTATTTCGACCTTTGTTCATTGTTTAGTTTCATGGTCTGAATAACATACTAAAATTATGTTCACTATTTCATTAGGACCTTATATATTTGTTCTCGAAAACGGCTCGATTTTTTATATGGGGGCATCGATCTATCTAGCCAGGTCTCACGTCTGAGAAAATTATTTTTCCATCAATTTTTTTTGTTTATGCTATCGTTTGCCTACACATTTTGCAGCTATGTCAGAAGCAATCGTCTAAAGCTGTCAGAAAAATCAAGTTTGTAATCATCATCATAACATCCCATGAAACGTCCACTACAGGACAGGGAGCTCTCTTGTAACACAGTGTTATTCTTTTCGTCAAATATAATCTGGTTTATTGTCATGGCTGCAAAATGGATTGGTATACGACGCACAAAATAACTGTGGCCCTGTCATTGATGCGCAGAAGAAAAAAATTGCCCTTTTTGCACATTTTTGACTTCTGCGCATCAATGACAGGGCCACAGTTATTTTGTGCGTCGTATAAGCGTTGGATATAACCACAGAACAACGATAGGGCCACTCCGCGCACCCCCCATAGAAGCGAATATAGTAAAAAAATTGGTTCCTTATTGAGTAGGTATACTATCCAATTTATGTAAGCGCTCTAAACATTCGTTGCCATAGAGATGCTGTCACTGGTTTTTTGGTACTATGTTTATTGCAATCAAATGACGCTAGTAGTGTGGGTGCGGAAAGCGTGTTAGTTTTAGTAAATGGTGACACTGATTTGTATTGAATGACATAAAGAATTCGTCTCTAGATGCAGAGCAAGACGCATGGACTTCAGAGCTCTGTGGATATAACGAAACAAAAGGATTCTAGATGATTGTTTGACGTGGATACGTCATAGCTTTCGTTTGGGGGGTCATTTCGTGGATATAGGCCCTCTGGCGGCAATAATTGGTACTACATCGAGCTTTGGATGAGTCAGAGGGGTGGGGATTGGCAGGGGGGAGGAGAGGAATTGAGGAGGCGTGAAGGGGCGGTGTGGGACCCGTGTGGTGCCGGCTAAGAATAGTAACAGCACATATCTACCCGTGGGTGTCGTAAGAGGTGACTAAGGGTTAACGAACTGGAGGATTGGCAGCAGCATCTTTCTGTGTATCGTATCATCTTACGTACTGCGGTTACCAACAACAGTGGTCGCTCGCCGCAACGCTTACATGCGCCTCTTTCTATAGTGATTCCCCTAGTTCTGGAGGGAGCTCCCTATCTAGCAGTGGACGTTTTATAGAATGTTATGATGAAGGGGCGGTGACATTAGGGAGGGGTTGAGTGAGGGGTGAGGACAGGGGTTGAGAGGTTGAGGGAGGGGAAGGAGGAGAGGGTATGGCTAATAGAAATGTTCACGATCGAAATTTACGTCACCGTGATAGACTCTGTCTAGTGCCATCAAAGACAACTCTAAAACTTTTATATGCCTTGGGCCAAAAGTATTTAATAAATTGCCCCACGCACTAAAGGAACTGCCAATGAACATTTTCTGCAAGCGTCTGTTTGCTCTACTAGGAGATAAGGCTTATTAGAAATTAGATTTATTTTTTATGGACCAATTATAAATATTTTATCATTAATTTAAATTGACATTGATATTTTTGTTTAGTGACATTGCTAGAATTTGAAATGACATTGCTATTGTGTTTAATTTGTTTGCTTAATATATATTTTTTTTTTTGTTTTATTAATTTTTTGTATTTTAAATGACAATTTTTTTTTCTTTTGTTCGCTGGAATTTTGCATACCTATTCAGGTGAAATAGTGTCGGATGTATATTAAATGACCAACTTGTAACAAAAAGTACCACTATTTTTGGAAAATAAATGATTTGATTTGAAGGAAAAGGGGTTGATAAGAGGGGGGTTGAGTGGACGTGCTCCTTACTGTACCTATATATATTCTTTATTGTGCACAAATTACATAAAATTGTAGTCAACATAAAATTTGTTTACAAAGGTGAGCTTATCTCTATAAGAGATCTCTTCCAGCCAACCTAGCTGGTGTGAAAGAATGACATGAAAAGGGGCACAGGAATGTGCATTTAGAAGTCTGAAATGTTAATTCCCTATCTACATACTAAACGATTATTTTGTTTCAAGATCATCATTTTCTTATACCCCACAGATACAAATCGGAAGCCATAACAGCGAAGAAGAGGGTCAAACAACTGACCCACCAGAGCGCTCTTCTTATGGGCGAGCTGGACATGGATGAACGATTGGAACACATACTGCGAGAGGTGGACAACCTTAAGGAGGCCTTGGAGAACCAAGCCATAAGGCACCAGCAACACTTAGAGGAGTTGCAGGTATGTAGACTCCGGTTAAAACTCCCTTAGTCACCTTTTACAACACCCACTCAGTTCGAGATCCTTTCGCCGCCTTTTACAACACCCACTCATTTCAAGATCCTTTAACCGCTATTTAAGAGCAGCTATGCCATCATGTGATGGAAGGCATGTAAGTGACAGCCCTTTAAATTTGTCAGTCGCCTTCTTTCCTGAGAGGTCAGACTAAATCACCGCATACACAGGTTTTGATCCTTAGTCGCCTTTTACGACACCCAAACTGACGCACCAGAGCGCTCTTATTATGGGCGAGTTGGACATGGATGAACGATTGGAACACATACTGCGACAGGTGGACAACCTTAAGAAGGCCTTGGAAAACCAGGCCATAAGGCACCAGCAACACTTAGAGGAGTTACAGGTATGTATACTCACTTGCAACAAAAAAATACCGTGTTGGCTGTATCCTTGACACGGCCGTAAGTTCTAAGTGAATACGTTTTTTGAGGTAGGTACATACAGTCGAGAGCACGTCCACTCACCCCCTCTTCCCTCACCGCCCTTCCTCGCCCTCCCCCACCCCTCACACCCCTTCTCTCACCCCCTGACTCATCTAAAACTCGATGTAGTACCAATTATTGCCGCCAGAGGGCCTATATCCACTTTGCACGAAGCCACGCCCCAAAAGAAAAAGGTACATATTAAAAAAAGATTTTCAATCCTTTTACAGTTACAACTATCTGAAAAACACGAAGACACAGACATTCTCTTGTGGGAAGAGAAGATACGACTAGCAGAAGAAGACGCGCAGAAAGCTGTAGAGCGAGCGGAGAGAGCCGAGAGGAGACTGGCAGAACTGGAGAGAAGTAGACAGAAGAAGGGGGGGATCATGTCCAGGATCAGTTACTTTGAGAACGGAGGAAGTGAGAAAAGAGAAGAGAAAGTAGAAGTTGTGGAAGAAGAAGTTATTGGTGAGTTCATGTGTTTTCGCTTCGAAGTAGAAATATAATGTTAAAGTACAGGAGACGCATTTTAGAAGCGTTCGAAGTGAATCTTTAGTTCGCATACGAAAACGAATCGTGTACGAATTTAATTTCTAATGCTCCGGTTTTACGCATTTTTGAATAATTCGAAAGCAGTGTTGCCTTTAAATTACAATCTTTAAACAATTTTCTTTTCACGCAGAAAAAATTTAAACCGGAAAGCAATCACCCATTGATTTTAAAAACCGGTAATTAATTTCGAGGGAATGGAACGCCAATTAAACAGTTGATATGTCAGTACGGTCAACTGCTCGTCGGTAGAAACTTTTTCAACTCTATTACCACGCCATAAGGTCCAAAAGTGTTTCTACTGATGTGCGGCCGTGTGTACAATGTCATGTGTGAAAAAAACGTCAATGTCGTTCTCATCACAGATTATACATACTTTCGAGCGGTAGAAATGCAAAACGAGTGGGTCGGACCCAAAGAAATGAAGCAAGGAGGTTTTTGTTCTGAGGTCGGACCCAACGGTCGGACCACTCGTTGCAGAATTCACAGGTATGAATATTCAAAAATTGCGATTTTACGGATTCGTATACGAATCTTGCCAATTCGAGTGCGAATTGAAGTTTCGAAAAGTTTGACGCTTCAAAAATGCGTGTCCAGATCTTTTTATCCTTTCAGTGCCAGAATGTTGAATTTGCAAAATGTTGATCTTTTTTACATATTCAGTACACGTAAATACCGTCCCGTTTGGTGCCGGCAAAGAATAGTACCAACCCATCTCTACCTGTGGGTGTCGTAAGAGGCGACTAATGGTTAATGAACCAGAGGATGGGCAGCAGCATCCTTCTGTGTATCGTATGTACCATCTTACAATCTGCGGTCACCAACAACCGCGGACCATGGTGCCAGCCGTAACGCTAACAAGCGTGGTGACTATGCTACTTTCCCTCCACATTGTTTCAGCAAAAGGTGGAATTTGGACGTAGTGGACGTTTCATGGGACGTTATGATAACACGTAAATGAACAACTATGACAGCTGGACAGAGCTGTGCGTGAGAGCAGGAAGGAGCGATACGTGTCTCTGTTGCTATTGCTAGTATGGATCGCCTTAACGTGCTTTTCAAAGCATGAAACCTCCTACACCATAAGCGATCGATTCGTTTCTTCTTTCAGCGCCGCCGACAGAACCACAAACAGTACCACAAATATCACAACCTATAGAACCGCCGCCCCCTCCTCCCGCACCCTCCCTCCCTCCCCCTCCCCCGCCCCCGCTCCCCCCCGCGCCCGTCCCCTGCATCCCCCCTCCCCCTCCTCCTCCCCCTCCCCCGCCGCCGGCAGTATTCAGCCCGGCGGGAGTAGAAGATATGGCTAACCTACTAGCGAACAAACAGGGCACGCTAAAGAAGACCAAGCAAGCTAATGGAGGTATGTTTTACTGCTTTTTGTTTTATTGTACTATTTGTTACTTTATGACTTGCCCCTAAGATACTCGTATCTCTGATATCGTGGAAACAACTCGCCCTTATTCAGCTTATTTGGTAGTAAGTAAAATTTACATCGCTTCTCCAGTCTACTGAACCACAACCACATTATACAACGTGTAAACGGATAAATGAAACTGAGAAAACAAATTGTTCGGAATCGACAGTAGAATAAATTTCACGGGTTTTTAATAGAGGTAGGCTTTTTACCCGACTGCCCCAAGACAGGAGGGTTATGTTTTTCGAGTGTATGTATGTATGTATGTCGATTTCTTTGTCGCGCTCTGCAGCCTAAACGGCTTGGTAGATTTTAACATGTGAGGTGTCGTTAGGTTCGTACTCATTGTAGGAGTGTCATAGGGTATAAAAAAAATAAAAAAGTACTAAATAAAAAAACTATTTCAAAAAATAAAATACCCGACTGAAAAGAGAATCTTAATCGGTTCCGATTGAGATGAAATTTTGCATTCGTATGTAAATTGGATGACAATGCAATATTATTGTAACTTGGAGCTGATCTGATGATGGAGCCGGAAGATATCCATACAAAGGTGGAGATATTACCGCGTTTTAGAATCCTACAGTGCCATCTGTAGGTGGGTAGCGTCGCTTACTCACCTGGTAATATTTTAATGATAAAACAACTCTGGGAGGTTTCTTTACGAAATAGTTGGGCTTAGCTAGGCCTTTTGGAAATAAAATCACTTAGTTTTAGCATACAAAGCAATGACTAAATTTCCCGTGCAAGATGCCGCATTCATTAGTTTTGTAATATACTGTAGTTTTTCTACTCCATAACAGAGGCGCTGTTTTTATTACCGCGTTTTAGAAACCTACAGCGCCATCTGTTGGTGGGTAGCGTCGCTTGCTCATCTGGTAATATTTTATTGATAAAACAACTCTGGGAAGTTTCTTTATAAAATATTTGGGTTTAGCTGGGCCCTTTTGGAAATAATTTTAAGTTTTAACATAAAAAGCAATGACTAAATTTCCCTTGCAAGATGCAGCATTAATTACTTTTGTGTTATACTGTAGCTTTTCTACTCCATACCAGAGGAGCTGTTTTTTTATGTCGACTACCCAAGGAAGTTTTAGCCCACGCTTCGCCAAAGCGAACCACCAGCGACTAAAACCTCCTTGTGACTACCAAATTCAACCATACCTTACGACGTACGGTCAACCGCACGTGAATGGAAAGATTTTCAAATCTATTACTATGTCACAAAGTTCGAAGTGTTTATACTGACGTGCTGTTGGGTGTACGTAGAAAAATACAGTCAGCAGAGAGGGACTATATATCGCTTCTTAGTTAAGTAAAGAACTTCCACGAAGATATGAATGGCGCTGTCGTTCCTGGTGGCATTACATCTGAGCCGTTCAAAATGCGCAGAGGTGTCCGCCAAGCTTGCGTGTTAGCACCCACCCTGTTTGGTATATTTTTCTCATTGCTATTAAGAGAAGCATTCGGCAATCTACATACAAGGGCTAATGGGGAGTTGTACAACATAATTTCACTTCTTAAGTCCAAGCACCATCGCGAGGACGTTTTTATCGACAGCCTTCTATTTGCTGATGATGCAGCCTTTGTGGCCAACACTGCAGATGATTTACAAATCATCGTCGATAAGTTTTCACGGGCATGTTCCTTGTTCGACTGAATACAAGAGTATGGCAAAACAAACATCTTACGACGAACACCAAGATGATCGTTTACCAAGCATGCATTTCAAGCATATTGTTGTATGGAGCAGCAAGGACGACGTACGCAAAACAAGAGCGACAACTTAATGCCTTGCATATGCTCTGCCTCCGAAACATCCTAGGCATCTCCTGGAAGGACAAGGTAACCAAAAAAACGGTCTTACAACGAGCACAGCTGCCTAGTTTCTTCGCATTGCTGAAGCAGAGACGATTACGATTTTTGGGGCACGTGCACCGCATGGAACCAACCCGTCTACCCCAGCGTGTATTGCTTGGTGCTATAGCGCACGCAAAAAGAATTGTTGGTAGGCCAATGCTGCGCTTTAAAGATTGCGCCAAGCGAGACATGATCACTTTTGGTATTGAACACCTAGACTGGGAGCAGACAGCTGAGGACAGAACCAAATGGCGTGTCATATTGGATATCCACCCCTGACCGGCCTCAAGGCCAAGTGCAGTGGTGTTGTGCAATGTGATTTGTGCTCTTCATAAAAACCAGTGTTTGTTTAGCGTGCGCGCCTTCCTTAGTCACCCATCGAACGGGTCGGACACTCATAGTCTTAAGTTCATGTACTCTTTCTTTTAATAAAGTAATCTAGAAATTTCTAAGATAGTATTTTTTAAAAGCTCCTCCGCTGTTGCCTAGACGTGAGTGGCGCAGCCGGTAGGATTGTCGAGTCAGTGCGTGAAGCTAGACAATCGCTGTCTATCCGCCGCCTGATCGCGTTTCGTCGTGCTCGTCGACAATCCGAACTTTTGTCATTGGCAGTGGCAGTGAGGTGCAGTCTAACATCAAGAAATCGATGTACCTGTGGTGGTGAGTGAGTACACATGAAAATTTTATATTGGTTGCTTGTTCCTTCCATTTTCCAAAATTTTCCATCCACGCTCCTCCCGATCCAGGGAACCACCCCTAAGTAGAAGTAGTCGCCAGTCTCACCGCATCGAGCTGAGAGACGCTTGGCGAAACCTAGGTTATAATTCTTTTGACGAGGAAGAAGAAGATCTATTTTTAAGGAATTTATTTAATTTCGAAGAAATGCCTGACGAAACTGTAAACATAGATACTGTACATAAGGCATTAAGGGCAGTGCCGGAATTTGACGGAAATGTGAATGTTCTAATAAGATTTCTCACACTATGTGACCAACTTGTACTTTCTTATGTAAATCCCGACCCGGGAAATGAACTTGTGAACTTGACAGTCCTTAATGGGATTTTAAATAAAATCACAGGGCCCGCGGCCCGAACATTGGCCACAAATGGCTTTCCCTCTACTTGGCAAGGGGTCCGGGAATCCCTTATTAATAATTTCTCGGATCATCGTGACGAAAGTTCTCTGTATACTGATCTATCCATGATGACCCAAGGGTCAGACACCCCTCACGTTTTTTATGAGAAAATTCAAAATATTTTGGGCACTATAATGGCTTACGTACAGTTGCACGAAAGTGTTGATACTACGGTAACCGCGAAAAGGACCCTATATAAGGGGCTCGCCTTACAAACATTTCTAAGAGGATTGAATGAACCTCTGGGTTCCAGGCTTCGTTGCATGAGGCCTGAAACGCTTGAGAAAGCTTTAGAATTCGCTCAGGAAGAGCTGAATGTTTTGTATTTGCAACACAGAAATAGTACAGTTCCTTTATACAAACCTGATAAATTTTTTATGCCGAAAACAACCCCTAAAAATTGTCAAATTGGTTGGCAAACGCCCACTTATCCCCAACAGCGTCCGCAGCAACCCCAACAGATTCCTGTGCATCATCCGCATCAAAACTCCCAACAAAGACCGTTTGCAGGCCCTACACGAACACAGCAGATGTTTAGAGCTCTCCCTCGCTCCAATATGTCGACCGGGTTCAGAATTCCTCCCCGTAACCTTAATATCCCTCAGCAAAGACCAATAGGACCGACACCTATGAGCGGCATAAGTCACCCTGTATGGCGTCAACTGCCTCCTACACCTGCACAGAGAGACTGGAGGACCCATGGTAATCCACGAGAGGTAAACATGAATGACTTTTACCCTAACTACCAAGAATATGACGATGACTATTACGATCCTGTATATTTTGAAGACCCTGTATACGAACAACCTGACTTACCTTATTATCAATACCCCGAACCTCCATACACCGATGATTCATACGATTCTTATAATCAAGCTGAGCAGCCGACGACCTCAAACACGGCCACCGCCGTAGCTGTCCGTGAAAACGATTCTAAAGAGCAAAATTTTCACAACGCCCAAAAACACAGTGCACCAAGATAGAAATTAATCTACAGAACCAAAGACAACTCCCATATATACAGATTCAAAAACCCCCTTTGAAACTACTCATTGACACCGGAGCTAATCAATCATTTATTAGTCCCGACGCCGTGCAAAAATTTTACCCCCATGTTCCCTTACAATACGACCCTTTCACTGTAACAAACATACATGCATCGACTCAAAATGACTACTCAATTACCATACCATCATTCCCCGAATTCAACGAAAATGGGCCGATCAAACTTTTTGTCTATAAATTCCATAACTTTTTTGATGGCTTGATTGGCACCGATCTATTAGAAAAATGGAACGCAAATATAAATTACGGAAAAAAAGAATTCAAAACACCGTACGCAACCAATCCAATACGCATGTTCAATTCCCAAAACGTGAACCTATATGAGACTATCATCCCGGCAAAATCATCTAAAATTGTTCGCGTACCAGTCGACATAAAAACCGGAGATATTTTAATTGACGAACAAACTGCATGTAATTGCATTATAAGCGATTGCATCAGTTCCGCGAATAATGGTAGGTGCTTATTAGAGGTTACAAATCCAAGTACTCGTGAAGTCATTTTCGCCCTAACGGAGCCTGTCCGAGCGCAAGTGTTTACCACGAATTTCGCACGACCTTGCGATCCGTCCTCGCGAACTGCACATGTTTTATCGCAATTAAGGACAAGTCATTTAAACACGGAAGAGAAAGCAAACTTAGAGTCCCTTTGTAAGCAGTACGCAGATATATTCTATGTAGAAAACGAACCCCTAACATTCACAAACCGTGTGAAACACAGTATAAAGACAAGCGACGAAATTCCAGTTCACACAAAATCTTATAGGTACCCATTTGTACACCGAGACGAGGTAAAGTCGCAAATAAAAAAAATGCTGGACCAAAATATAATACGACCCTCTGTTTCCGCGTGGAACGCCCCTATTTGGATAGTACCCAAGAAACAAGATGCTTCCGGTAAAGTTAAGTGGCGCTTAGTCGTAGATTTTCGCAAGCTTAATGAAAAGACACTAGACGACCGATACCCGATCCCGAACATCAATGACATCCTCGATAAACTCGGTAAGTGCCAATATTTTTCTTGTCTAGATCTAGCCAGTGGCTTCTACCAAATTGAGATGGACCCCGCAGACATACATAAGACGGCGTTCAGTGTCGATCAAGGACACTACGAATTTCTCCGAATGCCTATGGGTTTGAAGAACAGTCCGTCAACATTCCAACGTGCCATGGATAACGTTTTAAGAGGTCTAAATTGTTGCATTGTCTATCTAGACGACATTTTGGTCTATTCAACCTCATTGCAAGAGCACATCGATAACCTACAAAAAGTTTTTGAACGTTTGCGTGAATCAAACTTCAAAATACAGATGGACAAGTCAGAGTTTCTAAAGCATGAAACCCCGTATCTTGGCCATATTATCACTCGAGAAGGTATAAAACCAAATCCCGACAAAATCGCGGCAATTCAGAAGTACCCCATACTTAAAACAACTAAAGAGATAAAAAGTTTCTTAGGACTTCTAGGCTATTATCGCAAGTTCATACCCGACTTTGCCCGAATAACAAAACCTATGACATCGCGGCATAAAAAAGGTGCTAAAATTACGCTAACACCTGAATACATTCAATGTTTTGAGCATTGCAAAACCTTGCTGACGAATGATCCAATTTTGCAGTACCCGGATTTCTCGAAAGAATTCATTCTAACTACCGACGCCTCGAATGTCGCAATATCTGGAATTTTATCACAAGGTACTATCGGTTCCGATAAACCCGTAGCTTATGCGTCGCGAACTCTCAATGCAAGTGAAATGAATTACTCTACCGTTGAAAAAGAGCTTTTGGCAATTGTTTGGGCTACAAAATATTTTCGACCCTATCTTTTTGGAAGAAAATTCAAAATTGTTTCCGACCACAAGCCCTTACAGTGGATAATGAATATAAAAGACAATGGTAACACTCGCTTAACGAGATGGAAACTGAAACTAGCCGAATATCAGTTTGAGTCAATCTATAAAAAAGGTAAACTAAATTGCAATGCAGACGCCCTTTCTCGTGTTGAGATTCATAACGAAGAAACTAGCTCGATCATTGCAAACGCTTCTGAACACCCCGACCAAGACTTACAAGACGATAGACAGACAGAAACTAGACACACTAGTTCTGAAGAGCCTATACTTCAGATACCGATTTCAGATGACCCTTTAAATAAATTCTCAAGGCAAATTGTTTTACAGATTCTTGATAAAACACCCCGACATCTTCCTGTTAAAACTGCCCCTTTTGTCACCAGGGCTATTACAAAAGTCGTTATTGAAATCTATGAACCGAACCTAGAAGAAGAAGTAATAAAAGCCATTAAGGAATATGTCGACCCCAATATAAATACCGGATTATTAGTTCAGCCTCTTGAAAAGATGTACACGGTAGTACCGATCATTCAAAATACATTCAAAAGTTCATCGATGAAGTTATTTTTAGTTAAATCTGAAATTGAAAACGTTCATGGATACCTAAATCAGCAAGATATCATTCGTAGATACCACGAGGGTAAAACAAATCACCGTGGAATCTCTGAAACATATTTGGCTTTGTCCCACAAGTACTTTTGGCCAAAACTTCGCGAAAGTGTTACGAAATTTATTAATGAATGCACTGTGTGTGGTCGCGCTAAGTACGACCGCAACCCAGTACGCCCCCAGTTCCACGTAGTGCCACCGCCGTCCAAACCTTTCGAAATCGTTCACGCTGACGTGTTCACTGCCGAACAAGAGAAATACTTAACGCTTATAGATTCCTTTTCAAAATTTTCAGCGGCCTATCTCTTACCTGATTGCACAGCCCCTAATATTGTTAGAGCTTTATTACAGTTTAGTTCTCATCATGGTTTACCCTTAACCTTGGTGACGGACCGCGGAACGGAATTCACAAATCAGGTGGTTGCTGAGTTCCTGAGAACCCACAAAGTAAATCATCATACAACTTTGGCCCATACGCACAATGATAATGGAATGATTGAAAGGTTTCACAGTACACTTTTGGAACATTTGCGACTTCTGAAAATACAGCATCCAACTGAACATTCTAAAGACCTTATGCCGTATGCTATTATTGCATACAACAGTTCTATTCATAGCCTAACTAGATGCAAGCCTTTTGATCTCATAACAGGTCATTATGACCCTCGCGACCCTTTGGACTTAGACATGACAGAGTACCTAATGCAACAATACACCGAAAGTCACCGCGAAAAAATGAGTATCGTATACGGACTAGTTCATGACGCTTCATTAGCTCAACGGACAGCCATTATGGAAAACATTAATCGCGACCGTGAACCAGAACCCGAGTTATCTCCAGATCAAGACGTTTTTGTGCGGAACCCTGTTGCTGAAAGACATAAACTAGCCCCACGTTACACACATGACAAAGTTATAGCTGACTTACCCGTTCACATATATACAAAGAAAAAACGTGGACCAGTCGCCAAATCTCGTTTAAAGAGACCTCGTAAAACTCCGTTGTTACAGGTGCCTGAAAATAAGAGAGAAAATAGTCCTACTCCTGACACTGACCGTCCTGACCCCAACCAACCTGGCCCAAGCAGAGCAAGAGATCCAGCTTGAGAGCGTAGACAAAGGACCTGGACTTTTACCTTTCAAACTTGGGCAAACTAAAGTAGTTTCCCATTTTCATACCTTTTTACAATATACTGACCTAGACGACATAAGAACAAACATAGACAAACTTAAGACACAACTTGGCGATGCCTCCAATTTACTTAATAACAGTTCCTTTAATGTGTTCAAATACCAAATTAAGTACTTATACACTAAACTAGACAAAGTTTCAGCTCAACTTGACACCTTTAAACCTAACAGACTAAAGAGAGGTTTGATCGATCCTCTGGGAACACTTGTTAAAAGTATAACAGGAAATTTGGATGTAAATGATGCTGCTAAATTTAACAATGCTTTAAATACATTACAACATAATGAACAAAGTTTGTCAAAAGGTCTTAACAAGCATATAAGCCTATTTAAGGAATGGATAAGTTCTCAAAAACAAATTGTACTAACTTTGGTTTCGAATCAACAAAAGTTGGAACTTACCTTATCTCGATTAAGTAACTCTTCTCTAAATGATAAAGAACAATTGTTACATTATGCCCACCTTTCACAGCTATTTGTTATCCTTAGTGAAAATATCAATGATCTTTTGGAAGAGTTATTTCGAATCGAAAACATATTAGCTTTTAGTAGAGTAAGTAAAGTGCACCATTCTATTTTAAACTTGCATCTTTTAAAAGATATTGTATCTAGCTTAAGCAAATTGTATGATTCTGATCAAATTTTGGCCTTAGACATAAGAGACTATTATGATTTTATGAAGATAGGTTCCTATTTATCTGGTAACAGTTTAGTTGTAGTTTTGAGAGTGCCGATTGTTTACAAATCTTCTTATGAGTTGTATCGACTTTGCCCATTACCCAACGAACATAAACAAGTCCTTATTCCTCCATATCCTTACATAGCAACCAATACTCATGAATATGTGTACGTCGAGGCAGAATGCCCGAAATCAGGAGAGTGGTACATTTGCGAGCAAAAACTAAGTCACCAATTGAGAAAAGAACAGGATTGTATACAGAAACTTATTCATCAACAAGAAATAGATTTGTCATGCAAACCTATACCCATAACTATATACAAGGAAGCTTTATTGGAACTAGATGATCAACATTACGCCGTAACGTTTCCAAAGCCCACCAAGGTACAACTCAAATGTCAACAGGAACGACATGTCGTTTTAGAAGGAAGCTACACTGTAACTATACCTCAACATTGTTTCCTAAAGACCTCAGAGTTCACCCTCATCAACATAAATAATAAACTGCGCGGCCAGCCTATGAAAATTACGTCCGTTCCTCTACAGTTATTAAAAGGAGAAAACAAAGAACCGACCCTAAAAATGAATTCGATCAATTTGAATACTTTGAATTCAATAGAAAGACAAATATCCTTAGAGAATCCAGTTGAAATAGACAGACTGCAAGCAACTAGTGTTTATCATACAACTGCACCCCTATACATTCTAACTACTCTGGCAGTATGTACTCTGATCGTTCTATTTTATCGCCGTTATCATCAAAAAACAAGAAACCAATCGACGAATGACATCGAGATGTCTTCATCACCGGAAGCCAAGAAGAAAGCAACATTTTCATTAGACATTTGCAAATAGTTGCTCTGCTTGCGGGGGAGGTGTCATATTGGATATCCACCCCTGACCGGCCTCAAGGCCAAGTGCAGTGGTGTTGTGCAATGTGATTTGTGCTCTTCATAAAAACCAGTGTTTGTTTAGCGTGCGCGCCTTCCTTAGTCACCCATCGAACGGGTCGGACACTCATAGTCTTAAGTTCATGTACTCTTTCTTTTAATAAAGTAATCTAGAAATTTCTAAGATAGTATTTTTTAAAAGCTCCTCCGCTGTTGCCTAGACGTGACGTAAATCATTACTGGATGGACGCAAGGTACACGATGAAGCCTGGTGTTGTGCCCGTTGTGAAAAATAACGACATAACATCAATTATTGATAACACAAGCTTCACCAGCAGCGTGTGGCAGGACCTGCCGCTCCCGAGTAGGATTATTCAGCCATGAAAAACGGTGAAATCGACAGAATATTGCTTAAATCGTCTGACATAGACGGCTAAGGCCTATGATGATGATGTATGTATGTCTAAACGGCTTGATAGATTTCAACATGTGAGGTGTCGTTAGATTTGTATTTATTGTAGGAGTGTGATAGGGTACAATATTTTAGTACGGCACCTTTGAAGAGAAAAAACGGGTGAAATAAAATTTTTAAAATCATTACTTTTACGACATGGGTATCAAACAATAGCTGGTACAAACATGATTCTAAGGTTTAAGCAAATGTAACAACATAACTTGACGTAGCAAATCTAAAAACTAAAAAGTTTAAAATAAAAAATTATTAAATAACAAAAAACCCAACTGCTTAGCACAAGCGAGGAAAACAAGCTTAAATCTATTGGATTTGGTAACTTGAATTATATAAGATACTGCAGGCGGGGCGAACAAAATTAAGTCGTAAACATCCACAAAACGTTTTTTCGTCCCCGCCTGCAGTATCTTATATAATTCAAGTTACCAAATCCAATAGATTTAAGCTTGTTTTCCTCGCTTGTGCTAAGCAGTTGGGTTTTTTGTTATTTAATAATTTTTTATTCTATTTTTATTATGTAAATTTTTGCCGCTTCTAAATATTTCTGTGGCTACACGCGCGGTGCATGAGCGGTGAGGAGGGGAGGGAAGTGGGCTTGGCGTGCGCAAACGTGCCACTATAGCTTTAAAATCTACTAGAACAACGATGAAACTTTAAACTAACAATATCTAGAAAAAAAATATTTTTCAAAGATCTTATTACGGGAATGGATTTATTTTTATAAAAATCAGTTGGGGTGCATGAAGGTTTCGCTTATTCCATTAACTCGTTGTATACCTTCAAAATTCCATAGATAAAACATTTATACCTGAGCATGAGTTTTTCTGTTAGTATCTAAAACGTTCCGTCCCATAATGAATATGTCTCATTCCGTACTACGGTTTTTTCGACGGAGTAAATAGCCCGAATTCATTTGGCCCTTTTGTTTCTAATAATTAAACTAAATGTTACTACTAGGTTGGTAGGTAAAGGTGTAAACTATGACATTAATTCAATTTTAACATCCAGATATCAATTTATTCTAAGAAAATACCTTATGGAAAAAATAGCCCGAACAATTTTCGGCACAAATTCGTTCTATGACGTGAGGCATCTGTACTAGTATAGTATTATATTATCTGTGGTAATACTGAAACTGTAGTTCTGTTTTTTTTTATTCAGGAGGAGCAATAGATGCAATAGTAGACCAAATTAAGGGTGGCAAATTCCACCTCAAGTCGACGGATCAAAACTTTTTGGAGAAGAAACCTAAAGAAGAGCAGCCGGAGGCAGTCAAAGAGATGCTCGCCATACTCGGAACCTTGAGGAAGAGACGGAGTGTCACCAGACCTAGCTTCGTGGCCAGCGCAGAGTCTTGAGGTTAACATTTTATTTTAAAAACGCATACAGCTCGACAGAAATATCTACAATTTTAACCCTTTTTTAGAGTTCCGAAACCCAAAGGGTGAAAAACGGGAGCCTATTAATTTTCCTCCTACGTATGTCTCTCTGTCAGCGGACTGTGTTGTAATACGGAGACAGTTGAAATTTTCACAGGTTATGTATTTCAGTTGCCGCTATAACCACAAGTACATAAAATAAAAAAAAATAAAAATATTAAGGAGGGCTCCCCTATAGTTAGGGTGCTGGCTGCAATTTGGGTATATGATTTGCTCATGATTCATATTAAAAGGTCCTTATAAGTTTTTCTGTGCGTCGCTGCGTTTTTGAGTTAAAGCAAAACAAATTAAAATAAGATACTAAATAATGTTTTTTTGGTCCGCCTTTGTGGCTCCTGTTTAAAATACGGGGCAGCTGTAACTTTACGACGCAGGGCTATTATGGTGGCAGACTATTTTTCTGGGGTTCTATACATTGTATTTAATCAGATAGTCATAGTCTGCCAGGTGTACGTTTCATTGTCAATTTCAAAATAGTTAAAACTTAATTACACAAAAACGCAGGGGTGTGGATGTCCGCCAATATTTTTTGTATCTTCTAGAGGATGCTCCTTATCATCAGTCAAAGAGGCAGACATGAGCAAATCATATAGAAATTTGTCCTTCATCACCCTTACTACTACTAAAAACGTGTTTTTTTAGGCGTTAGTTTTGCTCAATGCTTGTTTCATCTCTATCGTAAAAACGGAAACACATACAAGCATGAAAATTGGTATGTTTTAGTGCTTAATCTATAGAATAACAACAAATAATAAAACCTGGTCAAGTGCGTGTCGGAATCGCGCCTTTTTAATACACTTCTGCGTGACTACGCGTCCATAAGACGGTATTTTTACCTTAGTGGTACGGAACCTTCGGTGCGCGAGTCCGACTCGCACTTGGCCAGTTTTTACATGAATTATGTCTGTCGTGATCTCTGGTATAATTTCGCACCCAGTACAGTCTTTAATCAAGCCATAAAAATACTTAGATCCGTGTAGTACCGCTAAGTATAGTACCGTCCAATCTCTACCCGTGGGTGCCATAAAAGGCGACTTAGGGATTTTGATGTCTGCGAAAAAAGAACAGCCGGAGGCAGTCAAAAAGATGCTGGCATTACTTGGAACCTTCAAGAAGAGAAGGAGTGGTAAGGTAACACACAGAACAAACTCATCAACTCAATCAATTCACTCACTTATCAATCAATCGACAATCTCTCTCTCTTTTAAATAGGATTATTTTATGTACGTTGTAGTACTTACTCGTATAAGCTAGAGATATTGTCTTCTATGTACTGTATGTGCTTACAGAGAATAAACGTTTTATTATTCTATTCTTTGGTAAAGATTATACAGGAGAAACTGGCTTTTCAGCTTCTGCCACTACTTCTCCACCGACTAAAACTCCTGCCAATGATATATTCGAATTCATTGAATTTTTGGCTATACTAACATACCAAACACAGAGCTCTATAAATGGCTCAACTTCAATAGATTTTTCAACACATTTGCTACCCCCCACTCCCACCTCCACCAACGCACAGCTGGCAGGCGCCTGGATCTACGAATAATAGTAGTAGAGCTTACTAACTAGGGTGATTTCGTTACTCTATAAATCAGGCAACGCGATCCATGGCCAGCTCTCCATCTATTGGCGGCGACCTTGCAGAAATTACTACTAATCTCACAAAATTTTAATAAAATAATGACGTTTGATTTTCTTTTATTTACAGGTAACAAACATGACTATTTCCTGATTAGGTTAGTTTTATTTAAGATTGTTTAGATATTATATTAAAAGTCTTCCTATTATTATTTGACGATAGTATGTTAATTGTCACAGATTCCAAGGTTTTGGGAACATGTACTGAGTATGTCAATTATAACGTCAATTTATAGTACCTACAATTCAATTACATTATTATACAGGGTGGAAACAATAAGTGATCTCACTCGATCATTTATAAGCTATACAAGATATTGATTACTGATCCTGAAAGTGGTTTATAAGTTCTATCAAACGGTATCGATAATAGGTTACAGAATAAAATGGATCTATCCGAAAATTAAATTTTTCCAGCTTCCATACAATTAGTACAGCCACATAGCACTCTTTGGAACTCGTTTTACTCTCTGAATGGTTTTGTATGGGACGACAATAACTTTCTCATTTTTTTATCCATGTTTTATTGGAAAAGTTGTTCAGTTTAAGGTCGAGTGTCATACAAAAAAAATTGTTGTGACAAAAAAATCAACCCTGTATAGTAAAATTATGACTGCCAATATTTACTAAAAGTTGCCATTAGAAAAATATTTTTAATTTTAGGCAATCAAAATGACATATTTTCCATTTTCGTAATATAACGGTCACAATGTTTGACGATAGTTTTTATACGCATTTTTTAAATTATATTTAAATGTAATGAAACAAAATTGTAATTTTGAGACTTAATATTATAAGAACAATAAGGAATTGATCTGAATTTTTAATAATAATTCCGTGATATTTTTATAATGTGTATTTAATGAATGTACCATAATAAGTTGATTTTTATACGATTTAAGACGCTTATTGCATGTACAACATTTTTGTATAGGTAACCTAAATTAAGTGTTAAAAAAACAACAATTTCCATAAAAAATCGACTGACTAAAGATATCAGCGTTTTTATAAAATTAAATATGTATAAAAAAATATTTAAAATATGTATGTATGTACAATCACGGAAATAAACTGTTGACACAGTCAACGAACAGTCGTTGAACCTGCCATGACTTTTTTTATTTTATTGGAAGTTGTTATTTTATTGGACTTGATTGTTGAAAATGGACAAGCAGCATGATCTGCTTGTATGGGCACCGTCATGGTGACATTGAAGAATTAGTTATCTAAATTATATGAGTTCTTGTACCGCTTTATTCTCTAAATAAAATGTTAAGTAAAACTTACAAAATTGTATACCTACGCTTAGACAGAGGTAACTTTTTTCTTCCATTTCGTTTGTCTCACTATTTGAGGTCTTCAATCACATACTTTCTTCTAACTAGCAAATGTATCGGTGATTTGTCCATAATTATGTTCAACAATTAAATGCCGCGACTGTACATACACAGATAGTTAGAAACAATTTTTTTTTCGTTTATTCCATTGCTTACCAATCTATTTTGCAGCCATGACACTAAAACCAGAGTATATTTGACGGAAAGAATAATATTGTTTTACAAAATTGTTTTTTCTGACAGCTTAAGCCGATTGCTTTTGATATAGCTGCAAAATATGTTAGTAAGCGTTGGAATAAACGAAAAAAATGGAAAAAATCTTTTAGAGGATGCTTCTTATCATTAGTCAAAGAGGCAGACGTGAACAAATTATATAGAAATTTTGTCCATCAGCATTATATCAGCACCCTTACTATAAGGGTAGTTCTCCAACATAGCTGTGCGAAGCAACCAACATAAGAAGTCCGTTTTAACGTTTTCTTATTACCAACACACAGGGTTCATTTTTCACTGTAGATCGTAATTTGACAGCTGTCAAAATGGACCTATTACGGTGGCCTTACTTTAAGCTGTGAGCTGGGAAAATTCAACCAATGGGATTGCTCCAAATGCGCTGTCAAATGGAACAATCTTATTGGTTGGAATTTACCAGCTCCCTTATATTGTACCTAAAATACGTTTTTTGTAAAGAGAGATTCCATAAACTTTTGAGTTACCGACTGGTGCCATTTTTGTCGAAATTTCCGGCATTTGATATTGTAAAGTATTATTGATAGTTATTAAGAAATAAGTTTATATTGAATAAATTATGTATTGATTATTATAACTTTGTTTTAATCAACTACTTACCACTAGCGCCCCCATCAGTTAAAAAAATATTACTCACTAAATACAAAACTTATCGAAAATCCGGAAAGACAGATTGAAGTAAAGGTGTCCTAGTTTATTCAGAACCTATCAATTCTGAAAAATATAATACACTTTGGTAACAGATACAAAAAGTGCGAAAAACGGCCACTTTTGTATCTGTAATTACGGTGAACTTTATTTAACAGAGTAAATAGTTTCTAAATAAACAAATGTACCTTTACTTCAATCTGTCTTTCCGGATTTCTGATAAGTTTCGTATTAAGCGAGTAATATTTTTTTAACTGATGGGGGCGCTAGTGGACCGGAGGTAGCCCCTTAAAATAGTAGATTGTATCACAAGGCTGTAAAATAATATTTTTAAGGCGAGGGCGCTATTTTGAATCCAGAGCGAAGTGAAGGTGAGGTATTCATTATTTATTATTGTTTTTTTTCCATTTACATGCACGATTGTATCCCGCTATGAATATTCTCTCTCACAACCATGGGTTGGCTGGAAGAAATCTCTTGTAGAGATAAGCCCGCCTTTGTAAATGTCCTTTTGTTTGTTTACTTTCTGTATGTTAAATGTGCAATAAAGAATATATATAAGGATTCTTGAGTAGAATCCCGAGCACGGCGAGGGACTCAATAGGTCGCCCAAGGTAAAAATATTTTTTTGCTGCCGCGTAATACTCTACTTTTCATCTCCCTCTAACAGAAAAGAATAAGAGGCTCATTAAGTCACACTCGTCATTAATTTTAAACAAAAAATACCATTACAATATTATTTCTTGATGAAACAATACTAAAAATCATATTAAGCATTATTTGTAACCACTGAAAATGTTATTGACATTTTTGTATCGACTAGGAACAGAACCTCTTTGGTTGGTAGTCTTGTTTACATTTCAAGTATATTTCTTTTTTTATATTCATAATAATTTTAAAATTGCAACCAGCCAGTATCATTTTTCATACAATATTTTGGTTCGAGTTCTATGGTTGACCTAAAATATCCCTATGGTGGACCTAAATTCAAATTCTAATTTTAAATCCCATTTTTACCCGCTACGAAAGTCTCTTGCAGAAAACATCTATTTTGTTCGCCTTTATTGACGAACCATTCAGCGATTTTCGAATAGATGGGATGAAAAAGAATTGTTTAAGCTACTTGCAGGGTAAGGGCTCCCGCACACGACCGAGAATCGGTGGCCGATTATCGCCCAGGACAAGGACGGAAGATTCAGGTGATAACACGTCAGAGCGGGATGCCGACAAAAATCGGTCACCGATTCTCGGTCGTGTGCGGGAAGCCTAAGAGCTCTAGCACACGACCGAGAAACGGTGGGCGATTATCGGCCAGGACAAGGACGGAAGATTCAGGTGATAACACGTCAGAGCGGGATGCCGACAAAAAATCGGTCACCTTTACGGTCGTGAGATTGGCGTGATACACACTTAACGGTGGCTTTTCTGGAATTGGACTAGTCTCGCCGACTAAAATCCCTCGTCTGCATACTTTTTTAGTTTTCAAAAAAACATTGTAAAGCTCAAGGGTTAAAAGGGTTTATTCAAAAAACTTTGTACACATACTAAAAATTACAACACTTGCTTAAAACAATAAGAAAATAACTACTAGCGAATAAAACTATCTACTAATGTCATACTAGTATTACATTGAGTATAAAAGTGTTTAAAATTATTATTAATACTACATTTGCATGTGAGTATGCTGCATTAAATTTTATGTCCAACCGCTCCAAAATGAAATCTGACGTTGCATTTAACTGCGCTCCTGGTTCCCTGAAAGAAATAATTTAATGCGAGGTTAATATGGTGGAGACCCTAGTTTTATCTACTGCGTGACGAATGATAAATACATACATACATACATACGTAACAACACGCCTCTATCCCGTCGGGATAGGCAGAAACTACAGCTTCTTCTGCTTACCTACACGCTTAATATGGGTTATTATTAAACATTCCCGGTGGTCAAACAAAAATCCGTTTATGCGACCTAAACAAACCCCAGGGATTCGATTCTTGAAAATCACCGGGTGATAAAATATCACTCAAAAACGAGAAATTCATACATTTCCCAAAAGTCGCATTCTTGAATATCACCCGGTGATAAAATATCATACCTATGATATTTGAAATCGAGTGCCCCCCCCCAGTCGATTTCAAGTCACCGGTGGTTTTGACATTAAAAAAATAAAAGGTTATAAATATTGTGTGTTCTGTGTTAAATAAGTCTTGATGAATACAAGAATACCTAGGTGTTTAAGATTGTTTGAAACCGTTTGCGGTAGCCTCAGCAGTAGACGCGGCATTGCCGGCAAGGCCCAAGAAATAATATTGAGAACATGTTTGTTTGTTAAGATTGCTTGTTTGGCGATAGTTATGAAGAGACCTTCAGATAACGTCGGAAGCATCTCGGCAAACCTAAACATCAAGGACCATACCTACCTTGAAACTTTATTCAGAAAGTGACATTCTTTTATTTCTCCTGCAAAAACAGCAAGCAAGTACCTAACTGCAGGAAAGATAATATACCTAAAGGTTGGGTACAATGCCATATCTATACTTGTAATCAAGATGCAGGTAATAAGCGGAGCCTTCATTAGTTTATGAGATAGAAGCAGCATGATAGTTTGACCGATCAATGATGTTGTGAAGCAAGTGGTGGTGGGTCTTTCTTTCCTATAATTGGCTGTAGTCAGAACCTAGAAGAAGACGGCTAGTGATAGAATGATTCCAACATGTTCTACAACAACTTTCAACACGTTCTAGATGTAGAGCCAAGTCAGAAGCCCTTCGGCAACTTGAAAACTCCAGCAACTAGCGATTTGTCCGCTGGACACAATGCTTTGTATAAGCTAATAAAGTATACACTTATTAGTAACCAGTGTAATATATTGGAGTAAAACTCTTTATTTGGATCATCAATATCTTTTATTTATTTTTAAAACATTACCTACACTTAACAATATCACTTTACAATATTTCATTTATGCGTACATCCATTCCGTCATTAGACATAAGAAAATTATTAATTACATAACATTTCATTCATTCTGTAACAATTAAATATAATTTAAATAGAATCAATTAAAAGAGTAAAACTAGTTAATTTTTGACTTACTAATGTATATGAAAGCTACTTCTGAGAATTTCATCAATCTACATTTAAATAAGTCCAACTTAAGATTCTAAGTACAGCAGTAAGTGGGAAATGTCTCAAAATATTTGTCCTACAGTCAGGGAGAACAAAAACCACATCTCTAAGTCCCCGTCTCAACCTCAGATTTGGTACAGCTAACCCCATATGCTCTAAAATCTGCGCGTTACTTAGTTTTCCACAGAATACCTTGAATACATACGAGTACATAACTAGGGTCAACTTTCTTCTAACTTCTAACCTATCGTAGCCATCCAATCCCATTACAAACAGTGTTGGGTATTTTAACCTAAGATTGTGGTAAGGATAGCTATTGCATGGAAAACCTGCAGCGTTATGAACAGGCAGTGCAAGCAGTTTTTGCAACGAGCAGAAAGTTTAGTGCCATATTTTTACAGAACATCACAAAATCTCGTTACATAATTATAATATTATTTCTATTGGGGACACCGCGACGCACGCAGGCAGGTGATCAAATCACATGTACGGAACTATTTCACACTTTATCCCAGGAACAGACGGCAACTCCTGTGCTTTGAGCCCCAGCTAATCCATGGGAATAGCAACTTTTTAGTCTTCTCTTCATGTAGGTAAACGCAACAGGTAGCAAGTTGTTCTTGTATCTGTAAATAATAGATTTACTTATTACTCACTCTCTCTTCATTAATCACAAGAGATACTTTACTTAGATACTTGCTACTTAACAGCAACTTAATTTTATACCAAATATTACTATAAATATTACTTATTCCTCCAAAATATACTTACATGATAAATAAGGTTTGGTATCTATAATTATTTGGTTTACTTAATCACGGTGTCTCCTGTCATATGTCCATCTTTAAAAAGTGCCTCCTCTTGTAGCTTTCAGCTTGCTTTTTCAATCTTAATTGCTCCTATAATTTATAATCAAACCATTTTCAAAACAATGTTGGTGAGGTTAGGTTATTTTTTTAATTTTTACAAACATGCGTTTCATTACACGCTCTACTGCTGTCACATCATATTTTTCAGCAGTTTGTATGAAAACAAAAACCGGTAATTACCGATAAAAAATATTTTCTGCATGAAATGGAACACAACTAAACCTCAAAATCCGCATAGTTTCTGCATGTTGGTACTCAGGGTATGATATTCAAGAATACGACTTTTGGTGAATGCTGATTTCGAAATCATCGGTGACAAAAATTTTCACCGGTGATATATTATCACCCGGTGATTTTCAAGAATCGAATCCCAGTTTGGTAAGGACATTGCAGGTTGAATCACCTGATTGTCTGAAAAGTTAGATGATTCCATGATTCGGAAGGCACGGTAAGTTGTTGGTTCCGACTACTATCTACTGATGTAGTCGTTAAGGTAATCTGTGACGGCCAGCTTAGCCCCGAACGCAACTAGATGGAGCCACTGCTGCAAATATAAGGTTTTATTTTTTTAATGATGAAAATGATGAAATTTTAAAAAGTTGATTCGCGTAAATTTCATCGTGCTACTTCAACGCCTAACAACAATTTCGATAAGAAAAATATCTCCATATGTCCACTAAAGTTAATTACTCTCGTCAGTTCGTGTTTATTATATTACTCTATGCATGAGTACGATCACTCACACATGCACACAAAGCACAACCGTACAGTTTTGACCGCACGCCCACAATCGTAATATTGAACCAAAAATTGCTAACAAAAATAGTACTTTTAGTACATTAACTGTATTTTTGTATTAATTAGCGAAAAATTTAACTAAAAATAGCAGTATTCGTTCGTTTTTCAACAGAATTTTATGTCCCGCGTATGAATGCGTCATTTGAATTTTTGAATGGAAAACGGATCACCTTAATGAGCCATTTCAGAGGCCTTTGGCGGCTCAACAACTCTGTCACCAGGGTTAGTGAGGTCTGTCATCAACCTTGCAATCCACACGATATGACGATGATTGGACCCCTGCCTAAGTATGTTGCTGAAACTCAACAACTTTTCCAAGGGACATGGGTTGGGAAAGGAGATTTTTTTTAATCGCCCCCATAAAACATAAATTCTACTATTGCGTGCGCAGGGTTTGTATGGGAGGATCAAAAAGGAATCTTGATTTTGAAACTGTTACTTTAGGAAAGTTGTTTACCAATTGTGTTCCGAGCTACATACTAATAATTAATAATTAATTAAAGTTTCGTAAGTGAGATAAAATAAAGACTTATTTATTATTTTATTTGTTTTAATTTCTTTTAATTTTGACTTTTGAATGTAATTTACTTAATTTATTAATTTTGATATAATTTAATTGTTATTTGACTTGTTTAATTAATTTCTGACATAATTTTAAATGCCGAACTTTTGTAATTTTCGTTAGCACTTGTCAGACGTACTTATAACCATTTCTGTATTATAACAACTAAATGACTGACATGCAATACACGAATATGAATACTAAAATTTGACTAGGGGTCCAAATATTAACCTATTATAGGGAGACATAAAGGGTATACCAACACTGAAGGAAGGGAATCTACCCATGAAACTGAACAACTTTCCCTAAGGAATATAGGTCGAAATACGAAAAAGAAAATTTTGACCTCCCATGGAAACTGAATCAGCTGATAGTGCATTTTGTATGGGAGGTAAAAATTTTTTTTTGCATTTCGACCCATGTTCCTTGGGAAAAGTTGTTTAGTTTCACGGGCAGGTATACCCTTTCTGTTTCACCTTGTATGTATAGGTATAGGTTGCTACTAAAATAGTAGACATTATTTTCAATAAATCATTCCTTCAAAACAAAGCTTATTATTCAGTGAAAGAATTTCTCGAGGACCGAAATTGTAAATAGATTTTTGATAATTATAATTTATTTTTTATTTTATTTTTTGACTTTTAAATAATGGAAATTGAACAATCTTTTTTTACTATATTGACTTGTATTCATTTGAATTGACATAATTTTTTATAAATTTAATTTAAATATTTTATTAGACTAAATCAACTATTTTTACCTATACTTGACCATTTTATAAATTCAATGACATCTTTTTTGTTATATATTTTGAATGATCCTAGAATTTTATTTTAACTTAGCTTAACATTATAAAGATTATATAGGTATAAGTACTTAAGTTAGATTATATTATTGACTGCCTCCAAATCATTTGCGATGCCCAAAAAGGGTTTATGTACTAATACTGTAATATAATTTTTAAGATCTTTAACATGTACATAAATGCAAATAAATAAATGAATGAATGAATACACTTACCGTGCGTACTAAGTCCCTCCCCACAGAATCCTCAGCAATCCATAGCTATAACTTTGATAATATAAAGCGACAATTTTTTTCCTTTTTTATGACTATTTCATGAAATTTTTGGCATAGTCATATTAAATTTTCATACAGTTGTTACTCTGAGAATTTTGTGGGGAGGAACATTTATAGAACTTTGTGCCTTGTTAGGTATCAGACGAACTTGTGTGAAGTGGCCCCACATTTATTTATTTATGAAACTTTTAAAAAAGTAAGATAAAAGCGATGATAAGAAAAAATAAACAAAAAATATACTTACTTAGATTTAATTTTCAATGACACAGAAATAATCTAAAAATTAACGGGTAGGAGTAAAAAATACAACGCTATAAAAAAATAGATTTATTAAAATAATTATTGTAATTTTATCTTTATTATGGACTTGATTTGTCATGCATTTACCTAATTTTTTATTATAAAATTATACATCAAAAATTGTACAGTTAGCCACAGTTTAAGTCAGTCGACCATAACTGTCATTTCAATATGAAATATAGGTGTTTGTAGTGTAACGCTGATTTTGCGTCTATTGGTTCAGTTATCACTTATCTGCGGTCGTGTGTACAATCAAGACCATTTCAAACTTTTTAGACACTTAGCTACAGTGCGACTTTCGTTTCTACGCTCACTGACATAAGCGGGACACCAATTCCAGTGAGTCAAGCATGATGTGCTATTGATTGTACTCGTAGGTACATATTATTTTGATCAAAATATATTACAAAAGTATATAAAAATAAAATCCGCGTTATTCTAGCCGTTCATGACTGACTTTACTGACACATCTCAAACATTTCGAATATACCGTCTATTAACTGAATATACTACAAATTGCAAGTACCTAGTAGCTACCATGGACTGATAATCTACTAGAAATCGTAACCCGGAAAAGCGTAAAACCACAGAGCACTGAATGGTCGCGCGCCGCCGCCTATAATGTGTGCCAAGTTTCCATTCAATCCATTCAGTAGTTTTTACGAGAAAGAGTAACAAACATACATCCATACATGTTTACAAACTTTCGCATTTATAATATTATTTATAATATTATTTTATTATTTATTATTTAGGATCATGTACTGGCGTCTCTAGTTCTATTCAGTGCTCTGTGCGTAAAACTGACACCGAAGAAATATTATGGTCAGATGACTATTCTGCTAAAAAAAAGCTTATCACATTTTTTATGTTTCGCAGAATACTCAATAGACCATAATAACTTCAGCCTGCTTAGCACGCTCCCTGAGAGAAAATATATCTCGGAGAAATGTCACTTTAATTGGGGAATTATGTCATTTAATCTATCACTTCCAAGCGCGAAGAAATGTCAGTGGAGGAAAATGTTTAGCAAATTTACAAATTACGTTTTTGATATTTTAGACAGAGATAGCTTAATACACTAATATATGTAGCCACCCTTGTCTTTAAAAATGTGTCGCACTGCTCGGCTGTCAAAAAAACGTGACCATGCTTAAAGTCTTTAGTCTATGGGCCTAGATAAACTGACAACTGGAGCGTGCTAAGTCGGCAGGTTATAAGACAGCGCCATCTAGTTTGTACCAGCGTTTGTACCTACTCAACTAGAGCCTCCAAACACAGGGCATTTCCGCATAAATGGAGGCTCCAATTTATGTTAACAGAAATATTTTTTATATACTTTTCCGAGTCACGATTGCTGGATTAAGTCAGTCCATTCTCTAATTATTCCTTCATGCTACAAACATTATTTTTGACAACAAGTCTAAAGTAAGTACTAAAGTATAATTTAATAAGTACAAAAAAAAGTGGACGGATAAAAAAAATAAATTCCATATAGGGCCAGCGCTTACAAAGTGCTCCGTGCTGGTTTCTTGCCGTTTCTTTATCTGCCATAGCACGCTTCCGAAACGGCTTTATACCACAGCACAGCTCTATACTTACATATTCTGCATGATATGACGTTCAATAAAATGTTCTGTAAAGATTCTACATAAAATAAATGCATCTGAAACTATTTTGCACCATAAGTATACCATGGAAGAATACCTACTAGAAAACGTAACCCGGATAAGATGGCGCTGACGAATAATCTGGAAAATAATTATGGTCTACCGAGTATCCTGCTGAAACTACTTTTAAAAATTTCAACATCGTTTCGACAATAAAAAGAAAAACGCTTTTGTAGAAATATGGTATGATTTCTGAGTAGAACCCTCGATAGACCGTAATAAATAACTTTTCAGAACATTTTTAGCGCCATCTAGTTACGCACTTTTCCGATGTCCTAATGAAATAGTGAACATAATTTTAGTATGTTACTCAGACCATGAAACTGAACAACTTTCCCCAAGGAACATAGGTCGAAATACGAAAATCAATTTTTGACCTCCCATAGAAACTGCAACAGCTGATAGCGCATTTTGTATGGGAGTTCAAATTTAGTTTTTCGTATTTCGACCTATGTTCCTTGGGGAAAGTTGTTCAGTTTCATGGTCTGAGTAACATATTAAAATTATGTTCACTATTTCATTAGGACCTAGGGAAGGTCATTCTTATTTTTCGTCCATGGTCACCTAATATTTTTCAACTCCGCCGAAATACAACTGATCATCACTATCGAACAGGTTAGGCAAGTTATTAGATATATTGTGTATTGCTAGTACTGAATGGAGGTAGCCGGGGTGAAATCCTTTCCATACGGGCTTTGGAGGGAGGGGTCGCTTTGCAGGCTGGCTGGTAAAAAAAATGCGAAGATATAAGGTGCTTGTGAACGTCAACGATAGTATAGCCGCTTATTTAGCCAATTTTTAATTTCCTTCCTTATACAACGTGTAACAGAAAGGGCATGAATGATCTGATTCTGCCCATGAATTTGAGCAACTTACCCCAAGGAATATAGGTCGAAATAAGAAAAAAAAATTGACCTCCCATACAAACTAAATCGGATGATCACGAATTATGTATGGGAAGTAAAAAAAAATTTCGAATTTCGACCTATGTTCTTTGGGGAAAGTTGTTCAGTGTCATGGGCAGAATCACGTCCTTCAGGGTTGATATACCCTTTTTGTTACATTTTGTATAGAGAGGCAAATAGATTGATAATACATACAGAATTACCTACTTAGGGGTTACCCTGAGCTATTTGCGCCCCTTCAGTAAAAAGAAAAATATTTGCCATTAAATAATTTGTAGAGAATCCGGTCAGACAAGATGAGAGTCAATGTAGCATAGTTAATTAAGTAAAGGTATCGTAATTAATTAACGCTGTAAAATGTCACTGTAGTTGTAGAAACTAAAAGTAGACTTTGGTGGTTCTTTGCACTTTTTGTGTTTATTACTAGGTACACTTTGTGGTAAGTGTTCTTTACACTTTTTGTGTCCATAACTACACGTTTTGTTAAAAGTGGATGTTTTTTGCACTTTTTGTATCTGTACTGTAACTACACTGTGCCAAAAATGGGACTTTGTATCTATTACTAACTTTGTGCTAGAAGTGGTCGTTCTTTACACTTCTATTTGTTTTACACAAAAGTGAATAAATAAATATCAAATAAAAAAAGGTTTTAAATGTATTGCGATAAACCTCAACCTGTTAGTCCGGATTTTTAATAAATTATGTGGGTACTTACTCGGCAAGTAATATTTTTTACTGACGGGGACGCGCTACAAGTAGCCAAGCAAAGTCTTAGGGGAACCCTTCATAAAAAAATTATCATGGTACTTTTTACACCCTGTAAGCATAGTAGGTAATACAAATTATAAAAAAAAAACATTTACCTAGGTTGTCTACGTACGAACTATTACTACACCCATCAATGAAAGGCACCTTTTGTCAATACAGTTAAAAAACTTTCGCACTATTAATTCTCATACATGTTTACTTTATTCCGGGTCTTAGAGCGATACTAATTAGTAATTAGGCAAAATAAATTCCACTATTAGTCTACACGTGCCTACAGCTATGCAACGCAGCCGAAACGTGGGGAAGGTAATTTATTTTGCCTAATTAGTATCGCGCTGAGACCCGGAATAAAATAAACAGTTAAAAAGTTTACTTTTTGATTAAAATTGTTTTTTTTTTGTTTTACTAAACAGAAAAACGTACCTTTTCATCACAGTTAACTGTAACTAAAGCTTTTTTTTATGTCACAAGTCAGCAAACGTGCAGGTGGGCCGCGATGGTAAGTAGTCACAATCTTATTACTTACTTTGACACTAATAAGACAGCAAAGCGCTTGCCCACCCTGAGAACTAAGATAGTATGTCTCATGTGCCGGTAATTTCACTGTCTCCCTTACCCTTAAATCCGAAACACAGCAGTGCTAACCGTGTTACTTTACGGCGGTAATAGGCAATGGGTTCACATTTCCCTTTATTGTCAGCGAACTACAATACTATGGAACTCTACTCAAAACAAATTCCACACAAAAAGTGGGCCTACGTGAAACCAAAAGCACAGTAAATATATAAGCTAAAGCAGTATGGAAACTCCTAACAAACGTCCAAAACTGGCGCACTCACACATGCGCACACCGCTACAGGAAAATAAGCAGTTTTCGCGCTGAAGTAAGTCCTGGGTGCCAAAACCATAATACAAACAAATAGGTAAGTACATTATAGGGTCCCTATAAGTATGTCCCTGTCCTTGTGCGATAAAAGGCGACTAAGTATCTTAATCTGCCCTTGTGTCATAAAAGGCGACTAAGTGTCTTTATCTGACCTTGTGTAATAAAAGGCGACTAAGTGATTTAACCTTTCCTTGTGTCGTAAAAGGCGACTAAGTGTTTCGATCTGCCCTTGTGTGATAAAAGTAACTTAAACCTTTCCTTGGGTGCTAAAAGGCGACTAAGTGGCTTAACCTTCTGACTTAACATTTTATGCAAGACTATGCATGTGCAAAATTTAATTTTAACAATAATTTGACACGATCAGGAGACTAAGGTCGAAAGACGAAAAAATATTTCCCCCCATACAAAACGCGCTATCGGCTGACGCAGTTTCTAATGCTAATGGACATTAAAAAAAATTTTGGAAAGTTGTTTACTTTTACGGTCCGAAAACATGCTGAAAGGAACACAGTTGATAGAAGCACCCAATATTTGAGTTCATCATACTATTCTTATTAAAAAACTTCTGGGTTACAACCCTGACGCTTCGACGCAGAATAGTTCTTTTTTCAAAAAAAAAGGCCCGAGTTTCCATACTGCTTTAGCTTATATATTTACTGTGCCAAAAGGACGTATATTCAAAATACGAATCAATTGGTTCAAATTCAGAACGAGAGCAGGGATTAGTTCGCGCGCGTGCTGCAATGTCAGCTAGTGGGTAGTTGAGAGGTAACTACACTCACAGGCAAAAATAACCGGCCAGTCTTTTTTCTGTCGTACATTTTCATACAAGTCAGGGATCAAATGAAGCGTCAATATATTTCCTAAACGAAATAAATATCCGTGAATGCACAGTGAGATCATTAAATAAGGTGTCTGACTACCGATTCTTGAAGATTAGACCTGTGCACGGTATCCAGGAAATTCCGTGCATCGTTCAGAAAAAAATATACGTCATTTTGTCAGATATATCTTACATTTAGCGAATCAAAATGTTTAGAGTGTCGCACAGGTTTTCTGGAACATTTTAGATATACCTACCTAATCTTTGACAATATTGTTAATAAGGATCTTATCTAAAGACCTCATCAATCAGATTTGTATTTTTATTCAATTTAGGTAAGATATTGACGCTTTGTTTCCCTTACTTGTATGAAAATGTACGACAGAAAATAGACCAGCCGGTTATTTTTGCCTGTGAGTAAATTTTAGCTCCGCCTACTTAGGTAAAGCGGTGTGAAGTTAGCTGAAAAAGTTAGCTGAATTTGATAACCCGACCAAATTGAGAAGGTCATTTTTGGAAAATGGTTTGAAAACCCAAAACGTGTGGAAAATGATCAAAAACCGAAAAAAACTAAAAGAAAATTGCTTTTCCAGCTAGGACGAGAGCCCACAAATACTAAAACTCGTAAAAACTAAGGTGGTTCTAAAAACATCACGAATCGCTGTTTCGAGGCTAAATATGATTTTCTAAGTCGAATAAAGTATAAATTTAGTAAAATAACACAAAACCCACTATTACACATGCTAAATAAACTTCCTATATACAGAAAACCGAAAATAAATGAGCATGAAAACAATGTAAAAGTGTTTTATTTCATTCAAAAATATACAGTTTTTCAGAGGCTTGTAGCGACTACCACAGACCAGGTACATCCATAAATCTGGTATCAGGAGAAAGAAGGCTTCAATAGCTGTTCAAAAATATAGGTTTCAACTAACTGGATATGATCAGATTGTCGCAAAAGCCTACCATACAAGCATACTCACCCATCTAGAATCCGCTAACGCGATGTCATTGTTCAGTGGCTTGGAGTTTCTACCACGGACCACTTACAGTCTTAAAACTGGCAGCATTAGAAAGAATTTATCAAAAGCTTTTAGAAAATAAACAAGACAATAAAATTTTTGCAATCCGATTGCACGAAAACTATAATTTTCAAATGACACACCTAACTTCTAATACGCTTGACTTATATTAAGAGGCTTGTAGCATCTACGACAGACCAGGTACATCCACAAATTTAATACCATTATAAAAGAGGCTTCAATAACTTTCCTAAAATGTAGGTTTCAACGAGCTGGTTATGGTCAGATTGCCGCAAGAGCCTACCACACGAGCATAATCGCCCATCTAAAATCCGCTAAGGTGATGTCAATGTTCAGTGGCTTGAAGCGCCTACCATAGACCAGGTACATCCACAAATCTGGAACTACTAGAAAGCAGGCTTCAATAGCTATCTAAAAATATAGGTTCAAACCAACTGGATATGGTCAGATTGCTGCAAAAGCCTACCACACAAGCATACTCGTCCATCTAAAATCCACTAACGTGATGTCAATGTTCAGTGGCTTGTATCGCCTACCATAGACCAGGTACATCCACAAATCTGATTCCATTAGAAAAAAAGTTACAAAAGCTGTCAAAAAATAGAGGTTTCAACCAACTGGATATCGTCAGACTGCTGAAAAGCCTACTACACAAGCATACTCGTCCATCTTAAATCCGCTAACGTGATGTCAATGTTCAGTGGCTTGTGGCGCCTACCACAGACCAAGTACATCATCAAATCTGTTACCATTAGAAAAAAGGTTTCAATAACTGTCCAAAAATATAGGTTTCAACCAACTGGATATCGTCAGACTGCTGAAAAGCCTACCACACAAGGATACTCGTCCATCTAAAATCCGCTAACGTGATGTCAATGTTCAGTGGCTTGTGGCGCCTACCACCGACTAGGTACATCCACAAATCTGTTACTATTAGAAAGAAGGTTTCAATAGCTGTCTAACAATATAGGTTTTAACCAACTGGATATCGTCAGCTTGCTGCAAAAGCCTACCACACAAGCATACTCGTCCATCTAAAATCCACTAACGTGATGTCAATGTTCAGTGGCTTGTGGCGCCTACCACAGACCAGGTACATCCACAAATCTGATACCATTAGAAAGAAGGTTTCAATAGCTGTCCAAAAATATAGGTTTCAACCAACTGGATATCGTCAGACTGCTGAAAAGCCTACCACACAAGGATACTCGTCCATCTAAAATCCGCTAACGTGATGTCAATGTTCAGTGGCTTGTGGCGCCTACCACCGACTAGGTACATCCACAAATCTGTTACTATTAGAAAGAAGGTTTCAATAGCTGTCTAACAATATAGGTTTTAACCAACTGGATATCGTCAGCTTGCTGCAAAAGCCTACCACACAAGCATACTCGTCCATCTAAAATCCACTAACGTGATGTCAATGTTCAGTGGCTTGTGGCGCCTACCACAGACCAGGTACATCCATAAATCTGATACCATTAGAAAGAAAGTTTCAATAGCTGTCCAAAAATATAGGTTTAACCCAACTGGATATCGTCAGATTGCTGCAAAGTCTACCACAAAAGTATACTCGTCCATCTAAAATCCGCTAACGTGAAGTCAATGTTAAGTGGCTTGTGGCGCCTACCACAGACCAAGTACATTATCAAATCTGTTACCATTAGAAAGAAGGTTTCAATAGCTGTCCAAAAATATAGGCTTTAACCAACTGGATATCGTCAGATTGCTGCAAAGTCTACCACAAAAGTATACTCGTCCATCTAAAATCCACTAACGTGATGTCAATGTTCAGTGGCTTGTGACGCCTACCACAGACCAGGTACATCCACAAATCTGATACCATTAAAAAGAAGGTTTCAATAGCTGTCCAAAAATATAGGTTTAACCCAACTGGATATCGTCAGATTGCTGCAAAGTCTACCACAAAAGTATACTCGTCCATCTAAAATCCACTAACGTGATGTCAATGTTCAGTGGCTTGTGGCGCCTGCAACAGACCAGGTTCATTTTTTTTTTTGGTTTCATTCTTCCTTTCGGAAAGGCAAAGAGTACAAAGCCCATACAGCCATGTCTGATGTGTTTAATCTTTCTTTTTGCTCCCCTCGTAAAACGATAGTGAACTTTACGAAGGAAAATGTTCGTGACTTTTTGGGACAACACAAACGGGGCTTAAACACGAGATCACTTGAAATCTTCATCAGCTGCGCACTCCGTAGTAAATTTACTGCATAACACACTATCTTTATTATCCACTAAATCACTAAATGCACAAAAAAACAAAATCTCAATTAAGCAGGCAAACGCCCATGTCGAGTTCCCGCCAAAAAGTCTCAGACCAGGTTCATTCACAAATCTGATACCATTAGAAAAAAGATTTTAATAGCTTTTGAAAAATATAGGTTACAACCAACTGGATATCGACAGATTGCTGAAAAGCCTACCACACAAGCATACTCGTCCATTTTAAATACGCTAACGTGATGTCAATGTTCAGTGGCTTGTGGCGCCCACCACAGACCAGGTACATCCACAAATCTGATACCGTTAGAAAGAAAGTTTCAAGAACGGTTCAAAAATATAGGTTTCAACTAGCTGGTTATAGTCAGATTGCCGTAAGAGCTTATCATACAAACATACTTACCACTCTAGTGACGGCTAACGAGACCACAATTTGCGGTGGCTCGTTTTATCTTACCACAGAAATAGTGAACGCATGAGAAAAAGGCAAATAAAAAGGCATGAAAACAAAACAAACAATCTCTTTTATTTCGAACCCAATTTACCAAATTTTCAGAAGCTCATAGAGCCTACCACCGACTAGGTGCATCCACAAATCTGGTAGCATTAGAAAGGAGGCTTCAATAGCTGCCCAAAAATGAAGGTTTCAACCAGCTGGTTATGGTCAGATTGCCGCAAGAGCCTACCACACAAGCATAGTCGTCCTTTGAAAATCCGCTAACGTGATGTCAATGTTCAGTGGCTTGTCGCGCCTACCACAGACCAGGTAAATCCACAAGTCTGATACCATTATAAAGTAAGTTTTAATAGTTGTCTAAAAATATAGGTTTCAACCAACTGGATATCGTCAGATTGCTGAAAAGCCTACCACACTACTCGTCCATCAGAAATATGCTAACGTGATGTCAATGTTTAGTGGCATGTGGCGCCTAACTAGGTACATCCACAAATCTGGTAGCATTAGAAAGAAGGCTTCAATAGCTGTCCAAAAATGAAGGTTTCAACCAGCTGGATATAGTCAGATTACTGCAAAAGCCTACCATACAATCATACTCGCCCATCTAAAATCCGCTAACGTGATGTCAATGTTCAGTAGCTTGGAGTTTCTACCACAGACTAGGTACATCCACAAATCTGGAACCATTAGAAAGAAGACTACAATAGCTATCTAAACATATAGGTTACAACCAACTGGATTTGGTCAGATTGCCTCAAAAGCTTACCACACAAGCATACTCGTCCATCTAAAATCCGTAAACGTTATGTCAATGTTCAGTGGCTTGTGGCACCTACCACGAACCAGGTACATACACAAATCTGATACCGTTAGTAAGAAGGTTTCAATAGCTGTCAAAAAATATAGGTTTCAACCAACTAAATATCGTCAGATTGCCGCAAAAGCATACAAGCATACTCGTCCATCTAAAATCCGCAAACGTGATGTCAATGTTCAATGGCTTGTGGCGCCTACCACAGACCAGGTACATCCACAAATCTGTTACCATTAGAAAGAAGGTTTCAATAGCTATCCAAAAATGAAGGTTTCACTCAGCTGGTTACAGTCCGATCGCCGTAAGAGCCTATCATACAAAAATACTTACCCATCTAGTTACGGCTAACGAGACCACAATTTGCGGTGGCTTGTTACATTTTACCACAGAAATAGTGAATGCATGAGAATAAGTCAAATAAAAAGGCATGTTAACAATTTAATCTCTTTTATTTCAAACCCAATTTACCAAATTTTTAGAACCTCATAGCACCTACCACCGACTAGGGACATCCACAAATCTGATAGCATTAGAAAGGAGGTTTTAATAACTGTCGAAAAATAAAGGTTTTAACCAGCTGGTTATAGTCATACGAGTATCGCCGTAAGAGCTAACCGTACAAACATACTTACCCATCTAGTTACGGCTAACGAGACCACAATTTGCGGTGGCTCCTTATATCTTATAGGTACAACAGAAATAGTGAACGCATGAGAATAAGGCAAATAAAAAGGCATGAAAACAAATTAATCTCTTTCATTTCAAACCCAATTTACCAAATTTTCAGAAGCTCATAGATCCTACCACCGACTAGGTGCATCCACAGTTCTGGTATCATTAGAAAGGAGGCTTCAATAGCTGCCAAAAAATGAAGGTTTCAACCAGCTGGTTATGGTCAGATTGCCGCAAGAGCCTACCACACCACACAAGCATAATCGCCCATCTAAAATCCGCTAACGTGATGTCAATGTTCAGTGGCTTGTGGCGCCTACCACCGACTAGGTACATCCACAAATCTGTTACTATTAGAAAGAAGGTTTCAATAGCTGTCTAACAATATAGGTTTTAACCAACTGGATATCGTCAGCTTGCTGCAAAAGCCTACCACACAAGCATACTCGTCCATCTAAAATCCACTAACGTGATGTCAATGTTCAGTGGCTTGTGGCGCCTACCACAGACCAGGTACATCCACAAGTCTGGTACCATTATAAAGTAGGTTTTAATAGTTGTCTAAAAATATTGGTTTTAACCAACTGGATATCGTCAGATTGCTGAAAAGCCTACCACACTACTCGTCCATCTGAAATATGCTAACGTGATGTCAATGTTTAGTGGCATGTGGCGCCTATCACCAACTAGGTACATCCACAAATATGGTAGAATTAGAAAGGAGGCTTCAATAGCTGTCTAAAAATGAAGGTTTCAACCAACTGGATATCGTCAGATTGCCGCAAAAGCCTACCACACAAGCATAGTCGTCCTTTAAAAATCCGCTAACGTGATGTCAATGTTCAGTGGCTTGTGGCGCCTACTACAGACCAGGTACATCAACAAGTCTGATACCATTATAAAGTAGGTTTTAATAGTTGTCTTAAAATATAGGTTTCAAACAACTGGATATCGTCAGATTGCTGAAAAGCCTACCACACTACTCGTCCATCTGAAATATGCTTTTGGGCAGCTATTGAAGCCTCCTTTCTAATGCTACCAGATTTGTGGATGCACCTAGTCGGTGGTAGGCTCTATGAGCTTCTGAAAATTTGGTAAATTGGGTTTGAAATAAAAGAGATTGTTTGTTTTGTTTTCATGCCTTTTTATTTGCCTTTTTCTCAACCGTTCACTATTTCTGTGGTAAGATGTAACGAGCCACCGCAAATTGTGGTCTCGTTAGCCGTCACTAGAGTGGTAAGTACGTTTGTATGATAAGCTCTTACGGCGATCTGACTATAACCAGCTAGTTGAAACCTATATTTTTGAACCGTTCTTGAAACTTTCTTTCTAACGGTATCAGATTTGTGGATGTACCTGGTCTGTGGTGGGCGCCACAAGCCACTGAACATTGACATCACGTTAGCGTATTTAAAATGGACGAGTATGCTTGTGTGGTAGGCTTTTCAGCAATCTGACGATATCCAGTTGGTTGTAACCTATATTTTTCAAAAGCTATTAAAATCTTTTTTCTAATGGTATCAGATTTGTGAATGAACCTGGTCTGTGGCAGGCGCCACAAGCCACTGAACATTGACATCACGTTAGTGGATTTTAGATGGACGAGTATACTTTTGTGGTAGACTTTGCAGCAATCTGACGATATCCAGTTGGGTTAAACCTATATTTTTGGACAGCTATTGAAACCTTCTTTTTAATGGTATCAGATTTGTGGATGTACCTGGTCTGTGGTAGGCATCACAAGCCACTGAACATTGACATCACGTTAGTGGATTTTAGATGGACGAGTATACTTTTGTGGTAGACTTTGCAGCAATCTGACGATATCCAGTTGGGTTAAACCTATATATTTTGGCAGCTATTGAAACCTTCTTTCTAATGGTAATAGATTTGTGGATTTACCTGGTCTGTGGTAGGCGCCACAAGCCACTGAACATTGACATCACGTTAGTGGATTTTAGATGGACGAGTATGCTTGTGTGGTAGGCTTTTTCGGCAATCTGACGATATTAAGCTGGTTGAAACCTATATTTTTGGACAGCTATTAAAACCGTCTTTCTAATGGAATCAGATTTGTGGATGTACCTAGTCTGTGGTAGGCGCCACAAGCCACTGAACATTGACATCACGTTAGCGGATTTTAGATAGGCGAGTATGCTTGTAGGGTAGGCTTTTGCGGTAATCTGACTATATTCAGTTAGTTGAAACCTATATTTTTGGACAGCTATTGAAACCTTCTTTCTAATGGTTATAGATTTGTGGATGTACCTGGTCTGTGGTAAGCGCCACAAGCCTCTTAACATTGATATCACGTTAGCGGATTTAAGATGGACGAGTATGCTTGTGTGTGGGCTTTTCAGCAATCTGACGATATCCAGTTGGTTGAATCCTATATTTTTGGACAGCTATTGAAACTTTCTTTCTAATGGTATCAGATTTGTGGATGTACCTGGTCTGTGGTAGGCGCCACAAGCCACTGAACATTGACATCACGTTAGCGGATTTAAGATGGACGAGTATGCTTGTGTGTTGGCTTTTCAGCAATCTGACGATATCCAGTTGGTTGAAACCTATATTTTTGGACAGCTATTGAAACCTTCTTTGTAATGGTATCAGATTTGTGGATGTACCTGGTCTGTGGTAGTCGCTACAAGCCTCTGAAAAATTGTATATTTTTGAATGAAATAAAACACTATTACATTGTTTTCATGCTAATTTTTTTTCGGTTTTCTGTATATAAGTAGGAAGTTTATTTAGCATGTGTAATAGTGGGTTTTGTGTTATTTTACTAAATTTATACTTTATTCGACTTAGAAAATCATATTTAGCCTCGAAACAGCGATTCGTGATGTTTTTGGAACCACCTTAGTTTTTACGAGTTTTAGTGTTTGTGGGCTCTCGTCCTAGCTGGAAAAGCAATTTTCTTTTAGTTTTATTCGGTTTTTGATCATTTTCCACCCGTTTTGGGGCTTTCAAACCATTTTCCGAAAATGACCTCCTCAATTTGGTCGGGTTATCAAATTCAGCTAACTTTTTCAGCTAACTTCACACCGCTCTTAGGTAACTATTTCGTGGGGTCAAGTTTAAGCGTAGTTATCGTTCTATAGTATTGTAGTTCGCTGTTTATTGTACTATTAGCCAAAATCTAAGTGGTGACCTGGCACCTGGTCACCAAAATGCTCGTTTGCTCACATGTAAAAAATAAAATCTACAAACTAGCTAGCATTTTACATAGCAAAATTACTGCCTCAAAACAACAATTACTTACTACATGTATACTATCGCCATACACATGATATTGTCGCCTCGCAACGGTGAAAAAAGAATTACAGGCAAACTGGCAAAGCACTAATTTTACAAAATCTACCAAGCTTGCTATTTTTTCTAATTATTCAAACGGTAAAACTGAATAACTTTTCTACTACTAGGCCAAAGGAGACGTGTCAGGGTACTATGGGACTCTGGCCATATCTTTGTACAGTTCGTAGTTTACTTTAAGTACATTAATAATTTGGTTCTGTACCAAAATGGTAAAAAGGGAACCCTTATGGTGTGACTTCGTCTGTCTGTCTGTCTGTCACACCTGAATATCTCAGCAACCACTCATTCTATCGACTTGAAATTTGTAATAGTAAACAAGTTTCCACTGGGTCGAGTGGGAATCATATGAAAGGGCGTCAGTTGTACCTTCCAAAATTTGTTTTATTTTTTCTACTACTCTTAGTTTTTAAGTTAAATGATGACAAATGTTTAGAAATTATCCATTCCCCCCCCCCCCACCCCCCTTATCTCCGAAGTTTGTCGAAGGAAAAATCGATAGTCGATAGAGGTTTATGTAAATATTACAGGAAAAATAAAACTATCTCTCTAAGTAGCACAGTTTTTCAGAAATCTGCAAATTAACCTGTACAAACAAACTTAGTTTGACGGTCCTAAAAAATTACTTTATTGCTTCTAAAAATACTATAGTGTTAGGGCCAACACACATAGCTCCGGCACGGCGCCGTGCCGTGCTCCGGTGCGGCGCCGGACTCCGGCACGGCGCCGCGCCGTAAAATCTCACGGCGCGCGCCGTGAAAATCTACGGCACGGCGCCGTGCCGTACTCCGGTGCGGCGCCGTGCCGTAGAAGTACAGTGTTGTCAACTATGCGAAAATAATAAACAGAAACTGATCCATAAAAGAGCAGAATCAGTGAACGGAAATCATTATTCGGCCAAAATTAAATACGATAATTTGTTTTTCATTGGTTTACCTACATTGTTAAGTTATACAATAATTTTGAAGAATTTATAAACATTCAAATTTTAAATGAGGTAATTAGGGTTCCGTACCTCAAAAGAAAAAAAACGGAACCCTTATAGGATCACTTTATTGTCCGTCTGTCTGTCTGTCTGTCTGTCAAGACCCTTTATCTCACGAACGGGTAAAGGTATCAGGTTGAAATTGATACCATATATTAGGATCAATGAACCACACAAGATCTGAAAATTTCAATTTTTTACAACGACGCAATCAAAAGATATAGCATTTTATGTCCTCATCTCCATACATTTATTCAAAAATGCAAAACCTACAGGGTACTTCCCGTTGACCTAAAATTATGAAATTTGGCAAGAAGCTAGGTCTCACAGTAAAAATAATGGGAAAAGTCTGAAATCATTAAATATTACAACTTTTCTCACAACTAATGGTTACCAATTGTGGTGACCTCCCGTTTCAAGAACATTCATATAAGAGAGGGGTCAAGTTGGATGGTCGCTAAGGCGATTTTTGTTTTAGTTCTATTTAAAAACGGGAACACTTACAAACTTGAAAATTGGTATGTTTATAGTGCATAAGCTATAAAATAACAAAAAATTATAAAATTTGGTCAAGCGCGTGTCAGACTCAAAAAATCTAGCACATTAATTTACTGAAATAACAACTAATACAATTATGTTTATGTGGTGGTACGGAACCCTCAGTGCGCGAGTCCGACTCGCACTTGGCCGGTTTTTTTTTATTTTATTGAAGTGAAAACTTCTTTAGCGGCGCTTAGAAAATTTTATATAGGGAAAAAATGATAGATTCGCATCAGATCAGATGTCGCATCAGATGGCGCGTCAGAACTCAGATCAAGTATAGAAATGGATTTGCAACTAATCATACCAAGTTAGAGCAGGCTCATATATACGAAAGTTCTAAAGTGTGATAAAGACCAAAACATCTTTTTTGTCTTTGTCGCGTCAGATCTCAGATGAAGTATAGAAATGGATTTGCAACTAATCATACCAAGTTAGAGCAGGCTCAACATATACAAAAGTTCTAGTGTGATGAAGACCAAAACAACTTTTTTGTCGTTGTCATAGTCTCGGCTTTTTTAGTTGTGCACAAGCTGTCAAACTAAAAATCACTATAACTCGAAAACTACTGACCCTACACTACTCGTGTGCTGAGACAAATGATAGATCTCGATGAGATCTACATTTCGGATGACAGCTGTCAAACTAAAAACCACTATAACTCGAAAACTACTGACCCTAGACTACTTGTGTGCTGAGATAAATGATAGGTCTCGATGAGATCTACATTTGGGATGACAGCTGTCAAAATAAAAATCGCTATAACTCGTAAACTACTGACCCTAGACTACTCGTATGCTGAGACTAATGATAGGTCTCGATGAGATCTACATTTCAGATGACAGCTGTCAAACTTAAAATCGCTATAACTCGAAAACTACTGACCCTAGACTACTCGTGTGCTGAGACAAATGATAGGTCTCGATGAGATTTACATTTTGGATGGCTGCTGTCACACTAAAAAAAATTGTTTTCACTTCTGCCGGCACTCCCGGAGTGCAACCCGTCCTTTTTTTTTAAATGCTTGTGTTATCAAGTAATTCTATTTATATGATTAAGTTCCATTTCTTTTGAGGGTTCCGTACCCCAAAAAGAAAAAATAAAAACTTATAGGGATACTTAGCTATCTATCTGGCAATGCAATGTCTGCCATTTTCTAGGGTCAGTAGTTTTCGAGTTATAGCGATTTTTAGTATGACAGCTGTCATCCGAAATATAGACCTCATCGAGACCTATCATTTGTCTCAGCACACGAGTAGTCTAGGGTCAGTAGTTTACGAGTTATAGCGATTTTTAGTTTGACAGCTGTCATCCGAAATGTAGGTCTCATCGAGACCTATAATTTTTCTCAGCACAGGAGTAGTCTAGGGTCAGTAGTTTTCGAGTTATAGCGATTTTTACTTTGACAGCTGTCATTCGAAATGCAGATCTTATCGAGACCTATCATTTGTCTCAGCACACGAGTAGTCTAGGGTCAGTAGTTTACGAGTTATAGCGATTTTTTGTTTGACAGCTTGTGCACAACTAAAAAAGCCGAGACTATGACAACGACAAAAAAGATCTTTTGGTCTTTATCACACTAGAACTTTTGTATATATTGAGCCTGCTCTAACTTGGTATGATTAGTTGCAAATCCATTTCTATACTTCATCTGAGATCTGACGCGATAAAGACAAAAAAGATGTTTTGGTCTTTATCACACTTTAGAACTTTTGTATATATTGAGCCTGCTCTAACTTGGTATGATTAGTTGCAAATCCATTTCTATACTTGATCTGAGTTCTGACGCGCCATCTGATGCGAATCTATCATTTTTCCCCATATGAAATTTTCTAAGCGCCGCTAAAGAAGTTTCAATAATTCAATTCCAATAAAAATTTTATTCAGTTCTGATTTAGTTCCAATTTTGTTCCATTTCAATTCCAACACTGTTCCAATTAAATTTTCAATCATTTACATTTAATTCCAATCCAACTTAATTCTACTTCAATTGCAATTAGATTATACTCGTATCCTATTCCAATTCAATCTCAATATAATTGTCATTTAATTTCCATTTGATTCCGATTCAATACAAGTTAGAAATTATTTCAGTTAAATTTATACTAAGTAAACTTGCAGCTGCAATTCATTCTATTATAACATTCAGTCATTTTCATATGTAAATCGTCAAAATAATCAGAGACCGAATCCTGCTAAAATCGCAGAAACTAGCACATGACTGGCCACACTGCTATTTCCACGGCACGGCGCCGCACCGGAGTACGGCACGGCGCCGTGCCGTAGATTTCCACGGCGCGCGCCGTGAGTTTGTACGGCACGGCGCCGTGCCGTAGTCCGGCGCCGCACCGGAGCACGGCACGGCGCCGTGCCGGAGCTATGTGTGATGGCCCTTAGCTGCAACCACCACGCAGCGCTGGCCACACCAACCGACCTCGCCTATATAAGCGGGCTGGACACCCGATGGGCCTCTCACTTGCTGCTCGACAGTTGAAACGATCGGACGTCTTAGGAGCGTAATAGTTAACCGTTGTACCTAGGTGGTATCTTGCCATTTTAGAATTCCTGAATATTGTCCTTGTTGTGTTAATTTTATGGAAGTTAGGTTTCGTAAGCAAATGTGGTGTTAAATCAATAAAATGTTGGTTAGGTCTATCTGTGCCTCATTTCCTAAGAACAACCCTTACCTTCTGGTTTGTAAAATCAGAAGTGCGATATGAATCGTCACGCGTCTTCGCTCATGTTCCATCCATTTTGTTCAGTTTTTTGTGTTTTCTAATGTGTTGATTGGAAGGTAAGTGGTGTTTATTGTTCTACAAGTCTGACCGTGCATATAGATCGACAAATCGCGACTATTCCCTGCATCAACGGCATTCCTGCGATCATATCTTCGTCTGATAGGCCACGTGGTTATTGTGCTTTTCACCATTTGTGGCTATACGCAGCAATCGCTTCCGCTTAAATCAGTTCATTTCATCGCGTTCTGTCACGTAGACGATCCACAAGACATCCGAATACATCGTGATTTTTCATACAGTTATCGTCGGACGGTTATTTTAGAACCCAATATTTTGTTTGATGAGTTTATTTAGGAATGAAGGTGGACAAATAATTTTGCTTCAAAGTTTTCTTAAGCAAGTTGAGATAATTTCACATGTTGTTTTTGCGTCAACCCGCAAAATAGAATGCAGTACAGTCGGCCGGAAGTCGGTAGTAACATATTAATCGCGAGTGATTCTATTTTCGGTTGTTTGTACCTTTGTAGCGTTGCGCTAGTTCGGTTCACACAGGTTTTGTTGTCAAGTTGTTACCACCAACTTTACTTGGCAGCCGAGAACGCGATTCCACGAATGTTTTAGAAGATAGGCTGAGAAAATCGTCACGTAGTTGAACGTTGTTGTGGGCAAACCTTGTTTGTACAGGAAGGTTGATATTTTCGGATGACTGTATGTGTTCAATAGGTGGTGTGGTGAGAAAAGTCTCATTCCTTTCTACACAACCCAAGTAAACAGTTTCGTTTTTAATTTGAAGGTAGTTTTGACACGTCGTAATCGAGATGGAGTTGTTAGTGGTTTAACCTTTGGGTTTATCAGGTTATCGAGGTTACAAGAAGGTGACGTATTTGTGCAAACTCGCACGAGGACGCGCGATCTATCATGATGGCCGAATCCGAGAAAGAAAAGGTCAGGAAAAAGTGATTCTTGGGTTTACGTGTAGTTTCTTATGTAAATTTTTTGTGCAGGAACATTTTTAATTGATTGTTTCTACACAATTGTTGGTAATTTTTCCGTAATCGACAAAGTTTTTGTTACGTGGAGAACAGCATAGGTCAAGCTTTGTTCCTCGTTTCGTGGAATAGCGTCGTAGCAACTAATGGACAGAAAGTGTTATTTTCACGGATGACTTTGTAGCGTTGTTCAGTTAATGAAAGGACTTACTGATTCAACAAAACGAGTAGTGTTTAGCCGTAGATTATGTCGGTGTCTAGTTCACTTATTGGTTAATCGTGTTTCGGCTTTCTTTGGTGAAAAGAAAAGACAGCAAGGATGTAAGGCACACCAATGATATCTTTGAGGCACACGTGGTATAGAACACTGCGTCGTAACGTAAAATGATGTGGTGCTGTGATGGCGTCAATTAAAATAAAAGTTGTTTGTATTTTCGTATCGATTTATTAGTCTTATTTGTGAAATACAGAGACATTCGACGAGCGCACAGTAAAGTTTCTTCGAGCTAGTGTGAGTCAACATCAAGCGAGATGGGCCAACATCTGCTAGTAGCCATTCTTGCTTTGTTTGTAATTGTCGACTGGTCATTGTCGATAGTCGTCGACACGCAGTGATAGTATTTTTGTAGCTGGAAATTGAACTTTCGATATTTCGACACCGTGGCATGATCACGGGTGAACCGGAGTGTGTGGTTATGGTATCTACCCTCCTTTGAGAGTACCTACGTGGAGCGACACGAGATATGTCACGCTGGACCTGCTGACTTGGAGAAGATTACGGAGAAGATGAATTAGCCCTCTGTACAGGATTACAACGACTTATATGCTATGTGGTGGCCGCAAAACGATCAGTTATGCGTGAATTTGAGTAAGATTACATTTGTACACCAAAAATAGATTGGAAGTAAGTAGGTGTCCATCCACTTGTTCATAGGTAAGCCAGTTTTTGCCAACATGCACAAAAGTCTTCGTTATTGCTACACACGTTGTCTTTTCATCAATGTGGAAAGGACGTGATTTAAGCCTGTAAGTTGTTCTTTCGTCATATCACAAAGTTAGGAAACAGGTTATGATAACAACCAGGACGTGTGACCGCAAGTGCTAAGACATATCGATCATTTTCTGTGCTTCGGAAGGTATGGCGAGACTTTGGCTCCTGTCACTGTTAAGTTTAGGTAGTAGATCCCTAATAAGGAATAAGAATAGTACCTACCCACAAAGATAGTTTCAAGTTTGTGATTTTTTGTGTAATGTTTGTGTAGGTAGATGAGCTACCAGAATAATGCAAAAGCAGTCCTAAATTGGCTTTCAGAAGATACCACAACAATGTTTCTGTGCATTCGTGCGAGATTGGATGCTCTCAGCTTTGCTTTTTACTAAAGTTCTTATTTTAGTCTGTTTTAGATGTGATCTGAAGGTTTACTGCTAGAATCAAAGATACAGTGTTCTAGCAGAAGTGGGATGATCCATGAGAGTGAATTTCACAAACTGCCACTGACATCGGAGATCAACATTGTATGCGCAGAGAGGAGGTAAATCACTCACTATGTGTTTGGAAATGACAGTGAATCCTTGAGGTACCTACACAAAGTTATGAACTCTGTAAGGTTTTACCAATTAATTTGTGTCCAACTTAGATCTTTTGCTATGATGTCGTCGTCGTAGCGAGGCAAAAATTAGGTGAAAGGTTATGGAACCACTGTACTGTTGAAAGTTGTAACATAACCACTTATGTAGGTAACAATTAAAACAAAAAATGGTCAGGTACGGCCGAGCAGTAAGTGCTGACGTTTGTGACTATAAATGTTTCCTATGCATTCTTGAACGAGGCCAAGTTTTGAAGCTATAAGCGTTCCTGTTAATTTTGCGTAGAATTATAGATCCACTTTTCTATCTGTTTACAGTCTTACATTGTGCTTTTGTTTTTATGTTTTATGTGTGTATCGGCTGGCTGAGTGGCTGGCGACAACTGATCTATCGGGATGGGTCTTCCTGTCCAAAGCTTCGTGGCTGGCTGAGTGGCTGGCGACAACTGATGTATCGGGATGGGTCTTCCTGTCCAAGGCTTCGCAGAGTACCGGCAAGCTGGATTCTGGCGTGTGGTGCCCGTACAAAGTTACGTGCGTGCTTTCACCACCACCGCTACGAGCTGGAACTTCTGGTGCTGTGGCTTACGTCCACTGTGCCTATGGTTTGTCTGGACAATGTGTCTATGGCTTGTGTCACCGGGTTGTCGTTTAATAAGCCTATGTCCATTGTGCCAGTGGTTTGTCTGGTGTCGGGTCGTTAAAGCCTACGGCTACTGTGCCTACGACTTTAACGGCTTGAGTCTGATATCAAGCAGAACTTTGGGCCTCTGATATCTGAAGGCGGGTAACCCCTGTGCTTCCAACGATCTGGTTTTTGAAGGCGGGTAACCCCTGTGCTTCCAACGATGTTGCTTACAAAATCATGGATGGAAATGGTAATGACCTCTCCATGGATTTGTAAGGATACCAGTGGTGTGAAAATCTCCTTTCACGCTGCATCTTTTAATGTGACTGCATATGATGAAGGTCCGGAAGTTTATCATATGGGGTTTCATAGCTTTCCCCTCTAATGTATCTACATCGAATTCAATGTTGTCATTTATGTGCTTAGATACTGAAATACTGATGAGTTCCACGGAACTGACTGCTTCGGGAGTGACCCGCGGTTGCGTTGTTTCATTCCCGCTGCGTCGTGTGCGGTGCCGCCGGGTAGAGCGCTCGGGAGGTGCTGCAGCAGGGTGCCACAGGACCGGCTATCACCAGCAGCCGCAGCCGTAACATACTCTCGTCGGCCTGCGCTTCAACCGGACGCAAGACGTATCAATAAACTTGGTGAGACCAAACCAATTATTTTATTACGTCATCACGTGTTGCGATGAAACTAATAGGTACTTATTAGAACTGCAGAACCTAAGATCAAATCTGGTACAGCTGAGATGACTGAGATAAACGCATTAATCCATCTAGCGAATTCAAACTTCACGTTATTCGCTAATTATTTGTACAACCTATGTGTGAGCGCATACACATATTTTGTATGCTGTACAGTGTGTGATGCGCATGTCAGTTTCGAAACTGACTTAACTTTCTGCCTTCTTAGATTTTGACTGGATTGTATAGATGAAAGACATAGCTTCAGGTTATTTTTATTTGTTGATGTTCAGAGCCTTTCTTCTGCAGGTTCTGATGAAAAATTAAGAGATGATGCCTGTGCAGCTACTTCGAGTCACGTGGCTTGGTCAGGTCAAAAGCCATCGAGGACGCTGGCATGTCAGGAGAGGCCGTGTTAGCTGCAACCACCACGCAGCGCTGGCCACACCAACCGACCTCGCCTATATAAGCGGGCTGGACACCCGATGGGCCTCTCACTTGCTGCTCGACAGTTGAAACGATCGGACGTCTTAGGAGCGTAATAGTTAACCGTTGTACCTAGGTGGTATCTTGCCATTTTAGAATTCCTGAATATTGTCCTTTTTGTGTTAATTTTATGGAAGTTAGGTTTCGTAAGCAAATGTGGTGTTAAATCAATAAAATGTTGGTTAGGTCTATCTGTGCCTCATTTCCTAAGAACGCAGCTCCCTTCTGTTTTCTTACAATAGGAATACTGAAACACTCGGTGCGCAAGGCCAGCTCGCACTTGACCAGTTTTTTTCCTAGTTGGTGTACGTACGGTCAACCGCACGTCGGTAGAAACTTTTTCAACTCTATTACCACGCCATAAGGTCCCAAAAATGTTTCTACTTATGAGCTGTTGAGTGTACATAGACATGGCCGGAGATAAAACGTCTCCTTCTCCTTTAGATGAACGTTCTTCGAGAGGAAGGCAGTAAGCTTAAAAAAAATTGCTCGAAATTTTATTCTACAACTGTAATTCAGTTTAAAACGTTATTCAATTTCGTTAAATAAGTTTGAATTTATTATAGAGCGTGAATTTCCAATGTTTTCGCTCCCGAAGCCCAGTTATTCTACTCATGAAAACAAACACCTTTTTTCCAAAAAAAATATACTCGAAAAAAAAATGTCGACTTTAAAAATGAGTTAATCAGGTGACCACTTTACTATGGAGTAAAAAAAAATCTAAAGGAAAAGTTTGGGAAAGTTGCTTGTTATCACGAGTATAGTTTTCGGGAGAGGGCCATATTACGAACGGGACCTACCCTTCGCTTCGATAATAAGTGGGCTTCGAGAGCAAAAATAATGACAATTCACGCTAACAAGTAAAATTATTTCTTATACAACACCAGCAACAGTAATGTACTTTTTGTGCCTTTCTGCCACTAACTTATATTTTATATGTATTTAGTCGTATAAAATCACATTTTATACAGGGTGTTAATTTGATTGCGTGCCATAGCTCAAGGGCGGGATAAGCATTAGTATCTGAACAATTTTTCTCAAGGAACAGGTCAAAATACGAAAATCTATGTTTGACCTCCCATAGAAACTGCATCAGTTGATAGCGGATTTTGTATGGGAGGTCAAATTTGGTTTTTCGTATTTCGAGATAATATGTTCCTTGGGAAAAGTTGTTCAGTTACTGATACTGTTCCCGCCCCTGAGCTATGGCACGCAATCAAATTAACACCCTGTATTGACGGCATAGGGCCGACAGTTTTCGATCGGCCTGTCAGTCCTATGCCGGCAATATAAAACGTGAGTCTATCCGTCTTATACAGGGTTATTTTTGGACCCCTGGCCAAATTTCGGCATTTTGCTCGGAACATGAAACTGAACCACTTTCCCAATGAAACATGGGCCGAAAAACAAGAAAAAATTTTGGTCGTCACGTACAAAATCCACTGTTGCCGATGCAAGGTTTGTATGAGAGAGCCATAAAAAAAATCCCTTTTTTCCCGTGTCTCTTTGGGAAAGTTGTATTTGTGTTCTGAGTGACATACCAAAATTTGGCCAGGGGTTCGAAAATAACCCTGTATAGTGCGTTCAGGATAAGTCGGGCTATGAGTTTCAGAGAGTGACAGGCAGAGAGTCAGTGAACAATTCGCTGCGCTCAATCCCGCGACAAATTTTTCGACTTCTGCGCAGTAACAGTCAGCCCGAGTTATATTGTACGCCGTATACATAACTATATGTAACACTGACGAGTCGTTTAGTGATAAAATAACTAATATTTTTTTTTACTGATAAATTTTGCTTACGAAGAGAACTCCCGGAACTTCTTAGCGACTAGTTTTCTGTTCCTGTTGAGCCAAGCGATGTTCACTTTGGCCGCCTCTATTCCTTGGGAGACGGCAAGTTGGGCTTCTTCTAGATACTTCTTGTTGTTTTCGTGCCATGCCAGGAACTGTAGACAAAAATATATCGGGTATGAAAAAATCAGTTCATAGACCATGAAACTGAACAAAAGTCAGCCAGCTTCTATGATATTTTTAGGGTTCCGTACCTCAAAATAAAAAAAAACGGAACCCTTATAGGATCACTTTGTTGTCCGTCTGTCTGTCTGTCTGTCAAGACCCTTTTTCTCACGAACGAGAAGAGGTATCAGGTTGAAATTGATAACGAATAATAAAATCCATAAACCACATAAATCTGAAAATTTAAATTTTTTACAATGACGCAATCAAGAGATATGGCTTTTTATGTCCTCATCTCCATACATTTATGCAAAAAAGCAAAACCTACAGGGTACTTTTTGTTGACCTAAAATTATGAAATTTGGGAAGAAGCTAGGTCTCACAGTACAAATTTTTCTCACAACTAATAGTAACCAAGTAAGGTGAGCTCCCGTTTCAAGAACTTTTCTATAAAAGATGGGTCAAGTTGGATGGTCGCGGAGTTTTTAAAATCAAAGAGCAAAAGCTTTTACGTAGTATATCATACGGTAGATTAGGTACGGAACCCTTAGGGCGCGAGTCCGATTCGCACTTGGCCGGTTTTTTTTTTCGTATTTCAGTCTATGTTCCTTGGGACAAGTTGTTCAGTTTCTTGGGCAGAAATGCTTCTTAAAATATGGTGATAAAAAGGGGTCAAAATTTTTTTCGGTATTCTTCCTGTTTTGTGGGAAAAGTTCCTAAATACAATAATTCAGTCAACGAATTCTCAAAAAAGGTATAGAGGGAAATGGAACACAATTTTTGACTTCGTAACTTTGTTTGGTATATCACTAGACTAGTTAGGAGGTAAACATATCAAAAGTCACCGCCCGACCCCTAACGCCCCTAACGCCGCGGGGGTTTGAAGGTTCCATTTTTTGGTTTTTCGCATATATCTCGGAAACTATACGTCCTAGCAACATAAGACTTTTTTCAAAATGTAAGCTAATTAATTTTGGTACAAGTTTTTCGATATCTTTTATAGTTTTCGAGATATTCGCAGTGAAGTCACATTGGCTAGTTGACTGATTTTGTCATCACACATCTTTTTACTGGCTATTTTTAAGGTAAATTATCCATTTTTCACCCACTTTAGAAACATCATGACTCGATGCAATCACTTCCTCATCACAAACACAAACAAAACACTTGCTGCTCAAAACACAAAAATTGACTTTCAAGAACGGATATCTCGAAAACTTATAAGATATCTAAAAACGTATTAGTATAAAACTTGCAGTAAATTTAATCAGCTTTAATTTTGCAAAAAGTTTTCTATATCATGTATAGTTTTCGAGATATTCGCTCTTGAGTCTTTAATTTTGGAAAAAAAAAATGCTTTAAATTTTTGCTCTTTTTGACCGGGCAACTCTTCAACGATGCACCGATGTCTAAATAGCACAGATACTCATTCCCATTTTTAGGTTTTTCGCATATATCTCAGAAACTATGCCTCCTAGCGAGATGAAAATTAAAGCTGAATCAATTTACGAGTTCAATTTAGGCGTTCCGTTCAAAGGATTTTGAATAAACAAGATAACATAAAGCTTATTGTAATAGTTTAAAATAACGCTATTCTGGCAAAAAACACTTTACCATTCTTCAATTTTTCATTTTTGTCTCCAATTCAAAGAAATTTATTAAATTCTGATGAGGGCGCTAGTGTTCGCGGGGTGCAGTCTTAATGCGTTGGGGGACCGCTAAATGAACATAAATAATATAGTTGTTCATTTCCATAAAAGTTACAAAATAATATTGGCACAGATTTCTGAGCTAGCTAAAAACCTGTGTTACAATTTCTATTAAAATAAACAAGAAAAATAAAAAGAATAAAAATCTTCAATCCGGTTTTCGCCCTGGACATGGCACCGCTACTGCTCTGACTAAAGTGTCCGATGACATCCGGTTTGGAATGTCAAATCAACAGGTTACGGCAATTGTTCTTCTTGATTTCAGTAACGCTTTCAACACCGTTGATTTTGACATCCTTTTGGCCATGTTAGAATCTCTCTCCGTCTCGGACTCGGCAGTCGAGTGGTTTCGTGGTTATCTCTACGGGCGCCGACAGCGTATCCGTGCTGATGATAAACTCTCAGATTGTTGCGACGTAGTTGCTGGTGTGCCTCAGGGTGGTGTTCTTTCCCCTCTCCTTTTTTCCATCTTTATCAATTTCCTAACTCCCCTTCTATCCTGTTATTACCACCTGTATGCTGATGATCTGCAAATTTACTGGCATGTTTCCACTGATGATATCGTGAATCTGATTTCCAAACTCAACGACGATCTCGCGACTGTCCATCGTTGGAGTGAGTCACATGGTCTTTTAGTAAATCCTAACAAGTCGCAGGTTATCATCATTGGAGGCTCAAAACAGATATCACGGCTCAATTTTGACGTAATTCCACCTGTCACCTTCAGTCACGTTGCGTTACCTTACAGCAAGGTTGTCAAAAACCTTGGGGTCCTATTTGACAATACTCTTTCTTGGCGGCCACACATTACTGAAACCAGCCGTAAGGTATTTGCTGCTGCTGGGGCACTTCGTAGGTGGAAAAACTTGCTCCCCGTGAAGACCAAAGTTGAACTTGCGCAGTCCTTACTCTTGCCAATACTTGATTATGCTGATGTCTGCCTTACTGACCTCAATGAGGATCTGCTGAGTAAGCTCCAGCGCCTGCAAAACCTTTGCATAAGATTCATATTTGGGCTGCGTAAGTTCGACCATGTGTCTGAATACAGGAGCAAGTTAAAATGGCTTCCTATCAGATTGCGCCGTGATGAGCATGTCCTTGCACTTCTCTACAACATACTGCATGACCCCCGTACTCCATCATACCTTAAAGAACGTTTCCGATACCACTGTTCCGATCTTTCTCGAGACCTGCGATCCAAAACTGATAATCTATTGCTAGTTCCATTTACTCGGTCAGGTTATTATAAGGAATCGTTTACGTTGAAAGCTGTCAGTCTTTGGAATGATTTGCCGTCTGATATTCGTCAGCCGAAGTCTCTTGCTGTTTTTAAAACAAAACTACATAATCATTTCCTTAATAAAACTCTTCCATAGTTTGCAACAAGTTTATATGTATTTTATTTACCTGTATATATTTATAGATATATATATATATATTTATTTATTTATTCTTTTACTTACATTATATATATATATTTATTGTATTGCAGTAGTATATTAATATTATAAGTATATTGGCACACTACTACAGTTTTCATTCAAACTTTCCTGCATGCAAAGGTTGTCTGGAAGAGATCGCTCCTAGCGATAAGACCGCCTTTGTCACCCTAGATTTAAGAGTCTCCTTTTATTGTTAATGTGTTTTTGTGTGTGACAATAAAGTATTTATCTATCTATCTATCTATCTATCTATCTATCTTGATAAAAATAAAAATAATTAAGAATTAAACATTTACCGCGGCGCAGTGCTTTTTAGGGTTCCAAACCAAATGGTAAAAGCGGAACCCTTATGGTATGACTTCGTCTGTCTGTCTGTCTGTCACACCTATATATCTCAGCAACTACTCATGGTACCTCTCCTCGACAACATAATATGAACTACAACTCCGTATCTTAAAAACGATAGCCCCTACAAACATTAAAACCAAATGTAAAGATAATTTTAGATAGATAGATAGATAAATACTTTATTGTCACACACAGAACACATTAACAATTACAAAAGAGAGTCTTAAATCTAGGGTGACAAAGGCGGTCTTATCGCTGGGAGCGATCTCTTCCAGACGACCTTTGCATGTAGGAAAGTGTGATAGAAAACTGCAGTAGTGTGCCAATCTATAATATTTATATACTATTACATTACAATATGTACATATACAAATATATATAATATATATACAAATAAATAGTTTAAACATAGGAATAAATATAACATACACAATAAATAAATATATTTACATTATATACAAATACATACAACAGCAAAAGGTATCATATAAGTAGTATCATGTAAGTAATTGTTGCAAACTAAGGAACTATTTTATGAAGGAAATGGTTATGTAATTTAGTTTTTGTTGTTTATAGTTCTTATGTACGTACTTCGAAAAAGTATTTATGTTACTTCGACAAATAACTTATAAAAAATATCTTTGGAAAATTAATAAATTGTCCGTACACAAAACTCTTATATTTATTGTTATTATTACTATAAGCAGTATACACAAGAGGATAGATAAGAAATTATTATAATGTTTACATATCTAATGGTTACAGTTATATGTAGGTAGTGATATAAGTAAAGAACTTATTTAAAAACACACTTTATAAAAAGTCCATGGTTTTCAATTTTTCAACGAACATCTTGATGCCCTTTTCATTGATCTTCTGAAACCAATCCTCTTTCTCTAGACGACTGTACCATTCGTTCAGATTTTTATATTCTTCCGGAATAGGCAGAAATATGCATAAAGTTCCCAATGAAGAACAACATGACAAATCTGCTAGAGTTAATTTATCACCAGCCAAGAATTTGGTCTTCTCCAGATATCCATCAAGAAAACTATACACTTCATTCAAAGCTGTCTTCTGTTCATCAGTAATCTCCTTTGAACCTTGCTTTAAAGTTGCCATACTGGAGATTATCTTAGGTGTCATCGTTGTACTTTCCAAATACATTCTTTCATCAACAACGCATCTTGATTTCAAATCTTTCGGGTACAAGTCGGAATCTGGCGCAAATTTCTGCACGATATAAGTCATTATCACATGGCTGTCACAGATGATAAAATCATCATCATCCAAAACGGGTACAGTATGGAGTGGGTTCTTCTTCAAGAATTCCGGTTTTCTATTTTCACCTTCCAAAGGATTGATGTCAACGTATGTGAATTTTTCTTGCAGTTTTAGCAATTCAATTGTCATTAAGGCGCCTCGAGACGGCGCGCTGAAATCGCACTTGTATAACACCGGCATGTTTGACGACTTAACTATCAATAAACCAAGTAGCCAAGTGGTCCGGCCTTAACAATAACAAGCCGATATGCTTTATGTATGCATGCACGATTGAAAACTGTTTAAATAGACGTATTGTTGTCAAACGGATGGAAGTTTGAACCCGCTGTGCGATATTGATAAATCCTGTACAGTCAACTTGAAAAGGTATTGTGCGTCCGCACCGTTCATTTCTTTGAACGAAAGAAATAATAGAAAAAATAAAATTATTTATTTATAACACACTCATCATCATATCGTGTAAGTTGCAAGGTCGATGACCGACCTCACAAACCAGTAGTTGAGCCGCCAAAGCTAGGCCTCTGACATGGCTACACCCGTATATAGTAGTCGGGACCAACGGCTTAACGTCTAACTTTTCGGACAATCGTGTGATTCATCCTGCAATGTCCTAACCAAACTGGGGAGGTCACACAAAGGGATTTTTGTTTGAAAGTGTCCCCACCGGGAATCGAACTCAGAACATCCGGATCGAGAGCCGAGCCCTCCAACCACTAGACCACGGAGGCTGTTACTTATCCCACAGATTAAATAATAGTAAACTTATACTGTAAGTAAGGCAAAAAAATATTGACTAATAAAAAAAGAAAAAAAATGCTAACACATTTACTTTAAGTGCTTGCACTGTCGCATCACGTCTGTTTGTCTGTACGATTAGCAACGGTTGTGTGCGTCTTAAGTTACGCGAGTCCAACACGCTCTTGGCAGTAATTATGTGTAACGCTCACGAGTCGTTTAGTGATAAAATTATAAGCATTTTTGACACTGACTGTACTACGAACTGACAACAAACAATTTCCTGATAAATAACTTACTTTTCTTGTTGTCAACTGTATTTTATTATCACGATGAATTATCTGTTTGTTTCGCTCTCTTTGTCATTATTCATAATTCATATCATAATACCCACTGGTGTTTGTGTACTCTATTTTTTAAAATTCTTAAATTTATTTATTCTTAATAATTTAAGCCAAGTTCAAAGAGAAGAAAGTGGCGACGCAGCAACCGGGTGTTATATTACACGAACCATTTGGAGACACATTTGTCCCCTTAATAACTCAAAATCTATTAAACGTAAAAAAATGAAATTAGCTAGATTTAATAAGACCCCTTAGATAAAGTAGCACTCTAAATTTCTTTATTACAACTCAAATGGTTATTGAGATATGAACATCTAAAAATCGTCATTTTTATCACTGACTCACTGACCTATAGACCCTATTTCTAGACCACTTCCAGATGACCTAGGAAATTGAAATTTTGTATCCAGCTCGGTAATAATGTGTATACACAGAAAAAACTCAGAAATAAGAGAATTTACACGATTTGAAATGTTTTTCACAAAATCGATTTTTAATAACATGTAGCGCCCTTCAAAATTATTATAGCAAATTGCTTAATCAAAATCTATGTAAAGTAAACAACTGAAGGCTAGATTTAAAAAGACCCCTTAGATAGAGTAGTTAGTACCTCAAATTTTATTAATATAGCTCAAACGGTTATTGAGATATGAACATCCAAAAATCGTAATTTTTGTCACTGACTCACTGACATATACATACAGTCCCTATTTCTAGACACTCCCGCTCAAGGTCAAAGTGTTTCCAATGACGTGCGGCCTTGTGTATAGTCAACAGCAGCTCAAGCTTGAGACTCGCAGCGCAACGTTGGTTCCTACAGCTATTGGAGTAATACAGTAAAAAGTATAATGCAAAGTGTAATTTGTCAAGCTTGACGTGCTGTTGCCTGCACTTACCTTAAATTATAAAGAGTAAGTAAGCGGTAGATTTTGCTTAGAGTACGTCTATACAAATGCATTGGTACAGTCAACGACAGATCAAACTTGACACTCGCAATGCGACTCTAGCCCGTACGTCTATTGAAATATTATTATTATTCATTTATTCATATACAATACAAGATTGTGTATGAAATCATACATGTCCTTAAAATAATATTAAATGAAAAATGTAAGTAAATATAACATAGGTCAACAAATAGAATTAGGAATAAAATAAATTAATAAAGCAGTATGTCAAAACAAATTCAGTCAAATTAAGAAATTTAGTCAACTTCTAAAGTTCATCCACAGAATACAAACACTTTTCTAATGATTATGCCTTTAATTTTCGTTTGAAAACGTTTGGGTTTTTGATAGTTTTAAACTCAGTAGGCATCTTGTTAAAAAGTTTTACAACTTGAATACGAGCACTATGTTCAACTACTGTCAACCTAGGTGTTATAATTTGCCTTAGGCCTTCCTTCTTGTATTTCCCCTTAACTCCATATCATCATTTGACTCGTAGTTTTGTCTTTGCTTTATGAACCTCGTCAACAAAACCATAATGTATAGGCTAGGCAGAGTAAGTATTCCTAGTATTCCTGAAAGCGCTGTCTACACGACTCCCAGGGTGGAGCTCGTACTATTGTGCGTATGGCTCTTTTTTGCAGAATGAATGCTCGGTCCATGTTATATTTATAACTTTTACCCCACAGAGAGATGCTATATCGGAATCTGGATTCTACTAAGGAATGATACACCACTTTCAGTTGCTCTTTCGTCAGCAGGTCTCTAAGGCTCTGCAGTGCATAGCAGGAAGAACTTATAGCACTCTCAATTGCCGCCAAATCAGACTTCCAATTAAGAAGACTATCAATATGAACACCAAGGAACTTTGTGCTTTGTACAGTTTCAATGATTTCCCCATTTAAATGAGCTTCAACTGTATCTTTTTTTCGAGAGGTAGTTTCAAAAAGTATTATATTCGTTTTCGAGGAATGTCGCTAGTGCTTCATTTACATAAGTATTTAATAACGCGATATTCTGTGATGTTAACACGGCATAAGTATCATATGCAAAATTTATTAAATGGATATTTGGATTATTTTTGTACATAAAATTTATAAGATCGTTGATGAATATAATAAAAAATACAGGGTAGAAAGTCGCAAAATTTCACAACCACAGGCAGGATTCGAACCTGCGTCTTCTGCGTAAGTACCGCAGATACTACCGCTGTAGATTTATCCGAACACAGGAAGTGTTAAAATAAAAATCATTTTCAAAAAATACAGGCCCCAGGACTGAGCCTTGGGGTACACCTTTTGTCACTTGCACTAATTAAGATGTGTGCACCGTCTCTTTACCATCATTAGTTACATCTTTAATTTCTACAAACTGCTTGCGATTTGTAAGATAGGATTTTAGCAGTTCAAGGGCATTATTTCGTACTCCGTAATGTTTTAGTTTTATGATTAATAAGTCATGATTTACGGTATTAAATGCAGAACATAAGTCTAAGAATATTCCTGCAGGTCTTTTTCGTTCATTAAGTTATTTCGTAACATCACTTATCAATGTATCAATAGCTTCACTTGTACGAACACTTTCTGAAAACCAAATTGCGTTGGATGTAAGAATAGGAACGATACAAAATCCAATGTGTCAAGTAGGATAACTTGCGATGCCCCCAGAGTCAAATACAGTAATATGATAACAGGCATTTGTTTGTATTTACCTCATCGAGCTCCCTTTGCGTGGTGAACTGCGTTAACAGGGTCTTCATGATGATCCCCATCCGCCTACCCTGTCCTTGGAACCTGCGAATAACATAAAAAAAATGTATTCATATTCATAATATCCTATAATATTAAACGAGCAAAATTTGTTTATAAGGTGACTTATAATTAGAAAAAGGTTCGAATGTACTCATTATACTGAACAACTCTCCCCAAGGAAGATAGGTCGAAATACGAAACTCAATTTTTGACCTCCCATAGAAATTGCATCAGCTGATAGCGTATTTTCAAATTTGTCAAATTTAGTTTTTCGTATTTCGACCTATGTTCCATAGGTTACATCATTGGACTAAGGAGTACAGATATACATATAGGTTGTCCCTGTCACGCTAGGGATGGCTCCACCTCTGGCGTACTGCGTGGATACCTCAGGAACATACGCAGTTATAATATGAGCTAAGCCTATAGTAACACAAGGTACTCACGCGTTGTATATCGACGTTCCTAGTGTATATAAAATCTTTGGCCACGTAGTATCCGATAGTAGAGGATGTGATACCAGCAATCACTCGTCCCGAGTCCTTACGGGGCACTTCGGTGTTCTCCACATATTTTCAAGAAGAAGAAGTTACCCACGCATTGTATATATCAACGATCCTCTGGCAAAATAGTGTCCGATAGCAGAGGAGCAGTAGAAATCTTTCGGATACAGGAAAGTACAGCGCACAACTGAGTAGGCTCAACCCGGTAGTAAAGTGGTTCGAGAGGTTACATCATTGGACTAAGGAGTACAGATATACATATAGGTTGTCCCTGTCACTCTAGGGATGGCTCCACCTCTGGCGTACTGCGTGGGTACCTCAGGAACATACGCAGTTATAATATGAACTATGCATTTAGTAGACAAGGTACTCACGCGTTGTATATATCGACGATCCTAGTGTATATAAAATCTTTGGCCACGTAGTATCCGATAGTAGAGGATGTGATACCAGCAATCACTCGTCCCGAGTCTTGACGGCGCACTTCGGAGTTTTCCGTTATAGCCCACTCCAGGTATCTGCGAAGGAAGAAATACTTTTTAATGACTAGTTTAGTTTTACTTCTTAAACCATTGGTTTAGTTTTAAGACAAATTGTTACTCCAGGTAGAAATACCTAGTCCTTGCGATACAGGGAATCCTAATGTAAGGGCTAGATAAACTGTAAATAACCCTCTTGAGTTTAATAAATTTCATTTTCTTTTTTCATTTTCACTGTCATAGGAAAGCTGCAATCCCACTTTCCGTAATTCAGAAACTACTTCGGTATATACAGGCTGTAAGGGACGTGTACCGAAAACTGAAAGGGCGTGCTCAGTCAATGAATCTGAACAACTTTCCCAAAGAAACATATGTTGGGAAATAAAAAAATTGACCTCTCCATACAAATTGCCCGCTCTGGTCGAACAGTTTGTATGGAGAGGTCAAATTTTTTTTCATTTCCCAACATATGTTTCTTTGAGAAAGTTGTTCGGTTTCAAATTAAGCCTCTCAGCAATGTATGCCGAATTAGTCTTTCAATTTAGGACGGTGTGATTGCGGTTTAAGCAAATGAACAGGTGGGCCCACCTATTAGTAAGTAGTCACTAGGAATTTGACCCCAATTTGAAAGCAAAGCGGGTTGCCCACCCAGAGAACTAAATGGTATTTCTCATTTGCCGGTAATTTTACTGGCTCCCTCATCTACTCTTGGAACCGAAACACAGAAGTGCAAACACTGCTGCTTTACGGTAGAAATAGGCAAGGGTGGACTTTGCACAAAAGCCCTTAAAACCTCCTTAACAAGACCAGTTACAAACAATAACGCACTTATGATAGTTGGCTAACGTTTCCGAGTTTTAAAGACTTCATATAAATAATAAAATTGAGGGAAAATTCAAACTGAGTCATCTGATCCTAAACTAGGCAAAGCCTGTACTATATAGGTATTAGAGACTGGTAAACATAATAAATAGATACACAGAAAAACACTCGCGTTCATCAAACAAATATTTGCCCTGGGCGGGAATTGAACCCGCGATCCTCGTCGTAGAAGGCAGGTCCCTATCAAGCACACCCACGGGCCAGTCAATCAAAATGGCCTCTGACTAGGCTTTACAAGAGGCATGGTGGGTTTTTTACTTTTAATCTAGGCAACGAAGCGGATCGTCGTATGAAACTCTGCTTGGGTATACACTACATGAGACAAACCTTCTATAAAAAAATCCAAGAAAAAATTGGTACTTTTAATTTTTCCGTACAAAAAATAAATCTTTTTGTAAAATTTTTTTTTGGATATTTTGAATTTACATTTACTTCATGATTCTTTATCATCCTGTCACATAAAATCTGCCTGAGAAATTTATGTTGGGGTCAACTGCTTCGTTGCTTACACTATTTTCTCTTCTTCTTTTTCTTGCATAGCAAAAATGACTTCGGTGTTACTAAAATATATCAAGGAATTGGTATACAGGGTGTTCATAAGATTGCGTGCCATAGCTAAGGGGCGGGATGAGTATCAGTAACTGAACAACTTTTCCCAAGGAACCTACCCTTTTCCCTTCGACCTATGGGTCGAAATACGAAAAACCAAATTTGACCGTCCATACCAAATGCGCTATCAGCTGATGCAGTTTCTATGGGAGGTCAAAAATTGATTTTCATATTTCGACCTATGTTCATTGGAAAAAGTTGTTCAGTTACTGATACTGATCCCGCCCCTGAGCTATGGCACGCAATCAAATAACACCCTGTATTAATTTGGCATGTTTAAATTACAACATTATCGGTTAAGAAATGGTAAACTCTTTTTTTTTATCGTCAATGGGCTAACTCTTGACCTCGATCTAGTCTTGAAGACAGAGATGAGAACGAGCTTGCCCAGAAGAAGCCTATTCACTCGCAACTTGAATAGATTCGGGTTATATGAACTCGGGAACACAGTTATAGCACGTTTTGGAACTCACTGCGTCAATATCCACACTTCGCCCGTGCAAGTCAACGCGGAGATCGCAGCTTCCCTCGCAGCTGCCACGTTGGCGTGGCGCTTACGCTCCAACATGAACCGCCACTCGCGAACACTGCCACGCTTTAACGCCACGCAATACACCGTCTTGCGCAGGTCTAGAGGGATTCTGTAAAATAAAATCGTGGTGAGCTGGTAGAATACGATCAACCGCACGTCGGTAGAAACTTTTTCAGCTCTATTACTGCGCCATAAGGTTCAAAAGTGTTTCTACTGACGTGCTGTTGAGTGTACGTCCGAGCGGGTCCTTCGATGGAAAGACGTTTTTGGAATTGACGTCGAAAATAGTTTTTATCGGCGTCGGCGGATTTCAGGGCGGATATGAGATTCAAAGGCCACAAGGCTGCAATGGATTTTTATAGCGGATTTTTTAAAATAGTCACACAAGTGGTCACGTGACCGACCTATTTTGTATGGGAAGTTGAAAATTTTTCGTGCGTTGTTAGCAAAGTCGTAGAACAAAAGTTGTTGCTTTTGACCTCACTAATAAGTGGGCAAAAGGAAATGAGGTCCAAAAAAACCGGCCAAGTGCGAGTCGGACTCGCGCCCTAAGGTTTCCGTACCTATCTACCATATAATATACTAAAAGCTTCTGCTCTTTGAGCTTAAAAATTCCGCGACCATCCAACTTGACCCCTCTTTTATAGAAAAGTTCTTGAAACGAGAGCTCACCTTAATTGGTTACTATTAGTTGTGAGAAAATATTTAATGATTTTAGACTTTTCCCTTTATTTGTACTGTGAGACCTAGCTTCTTCCCAAATTTCATAATTTTAGGTCAACGGGAAGTACCCTGTAGGTTTTGCTTTTTTGCATAAATGTATGGAGATGAGGACATAAAAAGCCATATCTTTTGATTTCGTCGTTGTAAAAAATTTAAATTTTCAGATCTTGTGTGGTTTATGGACCTTAATATTCGTCATCAATTTCAACCTGATACCCCTTCTCGTTCGTGAGAAAAAGGGTCTTGCTTGACAGACAGACAGACAGACGGACGGACAACAAAGTGATCCTATAAGTGTTCCGTTTTTAGGGTTCCGATACCAAAATGGTAAAAAAAAGGAACCCTTATGGTGCCGCTCTGTCTGTCTGTCTGTCTGTCTGTCTGTCCGTCTGTCTGTCACACCTCTATATCTCAGCAACCACTTATGCTATCAACCTGAAATTTGGAATAGTTTTAGAATATAGTTGCCCAACTTAATTGCACAAGAAAAAATTTTGAAAAAAGTATGATTATTAATATAAAGGGGGCCAAAATAGGGGGGGCCAAATTTCAAATTGTCGCTACTAGGTCGAGTGGGGTATCATATGAAAGGGCTTTACTTGTACATTTTAAAATATATTTTTGTATTTTTTTAAATTTCTTAGTTTTAAAGTTATGATGAAAAATGTCAAGAAAAATACCATTCCCCCCCCCCTTATCTCCGAAGTTTGAGTAAGGAAAAATCTGAATTAATTACAGTTGACAGAAGTTTATATAAACTTTACAGCAAAAATAAAACGATCTTTCTAAGTTGCACAGTTTTTCAGAAATCTGCAAAAAACCTTTACAAACAAATTTAGTTTTGCGGTCCTGAAAATGGACTTTATTGCTTCCAAAAATACTATAGGTATATCGGAACCCTCGGCGCGCGAGTCCGACTCGCACTTGACCGGTTTTTTATTATTTTGAGGTGCGGAACGCTAAAAAATTACCTAGTATAGCGTGAATTTTCATTGGTTTGCTCCCACAGCCCAGTGATTGTACTCATGACAAAAAGCAAGTTTCCCATACAAAATGAGTCTGTGTCTCCCATGGTCACTAAAGATTTCTTTTTCTCGAAAATGTTTTTTAATACAGTTGCTCAAAAAGTGGCGTATTGCAAGGACGTATAGCGTTCCGGATGTGGGCTATTACATACTCGAGCTTTTTCTTTACCTTTGCCGAACTCGTGCGTTTTCTTTCCCAACTGTCAAAATAATGTCTATTAAAAAGAAAAAAAACAACCACGAAGTTTTTACTAAAAAAAATCATAGAAGTTTTTATGATTCATGCAAATCTTTCTAAAAAGAAGCTACTAATTTGTTTCAATATCAGATTTAATGATTTGATTCAATGAGTTAGGTTAGGTTTCATTTCATTTCATTTAAATGTCGTTTTCATTTCATATCAATAAAAAACTTCTACTGAAGACTTGGCTGTATGGGCATAGTTCCCTTTGCCTACCCAGAATGGGTGAAGAAAACAAAAAAATCTCTACTTATATTCTTTTACGTTTGGCGCCATTTTCCAAAAATATTCTTTGCGAGTTTAGTTGTTTGTAGCACAAAATGAGTAATTCGACGATATTTTATTTGAATTAACCTCTGTGGAATTAACACCACCGGAACTCAGTATAATTGCACAAAATGCTTCGGAGAACATTTTACCGGAAAAGTCAAAAAGTCGCTACATATCTACATTACATACGACGAATTTATTGCGTGGAGAGAAGGGGTAAAAGGCTAAAAGCAAATATTTTGTCTCAAACAGTAAATATGCAACCTAAAACGTCCCCAGTTAGTATAAAAAACTGTACCAATTTCAATGTATATGTGAATTATAACTTTTATAAGAAATAAATGATTAGTTAGTTGAGTTTATTGTGTTTTTATTATTTTATTAAATTGCTTCATTTTTTCGCAACTGTATTAAAAATAGTTGTTCAGTACACGTGCGGAACCGTCATTGCAACTTGTTCCGACTGTCAACCATCGCCTTCGGCTGCGCCTCGGCTCGGAACTCTTTGCAATGACAGGCTTTCCGCACTTGTAATGAAATATACTATTACGACTATGGAGTAAAGTTTTTTTCTTCGGTAAAGTTGCTTGTTGTCATCAGTACCAGCACTGGGTTTTGGGAACAATACCAGTGAAAGAAAAGTAAGACATTAATGCCTAAATTTTACAATATTTAAAACTCTTCTATTGACCCTATCAGAATTGTAGGTAGTTACACTTTTGACGTGTCGGTCCTATGGCGTCAATATAAAACGTGAGTTTATCCGTTGAAATACATAATTAAGACAAGTATAAGTGGGTATAGCTTACGGATTGTTTTTGTCCGGGTCGGCTTCATTCATCCAGCTCTGGAATAATTCAATGGCATTCTCTTCACATCCAGAAACTTTAGCTTTGCATGCCCAGCCTGACGTCATTGACTGAAAAATGTGACGGGTTATTATTATACCGCGTGTAGGTAATGGAAAGGTGTGATAATATTGAAGGCCCATGAAACTGAACAACTTTTAACTTTTTTACATTTCCGTCGAAATACGAAAAACCAGACTACGGGTGGTCAAAAGTTGATATTCGTATTTTGACCTATGTTCCTTGGGACAAGTTGTTCAGTTTCATGGGCACCAGTTGTTCAGTTTCATGGGCACCAGTATATGCAAGCAACTCTAAGTACTTTGTTCTGGAATCCTAGTATAATCTCTATGTTGTTTTGTTCGGTACAGTCCCACAGCTGGATAACCATAAGTCCATATCGGCTTTTGGACTTTTTTATACAGTAATAATTTGTTTTGAACTGACAACGAACATTTTTTCCCGAGCAGCCAGTTACATATTGTTTTTGGTACTATATAAGTTACCTTTTATTAAGCAGCCAATTTTATTATTTTCTTTAGGGCGGGTTGGGAGTTCGCTGTCATCTGGAAACTTTAACAGGGGTACGCGGAGCCATAAGTTTGAGAAACCCTGTCCTAAGCTAACGACAGATTTCCTTAGATATTTCCTTTAGAGATTTCCTCAGATATTAATTTCTCATCTGTATTTTGACACTTGTTAGATCATCCCCATTAACAATAGTCTTCTGACTCAGCCCTCCAGCTTGCAAATACTGGTCTCCAATCAGTTGTCTCATAAACTTGTAGAAGGTTGTTCTTTTGAGACGTCTTTGAAGAACTCGAGAACCCTAATCTAACAACAGATCCTTAGATTAAGATTAAGCTATTAATTTCTTACCTGCATTTTGACACTGGTGAGATCATCCCCATTAACAATAGTCTTCTGACTCAGCCCTCCAGCTTGCAAATACTGGTCTCCAATTAGTTGTCTGATGAACTTCTGGAAGGCGCCGAATTCAGCTGTTCTCTTGAGCACGTTCTCGATCTTTCCCAGAGCTCTGAGTCCGGTGGATAGAGGAAGGAACTCTTTCTCGCGTTGAAGGTAGTTCGCTAATCTGTGAAATAAAGGCTGCATAAAGGTCAAGTCAAGAATTTCCTAATCTAAGAGTGTGAATGGGCTGACGAGAGTAGAAGTGACGGAAGTACATAGATAGGGTGTTAGGTACATAACGCAAAACCTCTCGGGTGGTAGCTCTGGACATGAAACTGAACAACTTTTATTCTACGACTTTTGGAAATTCCAAAAAAAAAAAATTGCTTTTTCATACAAATTGGCTCGGTCGGCTGGTCGATTTGTATGCAGAAACTGAACAACTTTTGGTCTACGACTTTTGGAAATTCCAAAAAAAGTTTTTGCTTTTTCATACAAATTGGCTCCGTCGGCTGGTCGATTTGTATGCAGAAGCAAAACTTTTTTTTCGAATTTCCAAAAGTCGTAGAACAAAAGTTGTTCAGTTCATGTCAAGAGCTACCACCCGAGAGGTTTTGCGTTATTTACCTAACACCTTGTATCTATGTATACCTACAAACATATACAGGGTGTTAATTTGACAGCGTGCTATAGCTCAGGGGCGGGATCCTATCAGTAACTGAACAAAATTTCCCAAGGAACATACGTCAAAATAAGAAAAATCAAATTTCACCTTCCACACAAAATGCGCTATCGGCTGATATAGTTCCTCTGGGAAGTCAAAAATTGATTTTCGTATTTCGACCTATGTTGCTTGGGAAAAGTTGTTCAGTTACTGACACTGATCCCACCCCTGAGGTATGGCACGCAATCAAATTAACACTATGTATAACATCACGCCTCTTTCGTAAGCAAAGACCACAGACCTCCGCCTGCTACGATCTTGAGTCAAGGCAATGGACGGTTACGGTTAACCCTGAATCTGTTATTAAACCTATTCAAAATCCGGTTAACAGTTTGTTTCGGTTAACAGTTATTTCGGAATACCGGATCATTTCGGTTATTCAAACCCTAAAAAAAGGGTTTATGTGCAGTTTCTTTGTTTTAAAGTAGGTAGATAGCCATTATTACCAGGTTACCGAAAAGATAAACCGCCACCGCTCACGCAATCCCACATTAACAGAAATGTTTCTTTCTGTTAACCGTTTTTAGGGTTCCGATACCAAAATGGTAAAAAAAAGGAACCCTTATGGTGCCGCTCTGTCTGTCTGTCTGTCTGTCTGTCCGTCTGTCTGTCACACCTCTATATCTCAGCAACCACTTATGCTATCAACCTGAAATTTGGAATAGTTTTAGAATATAGTTGCCCAACTTAATTGCACAAGAAAAAATTTTGAAAAAAGTATGATTATTAATATAAAGGGGGCCAAAATAGGGGGGGCCAAATTTCAAATTGTCGCTATTAGGTCGAGTGGGGTATCATATGAAAGGGCTTTACTTGTACATTTTAAAATATATTTTTGTATTTTTTTAAATTTCTTAGTTTTAAAGTTATGATGAAAAATGTCAAGAAAAATACCATTCCCCCCCCCCTTATCTCCGAAGTTTGAGTAAGGAAAAATCTGAATTAATTACAGTTGACAGAAGTTTATATAAACTTTACAGCAAAAATAAAACGATCTTTCTAAGTTGCACAGTTTTTCAGAAATCTGCAAAAAACCTTTACAAACAAATTTAGTTTTGCGGTCCTGAAAATGGACTTTATTGCTTCCAAAAATACTATAGGTATATCGGAACCCTCGGCGCGCGAGTCCGACTCGCACTTGACCGGTTTTTTTTGTGTTAACAGATGCAAGGGTTAAGCTTTTAAAACGGTTAACCTTATGAATGGGTTTTCCGTTCCCTGATCTTGAAATCCCCTCGCTTCCTCTACTTTCATCCAACTTACTGTAAAGCAATGCTGTAATCCAGCTGTTCGCTCCACGCCAGCGCGAAAGCATCAGATAACAGCTGCACTCTTCCAAGTACAGGTATCTCGGTATACCGGTCGCTTGTCAGTGTCTTGATCAGGAGCTGCCAGTTGCGTTTGTCATAGTTGACGCGGTATGGAGCTGGGGAAACATATTTACACCGTTAATTTTTAGAAAGAGAAGGATTGAGGGCTTTCCTGCCACTGCAGTCCCGGAATTCTCCAAAATGTCCCAGAACGGCCGAGATAAGCATAATCGTAATTTAAATTTCGCATTTCACGCACTTTGCTTACTGGGTGAGTTAATGGACTCAGCCGTCTGATGCTTTTTCTTGTAGTAAACGAATTTTTACTCTAGGTACCCTAGTTTATAGGTGCGCTAGTTTATATAAAACTATCAATCCTGAAAAATATAGTTAACTGTAGTTACAGATACAAAAACTGCTAAAAGTGGCCGTTTTTCGCACTTTTTGTATCTGTAACTACAGTGAACTATATTTTTCAGGATTTATAGGTTCTAAATAAACTAGGGTACTAGGGAACCTTTACTTCAATTTTGTAAGACAGATTTTCGATAAGTTTTGTATTTAGCGAGTAATATCTTTTTAACTGATGGGGGCGCTAGTTGGCTGGGGGTTGGGGGGCGCTAGTTGGCTGGGTATCATCTTAACTTTGAAGTGTAATTGAGGTGCTTGCTGAGCAGAGGTGCTGCCACTTTGAGAAATAAATTTATTGTGTCATAAATACAAAACATTTAATAAGGATTGTTTGTTTGGCGGCAATTTGGGGTAGTTCTATATTTTACTATCCATCACATCACACCTTAGCTTATTATGAATAGCTTTGTATTGCAAAAGTGCCAAAAACGGCCACTTTTAGCACTTTACCAATTCAAAGCTATAAATGATAAGCTAAGCTATGATGTTATGGGTTATAACATATACTCGTATAACTACCCCATATTACCGCCAAACGAACAATACTAATGAAATGTTTTGTATTTACGACGTAATAAATTTATTTCTAAAAGTAAGGTGCTGCCGCCTGCCACTCATCAAACACCTTAAGTTTTTTTTAGTATGTTACTCGTACAGTACCAGTATACATTTTTTATTGTCAATGGGCTTACTCTTAACCTCAATCAGTCTTGAAGACAGAGATGAGGTCGACGTTGGAACAAGCTTGCCTAGAATAAGCCTATTCATTCGCGACTTGAATAGATTCGGGTTATATGAACTCGGGAACACAGACGCAGGTTGAGAATTGCACTTTTTACCCGAGCGCATTATAAAAGATGTTTTAAAGCGGTTTGTAATTTGTAGAAGGACCCTGAAGTGTAATTAAGTTTTTTTTAGTATGTTAGTCGGACAGTACCAGTTTTGTACACAAATACAATCCTGGCAGGTCCAATTCATCATAACATCCCATGAAACGTCCACTACAGGACAGGGAGCTCCCTCCAGAATTCTAGCTTTTGCTGGAAAATGTAATAGTCACCTCGCTTGTTAGCGTTACGACTGGCACCATGGACCGCGGTTGTAGGTGACCGCAGTAAGTGAAATGTAAGATACAAAGGAGGATGCTGCCCATCCTCCAGTTTATAACCCTTAGTCGCCTCTTACTACACCCACGGGTATGTATCGGTAGGTACTATGCAGTTTCTAAGGGAGGTCAAAAATTGATTTTGTCCTATGACCTATGCTCCTTGGGAAAAATTGTTCTGTTTCATGAGCAGATTCACACCCTTTAGTATTATCACACCTTTCATGCTGTAGAATAGAATAAAAATGTATGGAATTGACATTAGCTGTCACGCAACATTTCGTTAGCTAACTCATACATTTTTATTACATTTGCGTTTGCGATAGTAGAAAGCGACTGGTCTCTAGACCCTCAGATAAGTCGGTGGCAGTGTACGCAGTGTACAGTGCGACACGCTTCATCATCATCACCATGACATCCCACTACAGGCTGTCCTGTAATTCCAGCTTTTGCTGAAACAATGTGGAGGGGAAGTACCATAGTCACCACGCTTGTTAGCGTTACGGCTGGCACCATGGACCGCGGTTGTTGGTGACCGCAGAATGTAAGATGATACGATACACAGAAGGATGCTGCTGCCCATCCTTTGGTTCATTGACCCTTAGTTGCCTCTTACGACCCCCACGGGTAGAGATGGGTTGGTACTATTCTTTGCCGGTACCACACGGGGCTTAGATTATAATAATACTAATGTGGCAGGCGGATGACGTTGACGGGAGGGCGCTGCTGCCATACATTCTGCTCGTAAAATTTCAAAATCCCTTTGGGTAGGGCTTTTGTGCAAAGTCAGCCAGGGGAAGTACCACCCCCTTCCCTTTTTCAGTCGTAAAGCAGCAGTGTTTGCACTGTGTGTTTCGGTTCGAAGGGTAAGGGAGCCAGTGAAATTACCGGCACATGAGACATACCATCTTAGTTCTAAGGGTGGGTAACGCGCTGTGCTGTCTTATTGGTGTCAAATTATTTCACTAATAAGACTGCAGGTCTCATGGGCGGTGGTGACCACTTACCACGAGGTGGTTGCTCGTTTGCCCACTTGTTAAATAAATAAAATATACCTATAATATAAAAACATCCACCTGCCAAAATAACCGAGTCACACTGTATCTAGAGAGGTAATAGGTAAGATTTTTTTTTGTCACATACAAAGCGAGTAGACGCAGTGGCATGTAACATAGTTTTATTAGAACAAAAAACTCATTAGGCACATTCAAATTAAGTAAACTCTATTAACAGTTTTTAAACTTAGCTTATTTTTAATACTTAGTTCATTAAAAAGACTGTGGAAATAACAAAATATTACAACGAAAAGCGGGACTGGATGGGACCTATGTGCCAAGACCACCACCACCTGGCAGCCGCAAACCGACAAAAGGTATCGAGGCCGACCAAGGCGTCGAGGCCGACCAAGGCGTCGACGCCGACCAAGGCGCCGATATAGCGCGATGAACTTGACGCCTTTTGCAAGGCGCAATTGTATTGGTTCGAATTTTTTCAGCTAACAGCTTTGCTGCCTCGCACATCTCTGGTGGAAAGCTATACAGGGTGTTTGGTGAATTGTATGTCTACAAGAGGGATTATCTGTTATTTCGTCAGTCCCCATAATCTCACTATGCCCCATGGTTTACGCCAAACACCATGTATATATGTCACCGTAAAATATCAATCAATCAATATTTTAATAAGAATCGTAACTTGATCAATTTCCTATAGTAAGTTGATTAACTTTCGAAAAATAATAAACTCGTAAGAAATTCGTAGATTCATTAATAGGTCCGTAAACCTAACCGACCCCGAATTGGATCAGTTAGGTTTTGTTAAGTTCTCTTTCTGAGCGAAGCGGATTCGGTACACTTCATTATTTTTCGAAAGCTCTATCCGTATCATTTTCCGTTGACATACCAATACAATGTGAATTTTTAGTGGTTTTGCTACCGAAGCCTAGTGATTCGACTAACAATAACAAGCAACTTCACCGAAAAAAAAAATCGATTTCCTAACAAATTTTTAATAGTAGATTAGTAGCCAAGGGCTGTAAGACATCAATTGCAGCCCGCTATAGTTCGAGGTTGCAATTGATGCTTACACCCGAGCTAACTACTCTGCTTTACATCTCGATTGTGAGGTAGGTAGGTCCTTATTACCACCAAATTGTAGGTGACCAATTAGCGCTCTAGGGTAATAATGTATCTAGAAAAGCCCTAGGGCGGTAAGTAATTAAAAAAAAACACTTCACTCTTTCAAAACTCAATTACTTACCGCCCTAGGGCTTTTCTAGCTAATTACCCTAGAGCGCTAATTGGTCACCTACAAGCCCCATTTGGGGGTAATAAGGACCTACTTACCGAATATGAGAGATGTAAAATATATTTTTTCCTAGATAAAATGGCTTGGGATCATTAGTGAATCACTGGACACCGGAAGAAAAACTTAAAAAAAAATCACGATCGTAAAATTAAAAAAATCGTTCGTAGAAAAATATTTCTATTCTATAGCAAAGCATCCGGCAGAACAAAGAATTGACTAGAATTTATTCCGCCGCCACGAGCTCACTTAAATTTAAGAAGGAATACAAAAATTTCCTAATAATGTTCAAAATTGCTTCGGATATGTTGAAACTCGCCCATGTGAATATTGCTATGACGTAAAGCATCATCAGAAGCACGACGACGCGTAAAAATGGCGGATGTAGGTTGAATTGATTCAGGTGATGTTTTTTTAATCGGCTGTCAGTCATCTTTCTGGAAATTAGAAATAATGGTTTATATTAATAAGTTGTCAATAAAAAATCCTTATAATAAACTTACGTAAATAATTTAATACAAGGTGTAACAGAAATAGTTATTGTCCAAAAACAGAAAGTGCGTTGTCAGTCAACGAAACTGAAAAACTTTCCCAAAGAAATAATTCTGGAAAATAAAAAAAAATATTGGCCTCTTCATACAAACTGTTTAATCAAAGAGAGCAATTTTTATGGCGTGGATTTTTTTTTTCATTTCCCAAATATGTTTCTTTGGGAAAGTTGTTCAGTTTCGTTGACTGAGCGCGTCCTGTCATTTTTCGGTACGCCGCGCCTCCCTTACACCCTTTGTGATAGGCCTGAAGAATGTGAAAAATTATTTACTAGCTGTTGCCTGCGACTTCGTAGGCTTAGAGTTCAGAAAAAAAATAACCTTTATCCCATTTACTTATATATAAGTACTAGCCCATCGGCACGTTACAATGTCCCCAATTCGTTGGTCCGAAATCTGACGTTTAGGACCAACAAATGTCAGTCGTTGTCAGTCATATTGTCAACATTGGATGCAAATAAACTTACCAACAAAATGGATGTTTTTATTTGAAGAAACAATATACTCTTATTATTATTATCGTTATTTCTTATTATTGTTTTTGACTTTAATCCAATTAATGAAACTGAAAAACCAGGCCTAAATCACATATAAACAGTAAAAAGTTTGTTTTGTTTTTTTCCCGCCATATTATTTCCGTTCCGTGTACTTAGTACCGACCGAAGTACTACACAACGTAGTTCACGCGATTTCTCACAGATGGCGCTATTTTTTCTTGTATGGGGAAATTTTGAACCGCTTGTTCCCAAGACCCTATCTTGACTATATAAATCTATGCTTTATCCTGTCCCGTGGTTTGAAATATCCAATCGGTTCAGCAGTGAATGCGTTGTTTCGTATCCCACTTCCTATCCTATCCTACTATCCTACTAATATTATAAACGCGAAAGTTTGTAAGTATGTATGTATGAATGATTGGATGTATGTTTGTTACTCTTTCACGTAAAAACTACTGAATGGATTTTAATGAAACTTGGCACATATATAAGTTAGGTTCTGGAATAACTCATAGGCTACTTTTTACCGCGGGAAAACACTTCATTCCCACGGGAAAACGCATTTAATGCGGGTGAAACCGCAGATTCTGCGCAGACGAAATCGCGGGCACCAGCTAGATGATAATATTAGTTTGGATTTAAATAGCATAGGTAGCTAGCTCAAAATACGCACAAAAAACTTTAGAGCTCCCATACAAAATACGCTAGTTGATGCAGTTTTTATTGAATTTTTTTTTTATTTCGACCTATGTTTCTTGGGAAAAGTTGTTCAAGTTTCTTGGGAAAATTCACATTCTTCGAGGTTTTTATACCATTTCTAGGGTTCCGTACCCGAAGGGTCCAAAAGGACCCTGCTGAGGTGTTGCTGTCACTCACGTGTTCGTCTGTCTGTCTGTCGTCTGTCACACAGGTTTTACAGTTAAAAGGTTGGAGATGGTCTTAAATTTTTCACAGTATAATCATCTTGTTGACGAATTAAGCATCTTGTTGAAGACAGTGGAAGATCACAGGAGCAATAAGTCAGGGGAAGCACAAAAGATCCCATAGGGTCGAAGTGCTCTGAGGTCCACTAAGGAACTCAGCCCCACGTAATAAGATAAGATCTTGTTGACCCAAAGCCATACAAATCATCAAAAAATAATTTTAAACGTTTCCTAAATGCAGCTAAAGGGGGCCGTGAAAATAGAATTTGTTCTACCCCATCCAGTGGGGTATCATTGTTTAGATCTCGTTGAGTAGGTATGTAAACACCGTATTTTTTGTTTTAAAAATATCGGAGGACAAAGGAATGAGAAGCCATCAAAATCTGTTTTTTTTTTTTGCAACATTTTGTTCCGATGAACTTTTTAACCTATTTTTGACCTATGAACTTGAAATTTCGTGATAATCTTTTACGTATTTTCTACAAAAAATATCAAAATATTGACAAATCAGATTATTTCTTTGAAACACCCAAGTTTTCCTATTCAACCCAAGGGAACCCTAAAATATGGGGTTAGTAGCACTTTGCCACAGTTTCATTTTGACACGATTGTTAAACCACCAAACCAAACGGTATAATTTTGCCACGAATCTGTTTTGCAGAGTATTGGACAGAAAAGTGTAACGTTTGAATATATTTTTACCAACTAATAAAATCATATCAGAATATCCACACTCTTTTTATTATCGTCCCAAGCTTCGAAACCATAAAACCAGTAGAAAAAGTACTCCTCCAACTTGTTTTTTCGGAATAAGAAAAGCCGTTCTGCGAATTTTACTATGTGCTCCGTCCTTCTTTTTTCTATTATGCTAAAAAGAGATAGTATAAACAATCGTAAAACCTCTAGGTTTAAGTTTAAATTTTACTGATAAGGGTAATTGGGGCAGTATGTCCTCAGACTTAGTTTAATAAAAAAAAAATTTAAATGGATTTAGACGACGTGCTTATGCAGTGAGTATAATTCATTTGCCGGTAACTAAGATAGTTTTTATAAAAAATAGGTTAAAAGTTCATAGGGTAAAAATTTCATACCGCTTTTTACTCAAACTTTGCCCGTTTTTGATATAAAATATTAAATTACTCGACTGTACGTCAATATTTGGAGACTTTGACCTTTGGTCAGGCTAATATAAGCTATTTGACGCACTGAAAAGCAGTACATATAACTCTGTCATATATTTTTTTAAACAAAATCGCTTGTCAGATGGGAATCACGAGAATCACGTCAAAATTGGCAGCCTCACCCAAATAATGATTATTTTATGAAAATTTTCTTTTCCTCTCACATCTCAAGACGACTGAAATAATACAATATTTGGGGCAATTCTAGCGTAGCCGCTAATTTTAAGGCTATAATTTGACAGGTCTAAAAATGTTGCTATCTTTGTTAACGCCTATAGGCTGAAAAAAGACAGCATCACTTTTAGACCTGTCAAATTTTAATCATAAATTAAGCGGCCACGCTAGAACCGCCCCCATTTTAAAAGTAAACATCTTTCTTAACTATACTTTCCATTGTTTACACAGAACTTAGGAGTTCGTGGCAAAACGTTACTTTTTTGTAGGCATTTTACGATCGTGGCAAAACGAAACTGTGGCAAAGTGATACTAACCCAAAATATGTGCGAAGTCGACACGCACTCTGCCGGTTTTCTTACACGTGAATCAATACACAATAGGTCATCTGATACCAAACTAGACAAGGCCTCAAAGATACCAAATAGCAAATAAAAAATATTTAATTTTAATTGGTACTTACGTTTGTTCTCCAACACATTAAACTTGGAATGATGCAACAAATAATGTCCACAGGTTACATGCCTATATGCTAACTTCTTAACACGAGTAACCAAAAAAAATTAACTATCTGCATCGGTAAAGTAAACAAATCACGTACATAACACTGGCTACACTCTGTTCTTTCGCTTTTTTTATTTTAAAACTACGAGTAGGTTCGAAGGACGTAACTAAGCTACGTCACAATTTTTGAATGATAATATTTATGTGACTTGTATTGAAAATTGACAAATCAAGACATCAAAGACATCAAGAATCAAGACAAGCAAAGTAAATAGAAAACTAGAAGCTAATGTCTCGTTCAAAATGTCCTCTATTCGCCCTTGGTTAGGAAAACTGCTCGCGAAACCATAGGACGCTAATAGTAGGTAATATTAGTACATTAAAATGCAAGTGCGCTAATTTGGATATTACACCCGAGGCTCAGAAATTGCAGCCCGAGCCGCAGGCGAGGGCGTAATGGAGCCGAGGGTGTAATCTCCAACGCGCACGAGCTTTTTACGACGTTTTTCAACATATTTGCGAATAAAAACAAATCAAATAAGTCTTTAAAAATACTAAACTTTGCTAACCTTACGTCCACCGGAACATTTTGTCGGCTGCATATTATGTTCATGTTTTCCTTTAATTTTACCAGCTTTCAAAATTGTATTTATTTTATGAGTGTTTTAGACGATTCAGGAACAGTTTTTTATTTTTAGAAGTCGACACTTTTAGAAATAATTACAATAATAAACACTACAAATATTTGTAGAATGGCGCACATTATTTATTTTTCAGTGGGCACAGATTATACGTCGCATGAGGAGGCCACTGTGTTATCTTACACCATCAATCTTTTATCAATTATTAGTCAATCTAGTAACTAAGCTATAAAAAACCGGCCAAGTGCGAGTGGGACTCGCGCACTGAGGGTTCCGTACCACCACATAAACATAATTGTATTAGTTGAAATTTCAGTAAGTTAATGTGCTAGATTTTTTGAGTCCGACACGCGCTTGACCAAATTTTATTATTTGTTGTTATTTTATAGCCTATGCCCTATAAAGATACCAATTTTCAAGTTTGTAAGTGTTCCCGTTTTTAAATAGAACTAAAACAAAAATCGCCTCAGCAACCATCCAACTTGACCCCTCTCTTATATGAATGTTCTTGAAACGGGAGCTCACCACAATTGGTTACCATTAGTTGTGAGAAAAGTTGTAATATTTAATGATTTCAGACTTTTCCCATTATTTGTACTGTGAGACCTAGCATCTTGCCAAATTTCATAATTTTAGGTCAACGGGAAGTACCCTGTAGGTTTTTCATTTTTGAATAAATGTATGGAGATGAGGACATAAAATGCCATATCTTTTGATTGCGTCGTTGTAAAAAATTGAAATTTTCAGATCTTGTGTGGTTCATGGATCCTAATATACCTTTACCCGTCCGTGAGATAAAGGGTCTTGAAAGACAGACAGACAGACAGACAGACAGACAGACAGACAGACAGACAGACAGACAGACAGACAGACGGACAACAAAGTGATCCTATAAGGGTTCCGTTTTTTTCTTTTGAGGTACGGAACCCTAAAAACAGTAATTTTCACTCGGTACCCAAACATCCTATTCCATTAACCTTGAAATAAATTATCAAAAATTGAATATCTTGTTACGTACGAGTAAATGACAAATTTATTGTTAATTAGTTAATTACTATAAATAATTTCATAAAATCAACATTTATTTATGATATTTTCTCGAAGTCAGCTTGAAAATTTTAATAACATAATAAGCATAAAAACTCCTTACTCTTGGCCGATTAAAAAAAAACAAATATAAAACTCTAGTAAAGTAATATAATGACAAAAACACGCGTGTTTAATACGCTGGATTATGGACCTTAATACAGTGCAAATAGAGCTGTTTTATGAGCAAATGTGTTGAAATAGTAGATTAGTAGCCAAGGGCTGTAAGGCATCAATTGCAGCCCGAGATATTTCGAGGGTGCAATTGATGCTTACACCCGAGCTAACTACTCTGCTTTACATCTCGATTGTGAGGTAAGTACGAGTAAGTAGGTCCTTATTACCACCAAATTGTAGGTGACCAATTAGCGCTCTAGAGTAATAATGTAGCTAGAAAAGCCCTAGGGCGGTAAGTAATTGTAACGCCCGCCATGATGGCCGCCTCCAGCAGCGGGGCGGCGGGCGTTTTAATTACTTACCGCCCTAGGGCTTTTCTAGCTACATTATTACCCTATAGCGCTAATTGGTCACCTACAAGCCCCATTTGGGGGTAATAAGGACCTACTTACCGAATATGAGAGATGTAAAATATGTTATAGTGCCGATGGCATGTGTGAAATAGACCTACGAAAGTGCACCCCAGCCGAGCGTTGGCGCACTTCGAATAAATTATAGAAACGTTCTGAAATTGGTGAAAATTTCAAAAGATTTTAGGCGAATTATTAATAAATTTTATACATTTTAATACAAAGATTTATTTAATAGACCTAATGGCTGTTGTTAGCAATAAACCCCAACACTTTGTATACTATTTTAAGCGAGTTCCATGTGTGTAAAATTTAGGTTTTCTGTTTTGCAAAATATAGATAATGATTTTGTAAAATTGGACACTCGTACTCTCTTACGTAGTTATTTGTTGGCATACTTATTTTTTAATGTAATGACACTAATGACTGTTTGTTGATAAATATAAAATAAAAAACAATAAATTAATATGAAACTGGTGTCGTTCTGGCAGACATAAACTAAAACTAAACTAAATATGACAGTTATAAAAAGTTTTAATTTATGTCAGAATCGGCACCAATAGGTATAATTATCTGTTTCTGGTACTGCCAGAGACAATCACTTGTTATTATTGGTTATCTTCACCGTTTCTTTTATTTGTTTAGTCTCAAATGTATTTCGTCGTAATCATTTTTCTTATTAAGTTTTGTTTTGTCCGTACAGTAACTCGTAACTTTCCATTGAAGACTGAGCTGAGATAAAAAAATATTTCGTGGTACAGTCAACGACAGGTCAAGCTTGACACTCGCAGTCCGACTCTATACCCGTGCGTCTATTGAAATAAATAAGATCGGTACAAAGTCCAATGTGTCGAGCTTGATGTGCTTTACGCACGGCAGCAAGCAAGTGTAAGCCGAACCAGCTCTACGCCACAAAACAAACGCTTTTAGCCAAAGACCCGATCAAGGTCAAAGTGTTACCATTGACGTGCTGCCGACTGTACAGTCAAGAGCACATTGTACTTTGTATCGCTCTTATTTCAATAGCCATAGGAGCTCGAGTCGCGTTGCATTGTTAAGATTGACCGGCTCTAGATTGTACAGACGGCCGCACGTCGGTGGAAACACTTTGACCTTGAGCGGGTCTCTGGTTTCGGGGGTATGTAGTGTAGCGCTGGTTCACTATAATAATAATAATATAAGAATAAACTTCATTATTCTCTCACATAGATAGAAGTACAATATATTAGTAAGATACAATAATAAAAGTTCATCTATGTGAGAGACTGGTGTCTATGTCGCAGGCCGATCGTTGAATTGGGCCGATCGAGATCTGCCTGGGCACATCACGATATGCCGGCATTTCTTGATTTGCCTATCTAATACCCGCCATATCGTTCAAAGCATAACGTTTGACGATTTGCCCGGCCATGCTTGCGCAAATCGATTCTGTAGGGTGATCAAAGTACAATAAAGAAAAAATGAAGTTTAGATAATAATTATTTTACTAGATAATAAAACCTAACCTAACACACAGCTAACAGAGCGCAAACAGCGCCAAAATTTTTCTATATAATAAAACCTAACCTAACTAACTTAACACAGTCAGTCTCTCAGTCTTCGGTAACAGTAAGTACCTATTATAATTTATGTCAGTGAGTGAGTAATCAACCACTCATCTCTTAGATAAACCCTGACAGGTTTTTTAGAGGTGTGATTAAAAACTTCGTATGTTTTTTGTAAATTGTTTTGAACAATAAATTAAAAAAAAACCTAACACACAGCGCAAACAGCGCCACAAGCGTCGCGAAACGGAACTACATAACGATGCGCCCAGCCATATCTCGATGTGCCCAGCCATATCTCGATGTGGCCAAGTGACTAGTAGGGCAAATCGACAAATAGGTTGCTCTCATCGATTTTCCCAATTTTATATTGGGCACATCATGAAATAATTGGCCAGATCACGAAATGCCGGCACATTGTGATATGCCCAGGCATATCTCGATCGGCCCAATTCAACGATCGGCCTACGACATCTATACTAGGAGACCTGTATGACATACACCAGCTTCTCCTACACTTAGACCAGTCGCTGAAGAAAATCAAGTTATAAAATTATTAGAGTATCTTGTTTTTTGATATGTTGTTAACGACATACTTTTAAGTAATTTTCTAAAAATTCAGAAACCCATGAATCCGGCTTTATGTTTAATGTAGGTATTTACATTTCTTTAAAAAAAAACTTTATATATAGAATTAGAGTAGAAAAATATTAAGACATCTCATATGTAATGTTAATATCTTTATGCTATTATGTTTTCAGAAATGTAATTTAATCGGCCCATATCTAAGTGAAAAAATGTTCGTAATCTTGCCAGTGCAGTTTTTAAGTCTCTGGTATTTCTAAAATAGCATTTAAATCTCTTAATTAACTTACATATAAAAGTTTAGAAAAGAATGTTTATTGCTTTTATATTTTTTTTATATTATTGTTATAGTTGGGCCATTGTTAAATTAGAGTTCATAAATTGGAAGGTACTTACTCATAATAATGTACTTGATTACTAAACAAAAGTTTAGAAGGTTATTTAATCAGCGTTATTGCTTTTGGTGACACTGTGGTAGAGAACAGAAGGTGGCGTAGTAGGTGGGTACCCAAACGCAGGACGCGCTGGCTGCACATGCTTCGGAGCCCCAGTTAGGGTTGGCGGTCAGCGCGTAGCGTCATCAGATTTTTCTATAAAGGGCATTGATTAAAGTTGGCGTCGTTTTCGAACTTTAGCGGCCACTTATGAAACTTCTTAATTTTGAAAGATTAGGTAACAGGGAACAATTCTTAGTATGGGCACCATATAGCTAAATAATGTCGGGGCTGAGATAACGGGGTTCAAAGATTACCACCAAAAATTTTTTTTCTACCAAATTAAGACAAGATAGGTCTTAGTAATTTATTATCATTGGTCATTTTCCGATTTGATGCGAAAAATACAAAGCGCTCGTCAAGTACTGTCTGCGGATCCTACGCGATCCCCAAAATCAACCGCAAAGCTACCAACACCGCTTTTGGTTTTACAACTAGAGCATTTCCCAAACTACGTAAGGCATGTTAAGTAATTTGTATTGGTCACTGTTAGTATGTGTAGTCGTTAAGCCAAGTCAGTGTTCATTTGGCGGCTTGAAAACTTTAACAGCTCGGTAAACCATGAATTCAGCAAACGCCTTATCTGGGATTGGGTCTGCTATTACAAAAAAAAGGCAATAAAAGTACTAAGAGGCTATTTAACTAATCTATACAGGGTGTTAATTTAATTGCGTGCCATAGCTTAAGGGGTGCTTCAGCTACGATAAAGGAACACAAAAAAATATTAAAAAAATCCTACTGAAAAAAACTATAACTACATTGAAACTTAACTAACGCGGAGCACCGCGCTATCACCGAGCCAGCGCGTGAGAATTAGTGGATAAGGTAGGCACATACATAACTGAAACTCTTTTGCGCGCTTTTGATAGCGCGGTGCTCCGGGTCATTGCCCTCCGCGTTAGTTTTAGTTTCAATGGAGTACATTTTTTTAAGTAGGATTTTTTTAAATATTTTTTTTGAGTTTCTTCATCGTTACTGAACCACCCCCTAAGCTATGGCACGCAATCAAATTAACACCCTGTATACATAAAAGAAGAAGGTGACTGACTGACATATCAACGTACAGCCCAAACCACTGGAACTAGAGATTCCAAATTTGGCATGTAGGTTCCTTATGAGGCCTAGGAGAGCACTGAGAAAGGGTTTCACATAGGGGTGGGTCGGTACGCGATTTTCTAATACCGAAACGTAACTAGTTATTAGTACCCGATAACGGGTTTTGAAACTATTTATTTCAATAACTATGTATTTTATGGTATGGCGATTCAAGAAGCGACTTCGTTACTGTGCGTTATTGGAATTATTGCGTAATCGCGGTGAACAGGGTGTTTCGTTATTTTAGTTATTTTATTCGATATTATTGGTATTGTGAATAAAAAAAATATTTCTTTTAGTACTTGTGAATATTGTTAATTGTTTACTTTTTTCTTCGTTTGCATAAACTTTTTTTTATAATCTACATTTTAGTTTTTTCCAATTTCGTTGTTTCTAAACTTAGGTTAGGTAGGCGCAAGGAGGTTTTACTACGCTTCGCTTTAGCGTAGCGTGGGTTAAAACCTCCTTGGGTAGGCGTGATACGCAAATTTTTTTTCGATAAATAGTTTCTCCCAATAAATAGTTATTGCAGAACCGAATACCGTATTTTGGTTATTGCACCGATACATAGTTATTGAAACTATTTACGTTGCATAACGCCCATCTCTAGTTTTACAAAATTCTACCCTTATAAGGGGGTAAAATAGGGGATGAAAGTTTCTATGAATGTCCGTCAGTTTTGAAGTTAGGATCTTCAAAATTTGTATTTCGGCTGACGACTAAAGATTAAATTTTACGTGTCTCAGAGTTTTAAAGGATTTAAATGGATTACTTTTTTAAAAGAAGCAAATGGCGCCAAACTTTAAACAGGAAACAGGCTACATTATTTCGTCAGGTCTGTTAGATTTTCCCTTGAGACGGATTTGATAAGTGGATGAATGATGATGAGTGATGCGCGGATGATAGTTGATGAGTGGATCAATGATGATGAGTAATGCGCGGATAATAGTTGATGAGTGGATCAATGATGATGAGTGATGTAAGGATGATAGTTGATGAGTGGATGAATGATGATGAGTGATGCGCGGATGATAGCTAATAAGTGGATGAATGATGATGAGCGGATGATGACTGATTTTCGGATGATAAGTGATGCGCGGATGATAGTTGATGAGTGGATGAATGATGATGAGCGGATGATAAGTGATGCGCGGATGATAGTTGATGAGTAGATGAATGATGATGAGTGTATGATGGGTTATGTGCGGATGATGAGTGAGGCGCGGATGATAGTTGATGAGTGGATGAATGATGATGAGTGGATGATGAGTGATGCGCGAATGATAGTTAATGAGTGGATAAATGATGATGAGTGATGCGCGTATGGTAGTTAATGAGTGGATGAATGATGATGAGTGATGCGCGTATGTAATGAGTGGATGAATGTTGATGAGCGGAGGAATGATGATGAGTGTATGATGGGTTATGTGCGAACGATAAGTGATGCGTCAATGATAGTTGATAATTGGATGACCTGTGATATTTTTGTTATTACCCTAACTCAACCAAAAACATTTTTTTTTAAATTAATTATGAGTTACTAACTTTCGTTCGGGTCTGGAAGCGTTCGTTTATGTGTGCGTGACCACGCACACTACCAGCAAGCTGCGTTCAGTACCTATTACGCGTCTGCGTCAAACACGGAATGCAGTCTTAAGTTAATATTATAATTTTATTAATTATTAAAAAAAAAAATTCTAGTATAGGCGTATACCTTGTGGTTAATGAATGTATACAAAACCGATAAGTTTAAAAAAGTTTCCAATGGTACACTAAACGCAAATAGTACCGGTTTTTTTTCTCTAGTCTTTCTAAGTTTGCGGTTAAAATTGTGTAAGACGAAAACTTTGAAAGACGAAAGTAATACTGACAAGTTTAAAATAATATATGTGTTATATTGTAAGTGGAAATACCCAAAAAACACATAACCAAACTCAAACGCCAAGGCGTATCAATGCTGTTGTGCTGTTGTTGAGATATAGGCTAACAGTGTGAAGCTGGGCAGATTCTTAGTGTAACAATAAAATAGGTTTTGCATGAGTAATTTGGAACTCGCGGTGCAGCGGCACCTGCACTACGAGCTATAAATCATGAACTGATACTTAGGGGAGGCCTATGTCCAGCAGTGGACGTCTTTCGGCTGATATGATGATGATGATCACAGCCATTACATTTTTTTTAGTATTTGAGAGCAAAGGCCATCATCATCATTATTAAATCCCATGAAACGTCCACTACAGGACAGGGACGGCTGGCACCATGGACCGCGGTTATAGGTGACCGCAGTAAGTAAGATTTAAGATACAAAGGAGGATACTGCAGCCCATCCTCCAGTTTATAACCCATAGTCGCCTCTTACCATACCCACGGGTATGTATGGGTTGGTACTAAACTTTGCCGGCACCACACGGGAGCAAAGGCCAAAACTCCGTAACTCGTTCATCATCATCATCATATCAGCCGAAAGACGTCCACTGCTGGACATAGGCCTCCCCTAAAGAACTCCATGACGACCGGTCCTGCGTTGCTCGCATCCAGCGGCTTCCCGCGACCTTGACCAGATCGTCGGTCCACCTTGTGGGGGGCCTGCCAACGCTTCGTCTTCCGGTACGTGGTCGCCACTCTATAACCCTTACGCCCTGCCCACTGCCACTTTAGTTTAGCGATTCTCAGGGCTATGTCAGTTACTTTAGTTCTTTTGCGGATCTCCTCATTTCTGATTCCATCGCGCAGAGAGACTCCGAGCATAGCCCTTTCCATAGCCCTTTGGGTGACTTTGAGCTTCCTGATAAGGCCCATCGTGAGCGGCCACGAAAATTACTCGTAACTTTACAATAACAATTTCTAATAATTTCTTATAAAGGTATGAGAGCGCGTGAGGGGAACGCGGCCGGCACAGCTCGCGTGCTACTAACCAGCAGCCGCCGCCGCCGTGCCAGCCTCTGCGTAGATAATTATGTGTATTTCACGGCATTATTTTAATCTATATATACATCTTATAGCCTATCGCTGCCATTTCTAATAAATTGATACAATACTTAATGCATTGTATTAATGAAGGAGACGTAATTTTAGAGACTTAAATTCTATATTAAGCTCACTGCGATCATAAACGTGAATGACTTAGGTAGCTTAACTCCTGGCTTTCTTATCTTTTATATGTATTTTTATATAATGCTTTTAATCTCATTTTATGAATTTCAGTTCCTCTAAAACTATACTGGCCAAATTAAGAACAATTTTTTGTTTGACCCCTTCGCATGTTCCTAAAGTTTCTAAAAACTTAATGATATGTATCTACCAATGTTTGATGACAGTTGGAACCAGAATATCGAACGTAAATACTACATTAAAGTTTTTATCGAGAGTAAATGGAAATACCTAATGTATACCTAGCGCAAGTTAAACAAAATTCTAAAATTTTACAGATATGTCTTTAAACACGTCCCTGACGATATATTAAAACACGAAGTCATTCTAATAATTTCATAAGTTAAGTGGTAAATATCTGGTTCTACTACCGGGCTAACTGGACCGGGAGCAAATACAAATTTAGTAAGTTCTTACAAGCATTAGGGGTTTACATAAGAATGCTGAACAGGTGAGAGGAATGGTATATATTTAAATGTATGTGTGCGAGTGTGTATGACTGGATATGTGTGTGTGTGTGTGTTTGTGTGTACGTAAGTTTGTGTGATGTGTAAAATGTATTAGTAAGTGATTTTGTAGAGTTATCGGGGAAAGTGATAATAAAACTACACACTGGTAACAACAGGTATATAGAAGGATTAGACCGTGTCCAGATAAGGCGTTTTACGCGCGTTCCTTTAATTTACTCGCGATTTTACTCGCGTGTAAAACGCCTCATCTGGACGCAATATACGAGTATGTAGCTCTAGTATCTCGGCAACGCGCGAGTGTTTTCTTTTTACGTGCTTACTGCCGTGTATACAAAAGAGTTAATTTTAGACCTCAAGCAAAATTCCCTAATGATAGTTACAACCACAGAGCTCTGAAGCGCATGCGTCTTGCTCTACATCTAGAGACGAATTCTTTATGTCATTCAATACAAATCAGTGTCACCATTTACTAAAACTAACACGTTTTCCGCACCCACACTACTAGCGTCATTTGAGTGCGATAAACATAGGTAGTACTATTATTGCGAGAAAGTAAGATGCAAATAACCAGTGACAGCGTCTCTATGGCAACGAATGTGTTTATGATGTGCATTCAAAATAAGCGCCTACAAAAATTGGATAGTATACCTCTTCAATAAGGAACCAATTTTTTTACTACATTCGCTTCACTAAACAAAAAAAATAAACAAAAAAAACTGGTAATTTTTTAAAAGTTTTGTTTAAAAAAAGGCGCAAGTTTGGCCTTAGCATGTAGTATGTCAAAAAATCCATAATAATGTATTTATTAATAACCTAAGAGGATATTAGGCGTAATTGTGCGATAATGGAGATATCATCATTTTTTACGCCGACTCCATACAGTTTTTTTTCGAAAAAAATTCTGAGTGCACTGTTTACAATTATAAACATGAAAGTTCATTATATAAGGCATGAAGTAGGTATCCTTAATCGTTTCCAAATAAAAAAGCGTCACAAAAAAAAATTGAATGTCTATGAAACGCTAATTTCAGCCCACTGTGGCGCGCCCAGGCGAAGTGGCCCTATCGTTGTTCTTTGGTTACAACACAAATCTGAACAACATAGAGCATTCATTGGTTTCGCTCACGAAGCCCAGATATTCTAGAAATGACAGCAAGCAACTTAGGTACACGAAGAAAAATAAATTTTACCCTAAAAATATGTTTCGTCTCCATACTAAACTGGTCACGTGATCAACACATTTTGTATGGGACGTCGAAAAAAATTTTTGAGAAAACATTTTATTCTTCGGGAAAGTTGCTTACCAGTAAAATAGGGCTTCGGGAGCGAAAATTCACGCGGTATAGGTACACTCGGCCGCACGTCATTGGAAACACTTTGACCTAGAGCGGGTCTCTGGTTTTGGGCGTTTGTAGCGTAGCGCTGGTTCAGCTTATACTGGTTTTATTTCTACGTGTTGTTCTTGTTGCTGCCGTGCGTACAAAGGAAATTTTTGGTTGTTCCATGCCTAACAACCCTCTAAAAAACGGCGCAAGATTGGCATGGGATAGCAAAAAAGTAACTCTTTTTTCAAAGCTTCTTAAGGAAAGTTTTTCAGTTCTATAGTTTAGTAACATAATCATAACGGGGCACGGGGCATAACGGAAGAGCTCGTGGCCGAGTGGTAGAAAGTTGCTATTTCTTTCCGATCACAAAATAAGCAACGGTGGCCGAGAACCCCGATGACCGCTAATGGCACAACAATTAGAGTGTTTCCGTGCTTCGGAAGGCACATCAAGCCATTGGTCCCGGCTACTGTCAATTATAGTAGTCATCAAGCCAAGTCAGAGGACATTTGGTGGCATGAAAACTCTTACAGCCAGGTTAGCCACTAACCTAGGATTAGGTCTGGTTTTGCCACTGGGTTGCGAAAGCCAGATGGCAGTCGCTCTGTGTAAAAACCAGTGTCCTCGCCAATCCCCTAGGTGAGGTAGCAGACTTCAAAAAAACATCGTCAAGAAAACATTGGTCAAAAACGGAATAAAGCTAGGCGATGATTTGATGGATTGTTTGGCGTTTTTAGTCTGAGTAACATACTAAAACAACTTTGATTGAGTCTGAGTAACTTACTAAAATTACTTTAATTGAGTCTGATTAACATACTAAAACGACTTTGATTGAGTCTGAGTAACATACTAAAATGACTCTGATTGAGTCTGAGTAACATACTAAACTGACTTTGATTGAGACTGAGTAACATACTAAAATGACTTTGATTGAGTCTGACAAAACATACTAAACCGAGTTTGATTGAGTCTGAGTAACATACTAAAACTACTTTGACTGAGTCTGAGTAACATACTAAAATGACTTTGATTGAGTCTGAGTATTATACTAAAATGACTGATTGAGTCTGAGTAACATACTTTGTTTTGTCCGCTCCGCGGCCCGGGTCCGATATGTCCGCTGGGCCCAATGAGTAAAACGTACCCGGGAGTGCAACTGTGCACTCGTAGACCCGAGCGGGGGCGTAACAAATTGGGCTGCGGTACACAGCGCTAAACTTGTAACTAACTACCTTAACTATATTACACGTATCGTACCGAAGATGGTACGCTCGTGACCGGTGTCACACCCGTTACGTGCAGAATAACCCCCCGTCGTCCCACTGCGGAGGCACCCGTTGCCGCTAGTATGCACGCACCCTAAGGACGACCATTTAAGGAAACTATCATCCCACAATAAACCCTTTCCAACCGGCTTGGAGTATTTCGAGAGCACCAAAATTCCGTTAAGAGCACCAACCCGAACTACGTCCCTAGATGACCGCCCGGTGGCCTCTAACCCGTCGGACCGTCAAATCTGCTCCGAATAAATTACGCACCCACTTATATAATTTTGGTGCCCCGGATGACTCGCGCTTGACCGAAATTGCAACCCTTTCGAAATCACTTACCGGTGAGATTCCCGTGGTCGCGACGAGTCGAAATGTACATTTGGAAGTGTACCTACTATTTGCGTGCAAGTAGGAATGTCCAATAAATACAATTACATAGAATAAATTATAATGTGTACTGTGGTGTCGATGCGATGATCCGCGCCGATCTTAGTGCTGGCCGCTCCCGCAGCAGGCATCCAGGTCAAACCCCAGCCTCATGCTTCAAGCACGCCGCGCTCACCGAATGCGCAGGTCGACACCCGTTATAGCAGATAATTCCGGAAATCTGCCTTCCAATCACAAGTCCATAGCAACTACGCGGCGATTGCTCTCAATCGTCCCACACACCACGCGGATTGCCAAGATATAGTCAAATTATCACCGGCCACGCCCCGTCTGGCGCGGTACTTATTAAAACAAGTCACTTATCGTACAATTGTCCATCAACCGCAATTTCTGTCCTCCCCGCGAGCCAGGAAACTGCCCCGAATGGTATATTCACGACACACTTATTCCCGTAGCATGACAAATATGAGTCCGCTTGCGTCGACCCAAAAAATGGCGTCTCGTTCACCGTACACGAGTCCACTTTACGCCGCCCGAAGTATATCTCACCACTAAATCACTTATTTATTTGCCCCGAGCAAACCCAATATGATAGTCCTCCGAATCCCGATTCGGGAATAAAACAAAATCCAACCGCGGCCACCGATTCGGCCTCCCGATGCGCGCGCACACCGTCCCTTGTTGGAATGCGACCGTTCCCCAGATCTCCCGTATTGCGACAGCTAACCAAAACTAAAAAACGCGCGAGTCGCGTTGTACATTTTTATTTGAATACCCACGTCTGCTCTAATATTTCTTATACAGAAAATAAACACCGACTTTATTTTCTACCTACATGAATAGACCCAAATTGGTTCTAAACATACTTAAACGACTTTGATTGAGTCTGAGTAACATACTAAAATGACTTTGATTGAGTCTGAGTAACAGACTAAAATGAGTTTGATTCAGTCTGAGTAACAGACTAAAATGAGTTTGATTCAGTCTGAGTAACATACTAAAATTACTTTGATTGAGTCTGAGTAACATACTAAAATGACTGATTGAGTCTGAGTAACATACTAAAATGTCTTTGATTGAGTCTGAGTAACAGACTAACACGACTTACAAAGGCTTTGATTCAGTCTGAGTAACATACTAAAATGACTTACTTACCAATCATATTGTAGTTGAAAAGTACCCATTCGTTGGCGCTGGCAGAGTGTTCATAGCGATGCTGAAAACAAAAGCAAATAGGGATTTTTAGGGTCGATAACTGAATAGCCGCTTTTAAGCCTAAATTTTACAGGTCAAAAATTGGTGCCGTCTTTGTTACCCTCTACGAGCCGAAAAAGAGACGCTCGGATAATCGAGACAAACATTTTCATAACCGAAGTCATTCGCCATTTTGTATGACAATCCCTATCGACCCTATTTCGTCCCCAACAACCCCATTTAACTCTATCGATCCCTTTGTAGCCTTAATCGATCCATTTTTACCGGTATCAACATCTTTTTACCTCTATCGATCACTTTTTACCTCTGCCAACCTCATTTCGGCCTTTACGAGTCCTTTTTGCCCCTTAGACTGTTTTTCACTTCTTTCGACCACTTTTCACCCCAATCGTTGTCAGCTAGCTACTGGATTGACTCAGCAGGCCTCCTTATTTTATCACAGGTCATTATCAACTTTTCTAGTTTAGGATGTGCGTTTACTGAGACGGAGGTGGCGAAGCACAGTACAGATTTATATCTATCAGTTTTTCTCGTAAGAAAGCAAGACGTGCTTTGCCCTGCGCTGCTTGAGGCTTCTCCTTTCTGTGTGCGGCTTAGCCTACGCCCAGCCTTAGTATTGGCCTATCAACCTCCTTTTCACCCTTGTATCGATCTCTTTTCACCCTCGTACCTTGTTGACAACTCCCTCGTCGGCAGCCAGCCACTGGACCGGCTCAGCAGGCCTGCCCACATCGCTTTCGCACATCACGCTGAGAGGAATCCACCACGAGACAGAAGTTGTCGATTTCGCGCCGATGTTGAGGTAGCGTTTCTGAAATTTGAGATTTTTTTAAATACCAAAACGTACACTTACCAGCTACTTTTCTACCTACCAGGCCAAAGGCAAACTTTTTGCTAGCTTTTTATTACTTGAAAACATATTAAAGAACCAAAGTAAGTAAACAGATAGCTCTGAGAATTACCAAAGTTGAGTGGCATAACTGGGCTTGTCACTGAAAGAACTGACAGTTGTACTAGGGTAGTAAAATGACGAACACGAATCGGAAGACATAGCTTGGGCAGTCTCCTCAGGATATAATTCAGCTCCACAAGGAGAACTGACGATGTAGTTTATTGTCCTGGAAATCCGCTGGATGCAAGAAGCGCAGGACAAGTCGTAATGGTGTTTTTAGTGGAGGTCTATTTCCAGCAATCGATATGTTCCGACTGATACGATATGACGATATGATGATGAATGACCTCGTTGACAGTAAAAGTGGTATCGCTGTCATCTCTGGTTATTGTCAGCAGCGGGCCTGCGTAGTCCAGATGACCATCTTTGGTAACGTTACCTGGGCAGCAGGGTCTGAACGGTAACTACAGGTCCCCCAAGCAGGACCGAATATATAGTTTAGTGCCCTGCGAAGCCACTGGATGCGGGCAACGCAGGTCAGGTCTATAGTGGAGGCATTTGTCCAGCAGAGGTCGTGTTCCAGCTAATATGATGGCATTATGATGAGTTACCTGGTTGACAGTGAGTGTAGTATCGCTATAATCCCTGGTAACTGTCAACAGCGGGTATCCAGCCTGTGTCGTCCAGGTATCCATTACTTGCTTGACGGACACATTTCGTGTAAGGCCGCCGTATTCCGAGCAGGTTGCTGTCAGCTCTCGCCAGAGGTCGTCTTGGGCCGCGTTCGAGTAGGAGTACTTTATTAGGTAGCTGTGGAGAAAAAGGGACTAAAATCAATTAATCCGATCAATCGTGACCTTGTAGTAGATGGGAGGTCCGTTGCATAAGAAAAAAAAATCTTTGATAGTTTTCCCGAACAGGAACACGTAGCGTAGCGTGGGCAGTTCCCCAAAAAGATGAGACCATACCTATAGATCGGATCTGTTATATTTAAAGACTGGAAATCGTTCGGTAGGCCGACCACGTCTTGCCAGATGGTCAGATGACATTGTTTCTCAAGCGGGAAAGGGCTGTTTGGTAACTGCACGGGACCAGATTGAGTGGCGGAAAAAAAAGTTCATACCCAGCAGTGGATATGAGTATGACAAGCCAGTTGGTGTGGTTGGTAGTGAGCCTGCATTTCACGCCGTGGGCAGCGGGTTCGATCCCCGCCCAGCCCGCATCATTTGTGTGATAAACACAAGTGTTTGTTCTGAGTCTCGATGTAATTTATCTAATTATGTATGTATATCAGTCTTCGATACCCAAAGTACAGGCTTTGCCCAGTTTGGGATCAGATCAGTCGGTGCTGGAAAATGGTGGCTTTGCATGGTTTGTATAAAAGTGTCGATACAAAAATCTTTGAACCTTGTCATCTTTTAAAGATCTTACTTGTGGACAGCTCGCCTGAAGACGTCTTCTCCTAAGAATAATGTCATCATCCTAATTAGCGTGGCTCCTTTACGGTAAGAGATCTCATCAAATATCTCATTAATGCGCTTCGGGTGGTCCAATTTTGCCGATACCTGCAAGAAATTCCTTGATAAAAATATACAACATAATTATACAACAACAAAAAAGAATAAGTGAATCTACCCATGAAACTAGACTACCTTCCCCAAGGCACATGAAACACGAATACAGCGTGAATTTGTATTGGTTTTGCTCCCTAAGCCCAGTGATTCTACTCGTGATAAGCAACTTCCCCCTAGAAAAAAAATTTTTTACTTGTAAAATTTTTTTCGCCTCTCCATTATAGTGGTCGCGTGATCGACTTATTTTATCGATCGAAAAATTATATTCGGGTAAAAAAATGTTTTCTTCGGAAAAGTTGCTTGTTTTCATGAGCAGCAATCACTGTGCTTCGGGTGCAAAACCAATACAAATTCACGCTGTAGAAAGTTACACCTTCCCACAGAAACTGCATCATCTGAGCATTCTGTATGAAAAGTGAAAAATGTTTTCTTCGTATTTCGAGATAAGTTCCTTAGGAAAAGTTGCATTCATGAGGAGATTCACATCTTTCATCATCCCATGTGGTGACTTTTGCAGATACGCAATAAAAACCGGCAAAGTGCGAGTCCGACTCGCGCACCGAGGGTTCCTTAAGCACCACATAATATTAATTGTATTAGTAGAAATTTCAGGAACTTACTGTGCTAGATTTATTGACTCCGACTCGCACTTGACCAGTTTTTATTATTTGTTGTTATTCTATAGCTTATGCACTACAAACTTCCCAATTTTCACGCTTGTAAGTGCGCTCGTTTTTACGATATAGCTAAATCAAAAATCGAGCAAAAATCGCCTAAAACACGTTTTTAGTAGGATTTTTTGGTTTTTAGTATTTGTTGTTATAGCGGCAATTGAAACACATAATCTGCGAAAATTTTAACTATCTACCTATTACGGTTCATGAGATACAGCCCGCTGACAAACAGACAGACAGACAGACATTGGAGGCATATTAATAGCGTCCCGTTGTTCACCCTTTGGGTATATATGGAATCCTAAAAACAAACAAAATATCAACAGCTCACCGGGTGACTAGCTTCCAGCGAATCCACATTCAAAATGGTTAGTATGCTATCCACTGCGTAGTTCATATCACTGTTCCAAGAAGGCTCCACGGCATGCACTCCAATGGACGCTACGAAGGTGGCGAAACCTTCGTTCAGCCAGAGATCTGACCACCACTTCATCGTGACTAGGTTCCCGAACCATTGGTGGGCCAATTCATGGGCTACTACCTGAAAATATGAAGGTATTTATACCAGAGTTTGATACTATTTTATTACACACGGCAGCAAGCACGTAGAAACAAAACCAGTATAAGCTGAACCACTTTAGAATTGATTAGATCATTTTTTTGCAGTAAAAACCATTACAAGTGGTATGCAAATCAATTTACACATAAACATAATTCATTACATTTTTGGTCCATTTTTGGTCAAAAGTAAGACCTTACCTCAGCAACTCTCCTTATTGATAAACGAAGACTGAGTCTTATAACAGTGAAGTTTCCCTGTAAGTGAATATGAGTCGCTAGTTCACCATGGTTCTGGCTGGCGAAGAAGTTTGGTATAACCTTACCGTACACCTCAGTAGACTCAGCTTGGTCATAAGCAGTGTAGTTTCTGAGTAATTTATCGTCCTGACAGAGAAATGAGCCATAGTTCTCACTATTAGACAAAACAAGCATTACCTCAGCAACCCTCTCGTTATTGACGAATGAAGATTGAGATTTTCATACAGCAGAGCGATAAGTGATGAGTCTCCAGTTATCCAAGTGGAGAATTCTACATACCCAACCCTCAAAAGGCCTCATAAGTCTCAGCTTTCCAGGCCCAGCGCAATATTCTATCATCCTAATGTAAAAGAACAGTAAGACCTTCCTTTAGCAACTCTCTTTATTGATATACGCAGAGTGAGTTTTGTCAATAGTGAAGTTTCCCTATAAGTGAATATGGGTCCCCAGTTCACCATGGCTCTGGCGGAGAAGTTTGGTATAGGTAACTTTACCGTTGCAACTCACGAAACACCTTAGTAGACTCATCTTGGTCAGAAGGTGCGTAGGTTCTCAGTACTCTAACATCCTGACAGAGAAGTGTAGTAAAAAATGCCACAGTTCTTACTAATAAACACAATAAGAAAGACTAAGTACCTCAGCAACCCTCTCTTTATTGACTAACGAAGATTGAGACTTGTCATACAGCAGAGCAGTTCCCCAGTTCACCATGGCTCTGACGGAGAAGTTCAGTATACACTTACTGAAGCAACGCTCGAGACATCTCAGTGGACTCAGCTTGGTCATAAGCAGCGTAGTTTCTCAGTATTCTATCATCTTGACAGAGAAGTGAGACACTAATAGACACAATAATAAAGACTTTAAGTACCTCAGCAACCCTCTCCTTATTGACGAACGAAGATTGAGACTTTTCATACAGCAGTGCCGTTTCTCTATAAGTGATAAGTCCCCAGTTCTCCATGGCTCCGGCGGAGAAGTCCGGTATCGCGATCATATCTTGCTTGGGAAGAGGGAAGGAGACGTTGAAGAATTTCTCAAAGTGCGATAAAACTTTAGGGCCGATGTTCGCTGCGTAGTTTGTCTGGAAAAAGAAATAACAATTGCTAAAGTTTTCAACAGCATTCGTAGTCTAGTGGATTCAATACAGCTAGAGATTCATAGGTTTTGGGTTCCATTCCAGTTATGGCCTTCCGAAGCACGGAATCATTGTTTTTCGGACTATCAGACAGGAAATTCAACTTGCAATGTCCTAACCAAACTGAGGACAGCCTCACAAAGTACTTTGTGTTTGATAGTACCGGAATTCGAACCTCCGGGTCAAGAGCCGTAAGCTATAACTACCAGACCAGGGCGGCTGTTGAAAATAAAGTGCACATCATGCAAACTGTCTATCATTCACACAGTCACAAAAAAAATAGTTCGTGAACATAAATTCAGCCTAACTATTCCAGTAATTGTAGGGTAAGCAACAATTTTTACCTGATCAACAGCGTCCTTCCTGGCCCATATCTTGAAGGTGACGTGTGACAACCCTGCAGGACTTTGCACGTACGAGAATTTGGAGACGACGAACGCAACTAGATACGTTGACATCGGCACCGACTTCTCAAACCTGTACCATATGAACTGGGAACGAGGTTTACTGAAAAAAGTTACGTCATTTAAGTAAAAAGTTGCCCGTGTGGTGTAGGCGAAGAATAGTACTAACTCATATCTACTCGTGGGTATCGTAAGAGGCGACTAAGCGACTATGAACCAGAGGATCGGCAGTAGCGTCCTTCTGCATATCGTACTATCTTACATACTGCGGTCACCAACAACCACGGTCCATAGTGCCAGCCGCAATACTAACAAGCGTGGTGACTATGGTACTTCCTTTCCAAACTGTGCCACGCGTTTTTGCTGGAATTCTGGAGGAGCTGGATGTCCTGCAGTGGACGTTTCATGAAATGTTATGATGATTAGCGGAGAACCTACTCGTGTTGTAAACAAAATTTTGTATCTTGTATATTCATGTAACTCGACAGTCCAATGACTAAAATAATTTTGTGTATACTGCGTGTAAAATAACTCTGTTTGTGACCGTTAATGCGCAGAAGTCAAAAAGGATTGCGGGGGCGAGCGAATCGTTCATTGGCTCTCCGCCTGTCACCCATGCGGAGAAAATAACTGTCATAGACAAACTTGTTCTGAACGCGCTATATCTGTGGTAGCTTTTCATTGGCCTATAGAATTTTAGGCTGTAAGCTCCCCAAATAAACCCCGGCCGGAACCCACATGTATTAAGTAAAAAAAAAATTATGTAATTTTAAGAAGAACAAAAAAAGTTACTTTACTGGAAGAAGAGTATATTTTTAGAATTAGTAAGTACTCACTTAAAAGTTGACTCAACTTCAGTCCAGGGCCAAATTTCGTCGAGCAAACTGAAAGTAAAAAAAAAATTGCATTTATGTACTATCTTAGCATTTCCCTATACTATTACTTTGGAATATGCTATTAACTAAGCACATCTGCGATGTCTGTCTTAAAGCTTGTACTGTTGTTTTTTTTACAAAATAAGTAATATGTAGAATGTGCATGTGTGTGTGAGTGTGTGTGTGTGTGTGTTTGCGAGTGTGTGTGTGAGATGTGTGTATTGCAGTTGACTTTTACGGGATTATGTTATTATGTATGGTATTATGGCAGTTATCGCAACCAACAAAAAAAATAAAGTTATAATAATTCTCCAAACAAAAAACTTGTTTTTGACTACTTTGTTTTTGCTTTATGAGTAATAAAAAACAACAATCACACTTACCTGGAACACCTGTACCGTAAGTAAATTTTTTTTAATGGAAATTACTTTTTATATGATATTTAATTAAATAATATTTTATTGTATGACAATATGCTATTTAATTTTTTATAAGTATTCAAACATGAGGTTTTCGTTAGCATTTGAAAAAACTAAAAAGTTTTTAAGCCAGTCTAGGTAAAATATTTAAAGAATTACTTAAGAGGGAATAGCAGTTGGATTTTTCTATACAAATGTTTTCCCCTGTTTTCTTCCTGGGTAATGCCCGTAGAGCAATGGTTTTATTTTTTTGAAATCTAGGTCTTCTCTAGGCATGCCTCTACGTTTTACTTTCACGCAAAAAACAATTACAAAAAGAAATGTAAATTTCCAAAAAACCTAAACAATGCCCCATTTTGCCGCCCTATTCAGATGACTACCATTCAAATTTTAAATAGTTTTTAAATAAAAGAAAACCATAGGAGCATAGATCTACTTTTTCTTTAAATATTGGTATCAAAATTAATCGAATCGGCTAAGATTTGAAGGAGAAAATAGGGGAAAACAAAACGCCGATCTGGTTAAGGTTTTTGTAGACAAAAGCGTAGTTGTCCCTATCGCACATGATAAACCGGTTACTCGGGCGCAGCGCGATGGCTTTAATTTGTTCAAATACCCATTTCTCGATTTATTCACAGGTACGATTCCCTCTTAAGCTCAATCGTGACACACGCACGTATACACATACACCTATCTAAACATGCCTATCTCAGACACACAGATAACACTTAGAAAATGAAAATATAAAAAGACATTTAAACACACACTTACAACGAAATCCCACACTAACACACACAATTCTAAAAGTTGCAGGTTCATACACGACACACACTCAATTTCTCCCAGAGAGTAATGAAGAGGAATGTTCGACACTTACACACACAGGATACTTTTCATCCGTAGAGTGGTAGAGACACAACGTATACTATTGGTCACATACATTAAACACCCACAAGGGTACTTATTTACATATTAGATATACTAAATATATCATATATTTAGCCCTGGATTCACTATAATCTGTTTGTTGACTAATTGCCCTGTTAACTACCTATATTTGAACAGACTGTTAAGGTTATCGAGTGTCCCAACATGCACTAACGGCCTTTTAATAAACACATCCACACTCACACTTACTTTTTAGAATTAAGGCTGTTTGTTTACGTAGAGGCTTGTTAGACACAAAAACACACACGCACACACACACATACACTTTTATTCCATCGAGTTATGAAAAGGAATGTTACACACCGATACACTCAAACGAGTACACACATACCCACCCACAGGACACTTACTTTTCTTCCGTAGAGTTATGAAGAGGCATGTTAGACACGGCACCAAACTCCTTACTATGGCCGATGTTGATGGAGAAGGTGGCCTTGAAGATTGGCTCGTCAAAGCAAGGGAACCCTTTACGAGCTGATATGGCTTCAAACTGCGTTGCTATAAGATACCTGGAAAATAAGGAGATTTTGTAACATCGGGCAAAATGTGGGATCTGTAAAGAGATTTTATTTATGCTTTCACATTACATCACTTAGTCCGCCATCTTGGGAACTTCGGGGACGTTTTTTGCATTCGCGTGCGTCCTCGAAAGAAAAATTAGTTTTCCTTTTCTTGATAGATAGCGACATTGTAGGAAAATTTAACCGTCAACTTCTTTTTTCCTGTCTGTTGTATAAATAAGTAAATAAACCTCCTTAAGGTTTATTTCCTTCACGCTTCATCTATGACAGAAAGACTTTGCCAAAGAAATAGTGGTCGAATAATTCAAATATTTTTAGAGGTTTCATACAAAACCCTGTTATTGATGAGTTTGTATGAGGATATAAAAAAATTAAACACCTCATTAGGTCGAAAAACTTATATATCTTCAAGCCATATTTCTTTGGGCACAGATGAAAAATAATTAATATTTTGGGAAAGATGTTTTGTAGGTTGTTGATAATAAGAAATCGTACTATTTTACAGCCTGTAGAATGGACCCCATACTAGAAAACGTAACCCGGAAAGGCATAGAACTCATGGAAAGTAGATGGCGCTTTCAAATAATCTGGAAATTAAATATGGTCTACCGAGTATGCAGCCAAAAAATCATTAAAAATTTCAACATAGTTTCAATGTAAAGAACATAACATTGAAACTTGGTTTATTTTTTTAGCAGAGTACTGGATAAATCATAATAACTTCTCGGATTATTTATTAGCGCCATCTAATTTTATACTTTTCCGGGTTACCATTTCTAAAAGTGGATGGTCAGTCCTTTTTATTGTTCGTCCATGCTTTTACTATTGGTAAGTTAGAAGAAGTAATACTCACTCTTGTACTTTACTTATTTTATCAACATAAGAACTGATGTAAACCCCATCCAGTCCCACCCTTAGATTCCCATAGAAAGGTATAGTTAGCGTGTAGTTAGTGTTCGGTTCTAGACTCTTGCTTAGTTCTATGGTGAGGAAGTTGAATGTGCTGTTTATATTAAACGATTTCACCTGAAAAAGAAAATAGAACGCATAAAAAGGTATAATCTGTATTTTTTTTCATATTTTTAAGATAATATTTTAATTTAATTTGTAAAATTCGCAACACAGTAATACTGTTTCTGAATAAATGATTATGATGATACTAATCTATTTTGACGGAAAGAATATCATTGTATTACAAATTTGTTTTTTCTGACAGTTTTAGACGATTGCTTTTGACATAGCTGCAAAATGTGTTTGTAGGTAAGCGTTGGAATAAACGAAAATAAAAAATACTAAAACTGAACAAGTTATCATCAACTGAACATCTTTTGACGTGGATTCGTCTTTGCTTTCGTTTTGGGGGTCATTCCGTGCAAAGTGGATATAGGCCCTCTTGCGGCAATAATTGGTACTTTATCGAGCTATGTACGACTCAGAGGGTGAGGGGGGAGGTGAGTGGACGTGGGTATGAGCTTGACATGCTCTTGACTTTACCTACCTGCATAGTCTTATTGGCGTAAACTTACGGCCGTATCAAGAATAAAACCCAGCGAGGGAATTTCCTTTTAACTTTTTATTTTTTCTTTTAATATTTTTTCTTACATTTGACAAAGGTCGAAACATGAAAAATCAAATCCCACCTACATTTATGGGCGGAGTCGAGGATATAGCTAACCACGGAATTAACAGCTCCCGTGGTATAGTGTTTAGAGGACTTGGCTCTATCCGAAGATTCTGGGTTCGATTCCCGGTGGGGACACTGTCAAACAAAAATGCCATTGTGCGACCTCCCCATTTTGGTTAGGACATTGCAGGATGAATCACCTGAATGTCCGAAAAGTTTGATGAATTCGTGCTTCGGAAAGCACGTTAAACCGTTGGTCCCGACTACTATTTACTGATTTAGTCGGTAATGAGCCATGTCAGAGGCCTTTGGCGGCTCAACAACTCTGGCACCAGGGTCAGTGAGGTCTGAATATGATGATGACGATGATGACCAGGGATTTTTTTTATCATTTTTAAAAAGAAGATTGAAATACCTCAGGTGCATCATTGCCGGTCAATCGGACGCCATCTTTGGGTATTGAGAACGTGTCTTCAGCATGCAGGACTATCTTTCTTGTACTCGTTCTTGCTGATAGCTGAAACAAAATTTTACATTATTTGCATTTAAAGCGACTTCAAAAAAACCGGTCAATTGCGAGTTGGACTCGCGCACCAAGGGTTCCGATATACCTATAGTATTTTTGGAAGCAATAAAGTTAATTTTAGGATCGCATAACTAAATTTGTTTCGTAAAGTTTTTTTGCAGATTTTTTTTGCAAATTGTAGAACTTAGAAGGATTGTTTTATTTTCGCACATTTTTTCAGTAAAAAAACACAAAAATATATTTGGAATGTACGAGTAAAGACCTGTCATAATATGATACCCCAATCGACCTAGTAACGACAATTTGAAATTTTGACCCCCCATGTTTGGGCCCCCTCTACATTAATAATCACAATTATTTTTAATTCCTCCATGCCAACCATATTCTAACACTATTCCAAATTTCAAGTCGATAGCATGAGTGGTTGCTGAGAATAGGGAATATGCATAAATTTTTTTAGTCGCATCTATTAACAAAATATGAAAAACTGTAGTAGAGATGACAAAAAGTGAAATGAAAATTAAAATCGGCTAAGAAATACGGCTGATATAAGCATTTAAAACTATTAATTACGTGCCGATTAGACAGAGAGATCCGACATGGCATGTGACGTCACATGCCACTTCGGCCATATAAACTTCTTATTAAATTTCGTTTTGCTAGAAAGAGACAGAAACAATTCTTCAATGGCTTATATCTTTTTTGATTTCATAGTTATTCGAGAAATTGTTTTACTAAACTATTTATTACATGAATGAGGATAAATTTTTTAATTAAAAAAACATCATGCATATTCCCAAGATAGACAGACAGACAAAAACCCTTATGGTGCGAATAAGGGTTCCTTTTTTTACCATTTTGGTATCGGAACTCTATAAAGGAGTTTATCATTATGTTACAAGTGGGCCAAGAAAATGTATACTTTATTCATATTAGCATTCTTTGATCACTTTATGTGCAAGTGGGCCACCTGATGGTTCAGTCAACGACAGGACAAGCTTAACACTCGCAGTGCAACTCTAGCCCGCAAGGCTATAGAAATAAGAACCGTACAAAGTCCAATTTGTCAACCTTGATGTGCCCTTGACTGTACCTAAGTGGTCATTTTCGCGTAGGTAGGTGGTATTTATATATTTATACAGCGTGAATTTATATTGGTTTCGCTCCCGAAGCCCAGCTATCCCGAAGAAAAATTTTTTTCCTATCCCATACAAAATGACTCGATCACGTGACCACTTTTTTATGGAGAGTCGAAAATAGGTTTTCGAGTAAAAAAAATTTTCTTCGGGAAAGTTGCCAATGAAAATTCACGCTATACAAACAAACATGTCTCGTTTTATAGGTTAGGATTTGGATATGTTCCTTTTTTCGTGCAGGTTAGTCTGGTTATTTTTTTTATTACCCAAAAAGGAGGGTTATGATTTTGACCGGTATGTATTTGTCAATGGACTCCGTCTGTCTGTCTGTCTGTCTGTCAAGACCCTTTGGGCTCCCGCACACGACCGAGAATCGGTGGGTGATTATCGGCCAGGACAAGGAGGGAAGATTCAGGTGATAACACGTCAGAGCGGGATGCCGACAAAAAATCGGTCACCGATTCTCGGTCGTGTGCGGGAGCCCTTTATCTCACGAACGTGTAAAGGTATCAGGTTGAAATTAATACCATATATTAGGATCCATGAACCACACAAGATCTGAAAATTTCAATTTTTACAACGACGCAATCAAAAGATATGGCATTTTATGTCCTCATCTCCATACATTTATGCAAAAAAGCAAAACCTACAGGGTACTTCCCGTTGACCTAAAATTATGAAATTTGGCAAGAAGCTAGGTCTCACAGTACAAATAATGGGAAAAGTCTGAAATCAGTAAATATTACAACTTTTCTCACAACTAATGGTAACCAATTGTGGTGAGCTCCCGTTTCAAGAACATTCATATAAGAGAGGGGTCAAGTTGGGTGGTCGCGGAGGCGATTTTTGTTTTAGTTCTATTTTAAAAACGGGAACACTTCAAAATTGGTATGTTTATAGTGCATAAGCTATAAAATAACAAAAAATTATAAAATTTGGTCAAGCGCGTGTCGGACTCAAAAAATCTAGCACATCAACTTACTGAAATTTCAACTAATACAATTATGATTATGTGGTGGTACAGAACCCTTGGTGCGCGAGTCCGACCCGCACTTGGCCGGTTATTTTTTCCGTTAAATATACTCTGGTTTTAAAGTCGCGGCTGCAAAATGTGTTGGTAAGCGGTGGCATTGACTCATGAAACGCATTATATGGCGTTCCATACGTTACGTCCGCAGCTGCACTATATTTTTTTAAATTTTATGAGCTGATTCACCTTTTGTCATACATTTTTCAAGGAGGTAGGTAAGTACACGACGCACAAAATAACTGTGGCCCTGTCATTGATGCGCAGAAGAAAAAAATGGCCCATTTTTGCACATTTTTGACTTCTACGCATCAATGACAGGGCCACAGTTATTTTGTGCGTCGTATAAAAAGTTTAAAAACAAATATACCCCGGCACTTATGACAAATTGTAATTTAACAACTGAACAGTAAGCCTTGACAATATTATACAGGGTGTTAATTTGATTGCGTGCCATAGCTCAGGGGTGGGATCAGTATCAGAGTATTATATTACTCTATGGTATCAGTAACTGAACAACTTTTACCATCGAAATACGAAAATCAATTTTTAACCTCCCATAGAAACTGCATCAGCTTATAACCCATTCTGTATGGAATGTCAAATTTGGTTTTTCGTGTTTTGACCTAACTATATTCCTTGGGAAAAGTTCAGTTATTGATACTGATCCCGCCCCTGAGCTATGGCACGCAATCAAATTAACACCCTGTATGTATATTCTTTGCCTTGACCAAGATCATTTGACGGTTTAACGCCCACATCACTGACAGTCAAAAATCGTTTATTTTTTTTTATATTTACATTATTTGACTTCGATGTTGCGGGTTGCTGCAGACCATTGTCTATGGTTCTAAGTCATTCATTGTTTTCACCTCATTTATAACAATACTTGATGACAAATTTTTGTTCATTTCGAGTCTTCGAATGCTCTTTATTTAAATCTCTGGAAAAAAACCGGCCAAGTGCGAGCTGATCTCGCGCTGTAAGGGTTCCGTACTTACTACCCATCCGCCTAGTGACTTATATACTCTTTGCCATCCGCCATATCACATCACGTTCTTCAAGCTTTTGCGTTATAAAATATCCACTTTCCTAAACAAGTAGATAGTGCGTTTCAAAAACTGAGTGGCGCCATCTAACAGTGGGTAGAGCTTATGTGAAAAGTTGTTATATCTAATAATTTCAGACTTTTTCCTTAGCTTGTGTTATAAGACCTAGCTTCTTGCCAAATTTAATTATTCTCACAAGGAGCTCCCTCCAGAATTCCAGTTTTTGGTGGAACAATGTGAAGAAGTACCATAGACACCACACTTGTTAGCGTCGGAACTTGTTTACTATTATATATTCTGTGGCGTCGGCTGGCACCAAAGAATGCGGTTGTTGGTAACCGCAGAATGTAAGATGGTACGATACACAGAGGGATGCTGCTGCCTATCTTCTTCTTCTTCTTCCTCGGTCCCTCACCGATGAGGATCGCGACCACATATGGTCCCCTTCCACAGGCTGCGATTGTATGATGTGTGGACCGCACGCTGCATGTTGCCGCCGACTGCCTTCTTCATTGTTTCAGACCATCTCAGGTGCCCTACCTTGAGCACGTCTGCCTTCCATTTGGCCCAAAATAATCTGTTTCTCCAAACAATGCCTTGAAGACCGCATAATGTGTCCGAAGAAACGGAGGGCACGCTTTCGGCATATAGTGGAAAGCCGCGTCGTGATGTTAAGTTCTTTTAATATGGACTCATTAGTTCGCATGGCAGTCCATGGTATGCGAAGTAATTTCCGCCAACACCACATCTCAAACGCATCGACCTTACTGCTATCGCGGCTTTTCACGCACCAAGTTTCGGCACCGTACAAGAATATTGAGAATACCAGAGCTCGAACCAAGCGCACTTTAGTCGTACGTCTAATACCTCTGTTCTTCCAGATCTTATCTAGGTTAGTCATAGCACTTTTGGCCATACCGGCTCTACGACGAATTTCAACGGTGCAGCTGCCATCACAGGTTATCATCGATCCAAGATACACGAACTCACTGACTTTTTCATAACCATCGAGTGCGGCGGTGCTTGGAAGTATTTGCGCTCTGTCTACCACCATTATTTTAGTTTTTGAATGGTTGATCTTAAAACCTAGTTTGGCACTCTCAACTTCAATTTTCTTCAGAACAGTTGCCATTTCTATTTCACTCGACGCAACTATAGTCGTATCGTCTGAATACCTCAAATTATTGACTCTGCGACCGCCTACTACAACTCCGCCATCCCAGCCGTTAAGTGCTTTCCGCATTATGTATTCGCCGTACAGATACCGCCTATACTCTGGTTCATAATTCCTTAGTCGCCTTTTACGCCGCATTAGATGGATGGAATTACTAGCGGTTTAAACCTTATATTTTCTCATTAGCCATTCTTGTCCTACTACTGAGCAAACGCCTTCCACGTTTACCTTGATATACAGGGTGTATAAAAAAAGTAAGATGATTCTTCTACAACATTCATAAATTGTAAAAAAAAACATTTTTTTATGAATTTTAAATTTTGGGTGATCATGAAATTTGATTTTTCTTCGAATTACATTACAGTAATTTATTGAAATGGAAATGGTAATGTTCCGTGTGGTGCCGACCAAGAACCAACCCATCTCTACCCGTGGGTGTCGTAAGAGGCGACTAACGGCTTATGAACCGGCGGATGGGCAGCAGCATCTTTCTGTGATCTAGTGATCTAACTATAATTAATTACTTTTGTTAATTTTTAAAATTGTGATATAGAAAATGCTATGTACGCCTGAATTGTCGCATCAGCTATAACTTACATCTTTGTTATATGTTGTAGTTATTTATAATGTTAAAGATGTGGCTGTACTATTAGGAATAAATAAATAAATATCGTATCATCTTACATACTGCGTTCACCAACAACACGATACGTACTTGCTAGTGACAGGATATTATAACAAAGAAACATCAAAATATTGCATCACCAGCTGATCATAGAGGTTATTTAATTTAACACTCCGGGCGCTTCACTTTTTAAAAAATTCTTTTTATATTTTTTTTACATCTATGAGTGATGTAGAATCACCCCTTAGAAGGATCATCGTAGTTTATTTACACCCTGTATAGGTATTAATGTGAGTGCGATTTTTAACACTCGGCTCTGAAATCACAGCGTTTTCTATTTTACGCAACAACTGAACAAAAACTAAAAATGACAATAGCTGACGAAAGTAGGTCATTTATATGAAGCCGTTTAGGCAATTCATTTGACAAAATGTATATACGTGCTGGAACAGTCGATCAAATGCTAATAATATAAACGCGAAAATTTGTAAGTATGGATAGATGTTTGTAACTCTTTCACGTAGGTAAAAACTACTGCATGGATTTTAATGAAACTTTACAATAATATAGCTTAAACAGTACATCGAATAACACATAGGCTACAATTTGTAAACCTGCGCAGACGAAGTCGCGGGCACCAGCTAGTAGAAAATGTTTAAAAGAGGAAGTCAAGACAACTTTATGGAAAACATCATGATAACATCCCATAACACGTCCACTAAAGGACAGGGAGCCAATTCTTGAATATCACCGGGTGATAAATTATCACAAAAAAAATTCAAAATCACAGACTTTTCTTATTAAAATATATTCGTAAAATATATAGAAGTCATTGATTGTTAATTTTCATGTATTTTGATTTAACTTTCAACAGTTTATCAGGGCATATGTGAATTTTTAAAGTCTCAAAAGTGATATTTTATCACCCGGTGATTTTCAAGAATTGGACTGGGCGCTTCCTCCAGAGTTTCAGCTCTTGTCGGAACAATGTGGAGGGGAAGTTCCTTAGTCACCACGCTTGTTAGCCTTAGGGCGAACGCTGCGTCAGGCGTGCTCACGTCGCGTTTCCACGCGCGCGTAGCAAATTCAGCAAGATACAAGGGCACCGCTAGCTAGCGCGCGTCAAACGACCACACGCCCGCGGCCTAGAAATACGGAACGTACCGACACGCAGGATGTCGCGCGGCGCGTGTCGCTCGGGCGTGTTTGTTTTTCGTTATGGCTGGCACCATGGGCTGCGGTTGTTAGTGACCGCAGTATGTAAGATGGTACGCTACACAAAAAGATGGTGCTGCCCATCCTCCGGTTGATAAGCCCTTTGTCGACTATTCTTTTCCGGCACTACGTATGAATTGAATATAAATAATTTAAATATTGTGAACATTACTGCACCTACACAGCAAGACCGACTCATACTTAAACAATTTGTTTATTGCTTAACTTGCACTATCGGAAAGAAAGAGCAGTCGCCTCTAGGCCACTAACGTTTGAAGGACAAGTGGACAAAGAAGGAGCAGTGTATATTCTTCTACCAACGAAGTAGAAGTGAAGTGAAGAAGTGGTATTAAGATTCTGGTTCAGGCTTAAGCCGTAATCACACCTTGCTAAATTGGTTGGTCAAGAGAAATACCCCTGATTTAAAACAATGATGAATAATTATTGGCTTATATTTTAAAATCGGCTTAAGCCTGAACCAGAATCTTAATACCAGTTCTTCACTTCACTTCTACTTCGTTGGTAGAAGAATTATTCTAAGTTAGTAACTAACATAGAATAAGTTTATACTAATCATTTTATGGATCTCTGTCATCTTGAATTAAATAAATAATAATAATAATAAATACATTCAAAGGCTAATTCGACATACATTGCTGGGAAGCTTGGTTCTGTTAATTCCAAATATTCCAATATCGTTACTTGAACCATCAAGGTATGCCAAATTAGTTTCTGAATTGAGGAAGGCGTGATAGCGACTAGAAGACTTAAAATCCAAATCAAGGTCATAACGAGCATATTTGAAGACGGCGGAAAATAAGAGGAGCATTAAAGGTCCCTGGAGCTATAAGTTCCCCTTCTAAACTACTAATCACATTATGATAAAATTTTGTACACAATAATTATGAGTACAAAATTTCGTCATTTTGTCTTTATACATCTTATCCAATTATTGGACGAGATTGGTTTAGTAAATATGGTTTTAATTGAAAACTATTAATCAATTCAACGTGAATTTTCATTAGTTTTAAAGCCGAAGCACAGTGATTCTACTCATGAAAATAAGCAACTTTACCGAAGAAAAAATTTTTTAACTCAAAAATACAAAATGAGTGGAGTCGATCACGTGACCATTTTACTATCGGGAGACGAAAACATTTTTTCGAGTAAATATTTTTTTCTTCGGAAAAGTTGCTTGTTTTCATGAGTAGAATCACTGGGATTCGGCTTTAAAACGAATGGAAATTTACGCTGTATAAAGATATAGTGAGTCTAAAATATGTATGTAAAATATTGAATTATAAAAAAAATAAAAAACCTATTTCAAAACTTGATATTATAATTATCTTAGCGATAACTTGTGAAAACACAATTTGACAAAATGTTGTAGGTACACATTTTGTCAAATTGTGTTTTCACAAGTTATCGCAAAAATTAGTTTGTATGGGAAATCATTGCTCCAGGGGACCCTCAAAAGATCCCATTGGGTCGAAGTGCTCTGGTAATGAGAAGTCCACTAAACTGAAACTCAGCCGCACAGCTCAGCCCTATGAAATAAGATTGTATGGGGTGTATAGGACACGGTGTACCAAAAACTGAAAGGACGTACTCAAACAACCAAACTGAATAACTTTCCCAAAAAAAACATTATTGGTAAATGTAAAAAAAAAAATACTTCTCCATACAAATTGCTCACTGTGATGGAGAAGTCATTTTTTTTTCATTTCCCAAAAACATTTCTTTTGGAAAGATGTTCAGTTTCGTTGACTGAGCACGCCCTATCAGTTTTCGGTACACCGCCCCTTACACCCTGTATGTAAGATAATGTCAGCATGATACTTTTATTTATTTCCGAGGTGGCATTGGCAGCTACATCCAAAAGGAAAACCTTATAAAAACGATACTGGAATATAAAACAGGTACTTAATAGTGTAGGCAACGAAGCAGTTGACCCCAACATAATTCTCTCAGGCAGATTTTATTTGACAGGATGATAAAGTATCATGAAATAAATGTAAATTCAAAATATCCAAAAAAAAATTACACAAAAAAAATCATACATTTTTTATAACTTTTGTATGGAAAAATTAAAAGTACCGATTTTTTTTGGATTTTTTTATAGAAGGTTTGTCTCATGTTGTGTAATACCTCAGCAAAGTTTCATCGACTAAGGATTTAATGCGGGGGTCTTCATACAACGATCCGCTTCGTTGCCTAGATTACTTACCTACTGTACATACGGATACTGAACTCAAACGCTGGATGGATTGGAAAGCGCAACGCTAGACGGCGGCGGTTGTGTACAAACCGGCCAAGTGCGAGTCGGACTCGCGCACCAAGGGGTTCCGCGTCTTATTTATGGACGCTCAGTCACGCAAGATTAAATGCGCGTGAGTCCGACTTGACCAGTTTTTATTATTTGTTATTGTTCTATAAACATACCAATTTTCACTCTTGTAAGTGTTCCCACTTTTATGATAGGGCTGAAATGAAAAATTGAGAAAAAATCGCCTAAAAACACGTTTTAGTAGGGAAGCACTAAATATTATACATTTTTATTATTGGTCGTTATAGCGGCAACAGAAAAAAATACATAATCTGTGAAAAACCTTCAACAAACCTTCTATTTGAAAAAAATCCATACATTATAGTATGAAGGTCCCTCGCAAGAAAGTGATACGCTTATGGCTCCCTCCATAGCAGAAAGTTCTGCTACTTATTGGTCTACCTATTACGGTGCTCATGAGATACAGCCCGCTGACAGACAGACGGACATCGGAGGCATTTAATAGGGTCCCGTTTTTCATCCTTCGGGTACGGAACCCTAGAAAGAGGGAGACTATTTCTAATTATTAATACTCTGTATATGATTCTCTTATACTTTTATCATCACAAAATATTGCGGAAAGTTTGATTTAAACTTCCTTCTTAACCCACTCTATCTAAAGGAGTAATCACACCTAGCTGAATTCAAAGACTAATTCGGCATACATTGCTGGGAGGCTTGGTTATGTTAATTGCAATATCCTTACTTCAACGAGCAATGTATGCCGAATTAGTCTTTGAATTCAGCTAGGAGTGGTCACTCCTTTAAAGTCGCTACCACACTTTCCTTAATTCAGAAACTAATTTGGCATACATTGCTCGTTGAAGTAAGGATAACCAAGCCTCCCAGCATCATATGCCGAAGTAGTCTTTGAATTTAGAATTGCGGCTTTATGCTGACCTTGACGTAAGTGAATCTACTAGCACGGCCACTCGTCGGTGGAAACACTTTGACCTCGAGCGGGTCTCTGGTTCCGGGTGTTTGTAGCACAGCGCTGGTTCAGCTTATACTGGTTTTGTTTCTACGTGCTTGCTGCCGTGCGTACACACGGCCGCACATCAGTAGAAACACTTTTGGACCTTAGGGCGTGGTAATAGAGTCGAAAAAGTTTCTACCGACAAGCGGTTGACCGTACAAGAGCAACGGAGAAGAATAATATTTTCATAACAAAATCATGCGATTTATTAATCACTGACTCCTAGACGAATAGCAAATAAAATACTCATAACATATGATATGATCGTACCTTACAATAGATTGTAGATATTTTAAATTAGCTTCTATTGTCGTTATTTTCACATACATGTGCTATTAAAGTAAAGTACCTGGAAACTGATCACCGTTCCTACCGCATCCTGTTTAGTGATTTGCATATGAAGTGGTCTAAGTCACAGATTACATTATATTTTGGGAAGTCGGAGCAACGGAAATAGTCAATGAGGAAGTTCTTTCCCTAACGGACTTTCCACAAGTGCTTCTGTAAAATCGTTAAGCCTTTCCAAAAAAACGCCAAAGGAAAGGATCCTACATCCTACCATGTAGTAGTTCATTCACAAACTCACCAGTATGTCAACAGCTCCGTAGTAGCTGAAGTTGGTGCCAGGGTCGATGTCATAGAGGACGCGAAGGTCGTAGTGGCTCGGAGCGACGTCTGTGGGTAAGAGGTACTCGTCGGCGCAACCAGCCAGGGACAAACTGACTGCCAGCAGCACGCATGTTGACCAGCCCATTTTTCACTGCAATTTAAGTTATAAATTTCATCATAGTTTAGTCATTCTATCCCGTGTGGTGCCAGCGAAGAATAGTACCAGCCCATCTCTACCCAGGGGTGTCGTAAGAGGCGACTAAGTGATGATAAACCGGATGATGAGCAGCATCATCCTTCTGTATATCGTATCATCTTACATTCTGCGGTCACTAACAACCGCGGTCCATTATGCCAGCCGCAACGCTAACAAGCGTTGTAACTATGGTATACACGGCAACAAGTACGTAGCAACAAAACCAGTATAAGCTGAACCAGCGTTACCCCACACACCCGAAATCAGAGACCCGCTTAACGTCGTGTGTACGTCCCCCCTATTAATAATATACCACGTAGATATTTTTGCAGAAAAATTCTAGGGGAAGTTTCCTTGTATAACAGTGAATTTTTTAAGGAATCCAAACACCCAAAATTAAATTGGTTAAAGCCACGATCACACCTAGCTGAATTCAAAGACTAATTCGGCATACATTGCTCGTTGAAGTAAGGATATTGCAATTAACATAACCAAGCCTCCCAGCAATGTATGCCGATTTAGTCTTTGAATTCAGCTAGGTGTAAGCGTGGCTTAAGGGATGATTCAAAACAGTATTGTATAACTACCATCAAAAATAAATTAAAAAAGCATTTATTAGATTTGAGAGTAAGATTGCTTTCAATATGTAACTTACAAGTAGGTTAGCAATAGTAATAGAATATTGAGTGTATTTGTTTCGCCAACAAACTACTGTGCAGTTTGGCAATGTTTTTGAATGTAACTACTTGTAAACAATTTTCCGGAAATAAAGTAAAATAAATAAATAAAATGTCAATAAAAGTTAAGTAACAGAACATAAGTTTACAGTAAACAAAAGTTTTTGCACTTGTTAAGGTAAGCCTTTAAACGTACATGAATTATTAAAACGCTGTTAAAAGGCTACACGTGTCTTAGTGAGATGAATAATAAACATGGTTTTGCATATGTCACAGGCAATGTGTCAAATCCAGCATTCTACAGAATACCTAGTCACCCTATAGAATAGGGTGACTTTTAATTACCTAGTTCTAGTTAGACCTATGTTCCTTGGGGAAAGTTGTTCAGGATCATGAGTACATTCATACATCTTTCTATCAAGAACTAATTAAAAGTCACCCTACATACAATGCCTAAACGTTCAGGCAAAGTATGAAATAAATTTATTTTACACATTGCCTAGGCATTCTATACAATGCCCAATGTTCAGCCGGCAATGTATAGAATACGTGGTAAGTGGGATGTAAGTGGGGTTAGGTTAGTTAAAAACACATGTAATTTATCTTATTTCATACTTTACCTGATCACCACATGGCATTCTATTGTATAGAATGGCATGGCATTACATTGACTAGGCAATGTGCATAATTATAAACGATAGAAACCATATTTTATACATTGCCTAGACGAGCTCGGCATTATATAGGGCTGGTTCTACAAACTAGGGAATTCTGGATGTTCAAGATCGTAGATTCGGTATTTTTAATCATACGTGCTTAATTATATATTAGAATCAAGGTTTACGTTGGTTTCTAATTGGGCACACAAAATCAGCTTTCTCAAGTATTAATTTTTATGAGAAAACTTCCTTAGAACAGCCAAAACTCTCACTTCCCTGTGGGGGGACTTTCCAGAATCCAACATTCAAATGTAGTGTAATGTAAGTAAGTATGTAAGTAGCTTTCTAAAAAAAATATTACTGTAATACAATAACCATAAGTGTAAGTTTGCCATGTTAGCTATAAAGTTTTTGTAGCTCCATATTTTCACGAAGATTTTCTTCACTTAACAAAGAGGTCGCCAATATTTTATCAAAACCCTAGAAATTGAATAACAATCGACGTTGTAGCTCTTACTATTGAAAAATGTATTGTTTTGTTTGATTTGATGACCGATTAGTCGTACAAGCACCTCGAATAAAGAAATTCGCGACCGGGCCAGTCGAATTCTCACTCATATGGTATGGTAATTCATATCCAATATTAGATAATATTTAAATTTAAATTAATAATACGTATAAGTTTTGATTACACGGACCATTGGTGAATTAGTGTTAGTTGTAAAACGAAAGATTCTTATGAATTTACAACAGAATCATCGAAAATATCACTTCCCTGGATATAAGTGGATATACATAGACAGGGAAGTGACAATTCCCCAGGAAAGTGATATAAAGCAGCAGTTGCTATGGCTGGAAGTAACAAGAATTGCAATTTGATGTCATTCTGTAATAAAGACTTTTGTATCTCGTAGCTCAGAAAAAATAACTTAACATTTATTAAACTTTTGTTTTCCACACAGACCTCACTTCCCTGTCTCGGTTATCGCTTCCATGATACGCATTATTGTTCATTCAAATTCATATTGTAAGAAATATCACATAAATACAGTACGTACTGTGATCATGGTTGTAATGTATATTGAAAACTAGCTGTTGCCCGCTACTTCGTCCGCAAGGGATTCTATCTATCTATCTATCTATCTGGCCATCCATCCATCCACCCTTCCGTCTATCTGTCGTCACTCCCTGTCCCTCTCTCTACCCCTACCTATCCCTATCCCGTTCCCTATCCCTACCCCTAACGCCATCTTAGCCGCTATCCCTATCCTCATATAAATATAGAAACGACACCCAAATTGATTTTTAGACATTTCAACCCTATCGCACCCCAACCCCATCCCCAGGGGATGATGGTATTTCACGAGTCACGACCACCACGTTGGATTTCAAAGTTGTTGTAGTTTTCGTAATCAGCGACCCGATAAACCATACAAACGACACTCATATTGATTTTTAGACATTTGAACCCTATCGCACCCCAACCTCAACCCCAGGGGATGATGGTATTTCACATCCGCCACGTTGGATTTCAAAATTGTTGTAGTTTTCGTAATCAGTGACCCAATAAACCATACAAACGATAGCCATATTGGTTTTTAGATTTTTCATCCCATTTCCCTTTTATTGGGGTTGAATTTGGGGTGGAATTTCATTAACAGTGATGAACGTTGCATAGAATTACAACCCTAATGCCTAAATAATAAATTATGTCGATTTATAAAGGATTTTCAACTTCATCTCCCTTTTCACCCTTTAGGGTATCGAATTTTCAAAAACCTTGAAAAACGTTAATATTAACTATTAATTGTCAGCCTAAATACAAAATTTGAAGATCCAAACTTTAAAACTGACGAACTTTCATACAAACTTTCATCCCCTAATTTACCCCCTTAGGGGTAGAATTTTGTAAAACCCTCTCTTAGTGCACCCCAAGAACTCATAAGGATCCTAAATGCCAAATTTGGAATTTCTAGACCCAGCGGTTTAGGCTGTGCGTTGATATGTCAGTCAAAAAGTCAGTCACCTTCTTAAATAACATTAAATGCGTTTTCCCGTGGGAATTAAGTGTTTTCCCGCGGTAAAAATTAACCTATGTGCTATTCCAAGACCTAATCTATATGTGCGCCAAGTTTCATAAAAATCCATTCAGTAGTTTTTACGTGAAAGAGTAACAAACATCCATCCATCCATCCACACTTACAAACTTTCGCGTTTATAATATTATAGTAGGATAGGATATATTTTTAAAGTAAAAGAAAATATGTTAACAGGCATTTATCCCATCGACTCTCACTTCCCTGTCATCCGAATACCAAAAAATGCCTAAAACTTTAAAAATATAAAGTATTTTGACTGACTCTTCAAATTCTATATTATTCAGTTATACTATCTTTGTTATATCCAATTTTCATGTCAAATATATTGAAAAAATGGAAGGGCCAAAAATTACCCCATTTTATTCCCTTGTGAGTAAAACTAGCCATAGAATGCCTTAGGCATTGTATAGAATGCCTGAATTGCCGATAACACATACATTAAGAACTTTACTTTTGCGGCCAATAGCCTGGTAGTAAAATGATATTACCGGCAAGTAGGTATATGTTCCTCTCAAACACCGTGCGAATTTTATCTAATTTTTGCCAAACAATCAACAATTCTGTTTTTTTGCAAATAAGGGAAATTTGTGAGGTCACGCTTTTACATCACATTATGATGTTTTGATGCTCTGATGCAGCCATCATAATAATGTTAGAGGGTTCTTTTTAAAACTACGAAAAAAACTTAGTCGAAAAAAAGGGAATTGCAAAATATTCAGCCGCAGTTCGTCTAAAACGTCATACCTCTGTACAGTTAAAGCCATATACAGGGTGTTAGAAAAAGTACCAATTGCCTTTTAACCACATGTGTAAGTAGAATAAAGTACATAAAACATAATGATATGCAAACATAACATAAATATAAAATACTTGATACGAAAAAAAAAGATTCAAGTTGCCAATCCTATTCTCAAAATCACAACGCGCACCCGTCGCCGTTCACTAACGAACGCCATTCACTAGTGTGCAACAGAGATAGGAGATAGAAAACTACGTAAGGACTACACTTGAGGCAAATACGAGTACTCACGCTTATCGGTGCGATAGTCTTAAGTCTGGTTAGGGTTGACACAATTAAATTTTAAATATTAATTTTTAGAATCTGTTATTTTTTTTTAAATATAAACTAGTTGGTAAAAGCGTCTCCGGTACTGACGGAGAAGACGCAGGTTTCAATCCTGCCTGTGTTTGTGAAATTTTGCGATTTTCTACTTTGTAAAATTATCCGAACACTGAAAGTGTTAAAATAAAATCATTTTCATGAATCTCCTGATTGTCTGAAAATTAAAATGATTTCGTGCTTTGGAAGGCCTTTGAAGGCGGCGATTCAAAGCTATACATGGTGTTCCTTTTCACCATATATTCTATAAGTAGAATTAAGAACAATAAGCATGTTTAAATAACAAAAAGATTACAGATTTTAAAAATGAATAAGTATTAAAATTTAATTGTGTCAACCCTCACTAGACTCAAGACTATCGCACCGATAAGCGTGAGTATTTGCCTCAAGTGTCGTCCTTACGTAGTTTTCTATCTCCTATCTCTGTTGCACGCTAGTGAATGAAGTTCTTTAGTTAATGGTGGCGAGTGCGCGTTGCGATTCTTAGAATAGGGTTGGCAACTTGAACTTTTTTTTTTCATAGAAATTATTTTATTTTTATGCATTGTTTAGAATTAATATGTTTTATGTACTTTATTCTACTTACACAACATGTGGTCAAAAGGAAATTGGTACCTTTAATTACACCCTGTATTATCAGCGGAAGTAATCAGAAGCCTTTGGCGGTTCAACAACTGTGACACTAAGGTTTTTGAGGTCGGTCATCGATTTTACAACCTACACAATATGATGATGTGATTAGAGTACTCGACTACTCGTACACTCAAAAGCAAATCAAGCTGGACACATTGGACTTTGCACCGTTCTTTTTTCAATAGACGTACGGGCTAGAGTCGCGATGCGAGTGTCAAGCTTGACCTGTCGTTGACTGTACTACTCGCTACCTTGTGTACAGAATAAAGAGGTAATTTTCCTCCTTTTGGTTCGATCCAGTAATAAATTAAAAAAGTAATCCGACTTGCTTGGCTAACTTGTTTTTCAACCTTCTCGGTAACGTCGCTAATTGATAAACTTCCCAAGGGAACCAAATAAATGCTTTTACAATATAGGTGCTAAACTGAATCTGGTTTGGCAGCCACGGAAAAAAGTGTCGATAGATCAATACTGAGCTTTAAGATCAAGCCAAGCATGGCGATGAAAGAACTAGAAGCATTTAGCGAAACAGGAATGGCCAAGTTCAAGAAGTCCCTAAGTCCATTTTCATAGATTTCACAAAATGACGAGACATTACAATATTGAACGTTTTATAATGCAACAAGTTGACAATAATAAAGGAAAAAGTGATAAAAATAGTTGGACTAAGGTTAATAAATTTTGGACTTAAGGACTTTTAAATAGGTTATATCGGACTTAGGGATTTTATGTCGGACTTAGGGTTTCTAGTACAAACCATTTTGTACTTAGGGTGCATTATGAAATCAATAATATAAAATATAATATTCGTCCATTCCGAAAAATCAAAGAAAAATATTATAAAATATGACAAAATAATTCGTTCCCAACAAGTTGCAAAAAATCTTTTTGAAAAATGACGGTTGCTGTTTACAAAAGGACATTTTTCTTAGACTTGCGTACTTTTTGAACTCCAGTGGAAGGACTTAGGTTTTTAGATATGCTTAAAAAAACACACTTAGGGACGGTTCAACAATGGTTTAAATATACAAAACCATAGACAATGACTAGCTGTACCAGCAGTGTTGTTAGTACATAAATAAAATCCCTAAGTGGGACTTAGGGACATCTTGAATTTGGCCATTATTTCTAATGGAGACGGTTGAAAAAAAAAAGTCTACCAATATTCGCGCTTGATTCTTTTTAGGGTTCCGATACCAAAATGGTAAAAAAGGAACCCTTATGGTGCGACTTTGTCTGTCTGTCCGTCTGTCTGTCACACCTCTATATCTCAGCAACCACTCATGCTATCGACCTGAAATTTGGAATAGTTTTAGAATATAGTTGCCCAACTTAATTGCACATGAAAAAAAATAATATGATTATTAATGTAAAGGGGGCCAAAAAAGAGGGGACCAAATTTCAAATTGTCGCTACTAGGTCGAGTGGGGTATCATATGAATGGGCTTTACTTGTACATTCTAAAATATATTTTTGTATTTTTTTACGTCTCTTAGTTTTCAAGTTATGATGAAAAATTTCAAAAAAAATACCATTTCCCCCCCCCCCCCCACTTATCTCCGAAGTTTGTGAAAGGAAAAATCTGAATTAATTACAGTTGACAGAAGTTTATGTAAACATTACAGCAAATACAAAACGATATTTCTAAGTTGCACAGTTTTTTACAAATCTGCAAATAACCTTTACAAACAAATTTAGTTTTGCGGTCCTAGAAATGGACTTTATTGCTTCCGAAAATACATTCGATACATCGAAAACCTCGGTGCGCGAGTCCAACTCGCACTTGACCGGTTTTTTTTATTTATTTAAAGTCAGAAGGACTAACAGTACTTAAACAATGCCGATATAGTAAAACATAACTTATAATAGAAAACATCAAACCAATTACCTACATAAATCACATGCACAGATGGAAAAGGGTTGTAGAGGTGAATCGATTTGGATTCTCGCAAGTGTACGTACAATTTAGTGCCTTTTAACCCATCACCTAAGCCAGATGTACAAGTCGAAAATCTAGGTGATATCAAATGTAAGTGAATCGATTTGGATGCTCGCTAATGTACGTACAACTTATTGTCTTTTAACCTATGTGCCTATGCGAGCCAGATGTAAAAGTCGAAAGTCTAGGCTATAACCTATTTCCAAATGTGCTTTCTCTTTTAACTATCGGCCTATAACCGCAGTTACAGGTAATGGGCCTATTAAACGACTGTTATAAAGCTGGTACAGTCAAGAGCTCGTCAAGCTTGACACATTGTATTTTGTATCGCTTATATTTTAGTAGCCACAGAAGCTTTGCTGGAATTCTGTAGGGAGCGCCCTGTCCTGTAGTGGACATTTCAAGGGATATTATGGTAAGAGTAGTCGTTAAGCCATGTTATAGGCCAGTGAAATAACCGGCACATGATATATATCATCTCAGTTCTCAAAGTGAGCAACGCGCTTTGCTGTCTTATTAGTGTCAAAATATGCCATTAATAGACAGTGGGTGCTATGGGCGGTTGTGACCACTTACCATCAGGTACCCACCTGTTCGTTTGCTCACTTGCAACATTAAAAAAAAAACTTAGTTGGGTAGAAACTCTTGGCAACAAAGTAGAATGTATATCTGAGTACCCTATGTAAGTACCTATAATAAAAATATATTTCAATCGATTATGTATGACTATTAAGTTACGGTAAATTACCGACCCGTTTTCAATCATGCTGATGGTAACAACTGAAAATTAAATATTTGATAGAATTCCTTTCCAAATGACATCTAAATGTAGCCCGCAACTTTTTTCACGTGCAATTAAAAACCTGTCTGTACACCTAACAGCACGTCAGTAGAAACACTTTGGACTCTATAGCATGGTAATAGAGTAGCATAATATGTTTCCACTACCCTAAGTTTCACATTACTATTAACAACCGTTTAGGTGGCAGGAGGAGGACATTTAACTTCAACGAAAACAAATCCCTAAATCCACATTATTTTTAAAAGACCTTTCTAGCGACACCCCACAAGATAGGATAGACAAGAAAAAAAAATTCACCCCCACTTTACTCGTACTCTAAAAAAAATTTGTTTATAATATTTTATTTTACGACTTTGTCTGCGTAGATAAAATGTATATCCAGACTAAATAACAGCTTTTTCGTATACTAAGGGTCTCTGAGCTATGCCGCAGACAGTCGGACTTGACGAAACTATAAGAATTTCTTATATGTATTCTTTATTGTACACAACAAGACAATTATAAAATGTTACAGATGAAGTTTACAATGGCGAGCTTATCTCTTTGAAGAGATCTCTTCCAGCCAACCAATCTTAAGTAAGAAAAATATAAGTATATAGACGGGGACAAGAATGTGTACACGATTATTAAGATTAAATAATAGTAGGAAAATATACAATACATATTAATCATACATACATAGTCATAAGTTAAATATAGGTACTACTTATACTGACTACATACCATAATACTTATATACCAATAATATAATAGAATACTACATAACTAAACTATAATATAATAGAATAATACATAATAATATTTTAACAAGATAAGATGGATAAGTAGTGCTCTTTTAGCCTTTTTTTAAAAGAAGTAACGGAAGGGCTGTCTTGTATCGATTTAGGAAGCTTGTTCCACATTCGAGCAGCTCGCTCTTATTGGCTACGGAACCCTAAAAAGTGCTTGGTTTAGTCTCATGGGTGATGCTAATAAAGTTTGCATTGATATACCAAAGACCCTGTATGGAAATAATGTGTATTAAAGCCACGATCACACCTAGCTGAATTCAAAGACTTAAGCCGGTATTTGACACCACCATGGTGGCTCGACTGGTTGCGCTACTGGTGTCCGTAACTAGACACCAGAGTCGCTACACCCTGCGGCCACAGTATTAAGGGCTATATTTCACTGGGAGTGGTAGCGCGACCTGCAGCCGAGCTGGTGTCTAGTTACAGATGTTGAAGCTAAAACCTATTCACAAAAACGCATCAACTCTATGGTTATTAGTTTTATAATCTATGCTTCTTCTTGTCAGAAATGGCTTCCACCTTGTTCCGGCCTCTTAATCTGTGCACGTGCGTTTCCTGTAAGTCTTCTAAAATATTGAGTTATTTTGATAGAAGGGCTTATGAAAAAGTTGTATCCATTGTTCGCTTTATCTTCCACAAATAAACCTCGTACAATCCTCGGAAACATTGTTTGATTTTATAATAGGTTATGCGTCCAGCGTGCATAGCCACAGCGTGCCACGAGGTAAAAAATTTCGAAGTAAAAATTTATAGCGAACTGAATAGAAAATGGATCAACAGAACAATCAGAATCAAAGCCCACTTCTGCCGAATGCATCTACATCGGGTATCAGCTTCGAGAAGTTAGATGGCGTACATAATTTTCAATCATGGAAGTTTGCCATGCGGATGGCACTTATTCTTGAAGGACTTTGGGACTGCATAGAGCCAGAGGAGGACGCCGTTGTTGATGCTGCGCGCGACAAGAAAGCGCTAGCGCGCATCTGCCTAGGGGTCAAGCCCTGCTGCTACCAGTATGTCCGTGACATTCAAACCTCTAAGGAAGCTTGGGAAAAATTATCTACTATTTATGAAGATAAAGGTTTGTCACGAAGAGTGCTTCTATTGAGAAAACTTCATAAAACGGAATTAACTCAATTTTCAAGTATGACATTGTACATTGAATCCGTCATGAGCCTTGTGCACCAACTAGCAGATATTGATAAGGAAATAGACGATGAGGAAGTTGCTGAACTGCTCCTAAGTGGACTAGGGCAAGAGTACGACGCTTTAGTATCCAGTCTTGAGACGGCAGCAATGACAAATTCCTTGTCCAGTGAGTTAGTGCGGAGTCGACTCATACAAGAAGAATGCAGAAGGAAGTCGTCAAGTGAAATGTCGAGTACTGCATTTATCTCAACGAAGAGTCATCATCCTAGTGCACCGCGTACTAACCTTACATGTACATTCTGTAAGCGCAACGGCCATGTTGTATCAAAATGTTTTAAGCTCAAGAAGCTAAAGAAGAAAGAAAAAGAGAAGACATTCTTCATGCCAGCTTTCCTTGCCACTGCTGATCAAGAATGGATTGTGGACAGCGGTGCATCTAACCACATGTGTCATGATAAGAAGTTATTTAGTAATATAAGGTCAATTAATAAGAATATCACTATTGCAAATAACATGACAATTCCATGTGTTGGTGTAGGTGATGTCTATTTGGACAAAATGGTAAGAAAATTAGAAAATGTTTTATATATTCCTGATATTTCAGCAAATTTATTGTCAGTAAGTAAATTAGTGCAGCAGGGGTTCACAGTTACTTTTAATAGAGATGGTTGTAATATTTTTAAACAATGTATGGTAGAAGGCCAGCCTATTGCTACAGCCACAAATTATCAAGGTATATACAAACTCAACATGGGTAATGGTAAGATATATCCGCAACAGGAACACTCTACGCTCCTGTATTCGAGGCAGCAGCCAGAGAGTGTCACAGATGCAGCTATGCCATCTTTGCCTATTGAAATATGGCATAAGAGGATGGGCCACCTAAACGTGAGTGATTTAAAGAGTCTTAGGAATGTTGCTTATGGTGTGTCTTTTCAGATTAATGACCAGCGACCAACCAAGGATTGTGTAGCTTGTTTAGAGGGCAAGATGTCTGCCAAGCCATATCCAACAGGAGAGGCCAAGCGTGCTACACAGCCACTACAATTAGTGCACTCAGACGTGTGTGGACCTATGCCAGAGGCAAGCTGGGGGGAGGCGAGATATTTTGTTACCTTCACAGACGACTATACCCGGAGGAGCTTTGTGTACCTAATGAAAAATAAAAATGAGGTAATGAATAATTTTATTTATTTTAAAAAACTTGTAGAGAAACAGCTAGGCTTACCTATAAAAATTCTACGTACTGACAACGGAGGTGAATACACTAGTGCCAAATTCGAAGAATACTTAAAAAGGGAAGGTATTATTCATCAGACATCGGTTCCATACTGTGCTCAGCAGAATGGTGTCTCGGAACGGCTGAACCGGACACTTGTAGAAAAGGCGAGATGCATGTTGCAGGAAGCTAGTCTTTGCCAGCGATATTGGGGAGAGGCTTTAATGACAGCTGTTTACCTAAAAAATAGGTGCCCTTCTTCAGCTTTAGCAGGACGGACGCCGATGGAATTGTGGACTGGGTCGGTCCCTGACCTCAGCCATCTTCACATCTTCGGCTGTATAGCATACTCAGTTGTACCTGAGCAACAGCGCCGTAAGTTTGATGCCAAATCCAAACCGTATATATTCGTTGGTTACAGTGAGACATCTAAGGGTTTCAGACTCATGGACCCTCATAGACCGGGCAAGGTGTTAATTTCAAGAAATGTAGCTTTTATAGAAAATAAATTTTATACCAAAGGAAATGATTTAAATAATTTGAAATATCATGATTTAATTTCTTATGTGCCATGTAATGGTGAAAAAATCTGTGATATTAATTTTAGTAATGAATCAATCTTAAATGAAATTTCTAATGTAGGTAGTTCTGTAAGTAAACGGGATTCTAGCCATCACTCGCCGAATCTTGAGAAGAACTGTGAGCCGAATCTTGGTGGAAGTAATGAACTGAATCATGATAATTCTAGTCATACTTTAAGACCCGATTCTAGTCACAGTTCGGATCAGAACTCTACTAATAATGATTCATTTACAGGTGGAGCCGAGAGTGAGGAGTTCTGCACTGGCAGTGAGAACGAGTCCGATCCCACGTCGTCGCCGCCGAGTGGTCGCTCGCTCCCTGAGCGCTTGAGCTCGTCTGGTGAGGTGTCATATCGAGGGGAAGAATCTTTTAGTACACCGTTACCTGTCGTGCGTCCCACTCGTACTACTCGCTCCAAACTGCCACCGAGGTATGATGACTATGAGGTTGATCTTTCTCTCATGGCGCAGCATGTTCCTTCAGAAGAACCATTGACGTATGAGGAAGCAGTCTCAGGTCCTAACTCTCAGCAGTGGCAGCAGGCAATGCAATGCGAATATGATTCGTTAATTGCTAATAAAGTGTGGAGGCTAGTCGATAGACCTACTAATCAAAATATCGTTAAGTGTAAATGGGTCTTTAAGACCAAGTATGACGCAGATGGTAAGTTCGACAAGTTTAAAGCCAGACTTGTTGCGCGCGGCTTTACACAGGTAGAGGGCAAAGATTACTCTGAAACTTTTTCGCCTGTGGTGCGCCATTCAACAATGCGTATTTTGTTTTCGTTAGCGAATGAAATGGACTTAGATATTAGTCATGTTGACGTCACAACGGCATTCTTGCATGGCGATCTCACAGAGACTATTTATATGGAACAACCCCCTGGTTTCGATTCTACCAACAAAAACAAGGTATGTTTATTATTAAAGGGGATTTATGGCCTTAAGCAGGCTAGCCGTATATGGAATTCTAAAGTTCATTCACTTCTCTCAAAACATGGTTTTAAACAAAGTAGGTGTGAACCCTGCGTCTATACTAATAAGTGTGGTAATGATTTATGTATCATCGCGTTATATGTCGATGATTTTTACATTTTTTCGACCCGGAACAGCTCTTTAAAAACTAAATTACTTAATTTATTGGAAAGTAATTTTAATGTTAAAAATTTAGGTGATTTAAAGAGCTGTCTTGGTATTCGTGTGTCTAGGGATCGTGTAAAAGGTATCTTAAAATTAGACCAGTCAGAATATATAAAGAAATTGCTCATTAAGTTTGGTATGGAAAATTGTAAAAGTGTTGCCACCCCTTTACCTTTAAATTTCAAATTAGATAAATGTGAAGGAGAAAGTTTATGTAATGATAGATATAATTATAGACAGTTATTGGGTTTTCTCATGTACCTATCAGTCTGTACACGACCGGATATTTCTTATGCCTGTAGCATGTTAAGCCAGTTTAACAATAGTTTTGGTACTGATCATTGGCTTGCGGCAAAACGTATCCTGCGATATTTAGCGGGTACAATTGACTACTCTTTGTTGTATGTGAGGAGTAGTAAATTGGATTTAAATGCATATGCGGATGCAGATTGGGCAAATGACCCTATAGACCGCAAGTCATATACAGGATTTGTTATTAGGCTGGGAAATAATGTTGTACACTGGGAATCACGTAAGCAGCGTTGTATAGCACTTTCTAGTACGGAATCCGAGTACCTAGCGATAAGCGATGTGTGTAAGGACTTAAGCTTTATTAAAAACTTTTTGTCTGAGATTATGATGAAACAAATTGAAATTACTGTTTTTAATGATAATCAAAGTGCACAAAAATTATTAAAGCTTAAGGAGTATTGTCATAAACGTACTAAACATATAGACTTACGTTACCACTATGTAAAAGAGCTAGTTAAAGACAACATTATTTCTGTAGAGTACATGCCAACTGAAAATATGATGGCCGATGTGTTAACCAAACCATTGAGCGCAGTTAAACACAAACAATTTATAAATAGCATGAAAGTGTGTAATGCATGAGTATGTTTTTTTTGTCATGTTATTAAGTATAATGTCACACATTATAAAGTGTAAGTTTTGTGTTTGACTGAACTTGTCGTGTAATGTAATATTATGTTTACTGATATTTTGTTGTCAGCTATGTATCATGATATAGATCCTATATGATGTAGAGTCTTATGTCATACTTTATTATAGTTGATATAAGTGTTATGCATGATACTGTATGCTGTGTAGTCTTGCGTTTCTTCTAACTATTGTATAGAGAAATTTTAGTGAGGCGTTTTTGAGAAATAGAGGGGAAGTGTTGAAGCTAAAACCTATTCACAAAAACGCATCAACTCTATGGTTATTAGTTTTATAATCTATGCTTCTTCTTGTCAGAAATGGCTTCCACCTTGTTCCGGCCTCTTAATCTGTGCACGTGCGTTTCCTGTAAGTCTTCTAAAATATTGAGTTATTTTGGTAGAAGGGCTTATGAAAAAGTTGTATCCATTGTTCGCTTTATCTTCCACAAATAAACCTCGTACAATCCTCGGAAACATTGTTTGATTTTATAATAACAGACACGAGTGGCGCAACCAGTCGCGCTACCACTCCCAGTGAAATATAGCCCTTAATACTGTGGCCGCAGGGTGTAGCGATTCTGGTGTCTTTACTGGTGTCTTGTTACGGACACCAGTGGCGTAAACAGTCGCGCTACCAGTGTCCCAGTGAAATACCGACCTAATTCGACATACATTGCTCGTTGAAGTAAGGATATTGCAGTTAACATAACGAAATCTCCCAGCAATGTATGCCGAATTATTCTTTTAATTCAGCTAGGTGTGATCGTGGCTTAAGAAGACATTTTCTCTCTAAATCACTAACGAGTTTTAACGATGATCTAAGCCTAAAAATAGTTTTGTTTGTATTATTTTAGTTGCCACTTGCCATCAGAGGCCGGTTGAAAATAAAAGGCTCGAATTTTTAAGATAAGTATGATGTAAGAACATGATGAAAAATAAAAAAACCGGCCAAGTGCGAGTCGGACTCGCGCACAGAGGGTTCCGTACCACCACATAATCATAATTGTATTAGTTGAAATTTCAGTAAGTTAATGTGCTAGATTTTTTGAGTCCGACACGCGCTTGACAAAATTTTATTATTTGTTAATACTTTATAGCTTATGCACTATAAACATATCAATTTTCAAGTTTGTAAGTGTTCCCGTTTATAAAATAGAACTAAAACAAAAATCGCCTCAGCGACCATTCAACTTGACCCCTCTCTTATATGAATGTTCTTGAAGCGGGAGCTCACCACAATTGGTTACCATTAGTTGTGAGAAAAGTTGTAATATTTAATGATTTCAGACTTTTCCCATTATTTGTACTGTGAGACCTAGCTTCTTGCCAAATTTCATAATTTTAGGTCAACGGGAAGTACCCTGTAGGTTTTGGTTTTTTGCATAAATGTATGGAGATGAGGACATAAAATGCCATATCTTTTGATTGCGTCGTTGTAAAAAATTGAAATTTTCAGATCTTGTGTGGTTCATGGATCCTAATATGTGGTATTAATTTCAACCTGATACATTTACCGGTTCGTGAGATAAAGGGTCTTGACAGACAGACAGACAGACGGACAACAAAGTGATCCTATAAGGGTTCCGTTTTTTTCTTTTGAGGTACGTAACCCTAAAAACATGCAAATTGCCAGCCCCATCAAAAAATAAGACTTGAATTTTTGAACAACTATGAAGAAAGAACTACGTGATAAAAATAAAACTTGCCAAATCTAGTCCCTCCGTATAATATTTTTGATAGACAAAATTTTAGTAATAGGTTAAAAAGTTCGGCAAACTTTTATTGAGGTATAGTTTTCTGTGATTGAGTCGGCCTCATACTCGATTTTTTTTTCTACGATAGAAATAAAAGAATAAAAAACCGGCCAAGTGCGAGTCGGACTCGCGCGCTGAGGGTTCCGTATCACCACATAATCATAATTGTATTAGTTGAAATTTCAGTAAGTTAATGTGCTAGATTTTTTGAGTCCGACACGCGCTTGACCAAATTTTATTATTTGTTGTTATTTTATAGCTTATGCACTATAAACATACCAATTTTCAAGTTTGTAAGTGTTCCCGTTTTTAAAATAGAACTAAAACAAAAATCGCCTCAGCGACCATCCAACTTGACCCCTCTCTTATATCAATGTTCTCGAAACGGGAGCTCACCACAATTGGTTACCATTAGTTGTGAGAAAAGTTGTAATATTTAATGGTTTCAGACTTTTCCCATTATTTGTACTGTGAGACCTAGCTTCTTGCCAAATTTCATAATTTTAGGTCAACGGGAAGTACCCTGTAGGTTTTGCTTTTTTGCATAAATGTCCAGGTGTGGACATAAAAAGCCATATCTTTTGATTGCGTCGTTGTAAAAAATTGAAATTTTCAGATCTTGTGTGGTTCATGAATACTAATATATGGTATTAATTTCAACCTGATACCTTAACCCGTTCGTGAGATAAAGGGTCTTGACAGACAGACAGACAGACGGACAACAAAGTGATCCTATAAGGGTTCCGTTTTTTCCTTTTGAGGTACGGAACCCTAAAAATAACGCTTCAAAACTGTTTCTTGTATGGGGACCAACGTAAGAAATTTCATGTTTGATTCTACAATACAAGTAGGTAGATGGCTTACCAAAAAATACACAATACTAGGTGTGATAGGCAGGAGAATGTTGTTGATCATCCTCTGAGTAAAGATCCCTTAGTTGCCTTTTAAGTTCCCCAAAAAGAATTTAACGTGAAGTATAATACTAGAAGCTAAACCAAACAAACCTACATGTGAACCTACATCCTCAAATAAAAACACTGCACATCACATTCTCAGGCATTAGTTTATAAAACAAGACATTTTATTAACACTAATTTACAATATTTATTTCACAATTCACTCACAAAAGTCACTATAAATCGCGATGGTCAGTACTAAAACTCAATCAATACGTAAATAAATACACGCGAAGTAAATATGTCGAGAAATGTCAGAGAAGCTTCATATCATGTTGAAGTTGTAACTCGATGGTTTTCGGGAAGGTTTTATTATAATTGGAATTAAAAATAAATAAGAGGGTAGACCACGAAAAAGCGTGGCGTGACGGAGACTCGTACCGTCGCGATTGGCCAGAATTCGCTATGGACCGCGACACAGCAGCTAGGTACTGAATAGTCTAAGAGGTACTGCTTATTTAATTATTTCGAGTTGGAGGACCGAAGGGAAGGTCTTTGCCCAGCAGTGGGACAGTGTGGGCTAGTGACAGAAAAATAGAGGGTAGAATTAAATTTCTTAAGAACCATCTGGAGCCACTTCCAAGACAAATTACAATACCTGCGCTATGATTTTTTTTACCAAATAGGTACCTACCTACCTAACCTAATTACGTTAAACAAATTGTTATATATAAATAAGAGAACGTGACAGCATTGAACAGCAAATCATGTGTAGGTATTAAGTGTAAGATCAAAGGTTTATCAAAGTTCTAAGAACTTCTAATAAAAATAATCTCAACATCGTATTTACTTTTACATTGAAAATGAAAAGAAATGTGGAACCCGACTTTTGAATATCACCGGACCGGACGATAAAATATCACCCAAAATTTTAAAGTTAAAGACATTTCTATCGAAAGTGAAGATTATTTGTTAAATATACTGAGAGTTACTCCATCGACAAGAGCCAAGCTGTTTTTTTTAAGAAGAAGATAGGTATCTAAGTTTTTAATTTTTCTAGAATTTTTAAAATCTTATAAATTACTGATACCAAAGAATTGGGTTGACCGCCGTAATGACAAAAATAATAGAACTTCACATTTTCTCTGACCTCGCGACGCGTCGCCTATCGGCCTTGTTTGTATCTGCGCTTACGCATAAAATAAAAGGAGCGATCTTGACCCCTGCTGTCCTCTTTCGCTTGCGTACGTTGCAAAAAATAGCTCTGTGCTCACATCTCTGCATATTCGATCCTATAGGCCTTTCTTTGAGCCTTTAGCCCAGAGGATTACGTAGGCCACGATCACATTCTTGAATTCAGAAAGTAATTCGGCATACATTGCTGGTTGTAATAAGGATATTGGAATTAACCAAACCAAGAATTTATCTTTGTATTAAGGAAGGTGTGATTGAGCCTGTACCTAACCTACCCAAATGCTCCAGGAATCCAATTGTTGAATATAACCAAGTGATAAAATAAAGGGTGTAAGGGACGGTGTACCGAAAACTGAAATGGCTTGCTCAGTCAACGAAACTGAACAACTTTCCCAAAGAAACATAATATATGTTGGTAAATGAAAAAAAATTTTGACCTCTCCATACAAACTGTTCGACCAGAGTGGGCAATTTGTATGAAGAGGACAGTATAAGTATGGAGTCGAAAAAATTTCATCGAGTAAAAAAAAAATATTCTTCGGGAAAGTTGAATCACTGGGTTTCGGAAGCAGAAGCAATAAAAAATCACACTGCATATAGCTTATTCCGTCCCACTGCAGAGCAAACGCCAAATTCCCTAAATTATCTCTCAAAAAATTCGGAATTTGAATTTTTCAACAATGGTATCCCTTTAATAGAGAGTAATGTTTGTTTGTTATTTACTTTTCTATAAAGTCTTAAAACTCACTCAAAAATCACTTGGTAATATTCAAGAATTGGACTCCAGTACTCAATTCTTGAAAATCACCGGGTGATAAAATATCACTTTTGAGACTTTAATATTCACATTTGCCTAGATAAACTGTTGAAAGGTAAATCAGAATACATGAAAATTAACAATCAAAGACTGCTTTATATTTTGCGAATGTCAATCTCTACTTTTGTAAAGAAAAATCTGTGATTTTGAATTTTTTGAGTGATATTTTATCAAAGTAGAAAATTGCAAAATTTCACAACCACAGGCAGGATTCGAACCTGCGTCTTCTCCGTCAGTACCGGAGACGCTTTACCAACTAGGCTACCGTGGTCCTGCCTGACGTTGTGAAATTTGCGATCTCTATACGCATTCCAACTTGCGTTAGTGCTGCCACCTTGTAAGCATTAGCTGTACTAATGTTGGTGCTGCCACCTAGTAAGCATGAACTGTACTAGCCCAACTAGTCCATTATTGCAAATAGAATTCCGAACACTGGAGGTGTTAAAATAAAATCATTTTCGATATTTTATCACCCGGTGATATTCAAGAATTGGCTCCCAGGAACCTATCACTGTGCCTACGTTATGTCTATCTGTCCCTCTTTAAGCCTGTCTGACCGATTTTTAAAGTGTTGGATATCCTTAAATTTTAAAAAATTCAAAGAAAAGTTAAAAAAAAAAAAACTATATGCGGTCCCATTAAGAAACATCTTTAGAGCTATTTTATTTTGACGAAATGCAAAATGTTTTGTACAAAATTATACTCGTAAGCAGTTTCTCTACTTCAAACAGAATGGGCGGAAAATTGCAACATTCACATTGAGTTGCAAACTAGGCATTTCAAAATCAATCTGTATTGCCAATGTTCGGTTCATCAGGTGTTCTGGTCAACCGAAACAATTTGAACGTGTTATACGTACAGTCAAGGAAAGGTCATGCTTAACACTTTTAGTGCGAATCTAGCCCGTAGGGCGTTAGAAATAAGTGTACCTACGACATACACTATATACATATAATTATACAGGGTGTTAATTTGATTGCGTGCCATACTTCAGCGTCAGGATCAGTATCAGTAACTGAACAACTTTTCCCAAGGAACATTGGTCGAAAAACAAAATCAATTTTTGACCTCGCATAGAAACTGCATCAGCTGATAGCGCATTTTGTATGGAAGGTCAAATTTGGTTTTTCGTATTTCGACCTATGTTCTTTGGGAAAAGTTGTTTAGTTACTGATACTGATCCCATCCCTGAGCTATGGCACGCAATCAAGTTAACTTCCTGTATATATATTTAGCGTAACATACAGCGTGAATTCCAGTGATTCTACTCATGAAAACAAACAACTTTCGTTGCAAAATTTTACGTCTTTATTGTAGACTAGCTGGTGACCGCGACTTCGTCTGCGCAGGTTTATAAATTGTAGCCTATGTATTATTCTGATTTTCATTTTCATTAAAATCATCAGTTTCATTAAAATCCATTCAGTAGTTTTTACGTGAAAGAGTAACAAACATCCATCCATCCATCTATCCATCCATCCATCCATACTTACAAACTTTCGCGTTTATAATATTAGTACGAGGATTAGTTTATTAATGTAAATAATTTCATAAAATGAAAATTCATTTATCATATTTTCTCGAATTTATTTCATAATATGAATATTCATTTATCATAATTTCTCGAATACCTACAGCTTAATTTCATTAAAAAAGTTACTAACGTAAAAAGCATGAACTCCTTGCTCCTTTCCGCGATAAAAAAGAAAAATAAATCACTAGTGCGGTAATTATTTTTTTTAAATGCTCTAATGTGATTACTTTTTTTGGTTGAGAAATAAATGATTTTGTATTTGTATTTAACATTATGAAAAAAAGCATGCGTGTTTAATAGGCTGGATTATGGGCCCTAATACAGTGCAAAGCAAATAGAGCTGTTTTATGAGCAAATGTGTTGAAAAATATATTATCTACATTCGACATTATAATATCTTTCTTTAATAGACTCAAAGGTAATGGTCGAATTTTCTTTTAAACTATGCTTATTTTGTTTTTCCCATAGTTGCTGTTCCTTATTAATAACTAGTTTTTAAGTATGAACTTGTAGCCGTACGAGCGGTACTCTGTCCTCGCAGATAAACCACGTAAGTGGTTTTGTGAGACCCTATGTAAATTAATGTAAAGGTTCTAAAAATAAATTTAAAAAAAAAAAAAAAAAAAAATTATCTATCTATCTATCTTTAGCGCTTAAACTGACTTAAATAATTTTTATACAGGGACTCGATTCAACGGGTGATAAAATATCACTTTTGAGACTTAAAAAAATTAAATTTACCCTGATCAACTGTTAAAAGGTAAATCAGAATACATGAAAATTAACAATCAAGGACTGCTTTATATTTTACGAAGATCAATCTTAACTTTTGAAAAGAAAAATATGTGATTTTGAATTTTTTGAGTGATATTTCATCACCCGGTGATATTCAAGAATTGGTCCCCTGGTGATCATTTAGTATCAGTGCTACCATAGAATACATGAAACAGCTACCATTTTCCTAACGATGATCAGCAGCGCCATCCAGTTAAACTTTCACAAGGTGCTGGAAAACAACCTATTGTCTCTAATAATGTGGGTAGTGTTTATTTATTTTAACGAATCATTATGAATGTGGTCATTGAACTAAAACGACCGTTTTGCTCTTTGTCAAGAGATTGCATTTGTTTTGAATAGATTTTGAATAATTTTGCATAATTTAAAACTCAAGTTTAAAACGGAACGGTATTCTGACCGAGTGTTAAGGTCTTCTTCTTCTTTTGGAGTCAATGGCAAAACTGACATTAAAATCTTAGCCCAAAAAGTAGCCACATCAATAGCCTTTTGGTTGCCTTCAAAAAGGTCCCTCCGAGTGCAGGAAACTGGAGGAATAGGGCACGACAGCAAGTGTGTCGTGGTTTGCAAAATACCACATTCACACTCGTCAACTCTTAATGAGTTCCCGGCACCAGCCGACTTAGCACGTTCCAGTTGTCAGTTTATCTAGGCCCATAGACTAAAGACTTTAAGCATGGTCACGTTTTTTTGACAACCGAGCAGTGCGACACATTTTTAAAAACAAGGATGGCTACATGTATTAGTGTATAAAGCTATCTCTGTCTAAAATATCAAAAACGTAATTTGTAAATTTGCTAAACATTTTCCTCCACTGACATTTCTTCGCGCTTGGAAGTGATAGATTAGATGACATAATTCCCCAATTAAAGTGACATTTCTCCGATATACAGGGTGTTAATTTAATTGCGTGCCATAGCTTAAGGGGTGCTTCACTTACGATAAAGGAACACATAAAAATATTTAAAATAATCCTACTGAAAAAAAAACTAAAACTCCATTGATACTTAACTAACGCAGAGCACCGCGCTATCACCGAGCCAGCGCGCGAAAATCAGCGGATAAGGTAGGCATGTACATAACTGAAACTCTTTCGCGCGTTTTTGATAGCGCGGTGCTCCGGGTCATTGCTCTCCGCATTAGTTTAGTTTTAATGGAGCTTTAATTTTTTTTAAGTAGGATTTTTTTTTATAATTTTTTTGAGTTCCTTTATCGTTACTGAACCACCCCCTAAGCTATGGCACGCAATCAAATTAACACCCTGTATATTTTCTCTCAGGGAGCGTGCTAAGCAGGCTTCCAACGCCCGACCGCAGTCTGGCATTCACGAGACGAGCCACGAGCCGAGCCCCTTGACCATCGACGTACGAAAAACGCTTCGCCCTGAGTCCGAGACGTAAAAATCCACAGGCAAATCTGTGATTTCCAATTCACTACACGAGTCGCGAGCCATACAAATCTGCAGTTCTGTCACTTGTGAACTTTCATGAGCCTTGCACGAATCTGTCATGGTCTCGAATCCGCTTTAAACGCGTTAAGGTTTTTGTGCAGACCCGTCCTTAGATTATTATAATACGACCCGTCTCTTTTTTTTTTGTTATAATTATAAATCCTGAAAATGGGAGAAATTATGGGAAGTCAATATTTTCTTTGCATTTCAACATTTTCAACCTATGTTCCTAAGGGAAAGTTGTTCAGTTTCATGGGCAGATTCACATCCTTCAGGGTTGGTATGCCCTTTTTGTTACACCCTGTATATTTTTATAGTGTCTTAGCTGATAAGCTTTCCGAAACGCGGAAAATGTTCTATCCGTCATGCAATCAGTAAAATTGCACCCGATTATAATGTTCGTTTCACTAAATGAACCGTTTATAATGCGAACCGATGACCATAGCGAACTATTGAAGTATGAAGTACACTTGTGGGAAACCAAATTGAATCATACAATACGATAAGCACAGTCATAGCAACTGTGATTGTTTTTAGGGTTCCGTACCTCAAAATAAAAAAAACGGAACCTTTATAGGATCACTTTGTTGTCCGTCTGTCTGTCTGTCTGTCGGTCAAGACCCTTTAACTCACGAACGGGTAGAGATATCAGGTTGAAATTAATACCATATGTTAAGGTCCATGAACCACACAAGACATAAAAATTTCAATTTTTTACAAGGACGCAATCAAAAGATATGTCATTTTATGTCCTCATCTCCATACATTTATGCAAAAAAGGAAAACCTACAGGGTACTTCCCGTTGACCTAAAATTATGAAATTTGGCAAGAAGCTAGGTCTCACAGTACAAATAAAGGGAAAAGTCTGAAATCATTAAATTTTACAACTTTACTCACAACTAATTGTAACCAATTGTGGTGAGCTCCCGTTTCAAGAACATTCATATAAGAGAGGGGTCAAGTTGGATGGTCGAGGAGGCAATTTTTGTTTTAGTTCTATTTTAAAAACGGGAACACTTACAAAATTTAAAATTGGTATGTTTATAGTTCATAAGCTATAAAATAATAACAAATAATAAAATTTGGTAAAGCGCGTGTCGGACTCAAAAAAATCTAGCACATTAACTTACTGAAATTTCAACTACTACAATTATGATTATGTGTTGGTACGGAACCCTCAGTGCGCGAGTCCGACTCGCACTTGGCAAGTTTTTTAAAAACTTAAGACTAAATTCTAGAAAATCACCGGCTTATAAGATTGAGGCTCTCTTTTAAGGTTTTTTATTACGTAACAAGTGAGCGAGCGAGCTTGTGGGTCACCTTATGGTAAGTGGCCACCACCGCACATAGCGCTTAACAAAATACAAAATACAAATACAAAATGTTTTATTAATATTTTTATACAATGTGGTACAAAACTCGAGGATGGAACTTCCTATTAAGCAATCAGGTTGCCTGTGTCAGGAGGCTCCGCTCTTCCTTCAAATGAATATGTTGGCGAGTGCCCAAGTATCTGTGTGTCAGTAGAATGTATTACGTAAAAGTGTGTGTAGGTGTGTGAGTCTGTATAGTGTGAGTTTTGTGTGTGTGTGTAAGTCTGTATAGTGTGAGTGCGTAAGTGTGTGTGTATGTGTGAGTGTCACGGTGTTAACCTGTAGGTATTATGTATATAATAATAAAGTCTCCGTTTCGTTGTAGGTTTTACTTTTAAGCCATTTTGTAAGAAACGATCTACATTCATGGTATTCCTTCGAGTAGATATTAATTTCTTTATTGATTTTATTGTATAAGTATGCCGATCTTTTATTATACTGTATGCTTGCGAATGTAGTATTGGCGCATGGGACCTGAACTACTCTGTATTTTCTTCTGGTATTCCCACAGTCGGTAACATAAGGTAAGGATTTGTGTGTTTTTAAAATTATTTGGATTACATACAGTTTCCTAACAGAAATAAGATCGCTGATCTGATAAAGGCTTTCAGTTGGAAATCTTCTCTTTTTGAAGTACATCACCTTTATCAATGCTCGTTGAGCACGTTCAAGGTCAAGAAAACGTGTTTTCGCCGCACCACCCCATACAGCGATGCAGTATATTAAGGCAGATTGTACAAGGGATATGTAAATTTCATTCAATATGTTTCTTGAATACGTTTGCTTGACATTCCCTGGCACAATGTGTCGCAGTGTCTTGAAAATCCAAACAAGTTTTCTAAGCCTATTGATGACGTGTTCAAGGTGGGGATACCAAGTAAGATTCTCATCAAGCATGACTCCTAGATATTTAGCTTTTGTAACTTTTTGGATAGTTGGACAGTTACAGTTGCCAATAATAGTGGGCTTGCAAGAATGTATTCTCAAGCTCATGTCGTTTTTAGGCTGATTTCTGCTTGTGATGCTAAAACAGATATAGTTAGTTTTAGAGGTGTTTAATGTTAGTAGGTTACCTTTCAACCACTTATCAATCTGAGCCATACCTAGTTCAGCACTAGTTTTGACTTCTTCCCATGTATCGCCTGTGAAGACGACAGCTGTATCATCGGCGTATGAAAATATTTTTGCGTTTAGGATGTTCGAATCGCAGAGATCATTTATATAGATCAGAAAAAGCGTGGGCCCTAATACACTTCCCTGTGGGACACCGAATGATACATCTGCGTCTTCACTAGTAAATTCATTCAGCTTAACTCGTTGTTTTCTATCACTGAGATAACTTATAAAAAGAGAAAGTGGGTTTCCTCTTATTCCTTTCTTATCTAGTTTGTGTATAAGGATGGGAAGAGAAACGGTGTCAAAAGCCTTTTTCAGGTCTAAGAAGACTGCTAGACACTTTCTACTTTTGTCCAATTTTTCTACAACTAACGAGCTAAGAGCAATAATTGCATCTTCAGTTGATTTTCCATGCCTGAATCCGTACTGGGAAGGTGATAATAGATTGAACTTGTTTAAATAGTTAAGCAGTCTCTTATTTAGTAGTTTTTCCAGGATCTTTGCTATAACAGGAAGGACTGAAATTGGCCTGTAGTTACTGACATCGTCTCTGTCCCCATTCTTATACACGGGTGTGATAATGGATTGCTTTAAGGAATTTGGAAAAATGCCTTGATCAAAGCAGAGATTCGCTAGATGAGTTATGATGGGGACTACCTCTTTAGAGACAGATTTTAGAAAGCTTGTAGAAATATTGTCCCATCCTGGAGCACTACTTGATTTAAGGTTTAATAAAATACTATTAAGTTCATCATGATCAGCGGGTAATAAAACGAACGAGTTAGGCTGTGCGGGAAGATTGTCAAGAAAGTAATTTGCTTTAATCGCTGGATCGGAAGGAATTTGCAGGGCTAGCTGTTTACCAATATTTGCAAAATAATTATTAATGAAGTTAGCTGAATTAAGTGGGTTGGATTTTATGTTTAGTAATTCTGTATTTAGTTTATTTGTTTTTTTTGTATACCTCTTCTCATTCGTGAGAAAAAGGGTCTTGACAGACAGACATACAGACAGACAGACGGACAACAAAGTGATCCTATAAGGGTTCCGTTTTTTAGGGTTCCGTACCTCAAAAGAAAAAAACGGAACCCTTATAGGATCACTTTGTTGTCCGTCTGTCTGTCTGTCAAGACCCTTTATCTCACGAACGGGTAAAGGTATCAGGTTGAAATTAATACCATATGTTAGGGTCCATGAACCACACAAGATCTGAAAAATTAAATTTTTTACAACGACGCAATCAAAAGATATGGCTTTTTATGTCCTCATCTCCATACATTTATGCAAAAAAGGAAAACCTACAGGGTACTTCCCGTTGACCTAAAATTATGAAATTTGGCAAGAAGCTAGGTCTCACAGTACAAATAAAGGGAAAAGTCTGAAATCATTAAATATTACAACTTTACTCACAACTAATGGTAACCAATTGTGGTGAGCTCCCGTTTCAAGAACATTCATATAAGAGGGGTCAAGTTGGATGGTCACGTAGGCGATTTTTGTTTTAGTTCTATTTTAAAAACAAGAACACTTAAAAACTTGATAATTTGTATGTTTATAGTTCATAAGCTATAAAATAATAACAAATAATAAAATTTGGTCAAGCGCGTGTCAGACTCAAAAAATGTAGCACATTAACTTACTGAAATTTCATTTAATACAATTATGATTAAGTGGTGGTACGGAACCCCCAGTGCGCGAGTCCGACTCGCACTTGGCCGGTTTTTTATTTTGAGGTACGGAACCCTAAAAACGGTAAAAACGAATTTTTCCAGACATGAGACCCAGCTAGATCGATTTTTCGCCCCCTAAAACCCCCACATGATAAATTTCATCGAAATCGTTAGAGCCGTTTTCGAGAAACCGATTACAAATATATACAAATATTACTCGTTTAATAGTATAGGATAATGGACACTGACAAGACGGCAAAGCGCGTTGCTAACCCTGAGAACTAAGCTGGTGTGTCTCACGTGCCAGTAATTTCCCTGAAAGCAAAGCTCCCTGCCCTTCAAACCGAAACACAGCAGTGCAAACACTGCTGCTTCACGGCAGAGAAAAGCGAGGGGGTGGTACTTCCCCAGACGGACTTTGCACAACAGCCCTACTACCTTCAATTTAAATTTTTCCTGATAAACTGTTAAAAAGTAATCATAGTAAAACCCATTTTTTTTTTCAACGCATTTTGCAGCCATGACAATAAACCAGACAATCGGATGTTAGCACACGGCCGCACATCGGTAGAAACACTTTTGGACCTTTGGTAATAGAATTGAAAAAGTTTCTACCGACAAGCGGTTGACCGTACTTTGTTAGTCATCATAACATCCCATGAAACGTCCACTACAGGACAGGGAGCTCCCTCCAGAATTCTAGCTTTGTACCTGTGGAGGGGAAGGAGTACAATAGTCACCTCGCTTGTCAGCGTTACGCCTGGCACCATGGACCGCGGTTGTAGGTGACCGTAGTATGTAAGATGTAAGATATAAAGGAGGATGCTGCTGCCCATCCTCCAGTTTATAGCCCTTAGTCGCCTCTTACTACACCCACGGGTATCTAAGGGTTGGTACTATTTCTTTGCCGGCATGCCATGTTAATGCCGTGGCAATTAAATACTACTAATGTACAAAACCATTCTCACTTCCGTAAGAAAAACAGTAAACTGTTAAAAGAAATATTAATGCATGAAAATTATCAGTCTAACACTTTATATTTAACGAACATGAATCTTCAAAATAAATATCTGTCATTTTGACTTTTGAGATGATAGGTACTTTATTAGTGGTATTCAGGAATTGGACTCCAGGGTGCTGCAAAAGTATTGCGACCTTTTAGACCACATGTTCTTTACATGAAACTGAATAAAATAGTAGTAAAGGAACATAGGTAGGTCGAAAAGGAAAAATCGGGTAAGTGCGAGTCGGACTTGCGTTCTAAGGGTTCCGTATTTGTCTACCATATGATACTACAAGCTTGTGCTCTTTGATATAAAAGTAACTATACGTTCAATAAAATTTGACCCTTCTTTCTTCTTTATTTGAAATGGGAGCTCACCTAAATTGGTTATACTTTTTTGAAAAGTCGTACTAATACGAGTTGTAATACCTATTTAATGTTCTTAGACTTTTTCCTTTGGTTGTTGTGCTTATAAGATCTAGCTTCTTACAAAATTTTATGATTCTAGGTCAACGGGAAGTAGGTACCCTGTAAGGTGTTTTGGTTTGTTTCATAAATGTATGGAGATGAGGACATAAATAAATAATTTTATTTATCAATCAATCAAATATTGTGAGAATTACAAAAATAGAACATTAAGTATAAATATTACAAATTAATTGATTAAATCCTGGTCTCATTTAGCTATTGGCGAAAACTCCCACACTAGGCAAGGCCTGTCCTGGTGGGAGCTTTTAATCAGTTACATTATATACTCTGCTCAGGAATAAACAATAAGATTACAATTGATGAAACTAATAGCAAAATTAAGCTAAATACAATTTATTAAACTAGTAAAATAATAAATGAGATAAGACTAATTAAATGAATGAGAATTAAATGGTATAAACAAACTTTATGAAAAAATCGACCGTAAAAAATGGCCGTATCTTTTGATTGTGTTGTTGTAGAAGCTAAAAAAACCGGCCAAGTGCGAGTCGGACTCGCGCCCTAAGGGTTCCGTACCTATCTACCATACGGAACCCTTATAGGATCACTTTGTTGTCCGTCTGTCTGTCTATCAAGACCCTTTTTCTCACGAACGAGAAGAGGTATCAGGTTGAAATTGATAACGAATATTTAGGTCCATAAACCACACAAGATCTGAAAATTTTGATTTTTTACAACGACGCAATCAAAAGCCTTGTCATGTCCTTGTTGGCTTCTTATTTCCTCATCTCCATACATTTATGCAAAAAAGCAAAACCTACAGGGTACTTCCCGTTGACCTAAAATTATGAAATTTGGCAAGAAGCTGGGTCTCACAGTATAAATAAAGGGAAAGTCTGAAATCATTAAATATTACAACTTCTCTCATAATTAATGGTAACCAATTGAGGTGAGCTCCTGTTTCAAGAACATTCATATAAGAGAGGGGTCAAGTTGGATGGTCGCCGAGTATTTAAAATCAAAGAGCAAAAGCTTTTACGAGTAGTATATCATATGGTAGATAGGTACGGAACCCTTAGGGTGCGAGTCCGACTCGCACTTGGCCGGTTTTTTTTATAGTACGATTCATTTCAACTTGATACCTTTACCCGTTCGTGGGAAAATGGATCTTGCTTGACAGACAGACAGACAGACGGACATCAAACAAGACCGACTCTGATTTAGAAAACGTGTAAAAGCTACTTTACCTTGAACTTATAAAATGATTGATTTTACAAATTTACATATCTTAAAAGGTAGTTTGATCCTATACAGTTGCAATTCGTCTCGATGCATCCTATCCTTCCTACTAATCCTACTATAGTCCTATCCTACCTATAATATATCCTTCCTATCCTATCCTATATCCTATCCTTCCTTCCTTCCTATCCTATCCTATAATCCTATTCTAAAATATTATAAACGCGAAAGTTTGTAAGTATGGATGGATGTTTGTTACTTTTTCACGCAAAAACTACTGAATGGATTTTAATGAAACTTGGCACACATATAGGATAGGTCCTGGAATAGCACAAAGGCTACTTTTTACCGCGGGAAAAACTTTATTCCCACGGGAAAACGCATTTAATGCGGGTGAAACCGCAGGCGGAAAGCTAGTAATAAATAAATTCTATAGAAAGTAGTTCCAATCATTTACCTCTACGATATTAACAGTTTGCAATTTTGTAACTAACAAATCAGCATAGGTATTTAATTGTGAAACAAAATTATCAATTGTATCTCACTCCACTAAAACACAGAACAAATACTACGAAGTAAAATATAGAACTTCTCGGCGGTAAATCCAAAAACATTTTTAATATTTTTTTTCTCTATTCGCAAATAAACGTTTGTGGCGATGAATTTTTGTTTGTTTTATAATTTTTTGTCAGCTACTGCTTAAATTCGAATAAAAATTGTTCCTTTTAAAAAAAAAATAACTGCCACTGCTTGCAAATTCAAACTTATTCTGAAAAATAAACCTTTAAAAGGTATAATAAACCTATATGGAAATTAACATTCAAACAACATCTACTTTATACTTATTTATCGAATGTTAATCTTCACTTTTGAAAACAAAAATCTGTAATTTTGATTTTTTTTTGTGATATTTTTTTACCTGGTAATATCATAGGGTAATATACAAAGAATCGAGTCCTTGGTTCCCAAATCCCAGTACAAATAAATATAATAAATCAATTGATCACAGAAATCGGGTAGCGAAAACGAATTTTAGTACACAATTTTCATAGTTTGTTCGTATTACGTTGAGCCACGCAAAAAAACAAAAATATCAGAAAAATCACTGAATCGAAAGTAACTAAACTAATACGGTAAGTAGCAAGTCAAGTGTACTCACGCGTTGGTTCCCCGCGGACAGTCGAACACAACTGAGGTGGTGCATTTACGTAACGCAGTTCGGCCAGTGATCTTGATTCTTGATCGGTGATAGTCCGGGAGGTAACTGCACCCTTTAAAGTCCTAATCACTGTAGATTTTCAATCGGCCTGCCAACTGTTTAGCTGTGTCATGTGTATAAAACAATTAGGGGGGTACTTTAATTCAGATGCACTAAATAAGAATTTAAAATTACCCGCAAGTGAAACTCAAAACACTACAATACAATATTCTTTATTGCACATGAAATTTGAAGAAAAATACAAATTTTATATTACAAACAGGTGAACAACGAGACGGCCTTACACTACTTCTCCGTTCCATTATAAAGTTTGCAAATCGCTGCATTGAGATGAAAGAAATCAAAGTTTTGTTACGATTGCAAGTCATCTACTACTTTAATTTTTTTTTAGATAAGATAAGATAATGGTTTATTTCATAAATTGGTAACAAATTGATCTTATTTATACAAAGCATAAGCTTATATGTAAAGGGTAAGGGTAACATTGAGCCATCTGCTGCCGAACTAGGTAAAAACCTGTGTTTCAGCATTCAGTGCCTCTCCTCGAATCTGATTGGTTGTTATTATTTTCACAAAAATATAAGAAAAACTGTTACAAACCTTTCTAGAATTATTTTAAAACTAAAACTAAAAACATACAAAATGGATGCTTTAAGATCCTCTCTTTGTGTAATTGTGAGAATGAATGCATGTGTGTGAGAGGGTGTGTAAAAGATAGAGTAAAAGAAAGACCAGGTATACTAAAAAGAAATTAAGTGGGATAATAAGAATTACTAAAATTTAAGACAAGATTTTAAGAAGGTCTTCCGTGGCATCATAGTTTAGCGATAAAAGCCATTTGACTACTTTATTTTTGCATTCATAACTATTGAGGCTATATATGTTTAGAATTTTATTAATTTTGTTGTAAATATATGGTCCCCTAAAGCAGAAGAAACGTTGTGCAAACTTTGTTCTGAAAGCTTTGTTATTCTGACAGACATCATATGCCCTGCGTTTCATAGTTATAGCTGGATTATAGGTCAAAAGTTTATGTTGCTGTAGTGTTATGCTTAAAATGAATAACTGTCTCACTATGTAAGAACTTCACAAAGTTGGTAAAGTTTTGTTGTGGGAAACAAAAAAGGCTTACAGGTACTGACTTTGACTTTTTTAAATGATAATTATTGTTTTCCATAAAATTATCGATCGAATATATCGATATCAAGACAGGTATGAACCCATGAAGCATTCCGTATGTATTTGAACAAATAACAGGTAGGTAAGTAAGTAAATTATAACGCCGCAGGAAAAAAGGATACAATTCCAACCAGCTATCGTCATATCGACTTCTATGGGCAAGCCATTTGAAAAACTCATTCACTTGCGTCTGCTAAAAGTTTCTAACCACTTACTTATCAATGAACAGTTTGGCTTTCGACAGGTCCATTCTGCAGCCCATAAACTTGTCAGAGTTGCTGAAACTCGACTGCGATGTTCCTTTTAGACATAGAAATGGATTTCGACAGCGTGTCGCACGAGGGTTTATTTCACAAACTTCTTACTGCTAATATCCCCCTGGACTTAGTAGGTAGTTCTTGTCAAATCGTATCTTACTGATCGATCATTTACAGTTCATTTAGATGAAAACGAATCTTCGTGTCACATGGGGTCGGCCGGAGGACCTCTAGTAGTTTACTATTATTTAATCTGTGCCTCAAGGGTCTATTCTAGTTTAAGAACTCTATTGTGAAATTAAGATTGAGACCCACCGATATACCCACATACATTTTTTTAATGAAATGTATTTTACAAAATAAAATAACTTACTTAGGTATAGATCTTAAAGGTATGTATTTATCTTTATCGACTCGTCGTGACAAATGATTTTATCCAAAAAAAAGTTAACGTTCATCTTTATTAAAACAGTATCAAATTCGGAGCGGTAATCTCTCGGACTACGAAAGTTTCACTGGATTGAATTGGTATTGGATGGTAATAGTGAATGGATTACGATTGCTTGTCTCCATCGCGACGTAAAGCCGAATTACCTAAATAGGTTCAGTCAAAAGCAAGCCAAGCTTGACAAATTGGACTTTATAACGGTCTTATTTCGATAGACGTACGGGCTAGAGTCGCACTGCGAGTTTTTTTTTAATGTTACAAGTGAGCAAACGAGAAGTTGGGCCACCTGATGGTACCTTAGTGGTCACCACCGCCCATAGCACCCACTGTGTTTTTAATGGCATATTTTGACACTAATAAGACAGCAAAGCGCGTTGCTCACTTTGAGAATTAAGATGGTATATCTCTTGTGCCGGTAATTTCACTGGCTCCCTTGCCCTTCAAATTGAAACAGCAGTGTAAACACTGCTGCTTCACGGCAGAAATAAGCAAGGGGGTGGTACTTTCCCAGACGGACTTTCCACAAAATAACTACAACCTATGCTACAGTCCGCGCGACGAGTTAAGGCCGCTGGGCGGACTGGAGGGGGTATGCGCAGTTGCAATATTTGTAAGAAAAATACTACTGCACATACTCCCTCCACTCCCGCCAAGCGGCCTAAACTCGTCGCGCGGGCTGTACCACCTTTAACCTGCGAGTGTCAAGCTTGACTTATCGTTGACTGTATGTCAATCTGTTGTAAACACGCAAAATGCCACGCTGGAAACGCCAGCTCAAGCTTGACACTCGCAGTGCGACTCTAGCCCTTACGGCTATTGAAATAAGAACGGTACAAAGTCCAGTGTCAAGCTTGACGTGCTGTACCTACCTACCCATCTACACAGAATATAGTAAACAAGTTTCTATCTATGCTTAGTAATGTATTAACTTAGTGTAAGACTGCAAGCAGAACAACAGTGGTGGCGTCCGTCGCATATAATTTTATTGTGTTGCAATGATATGACATAAATATTCAAAGCTTTGCTAATAAACTTTGCATACAAAATGGTCCTCTATCGAGAGATAGCTTTAAAACAGGTTTCTATTATGTGTTCAATGACACCACAACTAATAATAGACCATACCTTAGTGTGGTTATAAGATGACGATAGAACCAGTGCTTGCTAAAATAGAATAACTAGTCAAACACCTATCGAAAAAAAAATCTTGCATGGATGGAAAATCTCGGATGGATGTATGATATTGATATTTTAAGGTCCGTCTGGGGAAATACTGCCGTAAAACAGCAGTTTTTGTACTACTGTGTTTCAGACTTCAGTTTGAAGGGTAAGGGAGCCAGTGAAATTACTGGCACATGAGACATAACATCTTAGTTCTCAGGGTTGGCAACGCGCTTTGCTGTCTTATTAGTGTGATAGATCATTTGAACTTGTAACCTACACATGTAACTTGTACTTGTAACCTACACTTGTAACTTGGATCTTGAAACCTCAACTTGTAACGCCGCCGTCGAGACGAAGCTAGACATATTGAACTTTTACCGTTCTTATTTCAAACGCTCTATGTGCTAGAATCGTAGTGTCAAGCTTTATGTGCTCTTATCGTACAGTCAGCGTCAAATTCATATGAGCATCTATCGTAGTCAAAATGATCTGTAGTAATCAAGTTCAATTTTATATACGCCATTAGAACTGTCATATAGTTTTAAGCACCCAAAGTGTTCAAAATATCTTGTCGACAAGGTTTCACCATATTATGTTCGCGGTCGTCAGCGTCAAATTGATGTGACTGTATATAGTAATCAAAATGATCTGAAGTTAACAAGATCTAGCTTACTTCAGATCATTTTGATTGACTACTATAGTCGCGTCGCTCACATCAATTTGACGGTGATAGCCGCGTACATAATATTGGAAACCTTGGTGCCAAGATATTTTGAACACTTTGGGTGCTTGCAACTATATGACAATTCTAATCGCGGATATGAAATTGAACTTGTATACAACAGATCATTTTGACTAAGATAGACGCTCATATTAATTTGACGCTGACTGTACTAATTACAATCATGTTTTTGCCATACAGGGTTTAATTTTGGAAGCCAAATGCAACATTGGTTCTAGGACCTTTGGAATTTTCAAAAAATAAAATTCGGTTCAATTAGTATGTAAACTTAAATATTTTTGCGAAATAAGGCTTTTGTTTATTCTTACTGGGCTTCCTCTTGACCTTGATCTACCGCTGAGGGCAGAGATGAGGTCAACAATGGAATAGATTGCCTAGGGGACCAATTCTTGAACATCACCGGGTGATAAAATATCACTCAAAAAATTTAAAATCAGATTTTTTTTTTCAAAATTAGAGATTGATATTCGTTAAATATAAAGTAGTCCTTGATTGTTAATTTTCATGTATTCTGATTTACCTTTCAACTGTTTATCGGGGCAAATGTGAAATTATTAAAGTCTCAAAAGTGATATTTTAACCCGGTGATTTTCAAGAATTGAGTCCCTGAAGCCATACACTCGGGACTCTGTAGTAAATAAAAGACCATACTAATTCCTTAACGTTTATTCTTCGCACAAAATATATCGAACATGATCTTGTTCACACTAATACCTCGGTAAAGAGGATAATATTTCCGTTAATAGATAAAATGAACTCTTTAAGAGCCCAGAAACGAACTTAACGCCAGTTGCAGAAAGGAAGCTTTAAAGTTAGTTTTCCTTTAAATCTTCGGACACTGTCTTTATCAACGAAATAGAAAAAGTCAGCAATACGAGTATACAAGATGTAAAAAAATATAAGCACTATCTTAGCAAGTTACTTAGACCAAGAAACGGAGCAACATTCCCTAAGGAACATAGGTCGAAATAAAAAAAATCTACAGTATCATAGAAACTGCATCGATCAAGCTAATACCGCATTTGTATGAAAGGTAAAATACTTCCATCGCAGAAGTAAAAAATTTGTCGCGGGGGTGAACGCTGCCCCCCCACGGTGCGAGCGAGTCGTTCATTGGCTCTCCGCCTGTCACCCATGCGCGGAAAATAACCGTCATAGGCAGACTTGTTCTGAACGCGCTGTACGTTACTTATGGAAAGATGTTCATAATCATTGTTTAAGTCTAAGTAATAGCCTAAAATAGTGTATTTTTTTACACCTTAATGAGGGACCTTTAACTATAAAGAACATTCTTGCAACTGGTGCTTTTAATAGTCTATTTTCAAGTAGACACTTTATAGGCAATTGTATAATTTTTCAAATTAAAACGGGAAGTAAATCTGATTGATAGCGCATTGGAAGTTTGGGTACCTTTAAAGTTGTTCCGTTTTATGGGCAGATTTTCATTTAAAAAATCCTGGATTATAATAACCCACAGTTTCTACAAAAAAATAAACTAAAATAACGTTTACTCTAAGTAATAAAAACTAAAAACAGATTTATAAGAATAATTATTTTGGATACTGCTTTAAAATTCACAAGTTCATACATAACTTAGGATTACAGGTAAACAATAATAAATTCAGTTCATAGCAGAAACAAAGAGTAAAATATACAAGATTTCAACGAAATAGCTCAAAATCTCTTGCATCCTACTAATATTATAAACGCGAAAGTATCTTTGTTACTCTTTCACGTAACAACTACTGAATGGATTTTAATGAAACTTTACAATAATACAGCTTATACATCAGAATAACACATAGGCTACAATTTATAAACCTGCGCAGACGAAGTCGCGGGCACCAGCTAGTTAACAATACTTTGAAAAATTCTAGAGAAAAAATACAAGAAATACAACGAAGTTGTCGAACTGAAATTATTTTCAGAGATATAGCGTGAGCAGGATAACTCTGGCTGTACCCGTAAGTAAAAAAATATTGTCGCGGGGGTGAGTGCGGCAGAAGGGGGGAGACGAGCGAATCGTTCATTGGCTCTCCGCTTGTCACCCATGCGCGGAAAATAACCGTCACAGCCAAACTTATCCTGGGCACACTATAGTCATGGACGAATAATAACAAGACTGACAATCCTCATACTAGAAAACATAACTCGGAAAGGCATAAAACTCATGGAAACTAGATGGCGCTTTCAAATAATCTGAAAATTAAATATGGTCTATCGAGTATTCTGCCAAAAAATCATTCAAAATTTCAACATAGTTTCAATTTAAAGAAACACTAACATTGAAATTCTGTTAATTTTTTTAGCAGAATACTCGAGTACCAACACTGATGTACCAACACTGATGTACGGCAGTGAAAGCTGGGTATGGCAGAAAAAGCATGAAAGTAGAATTAATGCAGTAGAAATGAGAGCGTTGAGGAGTATGATTGGTGTGAAATTGAGTGACAGGATTAGAAATAGTGTGATAAGAGAACGTTGTGGCGTGAAAGAAGACGTAGTGACTAAAATTGAGAAAGGGATGCTGAGATGGTTTGCTCATGTAGAGAGGATGAATGAAGGAAGATTGACGAAAGAGATCCACAAGGCGAGAGTGAATGGAAACGTTGGAAGGGGAAGGCCTCGGCGAACGTACCAGGACCAGGACGTTCTGAATAAAGGCCAGGTTAAAACTACCCTAAACCGACGAGCATGTAAGAAAGGATTGATGAAGGTTCAGGAAGCAAGGGAAGTATGTCAAGATCGTAGCAGGTGGAGAACTGTGGTCTCTGCCTACCCCGACGGGAACAAGGCGTGATGTTATGTATGTATGTATACTCGAGTCTCGATAAATCATAATTTCCCGAAATATTAAGTTTTATACTTTTCCGGGTTACGATTTCTAAAAAGGGATGGTCAGTCCATCTTATTGGTCGTCCATGCTATAGTACAGAACTTTATACAAGAGATTTTGCGTTACTTCAAACAGTGTATCAAACGTCATTGGATAAAACATGCGGTACTGGGTAAAGTAGCTAACCAGTAAATTTTCCGACTAATAATAGCATAGACTGCCGCACTTCACTGCACGCTATAGTACAGAACTTTGAAAGAGAACTTAGAAAGAGATTTTGCGTTACTTCAAACAGTTTATCAAACGTCATTGGATAAAACATGCAGTACTGGGTAAAGTAGGATACCAGTAAATTTCCCAACTAATAATAGCATAGACTGCCGCACTTCACTGCACGCTACAGTACAGAACTTTGAAAGAGAACTTAGAAAGAGATTTTGCGTTACTTCAAACAGTGTATCAAAAGTCATTGGATAAAACATGCAGTACTGGGTAAAGTAGGATACCAGTAAATTTCCGAACAAATAATAGCATAGACTGCCGCACTTCACTGGTAATAATATGACCTTGAGTGAGACTCTGGTTTCTAGGGTGAATCTACCAGTGCTATGCGAAGGAGCTAAGCTAAGTGTGCTCAAGAGCTCCACGAGCTTATTCCACCATCTCCCTTCTACCATCGGGAATCCAGACGCACCGCAGGATATCACCCACACTTGGTTGATATTCCGCACATTCGCACAAAGCGATTTGAAACATCTTTTATAATGCGCACGGCTAAGGAGTGGAATTCTCTGTCTACGTCTGTGTTCCCGAGTTCATATAACCCGAATCTATTCAAGTCGCGAGTGAATAGGCTTCTTCTGGGCAAGCTCGTTCCATCGTCGACCTCATCTCCGTCTTCATGACTTGAGCTGGGAAAATTCTAACCAATAGGTATGCTCTATTTTCCTGGCTTGTTAAATGGAACAATCTTATTTGTTTAAATTTTCCAGCTCAGTTTTTTTTTTTGCTTACTTACTCTTGACCTAGATCTAGTATTGAGGACAGAGATGAGGTCGACGATGGCACGAGCTTGCCTAGAAGAAGCTTATTCACTCGCGACTTGAAAAGATTCGGGTTATATGAACTCGGGAACAGGGTCGCAGGCAGAGAATTCCACTCTTTAGCCTCAGTTCCCTCGCATAGCTCTAATGGAAAACCACCCTTACACTACTGGTTTAGTTACCTTTTGTATACCCCGTGTATGTCGTAAATGACAGGTATTCTTAGTCGCCTTTTATGGAAAGGGTGATATTTTTTGCCAGTACTGCACGGAGTTTAAAATGAGTATGAGGTCCTAATGAAATAGCGAACATAATTTTAGTATGTTACTTTGAAATACGAAAATCAATTTCTGACCTCCCATAGAAACTGCATCAGCTAATAGCACATTTTGTATGGGAGATCAAATTTGGATTGTCGTATTTCGACCTATGTTTTTTTAGGAAAGTTGTTCAGTTTCATGGTCTAAGTAACGAGCTAATATTATGTTTACTATTTAATTAAGACCCTATTTAAGGCTAAAAATATGATTACAATGTAGTACAGGTAAACCAGCTAAATAAGTTACAACGACGTAAAGCTAATGATCAATAAGACTGCCGTACTCAGAGACTTCACTTAAAGTTAATCTTCCGTTATGTTCATGCCCGGTATCCCTAAACCGATGAGCTTGAATGTGGGAGTTGATGAAAGTACAGGAAGCGAGGGAAGAATGTCAAGATCGTAGCAGGTGGAGGACTGTGGTCTCTGCCTACCCCACAAGGAAAGAGGCGTGATGTTATGTATGTATGTAAGCTTTATAGTCCGGTTCGCTTAACGTCTTATGTCGCCAAATTGCACCAATTTTTTTGCCAGGTATTAGTTAGGTACATAGCTCTCAATTTTTGATAGGAGCCAATTCTTGAATTTTCAATAGAATTTTTTTGAAATTCAAGAATTGGCTCCTATCAAAAATTGAGAGCTATGTACCTAACTAGTACCTGGAAAAAAAATTGGTGAAATTGTTAGGCGTGTCTACGTGATTTCATTTACCAAGAAAGTAACACTGCGAGATTTAATAAAGATTAACTTTAAGTGTCGTTTCTGGGTGCGGCAGTAAAACTTACTAAGCTGGTTAATCTGTACCTCGCTACACCATGCTTTTGGTCGTAGTTAAAAAATGAACATTAAATCCCAATTATTTACAACACAAACAAAAATCCTTACTAAACGGTGCGAATCGCGTGACATTATTTTATAATAAACAAAAATCTGTATTTTATATAAAAATAAAAAAGAACGATTTTTTTTGTATAACGATCTCTCTTGATAAAAAATTGGTGTAAGAGGAAAATTCCTCATAATTAAAACTAAAACCTGATGTCACGCTTACTATACTCTGTACAAAGAATCAAAACTAGCAAGTTGCTCTATACTTATTTAGGCTTCTTGAACAGAGTATAAAATATAGTTTTTGATTGATCAAGAACAATTTTCATTCGTGCAACTATCAACTATATTGTCTTCATTGACATACATAATAATTGTAACCTATTTTGAACTATAATACATTTCATATTTCTAACTTAACTTTCTCCTGAAAACTTCTTCTAACTTTCGGTCTAAAAACCAAAATAATATTTTTCTTAGAAAAAAGAAATATTATGATCTATAAATTTTTAATAACTTTTGGACGAAAAAAGAAACAATGATTGACCATTTCAATGATAATGATTAGTTTATTAAGTATATGGTACAGCTCCTTTTCGGTTCGCTGAGCCAAGCTGAGCTGTTTTTCCACCATTGCTGGGCTAAGCAACGTATTTGACGAGCTATGAAAACGGCGCATTCCTATTGGATGGACTTTTCCCATCTCAAACCTTAACTCCCAAATTAGTGTATATTTTTATCCATTATCAGGGTGTCCACGGCTAATGCCCAAAAAACTTCCCTGACTTTTCCTTGACATTCCCTGACCATTTAAAAAAAATCCCTGACCAATAGTATTCATTTTAAAGAAAAATAAAGTAGAAATGAAAAAAAAAATGTATTGTAGTATGTATAATCGAAATAATTTTTTGACCAAAAACAATGTCATAATGTCGGTCAGTCCAAACCTGAAAAATAATGCTTCAATAATCTGGATTAAGAGTCAGAGTAGAGCATTAATTAAAGGAGAAAATAAATGATTTCACTGAACCAAAACTATTGAAATTATTAAAATGAAAAGGAGTAATCTAATTATTGTGACCTCAAATTATGCCTTATTGTAGGTCACTCCAAACCTGGAAAAAAATACTTCAATAGTTGGATTAAGAGTCAGACTAGAGCATGGTTTATACCTCATTTTACAATGACTGGGACATTTTAGAAAGCAAACTGTAAATTCTCAATTTTTCCCTGACTTTCCAGGTGGCTCCTCGATTTCACTGACTTTCCCTGACCACCTTGAGCTTCCCTGACTTTCCCTGATTTTCGAGAATGTGGACACCCTGAATTTATTTAATCATGAGTAGAACTTTTGGTCTTAATCTGAATTTGTTTGTCCTTACCGGTTCAATCGGCTTTTGTCTATATTTTTACATTACATCTATCTCTTACAAGTGTACACGCCTGTCTCTTCTTTCGGGTTATTTTTCAACCCCTAGCCAAATTCTAGCATGTTAAACAGCACACAAATCTGAACAACTTTTTCAAAGATACATGGGTTGTAAAACGAGATTTTATACTTGGTGTAAAGGACAAGTTGGCAAAAACTGAAAGGGCATGATTAGTCAACGTAACTGAACAAATTTCAGTAAATAAAAGTTCAAAATATTAAACCTTAAATTTCTACAGGAAGATTAATATATACCTCCGATGCTGAAAGTTATTTACTGCGCGTGGGCACCGATTCACAAGCCTGTCCGGCGCTTCCACGCGATTTTGTGAGTTCTGCTCATTAACTGTCAGCAACGATATCAAGGATGAAAATTTTCGAACGAAGTTTTGGACAGGACATTACCACATAACGGTTCTAGGTCTACATAATGATGCACTTCTTCTTGTCTACCTCGTCGGGTGTGGGCGGAGTGAGAGTGAGAGTGACTTCGGGTGCGGGTTTGAGAGTCTCCGGGTCGAGGGTTGTGGTGAGGACTGGAGCGGTGAGTGGCAGGTCTGTGTTGATGCCGACGATCTGGAAATAAAGAATATTTATATATATTGGGGGACATTTCACACAAGGTCATCTGATCCCAAACTAGGCAAAGCCTGTACTATATGGGTACCAGAGACTGATATCATCATAACATCCCATGAAACGTCCACTACAGGACAGGGAGCTCCCTCCAGAATTCTAGCTTTTGCTGGAAAATGTGGAGGGGAAGTACCATAGTCACCTCGCTTGTTAGCGTTACGGCTGGCACCATGGACCGCGGTTGTAGGTGACCGCAGTTAGATGTAATATACAAAGGAGGATGCTGCTGCCCATCCTACAGTTAACCCTTAGTCGCCTCTTACGACACCCACGGGTATGTATGGGTTGGTAATATTCTTTGCCGGCACCACACGGGACCGGACCAGAGACTGATATACATACATAAATACGTGGGACACTCAGAAATATTTGCGACACTAAAAAAAATTGTTCTACAGGTACATATATTTTTATTAAATCTTTTCAAAGTACTCTCCACCAGCCTCTATACAAAGATTCATGCGTCTGAACCAGTTTTCAAAACACTTTTTCCAGTCCGCCGTAGACACCTCGTTTACAGCCTGCTCGAACGCAGCCAGCGCATCTTCCGGCGACGAAAATTGTATCCCCTTGAGCTGATTTTTTATTTTTGGAAATAAAAAGAAGTCACACGGTGCTAGATCAGGGCTGTAAGGAGGGTGACCCAGGAGTTTGACTGGTGTGCTGTCCAGGAAGTCCCTCGTTTTGAGCGCGGTGTGTGCAGGCGCATTGTCGTGGTGGAGCAGTAGTCCGCGGAGCCCTGTGTTTGGTCGCTTGTTGCTCACAACAGAAAAAACTTCTGGTAAACATTTGGTAGTATACCATTCGGCGTTGATGCTTCTTTGATCTCGTAAGGGAATTGAGGCCAAGTGGCCAGTCAAATTAAAAAAGCTGGCGATCAAAATCTTCCCCCCGCTTCGAGATCGCTTCACTTTGGTAGGCGTTGGTTCATTTTGAAACACCCAAACTGTCGACTGGCGCTTGGTTTCTGGATCGTATTGATAAATCCAGGACTCATCACCTGTTACGATGTCGTAAACACGCCGAGACGAGCCTGCTTCAAATTTGTTCAGCATATCACGGCACCATTCCACCCGGGCCTGCTTCTGAGCGTCGGTGAGGTAGTGCGGCACCCAGCGCGATACTATCCTCCTCACGCGAAGATGCCCGTGTAGAATCTCGTGAACGCTTCCCGATCCAATCTTTAATATGTGCTGAATCTCCTGATATGTAATTCGCCTATTATCTTGGATTAAATTTTTCACTGCTAGCACGTTTTCTTCCGTAATAGCCGTCAAAGGGCGACCGCTTCTTTCTTCATCCCCCAAGGTTGGTCGACCGCGCCTAAATTCGTTATACCAACGATACACGGTTGCCTTGGAGGGGCCTTCATCCATAAATGCCATTTGAAGTCTATCGAACGATTCATCCGGTTTCAGGCGACACTTGAAATCGTAAAAAATCATAGCTCTAAAATGTTCCCGGCGCAGATCCATTTTTCAGTAAGACACGATACTTTGAATTGGCTCGCAAAAAATGTGGAGGGAAATTTTGAAAATGGAACACACATATTTTTACTTACAAGTAATCATATTTTCGAAAAAGATTCTGACCGGCCAGTCTCCCATATATAAAAACTATTTTTCGCAATACTTTCTGAGTGGCCTGGTAGATAAATAACACCCAGACACAGAACAAACACTCGTGTTCATCACACAAATGTTTGCCCTGGGCGGGGATCGAACCCGCGGCCCACGGCGTGAGAGGCAGGCTCACTACCAACCACACCAACGGGCTTGTCAATCATTTCATTCATAACGTCTCTTGAAACGTCCACTACAGGACAGGGAGCTCCCTCCAGAACTCCAGAAAAAACGCGTGGTGTTTAGGAGGGGTTTTATCATAGTCACCACGCTTGTAAGCGTTGCGGCTGGCGACCGCTGTTTTTGGTAACCGCAGTATGTAAGATGGCACGATACACAGGAAGGTGCTGCTGCCCATTCTCCGGTTCATAAGCCCTTAGTCGCCCCTTACGACACCCACGGGCAAGGTTGGGTTGGTAATTCTTTGCCGGCACTACACGGGTCAAATCGTTATCAAATCAATATCAATCAATTCATAGGACTCAAAACGCCGGACCTGTAAGTCAAAAAATTTTCAAGTATTTTTTTTATTTTTCGGGAAAGTTGCTTGTTTTTATGAGTCTATTAGCTTGGTTGAAAATTTTGTCAAAAATAGGTTTAAAATTAACCAAACCTTAAATTGTTTTCCTAGGAACCACACGAATACCCCCCGTCCCGTGTGGTGCCGACAAAGATCAGTAGCAACCCGTGGGTGTAGTAAAAGGCGACTAAGGGTTAACTGGAGGATGGGCAGCAGCATCCTCCTTTGTATGTTACATCTTACTTACTGCGGTCACCTACAACCGCGGTCCATGGTGCCAGCCATAACGGTAACAAGCGAGGTGACTATGGTTCTTCCCCTCCTCATTTTTTCCAGCAAAAGCTAGAATAGGGAGTATGCATGTCATATAAATTAACTTGATTTTTTTATTTCCGATACTTTATTGCCCTGACATTACACCTAAACCAATATTTTCTTGTTTAGTGTGGATATAAATGCACAAAATATTAATTAAAAAGTGATAAATAAGCGAGGGAAGTTCGAATTTGCAAAAAGCCTCGCCATTGGTCGAATCGAAACGTATTCATACTGTGCTGTTGTATTTGCAAGAAAAATTCGACTTAGCTCAGAGACCCTTCGTACAAGAAAGCTGAAATTTTGTATGAATACGTATTTTATTCACGCCGAGAAAGTGGTAAAATAAAATCTAACAAAATATTTTTTTTTAGGGTACCTCCCCTACAAGTAAAGTGGGGGTGAATTTCTTTTGTTCACCCCATTGTGTTGAGTGTCGTTAGATAGGTCTTTTAAAAATAATGTGAGTTTGCGAAGATAATTTTTCGGTTTAGGGATCCGTTTGCGTAATATTTAGCTTGAAAGCGAAATCTTTGTTGGAATCACCCCGCCTTTCCTGCCAGATAAACTGTTGTTATTGGAAATGTATAAAAATTCACAGTAGTAGTATATATGATGAAATTGAAAGGACAACTATCACAGACAGCTAAGTAGGCTTTACAGGTAAAGAAGGTAGCTATAGCGGAAATAATAAAAATTGTAATATCAGTCAGGCGCTAGGACCTTGCTGAGCATATTAGGAGGTAAAAAGTTTATGTTATAAACGTTATGAAATACTTAAGCAAAACCTGCTCTGCGATAAAAAATCGTAAAAAAAACTACAGAACCCTATACTGCGCGTGGCCCGATACGCACTTGGCCGGTTTTATGAATTAGGGATTCGTTTGCGAAAAAAATTGCTCAAAAGGGCAATTTATTGTCAGGGTCGTGTCCCCCTGCCAGCTAAAGGGTTAATATGGAAACGTGGAAAAATATACAGTGCTTACCACCACATGAATATGAAGAATTTAAAAGAAAAACAACTAAGTTAGCTTTACAGGTTAACGAGAAATAGTCAAAATACTGAAAACAATGGAAATTGCAATCAGGCGCTGAATCTCGCTGTTCGTTAGGAACCTGCTTATAATAATCATTTCTAAGATAACTATGGAAACTTATGCGCGTGGCTCGACACGCATGTTAACTATACAAACATGATAAACTTACATTAAAGTGATCTTCACAACAATTTTAATAAGAAATTGAAAATACTTCAGTTCTTCTCATCACCTTATACCATTTTTTTCGTGTTTTCACATCTCTCGGATCCGCAAGAACCACATTATCTGTAAACTTCTCATAGTATTTGGGCACTTTGGCATAAGACAATACCCTATAAAATGTATTTTTAGCATTTTCCATCATCTAATAGCGATTAAAACTGAAGATCTTCAGGTTTTACCTTTACAAGATGTTTACAAGCCTATAGTGAACAATACAGAACGCGGCATGTGACGTCATCCAAAACGCGCGAAAAATGGCGGCGTTTATCCATGTCAAATTTAATAGATTTTTCAAATATTACTTTATGAAAGTATTTGAACATTTCTAACAGTATTTATATATTTAACCATGGTATAACGATGTAAGAAGTAAATTAAACAAATAAAAAAAATAGATGAATACTCCCTATTCTGGAGGGAGCTCCCTTTCCTGGACACGCATACCAATCATCATTTAATAGAATGAATCCTTTATTGCATTTACAAAGATAATACGATTATGTAATTTGTTGTGATTTTACATCACGTATCCCTAACTTGTTCCTACTTCTATAACTCTTATTTCTCTGAGGGCTGCATATTCAGCACAACAGAACTAGACCCGGCTGCAAACCAACAGAATCGCGCGGGCGCAGCGGGTCCAATAGTAGGGGTTGAGAGGGTGGATTCCAAGGGGGGCGAAGGATGCCCGATTTTTTTCTGACGTCTGTATACGTAATGATAATTGACTCACCTCTGGATTCCTCCTGCTAGGCAGAGGCGATGTAGGCAGCGTCTTGCGGAAGGGGTGTGCGATCCTGTCCAGCAGCCTCATTCTCTTGCCGTGCGCCGCGCTCGGCTCCGGGGAGGGGGAGGGGGGGGACGGGGACGGGTGGTCTTCTTCCGGCTTGCGCTTGCGACCCACCACTGTGCCCGTCGGACGGGATTCTGTTACTGGAAGGGATAAAACATTCGTTAAAGCTACGCCTACAAGTTGCATATCAGCCGAAAGACATCCACTCTTTGACATAGGCGTCCCCTAAAGATCTCTAAAGACTAGCCAAATCAGAGGACAATGTCTATCTTTTCGGGGCCCTAGTTTATAATCGAATACCCTAATCGGTACGCGATGCAACTACCATCGCTAGTTTTAAAAATAAACTCAAATTATGGTTAATGAACAATGAATTTTATAACCTTGATGAATATTTGAAATTAGACATGACGCTTTAGAATTATTCAAATACTATCATATATTTATGACCTGAAAAATGTTAAATGGATTATATAATCATAATAATATTATTATCATTATTTTTGGACATGTAACTAATGTTATTAATATATTTTTCATTTTCTATGACTCGCAAGAAGAACCGATGGCCGATAGGGCGTGAGGGTTCTAGAGTGGCGACCACGTACCGGAAGACGAAGCGTTGGCAGGCCCCCCACAAGGTGGGCCGACGATCTGGTGGCGGTCGCGGGAAGCCGCTGGATGCGAGCAGCGCAGGACCGGTCGTCATGGAGATCTTAGGGGAGTCCTATGTCCACCAGTGGACGTCTTCCGGCTGATATGATGATGACTCAAGAGTCGTTTAGTGATAAGATTACCTGTCGTGCTAGTAGTAGACCGGACGCTCCTGTTGAGTTGTTTGATTGTCAGTTCCTTCAGCGGTTTGTAGGACTTTCTGCCACGAATAGACCGGAGACCGTTGAGGTACGAGCTATCATCTAGAGACGGCTCTTCAGCGAATGATGATGAAGCTGTGATGTCCATTTCCATTGTTGTGTTGTTGCCTGAAATAAGTATTTGTATATAATTAAAGATATTCCACACATCCGCACAAAGCGCTTTGAAACATCCTTTATAATGCGCACAGCTAAGGAATTCTCTGCCTGCGTCTGTATTCCCGAGCTCTTATAACCCGAATCTATTTAAGTCGCGAGTGAATAGGCTTCTTCTGGGCTAGCTCGTTCCATCGTCGACCTCATCTTTGTCCTCAAGGCTAGATCGAGGTCAAGAGTAAGCCATACATAGTAAAAAAAAAAAATCATGTCATTATTTTAAAATGCCTGTCTGTCAGTCAAATCATAACCTTATTCTGTGGGTCTAAAAGCTTAACTTTAAACAAGACTTCTTTATTCAACATGTAACATAAAAGCTTGTAAAAATGAGGAACAATCCTGAAGGACTTGCCCGTGGCACTAAACAACATTTTGGTTGAAATACGCAAATAAAGTGAACTGCTCATAGTAGACTCGCTCTTCATATTATAATACATACATAATATCACGCCTTGTTCCCGTCGGGGTAGGCAGAGACCACAGTTCTCATGTTATGATTAGGTTTAATAAGTATTCTGTAAAGAATCTACTTTGAGGTAACAGAATCTGAATCTAGAGCTGCATTAGCTGACAGCGCATTTTGTATGGGACGTAATTTTTTTTTATTTCGACATTTGTTCCTTAGAAACATCAAGCCTACTTCACTTTAAACCCCGTCTGATGGGGCTTAAAGTGAAGTAGGTCACGCCGTCCGTTTCTAGCTGGGATAGTGGGTGAAATAGCTCCATATACGTGATCTGATCACCCGTCTGCGCGAGCCGCGGCAGCGTCCCCACCAGAAATTATAATAATTAATGTTCCTCAGGAAAGGTTGTTCAGTTTCCAGGTTTTTGTTACACTATGTATAACGTAGGTGAGCACTAATAAAGATTCAGATAATTTTATTCAATGTAGATTATTTATCTTTATTCTCGGATGGGCAGCGTTCGTGAAGCTCCGCAATATCTTCACGTCCAAAATACCGCAGTGTCTCAAGACGAAAATCTTTGACCAGTGTGTGTTGCCAGTGATGACATATGGCACCGAGACGTGGCCGCTCACGATGGGCCTTATCAGAAAGCTCAAAGTCACCCAAAGGGCTATGGAAAGGGCTATGCTCGGAGTCTCTCTGCGCGATCGAATCAGAAATGAGGAGATCCGCAGAAGAACTAAAGTAACTGACATAGCCCTGAGAATTGCTAAACTTAAGTGGCAGTGGGCAGGGCACATCGCAAGAAGAACCGATGGCCGATGGGGCGTGAGGGTTCTAGAGTGGCGACCACGTACCGGAAGACGAAGCGTTGGCAGGTGGACCCCCACAAGGTGGGCCGACGAGCTGGTGGCGGTCGCGGGAAGCCGCTGGATGCGAGCAGCGCAGGACCGGTCGTCATGGAGTTCCTTAGGGGAGGCCTATGTCCAGCAGTGGACGTCTATCGGCTGATATGATGAGATTCTTTACAGAATACTTATTGAATGTCATGCAGAATACAATGCAAATAGAGCGAGTCTACGCCGTTTCGGATCGTGCTATGGCAGCGTTAAAGAAACGGCAAGAAACCACTGAAGCACGGCCTACTTTAAGAGTCGGCTTTTTAATTTAGCAGCAAAGGATTGAGAATTCATCTACATAGGGAGTGAAGTAGACGACCAAGGATTTTATGTATGTTCAAGTACAGTCAGCGCTCGGCTCCCGATCCAGAGGTTACGGGTTCGATTCCCGGTGGGGAAACTGTCAAACAAAATCCCTTTTGGCGACCTCCCCAGTTCGGTTAGGACATAGCAAGATGAATCACCCGATTGTCCGAAAAGTGAGATGATTTTATGCTTCGGAAGGCAAGTTAATTATTGTAAAATGTTCGGAAAGACGTGAACATGCAATTTTAAAGTTGACCTTAGAACATAAACTGAATTTATCCATAATGTTTAGTATGATGGATGACATATTGTTATGTTTGAATAATACGATGAAAGATGATAAAGACAGTCATATTTTGTCCCTTCGTTCGCATAAAGATAAATGGCCCAAATTCAAGCCATAGTATTTTCCATTACCTAAATATTTCTATAGGTTAGGTACGACTGCTTATTTTATTTCAGACCGTCGACGAAAAATAATAGGACTCACAATCCCTATATAGAAATAGTAACCCGGAAAAGTATAGATGGCGCTACGAACAATCAGCAAAGTTATGGTTTATCGATTATTCTACTGCCTTTTTAGGGTTCCGTACCCAAAGGGTGAAAAACGGGACTCTATTAATATACCTCCGATGTCTGTCTGTCTGTCAGCGGGATGTATCTCGTGAACCGTAATAGGTAGAAAGATGAAATTTTCACAGATTAATTATTACGTTTGCATTTAAAAAAAAATATGGGTGTCTCTACTAAAAACCGGTCAAGTGCGAGTAGGACTCACGTTAAAGCATTAGTAAAAGCCCTGTAACTTTCATAATAATACCTGAGTAAGTGGCAACAGCAGAGCTAGCAGTCTGATCAGCACTCGAAGCATTATACGGCGGCACCAGCGCCATAGGAGTGAGAAGGACGGACGCTGGTTTTAGATGGTACTCTTCTAACATGTCTCTCTCAGTCGAACCTGTTTTGTGGAGCTGATGTTTTATATTCTATCCTATCGGCCTATTCACAAACGTAATTTTTGTTTAAGCTCAAAATACGCCACTCGGGGAGGCTCCTTTCTTGCAAGCACTCACTCGCTGAGTTTATTCAGCCAGCAGAAAGCCTCCCCCCTGGACATAACCTGCCCAGACCGATCTGGAAGTCTCTAAACAGACGACGGACACAGGTCGGTCGGTGCAAAGACAGCATGTGTAGGTGGGGTTTCACCGACAGCTCCAATAACAAATGTGAGTAAGTGTGGCAGTGGCGTGCACAGAGATTTTAGACAGGGTAGGCAAAAAATTTTCGATGCTATTACTTACCAAAATACTAATACGTATTGGTTTGTGTGTTTAATTTAAAAATGGGGTTCGAAATTTTCCGTTTTCTGTTTTCTCAAATCTTATATTTATTTATCGCCAAAACAAATCAAAACAAAACAAACAATGACGACTCAGTATAAAAAATAAATAAAATTTATCATTCAAATACATAGGTACATAAGCACGAAGAAAATAATAATAATGGTCTTTATAATGTCACTTTTTAAAATTGTTACGCAAGACTTCGGTACTTACGGCTAAAGTGAGACATTGCCTACCCTGTGCGATTGTGTGCGTTAATTGTATCATTATGTGCCATGTATTTATAAGAACGCACACATAGTGCATTCGCATAACCACGTCGGCACACATGCAAACAATTAGACAGGAATAGTATGTGTCTTTGCCGTTAGGCGCGTAGCGGCGCTAGTGCAGCGCAATAATGCGATGTGGAATGTGCATACCACAGGTACTTACCGAGGCGATGATACCACTGATACTCGACAGGTGGAGCTAATTTAAGTTTTTAGAATGTTTCTTTCAACCTATGCTTTCAATGATGGTAGGTAGTAAATACCACTAATAAATAAATACAATATGACAAGGTATCCAAATAAAATCCGATTATTTTGTTAGAGTAGGTAGGGTAGGCAGTGTCTTTTTGTCTTTATGGAGTGCACGCCACTGAAGTGTGGTACCTCCCCACAAACAATGGAACACCTAACTTCCTGTCCCGCATGTGCCGTCACATGTACGAGTTATGACCTTTTTAAAGCCACTACAAAAATTTAAATATTTGTGATTGATCGACACACTAAGAAGAAGAAGTCCGATTGATTGACTGTCCTTGTGGTACCAGCTAAGAATAGTACTATTAGATCTCTTCCCGTGGGTTTCGTAAAAGGCGTCTAAGGGATCTTGAACCAGAGAATAGGCTGCAGCGTACCACCATACTGTTATAGATGACAGGGCTTCCAATCACAAGCAAACATTTTGCTTAATTAGCAACTTTTACTAATATTTACTGTAAACTAGTCAAGTGAACAAAATAAATAACAATTTAAATACTGCGGTTACCAACCACCGCGGTCGATTGTGCCAGTCGCAACGCTAGCAAGCGCGGCGAATATGGAAAATTTTCCTTAAAATGCCTCACTTTTTGTACAGTGAAAACACGGTAGATCTTTTTGTAGTGGGTAGTTATGGAAAAGAGAAAAGAACTTTGGCCGTTGGGCGCTAGATATTACATCATCGCAGTCGTTTTTTATGACTTCCACTATAGCTCTGCTCGATAGCTAACCTGTAAACTGGAAAATTTATAGGATAGAAATAAGGAAAAAAGAATAAAAAAAATAATAATAATAAAGCGAGATCAAGTCTTCGTCATCTCACCCATTTTTTTTCTTTGGCATTTCCTGTAGTTTGTTAGAATTCAAGATTAATATTTATCAACCTTACTGATGTTTTGGGTCGTAGGTGTTCCGCCCCTTTAATTTCCTTCAAAGTGCATGGAACCCGAACACCCATGGATTTGACATTATTACGTTTGTGAATAAGTAATACTACTTACCGCATCATTCGATGTTTTCTTGACATCCACGTCACATTAGCGTTCTAAAAACAAACGGCTCGTGTATGATGCAGCTTCTTCGACTCACCTGTGTAGTTAGCCAAGGTTGAGCTGGTGGTTTGGTCAGCGAGTCTCGTTGAGCGGCGGTATGGGGACACTTTGACGCGAGATTTTGAGTAGTTAGTGTCTGTCTTGCGTGGTTCGTCTAAAATATAAAGAGAATCTTTATGTACCCAGTATGAGGCAGCGTTACTATGCCTATGCGTTTGTTTGGATGAGATATGGCGTAATGTTATGGGGCCACAGTACCGACGGAAATGACATTTTCATACTTCAAAAGAAATGTGTTAGAATTTTATTAAATTTAAGACCGAGAGTCAGTTGCAAACCACATTTTATAAATGAACAATTGCTTACTTTCCCGAGTATATACGTATATGAGGTAGTAAAATTTGTGAGAAGGAACATAAGTAAATTCGAATCGAGTAAAAGTGAACGACGTAAGGACCAATAAATTCTCCCGACACCAAAACTATCGATTTTCAAGGATAGTCCCCTATACCTATATAGGGCGATAAAGATCTATAATACGCTACCTGCTGCAATAAAAAAGGAACCCAACGAAAGTACTTTTAATAGATTAGTAAAAAAACTACTTCTCAGCAAAGCATACTATTCTATAACGGAATTCCTGAATGACCGAACAATTTAATTTAATTTTTCGTTATTTTTTTTATTCAATTATGTATAATTAATAACAATGGATGTAACATAAAAGGGCAACATATTTATTTGATTTAGTGTAACCGGATGATTTAGTTAAAGTTAGAATTAATATTACTATTGACATATCTTGACATATTATTACAATTTTTTTTATGATTTAAGTAGATTAATAATTCTTGACAAATTTGTTATTATGATGACTAAATTATGATTGTTCTGAATGACTAATGTAAGTAATTTGATTTTGAATTTTACGTATTATTTATTATCAATTATCAATGCTTTCAATCCAGTCTTTTATATTATTTGTTACAAGTTTTAATAGTGCACTCAGCTGTTGCGACGCCCCTTACGGGGTTATTGTACCTACTTAAGTTAGACTAAGACCTGTCATATTATATAATGTACAATATGCAACTAATTAAACAATAAACAATAAATTGCTTGCTTTCATTAGTAAAAACGATGGAAGCACGAACGGGTCGTGACTGTAACTTTTGAACAGGGAACCCCCTAATCTGTGTGTAAATATGGGGTCCATATACAAAATGCGCTATCAGCTGATGCAGTTTCTATGAGAGGTCAAAAATTTACTTACGTATTTCGACCTATGTTCCTAGAGGAGAGTTGTTCAGTTTCATGGTCTGAGTAACATACATACTAAAATTATGTTCACTGTTTCATTAGGACCTTAGTATAAGACTAGTAAATGCGCGCAGCGAGTAGGCGGCGGCGAATTTGATACTTCGAACCGATACAACTTGGGATTGATGACTTAATCGATTTTGATGATTTCGACAATCAAAGCCGGTTAATCAGTCGACCAACTATACCAGGCCACTCAGAAAGTATTGCGAAAAATAGTTTTTATATATGGGAGACTGGCCGGTCAGAATCTTTTTCGAAAATATGATTACTTGTAAGTAAAAATATGTGTGTTCCATTTTCAAAATTTCCCTCCACATTTTTTGCGAGCCAATTCAAAGTATCGTGTCTTACTGAAAAATGGATCTGCGCCGGGAACATTTTAGAGCTATGATTTTTTACGATTTCAAGTGTCGCCTGAAACCGGATGAATCGTTCGATAGACTTCAAATGGCATTTATGGATGAAGGCCCCTCCAAGGCAACCGTGTATCGTTGGTATAACGAATTTAGGCGCGGTCGACCAACCTTGGGGGATGAAGAAAGAAGCGGTCGCCCTTTGACGGCTATTACGGAAGAAAACGTGCTAGCAGTGAAAAATTTAATCCAAGATAATAGGCGAATTACATATCAGGAGATTCAGCACATATTAAAGATTGGATCGGGAAGCGTTCACGAGATTCTACACGGGCATCTTCGCGTGCGGAGGATAGTATCGCGCTGGGTGCCGCACTACCTCACCGACGCTCAGAAGCAGGCCCGGGTGGAATGGTGCCGTGATATGCTGAACAAATTTGAAGCAGGCTCGTCTCGGCGTGTTTACGACATCGTAACAGGTGATGAGTCCTGGATTTATCAATACGATCCAGAAACCAAGCGCCAGTCGACAGTTTGGGTGTTTCAAAATGAACCAACGCCTACCAAAGTGAAGCGATCTCGAAGCGGGGGGAAGATTTTGATCGCCAGCTTTTTTAATTTGACTGGCCACTTGGCCTCAATTCCCTTACGAGATCAAAGAAGCATCAACGCCGAATGGTATACTACCAAATGTTTACCAGAAGTTTTTTCTGTTGTGAGCAACAAGCGACCAAACACAGGGCTCCGCGGACTACTGCTCCACCACGACAATGCGCCTGCACACACCGCGCTCAAAACGAGGGACTTCCTGGACAGCACACCAGTCAAACTCCTGGGTCACCCTCCTTACAGCCCTGATCTAGCACCGTGTGACTTCTTTTTATTTCCAAAAATAAAAAATCAGCTCAAGGGGATACAATTTTCGTCGCCGGAAGATGCGCTGGCTGCGTTCGAGCAGGCTGTAAACGAGGTGTCTACGGCGGACTGGAAAAAGTGTTTTGAAAACTGGTTCAGACGCATGAATCTTTGTATAGAGGCTGGTGGAGAGTACTTTGAAAAGATTTAATAAAAATATATGTACCTGTAGAACAATTTTTTTTAGTGTCGCAAATATTTCTGAGTGTCCCACGTATATAGATTAACTACCGATCGATCTGTCGAATCGCTTATATCTCATATTAAAACGTAACATGGGACCAACTGGAAAACAAACCCTATCAAACGAAAAAAGAATAATTCAAATCGGTTCACTATTTGCGCAGATATCGCGTAACAAACAAAAAAAACCGGCCAAGTGCGAGTCGGACTCGCGCACTGAGGGTTCCGTACCACCACATAAACATAATTGTATTAGTTGAAATTTCAGTAAGTTAATGTGCCAGATTTTTTGAGTCCGACACGCGCTTGACCAAATTTTATTATTTGTTGTTATTTTATAGCTTATGCACTATAAACATACCAATTTTCAAGTTTGTTAGTGTTCCCGTTTTTAAATAGAACTAAAACAAAAACCATCCAACTTGACCCCTCTCTTATATGAATGTTCTTGAAACGGGAGCTCAGCACAATTGGTTACCATTAGTTGTGAGAAAAGTTGTAATATTTAATGATTTCAGATTTTTCCCTTTATTTGTACTGTGAGACCTAGCTTCTTGCCAAATTTCATAATTTTAGGTCAACGGGAAGTACCCTGTAGGTTTTGCATTTTTGAATAAATGTATGGAGATGAGGACATAAAATGCCATATCTTTTGATTGCGTCGTTGTAAAAAATTAAATTTTCAGATCTTGTGTGGTTCATGGATCCTAATATATGGTATTAATTTCAACCTGATACCTTTACCCGTTCGTGAGATAAAGGGTCTTGACAGACAGACAGACAGACGGACAACAAAGTGATCCTATAAGGGTTCCGTTTTTTTCTTTTGAGGTACGGAACCCTAAAAATAATCGGTCCAATAAAAAACCTCCCTTTCTTTAACCCGGTTAAAACTAGAATACAGTGTGATCGTTTATTATTATTAACCAACTCACCATCATCAATCTCAATAACGTCTCCATCTTTATCTCCGTTCTCCCCCTTATCCTTCTTCCCTTCCGTCTCTTTCCCTCCGTCGTCTTTCTTAGCTTCCGTCTCTTTCTTGTCCTCGTCCTTCTTCGCTTCTTTGTCATCTGAACGGAGTTTGCGGTCGGTTGGAGGAGCTTCGTTCATTTTTAGGATTTTGGAGTCTTTCGGCTGCAAGAAGAAAATTAATAATTGTTAAGAAGAGACAGTTAAGAATAGTAATAGCTTATTTATTCTGTAGGTTTCGTTAAAGGCAACAGGATTATGTTCGATTTTGTTTTTGACTTATCCAGTCCAGTCCAACCAACCAATCTAGTCACCTATCTCTATTTATGGGCCAAGTTTCGGTCTCGGCTTCTGTTCGAATTTCTGCCGTAAACCAGCAGTGTTTGCGCTGGTGGTTTTCGGTTTAAAGGGTAAGGGAGCCAGTGAAATTACCGGCACACTAACCACGCCATCTTAGTTCTCAGGACGGGCAACGCGCTTTGCTACCTTACTAGTGTCAAGTATTTCACTAATAAGACAGTGGGTGTTGCTCACTTGTAACATGAAAAAATCCCTAGCAGTGAACTTTTAATATATGATAACCTCCATCAGGTGGCCCACCTGCACGTTTAGCCACTTGTAACATTAAAATTAATTAAAAATAGTAACATTGAAAATGTAGGTAAAATTTTACTGCAATCAAGTGCATAAATTAATAATTGTTAAATATTTGTACAGCTGTTTTAGAATTGATGGAAATGTTTTATGTACATAACATCTCATTGCATAACATGCATAATAAAATACACTATGATTGATTGATTGATTGATGAAAATGGAGTCAATTATGGCAGACACAAATTAAACTTAACCGTCAGGTCTAAAACTGTTGTCGTCTCTTTTTCGGCCTACATTGGGTGACAAGGATAACACTACTTTTGGATAGGTCGAAATTAGTTTATATTTAGTTTGTGTCTGCAAGAATTCACTAATTGTCTGTGACAGCACTGGTTAGTGGTGAGGAGTGGTGGATGGAATGGAGGAAGGCTTTTGCCTGGCAGCGACTCCCTTAAGGGCTTTACAAAGAATTGTTGGCTTTTTCTAAACTAATAGTAAATATTTGTAGTTAAATATAGTTGTTTATAATACTAGTTAAGTATTTGGATATGTTGGCAGTCAATAGTATGGTTACTCAAGTTGTTTTTGTGGACAATACTACATTCCTCTTTCTCATTGGCTAGTAGCGAAGCGTCCGAGTCCAACCAATCGGATGTCAGCGAGCACGATGCGAAGTTGGCTACATGTGAAGTTGGCTACATATCGATGCTAGGGAGATAATTATTGTAAAGTGAAAGGCAAGGCAGTCGGTCGATAGCTCTTAGCGTGTAAGGTGATGATTTAATTTTATACTGTGTCTCGGTAAATAACATGTAGTCGTAAATAATAAATATATTTAAGGAAGGTGATATGAGTTTCACTTCTCAATGATCAATCGAAAGTCCACTCCAGTTACTTTCGTGTTTAACTGACAACTAATAAGATACAGTCGAAATAATATGGCTTGATAAGAATGACAGTAGTGTGAGAGCAGGACGGATTGATCCGTAAGATATTGCAGCGGCAGAGGCACGTATCCCTCCGCCCTAGGGATGTGAAATAATAATAGATTTTTTATTAAATTGATTATTCTTTTATAAAAATCGATTTTTATCAAACGATTCAATAAACAAAACTAATCGATTATTTAAAAATCGATTTATTTCATTTCAGAGCTAGCCATCTACGAGGGCCAAACCGAAAAGATCGGGAATAGAATACTCAGGAATAAATTAGATTAAAACCTTTTTGGTTTATGACATGTAGTATTATTTCAAACACAATTCCATTTTTGAATTTTAAAAAAAGTAAAAAAGAAAAGAGTAGTAGCCATTTGAATTTGACAAGTCAGTGGGGAAAATGGAGCTTACGCGGGAACATTTCCGTGCCATAATTTTTCACAACTTTCGTCGAGGTTTATCTCAAGAACAATGTCTCGCCGAGCTTGTTTCTGTTTATGAACTTGAAGCACCCAGTAAAACGACTATATATCGTTGGTATTCTGAGTTTCGTCGTGGACGTTCCTCTCTCACGACAGTTCCTTCTACTGGTCGACCAAAAACAGCGGTAACACAAGATAACATCGATGCTGTGCGCCAATTAATAAAAGAAGATAGACATGTGACATACGAGCAGATTCGGGCTTCTCTCAGCATTGGTATGACAGCGATTCAAACTATTTTACATGATGAACTGGGTGTCAAGAAGTTAGTTTCCCGCTGGGTGCCCCATCGTTTGACCGAGGAACAAAAGTCGGCTCGTGTTAATTGGTGTCGGTCTACTCTGCAACGGTTCAATAGAGGGAGCTCAAATGCAGTTTACAATATCGTCTCTGGTGATGAATCGTGGATTTATTCATATGAGCCCGAAAGAAAACATCAATCGGCTGTTTGGGTCTTCGAAGGCGAGGTCAAGCCAACAAAAGTTGTTCGCTCTCGTAGCATGTCGAAAAAAATGGTCGCTTCGTTTGTATCGAAAACTGGTCATGTGGCTACGATTCCTTTACAAGAACGCAGAACGGTTACTGCTGATTGGTACACAATAGTTTGTTTGCCGGAAGTCATAAGAGAACTTCGTAAAATTAATCCGAATCGTCGCATCATTCTTCACCAGGATAATGCGAGCTCACATACCGCTCGCAAAACGATCGCGTTTTTAAATCAGGAAAACGTGGAGTTAATGGACCATCCACCGTATAGCCCTGACTTGAGCCCCAATGATTATTTTACATTCCCAAGAATTAAAGATATGCTACGTGGTCAACGATTTCAAGGCCCAGAAGAGGCAGTCGAAGCTTACAAATCGGCCGTTTTGACTATATCCACTTCAGACTGGAATTACTGTTATAATAATTGGTTTGATAAAATGCAAAAGTGCATCGATTGTCACGGAGAATACTTCGAAAAACAATGAAAGTAAATATTGTTGTATTATTTTTGTACTTTTTTCTATTCCCGATCATTTCGGTGTGGCCCTCGTATGATACCATTGAATTACCAGGTTTACACACCGAATGGCGGCTATACAACTATTCATGGCGCTTTTCGGTGTTTCAGTTGCTACTACAAACGCACAAATGGCGTGTTTTATAATGTCAGTAAAACAGTTGTCAGTTTTGCATGGTTTTGCATACATATAGATCATCATCACGCTCATTTCCCATTTCAGAAAAATATACAATATGTATCGATTTTTAATAAATCGATTATCATTATCATGCAGAAGATCGATTCTTTAAAAATAGTTTTTTTGTTGCTGGGGTCACATCCCTACTCCGTCCTGCTGGCAAACTAATCTTTATTAAATAATAAAAATCTTTATTTGTCTCATCACAAAGTACTGTTTTTATGACAATATTATTAGCTAAGCAGGTACTACTTCTTTGTGGTGAGAGCTGGTGTCTATACTAAGTTACCTTGTGTCAAGCTATGTATGTATATTATTCCAACTAAAGTACAGTTATCAACTCACTGGTTGCGACGAGTTACTGCCAGCGTTGTCAGCTGTTTTCTCAGCGGCCGAAAGTGGGGTTTCTGGAGTAGTGATCGCCTTCACCTTTAACGTCAGTAAAGCTGTTGTAACAAGCAACCCTAAACCGTTAGAGAGCGCATAATGTAATCAAGTCAGCCGATTTCAAACTAAAGCAACTATTACACCTTCCTTAATTTTGAAACTAATTTGGCATACATTGCTCGTTGAAGTAAGGGTATTGGATTTAGCAACACGCTATGCCTAATTAGTCCTTGAATTTGGGTGGTGTGATTGCGGTTTAAGGCACATCATTATGCCGATTTTAAATCTCCGTGATGTTCGGCAAATCAGGGTGAGTCGAGCTAGGCGCCTTTATTGACCGAAGGAGGCATAAGGTAAGGAGTGAAAGAAAAAGGTAAGCTATTATCCAGTGTAGTGGGATATTTATAGGGTTTTATAATTTGTTAGTATAGTTATCAACTCACTGTTTCCGCCGAAGCACTGGCAGCGTTGTCAGCTGTTTTCTCAGAGGCTGGAAGTGGGGTTTCTGGAGTTCGGGTCGCCTTCACCTTTAACGTCAGTAAAGCTGTTGTTAGGAAGGAGCAACCCAAAACCATGTTATGATTTATTAAAAAACATGTTATGATTTATTATAAGTACAAAATTCAATCAGTGCGTTTCCAACCAAAGTCAACAATAAGAAAATCCTACTAATATTATAAACGCGAAAGTTTGTAAGTATGGATGGATGGATGTTTGTTGCCGGCTGGTATGAAGGATTTGCCTGTTGGTAAATTTTAAAGAAGCCTTATACGCGCTACTAAGTGAAAATTGCTTTTATAATGTAAAAGAGTTTCTTGCATACTCGTATAAGTTTAAATGATAATTATGTAACATTTTTGAAGATTTTTATGACAATGGCTGGGTTAACCAGCGGAGTTTTTATAACTGACGTTTTATGAATGAACGATAGTTAACATAGTTAACAGGGAAAAGTTAAAATGGGTTAACAATTTATCATTTAGTATCTGGTCTTAGTAGAACAAATTGCCTTAGGATTTTTAATTTCAATGAGCTGAAATGAAACATAAGCATGCCCTATTCGTTGTCTAATAAGTATAGTAAGAAGAAAGAATAAGGCCGATTGTCCACCGCGAGAATACATAACAAGAGAAAAGTGCGGATAAAGGTAGAGCAAAAACAGTACTTATTACTTACTCATAGTGTCGTCTATCAGCGCTGTTCTTTAGTTTTATCAGTATCGGCTTGGAATCCTCGTAATGGACAAACGGCCTTAGTATTTCTAAATTCATGACTTTGTTCATAATGATTATAATAGGACCCTCCTTTGTATTTGATATTTTTTTTAATATCTAAAATAGGTTCTCCTACATGTCGTAGACTACTTATTACCAGAATCACGCGTTATTGAAGGTCTGGACATTGTTTCAAAGTAACCGTCCTACCTGTGACCTCCTGGTGGCACTGCGACTAGGCGCTCCACCCTCGGGTGTGGGCGACTCGTTATCTGAAGTATCATCATACGCCAGCTCCGGAAAATCATCATCAGCTATCTCTAACACATCATCGTCACTCGCTTCCTCCACACCGTTGCTCTCTCCGTTGTGTTTGGAGCCGTTCTGTTTCGTTGCGGCCTTTTTGCTGTCAGCCTGCAAGGTTAGTTTAGCTGATGAGGTTAAAATTGTAATGAAAGAAGAAAGAGGCGAAAGCGGAAGCTAGGGTCAGTCAAGGGGGCATCCTTTTCTGTCTCTACGCAAACTAAACTTGAAGTGAATGAATAAGCGCGCTGAGTGACGAATTTTAACAGATTAAACGGCAGTTGGACAATTTATTTAATTTATTTATTTATATTAAATAAATTCTGACACTCATCATCATTATATCGTGTGAGTTGTAAGATCGACGATTTTGTTGTCAAAGAAAGTCTGAACAAAATTTTAACTATAGGAAAGGTTGTTCAAGACAGTTAGACAGGTCAAGCTTGACACTCGCAGCTTGACTGTACCCCATACGTCTATTGAAATAAATACGGCTACAAAGTCCAATGTGTGTCAAGCTTGATGTACTTTTGACTGTACTACTGGCGGTTTCTGTACCACAAAAAGATTGTATGTTAAACATAATAAGAAAAACGTGCATTTGAGAATGAGTTGTGCACATTCAGAAGATTTTTAAACTAAGGCGTCTATCAGTACAGCTCAGATAAATAAGGAAATTATCTTTCGCGTGCTTGCTAACAACACACACATCTAAAAAATATAGTTACCTTCCCATTCTTCTCAGGTTTATCTTCTTTCTTATCCTTGTCATCTTTCTTCTCTTTGTTATCTGCTTTTTTCTCCACTCCATTCTTCTCTACTTTTTTATCTGACTTTTCTGCACTTTTTTCTTGAGCCTTTTCTTTCTCCGCAACCTTTTCGGGTTGCTTTTGTTTATTCTCCGCAGCCTTCTCAGGCTGTTTCTGTTTATTATCCGCAGCCTTCTCAGGCTGTTTCTGTTTGTTCTCTGTCATTTTTTCAGGCTGTTTCGGCTTCTCCGTTTTGTCTTGTGTCTTCTCCGGTTGCTTCTCCTTCTCCGCGTTTACGGCTACTTTCTTCTTCATATCTTTTCCCGGGGTTTCTGGTTGCTGTGAATGGAAACAGATTTTATGGACACTCAATTGTTTATGGTTTTATGTAGGTCAGAAAGAGCATCTCGAGAGATGCATTTCCACAGGCCGAGCAACCTAGCGAGGCAGTCCATCTGGGGAAGTGCCTTGGATATTTTTGCTATAAAGCCGTGACCACACCTTGACTAATTCAGAAACGAATTCGGCATGCATTGCTGGTTGTTATAAGGATATTGAAATTAACAAAACCAAGCGTCCCAGCAATGTAAGTTAAATCAGCAGTACTTGCACTGCTGCGTTTCTGTTTGAAGGGTAAGGGAGCCAGTGCTTACCGGCACATGAGACATACCATTTCACTTCTCACGATGGGAAACGCTGCTGTCTTATTAGTGTCAAAGTATGCCACTAACAGAACAGAGGGTGTTATGGGCAGTGATAACCATTTATCATCAGTTGGCCCATCTGCTCGTTCGATTGTCTGCTACAACGCAAAACTCAAAAAATACCGCTTACGCCGAATACAGAACTATTTAATCAATGTAGATTATTTACAGAATACGTCATAACACCATCGAGTGACGTGTACTAGGGTTTTGCGAGGCTCCTCGGTCTGTAAAAATAGTAGCACACACAAAATATATAGTGTGTAAATATTAGTAGTGGGAATTATCGTTCACCTCAGAGAGCGAGAGCGATTTGAATCTTTTGGACTACTGAACTAAATCACTCATTTAGTTCAGTAGTTCATTTAGTTCAGTACTGTAATATGACCTACAAGATGCTTGCGGCTCGCGAGCCTATTAGTTCAGGAGTTCATTTAGTTCTAAGACTCATGTGTTTCGACTAATTCACAGCTCAGTGTAGAGTTAGAAGCAGCTCTTGCGTGCGATTTATTTTTCAATTTATTTTTTAACAAACATAAAAAGTACCTAATTACTCCCGCCAAAATCGAAACATTCGTTAGAAATTCGGGACTAGCTATTCATAAATTAAGAATTGAACCTTATTTTTATCATCAGTGTGTTCAATTTGCTTTGAAACAGTGTTTGTTGCAAATCAATCTACCTCAATCAAACTCTAGCTAGCGCTCTCACTCTCTCATACTATTACCATGTATTGATGACATAATGCTGTTTCTTTCGTTGTTTCGCTGAGCTGCGAACTGAGTCGGGTGGCTCTGCGAGCCGAGAGCGTCGAGAACTAAATGAGCCGATGAACTATTGAACGAAATGGTGAACTAAAGAGCGATTCAATTTTTGACAGGAGTTAGTTCATTTAATTCAGTCGCTCACGAGTTACCCACGACTAGTAAATATATGAATTGAATTTATTTATATACGGTTAACGGTGTGAGACAACGGGTATAACAACCTCGAAGGGTGACAATGCCTTTGAAACTGAACAACTTTTCTCAAGGAACAAAAATGGCTTACCATACAAAATGTGCAAACAGCTGAAGCATTATACGGGAAGATTATTATTTTTGTCAAAATTAGACCTATTCTATGGAAAAGTTCAATTTCATGGGCTTTCCATTTGTTATCCTATATTCTATTTAAGACATTATATCATATTTTTACCGAAATATTGACACTAGGAATACTGTGCGCAACCTGATGTATTTCTATAATCAAGTTGCGCACATAATTTCAATTTGATTTGCATACCAATTGTAATGGTTTTATGGAAAATGTATCTTATATTATGATGAAATGAATGATCTTATCTTATTCAGTTCAGAGCTATACAGGGTGTTAATTTGATTGCGTGCCATAGCTCAAGGGCGGGATCAGTATTAGTAACTGAACAACTTTTCCCAAGGAACATAGGTCGAAATATGAAAAACCAAACTTGACCTTCCATACAAAATGCGGTATCAGCTGATGCAGTTTCTATTGGAGGTCAAAAATTGATTCTCGTATTTCGACCTACATTCCTTGGGAAAAGTTGTTCAGTTACTGATACCGACCCCGCCCCTGAGCTATGGTACGCAATCAAATTAACACCCTGTATGTGAAAGCAGTATGGAGCGATACGTGTCCCTGTTTCTCCAATATCTTACGCATCGCTCTATCTAGCTGGCATTCTGTCTGATCAATCTGATCATATTATTTCGACTTTAGTTTAATTAACAAAATAGAATGTTTTACGTATTACGCATCAAGCTTTTTATGTGGAAGAATTATTCTTTTGATTGCATGGCATCCTTACCTTTTCTTTTTCCTCGACTGCCCCCGACCCCTTACGCGTCACAATTTGACTCATCTTATACCTGCAGACAAAAACGAAAGGATGAATAAAGGGACTGATGAGTGACAGCCTCGTGGTCTCGATCCTGGGGCTCTGGGTTCGATTCCCGGTGGGGACAAAAGAAAAATGGTGGTGGAGTAAAACAGATATTACTTTGTAAGGCTTCTTATGCCTAAAAAACAATTGAGTCATTATCATATCAGCCGAAAGACGTCCACTGCTGGCCTCCAAGATCTCCATGACGACTGATTCAGCGCTGCTAGCATCCAGCAGCTGCTTCCTGCGACCTTTTGAGTAATTCTTGGGAAATATGAAATAGTGCGATTCGGGAAACCAAGAGCGCCATCTGTTGGTTAGCCTTAGTTAAGATTATGCAGACCATAGCTCGGTCTGGATAATAATAGGTCTTTACCTATGAAATTGCCGTTCTGCCGTACTGGCCATTTCAAATCATAATATTTTTTTTTTGGCTGATGTTTCTAATTTCAAATTTATTCTATTTTAAAAACATGGAATTCTTTTTTCTAAAATCGTCATTTGTTTAATAGTTAGTGTTTTGTTTTCATCGCATTCGAACATTTTTCGTCATTATGGATACGTTAAAAATTCGAGTAATTATGGAGTATGAGTACCGTCGTGGCAGCAAAGCGGCACAAGCGGCACGCAACATCAACGACGTTTACGGAGCGAACACTACAAACGAACGCACCACCCGTTATTGGTTTGCCCGCTTCCGTTCTGGAAATTTTGACTTGAAAAATGAACCCCGTAGTTGTCCGAAAAGTTTGGTCGACAATGACGATTTAAGAACAATTGTGAAAGCTGATGATACTCAATCTACGGCTGAATTAGCAGCAGCTTTCGACGTTAGCATCAAAACAATATTGGTCCATTTGCGTCAAATTGGCAAGGTAAAAAAGCTAGACAAATGGGTACCCCACGAACTTAATGATCGCCAGCGCGAAGTACGCGTCAAGACGTGCCTTGCACTGCTCAACAGGCATACAAATGAAGGAATTTTGAACCGCATTGTTACTTGTGACGAGAAATGGATCCTGTTCGACAATCGTAAGCGCTCAGCAAATTGGTTGGACCCTGGTTCAGCACCCAAACAATGCCCTAAACGAAAACTTACCCCTAGAAAAGTGATGGTCACTGTTTGGTGGTCTAACGCCAGTGTAATTCATCACAGCTTCTTACCAAGCGGGAGGAGCATTACTGCAGATGTGTACTGTGAAAAACTGAACACAATGATGGAGAAGCTCGCACGTCGCCAACCAGCTTTGGTCAATCGTTCGGCTCCACTGCTCCTGCATGACAACGCGCGACCTCATACTGCACAGCAGACGGTCTCCAAGCTACAAGAGCTGGGGTTGGAAGTTCTCCGTCATCCACCGTACTCACCAGACCTTGCACCTACAGACTTCTACTTTTTCCAGAATTTGGATAACTTCTTGGCAGGAAAAAAATTCAATACCCGAGAGGCAGTACAAAATGCCTTTGAAGAATTTGTTGCCTCCCGTTCAGCTGATTTCTTCAAGAAGGGCATCAATAAGCTACCAATGCGTTGGCAAAGATGCGTTGATTGCATGGGTGATTACTTTGATTAATAGAAGTAAAAAATATAGAAAAAAAGTACGCTTAATTTCTTTCATGAAAAACGGCAACTTCATAGGTAAAGACCTAATATATATTACCTACCTTAACCGCAATCCCCCCATTTTACCCCGTGTGGTGCCGGCAAAGAATTGTACCAAGCCATCTCTGCACGTGGGTGTCGTAAAAGGCGACCATGGCAACATCCATCTGTGTATCATATAATCTTATATTCTGCAGTCACCAACAACCGCGGTCCTAGGTGCCAGTCGTAACTCTAACAAGCGTGGTGTCTATGGTACTTATCCCCTCCACATTTTTTCAGCAAAAGCTGGAATTTTGGAGGGGGTTCCCTGTCCTGTAGTGGACGTAGTGGACGTTAATGGGATGTCATGATGAACCGCAATCAGATCCTGCTGTTATCTAACTGCCGTACCGCCGTGTCCTTTTTGATTTAACAATGAAAGTGCTGCACGAGATTAATTGGTGTCTCCGAGTGCGATATTAAGGTGGTTGCTGAGCAGAAGTGCTGCCACTTTGAGAAATAAATTTATTGCGTCATAAATACAAGACATATAATAAGGATTGTTTGATTGGCGGCAATTTGGGGTCGTTCTATATTTTACTATCCACCACATCACAACTTAGCTTATCGTGAATAGCTTTGTATTGTAAAACTGCCAAAAACGGCCACTTTTAGCACTTTACCAATACAAAGCTATAAATGATAAGCTAAGCTATGATGTCATGGGTTATAACATATATAACTACCATATATTGCCGCCAAACGAACAATACTACCGAAAAGTTTTGTATTTGCGACGCAATAAATTTATTTCTAAAAGTAAGGTGCTGCCACCCAGCAACCGCCTTAAGCAATTGCATCGTGGGTTGAGCACTAAATAACTAAACTAGGTCTAGCAATCCTACGTTATAATGTTCAAAAGCGATAAATCGGTCGTCTAGCAAAACATAACTCTATAGTACGAGTGCGCCGGAGTACCGCAGAGGTGAATGACCTCACGTTTACACACATTAATCGGTGTGGTATAGAGTATAAGTTGTAAGAGAAGTATTATTAGGGAATAAAAAAAAGTTGTGACATCAAAGGGCGTGGCGGCGCGGTGCCGACGGGACGTGACGTATTATACTCGACTGTGTAATAGCTGACTCAGTTATGTTACACAAATTATTTAAAAAATTTAAAACAAAAACTGGTCCAGTGCGTGTCGGACTCGCGCGCATTTAATAACTCTTCTGCGTGACTGTGCGTCCGAAACTAAGACAGTATTTTTAGTTTAGAATTTACTGCGGAGTCTGTGCGCGAGTCCGACTCGCAATTGGTCGGTTTTCAGGGTTCCGAGCCAAAATGGTAAAAATGGAAACCTTATGGTGCGACTTCGTCTGTCTGCCTGTCACACCTGCTTATCTCAGCAACCACTCATGCTATCGATTTGGAATTGTTTTAGAATATAATTACCCAACTTTATTGCAAAGAAAATAATTAAAAAAGACCATTATTGTTATTTTAAAGGGGGTCCAAATAAAAAAAAAACTGTTACAAGGTCGAGTGGGGTATTGTATGAAAGGGCTTCACTTGTACATTCCAAAATAGATTGTTTATTTTTTTACGACTCTTACTTTTCAAGTTATGATGAAAAGTGTAAAAAACATCCACACCCCCCCTCCCCCCCTTATCTCCGAAGTTAGCGAAAGGAAAAATCTGAATGTACTGCAGTCGCTAGAGGTTTATGTATAATTATAGGAAAAATTAAAACAATCTTTCTAAATAGCACAGTTTTTTTCGCCGCCCTAAAGATGGACTTTATTGCTTCTAAAAATACTAAAGGTATATCGGAATCCTCGGCGTCCAGTCCGACTCACATTTGACCGGTTTTTGTATTGTTAGCTTCGCGCGTTTCTTACAACTTGGACCACAAACAATTTCTAATGCCAAGGGCTCGTCATTAGCGCTATGAGAAGCGAGAAGACAGAAAAAAATAAGTTTATTTACCTCTAGTTTGGTGAAGAGTCAATCAAACTTTTGGATGGAATCCAACGATTCAATACATAATACATAATATTGTGACGTCTTAGGATTTTTTTTAAAAATTCATATGTATGGATTTTTGACCGGTTTTATTCCGTTGCTACTACTCGGCTACTTTACCTAGTTTTTACACAGAGCGACTGCCATCTACCACAGAAAGCAGAAGAGAATAGATCCAATCTACCCTAAGAGCCATCCTATATTTTGGGGAAAAAAATCATATCAGGCCTAATTTTTGACTACATTTTTGAATCCACCCAAATTTCAAACAGGAAGGTACAATTTCAATTTCAGGAGGTTTCAATTTCCATATTATTTTTTTGTTGGATTTAGTACACTATATGTTACGGGACGTTAATCAAACAAAAGCATAGACGAACTGATCTGATAGCATTTTTATCATAGGTCTAATGCAACTTTGAGATTTACGTAAAATTTTTTTTTTTTTTCAATTAAATTATTGTTATAGCCGCACGCCGCCAAACATTGCCTCTGGGCTCTCACTCTACAACCACGTGATAAGTAGATCAAATAACTAGCGTACCCTTCGCAGCACGGAAAACTCTGTCATGCCACTACTAGCGGGCTCCAATCTCGGCCTCGGAGCCCACGTTGCTTAACTTTCGTGGTCCAAATGGAAGAGCAACCAGCTGATGTAGTTTCTATGCGAAGTTGCAATTTTTTTCGTACCTATTTTGACCATATTTCTTGAAAAAAGTTTTTCAGTTATGGTCTGAATAACATTCTGAAATTGCTTTCAAAACACCAAAGTATACTTCGAAAACAATAACAATCAAAGGCAATGGCCAAAGAAAATAAAAGAAGAAATTATTGCATTGTTTCTTTCCTACAGTCGAATTAATGAAGACTAGCTTGATTATTAGAATTTGCTACAGAAATTGAAATGTAAGGAACCTTGGCCTAAAAATTCGAACACAAATAACGGAGTGAATTTTTCTTTTTTTTTCGTAAAATATCGATTCCCCTATGGCAGAATGGAATAGTCGTAGCGTATCACAGAGCAGGACGGGGCGATACGTGACCCTACCCGTGGGTGTCGTAAGAGGTGACTAAGGATTAATTAACCAGAGGATGGGCAGCAGCATCCTTCTGTGTATCGTATCATCTTACATTCTGCGGTCACCAACAACCGTGGTCCATGGTGCCAGCCGTAACGCTAACAAGCGTGGTGACTATGGTACTTCCCCTCCAGATCGTTTCAGCAAAAGCTGGAATTTTGGAGAAAGTTCCCCTTCCTGTAGTGGACATTTTATGGGATGTCATGATGAGTCGAAAATTTTTAGGGTTCAGCACTAACGCAAGATTCAGAAAAAGAACGACAAGTGACCAAGCAGTAACGTCCGCGATAGTACCTCTATAAGAGAAAGGGTGTAATAATGACGAGGTGATTTCTAACTACCTCTATCTGTGAGAACCGGTTGCTTTAGAGGAAATAATAGTTAGATATAACTACAGGAATACTGTGTCTGTTTTTTTACGGGTTCTCGGTTTGGGTTTAAGCAACTTTAAGAAATATTAAAGAGTAAATTTAATATGTCTAGTCAAAAGCACATCAAGCTAGACATTATTAGACTTGTGCCGTTCCTATTTCAATAGCCGTGTAAGCTTTATTCGCGCTCCGTTGTCAAGCTTGATCTGCTCGTGACTGTACAAAATTATAATTTTTGTAAGTACTGAACAAAAACCTATACTAGGCTTTTGATATAAATGCTCTTTTTTTATCATATAGCTACGACATATGCAGGGTGTTTAGTAAATGTCTGCAAACCTGTCAGGTTGGTATACCCATGAACTGGAATCGCTAAGAAACAATCCTAACAGGACGAACTACGAAAAAAAAAAATTCATCATCACAGACACTGCATCATTATGATAGCGCATTTTTTATAAGAGATCATAAATTTTTTTTCGTATTTCGACCTACATTCCTTAGGGAAAGTTGTTCAGTTTCATAGGTAGAACAACCACCCGAGAGGTTTGCAGACATCTACCAAACACCCTGTATAACTGTAGTCAAGAACGCATCAAGTTTTTTGAGGTGGTAGGGCATTTGTGCAAAGTCCGCCTGGGGAAGTACCACCCCCTTACCTAATTCTGCCGTAAAGCAGCAGTGTTTACACTGCTGTGTTTCGGTTTGAAGGGTAAGGGAGTCAGTGAAATTACTGGTACATGAGACAACATCTTAGTTCTCAGGGTGGGTAACGCACTTTGCTGTCTTATTAGCGTCAAAGTTTGTCACTGTGCTATGGACGGTGGAGACCACTTACCATTAGGTGGCCCACCTGCTCGTTTGCTCACTAATAACATAAAAAAAATCAAGCTTAACACATAGCAAAGTACAAACTCCACTGTAAAGTGTGCTCCATTGCACAAGTGGGAAGACTCTCTTACATACCAGCCCTTTTAGAAAACAAAGCAACTTATTAGCACTCATACCACGTACGTATTACACTCCAAGTATTCATTTCATACACTCAACAAGTCCCAGAGACAATGTTTGCTGTCTGAATGACCCCTCGTTTCCTGTCTAACTCTTGACTTAACTAGCATTAAAGTGCCTTTTCAAAGTTAATGGATTGGATTTTATATAAAATCCTTTAATTTCTTTTTTAGCTAGTTGACCTACCTACTGTTTATTGTGCGTAAAAAACAGAATTTGCTAGATAGATAGATAAAAATCTTTATTTTAAGATCTTTTACAGTAATTTTTACATGGGTCTAGCAAAAACACTTACGTGGTTTATCTGCGAGGACAGAGTACCGCTCGTACGGCTACAAGTTCATACTTAAAAACTAGTTAATAGTAACGAACAAAAACTATGGGAAAAATAAGCATAGTTTAAAAAAGGCGACCATTAGCTTTGAGTGTATAAATGAAAGATATTCATCATAACATCCCATGAAAAAAAAAATCTTTATCTTTATAATCTTTATATCTATCTTTTTTTTTGTAATTTCTTTCAATTGTAATATTACAATGTTTTAAATAAATGTTTCTTAAGCATTATTGAAAATGGTTTTTTATTTTGTATATTTGCGATGTCGGGAGGCAGAGCGTTGACCAGATAAGGAATGCGTTTATTCGGGTTAGTAGCATTTGCCCCCATTCTCAAATGCCCCCGTGTCAAACGCCCCCAGTATCATTTGCCCCCGATAAATTTTATTCAGAGAAATACCTACCTGCCTGTACAATCACAAGCACAAGTGTTTGTAATTTTAAATACTTTTCACTTATTTGGACTTATTTTTGTAGGTAATTTTTGTGTTTGTGTAACTTACTCTTCACCTTATTGAAGTGTGGGATATCGGCATCCTTTCCTTTATTTTTTAATTGTAATATACTTTTCTCGTAAATTTTTTGCATAGAGTCAAAATTTACGCACACTTCTTCCTTTACATTATTTAACACAACTTTAACTTCATTTTGGAAAAAGTCTGGCAAACATATCGCACTATGTTTTGTTTGAAACTGCACAGTTTTTGGCATATTTAGTAATTTCACTGCACCGCTGCACTTTTGATGTCTTTTTTTGGAACATGTCCACACTGACGAGTCTTTATTATTTCTGTGAAAATTATAGGTATGCCCAGCATGTAACAATGTCCTTTTTTACCGTTTAATATAATTTTAAAATGATCTATAGGGACCTTCACCCGACATATTGAGATAATACACTAATAGTACCCCTTGTCTTATGGCAACGTGCATTGTAGTCAAGGTACTCACCACCTGACCAAAACAAGTAGACCAATGACTGATAAGAGCGTCCATACAGACCGACGTTGGATTGGTCGAAGTATGCAGAGTCATTCGTGAGAAAAAAAGATAGAATTACTGATAAAACTCTGGACAGGATTTGGCTATTGTTATCAATAACCCGTTTTTGTTCAGGAACTTACGCTCATTGAAAGTGAAGCTAACAAACTACTCAAGTATTGACAAAATAATATTAAAATTATACGCACAGTGAATTTTCTTTTTTATTCGCTACGTAAATGTATCACACTCTAATAATACATAAATTATTAAACGCAGAAGACTGATTAAAAAAAATCTGTTAGCACTTTAGTCCTCGACTGTAAAGCAAATATTTTTTAGGTAGGTATTTCTCTTAATAAAATTTATCGGGGGCAAATGATACTGGGGGCGTTTGACACGGGGGCATTTGAGAATGGGGGCAAATGCTACTAACCCGTTTATTCAAAGTTCTATTCTATCACCACAATAATTATTTACGAGTACTCTGGGAACAACGTACCTGCCTCCCGACACTGCCTTTGTAACATAACCATGTTGCAATGGTACGAGGTAATCCTGACACCCATGGTTATTCGAAAGCAACAGATATTTATGTTTTACAGTAAGACAAGAAAAAAAAATAAGGTAAGATTTTATATAATATAAAATAATTAAGGTAAGATATTGCAAATCATAAATAGATGATAACAATTTTCTTTGCATTTATGTTTAGTCTTAGTGTCAACCAAAGATTTCGGACCTCCTTGCTTCGCTCGGAATAGATACCTTGCAAATTTATTCTACTATGGGATGACATCTGCCATGTCCCAAATTTTTATGTCAAAACATCAATGATCACTAGGAAATATTCAAAATAACTCGTCAAATCCATAGAACGACGTCTTCACTACCTTGTGACGAATTATTTCTTTAATCCTCCTTCTAATTACCCTTATTTATTTTTCTGTGGTGTCAACTAATAATTTCATAAATCGAATTTGCAACATCTCCAATTTTTCTATGTACGAGTAGGTACGGTCAACCGCTTGTCGGTAGGAACTTTTTCAACTCTATTACCACGCCATAAGGTCCACAAGTGTTTCTACTGCTGTGCGGCCGTGTGTACAATGTTTTTAACCGACTTCAAAAAAGGAGGAGGTTCTATGTTCCACTGTATATATTTTTTTATATGTATTTTTCTATGAAGGCACCTTTAGATTTTTTTTTCAGGTACTGAAATATTCCTTCACGTGAGCCCTCCGGTTGTGTGGAAGAGGGGAATTTTTATGAGCGTTGCGGCTGGCGACCGCTGTTCTTGGTGACCGCAGTATGTAAGATGCTGCTGCCCATCCTCCGGTTTTTAATCCCTTAGTCGCCTCTTACGACATTCACTACTTTAGTTGGTAGGTACTATTCTTTGCCGGCACCACACGGGACGAAAAAAAACTGAAAATTAAAGTTCAGCTTCAACCACAGAATATTTTACTTGAACCAAACGGGAGAAGTGTAAAAAGTGATTTTTGTTTGACAACCACCGTGAATCGAACCCGGAATCTTCGAAGCTGTTTCATACATTAAACAACTCGACAAAAAGTATACGAAACAGCATAATATTACTTAAATTGTTTTTAGACTGGCTAATCTAATATTACGGCGATGTTAGATTGCCTAGCAACGAGACAGAATCCAATTTATACGCGCCTTGTGTCATGATTGTTCGATGTGACCTTGACTGCTACTACTAGACTATTTTAATTCTCTCTAGATATTTTTGAGGCCTGTTTTAGGTCAGGTGTGTTAAAAAGACGTAACGTGGGCAATACTCCCACCATACCGTGGACTTGCAGCCTCTTGGATATGAGCAGTGCATTACAAAAAGTTTTGAAGGAGGCAGGGCTTTTGTGGAAAGTCCGTCTCGGGAAACGTATCACCCCCTTGTTTTTTTCTGCCATGAAGCACCAGTGTTTGCACTGCTATGTTCGGTTTGAATTGAAGGGCAAAGGAGCCAGGGTAATTACCGGCACATGAGACACACCGTCTTAGTTCTTAGGGTGGGCAACGCGCTTTGCTGTCTTGTTAGTGTCAATTATGCTACTAATAAAACCGTGGGCGCTATGTGCTGTGGTGACTACTTACCATCAGGTGGCCCACAAGCTCGCTTGCTCACTTGCTACATTTAAGAAAAAGGTGGATTAATGTAGATATTATTTAGGCCTGTTATAGGTCAGGCAGGGTTCTCACCATAAAGTGGACCAACGATCTGATTAAGTTAGGCAGCCTCTGGATGCGACTAATACATGACAAAAAGTCCCGCAGGCACAAATGCCTTTAAGTACCACCATCCCCCTTGCTCCTACGTGGGACTAGACGAGGTTTGAGGTTATTATTCTTATTCGCACAAAGCGCTATGCATCTTCGTTCCTAATGCGCACAGCCATCATCATCATCATAACATCCCATGAAACGTCCACTACAGGACAGGGAGCTCCCTCCAGAATTCTAGCTTTTGCTGGAAAAATGTGGAGGGTAAGTACCATAGTCACCTCGCTTGTTAGCGTTACGGCTGGCACCATCAGCACCATGGACCGTGGTTGTAGGTGACCGCAGTAAGATGTAAGATACAAAGGAGGATGCTGCTGCCCATCCTCCAGTTAACCCTTAGTCGCCTCTTACGACACCCACGGGTATGTATGGGTTGGTACTATTCTTTGCCGGCACCACACGGGACCACACAGCTAAGGAGTGGAATTCCTCGACAAATATAATCTGGATCTTTTCAAGGGCTGAGTAAACAGGCTTTATCTAGATAAGGATGCTCATCATCACTTACCACTAGGTGAGATGGGGTTAAATGCTTACCTATTACCATGGACGAATAATAATAAAACTGACAATCCCCATACTAGAAAACGTAACCCGGAAAGGCGTAAAACTCATGGAAACTAGATGGCGCTTTCAAATAATCTGGAAATTAATTATGGTCTACCGAGTATTCTACCAAAAAATCATTCAAAATTCCAAAATAGTTTCAATGTAATGAAACGCTAACATTGAAATTCGGTTTACTTTTTTAGCAGAATACTCGATAAATCATAATAACGTCCCGGACAATTTATTAGCGCCATCTAGTACACACGACCGCACATCAGTAGAAACACTTTTGGACCTTATGGCGTGGTAATAGAGTTAAAAAAGTTACAACCGACAAGCGGTTGACCGTACATAAGCCATATAAGAGTCGACTGGAGTCGCCATGGCCGAAAACGGTAGGATGATGATGATGATAGTTTTATACTTTTCCGGGTTACGATTTCTAAAAGGGGATGGTCAGTCCTTCTTATTGTTCGTCCGTGCTATTACATCCAAAAGAAAGTACTGTTCGTTCGGTATTTGAGAGCCATGATCTTTGTCATCAAAGCTCTCTAAAATATCTCTCACTTGCATGAGGTTCTACAACTCGCTGTTTAAGATGTTGCACCTGTTGTGTCTTTTTTCTTAAATTTAATTTTATGTTTGTATTATCTTGTGTACAATAAACTGTAAATAAATAAATAAGATGTACTGTATGTAGTTGTTATTCATTTGAATGGCAGTTTAATAGGTACCTACTAGAATGTAGTAAACTAGTTGCATCAATGGAGAAAATTATGGCAAAGATCCTCTTTAGGTCGTTGAGCTAGCGTGTATAGTAAAATGTATTTTGGTTTTTAGAACTATTGCGACCTACATTTTTGAACGATCAGCCCTATTTCCCTGTACATCATATTAATGAAACACTTGATTCATTTCGAAACTTCGTTCAAATCACGTATGTATGATGGCTTTCTTAAGATTCTTGGTTATTTTAAAAATAGTACCTGGGCGACCGAGCTTCGCTCTATAGCCGCCTCAACCTGAAAATATCATCGGGTGAGCAAGTTATGCTACTCGCCAACAGATGACGCTGTAAATTTCTTCAACGCACTAAAACGCGCTAAGAAATATTAAAAAAGACGGTGAAAATGAATTTTCCCAGGCATGAGACCTAGCTAGATCGATTTTTTGCCCCCAAAAACCCGTGTATACTAAATTTCATCGAAATCGTTACAGCCGTTTTCAAGAAACCGATTACATATATATATATACAAATATTGCTTGTTTAATAATATAGGATATTGCAAGCAAGATGCTCAGGTTATCTTTATGGTATTCGAAAACTCAAGAGCACGTTCAAGGGCCTCTCTTATCAGCTATTTGGTGTGAATATTTACGCATATTAGAATGATGAGCTCACTAATAGTAAATTGAGAACACGTTGTTTTTAAGGTGCTTGATATCTCAGATTTTATTTGAATAATTTATTTAAATACCAGCCTTTTGTCCAAACATTATATACAAACTTTTATCCCACGGGAGCTCCCTCCTGAAATCCAGCAAAACTAGAGGTCAAATTTGGAGGGGAAGTACCGTAGTCAACACGCTAGTAGTGTTACGGCTGGCACCATTGACAGCGGTTATTGGCGACCGCAGTATGTAAGATGGTACGATACACAGAAGAACGCTACTGCCCATCCTTCCGTCCATAATCCCTAAGTTGCCTACTACGATACCCAAAACCTCATTTAGGGTGCTTTCCCACTAGAGCTATAACTTCACGAGGAAGCTAAGAAAGCCGCAGCCGGGAGCCGGGGCCGGGCCGTGCTGGGAGTCTCCTGTATGATTGTTATGTTTATGTGACAATTCATTTATTATTTTAATTTTGTCCTTTTTATGTCTCACTGCATTTTTGGTATCCCGCTTACGAACACTCTCATTCACTTCCATGGATTGGCTGGAAGAAATCTCTTGTAGAGATAAGCCCGCCTTAATTGTGCAATAAAGAATATATTATAAAGAATTAATCTATCCATCTAAGCTGTGACTGTGAGCTGGAATCCAACCAATAGCATTGCTCGATTTTCGTACCTTGGAGATGCGCATGCGCTAATCCTTAAAATCCACTTTAGACTAACTCGTCGGCACAATACCTACGTCGATCGTTTCCAATTCTCTCTATCAGCCGTCATCTCAAAATCACTTTTTACAGACCATCATTTCTTCGGCCCTCTCACGGAATTGAAGTACCTACTTACTTACTTAACATCAAAAATCCCCTGTCTCTTATCATCAGTTCAAAATACAACAGATTAAAGGATGTTAAACTAGGCATATTTTCTCTTAATAAATAAAATATCAAGTTAGACAGTTATTTACAAGTAAATTAAATACCCGTTAGACTCAATCAAATCGAATGGTACCTACCTACATCAATCATAACTTCATTAGGAATCTACCACAGAGAAATACAATTTGTATCTTGATAATTTCACTTCGAGCTTGTAATGACGACGCATGATGATGGATAGGCTAAAGGGCATTGAACTGTACAGGTTGAAAAAAAATTAGTTATCGTACAGTAAAGTAATTGTACAGATTATTTAGTTTGAAGTTTGTTAATCAATCAATCAATATCACGATTTTACACACAAATCTGTGCTGTATTTGTAAAATGAATGTTAACAAAGTCACAATAAAGCTGTGGTGATAGGTTGCCTACATTTTCACTTTGCATAAACTATACAAAAGCAAGGTTTCTAAGGGTCATACTTGTCTTGGGAGTCATTTAACTTGCAAATTCCTTTAGTGTTGAAAAATCAGCATATTGCTTAGAGTAATATCTCCGCCAAGATACAGGTAGCAAAATATTCTCGAAGCGTTTCGTCGTGTTTTAGGACTTAGTCTAAATCCCACTAATCCCACTAATATTATAAACGTGAAAGTTTGTAAGTGTGGATGTTTGTTACTCTTTCACGTAAAAACTACTGAATGTATTTTAATGAAACTTGGCACACATATAGCTTAGGTCCTGGAATAACACATAGGCTACTTTTTACCGCGGGAAAACACTTCATTCCCACGGGAAAACGCATTTAATGTTAATGAAGAAGGATGGATTTTGATGAAACTTGGCACACATATAGGTTAGGTCCTGGAATAACAAATAGGCTACTTTTTACCGCGGGAAAACACTTCATTCCCACGGGAAAACGCATTTAATGTTAATGAAGAAGGATGGATTTTATTGAAACTTGGCACACATATAGGTTAGGTCCTGAAATAACACATAGGTTACTTTTTACCGCGGGAAAACACTTCATTCCCACGGGAAAACGCATTTAATGTTAATGAAGAAGGTGACTGACTCACTGACTGACATATCAACGCACAGCCCAAACCGCTGGGTCTAAAAATTCCAAATTTGGCATGTAGGTTTTTTATGAGGTCTTAGGGTGCACTAAGAAAGGGTTTTACAAAATTCCACCCCTAAGGGGGTAAAATAGGGGATGAAAGTTTGTATGAAAGTCCGTCAGTTTTGTAGTTAGGATCTTCAAATTTTGTATTTAGGCTAACGACTAAAAATTTATATTTAAGTGTCTCAGGGTTTTTGAAAATTCGACAACCTAAAGGGTGAAAAGGGGGATGAAGTTGAAAATCCTTTATTTTTAAAGTAAAATCCACATAATTTATTATTTAGGCATAAGGGTTGTAATTCTATGCAACGTGGTTGTTATTGAATATCACCCCAAGTTCAACCCCTAAAAAAGGGAAAAGGGTGAAAAAGTCTAAAAACCAATATGGGTATCGTTTGTATGGTTTATTGGGTTGCTGATTACGATAACTACAACAATTTTGAAATGCAACGTGGTGAACGTGAAATACCATCATCCCCTGGGGATGGAGTAGGGTAGGGTCTAAAAATCAATATGGGTGTTGTTTCTATGATTATATGAGGATAGGGATAGCGGTTAGGATGGCGTTAGGGGTAGGGATAGGGAGAGGGACAGGGAGAGGGAAGGGGAGGAGGGAGGAGAGGGAGGGGGAAATGGGGAGGGAGAGGGAGGGTTAGGGGGAGAGGGACAGGGATGGTGTGACGGACGGTTGGACAGATGGTTGGACGGACGACAGATAGACGGAAGGGTGGATGGATGGATGGTCAGATAGATAGAATCCCACGCGGACGAAGTCGCGTGCAAGAGCTAGTAAGGTATAATACGTCAATTTTCATCTAAAATAGGTACTTACCTACATCGTCACTCACTCATAACCATCAAAACCTCATGTGGTCTATATAGGCAACGAAGCAGATCGTTGTATGAAGACCCCCGCATTAAATCCTCAGTCGATGAAACTTTGCTGGGGTATTACACTATATGAGACAAACCTTCTACAAAAAAATTCCAAAAAAAAAATGGGTACTTTTAATTTTTCCATACAAAAATTGTATGTAAAAAATTTGTTATTAATTATTTTTTTGGATATTTTGAATTTACATTTAATTCATGATACTTTATCACCCTGTCAAATAAAATCTGCCTGAGAGAATTATGTTGGGGTCAACTGCTTCGTTGCCTACACTAATGGGTATTTTCTAAAGTGCTAGAAATGTGAAGTTTTGTATGAAACCTAAAATTTGCGCAAATTAAACGAAAAAAAGAAAAAAAAATCCGTATTTTTCACCCTCCAAGAAAACACTTTTGCACAGATGTTCCATACAAGGCGTAAATGAGCTTCTTGGATAAGCTTTAAGAAAATAGTTCTGAAAATTCATCCCATATAAAAAGGGTGAAATAGGGAATGATGTCCCGTGTGGTGCCGGCAAAGAATAGCACCATCCCATACATACCCGTGGGTGTCGTAAGAGGGGACTAAGGGTTATAAATTGAAGGATAGGCAGCAGCATCCTCCTGTGTATCGTACCATCTTACTGCGGTCACGTACAACCGCGGCGCATGGTGCCAGCCGTAACGCTAACAAGCGAGGTGACTATGGTACTACCCTTCCACATTTTTCCAGTAAAAGCTAGAATTCCTGTAGTACTTAGACATTTCATGGGATGTTATGATGAGGGAATGATAGTTTGAAGCACACACAGACACTGAAATAAAAAAACCGGCCAAGTGCGAGTCGGACTCGCGCACTGAGGGTTCCGTACCACCACATTATATTAATTAAATTAGCTGATTTGAGTTGATTGAATGAAAGGTGAATTGCGGTTTACGATTTATGACGTATTAAAAAAACTACTTACTAGATCTCGTTCAAACCAATTTTCGGTGGAAGTTTGCATGGTAATGTACATCATATATTTTTTTTAGTTTTATCATTCTCTTATTTTACGAGTAGAAGTTACAGGGGGGGGTACACACATTTTACCACTTTGGAAATGTCTCTCGCGCAAACTATTCAGTTTATAAAAAAATGATATTAGAAACCTCAATAACATTTTTGAAGACCTATCCATAGATACCCCACAGGTATGGGTTTGATGAAAAAAAAAATTTTGAGTTTCAGTTCTTTGTATGGGGAACCCTAAAATTTATTGTTTTTTTTTTCTATTTTTGTTTGAAAATCTTAATGCGGTTCATAGAATACATCTTCTTACCAAGTTTCAACAGTATAGCTCTTACAGTTTCGGAAAAAAGTGGCTGTGACATACGGACGGACAGACAGACAGACATGACGAATCTATAAGGGTTCCGTTTTTTGCCATTTGGCTACGGAACCCTAAAAACACATCACACTTCATTCAGATATTTGCCCCGACCGGAACGGGAATGGAACCCGGAACCCTCGGCGCAACTAACAGCTGCACCGCCATTGCCCCATAAAGGCACACTTATACTCAAAGCACACCTATACATTTATCGTATAAGACAATAGTTTCATTCTCAAACTCTCAAGCGTCTGTTCTCGTTAACGTTTGATAGTACAACACACCATGATGCCATAATGGGTCGTTGAACTGCGCTATACATAGCACTTAACATTACTGAGACGAAATTAGAGGCAAGATAATGAGCTTGTGTGAACTTCTATCTTCGCCATCATCTCTAACCCCAGGGCTAGTTTTAAGGGGCAGATATTATTTGCTGTCCATTTAATTTTAAGGGGCAGATAAGAGCTGAATTACCTCCCTTTCTAACAAAGGGCAGAATGCGCGTGCTAGAACGGAACGGATTTGCGCTGTTTTACGTTTTTCGCTCATTTTTGCATTTTTCTCAAAATCTGTACCCATAATATTAATTATCAAATCACAGATTAATGGGTACTTAAGAAAAACGGTTTAAAAGCAAAAAGCAGAGGTAACTTTGGATTTTTTTTATGGCGTACAAAATATATTTAATCATGTTTCGGAGTCGGCCATATTCTTGGAGAGATGCCTAATTATCACATAATTTTTTTTTCACGGCCATATATTCATCACTTTTCGTTAAAAACCTGCTCAAGTGATAGTTAAAGATAGTACCTTGGTGATTGTGCGCTGCTTGTAAAAAACATAAATCTTCTACCAGTGGATAGGGTGCCAATAGACGATCATTTAACGATTGGGAGGGAAATCAGATTCGTCCCATGTGCGCGGGGGGAGGGGATAGAAGGGGGCGAATTACGCACCATTAGGATTATTTTTTTAAAGATCAGTTAATGCTACTAGGGCTTGTGTGGTATTGTTTTCAGGGAAAACAAACACAAGGAATTCATTTTTGATGCTTAAAATGTATAATTCCATAGAAGAAATAATATTTTTAACGAAAAGTAATAAGAGTCACATACATATATTTTTTATAAACTGCCATATTTTTTGAAGACCTTATTTATTGCGACCACAAAAAATATTTATTAAAAGCTTATTTAATCCAATTTATAAATATATATAATTGTAGTATACTTCTCATACAAGAACTGTAAGAAAAAAAATAAAGAATGCGCCAAAAAAATAAGCGCGCTGTAATACGCTGAGGTACTTATCCGATCATATTATTTAATTTCAAGATTTATGCTTGGGCTTGTGTGGTATATATTTTATATAAAAATGCATATGAAGAGTTAATTCAAAATGATAAATTTTTATTTGTTTTTAAATTTATTCGTTACAAATATGCATACATACAAAAATACAAATCTTTCATCTTTGTTATATTATAATATATATTAAGTGAGATAGTAACATTTCATGTCTATAAAATTGAACACACTCACCTTTGTCTGCATTCCTCAAGTAGTAGATGTTCATGTACGCCTTTAGAAATGGTCAAATCACATAAGTATGTCGGACTGGTGATTGATGACAGATTCAGCTGGGTCCATCACAAAGAACATGTCTGCTCAAAGTTAAGATCAATAATGAGTAAACTAAAAATTCTTAAATGTAAATTACCCTATGCGACATTACGTCTGTTGTACATGGCCCTAGCTGATTCTGTCATTAGTTACGGTCTCAGTAGCTATGGCAGGTCGACTAAAACTAACTTACAAGATGTATATAACTTACAGATAAGGATTTTAAAAATAATAGTACCTAAGAAAATTAAGGAAGAATGCGAAGGTGATTACAAACAGCTTTTTAAATACTGTAAGGTCATGAGTGTATTTGAAAAAGTCAAGTTTTCGGTCCTATCTGAGATTAATTGTCCAACAACATTAAATGAAAAAATTAGAAGTGCTGGTCTGAGAAGCTTAGACAACAAACATATGTTCATAATGCCTAAAGTTAATAATAAGTTCGGTATGCGATTGGATGAATATCTATTACCTACATATGTTAATGAGCTACCACTGGAACTACAAGACTTGTACCTTAAGAATAGCAATTATTATAATACATTAAAAAAACATTATTATAGCACCTAGCACCTACCTATGTACTTTCTGTGTAAACTGTATTCGCTGTAATTAACGACTCTTCAGTACCCAGATAAACCTGATGGGTTTTCGTGGTACGGAATTTAGTTTCACAATATGTAATTTCTTGATAGTACAATAAATAAATTAAAATTAAAAAAAAAAAAAAAAACGTAATCAATTTTATGTACCTACTTATATTAGTAGCAGAATGAAGAATTATTTGATACCTAGTAATAAAATGACATTATTTATAATTATTAAAGATGTATTTAAAATAAAGATTCAATTCAATCGAACTTTTAACAAAATTAACCTACACCAACTAGTTACTCGTACTAAAATGACACTTAAAAGAAATGACCACATGACCAGGAATCTATTTTAGATCTAATATTGTGCAACGATGAAAATTATGCTAATATAGGAAACAGTGATCATGAAATACTGATAGCAACTCTTCAAGTTCAGATAAATACTACGCAGGCTCGTCGCCCAACTCATTTTTAAGGCCGACTATCAGCTGATATCTCAAGCACTAAATGAACCCATCAATCTCCAAACCAACGATGTACTTAATGCGTGGTGTACCTTTAAGAATAAAATAGACAGTGCTGTTGTTCAACGTGTACCTATAAAAAAATGTAAGAAATCACAAAATTTAAACAAACCATGGATTGGACAGCAAATTATAAAAAAATTACCCAAGAAAAAAAGAAACTGATAAGATTGATGCCTCATATCGAGAATTCCGGTCAGTTAATAACAAAATAGTGAGCCTGGCCAGATCGACAAGGATAAATTTTGTGAAAAATATTTTTTAAAAGGCTCCTAAGGAATTTTACAACTCCATCCGCCAGGAGATAACTTCAAAAATTTCTATACCACCGTCACTTAGAAACGAAAACACACATCTAATTACTAACGATAAGAAAAATTTGCCAATCATTTTGCCAAACAATTTGAAAAATCGTATGTTCCGCAACCAGAAAATGTAACCATTCCTACACCAAGTGTTCCTCGAGTCTAAAATGTAATGGAGAACATAGAATTTACATCAGACAATTAAAAAGCGAAAACGATTAGCACATTCAAAGATGATACTGCTATGGGCCCTGATGAATTACCAGCTGAACAATTCAAGAGATGTTGCCCTACCATATCTGCAACCTTGGCTCAAATTATGCAACTATCCTTCGAACAAAATGAACTCCTAGATGACTGGAAAGAAACTATTATCACACCCATCTATCAAAAAGGTGACAAACTTGCTGCCGCTAACTATCGTCCAATCAGCCTTACCTGTATAGTACGCAAAGTGATGGAGAAGATTATAGCTAAAGAAATGAGGAAATTTTTGGAGATGGAGAATGTTATAATCGAGGAACAACACGGATTTGTGCCAAAGAGATCCACAGTAACCAACATGCTTTGCTGCCTTGACAGATGGACTCAGAGCTAGAACAATTATGAACCTACAGATGTTATCCACTTGGATTATGAGAAGGCATTTGATCGAGTCCCTATAAAAAGATTAATTTGTAAACTTGAACATTTTGGGATTCGTGGTGATCTCCTCAAATGGATAGAGAACTTCTTAACAGGAAAAACATTCGTGTTAGAATTGGAGAATGTTTTCTGAACCACACAATGTCCTTAGCGGTGTACCACAAGGATCGGTGTTAGGACCTACTCTTTTTGGTATCTTCCTGATAGATCTTAAGCAACTTATACAGTCAGAAGTCTCCCTGATCGCTGACGACACAAAAATTATGGGCAACCCATTAATTAAACATAACATCTTGCAAGACAATATTGACCGCATTATTGAATAGACTAAAGACTGGCTTGTAATACTCAAAGCTGATAAGTGTACTGTTTTACACATTGGCAATAAAAGCCCCACGAATCTTTATACCATATAGGGCAAAGTGGTGGCTAGCGTGTCCTGTCAGAAGGATTTAGGCATTATTGTTACGCAGAACTTGAAGTGGGAAGAACACATTATCGGTATCACAAAAAGAGCAAATTCTTTACTATACATTATAAGGAAGGCGTTTTTCCACATTAACAAAGAACTTTTCCTAAAGGTCTACAAAATTTATGTTCGTCCCTTGCTAGAGTACGGATTTCAAATATGGAGTCCATATTTTCAAAAGAACATCAACCTTCTTGAAAAAGTACAGAGAAGAGCTACAAAAATGGTAACCTGCCTTCGAAACCTGGCTACGAGCAATGCTTAGCATCGCTAGGCCTAACCACATTAGAAGAGAGAAGTAAACGTGGAGATCTTATTGAAACATACCGGGTGTTAGCAACAACCTTCCGAATACTAAAGGGGCATGATCAGTCAACAACATGGAACAACTTTCAGTGAACAAATCTTTCAGGAAAGAAAAGAAAATTCCGCGTCTCCATACAAAATTGTAAACTTGATTCGGCAGTTTGTATGTAGACGCGGATTTTTTTTTTTCGTTGACTGATCACGCTCCTGCAGTATTCGGATGGCTGTCCCTAACATCCGGTATAAGATACTAACTGGTTGCAACAATGTGCCAAAGCTTGAAAAAATCTTTGTCATGAATGAAAACAAAAACCTGAGTGGACACACTATGAAACTTTCACACTACTCGAGTGCAAGAAATCCTCGGTACAATTTACGCATTCTTTTTTTTTCTTGTAGTTCTTGTATGAGAAGTATACTACAATTATATATGATTGTAAACAAGGTTAAATAAACTTTACATAAATGTTTTTTGTGGTCGCAATATATAAGGTCTTCAAAAAATATGGCAGTTTATAAAAAAATTATGTATGTGACTTTTATTACTTTTCGTTAAAAATATTATTTCTTCAATGAAATTATACATTTTAAGCATCGAAAATGAATTCCTTGTATTTGTTTTCCCTGAAAACAATACCACACAAGCCCTAGTAGCATTAACTGATCCGTAAAAAAATAATCATAATGGTGCGTAATTCGCCCCCTTCTATCCCCTCCCCCCACGCACATGGGACGAATCTGATTTCCCTCCCAATCGTTAAATGATCGTCTATTGGCACCCTATCCATTGGTAGAAGACTTATGTTTTTTACAAGCAGCGCACAATAATGCCCTTATATCGACCTACGATCTTTAACTATGAAGCGTATTTAGCTCTTGAAAAAAATAACTGTACACACTGCCGCAGATAAGCGATAACAAAACCTAAGTATAAGAAGCGGGTACAGTCAAGAGCGCTTAACAGTCGAAGCGCGACTTCAGGTCATAAGGCTATTGGAATAACAACGGTGCAATGTGTAACAGCGCTACGGTAGTACTTATGTGGTAGGTATTCTGTGGCTACGCTACGAACCCTAGACCCAAAAGGGTTGAATGTCTGGTCTGGCCAAATGGGTCCGGTTATCTCTTAATTTAAAAAAATACCTTTAAAATTTCAGTCGTGAACTTCTAGAATAAGTAACTTTTCAACGTAGTATTACTGATTTTCTGAAAAAAAAGTGCGATAAAATAACTAAAGCACCATTAATCTTTTAAGTAGTTAACCAAGCAAACAGTAAAAAAACCGGCCAAGTGCGAGTCGGACTCGCGCACCGAGGGTTCCGTTCTAAGAAGGTAAAAATACCGTCTTAGTTATGGACGCGCAGTCACGCAGAAGTGTATTAAATTCGCGCGAGTCCGACACGCACATGACCTGTTTTTATTATTTGTTGTTATTCTATAGCTTATGCACTATAAACGCTTTACGCTTGTAAGTGTTCTCATTTTTACGATAGAGCTAAAATAAAAATCGTGCAAACATCGCCTAAAGAAACACATTTTTAAGTTCAAGTTGTTTATTGCAAATGTACTAATGACGCCCTGTTAGGGCTCGCAATACAGAGCTTAATTAAAATAATTTTAAAAAATATAGTAATAGAAATATAAAATACGTAACATTTTATAGGTATCTTTATTGCACAGGTATGGAAGAATATTATTTTTATAATAGACTTTTAAATGTTATTATATTTTAACTTTAATATTATTCCTGTCATATTATTCCTGTCATTATACCTGTCATGTAGGTATTTGTTTAGACTATAGTAGGCTTTGGTAATGAGGAACTGTTTTAGGTTTTTAATAAATTTATCGTATTCTGTTTCTTTTTTTATGTTAGTAGGGGTACTCCACTTATTTCATTTTAATTTTTAGTATTTGTTGTTTTAGCCGCAACAGAAATATATAATCTGTGATAATTTCAACTGTCTACCTATTACATACATAATCCTACTATTATAATATTACTAGCTGTTACCCGCGGCTACGCTCGCGTGGTTTTCGTATTTATGTTGTTACCGGTTTTTGCAATTAACATAACCAAGCCTCCCAGCAATGTATGTCGAATTAGTCTTTGAATTCAGCTAGGTGTGATCGTGGGTTAAGTTATTTCAAATAAAAAGTCAACCGCAATGACTCTTTGAATCCACGGCACAGTATGATGGTATCATTACACTTGACCAGTTCCATACGCTTCGATGATCTTTCCGCTCTGACGGGCATGAGCCGAAGGGCTGAGCCTCTTAACAATGACTTTATTAAATAGCCACTCCTAGTAACCTGGTTTATATATTTTGTGTGACTGCCAGTTACACATAGAGTATTTAAAAGCATCTTTAAAAAGCTGTCACTGCCTGTAACTCTGCATATATTTTTAAAAAGCTGTGGACATGTTAAGTCCTGCCTGTAACTCTGCATATTATATTTTTAAAAAGCTGTGGACATGTAAAGTCTTACATATAAGGTTTTCTAAAACTGAAAGGGCATGATCAGTCAACCTAACTGAACAACTTTTAGTGAATAAAACTTTTAGGAAATAAAAAAAAGTTCAGTTACGTTGACTGATCATGCCCTTTCAGTTTTATAAGAAGTAACCAATTATTTAAATTATTTTTAGGGTTCCGTACCTCAAAAGAATAAAACGGAACCCTTATAGGATCACTTTGTTGTCCGTCTGTCTGTCTGTCTGTCAAGACCTTTTATCTCATGAACATAAAGGTATCAGGTTGAAATTAATACCATACATTAGGATCCATGAACCACACAAGATTTGAAAATTTCAATTTTTTACAACGACGCAATCAAAAGATATGGCATTTTATGTCCTCATCTCCATACATTTATTCAAAAATGCAAAACCTACAGGGTACTTCCCGTTGACCTAAAATTATGAAATTTGGCAAGAAGCTAGGTCTCACAGTACAAATAATGGGAAAAGTCTGAAATCATTAAATATTACAACTTATCTCACAACTAATGGTAACCAATTGTGGCGAGCTCTCGTTTCAAGCACACTCATATAAGAGAGGGGTCAAGTTGGATGGTCGCTGAGGCGATTTTTGTTTTAGTTCTATTTAAAAACGGGAACACTTACAAACTTGAAAATTGGTATGTTTATAGTGCATAAGTTATAAAATAACAACAAATAATAAAATTGGTCAAGCGCGTGTCGGACTCAAAAAATGTAGCACATTAACTTACTGAAATTTCAACTAATACAATTATGATTATGTGGTGGTACGGAACCCTCAGTGCGCGAGTCCGACTCGCACTTGGCCGGTTTTTTTTAACTAGCTGTTGTGTTGGCCGCGATTTCTGATGCTGTGAGAATAAAGGTATAAGTTTGAAGCCGACTGCATACAGCAGCAGCAGACCACGTGTCGCCGCGTCGTGTCGCTGCAGTCATGATTCCGAACCCGACTGCAGACCACGACAGCAGATGGCAGCGCCGTATTCAGTTGCAGTTCCGACTGTAGCATTTAAGCCCAAGTCACACAGAGCGGTATGATTGCGAAAGCGTTTCGGGGGCGGACCTGCGGGTAGCGAAAGCGTTCCCGGACCGGTAACACAGAGGTACCGCGCGGAAACCGCGGCGGGACAGCGGCGCGGTAGCGGTCGGTGTGACAGCAAAAGGGGCCATCTTGAAAATTTCTGAGTGATATTTTTTTTCTGACGATGGACAGTGACGAAGAAGAATTGATACTATTATTGGCGTTGTAATTTTAAATACACAACAATACACAACGTCAAAGTCCGCACCCGGACCGCACCGCACCGCGCCGCGCCGCGCCGCTGCCGCTGTGTGACGGGTTGCATTGAACGCAATGGAATACAGCGCCCGCTCCCGCCGAAAGTTCGGCCGCGCCCGGTCCGCCGTACTAGCGGCCCGGCCGCCCCCGCGCCACGCCGCGACCGCTTTCTATGTGACAGGGTGCATAAGAACTCATACTTTACAAAAAATACCACCCCCGGATCGCTTCCGCTACCGCCTCTGTGTGACGCGGGCTTTATGCCAAAGGAGGTTGACTTCGGCTGGGCACTACTGATCTGCGGTCGGGCGACAGTGTCGTCTGCTGCTGCGGTCTGCAGTCGACTACGAACTTATACCTTTAGGCTACATACCTTCACTCAAATTTGCAGCTACACGCTCGTCAATGTTGATTTCTACCTCATTTACACGATAATAACGTTCACATAAACGTGCCTTGCAACGTGGCTGTTACGACCAACGGTGACCCAGAAGTTTACAAAAATGAGAGAAAAGTATTATTTTTTTACATTATTTTATTTCCAAAATATCAAAAATGTAAAACGACCACATCACTAAATATTGTTTTGTCTAAAATATTGTAAATTTTCATATATTTTTGTGAGAAAATGTAGCAGTAAAATTGTTAAAAGCGGAAAAAAACCGCGAAAAGCTCACTTCAATTGGTTACTATTAGTTGTGAGAAAAGCTGTAATATTTAATGATTTCAGACTTACCATTATTTGTACTGTGAGACCTAGCTTCTTGCCAAATTTCATAATTTTAGGTCAACGGGAAGTACCCTGTAGGTTTTGCTTTTTTGCATAAATGTATGGAGATGAGGACATAAAAAGCCATATCTTTTGATTGCGTCGTTGTAAAAAATTGAAATTATCAGATCTTGTGTGGTTTATAGACCTTAATATTCGTTATTAATTTCAACCTGATACCTCTTCTCGTTCGTGAGAAAAAGGGTCTTGACAGACAGAGGGACAACAAAGTGATATAAGGGTTCCGTTTTTTATTTTGAGGTACGGAACCCTAAAAAGGACAAAATAAGGGTCATTTTAGATTTTTTTTCTTCAGTTATACAAATTAAATTAAAATTCAATCTCGACCACATCACTTCTCATGTATTGTTTGTTACTACGTTTTTTTTTCTGATAAGATAAATGCCATATTTCATGTAAAAAGTGGTTACAAAGTTATTCAGTCTCAAGGTCATGCAGGAAGGATTACCTTTAAGATGATTTTCCGCGGTAAGAAGTAGCTTACTATAAGGCAGTATTCTTTGCTGATACTCGTAATGTTTACAGATTCAAATTTAAAAAATTCCATTCATGATTTATGATAAGAACAGGTTTCTAATCTGAGAATTCAACTCACTTTAATAGCCTAGCTAGTAGCCCTAAAACTTGGAATACAGGTTTGAAAATGTGGGTCTAACTGTAAAAGCTAAAGCTTGTCTGTAAAGCCTGCTTCGTTAAGGAAGCGAACTTTATTCATAGTCCAGTCAATCTACGAAATTTTGTATGGAGAGGGTTGCATTAAATGCACTTTAGGGGATAATTTATTAAATTACCAAACATTCAAAAAATTAAAACCACAGTAATCCCCGACATAACTTTGATATTCTTAAAACCAGTATAAGGTGAACTCAACCTGTATAATATTTACCATGAAGCACATGTATTGGTCCTTTTACAAATAAATGTGTTTTTACAAAATTGCCGGATCTTATTATTTACCACCTGCTCGTTTGCTCACTTGTAACAAAAAAAAAATTACAGCTTCAAATATCCTATATTTGTTGAGCCGCCAAAGGCATCTGACATGGCTTATTAACAACTACATCCATAGATAGTAGTCAGGCTGACATGGCTTATTAACAACTACATCCATAGATAGTAGTCAGGACAAACGAATTAACGTGCCTTCCGCAGCATGGTACGAGTATCATCTAACTTTTTGGACAATCAGGTGATTCATCCTGCAATATCCTAACCTAACTGGAGTTTCGCTCAAACGGATATTTGTTTGACAGTGTCTCCGCCGAGAATTGAACCCAGAACCTCTGGATCAAGAGGCAAGCACTCTAATCACTATAGTTCGTGCGCATTAAGAATGTAGTAAGTCATTAATGCAAATGCAGGGTAAAGGTATATTCACAATGGAGTTAAATGCCAATTTTTTTTTTATAATTTTTTTTTTAAACAAGGGAAGCAACCGCTTGACGGCTTGCTTTACGGGGCTTGGCTACCAGCGGCCGAAAGCAATAACTCACAGCATTCTTAAGATGGACGAACTATAGACCACAGAGGCTGTTATAGTATGTTCTGTGAAGAATGTGAATCTGATCCTGAAAATGAATGATGTTTCCAAAAATAACATACAATAAATCATGAAAATATTTTTTGTCTTCCCATAGAAAAAGTGAATCACGTCATAGTGCTTTTTGAATGGTAAACAATTTTTTTCTCATATTTCGATTATTTTCGATCTATGTCCCTTTGGAAAGTTGTTCAGTTTCATGAGCAGGTTCACATCACACTATAAACACATTTTTGCTAGTGCTAGCTAACCATACCAAATAAAACAACCTAGCTTAGAACTTAACTTAAAAAAATACAGCCAAGTGCGATTCGGACTCGCGCTTTGAGGGTTCCATACCACTAAGAGAAAGGCACTTGAACAGTTTTATTATTTGTTGTTCATCATCATATTAGCCGAAAGACGTTCACTGCTGGACATAGGCCTCCTCTAAAGGTCTCCATAACGACCGGTCCTGCGCTGCTCGCATCCAGCGGCTTCCCGCGACCTTGACCAGATCGTCGGTCCACCTTGTGGGCCTGCCAACGCTTCGTCTTCCGGTACGTGGTCGCCACTCTAGAACCCTTACGCCGCATCGGCCATTGGTTCGTCTTGCGATGTGCCCTGCCCACTGCCACCTTGACTTAACGATTCTCGGGGCTGTCAGTTACTTTAGTTCTTCTGCGGATCTCCTCGTTTTTGATTCCATCCCGCAGAGAGACACCGAGGTATTTAGGACGTAAAGATATTGCGGAGCTTCCGAACGTTGCCCATCCGAGTCAGATTCGACGAGTAACCTCTTTATCTAAGTTGGATTTACCCAGCTGGACTGTTTGTCCCAGGTATACGTATTCATCGACAACTTTGAGTGTTGAGTCTCCAACTTTGAGTGGAGTGGGTACAGCAAGGGCATTAGACATAATTTTCGTCTTATCCGTGTTCATATTGAGACCCACTTGTTGTGAAACTCTACTGAGGTTATTGAGCATCGTGCCGAGATCTTCCAGGGTCTCAGCCATTACGACTATATCGTCGGCAAATCTAAGGTGTGTCATGTACTCACCATTGATGTTGATGCCAAGTCCTTTCCAGTCCGGGAGTTAAAAGACGTCTTCTAATGCAGCGGTGAATAGTTTAGGAGATATGACATCTGAGATGTCACATCTCCCTGTCTCACTCCTTGCTGCAATTGGATAGGTTTCGAGTCCTCGTCCTGAAGACGAACTGACATATTGGCGTTCTTGTACAGATCTTTCAACACTTCAATGTAACAATAGTCGACTTGGCACCTCTGGAGAGATCATAGCACAGCCCACGTCGCGATCGAATCAAAGGCTTTCTCATAGTCCACAAACGCTAGGCAAAGAGGCTGGTTATACTCTTCGGTCTTCTGTATAACTTGCCGTAGCATATGAATGTGGTCTATGGTACTGAAATGGAATGGTACTGTTTATTTGTTGTTATTCTATAGCTATGCACTATAAACATACCAATTTACACTCTTGTAAGTGTTCCTGTTTTTATGATTGAGCTAAAACATAACAAGAATGTGTTTCCTGTATGGGGACCCCCCATTGTTTTTAAAAATGTAATTTTTTTCTGCTATTTGTTAGGTAATCTGCCATAATAACACATCTTCATCATCATCATAACATCCCATGAAACGTCCACTACAGGACAGGGAGCTCCCTCTAGAATTCAAGCTTTTGCTGGAAAAATGTAGAGGGGAAGTACATAGTCACCTCGCTTGTTAGCGTTACGGCTGGCACCATGGACCGCGGTTGTAGGTGACCGCAGTAAGATGTTAGATACAAAGGAGGATGCTGCTGCCCATCCTCCAGTTTATAACCCTTCGTCGCCTCTTACGACACCCACGGTTATGTAAGGGTTGGTACTATTCTTTGCCGGCCACACATCATCAGTCTGTTAAAATTTCAACCATATAGCTACAATGGTTCAAAAGATGCAGCAATTTAAAACATCAGACAGACAACAAAGGCTTAGTAATAGGACTCCAATTGGACCCTTTGGTATGCAACTTTATCTACCTTTTCTGACATGGAATTGTCTGATAATGAATTAATTACATTGCAAAGGTTACACAGGTAGAAGATAAGAATTTGATTGCTGTAATCTTGCCAAAAAATAAAACAAACAGGTCATTGCCAGTTCATCTTTAGTAGGTCAAATCAAGTTTTTAAATAGTTGTTTTAGTACCTGGCCGACCGAGCTTCTCTATAATAGCTGCCTCAACATAAAATATCAACGGGTGAGAAAGCTATGCTACTCAACAACAGATGGCGCTGTAAGTTTCTTGAAGGCACTAAAACGCGCAAAAAAATATTAAAAAAGACGGTGAAAAGAATTTTCCCAGACGTGAGACCTAGCTAGATCGATTTTTTGCCCCCAAAAACCCCTGTATACAAAATTTCATCAAAATTGTTAGAACCATTTTCGAGAAACCGATTACAAATATATATTTATATACAAATATTGCTTGTTTAATAGTATAGGATACAGGGTGAAAGGGACAGTGTGGAAGGTGACGGAAACTGAACAACTTTCCCAAAGAAATATTTTTGGGAAATGGATAAAAATTTTGACCTTTCATACAAACTGTTCGATCAGAGTGATCAATTTGGCTTAGTGGGTGATTCGGACGCTCGCGTTCGGACACCGCGTCCGAAACAGGAAAGTACATACAATTTTTTGGAGTGGGTGTTTCGGCCACTTGCTTTTTTTATGGGTTTTTTTGGAAAAGTAACATCAGCAACCAAATCAAATAATATTTTATTTTATTACTTCATAGCATGCGTAAAAATATTTAAATAGTTATTTAAACTTGTTTTGTTTACAGAGTCCTTATCTTTTTTTTTATCGCAAAGTGGACTTTCTTAGAAATATCAGTGATTATTTTTGACGGAGCCTTCTTAGTTAGGATTCCGTATCCAAAAAGTAAAAACCGAGACCCTATTAATATGTCTCCGATGTCTGTCATCAGGCTGTATCTCATGAACCGTAAATACCGTAATAGCTAGTTAGTATTTCTGTTGCTGCTATAACCACATGATAAAAATAAAAAAATACAAGGGGGGGGGTTTCCCTACTAAAACCGTGTTTTAGGCGATTTTCGCTCGATATTTTGGTTGGGCTTAAACTTTGGGTGATTTTTAAGGTTTCGATAACAAAAAGGGAAAGAAAATACCGCTTTGTCTGTCTGTCCGTCACACCTGTATATCACGGCAACCACTCATGCTATCGACTTGAAATTTGGAATAGTTTTAGAATATGGTTGTCCAACTTAATTGCACATGAAAGAATTAAGAAAAAATTATGATTATTAATGTAAAGTTTGTCCCGTGTGGTGCCGACAAAGAATAGTACCAACCCATACATCCCCGTGGGTGTCGTAAGAGGCGACTAAGGGTTAACTGGAGGATGGGCAGCAGCATCCTCCTTTATATCTTACATCTTACTTACTGCGGTCACCTACAACCGCAGTCCAAGGTGCCAGCCATAACGCTAACAAGCGTGACTATGGTACTTCCCCTCCACATTTTTCCAGCAAAGCTAGAATTCTGGAGGGAGCTCCCTGTCCTGTAGTGGACGTTTCATGGGATGTTATGATGATGATGATGTAAAGTTTATAAAATGTAAGTAATCTAAACTAACATTAATTGTTCTGTATTCGCAAGAAATATGTTTTTTACAAATGAATTTTAACTTACTACCCTACATATCGAATGTTCAAATAGGTGAGTCAGCCTTAGTAACTAAGAAAATAAAGATAGTATACAATATGAATAAGATCTATTGTAGAACTTTTTAATGTTTATGTTTAATAAAGACACTTATAAATCAAATCAATCAAATCAATGTAAAGGGGGCCCAAATAGGGGGCAAAATTTCAAATTATCGGCACTAGGTTGAGTGGGGTATCATATGGAAAGGCTTTACTTGTACATTCTAAAATATATTTTTATATACGTTTATGTAAATATTACAGCAAAAATAAAACGATCTTTCTAAATTGCACAGTGTTTTAGAAATCTGCAAAAAACCTTTACAAACAAATTTAGTTTTGCGTTCCTAAAAGTGGACTTTATTGCTTTCAAAAATACTAAAGGTATATCGGAACCCACGGCGCGCGAGTCCAACTCGCACTTGACCGTTTTTTGTTTCTTTATTGTTTGTGCTAGGTTTGGTAAGAATAATAATAAGACTGATTTAAAAAAATTATATGGGTACTGATTTGAAAGTTGATTCTGTGATAATTTTTATATTTTATGACTAGAATAATATCTAAAATAAAAAAATCATTCTTTTTTTACTTTTTATGTTGATTTTTGTAAATATTGTTATAGTTCTTATTGCATTGTAACTCTTTCTGTTCTTTTTTTTCCTGTTGACTTATGTAATTAATTATTTATTAAACGATAGGTATATTTTACAAAGTATTTCATTATTTTTATTTAAACATATCCTTCCTAAGGTTTGCGATGCTGTCTGTACAAAATATGCTAAAAAAAAGTGAGCGTCCGAAACACCCACTCCAAAAAATTTATTGTATGTACTTTCCTGTTTTGGACGCGGTGTCCGAACGCGAGTGTCCGAATCACCCACTAAGCCATCAATTTGTATAGAGTACAAAACTTTTTTTTCTGAAAGTTGTGTATAACTAGGTTGGTTGCTGTTGGTAGACAAGTGGTGGTCTTGATTAGTTTATGCTGTAACGGCTTATTACACTTTTTTATATAGCAAACATACTTATAGAAGCAAATCTAAAGAAACAATGTAAACAATACACCTATAGTTACAACAATGTTGGGTCTACTAAAATAGGCACTAATTACATTTAAAGCCAGTCCTTGAAGGCAGCATAATAATTACAAAATTGAACCATTGGCTCTTCCCGGAAAATGAGAAATTCATGGAAATTATAGAGCGAACCTACAGTTTTCTTATTACTGAAACTTGCTTCAGAGGTTAAGGAGATAAAGATAAGATAAGATAAAGATAAAGATCAAAACAAATTTTGTATTGGAATAAATTGTCAGTGCTAAAAGTAAACTTATTTGAATACACGCGTGGTATTTGTTAGACCGGGTTTTGAGGTCACAGAAACCATAAAAACGGTGCACAATATAGTCTACTTCCTGATTATTTTAACTAATTCATTCTGTGAAAATTCCACCATATTCTAGCCGGAATTTCAAGGAACATGCCTTGAAAACTTGCTGTAATACAATACGAACGTGTAGGGTGTACACAAAGCATCGTTCTAGCTATAATATCGAATTACTAGCAGATAACGCACTTGGACAGGCAAGGCAGGCACAATATTATAACCTAACTCTTAAATGAAAACTGGAAACAACATAACAATGCAATCGAAAATATTGTAAGGCGTACGAGACAAGCGCACAATTATCTAATTAAAAATAATAGATCTGACTGGAGGAAAACAACAAAAAATAAATGAGAATGGCGGGCCGCCATGGCGCAGCATTGCCACGAGAAATTCATAGTCAAATACAACTTACTACTTACGGTTTCCGCTTTTCTTGCAATCCACACACTTCAATAACAAAACAATTAGTGTTTATCACCAAAAACAGCACGTATTATCAAACAAAACGAATATTTATTGAGAAAGCGTCGTTGAAGTTCATCGTTTACGGCTGAGCGAGGCGAAACTATAAGTGTTGCCAATTGAAATTTGTGATAGGTTCTTTGGAATTATTGGAATTCTATAAGAATTAACTACGAGGCGAGATAAAACCAGAATATAAATTCAGGAAAGATTATTTATTTTTAGCTAGCACATTACAAGAGCATCTGAACAACAATAAAAAAATTCAGTCGCAATGACAACCACTAGAGTTGTATCAATAGTGCTGCCCTCATTTCAACACTCCCCCTCACTGAGGATCGACGCTCAGTCTCTTCAGTGTCTTCTGGAGCTTCGGTGCAGGTAGCGCCTTTGTGAATATGTCAGCTTCCAGATCTTCTGATTTTTTATATAAGACCTTTATGAAGCCTTCTGCTATTTTTTCCTTAATGAAATGCTCTCGTATATGAATGTGTTTGGAGCGTTTATCCACTATGGGATTCTTGGCTAAACTTTGTGCTGCTTGATTGTCATTATTAATTGTTATTTGTTTTTGTTTGATTCCAAGATCGCTACACAATTGAAGCAGATACATTGCTTCTTTGGCTGACTCTGTGAGTGCCATGTATTCACTCTCTGCAGAAGAAAGTGCCACTGTTCTTTGTTTTTTCGACTCCCAACTTATGATACCACCGGCATAGGTAAAACAATATCCAGTGTATGACCTGCGGTCACTTGAACATGCTGCCCAATTGGCATCTGCAAAACCTTCTATTGGTTTATGAGATTTTTTGTAGGTAATACCCATTTCTTGGGTTCCTTTTAAATATCGCAGAATTCTTTTAACATGTTTGAAGTGTTCTTCTGTGTGACAATTATTGTACTGGCTCATATATGATACAGCATATGATATGTCAGGCCTGGTGGCCACTGCCAGATACATTAAAGCTCCAATCAAATTTTGGTATGGAAGTGTTTTTTGTTGAGTTTGCAAATATGCGAACTCTTTAGAAACATTTACAAAGACAATTTTTATAATCGAAAAATGTCAAATGTCAGTGTCTGCAAAAACATCGTTGTGAAAACAATACTAAATCGCGTTCGTAAATATAATCAAAATAATTCGCGTAAATCTAGCTCTATAAACAGTTCCGGTATCACATATAGTTCACTGTGCATATAAGTTCAACTCCGCTAACAGGTTTAGGACCCCGCGCAAAAATTTAAAGACGAAAAATGGACCCAATAAAAAATATGACGATCGGTCTTTTAAGTGGAAAGTCCAACTGGGAAACATGGAAATACAAGATGTGCATACTTTTACGAACTGTTGATCGCGCGCTAGACGTAGTCGAGGGCAGATTCGTGCGACCTGAAAGCCCGAGTACAGCAGCGTCAGATTCACCGACAAATGCGAGTACTTCAGCAGAACTCCAGGCATTTATTAAGGCTGACACTAGTGCGCTGCTACTCCTGACCACGAACCTCGATGACGGAACGCTATAGAAGGTCATGAGATACACCAATTCTAGAGATGTTTGGCTAGAGCTACACAGGCTCTTCGACGGGATCACCGAAGATCGCGCATACAATCTGTGTATGAAGTTTTTTGGTTTTAAGAGAGACTCAAATGATGATGTTGCTACCCACCTTTCGAAATTGAAAAATATTTGGACAGAGCTTAATATTGAGATGTCGAAATCAGAGTACAAGAAGGAACTACCCGAGCTCCTCCTTATATGCAAGATTTTGGATACTTTGGGCGACGAATATTTTACATTCCGTAGCAGCTGGCTTCTAACACCAAAAAAGGAAAGAACAGTCGAGAACCTGACCAGCCACCTATGTGCTTTTGAGAGAGCCTTGCCAAGTAATAACGTACCTGAGCAGGATATTCTCAGTGCCTCGACGTCGGGCACACAGAAGCATTCTAAGAAGAAGGAACTGAAGATGAAATGCAACTATTGCTTGAAAATCGGACACCGCGTTAAGAACTGTCCGAAATGGATTAACGACGGCAAGCCACCGAAGAGCATGAACCCGAAGCCCCCTTCTTCTTCGCATAGTGAGAAAGCCAACATGATTCTTTTGACTATAGAAGCGAACGCAGGTACTGTAATCAATTCACTTAACGATAACGACAGCGAGAACTGGTACGTCGACAATGGCGCGACGAGCCATGTAACGAACCGAGCAGACCTCTTCCAGAGTTTTGAGCATTTCGTTGAGACGCATACTGTAACAACTGCAAGTGGCAATGCGATTCGTGCCAAGGGCAAAGGTTCAGTCACTCTCAAATCCAATGTAAGAGGGAAAGAATTCGTCATTACCCTTCAAGATGTCTGGTATGTCCCTGCTATAAATAAAAATTTATTTTCAGTTCTCGCTCTGCACGACAAACTCCCTAATAGCTTTTTCTCATCGACGACAAAAGAATGCACCGTCTATGTCAACGGAGAAGAATGCTTACGAGGAAAACGCCTGAGACTAGGTGGCTTATACCGGCTCGAAGCAACGAACGTGCCACCTGCTCAACCACAAGAAGTTTACCTGACAACTTCTACGCTGCAGCTCTATCACGAGAGACTAGCTCACCAAAACAAGAGACACGTAAAAGCCACAGTTAAACGCGAACTGGGACTCGATTTACCTCTTGATAAGGAGAACTGCGAAGGCTGCATTTATGGGAAAGCCCATAGATTTAAATTCGGGACGAGAACGCGTGCTAGTGCACCGGGAGAGCTCGTTCATACCGACGTTTGTGGACCATTTCAACCGAGTTACTCAAACTACAGATACTACGTTTTGTTCAAAGATGACTATACTGGCTACCGTATGGTGTACATGCTGCGACACAAGTCTGAGGTCAAGAATAAACTCGTCTTGATGCTTAAACAAACGGAAACAGCTGGACACACTGTAAAATGCCTGCTTAGTGATAACGGAGGTGAATTCGACAACAAGTCCATTCGAGAAATCCTGAACGCGCATGGAATTCAACAAAGACTTGTGACACCTTACACGCCGGAGCAAAATGGAGTGAGCGAACGAGAGAATCGAACTCTGGTCGAAACCGCGAGATCCATGATGTATGCACACGAAGCTTTACCGCAACAACTGTGGGCAGAACTTATTAACACGGCTGCATATATTTTGAATAGAACAGGTCCAACAAAGACTGAGGGAAAATCTCCCTACGAACTTTGGTGTGGAAAAAAGCCGATTATTAAACATTTGAGAATCATCGGATCGAATGCTTACGCCCACATTCCAAAACAAAAAAGAAAGAAATTAGATAAGAAAGCCATCAGAGGCAGACTCGTTGGCTACGACGAAGACTGTTACCGGATCTGGATCACAGATGGAAAGAAGAACACGCTTATCCGCTCGCGTGACGTAATCTTCGACGAGAGACCACTTCCCATTGATGAAAAGTCTTCTAATGAGGAACAGACAGAAACTAGGGATTATACTTTTAAACTGCCATTGGATAACGCCAAAGACAGCGAGGCCTCTCAGTCACATCAAGATCCACCAAGGTTAACAGCCCCTATAGAAAACGAGGGAGATCGTATCGACGACGATCTGAAGATGAGCACAAACAACGATGGACATGATCTCGAGGGAGAGAACCCAGAACCAGTTCCAGACGGAAACCATATCGAGGGAAACCCAGAACCAGTTCCAGTCGAAGATCATATCCAGGAACAAGACGTGCTAGATCCACCAGACAACAATTTTGAAGAATTTCATGATGCTGAATCTCCTACTCCACGCTACAACCTACGAGACCGAAGTCTAATCAAGCGCCCGGAGAGATACGACGATTTCGTGTGCGCCGCGGAAACGTTCCCTTCGAATTTCTCCGATGCGATGCAACGTGATGACAATGTAGAATGGAAGAAGGCCATGGACAGTGAAATGAAATCCTTTAAAGATTTAAACGTTTGGACGCCGTGTGTACTACCCAAGGGCAGAAAGGCTCTTCCATGCAAGTGGGTTTTACGTATCAAAAAGAACCCAGATGGAACTATCGACAAGTATAAAGCTCGCCTTGTCGTAAAAGGCTATAAACAGCGAAAAGGAGAGGACTATGATCAGACTTATAGTCCGGTGGCCCGACTCGCTACGATTAGAGCCCTACTGAGTGTCAGTGCACAAGAAAACTTACATCTCATACAGTTTGATGTTTGTACAGCATTCCTTAACGGCGAGTTAAAGGAAGAGATTTATGTCAAACAACCGGAAGGCTATGGAGACGGAACGTCAAATGTTTGGAAGCTTAACCGAAGCCTGTACGGATTAAAACAAGCTCCGAGATGCTGGAACTCTTGCTTTGAAAGTATACTGCTGAGCATGGGCTTCAATCAATCCGAAGCAGACTGCTGCCTGTATACCAAACACTTTGAAAATGGACAGAAAATACTAATGACATTGTATGTCGACGATGGATTAGTAGCTGCAACAGATGAGAAACTGTCGACCGCCTTCATAAACGACCTCAAGGAACGGCTGAACATTACAACGAAGCCAGCGACCTATTACCTGGGATTACAAATATCCAGAGAAAAGGACGGTTCCATTCTTATCAATCAGAAAGCCTACGCTAAGAAGCTTCTTCAGCGCTTCGGAATGGAAAACTGCAACCCTGTTGCTACGCCAATTGAGAAGGCAACACCTACTGAACCAGGGAAAGTGAACGACACAGAAGCGAACTTCCCCTATCGTGAGGCTGTAGGCGCCATCGCATATTTAATGGTCGGAACACGTCCGGACATAGCATATGCAGTATATGCAGTTGGAGTTGCATCTAGAAAATTGGAATCACCGACTAAAGAAGACTGGTTGCGAGTGAAGCGAATCCTACGCTATATCAAAGGCACGAGCTCACTTGGAATCAGATACCAAGCGAAGTACTCAACCCGTATTTTGAAGGGATACAGCGATGCCGATCACGGTGGAGATCAGGACACCGGTCGCTCTACCACTGGAGTCGTTTGTCTCTATGCCGGAGGGACAGTATCATGGCTAAGCCAACGTCAAGCGTCAGTCGCTATCTCGACAACTGAAGCTGAAATTGTGGCAGCCAGTGAAGCTGGAAGAGAACTCGTCTGGCTCGCAAGGATTTTACAACAGCTGACTGTACTCGCGGATATTCCATTACTGTTTGTAGACAACGAAGCTGCTGTACGACTTGCGCATAACCCAGAATTCCATAAGCGCACAAAACACATACGCCTCAGACACTTTTATGTGAGAGAACTGGTGACCGAGGGTATCTGCAGTGTAGAAAGAATCGGCACAAAGGATCAAGCTGCGGACATTCTCACCAAGGCGTTGCCCGGTTCAACTTTTAAGGTCCTTCGCGTGGCGCTAGGACTATCCCAGTAAATGTTTAGGGAAAGTGTTGAGTTTGCAAATATGCGAACTCTTTAGAAACATTTACAAAGACAATTTTTATAATCGAAAAATGTCAAATGTCAGCGTCTGCAAAAACATCGTTGTGAAAACAATACTAAATCGCGTTCGTAAATATAATCAAAATAATTCGCGTAAATCTAGCTCTATAAACAGTTCCGGTATCACATATAGTTCACTGTGCATATAAGTTCAACTCCGCTAACATTTTTTGCATATCATCAATTACTGAACCCTTTAATAGATTGAGTCCTGGTTCCATCGGAGTTTTTTGAGATTTACAATCTTCCATTCCATATTTTGTCAGAAGTTTTTTAATATATTGTGTCTGCGTTAGTTTGATTTCATCCTTTTTGTATTGGATTTTAATTCCTAATAGCTGATCAACATTCAGCTCTCTCATCTTAAAGGTTTTGAGTAGGGATTTTTTAATCTGTGCCCATTTTTGTGATCTGAAAGTTACAATTATGTCATCCACGTAGATACATATGTTTATCTGATCTTTCTCTCCCCCTTTCGCATCATATGAGTAAACGCAAGGATCAGCATATGATGGGAAGAAGTTTTGAGCTTTCAGAGCCTTATCAAGTTTCTCAAACCATTGCCTTGGCGCTTGTTTTAGGCCATATAAGGCTTTCTGTAACAGACACACTTTTGGTTTGCTTTTATTTTTCATCAAGTCTTGTAGCATGTTTCTTGCAGCTGTTGATTCTTCTACATCATCTTGTATAATATCACACAGATATTTTTCTAGTCTCTTTGGCACTTGCATATATATTTTTTCATTAAGATCTCCGTTTAGGAATGCTGTTGTTACATCTAGCATTTCAATTTTCAAATCATTTTCGATTGCGTTGGCAAGTATCAATCTGATTGAACTTAGTTTAGAAACTGGCGAGAATGTTTCATCAAAGTCTATACCAGGCTTTTGT